>BSBN01000503.1:13749284-15026426 GCA_027924645.1 Cunninghamia lanceolata | reverse complement strand
AGGAAACCAAGGTATGTCACTTGACCATAAGCTAATATGATTCATGGTGGTGAACTTATATATAATCTCACTATGTTAATATAATAAGGTAAAGGAATAGCGGACAAGATCCGATTCCTATAAGAAAGAATAATGCATGATGACATAAATATGATATATATATGTATATGTGGCAACCAATGTATATATTTAACTATCATATGAGATGGTACAATGATATGTTCCCATAGAGGGACAATGTGATCAAGATGTTATCTCGTGATCCATGGGATCACGAGATCGTAAGGACAAGTTCCTAAGGTAAAAATTCTAACTTAACTCATGATATACTAGGGTCTAAGTGTCTCAAATTATAACGTTAATCTATCAACCACTTGAGCCAAACGGTGAGGAACCGTCGGGCGTGCGGCGAAACTTTTGGGCCTACAACAAGTAGAGATGGGCTCTACTCAAGTTTGGTCAGGAACCACCAGGCGTGTGGCGAAGCCAACTTGAGCCAAATGGTCAGGAACCACCGGGCATGTGGCGAAGCCTTTGGGCCAAATGTTATCAACTTGCACCCTATATCTATACCCCATCTCCACAAGGATCCATAAAGGGATAGGGTTAACACAAAGTATGACCACCCTAAGTATATCATGAGGCTCAAAGAATGATTAAGAATTGAATTAGGGAAATGAATACTTGAATTATTGATTTATGATGAGATTGATAATATGGTTACTAACCCTAATTTGGATATTCTAATATGATTTATTGATCTTATTTGTTACTAATGTTTCCTTTAAGAAGTCATTCTTGTGTGCAAGGTTAAAAATAAGAATCTTCTTATAAGGGACATTACATATACTCCCCTTTAGAAAGTTCGAGAAATTATATTTTATTTCCCCCATAAAGTGACTTTTAATTTTAATTTGCTTTTTGGACCCCGAAATAAGTCACTTTATAATAAGATGTTTAATTTTGCTAAAATAATTAATTAAATATAAGTTGCCCATAAAAGGATAATTTTAGACAACTTAAATTTAATTAATTATTCCCTACCAAAATCCCAATTAGCCTACGAGAATTAAAATAGGCTAAGGATCTTCATCGATCGCTCACGTCTGCAAAGGGGACATTACATCAAATCCAGGTGTTGCTAGTAATGAACTAGTTGCTATGAGTAGCAATCAAATGGATGCAACATGTGCCAGTATGGCTTATGATGTTGAGGATGGTGATGCATACCTTAGTGAAGTGAATACAACATTGGATTACGCTGAGAGTGAACTTGAGGGGGCAAAAATTTGTGATGCTGCATCATATGAGAATGGTGCAGATGATGAAGATAGTGTATGCACTTACCTTTAGTTGGACGGGTCATCCTTTAGAGATGGTAGTAATGATATGCATGATGGCCCTCAACTTGAGGTTGAGGCATGTGGCCCTACAATTTGTGATTTCCCTATGGAGAAAGAAGAATGTGTGTGCACAAGTGTGCAGCCAAATGAATTAGTTCATGAAACTGATTATGTTGAATGTGTACATACATGTGATATAAAAGATGAACAAGGGACCAGTTCTTTGTTTGATGTGTTGCCTTTCTCTGTTTCATTGGATGATGATGAGGCTACTGATACTAAGTTTTCTACACATGTTTGTTTGCATGAGGATGACATGGATGTGCCTGCACTTAGTGAAAAGATTGTTGAGATAAATGATAGTGCAGATATTGATTTTTAGTCTGAAGGCCTTGCCCTTGATGATTGTGAAGATGGTGATCATTTGGACGTATATGAGAGCCTATTTCTTTGGTGCAACATTTGTTGTCTCCCCATGCTGATTGTGCTTCAAGTGGGTTGTAGAGAAATGTTGTCACGGTGAGTAAAAGAGAAGAGTTAATGTGTTACTAGTCTGATTTCAGTAGTAAATGTGACACAAATTGCCAAAATGTGCCTAAAACAAAGGGACAAATTGAAGAACTTGGTTCTTCACTTGAATTGTCTCATGATGTTGACTTTTGTGTTGATAGTTTGAATTGTGGCCTTATGATTCAGATATTGAAAAGTATATTAGCACACATGAAAGTGGTGTATTTTGGCCTTCTATTGTCCAAAAGCTTGATGTTAACACTTGTGACTATGAAGCTTTCCTGTTTTATGAAGGTCATGTTTCTAATGCTATGGATGATGGTGATGTGCCTAAACTCGAATCCTTTAGGTGGGTCTAGCATACAAGTGAAAATGATGTTTAACTACAAAACCCATATGAAGCTGGGAACCAACATGTTGTAGCTCAACTTGATGATATGCCTAATCTTGAGACTTTCTAGTTTGTCGTGCAAGAAGATTTTTCTCTATGTCAATCAAAGTCTAAGTCAGGTATATTTTTCTTAGATATGTGAGTTTGAGGCTTTCGATTTTTGTCTCAACTCGTTTCAACATGTTGGCAACCAAATGGATGCGGCTGCCATGGGCAGTGAGAGTCTTCTCTTTCCCATGCATTTAGATTGGGTTGTTGACTCTAGTTGGCAAGAGGTATTCCATTTTGGCTAGGAGTTTATAGATACACATGGCAACATCAATGATTTTGGTACTAGATACGTTGGCCTTCATTTTCAGTTTCAACATAATCCTCTTGACATTGGAAACATGCATATGCTTCCATGTGGGGGATAGAAATTGGATACCTTTTGTTGCAGCTCAGTGGGAAATGCATCATTGGCTTAGAGGAGATCAACTCCTTCATCATGCTTGTGTTTGACAGAGGCAAGTAGTGTGTTGCAGTTTGCCCATGGCCTTGTGCCATAGATCTCCTTTGCAGGGTCTAACCTACAATTTGTTTTCAAGTTATTGTTAGAGCCATACCTTCTCAAATATCTTTGCGCCCTCATGTCATTGGTATTACACAGGTAAATGGCAGAATGCTGGATGATATTCACATAGAGCAAAGGCTCTTAAATAGGTTACAAGTAATTACAAAGAAAGCAAGTTTCTATATTTAGAAACTGCCAAAGACTGCCAGAGATCGACACACGATCTTGTCATAATTACATACCGTTACAAGAAACTGACCATTAACTAAAAATAGGAGATTCTAAGTATAAAAGAATATCTTAATAATTGGTTGTATGGTTGTCTTGTACATACTTTATTGTGTTTTTCCTTGTGTACATATCTTCTTTGTGTTTGTCTGTGTAATGTCCCCATTTTGAGCTAAGTTATATTTGCTAGTTGAGTTTGCTTCTATACATGGAGAACCGGAAAGTTGGTAAATGTCTATGCATGGAGAACTGGAAAGTTGGATCAACTAGTGTGTTATTGAGCTATATGGGAAATGCAATATTGAAATTGTATTTTCAATTATTTGATTTGAATTTTCAAATAATGGAATAAGAGGGAAAATGAAATATTTAATTACATTTTCTCTAATCTATTTTTATGGAGCATGTGTGGAATAAAGGTGTTTGCCCAATGGAGACATAGGTCCAAACCACAATCAAAAGCAAAGGATAGGGATCGATTGGCACATTCTATGAGGTTCATTGAATTATATTTGATTTTGCATTGCTCAAGGAGCCAACGGCTATCTAGGAGATGATCGCCCACATTATGGAGAGCATTCACATTGGATCAAGTGCCAAGTTCCAACGCCATGAGGAGTCATTCGCCCATGCTTTGTATTGAGCGATTGGTATTGAAGGAGGTTGGTTGATGATTTTTAATAATTGCATATGACTTCTAGCTGGCCGCCGATCATGTGGAAGGATATTTTAAATGCAAGATTTATTTATTGAATAATTGCATTGGATCGATGGTGTCATGAGGGCGATTGGAATTGAAAGATATTAAATGCTTGCATTGGATCGACATTGTGCTTTGAAAGGTTTTTAAATGCCAAACGCCAATATGGAGGAGGATCGCTCAAGGATATTCAAGGCCAAATGAAGATTTCAAATGATTGATAGCTCCAATCCATAACTGCCGTCCATGATAGAGAGGCACTCCAATGCTAGAGGATCGATCCATTTGAAGAATAGATGATTTCATTTAAAATAATTAAAGATTGTTTTAAATGACTGTATCCATTGATGTCATTCATTTAAAATTGTTCAAGACTCTCACTTTTGATTGATGGATTCCAAGTTTCATTCCAAATTGCCAAAGAAGAGGGACGTCCAAGCTTGGAGAGCTTAAATAGAGGACTTGAACTTCGATTTGCAACAAATGATCATATGGTAAGCTTTTACATTTTGTTCTTTTAGTTGGAAATTGCATTTTCTAGTTATTTTTCAAGGTGATGTTCCCTTGAGTGTTGTAGTGATGTTCCCATGACAATTTGTGAGATGTTATCATTCAGATTTCATCATTGGAGTTGAATTTGCAAGTTATTTGAAAGGATTTGAAGAGTATTTGACATCATAATGGAACCCTTGGTGTGTGGGAGTGACTACCAAGGTAGTTGATTGAGTTTGTAGTGAGATTTGAGTGATTTTTGCATATTTTTCAAGGCCTGATTTCATATCAGCAAGGTCTGATTTTTATGACAGCGGATTATTGATGCAATTTCAGGGTTTTTGAAGTGGATTTGACAAGGGCTTAGATATTTGAAGGGTTGCATTTGATAGAAGACCAAACTAGGCATCCATTGCTTGAGTTTGGAGAAAACTTTGGCTGGGCAAAATCATCACTTTCAGCAGTCATATCAGCCTACAGAAGTTTTATATCAGTCATTTGTTCATGTACTTTCAAGGCTGTTATAACATCATTTGATAGCTAGCTTTGTTCTAGAGTGATTGGGCATTGTTCCTATACAAGATTTGGTGTATTTGGACACTTTATATGTATGTAATAAGGTCTGATATAAAATCAGACTGTGACTGAAATTCATATCAGCCACTTATCATTTATGTATCTTTCATTTGAAGGTTTCAAATAAGCAAGTATGATGTGGGTTTGATGATCTACTATTGCATTGTTCATTGGTGATGTTTATTTGATGGTTTGTGCAAGAAATCTTATCTAAAAGTTAGCAAAAAAATTTAGTCATTCTAGAACGGGATTTTACAGTCTGCCCCCCATCCCTCCTCATTTTGTTTTGCTCTTTTAGTTTGCTCCCTGGAGATAGCTAGATTCTCGTTGTGCTTGCAAGAGGCACATGTCCCCAACTAGAGCCAATGTTGGCACCTTTCCCAATGGTCAAAAGTTTTCTATCTTGTGTCATCTTTATTGCCTTGGCTTTCTTGTTGGACCCTGCTAAACCTTGACCCCAAACCCTAAACCTAACATCTTGAATCTTTTCCTTTTTCTAGGTTTTCTCTTATATCCCGGGTGCTAAACCCACCTTGGCCACCACTTATAACTGATCACGAAATTCTTTAGTGGGCCCCCCTAGTCATTTTGTGTTTTGCTTCCCTTCTTTGCTTTGTCACAAGCCTAATTTTCAAAAAAAATCCGTATGAGGGTTTTTAGATCAATTTCTAGGCTTGGGCAAAATTTTGGGGTATAGGGGTTCCCCTTTTGTGCATACCATTTTGGAATTTTGGACTTTCCCATCTTGGCATGCCACTTCGGAGTTTCCCTTCTTAGCATGCCTTTCTTTCCATGTCCCCCTTTCCCATTTCCCTGTATTTTGGGATTTCGGACTTTCCCATCCTGGCATGCCATTTTGGAGTTTCTCTTCCCAGTGTGCCATTCCTTCCAAGTCCCTTTTTCCCATTTCCTTCAATTTTGGGATTTCAAAGTTTTCCATCCTAGCATACTATTTTGGAGTTTACCTTCTTGGCATGATATTCCTTCCAAGTCCCCTTTTCTCATTTCCCTTTACTTTGGGATTTCGGGGTATGGGGGTTCCCCTTCCACGCATACCATTTTGGGATTTCAAAGTTTCCCATCCACACATGCCATTTCGGAGTTTCCCTTCCTGGCATGCCATTCCTTCCAAGTCCTTTTTCCCATTTCCCTCTAAGTCCCCTTTTCCCATTTCTTTCCATTTCGGGATTTTGGACTTTCCCATCTCGGCATGCCATTTTGAAGTTTCCCTTCTTAGCATGTCTTTCCTTCCAAGTCCCCTTTTTCCATTTCCCTCCATTTCGAGATTTCAGAGTTTCTCATCTTGGCATGTCATTCCTTCAAAGTTCCATTTTCCCTCCATTTCAAGATTTCAAACTTTCCCATCCTAGCATACCATTTCAGAGTTTCCCTTCCCTGTATGCCTTTCCTTCCAAGTCCCCTTTCCCATTTCTCTCCATATTGGGATTTCAAACTTTCCCATCCCGGCATGCCATTTCAGAGTTTCCCTTCTCGGCATACCATTTCGAAGCTTCCCTTCTTGACATACAATTTCGGGATGTTTTTTACCTTCTTCCCCCGTTGGCATGCGTTTTCTTGAAACCCCGCGATTCGAATAATAAACCCTACCTATATCTTTGTATGACCCAGGATGCCATTAATGGTCTCAAATGGACACAACTACAGAGGAAGACTTTCAAACGCCTCTTAGTACCCGTGGGCCCTTCAGAGACATGGTTGGTATACAAAGGCATATGGTTGTTCATGTAAGGAGCATGGCTTCAAAGTGCACAACCATGTTAAGGTGATGGAACAGATATGGGTGACTTGCAAATCCATTGACAACTCTTGGATTCTCGTCCAAGCAACAAGATTGAATGTAATGCTATATATACATGTTTGTAAGATGTAAAAGGGGTTGGTCATTGAGCCAATTTTTTCTGTAAGTATCTCAAGCAGGTTTTAAGGTATCAAATGATGAATGTCCAGCTCTGTAAATGCAGAAGCATGTTTGTTAATTAGGGGAAGGGATAGTCTAGTAAGGTTTTGTCTGTAAATTTATATCTCCATGACAAATTGTAGTATCTCAAGAGAGGCTTTGGACCTAGTTACTGTCTCTCACTTGCCACATTTGTTGGCATAATTGTAATAAGATTTGATTAATGTATGATAAGCATTCTAAAGCATTACAAGTAATGGTCTTCTTTTGTTGCATGTGGGGTATTGTTGATCTAAAAGGGATAACTAAGCATGTTCATTTGCAAGTTTCCTTATCTTTGAGGGTTGTGTATATGCAATCTTTGTTCTATTTTCTGATTTGTAGACATGTTCTCATCCTCTTTGCAAGCTAAGACTCTGTTGCCCAATGGAGTAACAATGGAGTAGGCATCGGTTTGATTGGTGAAGGGCCAAACACCTCTTATTATAATCTTCTCTCTTGCTATTTGTGGGAGTAGTTTAGGTGTTAACATGCCTGTATAATTCAATATTGTAAACTGTGTCATATCTTGTGTTGTCTCAATATTGAAATATTATTGGAGGATCATGCTAGTATGTCATCCCTCTTACCCATGTGTATGCAATGTTAAGTGGATTCATTTGTTGGAGAATAATACAATTGTTATATTTTGATGCATGGTATGAGTGAATTATTATCTACTTATTGGAGACCTCTTGTAGGTCTGTATGTAGTCAGTGCTGACAAGAACTTAGTGACAAATCTTGGGGTTCATAGCTTTTGGGTATGGTTGCTTAAGGGCCTTGGGTCTAATTGCTTATTTTTCTTTAATTGTTTTGTTATTGAGACCCCAAGGAACACCCCCCTTGGCCTTGTAGAGCTTAAAGATGAAGGTGAGTTTACTCACTCACAAGAATTGGTCCATTCATACCACTATCTCAGCACAGGCTGTGCCTACCACCGTTGTTGACATATCCTTAGCCTAAGGTTTTGGTACTGGTCTTTAGGTTTGCGGAGATACATGTTTGAGCACCAACAAGGTGCTGGTATAGTGTACATTGGAGCTCTATATACACCTTGATTGCATTGTATCACTTGTAAGTGACAAAAGTTAATGGCATGAGGAGTTTTGTTACTCACTCTTCCTAGAGTTTTTTCTGTTAAAGGATTTTCTCTAGTAGTAGCTTGTTTAGAAGAAAAAATATGTTCCAATAAACTTCCAAATGAAACCATAAAAGAGCATTTTTTTTTGGTTTAAGCTTTAAACACAAGTTTGGCCTTGCTGCATAACTTTATACATTCCTCCAAGGTTTAGATTTACATTGTCTCCACTTTGTAATGGATGAATCGTCAAGGAACACCTCAGAATTCTCCATTGTTATCTTGTCAAATATATGGAGTAAACTTTGAATTTTGTGAGAGCATTACATGGCCTACATGATGTTGGTTGTACTTGTAGATACCATTCTCAACCACGAAGTGGTCATCAACTTATCTTCCTCCACAATGCTTATTTGGTTGTACCCGCTAAAGCCATCTAGTAATGAGTAGATCTCATGACATGCCACTTCCACAAGGTTTGACTACTAAATCTCCTACATACAAGTACTAAACCTCCTACATACAAGTATTAAATCTACTTTATAGAGCACTAACCTCCTAGATAATCATTATCAATAGATTACTTCATGGTGTTGTGTCATGTCCCTTTTTTGTTCGAGCCAATTCTAGCATGTTTGGAGGATTCCAAGATTCTTGGAGGAGTCCACAAACCTTGGAGAGATCATTTTTTGGAGGTTTCGTATTTCCTACTTCATTTTAGCCAGTAGTTTTTGTGGAAATAATTTGATTAGATTATTTTGGTATTTTTTTTGTAGTTTAGTGCAGGAGCGGGAAATAAATATAAAAATAATAATTAAAGTCGGTCTTTATATTAATTGTCTAACTTTGTAAAAAGGCCACTTTATTATTATTCAAGCTGCCCAAATGGGACAAATAAAGCCTTTGTAATATTAAGTCATTTCTTGTTTTAGATGGGCGGGAAATTACTTAAGGTAATTTAAAATTAGGTTTTTCAGGGAAAAAGTAAAAATATTATTTAATTTTCCTCCTGAGCCTATAAATTATTATCTGAGTTTGAGCTTTAAGCCCAACTTCTTGCCTAAAGGACGAAAACCCCAAAGGCTGCCCGAAGGACGAAAACCTTAAAGGCATATGGGAAGGGCGAAAACCATCCGTTCCAATTGAGGAATTTCATTGTAGGGATTCCTAGTGAGCTAAATCTGTATTGTTTGTTCAATTTATTGTAGTGTGAAGATTTTTGTTGGTGTGGTGTGATTATATATTCCAAAAAATACAAAAATATGTGTGTGAGCTTTCAGAATGGTGTGATTTAAATTTCAGTGTGAGAAGTTTGCAGATTTTAATTAAATCTAAATGTTATTTGTATTAATAATATTTTAAGTGTCATTGTGAAGGAGGAAGACCATAAGCTGGTTGTACACTCCCCATTTCCATTCGTACCAAATTTATTGGTTAATATATGTTTGGTGGGCTGTACCACCCAAGGAAGATTGGCCGCCCATGTTATGTGCAAGATTAAATAGTAAGGAGGGGTGTGGGAAATTATTGGGAGTTTTGGATGTTTATGAGTATTACTAAGGTGTCGTACCATGTCTTGGGACGTACACTTTTAGGTTTGCAATTTATTAAGTGCAAACTGTATTTGCTGCTATTTTCTGATTTTTTGTGTATCATTTCTGCTATATACAGCAGTAAGTTAGGTCCATAATTACTATTTAGGTTACATATTAGAGCTATTAATTTACCTGGCAATATTCATTAAAAATCTGCATATGGTGTTTGCAAAAATATTGTACATGTAATGACTTTGAAGAACTGATTTGAAATATGTATCAGCAGAGCTGAAATTGTAAATTATCTGGAAGGTTTACCACCAGATAATATTTCAAGCATTGTAATAATTACAAAATTCTTATTTTAAATATCAATAAAATAATATAATTAATAATATATTAAAAATAATATTTATATTAATTCATAATGGTGGGAGCGAGTAGAGGAGTGAGCAGCAGGAGAAGATTGGGCAGAAGACATGGAGAGAACCTTTCCAATGGAACAAATCAGAATTCGAGTAGCAAGCGAGGAATGTTGTGATGGGAAATGGCAAGAACAAGATGGAATACGAACATGGCGGAAGGATTGGAATTGGAGGCCGAGGTATGAGAGAAATCAAGGGTTTTACCCTAGAATCTGCAGGCATCCAGATCGTTTTTTGGGGAAAGGAAATGGAATCTAGACAAATAACAAATGGAATCAGAGAGAAGCATAGCACAATTAAGAGCAATGCCTTCGGCTGCGTCAGGAGCAAACGCTGTACCAATAGGCAAAGATCGAAAAGCTAGAAACTTTGCCCCACAAGGAAGGGCAAACATGCAAAGCAGGCGGCAAGGAGAGGCTTGGAGAAGCAATCGAATCAAGGGAAGAAATGGACCATCTAGAGGAACACACACCAAATCAATGGTGATTGGAGACAAAATAATGCGCCCAATAACACAAAATCTGGAAAGGTACGGACTTCTGATTAAATGGTTTGGAAGAAATTTGAATTGGAAGTTCCTGATAAATTGGTGGACAAATCGTTGGGGGGAGGGGTTGCAATTTAAATCACTGGCAAATGGGTTCTTTTCTGTAATATGCCCTACACAAAAAATCAAACAAGAAATTCAAAACGACACCTGGATTGTGGATGATTTTGGATTTTATATAATAAATTGGGAGGCAAACTTTAATCCGCTCAAGCATAGAATAGATAAAATTCAGGATTGGCTAAAACTTTTGACTTCCGTATTTACCAATTGAATTTCGTGAGCCCGAAGCAATAAAAGAAATAGGAAGTCAATTGGGAACCTTCATTTGCACAGAAGAAAGAGAGAACCCTAACGGAGGAGAGACCTATGTGAGGATATGCATGGAAAACAAACCAAACAACACTCATTGGAAAGAGCTCGAGATAATAACGGAACAGGGCATTTGGAACCAAAGCTTGGTATATGATCCAAACCCAGAAGGGCGGAAAATAAGGGTTTTGGGATATAGAGGGCAAACAAAAAAGAAAGAAGTGGATAGGCCTGAGGAGGAAGGACTCAACGTTGAAAAGGAAAATCTAGATAAAGAAAAGGCAGATGAAGGAAAAGAGATCCCAACTCAGCTAGACAGAGATACACAAGAGAACGAAACAGAGGATAAAAAAAGCGATGGAGAGGCAGAACAACAAAGAGAAGAAAAGGCAGTTCACAAGGAAGATCTAGAGGAAAAACTAGCAAAGGTCATCACTTTGTTAGGTAACACTTTCAAGGAAGAAGATATTAATTCCATAATAAAAGTAGGAAGTGAGCTGGTGCAATTGGCAAGGGAAGCCAAGGAAGGGATGGAGGCAGAAAACTACGAATCAGAAAGCCAGGAAGAGGAATGGGTTGCAGAGCAGGGGCAGGGGCAAGAAGAAAATGAATGGGAAGTGGGAGAAGGCTTCCTCTCTACTAAGGATATGCAAAATGTGGCTTTGAGCCAGGAGGAGGGGGAAATCTTAGGCATATCACAAAGCGAAGCACTCAGGAAATCTTCAGACTGTAGAGATAGCTAGAAAAGAGGAAGGATCCCTAATCAAGAGAAAAGGAAACTAGATGGAGAAGCAATAGGACAAAAGAAGATTAATGAAATGCTAAAATTAGGGAAGGGGGAAACCCCTTCCGAGGGACAATGAGGATAATCCCTTGGAATGTTAGGGGCTTAAACGCCCCTAACAAAAGGTGCTTGGTTAGACATCAATTGGAGGTGTCACAGGCAGATATTTTCCTAATCCAGGAATTCAAACTACATGTAGAAGAAGTGGAACAGCTAAGATCAAAGCTAAGGATGTGGAAAATGGAGGCAGTCAATGCGAAAGGAGCTTCAGGTGGTCTATTGATGATCTGGAAACAACAGAGACTAGTGCTGGAAAAAGTAGATTCAGGCAAGCATTGGATGGCATGCAAGGTGAGAAGTGTTTCATCTGATCTGAGTTTCTTGCTTTTTAATATTTATGGTCCTTCATGCATACAAAAAAGAGAATTGTGGAGGGAGTTAAATTCCAAGTGCAATAATTTGGCACCAAATTTTTGCATACAGGGGGGGATTTCAATGCAATCTTGAGAACAACAAATAAAGGGGAGGGATAATTAGGAAACTTCAATCTCAAATAGATTTTGAAGCATTTGTAGAAAGGAATTCCCTCATGGAGATACACATGGGAAACGACCTTTACACATGGACAAACAGAAGAACTGGTTTCTGCAACATAGCAGAGAAATTAGATAGATTTCTTTTCAAGGGAGATCTCGGTTCCTTCCCATTTACCTTTGAAAGTAATATTCTGCCAATATCAGGCTCATATCACTTTCCAATCCAATTAGAGATTATGGGGGAAAGAAAGCCAATCCGATGCCCCTTCAAATTTGAAAAGATGTGGTTCAGAGATAAGAGTTTAATGTCCCTAATGTTGGGATAAGGTGCCATTAACCTTGTAAATCCCAATATTGTATTTATTCCATTTATTATTTGTAATTTGTAATTACCCATAAGGGATGTACAAGTTTCACCGGTAGTGGTAAAAATTATTTATTGTCCACGGTAATTATGGAGTTACTACATGGTAAGTCCCGGAGTTACCGGCGATAGTTATGGAATGTCATTTACTATGGTAAATGGTAATTGGTCAAAGTGGGGTGCACATGTGGAGGAATAATCTATTTTTAGTGTTATGACGCACGTCATAGATGCTGTAAGAAGGTGTAAGAGATTCTATGACAACTGTTAGTTGTCATAAGAATCTATGACACTAATAATAGCATATGACACGTCATAAGATGCTGTAAGTGGGTATTTTTAGCCCCAAGGCGTTCAAGCTTGCATGGGCACTTTTTCCCAAGTGTAGGATGCATGTATGACAACATTTATGACCCCGTAAGAGCCTATTCTTGGCCATGGACGCCCAAGGTTGTGTTGTTGACTCTTGACAAGTGTTATGGGCTTGTAAGAAGTCATTTAATGTCTTGAGGTTGTGTAAATTCTATATAAACCGTAGCATAGTAGATGAGAGGATAATAACAGTTTACAGGTACCCAGGTTTTGCCGGAGTGAAGGTTGAAAGACAGAGGAAGTGAATGTATTTGTAATCTCCTTTTGTGAAGATAATACAACTTGGCCTCTTTTCTTGGTGGAGTTTTTTACCCGAAAGGGTTTTCTCCATGTTAAACACTTGTGTTATATGCTTCATTTTGCTTCTGGTATATTTCTGTATTGTGGGTTTATGTTTTGTTACAATCTCCATTGTTAATAGCACACAGTTAAAGATTGTTGAAATTTATCTTGAATCAGATTTCCATTGAAGTAGTGTTGCCTTCATTTCTAACATTTGGTATCAGAGCCTGGCCAGCTTTGACTCTTAGGTGGTAGTGTGGAAGCTGTAGCTGCAGTGGGAGATTTGGTTGTATTTGTTTTGCAAATCATGTGTTGTTATTATGGCTGCATCCACCGTTGCATCAACCTCTCGATTGGACATTGAGAAGTTCAACGGAACGGGGTATGAGTTGTGGAAGCTGAAAATGGAAGATTTGTTGGAAGAAAGAAACCAATGGTTGGCTGTCCAAAAAGAGAAGAAACCTGATGATGTCTCTCAAGATGAGTGGGATAGACTGGATAAGAAGGCATGGGGAGCCATCCGTTTGTGTCTTTCAGACTCTGTCCTGTTGAATGTTGCAAAGGAAGAGACTACATACAAGTTGTGGAAACGGTTGGGTGAGATCTATCAAGCCAAGAGTATGGTAAATAAACTTTATTTAAAAAGAAAATTGTTTTCCATGAAAATGCGAGAAGGTGAATCAGTTGCAGAGCATTTAAATTCTTTTAATTTGTTAGTGAGTCAGCTTGATTCAGTAGATGTTGAGGTTAGTGAAGAAGATAAATGTATCTTACTTCTATGTTCTTTACCTGAGTCTTGGGAGAATGTTATCCTTGCTATCACTGCTAACTTTGCAGATCCGAAGTTAGATGCTCTTGTTTCAGTGCTACTGTCACAGGAATTGACGAAGAAGAGTTCGGATAGTTCAGGGGATGCTCTCAGTGTTAGGGGAAGGTCTAAGGAAAGGGGACCTAAAGGAGATCAAAAAGGGGCTAAGGACAAGTCCAAGGGCCGGTCTAAGACTCCTGGTAAAAATAATAGAGTTAAGTGTTGGAACTACAGTAAAAGGGGACATGTGAAGGAGTGCAGAAATCCCAAGAAACAGTGGGAAAGTGCTTCGGATAAGTCCTCGAATGCAGGTGAAGAAGTTTTACTTTCTGTATGTAATCTTGTTTCTAATGATCACTGGTTGGTTGACTCAGGATGCTCGTTTAATATGACCCCGCATAAGGAATGGTTCTCCACATATGAAGAATATGATGGAGGTAATATCTAGCGTGGTGACAACTCTACATATTTGATTGTCGGGAAAGGAAAGGTATTGTTGTGTTTCAGTGATGGGAGGATTAAAACCCTCCCTGGTGTTTTGCATGTTCCTGGATTAACTAGAAATATGATTTCAGTTTCGAAGTTGAATGATTTGGAAATACATGTGACATTTGACAAGCATGGCTGCAGATTGGTGAGAGGAAACTTGGTGGTAGCGAAAGGGAAGAGATTCGGGAACTTGTTTAAGCTTGAAGCCACTACAGTTTGTAATGCCTCCTATGTATTTGAGGCCACTACTGAAAATACATGTATGTTGTGGCATCGTAGATTGGGCCACACAAACAATAATGTACAGAAAACTATTAAGAATAAAAATTTGTTGGACGGTTTCTCTTATTCTGATGAGCACTTTGATTTCTGTGAGCATTGTGTGTTTGGTAAACAAAACAGAAAATCATTTCCTTCAGGAAGCAATAGAGCAAAAGAGAAATTAGAGATTATTCGTACGGATGTGTTTGGACCTGTGGATAATGAATCTATCGGAAAATCTCGTTATTTTGTTAAACTTCATTGATGATGTCCAGATTTACATGGATTTATTTTATGAAGCATAAATCTGAAATTTTCACTAAGTTTAAGGAATTCAAAGTCTTAGTAGAGAACCAATCAGGTTTAAAGATAAAAATATTAAGATCTGACAATGGAGGGGAATATTGCTCTAAGGAATTTGATGAGTTTTGCAAGCATGCAGGTATAATCAGACAAAAGACAACTCCGTATACACCACAACAAAATGGTGTTGCAGAAAGGATGAACTGAACAATTATGGAAAGGGCCAGAAGTATGCTTAGTGATGCACAGTTGGATGAATGCTTTTGGGCAGAGGCTGTGTACTGCTTGCTACTTGATAAACAGATCTCCTTGTAAGGCTCTTGATTCGACACCTTATGAAGTGTGGACAAATAAGAAACCTTTTGTTTCACATTTAAGGGTTTTTGGTTGTGAGGCTTTTGTTCATGTGCCTAAGGAAAAGCGATCTAAGTTGGATCCAAAGGCTGAAAAGTGTACATTCATTAGATATGGTGATAATGTGAAAAGTTATAAGCTTTGGAATCCACTAACCCGCAGGATTATCTTTTCTAGAGATGTTATTTTCAAGGAACTTAGAGCTATTTCTGAACTTGAGCAGCCAAAAGAAAAAGATGAAAAGGTAAAGAAGGTGCACTTTGAGTTAGAGCAGCAAGATGCACCTCAAGAGGAACAAAATGATGGATTGGGAGGTGAAGAAGAAGAAGATTCAAGTAGTTCTGATGAAGATGAATCTGTTGTGATAGAAGTTGGTGCAAATGATCATGCAGAAGAACAAGTAGAGTCTCTTACTCCACCCTTGAGGAGATCCACAAGACAACAGAATCCAATTGACAGGTATAGCCCACTAGATTTCCGTTGTGTATATGCTTTATTGAGTACTAACGATGAACCTAGATCCTACAGGGAAGCTATTTCTGCAGATGATAGTGAGTCTTGGCAGCTAGCCATGCAGGAGGAGATGATGGCTTTAGACTCTTGTAACACCTGGGATCTTGTTCGTTTGCCCAAAGGAAGAAAGGCCATAGGATGTAAGTGGGTCTTCAAGAAGAAGTTTGGAGCAGACGGGTCATTGGAGAAGTACAAGGCTAGACTGGTAGCCAAGGGCTACTCCCAGAGAGAGGGAGTTGATTTTGGTGAGATATTCTCTCCTGTTGCTAAATTGACTTCTATTAGATTTCTCTTATCCATTGCTGCAGCTTATGATTGGGAGATTGAGCAAATGGATGTTAAGACTGTGTTCTTGCATGGAGATCTTGAAGAAGAAATTTATATGCAACAGCCTACAGGTTTTGAGGTAAAAGGAAAAGAACATTGGGTTTGCAGGTTAAAGAGGTCTCTTTGTGGTCTGAAACAGTCCCCCAGAATGTGGTATCAAAAGTTTGACTCATTTGTTTTGAAATTGGGTTTTGTTAGAAGCGAGGAGGATCATTGTGTTTACATTCATTGTGTTGATGATTCTATATTGGTTATTGCTTTGTATGTTGATGACATGTTTTTCAGCAATACTAAGGGTATGGTCAGTGAGCTTAAAGCCCAACTTTCAGGGGCATTTGAGATGAAAGATTTTGGTGCTGCAAGGTATATTTTGGGAATGGAGATCAGGAGGGACAGAGTTAACAGAAAGCTTTGGTTGTCACAAAGTAAGTATGTGAATACTATTTTGCAGAGGTTTAGTTTGCAGGACTGTAATCCAGTTAGAGTTCCTTTACCCATTGGTACTAAGCTTTCATTAGATATGTGTCCAAATACTGAGGATGATTCCATAGGGGCAGATTAACTTACAGTTCTGCTGTCACCTCTATGATAATGTATATCACAGCTGATATATACCTGTACCTGGCTGTCTATATTTCTTGGTTCTGTCCTCTACTAGATGCTCAGTTCTATATAATCAGAAAATGTATATTCCCTTCTCATTAAGCCTTCACAAATCTGCTCTATTCTCCTCCTTAAATCTGCATGTATCCTCTTACACACCCACTATAAAATTCTTCTTTTATGATATTCTTCCTATATCCTCATGGGCAGATCTGTAGGTGTGAATCTGATTTAATCTTCTTATTTTTTCCTCTTGATGCCCCTATTCCTCACACCAATTTGCTTTTTATATCTTATGAGGAGAGGCATCCTGAAAGATCGTGACCTTTCAATAGTCATAACCCCTTGTTGATCGCAGCCTTTAATCTATTAATACAAGCGCTTGCCTTTATATTATCCATCACTGCCTTTATTTTATATTTTACTTACAGATTTGTCATAAACTAATCCTTGCATTTCATAGTCTTACATTGTTTGTCTTATATGCGTGGGTCCCATTGTAATGTCCCCATTTCTGAGTCCTCTTGCAGCACAGTTGGAGCTGACTTTCTGGGTTGGTGACAGCCTGATCAAAGGAGTATTTCGATGTCACCAATGTGTTCAGGTGATCCAGTGGAGTTGTATGACACTTTTTGGAGAGATTTCGGACAACTTGTTCATACTTACTATTTATAGTAAGTGCTTGCATGGCGACAATCTTTCTGGGTTTTTTTAGGTTTGTTCTCTTTGGCCCTCGGAGAACACTACTATTTATAGTAAGTGTCAGTCTGGCGTTGTTTTGGTGACTTGGCAGACATCCATTGGCTATCTCAGATGTTGCATTGAGCTCAGTGATATCAGATGGTTTGCGGTGATGTCTTTTCAGGCGACTTCGGACTTTTGGGCCATACTTACTATTTTTAGTAAGTTAGGGTTTTTGTCCATTTCGGGAACCTCAGAGTTGGATGTGAAGCGTTTCGGCGAGACCTTTCCAACGGTCTATAGATCTCAGGATTCCAATGTGTTTTGAGCCTCCGTTTTAAAGTCCGTAAATTATTAATGTTTATTTAATATGGAACTTTATTATAAGGGGATATAAGTGATTTTAAAGTATACTTTATAATATAAGTTGAAGTGTCGTTTTAAAAGGGGAGATATAAGTGACTTTTAAAGTATACTTTATTTTATAAAGTTGTGCACCAAAATTGAAAAGAATGAAAGGTGGGAAATAAAAGTAAATTAAATGAAATGAAAGTCAAATGCAAATTGAGAATTATAAAAGGGCATTTGAAGTTTATTTTATTCATTCTTGATATTACATTTTATGATTCTATTTGCTCTGCAAATGAGGGTTTGGAAGAAATATCCAGCCTTGGCTCTTGGTGACGAAAACCACCATTAGTTTCAGTCTTCTGTAGGTGTGAAAGATCACCCAAGGGGACTCTTGGGCAGCGATACTCAGTGGCTGTATTTGAGCTTCAGTTTGGTACCATTATTGACGGAGTTGGAGATAACAAGACATATCTTATTGCAGTTTTGTTGCAGCTGAGAGAAAGTATTAGTGACGGATTGTATTGCAGATTTGAGAGGGTTTGGATGTTTTATTTGCTGCTGTTCCTTTACCCAGGCCGTACTAGCACCCAGTAGTGACGTGGGTCTTTGATAGCTACATCTTTGACGGGGTTTGTGCATAGAGAACACTTGTGCGGGTTATTACTTGTATCTAGAGCAGCTGTATGGATTTCTATTGGTGAAAGAGATCAAGTTGTAACTTCATATTTGTTGTACCTTTCATTTTCAGACTTGCATTTTGTGAACAGCGAAGTGGGTATGTAAGATACTTCACTATTTTGGCTATCTGTTTTTCTGGGTATTGATGTTTTAGATAATAGGGGATATTTTATGAACTGGGTTGTCAATATTCTGTGAAAATACTGAGTATCTAAGCTGAAATAAAAATCTGGAATTTTCAGCGATGTATTCCCTATGTAATGTTCAGTTTTGACTTGAATATTATTATTGCAATATCTTCTATTTTGCTGCATTATATTGTTGTATCAAACATTGCAAAAATATCAGAGAAAACCAAAACAAACTAAAACAGACAGGTAGAAATCCAGAGAATTAAATATCCTATCAGGGGTGAGATATTACACCCATACCATCCGTTGCTCTTTGAATTAGATGCAAAAGCTTCTTCTAATAGTAATCGCCTTTACTAAGGTGCTCATTTTGCATGGGGTCGGCCATTCCTTGGAGGTCGGCCACTTATTGCATGAAGTCGGCCCCCCTTAATTTTAAATATATTTATAATAACTAATTTATAATATTTAGTTTATAGTACTTATAATATCTAATTCAATTTATAATGTTCAATTAAATATATTAAATATATTTGATTCGTAATATTTAATTTAAGTATATTCTATTTAATTTAAATATATTTAATTTCTATTATGTAAATATATTTAAATATATTCAATTTACGGTTTATAATAATAGATTTTAATGTCATTCATATCTTTAATTTGAATGAATAATACATAATCGATTCAATTATAGGGACATGACAAATTTATTCATAGTTTCATTCCACTTAAAATATAAATATTTCGAAACTGCATGATAAATAATTTTGCTGCTTGTCCTAAAGGTAAAAAGTGTTAGATGCCTACTTATGACTCGCAAACATCTCAAAATGAGATGATCATACAATTAACATTTTTAGACAACCAAAACATCTAGGATATTCTAAAGCAAGATGATTGAATCAAGTTAGTGCCAACTGCCAAGAAACATCAACTTAAAATTGATTTAAATGCAAAGATGAGGAAAACTTATAAAAAAAAGATATAACAGTTTGATGAATCTCTTAGTTCAACTCTTACCCACACCTGTGTACATAGACCCTAGCAAACACTTAAATACCAAGAGGTGTTAGCATATCAATCCGAAGAACCTCTCACCTGAGGTGCACAATAGGTTCTAGGACCTTCATATAGAACATTCATGATGCATGCAACTAAAGAAAGTACCCAACAATATTCAAACCATTCAAGAACATAATTATACCTTGCACAAATAGACTCTTTGTATTAATTCTCCAATCTGTTACAGCCTTACAGGTTTGTGCAGTGTGCAGCCATGACCTAAAAGAATAACCTATCTAAATAGACACCTACATACTCAAGACCTTAGCTCCAATCCAGCAGCACTTTGTTATTACCAAATCAGATACTACATCGATACATCCATGCTATTTATATAGGCCTCTGTATGTGCATTGACCAGAGGTAATGAGGTGGCGCGTCGTTGCTTTTATCCTAATGTTTAAGTGGAGTGGAAGCTGAAGAAATCTGAAAAGCATATGTTCTTTATAGAAAGTACATGCAATCTCTTTTACAATATTGATCTGAAGGCATACTTAAACTGGATATTATGCATGTAATGTCCCCTTTCTAGCTACAGTGTTAGTCTATCATCGGTTTCCCATAGACTGACGGTTTGGTTAGGGAACCATTGTGGTTTGGCCTTGGATGGGCAATTCAGAGGTGTAGATGTGGTTTGGATCCAGTTGGCAGTTGTCAGTGGCAGTTTGGGTGCCTTGTGGCATACTTACTATTTTTAGTAAGTTCGGGTTCGGTGCCGAATCGGGATTTTCAGAGTGGGGATGGATTCGTCTCGTTGAGACCTTTTCGACGAGCTATGGATCATCGAATTTTGACATCATCTTGTCAGTTATTTTAAAGTCCGTAAGTTGAATTGAAATATTTAAATGGGACTTTAATGTTATATTATAAAGTGACTTTATGAAAAGAAAATGAAAAGCAAGTCACTTGGAAATTGGGCGCCCCTCCCTAGGGGAATAAAGTGAATTTAAAAACGTAACATTTTCCCCCCAAAAGCCAACGTCTCATGGAGAGGAAATAAAGGAGGAAAAAAACAAGTCATTTGTTTATGCTATGTTTATGATATTGTCTTCTACTTGGCTCTGCTAGGGTTTTGATTGTAAGGGTTTGAAGGATTCGAACCAGTGGTTCTTGGAGACGAAAACCTCCCTAAGTAACAACATTCTACAGATGTGCAATACCATCCAAAGGTGCTATTGAGGTGGATACATCCAATATTCGCATTGGAGTTGATATTTTGTGGATGTGAGGATTCGAAGGTTATATCATCTTGAGATTTTGTTTGGAGCAGCTGATATCTTTGATGAGTTGCAGATTGGAGTGAGTTAGTGAAGGTTTTGTGGACTGCATATATCTTCCTTGGCTGGCCGTGCCCATATTAGCCCAGCCGTACCATTTAAATGAGGAGTTTTTGGTGTGTTTAAGGGCAGATTTGTCACACATACCTGGTCGCCATCACCCACAGCATTCAGAACATTTGGAAGGGAATAATGAGGGTTTGAGTTGTGTATTTTGTGGTTTGCTCACTCAGCCATGGCCGTACCACCTTGCTAGAGGGACGTGTGACCTTGAGAGCTGTTCTTAGTGCTTGCAGCAGTAATATATCTTCATTTTGGGCGATTATAGCCTCTATTGTTGCTGATATCATTTGTATGCATAACATTTCATGTTCGTGGGAGTTTTGGAGTGTATTCTGTGATAACCCACTTGCTGGTCCAGCCCCAACATATGTACCAAGTTGCAAATTTGAACATGGGTATGTTATAGTAATTCATATTTGGCCTATTTATGATTTGGGTATCTGTTATTTTCTTAATATCTATTGTATATTTTCTGGGTTTGAAATATATGCTCAGTATTACTTCATTCCAGCAACACACATCTCGAGAAAATTGAAACCCCTTCTACATCTTCTCTCTAATTTGAAAGAACACTCTAAAAAAATAAAAATAACACTAAAAAGATCATAAAAAGAACCAACAGGTACGGCACATTACAATGGTATCAGAGCACATCTCTTCCTGCCATCCTGTGAGGTCAGAATCAGACATGCAGTTGGGTACAAGTAGATATTACCTCAGACGGAACAGATCTAGGACAGATTTACAGGTTCCTCAGAGAGATCCTTCTGATACAGATACAGAGGTAGTAGCCGCAGAGGAACAACCGGTGGTCTTTTACAATGAAAAGGACCTTGAGGTACCGAGGACAGATCCCTTTTCAGGTGTGGTTCCAGTACAGGTTAAGAAATGGGTGACAGAGAGATTGAGGAACCTAGCTTGTAGGACATTCTGAATTCATTGGCCAGGGGACAACAGAACATAGAGAGGAGTTTCCTGAGGATGGGTGAGACGATGAGAGAGTCACAGACTGAGCTGGCCCAGATTCTCACCCAGTTGATACCTCATGATGCGAGGAATAATAGAGAAAACAACAGGGACCATAATAATAATAACAAAAATGGGAGAAACAGGAACAATCTGGGAGGAGATAAACATAATGGTGATAGGCCGAATGGTAGTAGGCATAATGGGGATAGACACCGAGACAGAGAAGATGAAGGCGAAGCTTCAGTCACCAACAGGAGGGCTACCCAATTGGCAACCAGTGACAGACCTGGCATTCCTGTGTTTGCACCTAGGAACAATGTTCCTGAACAGGAGGCCATATAGTTGGATTTCCAAGAGGAGATTCTTAGAGATTGGAGAGCTTCCAATGAGGAGTTTAGAAATGAAATGACATTTGGGGAGTATTCAGATCTGAGAATGAAGCATAGACCCCAGAGAGGAAACAGACAGCAAAACCAGGAGCTTCAAAAGAAAGTGAGCAAAATGACTTTGCCTTACTTTGCGGGTCAGGCAAAACCTTTGCTAGAGCTTGGGTCCAGAAGTTGGACAGTTATCTCCAGATCAGCCCCATGCCGGAGACTGATGCCATTACATACGTAGCTTTACACCTAGAGGGCAGTGCACATAAGTGGTGGAGCAACGGCAAGGTCACTTTGGGAAATGACCAAATCACTTCCTATGTTGAGTTCACAGCTAGACTCAGACAGATTTGATAAAAAGGATCCAGAACTGCAATTTAAGGAGTTGGCACAACTCAGACAGAGTGGATTAGTGAATTCGTACATATCAGAGTTCCAAGACCTTTCAGTGATGGTCTCAGACGTTTCTGAGCGTAGATTGATCATGCTCTTCATTGATGGATTGACAGATCCTCTACGAGATTGGATTAAGGGTTTAGACCTTGCATCATTATAGGAGGCCATGAAAAAGGCCTGTGATATGGAGTCTTCTATTTGGAGAAATAAGTTTTAGTCCAAGGGTTTTCAGCATAGGAGAGATAAGGAGAAGGACAGAAGACATTTTCAGAGAGATTCCGGACAGCAGCACAAGAGTTCTTCCAGGTTGGATAATGACTAGTTGAATAACCTCAGGAGGAAGAAGCTCTGTTTTCACTGCAGAGAGCCTTGGGAGCCTAAGCACAAGTGTGCTGCCCAAGGAAAAGCCAAACAGTTAGAATATTTTTCAGCAGACGAGTCCATAGAATCAGAGACACATTCAGAGCAGCAATCAGAAGATAATGATTCAGTGACTGATGTTGCATCTGAAGCATCAGATAAAGAGGAGACAACCCTACCTACAGCACATCTCTCGAGTATTCAAAGAGAGGGATCATTCTGAATGAGAGGATTACTTGGTGGACAAAGAGTGATTACATTACTTGACACAGGTGCTACTCATAATTTCATAGATGAGGGCTTGGTTGCGAAGAGAGGGCTGAAGACTGAAGAGTTTGAAGAATTTAAGGTGTGGGTAGCTAATGGATTTGTACTCACCTGCACTAGGAGGATACCTAATCTCACCATATTGTTGAACAATTACACATGCCAGTCAGATTTCTATGTGGTTAGCATGGGTGAGATGGATGTGGTGTTGGGTATGTGGTGGTTGCACGACATTGGAGAGTTCACACTCAACTTGAGGACTATGGAGATGAAGTTTGAGGTGAACAGGACACGTGCTCAGGGGCATTTTAGATGGTGGGTGGAGAGTGGTTTCACTCAAGAGGATGGAGAGATTGATTCAACATGATTAGGTGCAATGGGTAGCAAAGGTGATGGTGATCCCTGCAGTGTCAGAACAGTAGAAGCGTGAGTATCCACTTGATATACAGGCTCTCTTGACTAAACACACCAAAGTGTTTAGTGACATACCACCAAGTAGACCCCCTGATCGGGGTATTGAGCACGTAATTGAGCTAGAGGAGGGTGCTAAGCTAGTGATCACTACACCTTACAGGCACCCAAAAAGATATAAGGACGAGATCGAGAAAGCAATCAAAGAGCTTCTCGAGATGGGGCACATAAGGCCAAGCAAAAGCCCATTCGCCTCATCAATGGTCTTGGTGAAGAAAAAATATGGGACTCTCAGGATGTGCATTGACTACAGAGAGTTAAATAAAAAGACCATCAAAAACAGATACCCCATACCCCGTATTGATGAGCTGATAGATGAGTTGCACGGGGCATGTTACTTCTCCAAAATAGATTTGAGATCCGGATACCACCAGATATGGGTCAGGGATGAAGATGTGGAGAAGACAGCGTTCAGGTGCCATTATGGGTACTTTGAGTTGCTAGTCATGCCATTCAGTTTGACCAATGCACCAACCACCTTCCAATCTTGTATGAACAGGGTGTTCAGGGAACAGTTGAGGAGATTTGTGTTGATATTTTTTGATGATAAATTAATATACAGCAAGACTTGGGAGGAGCATCTAAAACACATTGACATTGTATTGAGCATTTTAGAGCGAGAGTCGTTATATGCAAAAATGTCAAAGTGTGAGTTTGGGATGACCGAGTTGTTATACTTGGCTCATATCATCAGCGCTGGTAGTGTGAAGGTAGACCCGAAGAAGATTCGGGCAATCATTAACTAGCCACCACCAAAGAATCTCTTTCATCTCAATGGATTCCTTGGTCTTTGTGGGTATTACCGCAGATTTGTAAAGGGGTTTTCACAAGCAGCTGCCCCCCTCACAGACTTTACTCAGAAGGATGCATTCAGTTGGACAGTGTTGTGACTTTTTCACACATTGCCCCATTGCAAATGGGGACCCCCTTTTTCTCGCTTTCGCCGTCGTTTTGCTTTGATCTTGCAGTTTCTTGCCCTAATCCATGAAGCTAGGAAAGAATATCCGAGCAGTTAGCTCACTGGGAACATTAGGAATGCTTGAAGTAGTGAATTTTCCTAAGGATAAGTGAAACCCTGACTATCATTCCTCAATCAAAACTGACCAATCCATGGCATAAGTCCATCATTCCATAAGAAAGGTCCTAATCCTTCACTCAGTGCTAATCTTGTTCCAGACCCCAGTCCCAATCCAAAAGTCCAATCCGGACCCCAGTCCAGGAATCCAGTCCAAAAGTCCAATCCAGAGTCCTGTCCGGAAGTTCCTATCCCTAAGTCTTGTTCCAAAGGAATTCATTCCCGGACTTCCGTTCCAAGGTCTATCCAGATTCCTATCCCGACAAGGTCCTAATTTGACAAAGCCTGTCACTCCTTGGCATGATCATCTTTCCATCATGGAACTCAGTTCTCGGGCCGGCAGCCCTACTCTTGCAGGACTAATCCAAAGGATATCCTTCTGATCCCAATCCAGGACTCAATCTTAGATCATAACTCGGACGATTTCCAAATCAATAGAGTTTTTCAGGGACTTAGAACAATTTCGAAATGATGAATGCCCAAACACTCCTCCGGAAGACTGGAATCATGCACAGGAATATTCTTGGTCGCATATTCCAGTACCAACTGGAATATGCGCCCAGGGAAGAAATTTCTTCCTAGTCGCATAATCCAGTAGGTACTGGATTATGCACCCAGCGATGTTTTTTTGTCCTGATCGCATAATCCAGTACCTACTGGATTATGCGCCCCAGGATCAGGATTGTCCGGTTCCAGTGTCCTGTCAAGTCTGAACTTTGCAAATTATCAGGAAATCATTCCCGGACTTGTCCATGGGTGCCTGCATGAAGAATTCACCATTTGTTAGAAGGATTTCACCATAAAGATTGAAATTCCTTGAGAAGCATGAAGGAAAACTCCTCGTTCCAGATCCCATGCCAATGATCAAACCTCTATGAAGCAACTGGAACAACTCAAATTCCACTTGAACCAGAAGAAAAAGACCTTAAGGCAAAATCCAAGCAAAAAAATGATCCAAGTCGTAAAATCCACCTGCAGGTGGATTTTGCGCTCAGGGAAGAAATTTGTCCTGGGGCACAAAGTCCAGTTGCAGGTGGATTTTGTGCCCAAGGAGTTCTAGCTAGGTCGCTGAATCCTTGTCCACAGGGAATATGCGCTCCTAGACAGCTAATTGCAGGACCTACAGGAAAAAAGTGCCAGATAGATTCCAGTTCCCTCCAGAGTATGTAACATGAATGGATTCCTGTTCACAAGTACAAAATTGTAGCCTTCCATCTGAGTTAAATTCATCAAGGAGAAAATGTTCAAAACTTGGCAAAATTTTGACAAAAAGACTTGAAAGAAAGTCTGAGAGAGAAGAAGTCCAGACTCAGGAAGAAGTTATCCATGGTCGCATAATCCAGTTGCTCATGGAATCCCCGACCAGCAAGAATCCCCGACTCCATGAAATCCCCGACCAACTGAAATCCACACTCCAGGACAGGTGAAAATCCCCGACTCCATGAAATCCCCGACCAACTGGAATCCACACTCCAGAACAGGTGAAAATCCCCAGCTCCATGAAATCCCCGACCAATTGGAATCCACACTCCAGGACAGGTGAAAATCTCGGACCTCATGGAATCCCCGACCACATGGAAATCCACGCCACCGCCTTGAGAGGATAAGACAAAGGGTAAGTCGGCCAGAGTTATGGCGGTTAGGGGTTTTTAATGAGACAAAAAAGCATGTCAACCAATCTTGGTCGGCCAAGTGGCAGGGGGGAGTCCGAACGCCTATATAAGGAGGCCGCCCAAGTCATTTCATTCATTCAAACTCAAATCTAAGATAGAAAAAGTAGATTTCATGTTCAAACCAAGGACAGAAGTAAGCATTCCAAGGAAGATTTTAGCATTCAAAGAATAGATTTCACCATGAGGAGGACAAATTTCATCAAGACCTGGAATTCCTAGCTGAGGAATTCCTGTCCAAGGAATCCTGCTCCCTCCTTCCAGTTGTGCCCTGCCCTGGAAACTCCTCAATTCTTGCCTGGTAACCCTGGAATGAAGGAAAAGTCAGTTGAGTATGAAGAATGCCAGAGAATGAGGAAAACCCTTTGTTTGTTCAGGAGTTCATAAGTCAATTTGATCAATTATGCAAGTTTAGTTCCTGTTTTATCTTTTGATTGCATTGCATTTAAGGATCTTGTTCATCATGAGTACTCGGGGTTTCCCTTATTTTGCAGGATTCCAGGACGAGGATGAGCTTCCATGAAGACATAGCTCAAGGATGATCAAGGACTATCTCAAGCATCATGAAGTTCCAATACCGGAGAGGAGGACTACTTCCAATGCCAGACGAGGAGACTACATGTGAATTCCACAAGAAAAGAAAAATTCAGACTTCAAGGACACAAGAAGGGTTAGCATCAAGATCCTCAACGGGAGAAGATACACCTCATGTCCAATATCAAAGATTCCAGTTCTGGACAAGAGGATCAATCCTTGGAAAACCAAGAACAAAAGAACAGCTCACCATCCATCAGGAAGAACAAGAATCCACGCCGAGATAGGGAATTCCAACTCAAGAGTCCATGACCTCTGAAGGACTGCAGCCCTGGTCAGAAAGAATTCCAAGTGGAGGATTCCTGAACCAACTGAAAAGTGCGCTCCTGCTCAAGGAAGGATTCCTCCACATGAAAATCCTGTTCACCCTGAAATTTGCGACCAGGACAAGGGGATTCCTGTTCACCATGAAATTTGCGACCAAGGAACAAACAGTTGACTGGTCTCACCTACCTACCAAGCAGCTTAGTCAGCCTGGCGTCTAGGACAAGTGGCAACTTTTCATCCAGAGCAGGTGGTGTCCAAGACAGGTGGCAGCATCCCATGGAGCCTATGACATGTTCATCCCTATCTCTTTAGGGTTTGCACGGATTTTTAGGAGATCAGATCTCCTCACCTCCTCCTTTGGGTTATTTTTGCCTATAAATAGGTTGGGGCACTTCATTTGAAACTCTCTCTCTCCATCTCTTTTTTTTTTCTTTCCTCTCATCCTCTTCTCTTCTTTCATCCTTCCCTACTCTCTGAGCAGCTAGACTGTACATTCTTTCTTCATCACTCCATTTCTGCACTTCTGTTGAGTTGAAACTCCAAGGATCAGTTGGATTGTTGTAGTACAAACTTCCAGAGCAATAATATAAGCATTGAAGAATGGTGTTCATATGGTTCTTTGGATTTCTGACATGGTCTTCTTGATTTCTTGAAGCATATCTTAAAGTTTCTGAAGTTATTTCTATTTTCTTTCAGTATTTCATTAGTTAGAATGATGGAGATTATTACTGTTGAGCGATTGAATCTGTTTGTTCATACCATTGGTGATCTGTGGCCTGCAAATCACCGTGCATGGCTAGCCTGAACTAATTCCTAGTCTAACTTCGATTGTTCTGCATGATCAGTTCCATGTCCCTTGCAGCAGTCTGAAAATCCTTCCCCTCAGAAGATAGCACCATCCCTGCCTAGCTGTTGTCTCATGACAAAGCAGAGGACTGGTTCCAGTTTCCATCCTTAGCAGTAGTCTTTTCCATCAGTTAGATTCCCAAACCCTTTTCATCTTTTGCATTTTCTTTTAGATTTTCGCTAGGATTAGTTTTCCATAGCCTCATTGCCAAATCATCCGCCTCTTCAAGAGTGGAACCTAGGAATTCCAAGTTGTCCATTTGTGAAGGAGTTCCATTCACCCGCAAATCCGAGTTCAAGGAGTAAGGAAATATTCCATGTCCAGGAAGGAGCAATCTCACGTAAGCCCCCCTCGTGATTACCAGCAAATCACATCATTCCACTGAGTCTATCCATGTGCATGTCAAGACTTGACACAAAAGGAACCTTGGAGCAGTCTCATTCGATCACGAAGTTCAGCGTCTGAGAAGCTTTATTCAAGAGAGGATAGAATACTCTGTGTTTTATTCTAATGTTTGTTGCAGTCACAAAACACTCATCAACAGACAGGAGGTACACAGGAGTGTTTTGATAAGTTTAAGGAGATTATGAGTACTTATCCCGTGCTAGCTATACCAGACTTCAGCAATACTCAGCAATACTTTTGAGTTATAGTGTGATGCCTTAGGGGAAGGCATTGGTGCGGTGATAATGCAAGATAAACACCCCATAGCATTTGAGAGCAGGATGTTGAGGGGTGTGGAACGGAGTTATAGTATATATGACAAGGAGATGTTAGCCATCATACATGCATTGGCTAAGTTCAGACAGTATCTAGTTGGGAGTAAGTTTGTGGTGAAAACCGATCACAACAATCTGAAATATTTCCTTGGGCAAAAGGACCTAAACAAGAGGCAGCAGAAGTGGGTCAGCAAACTACAGGCCTACGACTTTCACATTGTTTATGTCAAAGGCAAGAAAAACATAGTTGTTGATGCTTTGTCCAGGAGACCCCATTTGTGTGCTCTAGGTACTATTTCAAATGATTGGAGGGAGTTGATATCTGCAGAATATACTAAGGACAAATGGGCCACTGGGATTATAGATGGCACTATCAGGGACAACAAGTACACAGTGGTAAATGACTTGATCATTTACAAGGATAGGATCTTCTTAGTGCCAGGTTCGGAGATGAAGCAGAGGGTTTTGAGAGCATTCCATGACTTGCCAAGGGCTGGACATCCTGGTTACTTCAAAACATATAGGCAAGTTAGAGAACGTTTCACTTGGAAAGGCCTCAAAACTGAAGTGTTGAGATATGTGAGAGAGTGCCCGACATGCCAACAGAATAAGTAGGAGCACTCTTTCCCAAGTGGAATACTGCAGCCCCTGCCCATTCCTGAGAGGAAATGGGATAGTAATTCTATGGACTTTATCATAGGGTTACCTAAAGTCCAAGGTTGGGATTGCATTTATGTGGTAGTGGACAAATTGACGAAGTATGCTCACTTCTTTGCTATTCCTACCACTTACACTGCAACTCAGGTTGCAAAATTATTTTTCAGAGAGGTATTCCGTCTACATGGGTTGCCACGAAGTATTGTGAGTGATAGGGACAACAGGTTCCATAGTAATTTTTGGTAGGAGCTCTTCAGGTTGACAGGGACAGAGCTCACCCCCACCACGAGCTACCACCCACAGACAAATGGCCAAACGGAGATTGTCAATAAATGGGTGGAAGGATACCTCAGAAATTATGTAGCAGGGCAGCAAAAGGCATGGATTAAGTGGCTTCACATGGGCGAGTATTGCTATAATTCCACTTATCACATGTCTATCCAGATGTCACCCTTCATGGCTTTATATGAGTATGAGGAACCGAGCTTTGTTGATTTACTGTTTGGTGATAGCAGAGTGCCTAAGGTCAAAGACCTTCAAGGGAGTCAGGATATCATGAGGTCTTTGAAGGAGAATATACAGAAGGCTCAAAATCAACAGAAACAGTATGCCGATCAACAGAGGACTGAGCGATAATTTGAGATAGGTCACATGGTATACTTGATGCTGCAACCCTACAGGCAGTCCACTCTCAAGAAGAGTGGAGCAGAGAAGCTTAAGCCATGCTACTATGGACCCTTCAGGATCTCCAAGAAAATTGGACAAGTGGCTTATGAGCTGGAGTTTCCGGTAGGTAGCAGGGTACACAATGTGTTTCATGTATATCGCCTCAAGAAGGCGTTGGGGCATAATGTAACACCATCAGCAGAGTTATCTCCTCTGGATGAAGAGGGGAAATTGATTTTGGTACCTGAGGCTATAATTGATACCAAGGAACACATTTTGAGGAGGACTATCAAAGAATACTTGGTAAAATGGAAAAACCTACCAGTGGAGGATGCTACTTGGGAAAATGAGTAGATATTAGAGCATCTTGATCTGAGATTGCTTGAGGCAAGCAATCTTAGGGAGGGCGGACTGTAATGTCCCCTTTCTAGCTACAGTGTTAGCTATCATAAGGTTCCCATAGACTGACGGTTTGGTTAGGGAACCATTGTGGTTTGGCCTTGGATGGGCAATTCAGAGGTGTAGATGTGGTTTGGATCCAGTTGGCAGTTGTCAGTGGCAGTTTGGGTGCCTTGTGGCATACTTACTATTTTTAGGAAGTTCAGGTTCCGTGCCGAATCGGGATTTTCAGAGTGGGGATGGATTCGTCTCGTCGAGACCTTTCCAACGAGCTATGGATCATCGAATTTCGATATCATCTCGTCAGTTATTTTAAAGTCCATAAGTTGAATTGAAATATTTAAATGGGACTTTAATGTTATATTATAAAGTGACTTTATGAAAAGAAAATGAAAAGCATGTCACTTGGAAATTGGGCGCACATCCCTAGGGGAATAAAGCGAATTAAAAAACATAACATTTTCCCCCAAAAAGCCAATGCCTCACGGAGAGGAAATAAAAGAGGAAAAAATCAAGTCATTTGTTTATGCTATGTTTATGATATTGTCTTCTACTTGGCTCTGCTAGGGTTTTGATTGTAAGGGTTTGAAGGATTCGAACCAGAGGCTCTTGGAGACGAAAACCTCCCTGAGTAATAGCATTCTACAAATGTGCAATACCATCCAAAGGTGCTATTGAGGTGGATACATCCAGTATTCGCATTTGGGCTTCCATGGAGTTGATATTTTGTGGACGTGAGGATTCGAAGGTTATATCATCTTGAGATTTTGTTTGGAGCAACTGATATCTTTGATGAGTTGCAGATTGGAGTGAGTTAGTGAAGGTTTTGTGGACTGCATATATCTTCCTTGGCTGGCCGTACCCATGTCAACCCAGCTGTACCATTTAAATGAGAAGTTTTTGGTGTGTTTAAGGGCAGATTTCTGACACATACCTGGTCGCCATCACCCTATGACAGCATACAAAACATTTGGAAGGGACTAACGAGGGTTTGAGCTGTGTATTTTGTGGTTTGCTCACTTAGCCATGGCCGTACCACCTTGCCAAAGGGACGTGTGACCTTGGGAGCTGTTCTTAGTGCTTGGAGCAGTAATATATCTTCATTTTGGGCGATTACAGCCTCTATTGTTGCTGATATCATTTGTATGCATAACATTTCATGTTTGTGGGAGTTTTGGAGTGCATTCTGTGATACCCACTTGCTGGTCCAGCCCCAACATATGTACCAAGTTGCAAATCTGAACATGGGTATGTTATAGTAATTCATATTTTGCCTATTTATGATCTGGGTATCTGTTATTTTCTTAATATCTGTTGTATATTTTCTGTGTTTGAAATATATGCTCAATATTGCTTCGTTCCGGCAACACACATCTCGAGAAAACTGAAACCCCTTCTGCATCTTCTCTCTAGTCTAAAAGAACACTCTAAAAAAATAAAAATAACACTAAAAAAATCATAAAAAGAACCAACAGGGACGGCACATTACAATGTACAAGATCAACAGATGTCTGCACTTACAAAGACAGCCAATATACAAAATTGTCCATTAGATTAGTGCGCCAACAGATTCCAAACAAGTTATACCTTTCTTAGGGGTGTATTTTTTAAGAACCATCAATTTCCATGAACTTGATCTTCTATATTGTAGATATTTGAGTATATTTTCTCAAAAGTTGCAATTAGTTGCAAAAACCTTTTTCTGGAAAAACATTACTTTCAAGATGATTTCCATAACAGTTTGTAATTTTTTTTTTATGTTTGTCAAAGTCCAAGATCAGATTTAGTGCCAAGGAACATATCATATGCTTAGTTTAGCAACAAGTTGTTTATTTTTTAATTACACAGATCCTTTATTGGGTCTAGCTGAATTAATTAGAAGTTAGAACATGATTTCTATATCTCAGTTAAAGATGACAAGAGTTTGTATTCATATAATCACAGCAACTGGGAGAGTGTTGGCTAGAGAGCTTCCAAAGTTACAAGAGACATGTACAGTACTCTATCCAGCTTCCATGAAGGCCAGTGATGAAATTGGTATGTATATTCCATAAAATCAACACATGGTTTGAGTTGACTTGTAAAACTATGTTAGTTATAATCCATAAAACCTATCATGTCTTGATTCATTCAATTATATTAATTTCTCTACTATTGTGAATAATTCAGAGAACATTGATTAAACTTGGAAAAATATTCAGCTTCCATTATTATTGTAGAAAAACTAGGAAGGTTTGAAATTTAAGTTTAGATAATCTGATTTGTCTTAAATGATATTCAACAGACTTTGGGTATAGAGGCCTTGCAACAGTCTATCAAAAATGTATAGAAAATAAGCTTCATTAATTTCTTATGCATTTTTCTCCAGTACTCAATAGATGGTTGAAAAGGAGGCTAAGTTGCACTTGAGTTGACATACCAAATTCATTATTCCCATTTTGTCTAAACAAGTTGATGGGTCTTCTTCATGTTTTTCCCTATTCTTATGCTTGTTTGGTTTTTCGTTTTCCATTATGCCCTAGTTTTCTTTTTTCTAAATTTTGTTTGAATTATGCAACATATCTTAGTTTTTACTAGCTCTTTTTTCTTAAAAATTTGTATTTTTAGATGTTGTACAAACATTCTGCTTTTTTTCACTTGTTTTTTTATCCTGGTGTATATAGATCAGATTTATTAAGGGAAATGGAGTTTAAATATCTGAGATTGCAATTCTAGACAATTTTTTTACTTGAGAAAAAATAATTTGTTGAGATGAATACAGTGGAAAACCATGTAAAGGATCATTTTGTACTGGTTGCAGAACACACTTTATCAGATCGTGGATTTCGAGTAATGAGATTAAATACATACTCCACAGTAAGAATCCTGTTACTGAACCTTCTATTGAAATTTGATTTTCATGAGAAAGCATGTTCTGTCAACTATCAAGTCTGGTGTAAATTTCTTGTGAGAATGCTTGATATGTTTGGTTTTGTAGAAAATACAAAATGAATATTTTGCTTGTGTATAGAAAATACTGACAGAATACATGGTGGGATGCATTAAAATCAGGTACTTGTTCATGAACTGGATCAAGCACTGTTGGCAGAAGCAGTTTTAGTACCTGTTGTTGCAGTAGCATCACCATCTACTGTTAGGTTCTGCAACATGAACAACCATTTTCATATCTATGTGAAAGTATATTTAAAAAATCTTCTGCTTTAAGGCTTGTAAACTTTCGTAAGTGTTATTTATGACCCTCTTTTAATGAGCACAAATAACTTTATTGGAGCAGGGCTTGGGCTGAGATCATATCAAATATTGAGGGCTGGAATGGCGCTGTTGCTTGCATTGGAGAAACATCTGCTTCTGCTGCAAGAGAATCTGGCTTCCAGAAGATTTATTACCCAGAGAATCCTGGGTTAGAAGGGTCTCTCTCTCTCTCTCTCTCTCTCTCTCTCTCTCTCTCTCTTTTCTATTTTATACTATATATACATATAGGGTGTACTAGAATGTAAGTGTAAGACCAAAAATATGAAATAGAAAGTGTTGTTTGTTTTGAAGGTTGATATTTTCAAGTTTTACACTAGAATATGACTAGTTTCAAAAGAGAGAGAATTTGCTGCTATTCTATAATGGAAAAGAACAATAACCAACTAGAAATATTCAAAAACGCTTTAACTTAGAAAACAATGTACTTTCCAAGCTAAAGCAATGAGCTGGGTTGAAAATTTGCCAATTACAAAAAATACAATTGCTGAAATGACAAACAAAATATAGAGGCAAAAATGACAAAAGATGAAGAACCTGGTGATAGCGTATGGAGCCCTCTGTCCAGGACAATATCGCATTGCATCGACGGCCACGCTATGCGTTGTTATCCTACTTTTTGGGTCCCAAAACGGCTTATCCCAATCCCTAGAACACTTGACTCCGAGGCCAAGGATGTTGTCAAGGAGGTGAAATGGGGGTTCATCAACAGGATGAAGGTTATTAAGGGCCAATTGATAGGAGTGGGTAATCTCCTCTTCACTTTTGGTTCAACTAGACTAAGGAGGGTATTTCGAGAGGTGTCCCTAAGCAAGGATTAACTATCATGCAAAAGATATACTAGACAATGACAAAGGCAGTGATACCCGAAATGTTGTTCTAAAACCTATACTGTCACTGGTTTAGACAAATGCTCACTGGCTCGAATAACCTCTCTTTTAAGTTGAAAATAGCATCATTGCAGCAGTGCAAGATGCGGGTATACATGCAGGTTCTAAAAAGATAAAACACAACTATCTAACAAAAGATATATCCTGATGTTCACACAGAACAGGGATGCATACAAAACTGTAACTACACTTGATGTATTGTTTTGATGTTTTAATGGGTGTAGGTGATCACAGGCTTCTCAAACCGGTGCCTATCCAATGGGCTGCAAAGTCTCACATTTATCAAAGGAAAACAATTATGAAGGGGTGTATAACTGGCTATTTGATGGATTCAAATGCATATAAATCAATATCAAACCATGAAAATGCTTAATAATTCAACACCATACAACATTTATCCATATGTAACTCTAAAATGACCATTTACAAAACTGGAAAAGGATTAAGAACTGTCGTATTCATTCAAATCAGAAATTACAGTCATACCACGAAGTGTGGCAAGAGAAAACCCTAACTGTACTGAGAGGTTTTCCTGAAAGAACACTTACAATAGTGGAGAAAAACAAAGATTGATATCGAAACTCACAATATGTTCCTCATACACTTTTACAATCGATTCCTGAAGAACTGAGACTATTCACTGTTTGAAGCCCTAGCTACATTTGGATGTCTCGTGCTTGGAGAGAAATTTTGCCCAAAATGGCCAATGCTTGAAATAAGTTTCAATCTTGTTTTTATAGCCTTCACAACTCGAATCTGATGGTGGAATGGGCGGGAAAACCCTAACACCCCACCAACTGCAATAAATACACCATTTTCAACTATCCATTTCGCATTAATGGCAACCCTAGGAGTTGTTGGTGCATTTTTGCGTGTTTTCTGAGCTTTTTAGGGCTTTGGCGGTGTTGGACATGTCATTGATGTCAAGAAGGTAGTCATGATTGTTATCATTAATGAACAAACAAGAGTGTAGGAAATGGTTGTCATTGATGTCAATGTAGCAATATCATTGAATGCAAGGTGTAAATATTGTCATTCATGTCAAAGGTGCATGGACAAGATTATTGTCAAGGAAGTATGAAGAGAGTTATTGCATGTTGTCGACGAGATTGGCAACAAGGTTGTTGTCAAAGATGTCAAAGGAAAGAATTAATGTCAAAGATGTATGTTGTTGTCATTGACATCAAGATGATTTGAGAATGACAAGATCTAGAGGTAGTATTGAATTGATATTAATGATCAATCAATGATGATATAAAGTGGCCTAGTTTGGATGACAATGAAAGTAAGAGTGGAAGGCTAAAGAAAAAGAGATTAAGTTTATAAAGATTTAAACTTGTGTTGGGCCAACTTTCATAGAGAACCGACCATCTTTGAAAGAAAAAGTGTGGCCGACTTCCATAGAAGCGCCAATGTTGGAATAAACTACATTAATGCTACAGAAAAAGACAAATTGAACTGTCATTATATAAGTGAAGAGGTGTGATTAATCCATGTTATGTGATACAATTGGTTTATGATGAGGTAATAAGATTAAAGTTTATAAGCAGCAATTACAATCACTAAAAGACAAAGGCTTGTCTTATTCATATGTTTGTGGAGCGATTAATATGAAGAGAGCAGCGATCATTTTAGTAATGAAGACAAGTAATCAAAAGTGTATTGGCAGTGCTTAAGATAATAAGAACAAAAGCCTAAATCAAAATGAGATTATGAAGTGAACCGATGAATTATATGTGATATGGAGTGATCTACTAATGAGATAAAAGTATTATTCATAATATAGATGACCGGTTAACTACATGAGAAAAGGTGCGATCAAAAGAGGTATCATTTATTATGTGGTACGATTAAAGATCGTGTGATGCAATGAAGTAATTAAAGATGTGTGATTTACATAAGGATAATGCAAGTTCATAAATGGAGCGATTTTGTTATAGAGTGTGGTGTCTATCAAAAAGCAGTGATCTATTAAGGAGGTGCAATTGTTGTGAAGAGTGGTTTTGTTTTATGAAGAGTTGCCTTGTTTGGCAATAGTTGTAACTATTCATATGAATCATGAAGATATAAAATGAAGTTCGTGAAGTGTAGAGAAGCAAGCAAGTTAAGCAATGAATATCATTTGAATATAAGAGCATGTGATGTCCCGATATTTAGGCATTGTTTAAATTAAAGATTTAAACCATCATGATAACGGTGAAACTGCTTTCTTCAAATGTGTCATCATGTCCTTATTTATAATCTAATGTATTTATGAATTGATTATATTCATTCAAATTAAAGATATGAATTTTGGGTCACCAAGTTGAGCTTTTGTTGCTTTCTTTGATTTTAACTGTAGAATGGTTTTATGTTTTGTGTAGACATCAATGATCTTACTTTCATGCATATAACTTTGAAAGCTCTATTTCAATCATTAAATGAATTTAAGAATGAAACAAAACCACATGCTTATTCTTTTCCCATTACTTTTTGCTGTCTGGGAGTTTACATACATTAGAATTGGTTTGCATCCACAAGAGTTCTATTATCGATAAAGCAAGTTGGATTTGTTTCCATGTTATTATGAAAGATCCTTTCTACTCTTGCTAACTCAAATTAATGTTGTGGATGAGTTTAAGGTTGGGAATGTATTTATATGACCATATTGTAACTGATTTTATAGCAGGTGGGTGGAGAGTATCATGGAGGCATTGAGATCTCAAGATTCATTTCAAAAGGTTATCCAAATATTTTTTTTATCTTCTCGAAATATTGAATGTGTTGCATACAAAATAATAGTCAGAAAGAATTCATGAAATAGTCGTGAGTAGATCATTATCTTAGAAGATTTGTATGACTTTTGTTTGAAAAGAAAATTCTATCAGTTTGGGTGGAATAGTAATTAAATGGTTTTAAGTTGGAAGACTTTATCATAACTTGCTGTAGTCATCCAAGGTCTACTTACTAACCTTCACAATTTGAACAGGTTTTGACCTACTGATTTGCAAACATACGGTTAAAATTCTGTGGCTTGCTCGCATTTTTTACAAGATACTAGTGGTGTTTGCAATCCTTCACACATGGTGAGCAACAAGTTTAAAATTATCATTGTAGATTTGTATCATGGAATTCTTTGGTCGAGACATATTGTATCAAGAATGGCAAGCAATAAAAGTATATTTTGCGAGCAGAAGTTATCTCAAATCTATATTTTCGACTTGTTTGACCCTGGCTATTTTATTCCTTGACTGCATGCTTTTTGCATGAGGAATACTTTCAGGCATAATGGGATCACACATGAACCTCTTGTAAATATTGTATCTTACATACTTGGAGGCTATGGTAATATAATATTTTTTCTTTATTCTGGGAATTTGGATGTCGTGTTTCCTCTTATGAAAATTTATTTATATTTTTGCACTTTTATTTGAAATTAATTTATCTTTTGAACTACACATTCCTAGACAGATTTGGGCATAAATTTTACCGGTGCTGTGATTTTGGAGTGCCCCAAAGTTCCAAACTTCTTGCCTCAAAATGATTGATTTTTAGTTAAATAAAGAAATGCATGTAATCTAATGCTTCAATCATAATGCATGGAATTAAACTAAGCTGATCTTGAAGATACATCAACTGCACACCTATGAATATGGTCATCATATGCAGATGTATGTTATAAGAAATACACCAAAATGTAAATTTTAAGATGGAATTTTCTATATGGTAGCAAGCAAATTAGAGAACATGAATGGCCATTGTCGAGTCACCAACCACCTAGTTGGAGAAGGGTATGACAAGTGATACAACTTTATAGCAACTTTACACAACTGACAACTCGTAGTTATGAACAGAAACAAATATCATTCTCAACTTCCAGAAAGGAATCCCTCTGCTGCTTCTAGAAATTAACTTGTTAGCTAGTACCAGATCAAGGGGAGAGTCTGTTTCACTTCAGTGCATGCTAGCCGCTATTAGATCATGAGTGTGATTGCTCTGAAAAGTACTGCCGTAAAAGGCATGTGTGCTATTCATAACATTAGTTATGTTCCCTTCCAAGAATTCAGGTTGAGTTCCCTTTACATGAGTACCTCCAAAATGGCACTCCCTTGTTTCCATACTTTGGAACGTATCAGAAATGGATGTAGATAAACAACATGAAAATGCTGGGGAAACATCTTTGTAGAAATTTTATTTTGGAAATGTCCCAGAAATGCTTCCTAGGCATTTCCCATTGGTTCTCTCTTGGAGGGAAATGGAGAACCTAGAAGAATGCTTTGAAAAAAATGTATCTTTTAGTGGGCAGGCCCAACAACGAATCCCAAAAAAAACAAATTATTTGAAGACATTAGAAACATTATTCAAGCATTAGAAATAAAGGAAATAAATCCTGCAAGAAGAATGTTTAATCTACTTCACATTTTTCTTGTCTTTTCTGCTTTGAAGAAGCCTTGAAGAATTTAGGAAAGGGTTTCTGTAGTTTTGGAGAGAATATTATAGAGATGCAGGAAATGTGTTATTGCAGGTTCATTAGCTGATTTTACTATTGAAGGGGTTTTGTGTTCTTGCATATATACGATATATTTCATTTCCCATCCAACCGTGTGTATTTTATTGTACGTCCATGGGACAAACCTTATCAAACCCACATGAGAATGTTGGTGCTGTGGATGAATGCCTTCATTGGAAATTTGGAAGTACGTTAAAATTTGTAACTACTTCAAGGGTTAGAAGGAAAGTATCATGAATTTGTAATATTTACAAGTTCCCTTTCTGATACCTTGAAAACTGACAAAATGGAGACAATAGGAAAATGAATTCTGTCAAAGCTTGGTTATCCTTGAAGGTAGGGTTCAACTTATTCAAGCTTCTTTACAGACTGTGCACTCCTAGATGATGTCCTTTTAAAGCCCCGACAGATTTTAGGTGGTGTCACTGCTTTGCAAAGAACTTTTTTATAAAGTGATATAAAAGGAAAAAGAAGATTAGTTTAATAGCTTGGAAAAAACCTGCTTGCCTAAAGATTGGGATAGACTTATGTTCTAAGCTATCCCCTTGATAAACAAAGACCTACGATCTAAACTTTTATGGAGAATTTACTTGGAAAAGGCTAGACTATGGAGCAAAATTTTACATACTAACTATTTAGACTCTCAACAAGTGCTCCAGATATTGACTTAGATCAACTTCCCCATGGATCTGCAGTGTGGAATTTCATTTGATCTTGCAAATCTCTTTTATTTCCAAACCTAGATGGCAGGAGACGAAGTTCATTTCTGGGGCAATTCTTGATTAGAAAATATGCCACAAAATCAAGTAGAAGAGTTTAGAGATCAAGCAAACTATGTTGTTCCACAATGAGGCATGATGGTTAGCAGATATATTTCAGAAAACGAAGGCTTTATACCAGGTAGATCATTGGAATGGCCAACTCACTCTAACTTGGTCTCAGTTTCAAATTTAAAATCCAACCTATCAGAAGGGGGGCAATCCTTCAGGGGTAGGTGGCAGAGTAGTCAACTGGCAGGGAAGTTTCAGAAGTTGCTCATAGTCATATATTTAAATTTCCTTATGGAATTGTCTAGATTAGCAAGAGATTGCCTAAAGCTAACATCTTCCTCTATCTAGCAGCCAGGCAGAGGATCTAAACCTATCATAAGTTGGTTCATAAGCCCTCAATTTGTCACCTTTCCTTTAAAGAAGAGACTTGCAATTATTTCACTTCACTGCCCTCCTGCGCAAATGTTTGAGGCTTTTATTTTTATCAAATTAGAATCAATTGGTTTAATAGGGAATCTATTTAGGAGTCTTTGATTGCTTGGTTATGCTATTTAAAAGCAGACCTTGAAGCTGCTATGGAAGGTAGTCCCCACTTTAATTGTGAGAATGTTGTTTTTGTTCTTGAGAAATAAAAATTGGCCGGTTGCAAGCCCTTCTTTGTGCATGTGTGTATGCATGTGCATGTGTGCCTATGTGTGTATGTATGTCTATGTTTGTGTGTCTTTCTTTGTCTCTGTGTGTGTGTCTATTTATGTGTGTGCATACTATAGCTCCTTTTTATGGGTGGGATTGTTGGGTGATGAATTGGAATAGACACTATAGTGGGTGATCCCACAGTACAGTGATCATTAGTGGGAAGAAACCTATAGTGGTGTGTGCTTTGGAATCAAGTAACCCCCCTATTATAGTTATAGCTTGCCCCCTGTACCTTCGTAGCCTAATTTGTTACAACCCTATCCACCTAGCCTACGTACCTCTATCCAATATATAGAGGTAGGGGCCCCATAGTCAAGGGGGAGGGAGTGTGTCATGACTCAATGTTTTCCAATTGAAGATTGGAAAGACTATCAATTACATACACCCTATCAGAAAATCACATAGGATAACACAAGATCATCCTAGTGAAGAAATTCAGGCCATGATCTCATGACTATGCAATGTAAGGATGCCTAATGGCACAGAAACTAGGAAATCAACAGGTATTCAACCACCAACCAAGTCTAGTATTAAACCCAATGCCATGTCAAGGAGGAAGAATTTGAAATGAGCAAACCTGCCACAAATTCACACAAGGCTCAAGATGAATTATACCCTACCATAATCGATCAACACATATTCATATAAAACAATCATCTCTACATATCGATTGATCATTCTGTGACCGCTACAGGTGAACTCGTGAATGAATGAGGTCGTTGATGTGTGAAAAGGTGAAGGAGTCTACCTCCACAATTGGTTACCAATATTGTGATATATCTCTTCAAGATCCCGTGAGTGGTGCACGGCGCTCAGACAATGAGAATACTCCGCCACCTTCAGTGTATCACTTCGACGCCATCATATAGCGATGCTTAGACTCAATGTGACGCACAGGAAAATGTAAGTATGATCTTCACGGCGGACGGAACTTAATAATGAGTCAACGACTTCAACGAATGCCTTCGGTGATATGCAAGATGGTTTCTCAGTCGCACCAAAGGTATCTTCGAGCCTTCAACATCTCCTTACGAGTCTTCCACGCCGATGTCTTTGCAATTATCCTGTGATGTGACTCAACTAAGGCTAACCAAAGGAAAAGATTACAATGAAAGAGAACAACGTATAAATCCTCCAATCTCTAGAAGACATCAAGACAATAAATAAGAAATTAAGGACCGCCGAATTGATAAAGGAATATTAGCGCCTAACATAAATAGTACAATAGCAAGGTTTAGTGAAGGGTAATGTTGCATCTCTTCGAAGGGACACAATCAAGGGCTAGCAAAAGTATAAGTATGATCGGCGGATTGGGATAGAAAGGGGAGAATCATCACTTATGACATCGGCATCAATAAGCAGAGATCATCCATCAAATAGCAGAAATCGTCATGCATCATCCATCTAATTTCATTATATATCATATTCACATCGAATTAAGTAGCATATAAAGAAATCTGCACCTAGAGCTTGTCAGGAGCGAAAGTATATATAAGATAAGAGTCATCCATCATATATAAGTCTGCTATAAAAAAAAGAGGTTTAATCTCAGCAATCAACTAAACGTATGAAACTTTATATTTGTTTATTTGCTTACATAGTTTGGTTATGTTCATACTAAGATCAAATCTGAATATAGAGTAAAAATATACATGATATGTTATACTAGAATATGCATTCGTAAAGGTTAAATAACTTGTCATAGTCAAATGTTATTGAAACATGAAATGGATAAGAAAGATGATCACAGTCTGCAATAATGGAATTAAAATATAATAATGTAAATGTGTTATGTTTAGAAACATGTAAAGCATGATGATGATAATGAAATATGATCATGTGAATATATAATGGGCCAATTATGATATAAGGCCAAGATGTCCTAATTATAAGGCATCATGTGCAAAATGTTAATAAGGACTTAGAAATCATAAGATTGTGCCATATCCGAAAGGAGGATTAGCCTCATCATTAATCATCTCACCATCCTAGGTGTATGGGTAAGTTAGGAGAATGTTATTGGACCTACGTAATCCCAAGAAGATGAAGTACCTCTGGGTGTGAGGCGAAGTCTCTTGGGCCAAGTGTTGAAGTACCTTCAAGTGTGAGGTGAAGCCTTGGGCCTATTGTATGATGAGCTCATCAATGTGATTTGCGCCCTACGGTAGGTGGCTCTCCAATAGATGAGGTGGGAAGTCTTTGGAGCCGATTGGTGAGGTGGGAAGCCATCGGGCCTCCGTATGGGATGGTTAGTGTCTCCTTAACGAACCATGCCTATGGAGTTAGAGATGGATTAATGATAGGGCGACACATGATCCTCTCAAGGATAGAAGATAAGGCCTATGAATATGAATATGAATATGAATATGAAAATGAATATGAATATGAATATGAACATGAACATGGATATGAATATGAGTATGAATGACTATGAATATGAATTATGTGATTATAAGTTCTAGGATAAATGTGGAAAGAATATGGATCTATATTAATTATGATATGAGAAGAGAAAAATTTGGAGTACTAATGTTTCTTTTTTGTAATTTGAAATTGTGCAAGGTTGTGAACAACTTGAGCTTACTAGAAGGGGACATTACAAGTGGTTCAGAGCCATCGACCTGCCACCTTGTGAGAAAATTTGATGCCAGCTTACTCAAGAAGGTACAACACACGCAACAACAACCAACTGGACAAGAAACTAAGAGCATTCATAGCGGAACAAAACAAGACAAACCAAGCTCTCCGTCAAGCACTACAAAATATGGACAACACTATCGAGAGTTTGAAGACCCAAGTAACTAATGGAAAGGAAGTGGGATTGAACCACGCTGAAAATAGCCAATCCTCATCCACTCCAAAAGTGCCCGTACCATCTTTCCTCCCAAATGAGGAAGTTTCAAGTGGAGAAGAAAATGCACCAGCCACCATGAGCACGGAGGACATAGCTACAGCTTATGCAAACCTAGACCCCGAAGTGAGAAGGGTAGTCTCATTTAATGATTTTTACAACGCCAACAAGAAGGAAGGAGGTCAAAGAGAGAGGAGACCCATGAATAAAGACCTAAACACAAAGCAAATAAGGTCTATCTACCTAATTTCGACGGATCTAATAAGATTTCAGCACACTCATGGTTGGAAAAACTTAATGATTACTTCCACCTAAGCCCCATGACCGAAAAAGATGCTTTGCAATTCACCATTCTTCATCTAGAGGGGTTAGCATACGAATGGTGGCACCACGGCAAAAACACCCTAGGCCAAGAAAAGATTACATCTTATGAAGAATTCTCAAGGAAGTTCATCAAGAGGTTTGATAAGAGACACCCACAAGAGGATTTTAAGGAACTCACACACCTCAAACAATGTGGAACGGTGGAAGACTACATCCACGAATTTGAGAAGCTCTCCGTGAGAGTTCCCGAAGTCGAAGAAGATCGGCTCACATATATGTTTGTGGAAGGACTCGATGAATCCCTTAGAAATTTTATGAGTGCCTTCAAACCTACTAGTCTAGAGGATGCTATAGATATGGCCCTTAGATTAGAAAAAGATAAGAAACCAAAACCCCTACATAAGAAAGAGAGTTTTCCCAAAAACTTCACTTCCAAGGGTAAACCTGTCATAAGGGAGGATGGACACAAGAAATCATATCTTTCTTACAATGACCGTGAAGAGCTAAGGAAAAAGGGCCTTTGTTTTGATTGCAAGAAAGAATGGGAAAGAGGACACATTTGTAAACGAGAAGTATGGAAACCAGGACACAAGAGTAAAGACCCTGCAAAAGGAAACACGTGTTTTAGATGTAATGAAAAATGGGAACCCGGGTATAAATGTGGGAAAAGAGCTCAAGCACACAATATAGAAGTCATATTCAACAAAGAAATTCAGGAAGAAAATGAAGTAACTTCAAATAAAAGAAGGAAAGAAATTTGATCTTAAAATTCAGTGTCCCAAGGAAATAGGGATTGCTTGAGGACAAGCAATCTCGAGAGGTGAGGCCTGTCATGACTCGATGTTTTCCAATTGAAGATTGGAAAGACTATCAATTACATACACCCTATCAGAAAATCACACGGGATAACACAAGATCATCCTAGTGAAGAAATTCAGGCCATGATCTCATGACTATGCAATGTAAGGATGCCTAATGGCACATAAAAACTAGGAAATCAACAGGTATTCAAGCACCAACCAAGTCTAGTATTAAACCCAATGCCATGTCAAGGAGGAAGAATTTGAAATGAGCAAACCTGTCGCAAATTCACACAAGGCTGAAGATGAATTATACCCAACCATAATCGATCAACACATATTCATATAAAACAATCATCTCTACATATCGATCGATCATTCTGTGGCCGCTACAGGATGAACTCGTGAATGGATGAGGTCGTTGATGTGTGAAAAGGCGAAGGAGTCTGCCTCCGCAATCGGTTACCAATATTGTGATATATCTCTTCAAGATCTCGTGAGTGGTGTGCGGCGCTCAGACAATGAGAATACTCCGCCACCTTCAGTGTATCACTTCGACGCCATCATATAGTGATGCTTAGACTCAATGTGACGCATAAGAAAATGTAAGTATGATCTTCACGGCGGACGGAACTTAATAATGAGTCGACGACTTCAACGAATGCCTTCAGTGATATGCAAGATGGTTTCTCAGTCGAACCAAAGGTATCTTCGAGCCTTCAACATCTCCTTACGAGTCTTCCACGTTGATATGTCTTCACAATTATCCTGCGATGTGGCTCAACTAAGGCTAACCAAAGGAAAAGATTACAATGAAAGAGAACAACGTATAAATCCGCCAATCTCTAGAAGACGTCAAGACAATAAATAAGAAATTAAGGACCGCCGAATTGATAAAGGAATATTAGTGCCTAACATAAATAATACAATAGCAACGTTTAGTGAAGGGTAAGGTTGCATCTCTTCAAAGGGACACAATCAAGGGCTAGCGAAAGTATAAGTATGATTGGCGGATTGGGATAGAAAGGGGAGAATCATCATTTATGACATCGACATCAATAAGCAGAGATCATCCATCAAATAGCAGAAATCGTCATGCATCATCCATCTAATTTCATTATATATCATCTTCACATCGAATTAAGTAGCATATAAAGAAATCTGCACCAAGAGCTTGTCAGCAGCGAAAGTATATATAAGATAAGAGTCATCCATCATATATAAGTCTGCTATAAAAAAAAAAGAGGTTTAATCTCAGCAATCAACTAAAGGTATGAAACTTTATATTTGTTTATTTGCTTACATAGTTTGGTTATGTTCATACTAAGATCAAATCTGAATATAGAGTAAACATATGTATGATATGTTATACTAGAATATGCATTCGTAAAGGTTAAATAACTTGTTATAGTCAAATGTTATTGAAACATGAAATGGATAAGAAAGATGATCACAGTCTGCAATAATGGAATTAAAATATAATAATGTAAATGTGTTATGTTTAGAAACATGTAAAGCATGATGATGATGATGAAATATGATCATGTGAATATATAATGGGCCAATTATGATATAAGGCCAAGATGTCCTAATTATAAGGCATCATGTGCAAAATGTTAATAAGGACTTAGAAATCATAGGATTGTGCCATATCCGAAAGGAGGATTAGCCTCATCATTAATCATCTCGCCATCCTAGGTGTATGGGTAAGTTAGGAGAATGTTATTGGACCTAGGTAACCCCAAGAAGATGAAGTACCTCCGAGTGTGAGGCGAAGTCTCTCTGGCCAAGTGTCGAAGTACCTCCGAGTGTGAGGTGAAGCCTTGGGCCTATGGTATGATGAGCTCATCAATGTGATTTGTGCCCTACGGTAGGTGGCTCTCCAATAGATGAGGTGGGAAGTCTTTGGAGCCGATTGGTGAGGTGGGAAGCCATCGGGCCTTCGTATGGGATGGTTAGTGTCTCCTTTACGAACCATGCCTATGGAGTTAGAGATGGATTAATGATAGGGTGACACATGATCCTCTCGAGGATAGAACATAAGGCCTATGAATATGAATATGAATATGAATGTGAATATGAATATGAACATGGATATAAATATGAGTATGAATATGACTGAATATGAATTATGTGATTATAAGTTTTAGGATAAATGTGGAAAGAATATGGATCTATATTAATTATGATATGAAAAGAGAAAAATTTGGAGTACTAATGTTTCCTTTTTGTAAGTTGAAATTGTGCAAGGTTGTGAACAACTTGAGCTTACTAGAAGGGGACATTACAGAGTGAAGCAGTCATTTCCTGTTCTAAGCTACTTGTGGAGATTCATGATTTGCATAGTGCTCCATCAAATGCATAGGTGGTTCTATTCGCTCATTTGACATATGTTATGCAACGAGTGGGTTTGCGAAACTCATACTCAAGTTGAGGCAAAGCAAATGCTTCCTTTATTTTGCACCATTCAATAAAGGTTTGATCTAACCAAAATGACAAGCTAGAATTACAAGACATACCAGTTGGTTCATTTGCTATTCAAGGAAGAATGTTGAATATTCAAGAAGTCGAGGTGGAGTTATCCCGTACATCCGATCTCAATAACTGACATTTAGTTTTATTTTGTAGCCACATAAAGAACCTTTTAGAGATAGGCTCGATGGATGAAGGAGGGGGAGGAGTGAGCGAACACCTGGGAAAGGAGGCCAAGGGCATAGATCTATTCCCTATCTGATCTAAAGGGCCCCTCTCTAGATCCCTATAATAGGGCTTGACTAAGGAATGAGTAATGTGGATGCTTTGATCACTTGGGCTTAGAGGGTGGTCCCCCTAATTCAAACACTTCACGTTTTAATCAAAGCCTGGGAAGAATCAAACTTGGCGAGACGTAGGTAGAGAGGGGCCCCAACCCCTGAGACACCCTATCCTTCCTATTTGGTGGGGGTGCCTCAGATGGAAAACAAGATAAACAACTATGTTAGGACCTGCCTAATCTACCAACAGGACGCCCGATGGTCAGTCCTAGTTGCTCCTTTCCTCCCATTGCTAAGCTAACTGTAGGGACTTGCCTCTTCCTGTAGGTGTCCTGTGACCTATTCAGCTGGTTTGGGAAGAATGGATCAGGAGAAGATGAGGATAGAGAGGATGGCCACATAGAGAGTAGGGGATGACAAACAAACATGTTCTATTTTCCCTATGAGTGCATGTGTGTGTGTGTGCGCACACGCTTGTGTCTGTATTTGTGTATGTGCCTCTGTGTGTGTGTGCACGTGCATGCGTGTGTGTTTGTATGTGTAAAAATAATTACAGTGAATGAGGTGGATTTGTAGTCATGCCATCCTTTCAAGGCTTACAAAAAAGCTTCTTGAAATTCTTTTTAAAAAAAAGACTTTCAAGTCAATTTCCTCAACAATTGAGGTAACAACTATGTAGTACAAAAGAGACTTGCATGGAGAATTTGTTAAACATTTGTTTCAATATAAAGACCATTTTGGATGACATCTATAATTTAGACATTACACGATGAACATGATCATGAGACATCATGCACAAAATTCATCAATGGTGTTTGTGAAAAAGAGCCTTCATGACATGTTAATCACCATCAACAAGTTATAGGAGCATATGAACAATGTGCCTCACTCTCATTTAGACAATCGTTTGATACAATTGTTATCATGTTGAGGGGCACAAAGTCTTACTAGAAAAATTTCATGTTAAATTAAGTGACCTATTGCATCAATTTAAAACTTCGACAATTTTCTTCACTTTGAGTGAAACTATATGTATTGGTCTAAGCAACATGCACTAATGCTAGGAACACCAACAAATCCACAAGAAGCCCAAAAATGTCGATGACATAATATATTGATTATCTTCATATAGTGGTATACTACATATGCTTGTGACGTACAATTTATGAAAGGAGATACTATAAAAAGAAATGAACGTAAAAATTTAGTGGTCTATATATGAATGGCAACATAGAGATTCACCACATGTATATGTCTTCATATGGTTAGAAGGAGCACCAAACATGGACAACCTTAATTAAAGAAATGATAATGAACAACAAAATGTTAAAAAATACTTCAATTCTATGATGTCCTCTTTTTGACATTCACAATGTAAGGGGTCCACTTCTCTAATTCATAGTTGTTTAGTGAGTGGATTGTTAGCATAGAAGTAGTAGATAGTTAGAACTAGTCACTATTAGTTAGGAAAATTTGATTAATGGAATAAGGCAACTGACTTGGTCTCACGCCTAGTAGTTATCAGTTCAATTTGAGTTTGCCAGCTTAATTTGTGTTTACAACTTGAATTTGCCATCAATTTAGAGATGGATTTGTCAACTATATTGCCTATGATTGAGGGATGCAGGAAGCATAGAGTATAGAAAGTGTTGGGAGGAAAAACAAAAAGGATCATTTGAAATAAGAAACACAATTCAACTTCATTCCCAAGAATGTGACGCTACTTTCAGCGGGTTTGGCACTTGCAGACAAAAATTGACATGCATGTCAATTTGATTGTCTTGGGGGATGGAAACCCTTAGGGAGCAGTTTGTGGTATAGGGCATCATCAAGATCATCAGGTATTTATATTTGTAGGCTACAAAGTGTTTAGGATCATCAGGGGTTTAGACTTGCAAGTTGGGTGTGTCTAGTAAGTTGTGTCAATCTGATGCAGGGGCATCCAGTGGTGTAAGGGCAATCTTTCATCACCCCAAAAAAATGATGATTCAAAATTGTTGATGTTGTTTTCATTTCTTTTCAAAATTTGTATTTCTGGTTCCATAATCGCTTGAATAATGATGTAGAACCTTCAATTTTTTCAAACTGCTATTTTTGGAAAGTTTGCATTTGGACACGTATGGAAGCGAAAATTTATAGGAAGCTTCGTAATTGAAAAATAAGACTTTTGGCAAAGGAATTAGGCAATGATCATTTGTGAGCTAAAAGATATTAAAGTTTTTGTTTCCTGAAAAACCCCTGAAAAAGTTTCAAAGTCAAGTTTGAAGCACTAAATGGCCCCGTACGGGCCCATAAATGGGCAGAATCAACAAAGCGGATTTGTAGTGTGTAGAGCACTCTGTGAGCTTTCTGGTGCTTCAAATGGTTCGTCAATTGGACACCCGGATCAAAAGTTATGGCTCTCAGAAGTTGACCTATTTTTGGAAGGAGATGCAAAATTCAAAATTTGGCTGGAGGCTGCCAAAAGGGGCTATTTATAACTATTTTTGGGAACCCTTGGTGGTAGGAGAGGTAAGGGGGAAAGTGTAGAGCCAAGAAAAGGCAGGAAAATAGAAACCCTAGCAGATTTGGGGCTACAGAAGGCAGATGGTTCTAGAGTCTGGAGATAGGAAGCTGTAATGTGTTGCAGCCTGTGGAGGATTCATCCTCTGATTGTATTTGAGCTTCTGTAAAGTAATGTGTTGTCCAAATCAAGAAAAGAACATTCATATTTTCTGTGTGCAATTTATATTGTGTGTTTTATGATTTACCCCCTTCATCACAATCTAGTGTATTTCAATTTATGTGTGGTTGAATTAAATTAAGAAATAAAAAAAACAAAAAAATTCACTGCTAAAATATTCTTGAGTTTGTTTTTGTATGCAATTAGTTGAGTTCTTTATAGCGGTATCAGAGCTAAGACTTAGCCAGCCTATGGGAGGTATAAAGAAATAAAAAATCATATATTAGTACTACAAGTTAGTGAGTGAGAGAAATTAGACATCAAGTTAGAAAACAAAGAAGCAAAAAATGTCATACAAAGATAAAGAGGGGGAATTTTTCAATGTGATGAAATCCTTAAAGGATGAGCAATAATAGCTCATTGATCTCTTTGTCTAGAGTAAGCAAGGTAAGGGAACCAAGGAACCAAACCATGCCACTATGCTTCCAAGTAATGGTGTACAAGGGGAATCTTTGTCTTTAGCAGTGAACTAGAACACCCCATTGAAATTAGTTACTAGTATCAAACTACTGAGAGTCGCCTTCTTGTAGGAAAAAGCCATGTCACAGAAAAAGGATAGAGACAACCAATAGAACAATGACTTAGACACTCTCCATGCTAAATATGGAAAGTGTTGTTGAGTTTTGAGTAGACATCTCGTTCATGAACTTCTATACATTGAAGTCAAAAGCAAAACCAAGAATGAAAGGAGACCCACCCTGAATTGACCTCACAAAGATCTACAAAGCAAATTGGGGAAGCTCATTGTCCCCTCATTTGATGGATCCAACAAAGCTTCAACCCAAGCTTGAAACCGGAAGTTGAATACCCATTTCTCATTGAGCACTATGTATGAGGAGGAAGCATTTAAATTTGCGATCTTTCACTTGGAAAGAGTCACACATGAGTGCTTATATCACAGGGTAGTCACTCAAGGGCACAACTTTATCACCACCTACAAAGAGTTTTGTACGAGGCTGACTGATAGATTTTGAGAGGCAAGGCCTAGAGGAACACTTTAAGGAGTTGGCACAACTATGACAACATGTCTTGGTGGATGTATACGTGTTAATTTTTAGATGGTAGCCATGATGGTACCTAATGTGTCAAAGGTATATGACTTTCCTCTTCATGGAAGGGTTGAGAGATACCCTTAAGAGCCTAGTTAAGGCCCTCAATCCAAATTCATTACAAGCAACCATCTAATTGCCTTATCTCGCCTTCCTCTAAATTGTTGACATTGGAGACCACTACACCTAGCAAATTCTTCCAAGAGTCTAGCACTAGAGGGGTGAACACAAGAGCACTAGAGTATTAGCAAGGACTATGCACAAAACTTTCTTTGCACTCTCTCAACCTACAAGGGACCAAGAAGCATGACACCTTTATGAATCCACAGTTAGATGACATGACCTGCAAGGAGAGGTGGAGGAATCAGTTATGCTTTAGTTCTAGTGAGCCTTGGGACCCAACACAAGTGCTTAGGAAAGAGGCAAGTGCATTGACTTGAGGTGTACTTCGATCATGAGGGAGAGCTTGAGTCGTGCATGGAGACACAAAATGTGGAAGAGAGTAAGGTATCACCAATAGATCTTCCATCACTAGAGGGGGTCAACTAATATTTTAGGTCACCCAACTTTGTCTTCCTTGAGGGCAAGCAAATTCAAGGAGAGAGGACTTGTAATGTACCCCTTTTGACAGTCTTGGTGAAATGGGTCCACTTCTCTAATCCATAAATTGTTTAGTGGGTGGATTATCAACGGAGTAGTAGATAGTTAGAACTATAGTTACTATTAGTTAGGAAAATTTGATTAAAGGAATAAGGCAGTTGACTTGGTCTCACACCTAGTAGTTACTGATTGAGTTCATTTACGTTTGCTAATTTAGTTTAAGTTTATAGTTGAGTTTGGCATCGATTTAGGGATGGATTTGTCAATTATATTGCATATGATTGAGGGTCATAGGGAGCATAGAGTATAGAAAGCATTGGGAGGAAAAACAAAAGGGCACTATTAAAATTAGAAATAAAATTCAACTTCATTCACAAGAATGTGACGCTCCTTTCAACGACTTTGGCACTTGGAAATGAAAACTTACTAGCCTATCAATCTAATTACCTTGGGGACAGAAACCCTCAGGAAGCAATTTGTGGTACAAAGCAACATCAAGATCATCAAGTGTTTAGATTTGCAAGCTACAAAGTGTTCAAGATCATCGGACATTTAGATTTGCAAGCTAAGTGCACCCAATAAGTTGTATCAGTCTAGTATAGTTTTTTTTTCGTTACCGAGGAGGTGTCCCCACGACCCAACCCAGCGATTCCCAACATGCCTTGCCTCGGGCTTACATATTGCCGAGTTTTGGGGCAGTAGAGGGGTGAGCGAAGGTGAGACTAGTCCCCCTAGAGAGAAACACAGAGCCCACAACCACACTTCTCCGGGTTAATCCAGTCAGCGTGAGTTGACCTCTATGGGATGAACCCAAAGCCCTTAACCAACCATGCTACCCGTTCAGGCTAAAAGTCTAGTATAGTTTTTTTTAATGTGTTATAATTAAATTAAGAAATTAAAATAAAAAAACATTTGTTGCTAGAAAATTTCTAGGTTTGTTTTTGTATGCAATCAATTGAGGTCTTTACAAATTTTTATTGTCTATGCATGGAATCTATAGGGAGATCTACATCAATGGAACATATAGGTATGATAACAATCCTCACCATCTAACTTTTATAGAATAATTAAATTTTCTTGATCTAACAAATAAACTATGATATATTATGAATTATGGGTAGTACACAAGTTTATGTAGCATTCATGTCTTTGAAATACACACGAAAAGCGAATGGTTTGTAGAGAGGGTGTCTGTTTACATAAGAAAAGATAATGGTTTGTACATAAGATGTTTAAGTAATTGTACAAAAAATTTAAAAATGTATATATAAACTAAAAAGAAATTATTGCTTATACATACAATAAACCATAGCAATGAATCTAGAGGGATCAAAACTATTTCATAACTTAGACACATGAGATTAAAAATACAAGCCTACAAGAAATGATGATCAGGTACATACATAATACTATATACTACAATTATGGAGAGTAAACATATATATTGAGTAGTCATTCTTTTTAAAACAAGTAATCAACTACATTGTCAAGCATGTAGCAAAAGTTGAGAAGAGTTTCAAAACATATTATCAAATGTTGAACTTGTGAAACATTTAAAACTTAATGAATCAACCTTAAGAGCAAACAAGAAAATTCTAATTCAAACCCGTTGAAAGAGACAGTAGGACAAATGAACATGATCATGACAAACACACCAAATCTTTTATTGATAGATACATGAACAAGAACAAAGAGATCAAATTTAATGATAATACAATAATATCAAATTAGGAATCACTCAATTATAATCCTTCACATGTAAAGCAAATGGCTAATCCAAAAGATATTGAAAATCATGGTGATTATGAAGTTGAGGATGCTCAAGCTTTTTATCAAAACACAATAGAACATGAGTGGGAAATCACTGTAAGTTATGTTGTGGATATATTATGGAAGCAACTAAAATAGACATGGGAAGCAACTAAAATAGACATGTGTCATGGAATAATGAATATTGAGGAGAACAAAACAACCAAAGTGGTAAAATTTATGACAGAATGACAATAATAAGCCACTCATAATAGATGATACAGCATCAAATATGCATATGAAACCTTAGGTGCTAAACAAAAACAAATGCTTGATATAATTATAACATAGTATCATCAAGGTCAAAATGTCTTGTCATTGTGTATGATAATCCAAGGAACAACGGGAACAAAAAAGTCATATCTAATTCGTAGCATTATTGATGCTCTTCAAGATGAATCGTCACCAAAGTGTTGTCTCATGCCATTACTTACACCCACTTAAGTTGCAACATTAAATATTAGTGCATCGACAACCCATTCAAAAACTTGAATCCCAATCCCAAATTTTGTTAAATTACAGTAAACAAAATTGGGAGTCACTCAATTATAATCCTTCACATGTAAAGCAAATGGCTAATCCAAAAGATATTGAAAATCATGGTGATTATGAAGTTGAGGATGCTCAAACTTTTTAACAAAACACAATAGAACATGAGTGGGAAATCAGTGTAAGTTATGTTGTGGATATATTATGGAAGCAACTAAAATAGACGTGTTGGGAAGAAGAGGTCTTGATGGACAAGTGTAATGGAATAACGAATCTTGAGGAGAACAAAACAACCAAAATGGGAAAATTTATGACACAATGATAGTAATAAGGCACTCATAATAGATGATACAACATCAAATATGCATATAAAACCTTAGGTGCTAAACAAAAAAAATGCTTGATATAATCATAACATAGTATCGTCAAGGTCAAAATGTCTTGCCATTATGTATGATAATCCAAGGAACAACATGAACAAAAAAATCATATCTAATTCATAGCATTCTTGACGCTCTCCAAGATGAATCGTCACCAAAGTGTTGTCCCATGCCATTACTTACACCCACTTTAGTTGCAACATTAAATATTAGTGTATCGACAACCCATTCAATAACTTGAATCCCAATCCCAAATTTTGTTGAATTAGAATAAACCAAACTCACAAATTTTCAAGAAGAGATTTGACATATAAGCTACATATTGGTTGATAAAATGACCTTCATTAGACAAAATTCACTACAAAACACAAGCTTGTGGCTTTGTAAGACATTTATTGAAAATGCAAATGAGTTATGGAGGTAGATCAATCATTTTGGTAAGAGCTTCGGGATCGTTGCCTCTTTTTTAGTGATAAACTGATGTACAATAGTAATAAATTTGCAAAACTATTATTGAAAGAATTCAAAACAATTGTTACTTTAGATAAGTATATATACAGCACGAAGTAAGCAAGGACCAACAAACATTTTGTTAACTTCTCACAAATCTTAGATGCACTTTCAACAATTGATAATTAGAAGTTATTGATGAGAAGAATTAATTTTGCATTAAGTCCAACCACAAAGGAAGAATTTGACAATAGTATTCATTCATTCACAACAAATGTTCATATGCATAACCATAACAAAAGGAAATTGGGCTCATTGAAAAGATCAATTGCATGTAGCAATGCAACCAAAATAAGGAATACCAATCCATCAAGAGGTTAAAACAGTGAACTTGATATGAAATTAATCATTTGGAAAGGATATGAGGGTGATGTTAACCTCCAATTAATGGATAGAAGCAAGACTTGTAATTGAAGCCCTAGAATATATTTGAAGTATAATATACAAACCCAAGAGTGAACCAATGACATGTTATAGTGAAGTTTGATAGTTACTTACTCTGAAATGTCAATTGAAAAGATATCTCCACATACAATTTTAATTACACCAATAGAAAAGAGAGACGTACACACCAATTTCTCTTGTGGTTGGCTTGGGCATTAACAATATACAGACCACAAGACCTAACTCATTTCAAAGCAACAATTGATATAGGTAAAAAAATGCAAGGTTAACATTTATAATTATCTTTCTTGTAAAATCCTTGGAAAGACGTGGATCTTGGCCACCATTTTCATACAACCGCTATGGAAAGACGGAAAAAAAACATTTTTTCAAACACGATTATGACAAAAAGAAAGTCAAACCTTTGGCACTGCAATAATGTTATGTAATACATAAAAATCTTCTTAAAAAAGACTCTCTCAAAGACACCTGTCTAACCTATGCGACAATTCCAATATAAGCTGATAGATAGAGCTAAAATATCTACGAGTACTTATTTTTCCCACTGAAGCCAGGCCCCTTTGAGGTAAATCAAACTCCTACGTCTAACATATATGTTCTGATCCTTTTGTTGTTGAACAAAACAAATAGCGAATTTTGTTTTGCGATTATTGTCAATACTATAAGATAGTCAATATGTGCGAGAACTTTTGAGTGATTATTTTTGATACAAGTATTTGCTGCTCGGTGATCATAGCATGGAGTCCTCTTACTTCCCCTTTAGCAGAGCCCTGCTTTAATATCACATATTCAGATATTCTTTAGGTTTTCGTACTAGTAGGATGATGTTTACCACTTACAAAATGCTTTTTACAAATATCAGCTTTACCATAGTTATCAGTATCAAGTGTTCGGAGTAACAACCAACTTAGCTTAACACACCATTACAAATCAAAAACTACGGATATCAATTTGCAATGTTATCAGACAGCATTTGCAGGCTACATATGAAATACGTTTGGTCTGTCAAGGATGAAGTAACAACCAATTTGGCCTAACACATTATATATCAACCACCAAAGAAACAATCTACACTGTTTAAAGATAACAATTGCAGCATTAGATTTGAAATCAGTTTGGTTTGTCAAGGGCGAAATAACAACCAACTCAGCCAAACTCAACACTGGACTAAAGATATTTTTAATCTAATAAACAAGATGAACTTCCAACCATCGTCATGGTTTTCCACTGTAACCTTTCATAAATTGAATATGGTACAACCATTTTAATTTTTAGCCTGTATTGTATTGTATGCTGTCCGACTTAATTAGCCTATAAAAACAAAACTTAGTTTCATTCTCAAGTTAACGACCCATGTAAGTTGAGTGTTTAATGTCCATCAGCATAATTAGCTGTTACAAGTGCTGTATGCTAATATTTGTTTCATTTTTGTTTTTGTAGTTAAGAGTTTGATCCTGGGCCTTCTCCCTGCAATGATCCATCTCCTGTTCTCACACCAGCCCAACAGACCCATTTTACTACATTGTTTACTCTAAAAGTGGCAGAAACTAACCTAGAGCATTATAAAAAAAAATGCCAGTCCACAACCCACAGCACTTTGATGCTCAATTTTGAAGTTCGTACAAATGTGAGTCATAAGGCATTTCGGCATAGCAAATAGGAAATTGTTGAGTAGATAAGTGTCTTCAGTCAATCTCAAAGATGAGGCAAGAAGATTATACAATAAGACAAATTTGCAATCTCAACTAAACCCCTAAATATACAATAAAAATCAGAAAAGAATACAAAAATTAATACAAGCACAGTATGCCATGAAACAAGAGGCCTTTAATTTAAGGCATGATTCGGTTTACACAAGCATGAATTATGTTAATCATATAGTTATCTTTCTCTAAGGTTATGATTTCAGTATAGGGTTTCTACCAAATCAATGACAAATTTACTCTTTTTTAACGCTTGAAAAAAGCATTATTTTGATCACATGAAACATGAACAATGCTAATTGGCTACCTGCATAATTGTTTAAGCACCATCAATGCCTAAAGAACAGAATGGCAATCAAAAGAATAAAATAATGCAAGACACTGCTATAGCATAGAAATAACAAGACCTCAAAACATCATCTATAGTCTACTCCAAGCAAATTTGTTAGTTACCAAGACCGTCAAATCTTAGAATAACATTTATTATGTTTGACTACATATGTAAAAGAGTTTCCAAGACAACAATTTCATTCAATCCCTTTTGTTCTTCTCATTTGCTTTCGAAGGACATCATTCATCCTTTTGTTCTTCTCAAGTGCAATTTAAGCACACACCTAATTACTATCGAAGAACATTCAATCTATATTGTTCTTCTCAAGCGCCATTTAAGCATATGCTAATTACTCTCAAAGAACATCATTCAATCCCTTTTGTTGTTCTCAAGTGCAATCTAGGAACATACCTAATTGCTTTCAAAGAACATCATTCAATCCCTTTTTGCCTCCTCAAATAAAAATTACATGTACCGAATTGCTATCAAATAACATCATTCAATGCCTTTTCACCTTCTCAAACAAAAATCAAACATATTTGCTTTCAAAGAACATCATCCAAAATCCCTTCTTGCCTTCTCAGGCAATTTAAATACAACCCTATTAGCTTTCAAAGAACATCGTCCAATTCTTTTTCATCTTTCTCAAACACAATTTTAGCACAGATCTAATTGTTTTCAAAGAACATTCAATCCCTTCTAATCTTCTCAAACACAATATAAGCACAAACCTTATTGCCTTAAAAGCAGAAAGACTTGTGAATAAATATACAAAACACCAGCCAAAAGCCACATTATATTAAAAATTTACCAGTTGGTCATGCCAACAAGTGAGTGCTGAAACCTGCTAAAGGGCCAAAAACAATATACTTTAAATCAAAATAGCAGAGGATTAACATGAATAAAACACTTCTGAGAGATGCTGAACTGCTGTCCCACAATACACATGTTCTGATTTAATGGTGCCAAATAAATACCAAGGCATACATGTAGCTTGTCAAGAACTCCTTCTAACAAGCTCAATAGCATAGCAGGGCCGACAATAAAAAGGTGCCCACAATCACTATACTTTAACGGTACTAGAAATACTAAGACAGACTTTACAGAGAAAAACACTTGTCAGACAAGTGTCAATGATAAATCAGAAATTATTTCATTTCACGTTATTGGCTGTCTCCCTCCTCACGCTTTGAAGGGGCTTCCTTGATTTCATCTCCTGTATCCTCCTGCGAGAGAGAATAGGCATAAACATTCAATTCTAACAGAAATTGAAAAACTAAATTCCATGTATCTTTAGAAACCTCCTTTGAGTTCTCAAGCTCTACACCTACTTTATTGCTAAGAATGAATAAAGTCACACTACCTAGGACTCATTCCTCAATGTCTCTTATTCCATTTTCTATCCAACATTCATATCTCTTGTCAATATGGTAGATTCACACAACCTAGTACCCTCATTCCTAAAATGTTATTTCCACCTGAAAAATCAGCAAAAAATACTAACATTCATGTCTGATGTCCACAAGGTCAAATTGTCTCGAAGGAGTTGCATGATAAGTGTGCTGTCTTTGTAAGATTCTTCACCCAACGTATCCAACTCTGCAATTGCTTCATCAAAGGCCTGCAAATTGTCCAGGTGACTTTAAATAGTGAACAATAATAGATACAATATGTCTACTAAAACAACAGTATCGGCAGGTCTGCTATCTGAAACACCTTGGCAAACCAGCTTATTGAAACCGTAGGCACAGACCACAAGTCTTGGGTAAAAACCAAACAAATTAGAGTCAAAAACTTGACCTAGCCTTAAAAGAAATCACGTGAAAACTGAAAACTCCTGTTGTATTAAAAATTCATTAAATCCAAAAACCTGAATATTTTGATGTATTTCTTATAGCCCAAGTTCTGTGGTGAAAAGGCTTTTACCAAGTCCGAGTTTTTACTCCTTACCTAAATTTTGACCCAACTCTAGTTTGCAAACGCAAGTTTTGTGGGGTTAAGGCTTTACCAAGTCTAAGTTTCATTGAATTTTTACTCCTTGACCAAAATTTACCACAAATCTAGTTTGCAAACCCAAGCCTTGTGACTGTGACTGAAACCACTAGACATAAAGAAGAAAAACAAAGCACAAATACAATGCCCAAAAAACTATTAAAACATTTCAGTGCATGGTCTTAGCAACTTATATACTCCACTACATTCATTTAAAGTTGTGTACTACTAACTCGAATCGACATAACTTTAAGCACGTGCTAGCAGTTATTCAATTTATATCATGTGTCATAACATAAATGCATTGCTTTGCATGCTTCATTGCATTCCTGTAACTAAATCTAGTAAGATTTGAATTTGATTCCCCTCGATCTATCTGGCTGGGGAAATGCACATAATCAATCACAGCCATAAGAACCCCCTAGATACCAAAAAGAGGTAATAGTTGAAAAGAACTGTACTATAGAAAGAAGGATGTCCCTTCTGCCAAGGGATGGTGAAGTAAATTTTACCAGTTCAAAAGTTAATTGATAGAATCACTTAATGTATGAGTTCTCATAAAATAATCTTTTAGGTAAAAGTCTCCATTGCCTAGTAAAACACCCTTTAAAATGACACCACAACCTTTTATACCACGTTTGATGGATTGAAATGACATAGTAAGAAGACAAAGATAGTTCTGAGCTATAATGTATTTCTTGAAAAGTTGGACTGAAATTGTATGACCCTTCAAAAAGGAACCAAGATTTAGAACCATCAATCAATGAAGTTGTCTTAGAGTAGACTCATGGGTGATGGGGTTTTGTGAAAAAACACAAGGATGCATCCCAATAATATTGAGAAAAGAAAAAAGTGAGTGTAATGAGAGGCAACTACTAGTCTTCAAAACTTGTAAATATTATGAGACAAGACTAAGAAAAGGCTAAGGTGGGGAATATCTCAACCTAGAAAATAACAAAGGTTTACATTTTAGAATTCAGATAAGCTTGTTAATTTGAAGAATTAAAGAAACCTATGCTGTTCAAATCTAGATCTTAGTATGACTCTGCGACTTCAGTTAAGAGGATAGTACCACTCAGCTAAATTATCAACAAAAAGATAACTAACAATGAGTGGACTAACGGCTAGAGACTATTTTAGTTTAGAAAATGTTCTTCAAAACGATAATAGTCTATTTGTCCTAATAAACCTCAAATGCTCATTTTCAACAAGCCACTCTTTAGGCCTTCATGCAAAAGAGGGCCCAGTTCTCTTTCCAAATGCTCTAACAACTTAAGTTACAATAAGTGTGAATGCTGAAGCAGGCAAGGGTACAGCAGAAGTAACCAATTAAAAAATTGGCTCTCAAAAAATATATGTTCTCAAATATGATGCTGGGGTACTGCTGCCTGTGGTCCCATGCCCGGACCAGGTCCACACCAGGTCCTGCTCCCAAGCCAGTTCACAGAGAGGGTGCATATCTTGGGGGCCCACGGCCCAGGTTTTTAAAAAATAATAATAAAAAACACACAAAAAAAGGAAGAATATAATAATTTTTCCCAACCCTAAAAGCAACTACACTAACAACACTAATTATGGCTATTTTTATACTTTATTATTTTGTATATTTTTAGTACACCTGTACTGAACCTGGCTTTAAAAAATTGGGGAACCACAATACTGAACCCAGGTAAAAAGAACTGATGAACTGCCATACCAAACCCAGGTTTTTTTTTTTTTAAATGTTGGCAAAATGCCATACCCCAACCAGTAATTAGATTTTCAAAGGTGTGTAAAAGATACAACAATCTGTTTGGAAAATCAAATGCAACCTTGAAAACCATAATTGGGAAGGTCTCAATGTGGGTGTGGTTTCCTATCACATAGCTTAACAAGGTAAAGATGATATTGTGGTGTGTCCTTTACAAGTAAGCCAAAATGGATAAAATTAGATAATTAGCATGATTATTATTATCATTTTTAAGAATAATTATGACTAGCATAGATATCAGTATAGAGTTATTTTATTTACTTAAAAGTTATTTTATTTTACTTTAGAACTATTTAAGAATTATTCATTTTATTTACATTGTGTACTTTATTTTTATTTGAATAGCTATTTTTATTTCCTTTGGAACAATTAATTTTATCTTATCCAATTTCCTTTATTTTTATTTAACTTTATTTTAATTTTTTAGTTTTTTTACTTTGAAAAGCATAATAAATATCATATACTTATATGTTAACTTTTTAATAGTTTTAATTTATAGATTTAGTTTTTATTTTAAATAGATGTCGGCTGTGTATTGGATTTTGTGCACACAGTAACAACATTAGACTCTTTGATGCTACTGTAGAATGCCTCTCGGCATAATTAATACCTCAATATAGTTGAATCCCTATATGAAGGATACCCTGGATGCAAACACACTTATACACTTCAGCATGTCCCAAAGTATTTGTTCTCCCTACCTGTTTAGATGTTTCACACTAAATATCTCTGAAGTGTCAACAATCAAGAACAATCTTCTCCTGAAACAAGAATTCAGTAAATGTTTTGAATGATGTCATGTCCCAATATTAAGGCATTGTTTAAATTAAAGATTTAAACATCATAATAAAAGACGATACAGTGTTTAGTCAATTTAAATAAAGTTAATTACATATAAATAATTATTAATACTAATATTTAAATATTATTATAATTATAATATAATATATATTAATAAATATATCTATATATAATATATGAATACATATAAACATTAATATAAATATAATTTTATCAATTTAAAATTATCATATATTATAAATACATATATAATAAATATAAAATTACAAATTGATTTTTGTCTTACTTTAAGATACTTATATTCGGCAGCAAATATATTCCAGCCAAAACTTATGAAAGGGAGCAAGCATATATAATAGATAAAAACATCTTATGATTAATAAATATTAGAGGATGCCATGAGGTGCGATTAGAGGATATAAGGAGCAGCACCAAAAAGGAGATTAACAAAAGAGATTTAACTTGTTCATTTTCAAATAAACATGTGTATGTAATGGCCGACTCCTTCCATGAAGCACTCCTTATTAAGAGGTGTGACTTATTAAGAGGTGTGTCTTATTCATAAAAGAGAATAGGCTATTAATAATACAAAAAAGAGATGTGATTATATATGAGGGGCAGCGATCCAAAAAGACAGGTCTGAGTTTGGAAATGCTTTGAATTAAATAAAGAGATACCATTTTCGGGAAGAGACATATCTCTTTGAAGAAGTCACCTCTTTGTAGGAACATAAATGATGAAAGAAAAGATGAATTGAAAGGGGAAGATATAGACGGATAAACAGATCACAAGGAATAAGGAAATCAGTAAATTGGAAACAAATATAATATTCAAGAGAAGGAAAATATATACAGTTCTGAGTTCTAATTGGCAGCATGAATCACAAGGAATATAAGGAGATTTAAGAAGAAATATAATACACAATGAAGAATATCTAATAGCACAAGAAATACATCAGCAAGTCTGAGTTCATATGATTGTGGTAGAATGTTCGTACAGAATGTTGTCTACATCTGATTAATAGGTTATGCATATCATCATCAATAGTTCATGCATGCTATCATTTATGTGTCACTTTCATAATGCATTGCTGATATGATTGTTTGCAACTATGAGTGTGATTAGTTTATTATGCATTAATGTGGATTCTTGTGTGAATGTTATGATGGAGGTAATTAAGGGCCTACAAGGAGGGGAAACAGCGTTGGGATCATCCTCTAAGTACGCCACCCCATGGTGGATGGCTGAGGCCTGCCACATGTGGGCCAAGGGGGCATGAGAGGCTGTCCTTGGGCTTAGAAGGAATGATTTCCTGGACACCCTGCTGTAGCAGCACCCCTAACCTTCTATCATGGAAATTAATTGAATCATAAGAGGTAGCATAATGGTTCTAATAAGGGGAACGATGATAGGACGCCTCACTAGGCACGCCACCCCATGTGGATGGCAAGAGGCCACATGGGGCCAAGAGGGGTGAAGCACCCGCTCTTGGGCCTAAGGTAGAGGGTTTCTTGGGCACCCTATCAAACCATTTTGTTCCATGAATTAGAAACCCTAACCCTAAACTTGTGGGATTTGAATTTTTAGGGTAAAATTAGTATTGTTCTAATAGGGGACATTACAAATGATAAATTTTCATATGTGAGACTTCAACAAGATAAATTAGGTCTAGTCCAAGAAACTGTTGTCTAGAGCAATAATGAGTAGTGGTGACCCTGGCTCAAATCCCCCTCACCACAATAAGGCCACCCATAACCTTGCCCCAGATTTACCCAGAAGAAAAACATATATTAAAAATCATACAATTCCGGTTATTACCTAAGACATCTAATTTCCAATTTATATGTCTTCAATCAAGTTAAACCTTTCCTTTCTGAGCGGGGAATTTCTCAAGAAGCATTTAGTTTCCAGGCTAGGAACACCTTTTTATTTTCAGAACTGCATCTATAGCAAAACTGACAAAAAGAAATACCTGCTTGGCAAGAGCACATGCTCGATCAGGTGAATTCAGAATTTCGTAGTAGAATACAGAAAAATTGAGAGCTAACCCTAGCCTGATAGGATGGGTTGAAGCCAATTCTGCCATTGCAATATCCTGCACAATGAAACAAAAATCAGGATATACAAATTTTAATTAGGGTACGATTCTGCAATTCAACAAAGAAACTTTATCATTATTAATAAAACAGAGGCATTATATATTATTAATGTTGACCTCTAGACACCTAAAAAACATTAAACATGGAGAAAAGTTCAATACTTGAGCAGACTTGTAAGCAAGCAATGTGCTTTCTGCGGCCTCTTTCCTGTCGGCACCCGTCTTGAACTCTGCCAAATAGCGGTGATAATCTCCCTTCATCTTAAGATAAAACACCTTTGACTCCCCTGTGGTAGATGAGGGAACCAGATGCGAATCAAGAAGACGAAGTATACCATCACATATATTACTGAGCTCAGACTCGACCTTTGCCCTGTAATCTCTGATCATAGTCACATGCTCTTCGTTACCACGGCTTTCTTCCTTCTGTTCGATGGAAGAAATTATTCTCCAGGAAGCCCTCCGAGCTCCAATCACGTTCTTGTATGCCACTGATAACAAATTCCGCTCCTCCACGCTCAGCTCCTCCACATCCACGGTCTTCGCCACATTCTCCATGAACTCCACCATTTCCTCATAACGCTCTGCCTGCTCTGCTAATTTCGCCATGTAGACATTTTCTTCGCGGGATGATTCTACGGGAGGCATTTTTCTGCACCTCTATTACAACAACACCGAACACAATGTATCCAGCCCACAAAATAAGAAAACCTAAAATTTACATATCAATCTAAGCATCCGATTTTGGTATCTCCGCAAGCTAAAACAAGAGAAACCCCATGACAATGAAGTAAAGCTAATAAAAGGGGGGAAAAGAACTTTTAGGGAATACGGTATTCAGCCATGCATTGAAGGTAAGTATTTCATAGAATGATGAAAATCCCACAGAAATCTGAGCAATAGTAAACATTTTAATAACGCAGAGGAATCTGGATTTTTCAAAGAAGAAATGAACTATAACTGACTGCATCTTAAACAAAAAAACAATCTACAAGGTTCCAACAATAGTAAAAGGAAATTCAAATATCCAGAGGGTTGATATAAGCAATATCAGAATCTGTCAAAATTGGCATTATAAATGGTTTTTATATACATATGCATTTGAGGATGTTTTTAAATAACTCTAAATGCAAGCGTTATAATAACACAAACAAAGCTTTGATTTTTTTGAAAAAAAAAATGAATGAATTATCAGAGGTCCGTCTTAAACAAAAATAATTTCCAAAATGAACAGCTTCCAGCTAAATAGCAAAGGAAAATATAGCACAGAATGCAGCGTCACCACAATATTTTGACCTACGCAAAAAATCAGAACAACATAAGGTAAAAGATACAATATGTATTTAAAAAGCCCATGGCAGACCCTAAAATGGACTTTAAAGAGCGCTGGACGATACAAATGTAGTATTTTTGCACAAACGCAGAAATAAAAATTAGGGCAAAATAAAAGCCCCAAAAAAACCCTACTGTAAACGATTTAACAGACAAGATACAAACTGAAAAGAGATTTAGAATGCTCACCTTCAATGAGGAGATCTGTTTTGCCCTCGAAAGGGATCGACTCGAAGAAATCAATCCAAAGCGAGATTTAAAATGTAAGATGTCTGCAAAGCATACAAGGAAGTTGCGAAAATATACTGGTAAATGAAGGAATGAAGGGGTTCCGCCGTCTTTACCGCCAAGTGAAAATACCAGCTGGCATTTACCGCCGGCTTAAAAGTTGAAGCTCCGTGTCGGGCTAAAATTCGTAAGTTGGCCTGTTTTTCCGTGCCGGGACCACCTACTCAACGCGTTTAAGGACGGCCCCACACGTGTTCAGCTTCCGAGGGCCCACCTAGAAGTATGGATAATTAATGTGGTCTGTACTGTAGGTAAACATTTGAAAACAAGAGGGCGCCAATGAAACATGTTTGTGGAGTTTTGTGTACAAAGCAATATTGTTTCTATCTCTGGGTTTTTATTAAATGTATCCATTCATTCATTAGTTGTGGGAGCCACTAGATATATATATGAGCCTTGACCTTGTGAATAGGTATGATATAAAATAGAATAGGTATATATAAGTAGGATAGAATAGAACACAATAATTTTTAGGGAGGTTAAAAATAGCCTATGAGACAGCAACCCAATCAGATTTACTTATGTGTTTCAATTTTTCTTTTGTTAAAAAATAATGTGCTATGGGAAGTTCTAGAGTGCCCCCTCAATAAATAGACCATGCCACAAGATTAGGTATGCATGTCACAAGATTTTGGATTCCCATTAATAGAATTGAAGGTATTTTTAAGGATGACTATGTCTTAGCATACACAAGCTAATTCCCATTTAGTTTTGTTTGTCTTAATGAAAATGTTTTAATGTAACATTAGTAATTGGATCCATAGGTTTGATGGGCATGTTGATAATTTTTTTATTGGAGCACAATTTTGTAAGTGTTGGATAAATTTGGCATAGTATTTCTAGGTGTTGAACTGTTGTAGTCAATGAATGCAACAATATTGTCCATCAAGGAGGGGATAATTGTAGTGGCAGCGCAATTGTGGCTTGTGTCAAAGTCTCAATATCCAAGCATGTCAAGTTGATCCCCAAGCGTAGAATTGACTTGTGTAGATTTCCAAGTCTACATTGAATTTGAGGACGAGCATTACAAGACCCTAGAGTATGATGAATTGATTTATCATGAGATCAGCATTCATACCCTCTCCTCATTCAAGAGCTAAGTACACTCTTTACAATCAATTTCCTAAAATAACATTGTTACATGCTTTATCATTCCCAGTTGTCATTAATTTAATCTAGTTTGATTTGTGTCTAATTGTATGCATTTATTTAATTAGCGTAGATTAACCCTAAGGAAATATTATTTTTCTTTACACATTTAACTAGTAGTAAATATAATCAACACCAAGAACTTTGAAGTGACAAGTAATAGTGCTATAGTATTAAAATACATAGTCTTTTGATGGCGGCATGCACTCACAACTATTGGGACATGCTCAACTATAGGTACTTTCCCTTAAGTAGCCTTGTGAGATCATCAAGATAAAGGGGACAAGCTAGGGAGCAATGTTACAAATTGCACCTCCATGCCCCTCCTTGTGGCTAATCCATTCGCACAATTTGAATTGAGGATATTCTTATTTAGAATTACATAATGTTGCATCTATTGTAGAATCTGACTATAAAAATGTTTTTTTCAAGTAAAACAACATAGAAACAAACGTGGCATAAATCCACTGTTAATGGGGTGATCAAGATAAAAACTTAGTCCAAGAAAAAGTGCATTAGATTCCTCCAAGATCTGAGAATGTTAAGATGAATTTTGATGAGATCAGTGTTTCTGGAAAAACTATGTTATGTTTTTTTTGCATCAAAAAAAGCATAACACAGTTTTTCCAGAAACACTGATCTCATACTATGGACTGTGGAAATATCATGTCTACTATGAATTTTGATGATTGGCTAAAGGTAGTCGAGGTCTCATGGGTGCTAGGATTTTGTTTATAATGGAAGATGGTAGTTTGTCAAAGAGGCCATGTTCTTGCTTGATTGCAACACAGACAATGACGTTGAAGTATTGGTAATGTTGAATGGAATCAAATAAAAATAATTAGAACTAAAAATCATGTATTGTAGCTGAAATTATATTCTGTCTAAAATTTTATCACGTCGCCTCTTTCTTTTCTTCCTTATCGACAACAAATTCGGCATTAGGCATTGCCAATTACTACCACTTAGGCTATCTCTCTAATTTAATAGGTAAATGACATGAGCTTAAGGGTTTTATCAATTGCATAGCTAAGCATGTGACTTTGCTCTCTTGACATGAATTTTATATCATAATTTTTGTAACACACACACACATATATATTGTGTGAGTGGAAGTCCAAGATCATGGAAGCAGAAAACAAACACAAATGCAATGTATTGAAAACAAACTAAATTGATTTACAACCAAACAGGTATAAATAGGTGAAGCTTGAGGAACAAGTCTCCACGAGAATAGGAAAGGTGGTGAAAATGGAACCAAGAGAATAGCTCAAAGTTTAACCTCCCTCCAAAATAGCAGTGATGTGTCGAAGATGGATCGACACATTGACTAATGACTCAACAAGAGGACTTAGTCTTTCCACATGTGAGGAAAACCACTAACTATGATTAAGTTAGGTATAACTTGTATGAGTTTATACACAAACACTCCCCCTTAAGCATAACTTAGATGGGTTTATGAAATATGAGTCCTGGATATGCGCCATTTTAGGTACTCATTTACAAAACATCTCTCATAAAACAGAGAAAGAAAGAAAACCCTACGGGAAAAAAACTTTCCTCCTAAAGAGAGAAAACAAAGAGAGGACTTTAGATGGCCCCTCCATATGATGATGATGTCGATGTAGATTCTGATGCAGATATGTAGAACTCCTTAAGCATGTCGAAGTTGTAAAATTTGCCTTTCCCTTGATGTTAAGAGAATTTGGTGATGGGGAGCGCACAGCGAATACCAGATTGATGCCCTAGATTTTTCGCAATCAACGAACTAACAGGTGATGAGCCACCGATTCAACTCCATCGGCCAAGTTTCTCACCTTTCCACTAATGCCCCGATGGCATTTACCCTTGGAGGGATGCGTTCCATTGATGGACGCTTGGAATCTTGGTCGATTCGACAAAAATGCCGTCGCGCGGTTTTTCCTCTTGCGAATCCTAGCACATGAAGATGGTAGGACGTTCTTATTGCGTGAAACCCTCGATCTGGATCAACTGCACTATCGAATAGGAAATACAAAACAAAGAACAAAATGAATACTGATACATTGAAGCCATTCCACTGATTTCGACAGAAATCTCACCAGTGGAATGCTTCATGGCGACATACGGCAACAATGGGAAAATGCAAAAATGAATGGAAATCTACAGTTGTGCGATCTACAATTACAAGAAACAAAAAACTAATTGACAGAACAGAATTGTTTTATTTCTCCTGAGCACAGTGCAATCACATTCAATTTTCACTACTTCAATTTGATTACATTCGATGATCATTTGATCATTTCTCTGGGCATTTATCAAATCGCCCTGAGTAGTACCACACTAGCTCCAAGCGGCTGGGAGAACAATCTAAGTGGCTGGAAGACAACCGACCAAAACTACCCTACTGCCTTATTTTGGCATTATTACTATTTTTAGCATTATGTGATTACAACTTGACAAATGTCCCCTAAGTCACTTGGGACTTTACAAAAATAGACCTAGCTACAAATTAAAAACGTGATTTTTGAGGTGCTCCTGCACCATTTGGCAAACTGATTAAAGTAAGTAGTGTAAGAAAAAGACCAGGATGAAGGCCTAAGAAATGTACAAAATGACTGAAGAAAGGATGTGCATATGCGCACATTCAAATGAGGTAGGAACTAATGCGATTCAAGTTACAATTTTCCAAACTCCCCACTACACTTTATAGGTCAGTGCTTACATTTCACTTTTACACTTTCAATATCTGACACTATATGAGTGTTTTTACATACTAAGAAATTAGGTAGAGTTTAATTTTTCCACTATATAGAATCAACTGAGTTGAGCCAAGAGTTGACACTAGGCTCTGAGTTAACTTCATGATTGTCTTCTTCACCTGATGTGAAATGCGAAAAGATGAAGGTGCACTCAAAGTTGCAAACCTTGCATACTGCAACAAGTCTTTGATCTTTTGCTTCTCGAATGAAGGTCGATTTAGCAGTGAACTCAACTATCTTGTCAGATTGAGTGAGTGCATATATTGAAAGGTAATTTTTGAATAAGTCAGGAATGAAGTTGACCTTCTTTTAGGTGATGAAATGGTGTAATTTAACCTTCTTGATACTCCATTTCAAGAATTAAGGTGGTGCTTTAGTGATAGAAGAAGTGATTGTGTGCACTCTTCTTACTTATCTACCCCCCCTTAAAGAGGCACTTTATAAGTAGTGTATGACATCATACAACAATATTTGCCCTTTTTGTTTCTCTCCCAACAAGCTTGCAATTTGAGATGAAGTATTTTAAGAACCCTAAACCTAGCTTAATTTGGCACTTTATAATGATAGTGCGTTGACAGACTAGAATGATAGAGGACGAAAAATTAGGCACTTTTGCCTTTTGAACGACTCAATTATGAGATCATATGCAAAAGTTATGGCCTTTACAATTTTTGCATATGCAAAAAAAATACACCTTCAAATAAAATTTTCAATATGCTTGAAAATAATTTTTTTGCAAAACTAATATTTGGAGGAAAAAACTTGATGATGGAAAAAGATAAGCCCCCTGTGGTAGAGTGTGACCAAGGGCTTAAAAACCATATGACCAGGTGCTTATTTTGAAAATTTTGTGCCACAAAAACAACAGCGTCGTGGCTTTGAATGCCATGGGATGGGGCGTCGACTGGCTGAGAGGGTCGGCCCTCTTTGGAGTGTTGTTCAATGCAGCAGCAGGGGTATTTTAGACTCCTTCGATAAGGCGTGAGAAGCACAGGTTCAACCACGGGATGGGGCGGCGTCACCAAATATGAATCAGCCTTTGTGTGAGGCAAGAATTCGACAAAAAAAATGCCTTTGTTGAGTCTTTCTCCGCAATGATTCGACCTCACTGTGGTGAGGGTCGATGAGCTCTGCCAATGACAATTATAACCTGCAAAAACAAACCAGTTTCAAATGTGTTTTGAAAACAAAAATGTACCTCCTCAATATGCAGTGATAGAAGGCTGGATTGAGCCTAGCATTCAAGAGAAGTTGCAGAGGTTTGCCGAAGGAGCTATGTAATCAACAAGCAAATGATTTGACACTATTCCACTCGCTTTGATACCATGTGTGAGTGGAAGTCCAAGATCATGGAAGCAGAAAACAAACACAAATGCAATGTATTGAAAATGAACTAAATTGATTTACAACTGAACAGGTATAAATAGGTGACGCTTGAGGAACAAGTTTCCACGAGAATAGGAAAGGTGGCGAAAGTGGAACCAAGAGAATAGGAAAGGTGGCAAAAGTGGAACCAAGAGAATAGCTCAAGGTTTAACCTCCCTCCAAAATAGCAGCGATGTGTCGAAGATGGATCGACACATCGACTAATGACTCAACAAGAGGACTTAGTCTTTCCACATGTGAGGAAAACCACTAACTATGATTAAGTTAGGTATAACTCGCATGAGTTTATACACCCAACACACACACACACAATATTAGTTCATTTACAAGAGATGTGATCAACTAAATAATAATTTTATTTTTTTACATAAAATTTATATATTAAAAATTATCAATTCAATATACTATCTCAATTTTAAGTTAGTGTAGTTTGTTTATAATAAAAATAATCAACTGAACCTTTAAATATATTTCAATTAATTTGTTCATACTTTTTTAATTTAATAGTAACATAACATATTATAATATCTTTAATTATTTTTACCTTAATATAAATTTTTAATTTTCATTTAAAAAATTCATTCATATAATAAACAATAATATCTCAATTTTATGTTTAATACAAATTTTGACTTATCAAAAATTTTAAAAAATACAAATCAATTATAAAAACATATATATTTTAATCATATTTTATTTCATTCCATTTAAAAACACAATCATTTCAAATGAATATTTAAAAATTATATTTAATTAAGCATATAAATAAATTAAACTTACATGATTACTATCCATAACTCACAAAACTCTTCTTAGTAGTACTTAACAATTTGACATGTCAAGGCTATTATTCACAAAGAAGATTTTAGCATGAGATAGAAAGAGATAATACTTGATATTTTGCAATTGATATGTTTTGTTGTTAGTATGTTTTATTAGAGGATTCTATTGTTTGAATATGTTTTTAAGAGAAATAAAGATTTATCCAAGTCTGAAACTCAATAAGTCTGTAAAATTCTATAAAATATCCAAGAATTACAGTTTAAAAAACACTCCTCAAATACCCAAGATCAAATAACCGAGGAGTATATTGGTCCAAATTTCTCAAACTCCAGAATTTGAAATTTTAATGTCCAAGGATTCTTGAAAAAAATATTGTAGATATGTATTCTGAAGAATGCCTTCTCACAAGTAAATTATAGTAGCAACACAGACAAGGCATGTGACTTGTTGGATAGAATGCCTCAAAGATATGTTCTTGTCCACTGTTATGTTTGTAGGATATGCACAAAATGGATATGTCCAAGACGTTAGAAATTTTCAAGAAAATGCAATTGGCATGTGTAAAGCCAAATTCCACAATCTTTGGCATGCCATTTGGAACAAGGTATGCACATACATCAAAGCATAAAGGGAGGGGGATATTTGATAGATGTTAAAATTGGAACTACCCTAGTAGACATGTATACAAAACGTGAAGCATAGACAAGGCACGTCAATACGACTCTACTTAAACATCATCCACTTCAATGGTCAAACAATCAATAACAATTTTACACCTCATTTACAAAAAAGTGGTAAATATTTGTCCTATTTTTATTGGTCAAAATTGACTTTTCACTGTTGAAGTGGATGATGTTTAAAAATAGCCCATCAATACCATAGTCGTGAGCAAACAAAATCAAGAAAGTTTCAAGCAAATGCAATTGGCAGGGGGAAAACAAAATTCTACAACCTTTGGAGTATTGATTGAACTATTCTTAAACATCATCCCCTTCAACCATCAAAAGTCAATTTTAACCAATAAAAATAAAACAAATATTTACCACTTTTTATTGTGAATGAAATATAAAATTATTATTAACCCTTTAATCATTGAAATGAATGATGTTTAATTAAAGTGCTGTACTCCGCAAAAATGGGGTTCAACGAATCTCCATCAAAAAAATTCGTCAGCTACAAAACATGCGAGGATGTGGTAGATCCAATCTAAGCAGAACGCTGCCAAATTTCATTGCTGCTGGACACAGACAAAAGATTCGATTTCCTGCATACCTGCAGCCCGGTCTCTCTGCCAAAGTAAAATAACATTATTTTCTCATTAGCGGGAGGAAGCTGGCCTTCTTTATCTTTCTATTCGTACAGATAAACTTAAAAGTCAAATAAGTACAGTGGGAAAGTAAAAGATTAAACAAAAATAAAGAGAATCGTTGTTTGAAGTCCATGGACGATGAATCATACAATCCCACTACTTGGAAAACATTTATAGTATTGGGGTGGCTGCTTCTCAAACATCTAACATGTTAAAAGACTCAATAAAAAGTTCAGTCAAAACTGTGTGCATTGGTGTCCTGTTTCTAAGGGGAACTGTGTGCTGCTCATAGACTGTTTTTGGCCTCATCGACATTATTAAAATCTTTCATTTCAAACCCACGCTGTGGGCTGCCATGAATGTTTTTCCAAGAGCTATGACATGACATATAATTATTCTATTCAATGTAAAACAAAGTGCAAACAGAACAGAATGTACACCACCCTTCAGAAACCCAATCGCAGGTACCGCGGAAAGACAAAAATTTGGGCACTAAAAATTTGAGCTTTGTTTGTGACACGGAGTACAACAGATTTACCGCAGAGGCCCCTGACGCGTTGAACTCGATAGAAGAAATCTTGTACTTTTGTATGCTTTCTCGAGCCCATCCCATAAACACATCGTGGACTACACAAACGGAAACTTGTACATTTCTCCTTGGAGCTACTGCTCGATCCAGTGATCAAAAGGCTGTTGAAGCTTCTCTCTTAACTGAAAAATACCTGTTGTATTCCTTGCAAAATCTGTGGACTGGCCTGCTATGTCCCTGAAAGAACACCACCTCTCTCATTTATAGAATTTGATCACAATCCGATTTGTTAGAGACAGATAATCCGAATTGATTTCAAATTGCAAACACGTAAGGTGCAGATACAGTCAGGAAGTTTGGAGTAATTGGTCGGAATAAGACACAGATATGGGGCTCGATCTACCGCCATCCGTTTCTTTCTCCATTGTCAGTCATCAATTTTGACTAGTATTAAAGACAGTGAGCACGGTAAACTATTGACTGCATTAACAAAATAATAATGATGAAAAATATTGATGTAGTACTCTAGGTACAGCAGGAATAAATTAAGAACTATTTTTAATGTATACGAGCGCAGTAATTGAGTTCGAATTCTTTATTATTAATATTATGAATTTGTGACGGGTATCATCCAGCTGGCTTGTAATGGACGACTGGGATTCAATTCAGTTTTTTTATGAGAGAAGATCAGATTTGATTAGGATTTATAGATTGTGGTTTGATATTTTGTCCGCGTCACCATTTAGTGGAGTTCGATAGTTAATGGGCGAAAATAGGGTAAAGTTTAAAGAGTCGGTAAGCAAAAGAAATCAAACAGGTCAGGCAGATCACATGAACAGGTAGAATTGATCAGTCGAAATGGGGCGAAAATAGAACGTTGGTGGTGGTTTGTTTTATAGTTGAAATATTGATAACTAGCACTTGCAACTTCAGGGCTGCAAGGGATTAGCCAATAGGAAGTTCAGGGGAATGTTAAGAAGAGTGGGAGTAAACGAAGGAATGGGAAGAATCAATGTGATGAATGCCTACAATATTTGCTTGGTAAAGATTTTTGCTGTGAGTTCATCTCAAGATGAGGAAATCTTTTTCTTTTCCGGGGGGCGTGAACTAATGGAGCTCAGATAATAAGGTGTTGACTTAGTTAATGTCTAGAATCCAAACTTTGGAAGATGGAGTATGTGGGCAAACGTGTGATATCTACTGCCTATTTAGTGCTATGTGTCATTCAACCCCTTAACTATTATATGTAGTAAGTTTTGGGCATAAATATTTATGCTTGACGTAGTAGACTGTAATTTTTTTTGTGAAACAGGAAATGCCAGAAGTTGTCTTGGGAAACAAAATTCCTAAAGGCAGACTCCACTCATGGCTACATTAGGCTCTATGACTACATTTTGTTTTTATGTTGTCAAAACTCTTAAACAGATCATTTTGTTTTTATGTTCTTGTTTTACTTATGTCTTTTTTTTTCTAGGTCAGCTAATTTTACACTGGTCTGTACTATCGAGCTTGGAAGGATAATTTGAGAAGTGTGGAGTGAAGCTTTTGAGCTTATCCTCTGATGACGTGGATTCACATAGAGCATGGCTCCCTGATGTTGAAACATGTTCCCTTGGAAATAAGATTACATACCCAATGGAGAGATTATGGTGAAAATTAATAGGTTGGACCCAAAACATTGAAAAAGGTTATAATGGGGTTTCAGTTTTTCTGTGCTTAATGAAATTGCAGCAAACAGATTTTAGTTTTTGTGTCAGAAAAACAAAGAACTGATGGAAATACCTTTAAAAAAATATTTCTTCCACTGGATCGATTCCTCGAAAGGTGATTATTTTGTTTTCTGTTCGCGCTCCCCTTCAACTCACCTCAAACCTCAAATCTTGCAATTTGATATGATCGTCTGAGTTATTTGCTTTCAATGACATGAGACTTTTTCTGACACAATTTTTTTTGGGCAAGAGAAACACTGACGAGTTTAGAAAATTGTGGCATGAGACAACTACACAATTTGATTACATATAGATATATACTAAACAAAGCTGCTATAGTCTACAGAAATAAGATCCATCCGATGCCACAAAAATGGATTTATTTTGGTATGGTCGACAATCAAAACCCACCTCAATCTTTCAATCCTACAAAGATTAAGGTTAAAAACATAAGGGCAACTGCATCGAGCAAAGCAATAGGGAAGAATACATATTAGACTCACAGAGCTCAGATAAATCTTCTCATCTGCTTATAGAAATTCAGGACGGGGGAAGACATTTGGGTAACACAAGAAAAACTTATTCCTCCTTTCTTCTCCTATCAGCGTATTCCTTGAACCTCCTACAGATGCAAGTGCTAGTTATATTCATCAACCATTCATAAGATGTTATTGCTATTCAGTGATTAATAATCTGAACACCGATCCTCCAAATAGCATCATAAAATAGTTGATAACCAAAAACAGAAGGGAAAAAATAATGGACAGAATCGCAGACAGAGAGAGGTATTTGAAAGATGATAGAATGGCAGACAGAGAGAGGTATTTGAAAGATGATAGCAAGGAGTATGCACGGCGTAGTAGGGATCGATCCCCCGACCATAGGGGAAATAACCGACGAAAAGAGGAAAACTACAGAGATGACATCAATAGCAAAAGACACGCCCTCAGCCCAAGCCCCGCTCGTAGCAGGTATGAACGCCATCTCCCTTCTCAAAATGGCAACATCTCTCCAAACCCTTTACATGGCAAAAGGGACTTTGATCGTTACAGTCCAAATCCTAAATCTAACCCTAACTATTATCGAAACCCTAGAAGAGAAAGCTGGTATGAAACTGAGAGTAGCCCCATTCCAGAGCCCACTGTTTTAAGAAATGGGCACCGTGATCGAGATTATTATCCTGTGAGAAAAAGTCGCCATGAAAGTGAGCGCAGTGGGAGTCCAGTCCCTAGGTCTGAGGATCAAGGGGTTTCAAACCCTTGACGGAATGGGTACTATCTCTTGCAACTAGTTTGTATTCTTCTGTACATCATCCATTGTATTCAAGTGTATTTATACACAATTTAGGTGGTGATATAGGGCGACAGTGTAGTCATAATGCACAGAAATGCTTACTAGTAGAGAAAAAGCTCCATAAATGCACATAAATGCTTTATGTGCTTGCCAGCAGCAAAAAAAAATCTCTCCCAGAGAGTTTAGAAAATCCCCCGGCGTGAAGTTTTTTTACGGCATGAGACAATTCCAAGCACTTTCATGCTCACAACTAAAAACCTATCGGCTAATAAATAAAAACCTTAATTGTGTTAGTGTGAACGCTCCTGGCACGACTTTGGAAATAATGGAGCTGCTAATGATGATGAAGTTTTCAGAATGAAAGTACTGAAATGACCGGAATCGGGTTAAGGGGAAAGAAGCAGTAATTTGATTTATTCAGTGCGCTGGTTTCTTCAATTATTCCAGAAACGAGTGGTGACATTGCGATAGAGGGCCCACATTAATTGTTTTTTCAATTAATCAGAGGCCATAATGGAAGCAGCGTGAATGCTTGTGTTTCCCACTACGAAAAATATTGAAAAGATTGGATGTACTGTGTGCTTCCCACTACGAAAAAGAATGAATGATCATGTTTCCAACTTCCAAAAAGAATCTGCCTAGTTGCAGTGACTAATTCTTTTTATGTATTGAATGTCAAAAAAAGAGCACGGCTTTTTATTTCCAATAGACTTTTTTTTTAAAGACTGGGTGGGATGTAGATGGCGATGGCCTCAAGATGGTTCATTATTTCTTCCTTTACTTATTGAGAGTGGGTGGAGATGGTCTATTTTTTTGAGAGTGGGTGGGCTGTCGGTGACTATGGGCCCCAGGATGGTTCATTATTTCTCCCTTTATTTTTTTGAGAGTGGGTGGAGATGGTCTATTTTTTTGAGAGTGGGTGGGGTGTCGGTGGCTATGGGCCCCAGGATAGTTCATTATTTCTTCCTTTATTTTTTTGAGAGTGGGTGGAGATGGTTTATTTTTTTGAGAGTGGGTGGGGTGTCGGTGGCTATGGGCCCCAGGATGGTTCATTATTTCTCCCTTTATTTTTTTGAGAGTGGGTGGGGTGTTGGTGGCTATGGGCCCCAGGATGGTTCATTATTTCTTCCTTTATTTTTTTGAGAGTGGGTGGAGATGGTCTATTTTTTAGAGTGGGTGGGGTGTCGGTGACTATGGGCCCCAGGATGGTTCATTATTTCTCCCTTTATTTTTTTGAGAGTGGGTGGAGATGGTCTATTTTTTTGAGAGTGGGTGGGGTGTCGGTGACTATGGGCCCCAGGATGGTTCATTATTTCTTCCTTTATTTTTTTGAGAGTGGGTGGAGATGGTCTATTTTTTTGAGAGTGGGTGGGGTGTCGGTGGCTATGGGCCCCAGGATGGTTCATTATTTCTCCCTTTATTTTTTTAAGAGTGGGTGGAGATGGTCTACTTTTTGAGTGGGTGGAGTGTATGGGCCCAAGATGGTTCCTTGTTTCTTCCTTTAAGTTAATAATTTTTAAAAAATTTATATATTTTAAATTAAAAATAAAATTTTGAAGTATTGAGATTTATATTGTTATCAACGAGCAAACTAACTTTAAATAAATAGGGCTGTATATAATAATTATATAATAATTATGAAAAGAAATAATTTAATATAAAAAAATTAAATATTAAATATAGAAAAAAAATTTATATTTTGTTAGTTGTTAGTAGATTGATTATAATTTTGTTTGAAAAATAATTTTTTTAATTTATATTATAAGAAAAATTATTAGAAAATATATTGTTTGGCTCAATTACTTTAAAAATATTTACAAATCTTTTAAAGAAGCTCTTTTTTTATATCACTCATTTTTTAATTAAATAGTGATTTAAAAAATATACATAAACAAAAATATATGAAATATCAAAAAGATTGATGGTAGCAAAGTGCCTTCCAATAAAGAAAATATCAATTATTCTAAAAGTTTTCTTTGATAGATGATTGAAGCTAAGAAAAATATTATTTTAGATTTCTAGCATGACTTTAACATGTTATCATTCCAAATTTTAAAATTAGATTTGACAAATCCAAGATCTTTGTCTATATTTTAAGCTCATTTTTAAAAAAATTAAAAAGATAATGAAATTATTATTAGGCCATTTCAACAAGTTGATACTATGAAACTATCTTCCAAACCACTTTACTTAATATCATCCATTTCAAAAATCCCCTGGCGTGAAGTTTTTTTATGGCGTGAGACAATTCCGAGCACTTTCATGCTCACAACTAAAAGCCTATCGGCTAATAATATAAAAATAATCTAGAGTAGTAATAATGAACATTTTTTTTTGTCTTTTTGTCATTTATGGTACGTTCATGATCTACTATATGGTAGTCCTTTTAATCTTAATAAATATAAAGTGAACATTTTTTTTTGTCTTTTTATCACTTATGGTATGTTCATGATCTACTTTATGGTAGTCCTTTTAATCTAGAATGTTGATCTATATATTTCATCGAGTGCTCCTCATTAATGATCCTCATTAAAGGAACTTTTATCAACATAAACATATCAATATCTTGCATAATTTGATATTTATTAATTCTTATTTCACCCTTATTAGTCGATAGGCTTTTATATGTGAGCATTATAGTGCTCAAAATTGTCTCATGCCGTAGAAAAATTCACGCCAAGAAATTTTCTAAACTCATCAATTGTTCCTATCGGCATATTCCTTGAACCTCCTATAGGTGCAAGTGCTAGTTTGTACTAGTTTCTATATGTTCATTCCCTACCTCAAAATCAATACCCAAGCTAATTTCCATTTAGTTTTGTTTGTTTTATGAAAATATCTCGATGAAAATGTTTTAATGTAACACTAGTAATTGGATCTATAGGTTTGATGGGCATGTTGACAATTTTTTATTAGAGTGTTGTTTTGTTAGTGTTGGATAAATTTGGCATAGTGTTTTGGGTGTTGAACTGTAGTAGTCAATGAATGCAACAACATTGTCCATCAAGGAGGGGATAGTTGTATTGGGAGCCCAATTGTGGCTTGTGTCAAAGTCTTAATGTCCAAGCATGTCAAGTTGATCCTCGACTATAGAATCGACCTGTGCAGATTTCCAAGTCTGCATTGAATTTGAGGACAAGCATTACAAGAACCTAGAGTATGATGAATTGATTTATCACGAGATCAACATTCATACCCTCTCCTCATTCAAGAGCTAAGTACACTCTTTACAATTAATTTTCTAAAATAACATTGTTTTACATGCTTTATCATTTCCAATTGTCATTAATTTAATCTAGTTTAATTTGTGTCTAATTGTATGCATTTATTTAATTAGCCTAGATTAACCCTAAGGAAATATTATTTTCCTTTACACATTTAATTAGTAGTAATAATAATCAACACCAAGAACTTTGAAGTGACAAGATAGAAGCAGGATGACGAGCAATTACTCGTTATGCCCGTCGTGGCGTAAAAATATGGATATGTATATTTCCCGACAAACCTATTAGAATGAGACCTACAGAAATACGTATGGGTTCGGGGAAAGCCAAGGGACCTCCAGAATATTGGGTATCTGTCGTCAAACCAGGTCAAATACTTTATGAAATAAGCGGATTATCAGAGACTATAGTATTAAAATACACAGTCTTTTGATGCCCCAATGCACTCACAACTATTGGGACATGCTCAACTATAGGTCTTTCCCTTAAGTAGCCTTGTGAGATCATCAAGATAAAGGGGACATGCTCAGGAACAATGCTACAAATTGCACCTCATGCCCCTCCTTGTGGCCAGTCCATTCACACAATTTGAATTAAGGATATTCTTATTAAGAATTACATAATGTTGCATCTATTGTAGAATTTGACTATAAGAATGATTTTTTCTAGTAAATCAACATAGAAAGAAACATGGCATGCATCCATCGTCAATGGGGTGATCAAGATACAAACTTAGTCCAAGAAAAGGTGCATTAGATTCCTCCAAGATCTGAGAATATTAAGATGAGTTTTGATGATTGGCCAAAGGTAGTCAAGGCCTCATGGGTGCTAGGATTTCGTTTAGAATGGAAGATGGTACTTTGTCAAAGAGGCCACGTTCTTGCTTGATTGCAACACAAACAATGACATTGAAGCATTGATAGTGTTGAATGGGATCAAATAAAAATAATTAGAGCTAAAAATCATGTATCATAGCTGAAATTATATCCCATCTAAAATTCTATCACGTCACCTCTTTCTTTTCTTCCTCATTGACAGCGGATTCGACTTTAGGCATTGCCAATTACTACCACTTGAGCTATCTCTCTATTTTAATAGGTAAGTGTCATAAGCTTAAGGGTTTTATCAATTGCATAGCTAAACATGTGATTTTTCTCTCCAGACATGAATTTTATATCATAAATTTTTTAACACATTTATTATTTTATTTTTCATATATTTTTAAATTTTATTAAATATTAGTTCATTTACAAAAGATGTGATCCAACTAAACTTTTAGTAATAATTTTATTTTTTTACACAAAATTTATAAATAAAAATTATTAATTCAATATATTATCTCAATTTTAACTTAGTGTAATTTGTTTATAATAAAAATAATTAACTAAACCTTTAAATATATTTCAATTAATTTGTTTGAGGTCTTTTAATTTAATAGAAACATAACATATGATATCTTTATTTATTTTTATCTTAATATATATATATTTTTTATTTAAAAAAATCATTCATATAATAAACAATAATATCTCAATTTTATGTTTAATACAAATTTTAACTTGTCAAAAATTTTTAAAAATACAAATTAATTATAAAAACATATATATTTTAATCATATTTTATTTCATTCCACTTAGAAACACAATCCTTTCAAATGAATATTTAAAAATTATATTTAATTAAGCATATAAATAAATCAAACTTACATGATTACTATCCATAACTCACAAAACTCTTCTTAATACTACTTAACAAATTGACATGTCAAGGCTATTTTTCACAATAGAACTTTCAACACAACCAAGAATGTCTACCTAATTTTTCAAATGACAGACTAGTACATTTGTCCATACACGTGAAGAACTACATTAAGCTAAAAATTTAGGGCACTAAGGAAGTCTAATTAAGTGCCATTGTCGACTAGTGTCTTACGCAGATAGAGCCATGCTAAACTTAGAAAGAGATAATACCTGATATTTTGTAATTGATATGTTTTGTTGTTAGTCTACTTTATTAGAGGATTCTGTTGTTTGAATTTATTTTTAAGAGAAATAAAGATTTATCCAAGTCTAAAACTCAATAAGTCCGTAACACTCCTCTAATACTCAAGATCAAATAAGCCAAGAGTACATTGGTCTAAATTTCTCAAACTCTAGAATTTGAAACCTTAAAGTCCAAAGATTCTTGAAAAAATTATTGCAGATCTATATTCTAAAGAATACCTTCTCACAAGGAAAGAATAGTAGCAACACATAAAAGGCACGTGACTTGTTGGATAGAACACCTCATAGATATGTTCTCGTAGATTGTTATGTTTGCAATTGGCACCTATAAAGCCAAATTCCACAATCTTTGGCAACATCCTCTTTCCCTATGCCAAAATGTCATTTGGAACAAGGTATGCACATACATCAAAGCATAAAGGGAGGGATTTTTGATAGATGTTAAAATTGCAACTGCCCTAGTAGACATGTATACAAAATGTGAAGTATAAACAAGGCACGTCAATACCATAGTCATGAGCAAACAAAATCAAGAAAACAAAATTTTGTAACCTTTGGAGCATTGATTCAGCTATTCTTAAACATCATCCACTTCAATTGTCAAAAGTCAATTTTAACTAATAAAAATAAGACAAATAAATATTTACTAATGTAAAATCACTATTAACAGTTTAATCATTGAAATGGATATTAATTAAAATGTTGTACTCTACAAAATGGCTTTCAAAATGGGGTTCAACGAATCTCCATCAAAGAAATCGTCAGCTACAAAACACGTGAGGATGTGGTAAATCCAACCTAAGTAGAATGCTGCCAAACTTCATTGCTGCTGAACACAGACAAAAGATTCCATTTCCTACATACCTGTAGCCTGATCTCTTTGCCAAAGCAAAATAACCCTACTTTCCCCATTACCTTATTTTCAAGGTCATCATTGATGGGAGGAAGCTAGCTTTCTTTATCTTTCTTTTATCTTTCTATTTGAATAGATAAACTTAAAAATCAAATAAGTACAGTGGGATGCAAAGTTAAAGATTAAACAAAAATAAAGAGAATCATCATTTGAAGTCCATGAACAATGAATCATACAATACCACTACTTGGAAAACATTCAGAATATTTGGGTGGCTACTCCTCAAACATTTGACATGTTAAAAGACTTAATAAAAAATACAGTCAAAATTGTGCATTGGTGTCCCCTTTCTAAAGGGAATTGTATGCTACTCTTGGTTCCATAAGCTGTTTTGAGTTCCTGAACGTTATTAAAATCTTTCATTCCATTTCAAACCCTACCTGTGGGCTGGGTAACCATGAATCTTTTTCAAAGAGCTAATATAATTAATCTATTCAATGTAAAACAAAGTGCATAGAACAGAATGTGCACCACCTTTACCTAATTGCAGGTAGTGCGGAGAGACAAAAATTTGGGCACTAAATTTTTGAGCTTTGTTTGTGACACGGAGTTCAACAGATTTAGGTACCACAAAGGCCCCTGACGCATTGAACTCAATAGAAGAAATCTTGTACTTTTGTATGCTTTCTCGAGCCCATCCCATAAATGTTGGTAGGTGGTGACTGATCATGCAAATACTATACACTAGTTGTGTATCCTCGTCGGGGTTCGAGGCCAGGCTAGACCCCAAGCGGGGGTTCGGGGGCGGCAGTACCTAAGAAGCAGGGGTTCGGGTTAGGGTTTTGGTTTTGGTTACCAAAATTTTTCCATGAGCTGAGATAAAAAACCCTATTTTTGTAACCGAGATAAGGCTTGATAAAAGCAGTTAAGGGTTAGGTTTTGATTGATATTGTATTGTAGCATTTACAGTGGTATTGAGTTGCAGGTATTGCTGGTTGTAATCGGTTTGATTTACTGGATAATAATATTGGACTCTCTGTTTGGTGGATGTAGCCTGAGTTTGGGTGAACCACATTAAAACTTGTCTCTCATTGTTATTATTTCTGTGTATTTTCATTCCTTTGTTTAATCTTTATTTGCATTTAATTGATATCTTTTGCCAGCTAACCCTAACAAGTGGTATCAGAGTGGGTTGTGTTCGATTATAATTTACAGGAAGGTCTCACGGTTGAGTGGGAGCAATAGCAGACGAGGGTAAATTGAAGGTAGACAAATTTAATGGACAAAACTATCAGTTATGGAAGATGCAGATGGAGGATTATCTCTATCAGAAGGATTTATGGATGCCGTTGGAAGGAGTAGCCAAGAAACCGGCAACAATGACTGATGAGGATTAGAATCTTCTTGACAGAAAGGCACTGGGAACCATTTGGTTGTGCCTAGCACCATTGGTGGCATTCAATATAATGGAAGCAAAGACAATGGATGGTCTGATGAAAGCTTTGGCTAAATTGTATGAAAACCCTCAGCCTCAAGTAAGGTATTTCTCATGAAGTGTTTGTTTAATCTGAAAATGATTGAAGGTGGATCTGTGACAAATCATTTAAATGAATTTAATATGATTACCAGTCAATTGACTTCTGTAAATGTAAAATTTGATGAAGAAGTTAGAGCTCTCTTGATATTATGTTCTTTGTCTGAAAGCTGGAATAGTTTGGTAATGGTGGTTAGTAACTCTGTTTCTGGTTCAAATACCCTAAAATTTGATGATGTTGTTGGTGTTATTCTGAGAGAAAATTCGTAGGAAAAGCTTAGATGGATCCACATCAGGTAGTGTTTTGAATGCAAAAAGTAGGGGCAAATCAAGGGAGAGAGGAAAAGGTTTTGGAGGTCATGGGAAGTCATGAGGAAAATCAAAGGATAAAAGATCCCAAATTAGAGGATAGAAGGATTGCTGGTATTGTGGGAAACCAAGTCATCTGAAGAAAGATTGCTGATCTCAAAAAAATAAAGGAGACAAACAAGAAGGCAATAAGGAGGCAAATGTGGTAAGTAATAAATCTAAAGATGATGCTTTGATTTTTTCCCTAGATAATGCTGATGATTCATGGGTTTTAGATTCAGGGGCCTCATTTCATGCTACGCCCCATAGAAGTTTTTTTCTTGATTATGTCCAATGGGATTTTGGGCTGGTTTCTTTGGGAGATAACGAACCCTGTCAAATTGTTGGAAAGGGAAGAATTAAGATTAAGTTGTAGAATGAGAATCATTGGCTACTACAAGAGGTAAGGCACGTTCCAAGGCTCAAAAGGAATTTAATTCAGCAGGGCAGCTAGCTGAATAAGGTTGCATTGTTACATTTACTGATAAAAATTAGAAGGTTTCAAAAGGTGTCTTAATAGTAGAAAAAGGTGTGAAAGTAGGCACCTTATATCTTTGTATAGGTCATACTGTTCCTTCTACTTTAGCTGTTGCAGAGAAAAAATAAACAGGTTCAGAAATAGTTGCTGCAGGTTTGCAAGAAGAGACTGAAACAGTTGGTGCAGGTTTTGAGACAACACTGTGGCATAACAGACTTGGGCATATGAGTGAAAAATGTATGAAGGTACTTCATTCTAAGAAAGTTTTACCAGGTCTGAAATATATTAATATGGATTTCTGTGAAAATTGTGTGTATGGCAAACAAAAGAGAGTTAGTTTTCTCAAGGATGGGAAGCAAAAGAAAAATGAAAAGTTGGAGCTTGTGCATACAGATGTATGGGGACCAGCTCAGGTATCTTCTCTTGGTGGCTCTCGGTATTATGTTACATTTATAGATGATGCAACTAGGAAGCTTTAGATTTGTTTCCTCAGGTAGAAATCTGATGTATTTGAAACATTTAAGAAATGAAGAAGCTTGGTTGAGAATGAGACAGGTAAAAAATTAAAATGTCTCAGACCTAATAATGGTGGTGAGTATTGCAGCAAAGAATTTGAGGATTATTGTTCCTTTAATGGAATTCGTAGGTAGAAAATGGTTCCAGGGACTCCACAGGAAAATGGAGTGGCTGAATGCATGAATAGGACAATAATGGAGTGTGCAAGGACCATGAGATTGTATGTTGGGCTGCTTTTAAACATGTGGGCAGAGGCTGTCAACACTATTGTATATTTAATTAATAGAGGTCCTTCAGTTCCTTTAGGCTGTGGTATTCTATAGGAAGCATGGATAGGTAAGAAGGTGAGTTATTCTTTTATCAAAACTTTAGATATGAAGCATTTGCACATGTAGATTCTGAAAATAGAACCAAGCTGGATGCAAAATAAAAAAGTGTACCTTCGTTGAATATGGCATTGATGAATTTAATTATAGGCTTTGGGATTTTAAAAATTAAAAAATTGTAAGAAGCAGGGATGTTATATTCAATGAGAAGGTGTTGTACAAAGATTAGTTGCAGTAGCATGAGAAGAAAGAAAAGGATTATGTGGTGCTGAATGATACTCCAAATAATGATGTTCCAGTAGTTTCTCATGCTCCGCAACAACAACAAGAAATACCACAAACTCCAGTGAATGTTAGACGATCAACAAGGCTAAATGGACCTCCTGAAAGGTTTTCTCTCTCTTTAAATTCTATTTTGTTAACAAATGCTGGTGAACTAGAAGGGTATGATGAAGCTATGCAGGTGGATACACAAGTTCAGTGGGAGCTTGCAATGAAAGAAGAAATGGACTCCTTGCTGAAAAATTAGACTTGGGAATTATGTAAGTTACCTGCAGGTAAAAAGGCTTTACCAAACAAATGGGTTTATAGGCTGAAAGAGGAAGATGGAGGTAACAAAAGATTTAAAGCCAGGTTATTTGTAAAAAGATTTGCGTAGAAAAAGGGCATTGATTTTGATGAGATATTTTCTCTGGTTGTCAAGATGACTTCTATTCGTACTGTCTTAAGTATTGTGGCTACTGAAGATTTGCATTTGAAACAGCTAGATGTCAAAACTGCCTTTCTCCGTGGTGATTTGGAGGAGGAGATATACATGGAACAATCTGAAGGATTTGAGGTCAAATGTAAGGAGAAACTGGTGTGCAGATTGAAGAAGAGTTTATATGGCCTAAAACAAGCACTTCAGCAATGGTATCTAAAATTTGATAGTTTTATGGCTAAGCAGGGCTACAGTCGGTGTAATTCTGACCATTGTGTTTATTTTAAGAGGTTGGATAATGATAGATACATTATTTTATGTTTATATGTTGATGGCATGCTTGTAGCAGGGTCTAACATGGATCACATAAGAGAGTTAAAACAACAGTTAACACAATCATTTGCTATGAAGGATTTGGGGTAGCAAAACAAATCCTTGGTATGAAAATTTGCAGAGATAGGAAGAACAAGAAATTAACTCTATCTCAGGTGCTTATGTTGAAAAGGTGTTGCAAAGATTCCATATGGAGAATGCAAAAGCTGTCAGCACACCTTTGCCTAGTCATTTGAAATTGACTAAGGAGATGTGTCCAAAGACACAATCTAGGAAGAAAAAAGTTCAAGGTACCATATGCTTCAGTTGTAGGAAGTTTAATATACACCATGGTATGCACGAGACTGGATATTGCACATGTTGTAGGAGTCGTAAGCAAGTATATGAGTCATCCCGGATTGGAGCATTGGAATTCAGTCAAATGGATTCTCAGATATTTGAGAGGTACATCCAATACACATTTATGTTTTTGAGGATCTGATACTAATTTAGTAGGCTATGTAGACTCATATTTGGTAGGGGATATTGATACCAGGCGGAGTACTACAGGTTATGTCTTTACTGTAGGTGGGAAAGTAGTGAGTTGGATCTCACGATTGCAAAAGGTGGTTGCTTTATCCACCACAGAGGCAGAGTATGTAGCTGCAACAGAGGCAAGCAAGGAGATGATATGGCTGCAATCTTTCATGGAAGAATTGGGCAAACAATGGACTAACAGTTCTTTGTATATAGACAGTCAGAGTGCCATACATTTTGCAAAGAATTATGTCTTGCATTCAAAGACCAAACACATATAGTTGAGGTATCACTTTATTCGGTCAGTGTTAGATGATGGACAGTTAAGGATAGAAAAGATACATACAGATGAAAATCTAGCAGATATGTTTACAAAGGCAGTGACAAGGGAGAAGCTAAGCTCCTCTTTATCTTCGGTTGGTCTTCAAGATTGAAACAATAAAATTAGAACAATAGAGTCCAGGGTGGTTATTTCCAGTGGGAGCTGCATGCGCAGTGGTGTTGTCCAGGATTGGTCTCTAAGTGGGAGATTGTTTGGTGTAGAGCCTGATCAGTTTCCAAGTGGGAGATTGTTTGGTGCAGAGCCTGATCAATCTCAAGTGGGAGATTGTTGGTAGGTGGTGACTGATCATGCAAGTACTATACACTAGTTATGTATCCTCACCCAGGTTCAGGGGCGGTAGCCCCTGAGAAGTAGGGGTTCAGGTTAGGGTTTTGGTTTTGGTTACAATTTTTTTTCATGAGCCGACATAAAAAAAACCCTATTTTTGTAACTAACATAAGGCTTGATAAAAGCGGCTAAGGGTTAGGGTTTTGATTGATATTGTATTGTAGCATTTGCAGCGGTATTGAGTTGCAGGGATTGTTGGTTGTAATCACTTTGATTTATTGGATAATAATATTGGACTTTGTTTGGTGGATGTAGCTCGAGTTTGGGTGAACCACGTTAAAACTTGTCTCTCGATGTTATTATTTCTATGTATTTTCATTCTTTTGCTTAATCTTTATTTGTATTTAATTGATATCTTCTGTCAGCTAACCCTAACAAGTGGTATCAGAGCAGGTTGCATTCGATTATCGTCTACAAGGTCTCACGGTTGAGTGGGAGCAATGGCAGATGAAGGTAAATTGAAGGTACACAAATTCAATGGGCAGAACTATCAATTATGGAAGATGCAGATGGAGGATTATCTCTATCAGAAAGATTTATGGATGCCGTTGGAAGGAGTAGCTAAGAAACTGACAATAATGACTGATAAGGATTGGAATCTTCTTGACAGAAAGGCACTGGGAACCATTCGGTTGTGCCTGGCACCATCAGTGGTATTCAATATAACAGAAGCGAAGACAATAGATGGTCTGATGAAAGCTTTGGCTAAATTATATGAAAAACCCTCAGCCTCAAATAAGGTATTTCTCATGAAGTGTTTGTTTAACCTGAAAATGATTGAAGGTGGATCTATGAAAGATCATTTAAATGAATTTAATATGATTACCAGTCAATTGACTTCTGTAAATGTAAAATTTGATGAAAAAGTTAGAGCTCTCTTGATATTATGTTCTTTGCCTAAAAACTGTAATAGTTTGGTAATGGCGGTTAGTAACTCTGTTTCTGGTTCAAATACCCTAAAATTTGATGATGTTGTTGGTGTTATTCTGAGTAAGGAAATTCGTAGGAAAAGCTCAGGTGGATCCACATCAGGTAGTGTTTTGAATGCAGAAAGCATGGGCAGATCAAATGAGAGAGGAAAAGGTTCTGGAGGTCATGGGAAGTCATGAGGATAATCAAAGGATAAAAGATCCAAAACCAGAGGACAAAAGGATTGCTGGTACTATGGGAAACTAGGTCATCTGAAGAAAGATTACTGATCTCAGAAAAATAAAGGAGACAAACAAGAAAGCAATAAGGATGCAAATGTGGTAAATAATAAATCTGAAGATGATACTTTGATTCTTTTCTTAGATAATGCTGATGATTCATGGGTTTTAGATTCAAGGGCCTCATTTCATGCTATGCCCCATAGAAGTTTTTTTTCTTGATTATGTCCATGGGGATTTTGAGCTGGTTTATTTGGGAGATAATGAACCTTGTCAAATTGTTGGAAAGAGAAGAATCAAGATTAAGTTGCAGAATGGGAATCATTGGCTACTACAAGATGTATGGCACGTTCCAAGGCTCAGTAGGAATTTAATTTCAATAGGGCAGCTAGCTGAAGAAGGTTGCATTGTTACATTTACTGATAAAAATTGGAAGGTTTCAAAAGGTGCCTTAATAGTAGCAAAAGGTGTGAAAGTAAGCACCTTATATCTTTGTACAGGTCATACTGTTCCTTCTACTTTAGTTGTTGCAAAGGAAAAACAAACAGGTTCAGGAACAGTTGCTGCAGGTTTGCAGGAAGAGACTGAAACAGTTGGTGCGGGTTCTGAGACAACACTGTGGCATAACAGACTTGGGCATATAAGTGAAAAATGTATGAAGGTACTTCATTCTAAGAAAGTTTTACCAGGTCTGAAATGTATTAATATGGATTTATGTGAAAGTTGTGTGTATGGCAAACAAAAGAGAGTTAGTTTTCTTAAGGATGGGAAGCAAAAGAAAGATGAAAAGTTGGAGCTTGTGCATACATATGTATGGGGACCGGCTCAAGTATCTTCTCTTGGTGGCTCTCGGTATTATGTTACATTTATAGATGATACAACTAGGAAGATTTGGATTTATTTCCTCAGGGAGAAATCTAATGTATTTGAAACATTTAAGAAATGGAGAAGTTTGGTTGAGAATGAGACGGGTAAAAGATTAAAATGTCTTAGACCTAATAATGGTGGTGAGTATTACAGCAAAGAATTTAAGAATTATTGTTCCTTTAATGGAATTCGTAGGCAGAAAATGGTTCCAGGGACTCCACAAGAAAATGGAGTGGCTGAATGCATGAATAGGACAATAATGGAGCGTGCAAGGACCATGAGATTACATGTTGGGCTACCTTTAAACATGTGGGCAGAGGTTGTCAACACCGTTGTATATTTAATTAATAGAGGTCCTTCAGTTCCTTTGGGCTATGATATTCTATAGGAAACATGGATAGGTAAGAAGGTGAGTTATTCTTTTCTCAAAACTTTTGGATGTGAAGCATTTGCACATGTAGATTCTAAAAATAGAACCAAGCTGCATGCAAAATAAAAAAAATGTACCTTTGTTGGATATGACATTGATGAATTTGGTTATAGGCTTTAGGATTTTAAAAATTAGAAAATTGTAAGAAGTAGGGATGTTATATTCAATGAGAAGGTGTTGTACAAAGATCAGTTACAGTAGCATGAGAAGAAAGAAAAGGATTATGTGGTGCTGGATGATACTCCAAATAGTGATGTTCCAATGGTTCCTCATGCTTCGCAACAACAACAAGAAATACCACAAACTCTAGTGAATGTTAGATGGTCAACAAGGCTAAGTGGACCTCTTGAAAGGTTTTCTCCCTCTCTGTATTCTATTTTGTTAACAGATGCTGGTGAACTAGAAGGGTATGATGAAGCTATGCAGGTGGATACACAAGTTCATTAGGAGCTTGCAATGAGAGAAGAAATGGACTCTTTGCTAAAAAATTAGACTTGAGATTTATGTAAGTTCCTGTAGGTAAAAAGACTTTACCAAATAAATGGGTTTATAGGCTGAAAGAAGAAGATGGAGGTAAGAAAAGATTTAAAGCCAGGTTAGTTGTAAAAGGATTTACATAGAAAAAGAGCATTGATTTTGATGAGATATTTTCTCCGGTTGTCAAGATGACTTCTATTCATACTATCTTAAGTATTGTGGCTGCTGAAGATTTGCATTTGGAACAGCTAGATGTGAAAACTGTCTTTCTCCATGGTGATTTGGAGGAGGAGATATACATAGAACAACCTGAAGGATTTGAGGTCAAAGGTAAGGAGAAACTGATGTGTAGATTGAAGAAGAGTTTATATGGCCTGAAATAAGCACCTAATCAATGGTATCTAAAATTTGATAGTTTTATGGCTGAGCAAGACTACACTCGGTGTAATTCTGACCATTGTGTTTATTTTAAGAGGTTGGATAATGACAACTACATTATTTTATGTTTATATATTGATGGCATGCTTGTAGCAGGGTCTAACATAGATCACATAAGAGATTTAAAACAACAGTTAGCACAATCATTTGCTATGAAAGATTTGGAGGTAGCAAAACAAATCCTTGGTATGAAAATTTGTAGAGATAGGAAGAACAAGAAATTGACTCTATTTCAGGCTGCTTATGTCGAAGAGGTGTTGCAAAGATTCCATATGGAGAATGCAAAAGCTGTCAGCACACCTTTGCCTAGTCATTTGAAATTGACTAAGGAGATGTGTCCAAAGACACAAGAGGAGGAAGAAAAAATGTCCAAGGTACCATATGCTTCAGCTGTAGGAAGTTTAATGTACGCCATGGTATGCACGAGACCAAATATTGCACATGTTGTAGGAGTCGTAAGCAGGTATATGAATCATCCCGGATTGGAGCATTGGAATGCAGTCAAATCAATTCTCAAATATTTGAGAGGTACATCCAATACACATTTATATTTTGGGGGATCTAATACTAATTTAGCAGGCTATGTAGACTCAAATTTGGTAGGGGATATTGATACCAAGCGGAGTACTATAGGTTATGTCTTTACTGTAGGTGGGAAAGTAGTGAGTTGGATCTCACGGTTGCAAAAGGTGGTTGTTTTATCCACCATAGAGGCAAAGTATGTAGCTGCAATAGAGGCAAGTAAGGAGATGATATGGATGCAATCTTTCATGGAAGAATTGAGCAAACAACAGGCTAACAGTTCTTTGTATACAGACAGTCAGAGTGCCATACATCTTGGAAAGAATTATGCCTTGCATTCAAAGACCAAACACATTTAGTTGAGGTATCACTTTATTCGGTCGGTGTTGGATGATGGACAGTTAAGGATAGAAAATATACATATAGATGAAAATCTAGTAGATATGTTTATAAAGGCAGTGACAAGGGAGAAGCTAAGCTCCTCTTCAGCTTTGGTTGGTCTTCAAGACTGAAACAATAAAATCAGAACAACAAAGTCCAGGGTGGTTATTTCCAGTGGGAGCTGCACGCGCAGCGGTGTCATCCAAGATCGGTCTCCAAGTGGGAGATTGTTGGTAGGTGGTGACTAATCATGCAAGTATTGTACACTAGTTATGTATCCTTGCCGGGGTTCAGGGGCGGCAGGCCCCGAGAAGTAGGGGTTTGGGTTAGGGTTTTGGTTTTGGTTACCAAAATTTTTCCATGAGCCGACATAAAACAACCCAAATTTTGTAACCAACATAAGGCTTGATAAAAGTGGCTAAGGGTTAGGGTTTTGGTTGATATTGTATTGTAGCATTTGCTTTGGTATTGAGTTGCAAGGATTACTGCTTGTAATCGGTTTGATTTACTGGATAATAATATTGGACTCTTTGTTTGGTGGATGTAGCCTGAGTTTGGGTGAACCACGTTAAAATTTGTCTGTCGCTGTTATTATTTATGTGTATTTTCATTCATTTGTTTAATCTTTATTTACATTTAATTGATATCTTCTGCCAACTAACCCTAACAATAAACACATCGTGGACTACACAAACGAGAACTTGTACTACATTTCTCCTTGGAGCTACTGCTCAATCCAATGACCAAAGGCTGTTGAAGCTTCTCTCTTAACTAAGAAATACCTGTTGTATTCCTTGCAAAATTTGTGAACTTGTCCCTGACATAACACCAACTCTTGCATTTATAGAATTTCATCACAATCTGATTTGTTAGACAGATAATCTGATTTGATTTAAACATGTAAGGTGCAGATACAGTCAGGGAGTTTGAAGTAATTGGCTAGAATAAGACAAAGATATGGGGTTCGATCTACCGCCATCTGTTTCTTTCTCCATTGTGAGTCATCATTTGACAAGTATTAAAAGGTAGTAAGCATAGTAAACTATTGACCGCATTAACAAAATAATAATGATAAAAAATATTGATGTACTATTTTTTAATGTATAAGCGCAATATTTGAGTTTGATTTCTTTATTATTATTATTATTATTAATATTATGAATTTGTGATGGGTGTCATCCAGCTAGCTTGTAATGGACGACTGGGATTCAATTCGGTTTCTATTATGAGAGAAGATCAGATTTGATTAGGATTTATAGATTGTGGTTTGATATTTTGTCCGTGTCGCCATTTTAGTTAAAACTCTCTAATTTTTAGTGGAGTTTGATAGTTAAAACGTTAGTGGTGGGTCATTGTGTAGTTTTTTGTTTTATAGTTGAAATATTGATAATAATATAAAAATAAACTAAAGTAGTAATAAATATAAAGTGAACAATTTTTTTTTGGTTTTTTTATCATTTATGGTATTGTTTGAAAAAACTTATGGTCAAGATTTATTATATGGTAGTCGTTTTAATTTAGACTGTCCAACTATATACTTCATAAAATGATGGAGAGAAGGTGCAGAGGTTGGGGGAAGTAAAACACAAGCTAAGGAAATTTTAGACTATTAAGAATCAGGGAGCTAAAATCAGAGCTAGAGTTAATTGGCTTAGGGAGGGAGATAGGGGTTCTAAATTCTTTTTCAATTTGCTTAAAGTCAAGAATGCTAGAGAAGCAATCAACCCTTTAGTTAAGAATGATGTTTGCATTAAGGATAATAAGGAAATAATGGAAGTTTTTAGAATTTTTTAATAAAAAGTTTCTTTCTGTTGAAGATGACACCCAAGATTGTAGGAAAGCACAAGAATTGTATCAAAGAATATGCCCAAGGAAAATTAATGTAGAGATGAGCAATACATTGAATAAAGAAATTTCTAAAGATGAAATCAATAAAGCAATTATGTCTATGGAGAATTGTAAATCCCCAGGGATAGACGATATGCCTGTTGAGTTCTATAAAGCTAATTTGGCTTGGATAGTGGATGACTTGTTTGAAGTATATCAAGAAGCATTGATTAAGGGGTCTCTTGGAAAAGAAATAAACAGAGGTGTTATAAAATTGCTACCAAAAGAGGGGGATAAATGCAATAAAAGTAACTGAAGACTGATAACACTACTAAATGTTTCCTATAAATCATAGCCAAAATTATAGCCTTGAGACTAACAGAAATATTGCCACTAATCATAAATCCAACACAAACGGGGTTTATTAAAGGGAGATATATTCTAGAGAATCTAATAACCAATTGGGAGGCGATGAGTTGGGCCAAAAACATTGGGCAAGATGTAGGTATACTTTTGCTAGACTTTGAAAAATCCTATGACAGGATAGAGTGGTCATTTGTCATAATGATGATGAAGGCTATTGGATTTCCAGACCAATATTACAGTATGGTAAAAATATTATTTCAAGATGCATCTGTGCAAATTGATATAAATGGCTCCTTATTTGATCATTTTGTTATGGAAAGATCAATAAGACAAGGTTGTCCATTGGCTCCATCCTTGTTTGTTATAGCCTTTGAAGCCCTATACTATCTTTTGAGGACATACTTCATTGAAGGTAAATTAAGAGGTATCAATCTTCCAAATAATGACACATTGTTAAGCATGTAGTATGCAGATGATACAACTTTATTTCTAGTGCTTGAAAAGGATAATTTAAATAACTTGGGAAAGAGATTGATGATATTCTATCAAGCGTCGAGTGCTAAATTTTTTTGTTCCAAAATGGTCCTACTAAGTTGGAGGGAAAATCCACCTGACTGGTTTGATCCTAATAGTTGGCAGTAGGGCGATACCAATAAAATAGTTTGATTTGTTGGGACACCATTTGATGTGAATCCATCCTTGAAAAAGATGTGGGACTAGTTGTATGGAAAAATTGACAAAAAACTAAGTAACTAGAATAACCACTTCCTGTCCTTGGCAGGAAGAATACAAGTGTGTCAAAAGGTGTTATCAGCCTATTCCATTTATCATGCTTCAATATGGCTTTTTGCAAATTATCAAATAGAATTTATATAGAAGAGAATTAGAGAGTTTCTTTGGTCTGATGGCAAAGGTATGAAGAAAAGACACATAGTTGCTTGGAACTAGTGTTTTTTAAGCAAAGAAAATGGGGGATTAGGACTAAAAGACTTAAAAATCTAAGGTGTAACCTTGACTGCAAAATGGATAGTTAAGTCGTTAGAGGGTAATGAACCCTGGAAAGTGCTTGTAAGAAATAACCTACTAAATTCAGTTCCAAAAAAGGTGAAGGATTGGAAACATTTGGGGTAAGTGCACAAAGATGGGGGACCAAAAAGTGGCCACAACCACTTTTTGGTCCCATAGGAGCAATAATGTGAGTGCGTTATAACATACTGGTATTACCAAACCTAAAACACAAGCATATTATAACGTGCTCACATTTTAAGCTATCAAAATAAAACAACAAAAAGTAGGTAAAGAGAGAGAGAGTAGGAGGTAGAGAGGGGAGGGAAGTCGAGAGTGAGAGGGTAGGAGGTAAAGAGGTGAGAGAGAGAGAGACATATAGAGAGAGGAGGGGAGGGAGAGAGAGGTGATGACCTTGAGAGGGAAGAGAGAGAGAATAGAGGGAGAAAGAGAAAAATAGAGAGAGGGGTAAGGAGGGAGGGAGAGGTAGAGAGGGAGAGACCTAGGGTGGGCACAGAGAGAGGTGAGTGAGAGAGAGAAGGATCGATAGAGAGTGGGAGAGAGAGAAGGTAAGGGTGAGATGACTTTCCTTCACAATAACACGAGTGTGTTATAACACGCTCACCTTATTTGAATGCATGCACATAATGTGAGCACGTTATAACGCGCTCACATTATTATTTGCTTTGGTTATTTCCAAGCCTTTGGCTTGGATTTGTCTTGGGCTTCCAACCCAAAGGCTTGGACTGAGTTTTCAATGCCCAAAGATGTGTTTTTAAAGATTGTAAATTTTTTTACATAATCTTGAGCGTGCTCCCCATCAGGTTTGCACTTGTTTCAATAACAAGTCAAAAAATACCACGATAATGTTAAGCTCTCTCTTAGCTTTCTAACCATATAATTTTTTTCATGTTTTGGGTATGTTAAGGTTTTCATCTTTAATTTCTTTTGTTAGTGTATCTGTTTTTGTCAAAAACTAGTGTGTGGTATTTTTGACTTTATTTTTAGCCATTCATCAAAATTTCAAATAAATTATATTTTTAGAAACTAGACTCCATTCTAGAGGTATGAAAAAAAATGGATTTTTGATTAGTTTTCAAAAAATTTAGGGGGGCATGCTCAATTTTCTATTTTTCAGGATGTGTCCACTTTGAAAATTAGTAAAAAATTAATTATTCATGAAAAATTTATCAGAAAAATTGGGGATAAACTACATGGTGTTAGCTAATTTCTCACTAAAATGGTATTTGAAATACTTAAAAAAAGTTAACATTTTAGGGGGGCCACACCAGAAACTATGTTATGTTTTTTTGAAAAAAATATGACCAATTTGTGTGACCCCCCCTTTTTGAACCCCTTAATCTCAACCATTTAAAAAAAAAACATTAGTAGTTTAGAAACTAGATTCAGAGCACTATAACTCTTGTTTTTGTTGCATCTTCAAATTTTGAGTGTAACTTGTTAGGTCTCAAAAACGCTGGTTGGAGACCACAAGGGGTTGCCAAGCCCTTGAAACATTTTGGGCTAACGAACAAGACCAATTAGTATAATTGAATCTTCTACTCTTTAGGTTCTTCCAGACCTAGGTGGGTGTACCTATGTGGATGAGCAGATTTATGATATACTTCCTAGTTTATGATCTATTTCACAATGGCGATTTTATGAGTGAGATAGACCTAATGGAAAATTTGGTATAAATTGTATAAGCAATATCAAGTAAAATAAATATGTTTGGTTAACAGATGTAGTTAAAAGATCCTAAGGTGATGGATATGTATTTATGTTTTAATATGAATATGACCAGTGCCTTACTTGGGTGATAGAGTAATGGAAATTAAAGAATGATTGTTTTTTGGTGAATACTTGATTATTTGGCACATAAGAGGCTTGTATCTGGTACAAGGGTGCAAGAATGTGGTTGTCAAACTCTTCTTTATTTTATCCACTGTTTTATATTTGGATTGTTGTGAATTATCCAGAAGTACTTCTAATCCTTACTTGAAGGAGACAATTGAATGCATCCACACAGTTAATACTGACAACAAGGTATATGCTTGATACACACTTGATTTGAACAATCAATTATAGTCCAATGGAGACAGTATAATAATGTTGAATTGCAGTTTCTCTTATTTATCCAAGGGCTAACTCAATTACTATGATATATCTACTTGAATTATAAATTCTACTTGAGAACTCTAGGTAAATAAATTACACAGGCAATAAAAGCTTACAGAAAGCAGCATTCACTTGGAATGGAATCAGATAATTGAGGATAACTGTAATGGCCAAGAACATGCAATTGGTTTTTACTTCAACAAATAATAACACCAAAGAGGATCATAACTTTATCAATTTTCCATTGATTCTTCACCAAATTGTATACATGCAACTGGTATATTGAGTATAGTTCTATATATATATGCTGAATAAAAAATGGTCTCTTCTTTTTTTTGGTCCATATCCTATATATATAGGGAGCAGACAGTTTCAAATTGGTTACAACTTTTCATAACAACTTTTCAAAGTTTGTTGATAAACGTAAACATAATTTAACTAATGACAAAGCATGCTCTATTAATCCTTGTAGGAGCACTCGTGACCGCTGGTCTGGCAAGGCGCTTCAACTTCGTGATAGGTGCTTGTCATTCTTCATCAGGACCCAAATATTTCTCCTGCCATTTGTCAATTGTCAGATCAGTAGGCCATTTGAATTCCTGGGCAGTCATGATGTTGGTGAGATGGTTCTTCCACCTATTATCCAGAAGATTTCTGATGTCCACCACAAATTGGGTGTAGCCATTGTCTAACTGAATGATCCCATCAAGCAAAGTATTGAATTCATTGAGATTGATACCTCCACCATTCTGTATATGGGCTAGGCATTGAGTAATCATTTGATCAAATTCCCCTTTCCATTCATCTATGCTTTTCAACTGGTTACCCTCCTTGACAATCATTGGGCTGAAATGACATTTGATAACATCAAATGTGCTCTTCTTATTTTCCACCTTCCTCTTGACATCTAGAAGATACTTATATTCTTCAATTATATTTTTTACCATCTCCTGAGTAAGCTTAATCCTTAGAGGAGCATCTATATCTCTGTGGGTAGCTTTACATAAGGTAGTTAATGTGTGTAAGGTAGGTTGCCATATTCTTTGTAGTTCCTCAAGAATAGGTAAATTATTCTCTATATGTGCTGCAGCTTTGATCAAATTATTGAAATGCTCATGCACCCCACTTATTTTATCTTTCAACATACAAACCCTGTGTTCTAATATTTTTCTGAGGGTTTCCACAATATGAGGTTTGACATCACTTGTGTTATGCTACTTTAATTTATCAATCTCATCCTTTAACTGCTGAATTTGTGGATCTTCTACTTTTACTGGTGGGTGATATACCTCTATTTCATCCCCTCTGACAATGCTCGGAACTTGTATTTGCTACTTCAGTCTTACATTTTCAATAAACAATTTGTTTATCTCATCATTTGACAATGTTAATCTTCTTTCATATTCATATATTTTCCTTTCCATATTCTCTACTATATCTTTGGTAAACATAGCAGAATGCATGGTCAAGGTGGCAGCCTCAGTGGGAGTTGTGTCTCTCATTGTCCAGACCATTGTTGATCCCCTCATTTCCTACACCACATCAAGAATGTGAGGCTTCCTTGTGCTTTTTTTTGTTTTGTCCACAGTGCCAGGGTTTTTGTAGTAGGACTATACCCAGTTCCTGACACTCCTGAATCAAACTCTGCTACTAGCATGGGGTCATCCTAAGATCTGATTTGGTCTAATAGAAATACCTTAGATAACTCCATCCCAGGTATGATCAACATGTTTCTCTTTAACACCATTTCCCTAGCCTCTACGGGAGTAATATTTATATTATCAATATTAAGCTCAGCATATGTATGGGCTTGGATTTTAGCATGCTTGGATTCATCAGCCCTGATGAGATTGATCTTCAATTTTTCATCATACTGCTGCATTTTCATTTTGATCCAAAAATCCCTGAATTCAACAGTGTTAATAAAGTTATCATCTTCTAAGAATCGTAGAGAGGTGACCAACCTTTCGTCTTCCTATATTTCATTTGTTTTATCATCTGGAAGTCTAACCTCTAGGTCTGGTGGTTGTTGATTCTTTTGCTGTTCTTCTACCCCACTTATCTCTATTAATGCTAAAGTAGCCTCATCCTCCTCATTATTACTGGAGTCATACTCCACCAATGGCTCAATCTTCTGTCTCTTTGCCTGTGGTTCATTAGTGGGAGAAGGAGGGGATAACTGTGGAGGAGACGCTTGAGATGTAGAAACTTTTGGTGTTGGTTGATGAGGTGTAGGGGGTGGGACCATTCCTTCATCCTAGGCCATTTTGAATAGTTGGTCAAATTTACTAATCACCAGTTGAATTCTTTTGATTAGGTTAGGTTCTTGAGCAAAATATCCCTTGAAACTTAGATCTCTGCTCTTCTTTCTATCTTCTAGTTTCATCATAGTCTTCCACCTCTTTCTAGTTTGCATTACTTCATCAAAGAAAACTAAATTTCTTATGACATCCTCATCAGGATAAAAGTCATGTGAGATAGCCCTTTTTGTGAGCAGGGTTCTCCTAATCATGTTTATGTGCCCCTCAGGGTCACAAACTCTTTCTTTCTTACTTTTGAGAGGATAATTTAACTTCATGAATTTTTGTAATTCCTCCATTGTGTTAGAACCTATGGACAAATCCTCAAATACCGTCAAATCAGGTAAAAATGTACCCTTCCTCTAATTCCTCATGAGGTCAAACTCCATCCATAAAATTTGCCACATAAATTCTAAAAAGTAGATCCTAGGAGGGCGAAACTTTGAAAGTATATTTGGGGCTTGATTGTACCCATATACCCTAATGACAGTATGCTCAGACATGTAGAACCAATCTACATAGTTATGGGTATATCCTTTATCTGGCAAGCATTGTGCAGGCCTCAAAACCTCCATGATGGATTGAGGCATCCTTTGGGGTGTAAAACCAAGGGTTCTCAACACCCTGCAAACAAAATCATCTCTGAAAATAACATAATTGCATTCATTCCATCTACTGTCCCAAATATGGCACCAATTCTGGACAGGGAGCCTTTCTGCACACAGATGAGTGCACAATTTCATCCTAGCAATCCATTTGGTTTCATTCTGGTGTAAAATCAAATGACACAATATAGAGTACCTTCTGAATGTAAGTGGCACCTTGGCTTCCCTGACTTGTATTAAACCATCATGTATTTGGTTTTCAATCAAAGCGGCAAAATCAAATTCCATATTGGTTTCTAGGTGCTGAATTATCATCGCCATGCACATTAGACCTATCTGCATGCAATTCTCTGCATCTATCCCTAGTACCTGGCATAATGCATAGTAGGTCTTTTGAAAATAGACCTAGAACTCTGCAACTAGGAAGGGTTCTGCTTTAGAGGTTGGAATGGGTATTACCCTATTTCCATCACCTCTCTTCATGTGCACTGGGAGTTCATCAATTCTGTAAGTCTTTCTAAGCCTCTTATATTCTTGTTCTAGTTTATCCAAATTAATCTCAGCTATGACCTGTTTATTTAACTTGAAACACCTTATGATGGCCTCTCTAGAGATATCAACCAAACACTCCCCATTTGGAAACCTTACTGTCTTGGTTGGAGCATGATATTTTGAAGCAAGGGCTTTAACTAGGTCAACATCAACAAAAACATTCGGGACAATCAATTTAGCTAAGTCTAGATTCCAAGGGTTTGAAATGGGACTCTTTTCTACTCTATTCTTATAGAAATACCAGTACAAGCCCCATCTCGACTATGGCATTTTAGGGTCCCTACATTCCTGAGCTAAATCTCTAAATATCTTCTTTGGACCCTTGTCAACTGACCCAGGCAAGAGAGAAAGTAAAGGTTGTTGCAATGGTGTTTTATTACTTTTGGTTTCCTCTTTCTTAGTGCCAGTTTCCTTCTTAGGTGCCATTTGCTTTATAAATTTACAGGGGGAAACAAAGAAACCTTACCCAGAATTATTGCCTCTGAGAATCTCCCCACAGCTAAGAACTTGAGCTCCAACACGATTCTTTCTATGCAAGTCTAAATGATGGATTTTTTTTCGTTCTTATTTCAGAGGCCAATGAGCAATTAATTCTTTGCTCATTCAATTCACACGATTTCAATCTGCATGCATATTTCAAATCTTTGAATTTCGACGTGATGTGACTGGTATGCATTAAATAGAGTGATAGCTTTAAATATTGTGCCACCTCAACTTGTTTCTTCTACCCATATGGTATTGCGGTGTGTCAAAAGACTCACCTTTTATGTTACCGTGCTACCGCACGGTTAAAACTTTATATCCACGGTATCACGGGTTAGCTTTTGGTGCCTTCATTAACGTTACCTCTTTACCTCGGGCTTTCCTTTAGACCCTTGTGGTATCCCGGTGTCACCTCGCTACCGCTGACAGTGTTGCTATCCATCGAGGTATAGCAGTGTAACCGCAAATGCTATCTCCATGGTTACCTCCTTACCGTAAGCTACCTTCTCATTCCTTATGGTATCACGGTAAGGCATCTTTTGTCTTCTAGCAGTTCACCGTGGTACCGCCAACATAATATTTACATGCTTCGGTATTGCAGTATAGTAGTTCTTTTCACCGTGGTACCGCGGCCTTCTCAATAGTGTTTAGCGGTAGGGAGGTATAATGTGAGTAATGTGCATTTTGATTAACATGGCAGTGGTATGGCGATAAAGGATGAAAATGAGTTTTTTCTAGGGCAGAATGACTTATTATGGCAAAAGATGTGAAAAAGGTGCTTAGAAATTTTATGAAAAATCCAGTTCCAACATAACTGATGAAATACAATTCACAATTACATAACACATGCAGAGACTCTCTGCATACACACAAATCCATTTGCAAACACAAATTCCATTGATTTCATTCAACTTTAATAAACAAATTACATTGTCTTTTCTACAAGCATAAATCTGCAACACAACATAATCTTGGCTCTCATGGTCTCTCTCTCAGTTTTACAACAGAAATTTTTCTTCATTCATGTGCCCCTCTCATGGGCAAATTTCTCTCTAAAAACTCTCCATTTCAATCTGCCACCATTCTCTTATATTTTCCAATTTTTCCACTCCTCTATCTTGGGAATCCAATTCTAGGAATCCTTATTTCAGTTTTCTGGAGCTTAATTAATACATTTAACATCCCTCATTCTCTCCCACGCCTCTCTTGTAACTATTTTTGGCGTTCAAATCTACTCTCACATTTTTCTGAAGATACCCCCAAAATGGAGGTCTAAACATAGATTTTATAATCAATAAGGTCCAAAATACTTGCCTCTTACCTATCCATATCCCTGTGTCTTCAAATAAATGATGATACCCATGTTTTTAGATCTAAATTTGTCTTTGAAACATCTAAAAGAAATAATTTTTTGTTTTACTCGGAGCAGTTATGAAGTAGAATTCACATGTAAAATTGGAAGATTCTTTGCCTTTTCATATTAGAATTTTAAATGCATTTATGAGATAAAATGATTAAAACAACTTGAATAATACCTCATAAATCTGTACAAACAAATTGGAGAAGAAATTTTATATTTTTTGTGACTTCGCCATTTTACGCCAAGAAGCTGAAAAATTGACTTTTTGTATAACTTCCACCCAGAAGTTCATTTTTGCATGAAAACTTGCCAAGATGTGTGTAATGACATCCCCAAGGTCTCCACCAAGCCATTTTGCTCCAGACTTCATAAAACTTGAGAAATTAAATTTCTCGTAAACTACCAGCCTCGATTAGAGAATTTTAAATTCTCTCAAATGGTGATGAATTTGAGTACGATTCCTTTTGTACATTAGTATAAATACCATCACAAACCTTTCCCTAGAAGGAATTTTTCCTAGATCTTAAAAATCTTGAAAATTAATTGTTTCCATAGCCGATAGGGCCAAATTTTCTAATTTTAAAATCTCCCAATCTGTGAGGAATTTAGTCACGAAACCTTCACCACATTGTGCATAATTCATCCAATGAAATATATTCTAAAGTATTTCATCCCATCTCTTACGGAGCTTTGGAAACAATTGTTTCCGTAAAACTACCCTGCAGAGCCTTAAAACGACAATTTGGCGAAAACTTGAATCTTGCAATTTTGACCAAATTTCAAAGTTCCTACTACTGAGAGATGCCTGAAAACACCAATGTAAACCAAAACACACTCCAAAAATGAGAAAAACAAACTAAAATGTTTTTGGTTGATGCAGGATAGCCCATTCACCTGGATGCTCCTGCATCAATAACTATCTTCAATTTCTCATCCAACATCAGTCTTTCCTGATTTCAGAAAAAAAAGTGGCTGCTTAAGACCCCCTTTTGGTCCCCCATCTTTGTTCACTTACCCTTTGGATAAATTCATGACAAAGTCTTTGGCAATTTCAGTATTAAAGCGTCAAGGTCTGTTGTTTTTTCTACTATTTGGAAAGCATGGGAATTAGAAGTCCCACACAGAGGATAGAGAGGTAATTAAGAGATAACAACTCTATCCAAGGATTCAGGTCAATTTGGTGGAATCTAAATCATAAATATAAATATTGGCCCTCCTACAAGGTTGCTCGATGAAGAAATGGAATAAACTTGGCATATATATTTTAATGATATATTTGTTGATAACTCATTGATAAATTGGGTATAGATTAAGTCAGATTATGGTTTACTTGAGTCACAGAAGAGAATTTATGCTATTCTATGTAAGGTTATTGAAGGAATTACGATGCAAGTGGATGTAATAAATGATAAAGAAGAAATAAAAAAGATCAAATGGAAGGATGGAACGGATTTAATGAAAACAATTCCCAAGAAAGTGTATAAAATGATTCTGGATTCCCAGGGGTGTTCAAGCACATAAATTTTGTTTTGAATGTCAAAATAGTACATAAGATACTATCCAAAACCTTCAAAGTCATATGGTATAACTATCTTGAGCCTGAAAAATGTTGTTTTAGGTGGTTGTTTATCCTTAAAAAACTTGCATTAGGTTATGACAATAGCTTGTGTTCTATTTGTAACAAAACTGAATCCTATGAGCATGTGTTCTTTGATTGTAAGTATGCTTGTAATATCTGGTCTAAATTCATGGGTAACATGAAAGGATGGTCTTCAAAAAATAGTACATGTTGGCAAGAAATTCTTTCTGGCTTTGTTAGTAAGTTGAATGTTAAATCAAATTTGTTTTGGCTAACCCTCTCAACTGAAATTTTGCGGTTATTATGGAAGGCTAGAAATTAAGAAGTATACCAAGGCAAGGAGAGGGTTCTTACTGAGTCTTTGACTAGACTCACATTTTCCAATATCTGTGAATAGGTAACAACAACCATGGAGATACCAATAGATAGGTTTATGCAAATAATTGATGAAGTCTTAGCAAGAATCTACAGATCTGATGTGAAGTTAGCAGAGTTTTGGCCACATGGACATAGGAAGGTGGATCCCAAATTTTATAAGGAATACATGGAGTTCCACAACCAATACAGTAAGTTGAACCATCAAGAGAGAATGAGGGATGCAGACATCAGTGAATTATAATTTATGTTTGAGTATGTGTGCTGTACACCTTGCATAACATTGGCATTATTTTATTATGTAAAATAAATATTTAATTGTGGTGCGTCATGTGATGTGTTTAGCCACATTGGATATTTATTTGGACGCCACTTGTAATTGTTGTATGTAAGATTGGGTTAATTACTTTATTTGTAATTATTTGATTAATTGGGAAAACTTAATACCAATAATGAAATGTGGGGTCAATGGTTTTGTAGACACACGGTATTGGGAAAATGGTATTACAATACCACATGTTGTATTTGTGTGAGCTTATTTCTATAAAAGCAAACACAAGGGTAGTTGTAGAAGGGTTGGATTGAGTGAGGACTTTGTTGACTCCCCAAAAAAACTACAACCCTAAACCCTAAAATCTTCACAAATCATCTAAGCCATGGATAGTCGTTCTAGATGAATGGGAGAGGTTTATCAACAAGTGCAAGGTGATTTTGGGTAACCTATAGGAGTGGGTTAACTCCTCTGCACTTTGAGCTCAACTTAGACTTAGGAGGGATATTCCTAGGGGGATACCTAAACAGGTATTAGGTTCAAACCAGATGAACAACTAAAAATAACAGGACAACTAAACCCCAACTGCCTTTTAGGCCCCAAAGACTATCACTCGACCTAAAACAACTACTTGTCACTAATAACCCCTATATAGCTGATAAGAGGGCACTCCCATTAACAATGGAAGGTGTAGGTATGCTTGTTTGCAAGACATACAAATTAATTAATTTCTTCACACATGATAAATTTGTTTTAATCTTTTAAGAGCGTGCGTGATCATGGAAAACTTAAGACTGGTGCCTAATATGTTGGGTAACGGAGTCCACAGTTCAACAGAAGAAAGAAGACAACAGGTTCAAAATGAAACATGCATTTTTTAGATATTCAGATGCAAGAAGAAATAACAATTAATGGAGGATATACTTAGTAATCCTTTACAAATATATAATCAATCATCTAAAATCATAGAAGAGATCATCACATAGCATGTAATGTTTTAAGAATCTGTTGATTCATCTTATCAATGGTTATAGTCATACCACTGAGTGTGGCAAGAGGAAAACCTAAAGAGAAATTTAGGATTTCCTTAAAAAATTACATAAGAAAAAGGAGAAGTCCATACACTGATAGCTAAAATCAATATAAAATCTTGCATAACTTGTGTCTTTACTGCTAGAAAACTGGAACCTTTTTACTTTTTTGAAACCCTAGAGAGCTCCACACTTGACTACTTGAAATTACCAAAAAGACCAACCCCTTTTACACTTTACCTTCCTGCATATATAGCCACTCAATCCACTTGACCTAATCCCTATTACCATAAATTCCTTAGGCTTTGTCATAAAATATCATCAGCCAGAAGGGACGTTCATCTGCCAGAAATAAATGCAACAAATATCTGAATGTGGGCAAATGTGGGATATTTTGCCCTTCTTTAATGCAAATAGTTGATACAACAAATATCAGGAAGGGGGTAGCTAAGAAGATTAAATTCTTCAATGACAACACTTTAGAAAAAAATATCTTTTTAAATTTACCCAACAAGTCCCTTCTATACATTAAATCATCGTCCCTTTTGATTCTGTGCCTCATCACCTTTGAACATTTTTGAAATCTAACCCTTGAATGCCTCTACCAATTGAACCTACACACTTCCCGCCATCGGGATGCCAAATAGTTCCATTTGAAACAAGACTGTAGATGAAATTGGATTTAGAATTGATAGCTTAGAAGGCCTTGAAAATCCAGTCGACACCATTTGAAAAGTCCAGTGGCCAATGAAAGTGTGCCAATCAGGCAGTCTCAATAGTCAACATAGACATCGGTACCGAAGGCTGCCACGTGTCACAAAATCGCAGTCATGCACTAGAGGGTAGGCCATCACCTTTTAGCTATGCATGAGTGTGCAAAAGCCTCCACATGTCCATCCACATATAAGCCTTTTAATTCTCTTCGAGAGTTGGACACGTGGCTTCATCTCGCAACTGTGCAAGGGATCTCTACCTTTGACAAGATTCTTCTACGACTACGTGCTGTGTTAGATCTTCATAGGCTGCAGTCCCACTGCTTTGTTTATTTTCTTAACACTTGGCAGCATACTGTTCATCATTTTAGAATCATAGATATTACGGCCATAGGCCTGATCATCCTCAACACGTGGCACAATTCTGGGGCTGAGCAAGAGAAAATGAGCCATTTCTCTTTAGGCTATGTAGAAGCAAGCTAAGCCTTCCATGTGTCCTCCCCCTTCACATACCTTTATTCCTTTCTCATGAGGAGGCCACATCTTGCCATTTCACGACGTCGCAGTGGGTCTTTACCTCTGCCAGGACTCCCTTGCGCGCTTGTGCTATCACTGGATTGTAGCCTTTCTACCGATCATTTCTTGTCATGACACCTGACAACTTGCGGTTTCTCAATTTAGAATCCTCGATTAAGGGGCTATAATCCCAACTTCCTTGATAGATGTCTTCATTTTGCGGCTGCACAGGAGGATCATGACGTCATCTTTAGAGCTCTATGATGCTGTGAAATACAACCATACAACATTTTCTAACCCTTATAAAGACTTAGGATATAAAACTTAATATTTTCACAGGCTACAAAGGGTAAAACTAGGCAAGAGGGGCAAGTTAATTCACGACTTAAAGGACTTAAGGTTGTGACTTAGACGACCGAGAACCTAGGATTAACGGTCTGTAATAGATTATAAAATAAAGTAAGTAGATGACTGCAAGCCTTAGGGTTTTGAGGGAAAATTAGGAAAATTTTAAACAGAATAAATTCAAAACCCTAAAAAACTAAGCAGGTGTCAACACTGGCTCCGATTGGGGACGTGTGCCAGGTAGTGGCACAACGAGAATCTAGAATCTCTGAGTAGACCAAAACAATGACACAAGAATAAAAACAAAACACCATCAAGACTAGAAATGGTCATGACTACTTTGAGTCAAAATATATCAAATATAACAAGGTTTTTACCACAAAATTTTAAGGAAAATCATTGCCTATGAGAAGTAATGTTTCAAATGCTACCCATGAACAGGTAGTTCCAGCAATTCTCCTTCCATGTTTCTGATATAAAAGGTGTCCTCACTGGTCCTTTTATCAATTTGATATGGGCCCAACCATAGTGGATCAAATTTACCATGTTTGCCCTTGTCCTCTAATTTGGCACTCTAGAGAAGAACCAAATCACTAATCTGTAAACATCTTTTGACTATTCTTTTGTTGAACAAATGTTGTACCTCCTACTGCCTTAGCAGGTTTTTGTCATATGCCATCCTTCTGATCTCATCCAGCTTTGTTAACTCATGCATTCTCAATGCCATAGCATCATTTCCATCTTCTCCTATTTGTTGTAGCAATTGATACATAGGCAACTCTAGTGACATTGGCATTTTGGCCTCCTTCCCATTTACTAACTCAAAAGGACTCCTACCTATGGCACGTTTATATGTGATCCTATCAGCCCAAATTGTGTATTTTAGCTTGTCATCCCACCTTTTCTTGTTCTCATCCAAAGTCCTCTTTAAAATTTTCATGAGGCTCTTGTTAGTGGGCTCAGATTGTCCATTACTTTGTGGATGATATGGTGATGAAAGAATCAAACTTATCCTATACTTGGAACACATATTTGTAATGTCTTGAGATCTAAAACACATAGCATTATTTGCAACAATTCTGGATGGCACACCAAATCTAGTTATCAGATTGTTCAACAAGACCTCAATCACTACCTTAGACGTGGCATTGCAAGTTGGAACAACCTCAATCCACTTAGTAAAGTAATCAGTTGCCATCAATATCCACCTATACCCATTGCTTGATCTCTCCTAGATCTCCCCTATGAAATCAAAGCACCATTATTGAAAGGGTGCTTCAATGGTAATACTCATAAGGGGAAGAGCACCTTGAAACTTTAACTTACATGCAAATCTTTGACATGCATCACACTTTCTAATTTGTTTTGCAACATCTTTGAAGAGACTAGGCCACCAAAAGCCTACTCTAATGATCTTATGTGCTGTGGTTTTAGCATAAAAAATCCCACCACAAACTCCTTGGTGATATTCATCGATAACTTCCTCAAACTATTGTTGATGTAGACATTTTAATAACAACCCCTCATGATTTCTTCACATTAAAATACCATGGATCAAGACATAACTTTGGGATTGGATTTTAAGTGTCCTTTGCTGAGTTACACTCATGCCTGGGGGCAATGCATGTTGACCAGATAAAAGATAATATCTCTATACCATGGGTCATTTGTCAAAGCACACACATCAACAAATTGAGAAACATTTACTTCATTTATCTCAACTGCCTCTAAATTGGATTTTTTCATCAACTTAGCTAAACCCTGGCCTCTAACTAGTTTGGTAATCTATATATCCATGCCATATTCTTGGATCATGTTGATCCATCTACACCTCCTACCTAAAGCTTCTTGTTGTATGAAAATATCCTTCACAGCTGTGTTTTGCACATATGCTATGATCTTGGCACTTGTGAAGTAAGATCTGAAATTTTTTATGGCCTTAACCAATGCATAGGCATGCTTCTCCATTATGGAATAATTCAATTCAGCATCTTGTAAAGACTTGCTAAAGAATCCTATAGGCTGTTCAAATCCATCTTTATTCTTTTGAAGGAAAAAAATAGCAATAGAATAAAGAGAAGCAAAGGAAAACAACTAAAGGGGCTTAGAATAATCTGGACTTATTAGTACATGTGCCTCCTTGATAGCTTCCTTGATATCTTTGAATACTTTAGATGGTTCTTTCTCCCATATAATAGATTGCCCTTTTTTAAGCATTTTAGAAATGGCCTTAGTCTTTTCGGCAAAATTAGGAATAAACCTCCTAACAAAATTGATTTGCCCGAAAAAAGACTATATCCCTTTAACTAATTTGGGTTGTGGAATGAGATCAATAGCCTTGATTCATTCTGGATTTATCCTTACCCCATCTTTTAACACAATGTGCCCCAGCAACTTACCCTCTTCAACTCTGAACTGACATTTTTTAGGATTCAAAGAAATCCCATACTCTAAGCACCTCTGGAAAATTACTTCAAGATGCTTATAGTGCTCACCTCTTTATTTTGATAATGTTGTCAGGTCATCCTAATAAACCACCATGATCTCATCAATAAGACCGGCAAAAGCTACATCCATAGCTTGCTGAAATGTAGACCCGGCATTCTTCAAACCAAATGGCATTCTTAGGTATACATAGGTCCCCCAAGGAGTGGTGAATGTTGTTTTGTGTTGTTCAAGCTCTTTGACCAGCACCTGGTTATATCTAGAGATCCATCCATCATTGACATCAGCTCTGAACCAACCACCTTGTGTAATAAATGGTCCATGCTTGGGAGAGGGTAGTTATTTTTAAGGGATTTGATGTTCAAATTCCTGAAATCAACACACAACCTGATTTCTGCATTCTTCTTTTTTACCAGGACAAGGTTGGATACCCACTCAGAATGTCTAATAGGTTTTATAATGCCTCCCTCTTTCATTTTCAACAATTCTTTTTTGATCTTGGGAGCAATGGTAGGATTTATAGGCCCCTATTTTTGCCTAAATGGTTTTACATCAGGTTCAAGGGGAATGGTATGCTGGAACAAATCCTCTCTATAAGCCTTAAGCTTGTCATAGGACCATGCAAAACACCTCTTGAATTTTCTGAGCAGAGCAATCAACATTTGCTTCTCATGAGGTTTCAACCTAAGTTTTCCAATGTAAACCATTCTAGGACCCTCCCTAGTTCCAAGGTTTACACCTTTAACATTATCCTCTACAACAAGTTTACTTTTACTCTTCCATTGGTCTGAACTGTCAAATACTCTTTCTAATGCTACCAGTCCTTTTGGAATATTTTTTGTCTTTAATTGCACAACCTCAGTACCAAACAAAGTTTCTTTACCATCTGTCACTTCCATCATTGGCTACCAATCAATCATCTGATTTTCAAATTCGTCCATATAATTCATAATACTAAAAATTTGATTGGTGTCATTGAAAACCTACCAACTATAAATGTTATCAGGAATTGTTGGCCTTGTGAGGATATCCATAGCATATTGGCCATGGGGAAAATTTATTTGAGGATCAAATTTCGAACCAATGACAGCAAGGGAATCAACTCCTTCATTTGTTGTTCTTTCAATCCATTCAATGCCAATGGCATCAACCAATTCCATTGTGTCCCAAACTGCATTTTGGTACCCTCTAAGTCTTTTTTCTTTGGCAGCAAATATCTTTCTAATCTGCTGTATAATTAATTTTGAATCACCAAGTATTCTCAGACATGTGATTCCATGTTTATGAGCCATATTTAAGCCTAGCAATACTGCCTCATATTCAGCCACATTGTTGGTGCATTGAAAATCAAGTCTAAAAGACTTGCCAAACTGATCACCATTAGGTGCTATCAGGACAATTCCAGCACCTAAACCATCCTTTGAATATGCACCATTAAAATATAAAGTCCACAAGTTAGTTGTATCATAAATAGGAGTAATGAGGTTAGAAGGTAAAGACTCCAAATTAGGATTATCATCACTGCAACATGCCATAAAGTGATCAATTTCAGCATCGAAGAAATTTGCATGATCATCCTCTGTTTTGTATCTATCTTCTATGTGTTCATCTTCTACCTTCTATTCCCTATACAATTTTACCTCTACATCATGTGCTGGAATAGTGGTATATGATAGATCCATTTGGATACTTCAACCCATAGAGGCTATCCATTTTCTTGATAGCAACATGCCCCATTTGGCTAGGCAATCTACTATGATTATGTCCATAAAAAATGATTTGTCAGGATATGCAACTAACTTGACCTCAACATCCTTGACAAGACCTATCACATTTATGTCTCTAGAGTACATAGCAAAACACTTGCCAAAAGACTTGGACACTTTCAGTCCAAAATTATTCATTATAGATAAGGGCATAACATTACTGGAAGCACCAGAGTCAAGCATGCATTTATGTAGTAGCCATCCACTTATGATCAATGTGGTGAAAAGGGGTCAACTCCCATCTTGCTGTTAACAATAGTTGATACTTCTATGATCTCATCATTACTAGGTTCTATAATAGGTTGTTTTTGTGCTTTTGTGGTAGTAATAAGAGACCCTACTCTATCCCTATGCTTAGGGATCCTAAGGAGTTCCACTATTGGAAAGGAAATTCTAATTTGGCTAAATACTTCAGCCATGTCAATAGGGAGATATTTTGGCAAAGGAGTATAAGATGAAATAGTTACATCATTTGCAGAAGGAATATAAGGTATTACTTGAGAGGATGAAATATCCTTTCCTTCTTCCCTTGTCTTCTCCTCTTTTTTTGATTCCTTTTGGACTTGAGGCTGATCACGCTTATTAAAATCTTTACCTGATAATGGACCCCTAGAATAGGTGAAGTAACCGGTTGCACCTTTGATGTTGGGTTCTTTTGTACATATTTCTGTTTTGCTGATATAGGCTGCATTGGAATCTTCTTCTTTTCAGGCACGGTCTTTGGAACAATATTGCTCTTTTCTCCCACATCCTCCTTTTGCCTTTTCTTGCCATCATCCAATGTATCCTGCCTTGACTTAGCAACAGGAGAGTTTTGCATAGGCACTTGCCTGTTTCTCAACTGATAGCCACCTTGAACTTGCAAGATGGAAGCATCAGTGAGAGCTTTCACATCCTTCTCAGAAGTTCTGGATTGTCTGTATTTCTTTTGCATGAGATCCCTCAAATGCCCAAAATCATGAGCGGGCAAGTGATATCTCTATTGACTTTCATTATGATCATATTGGAAAGTATGATCATCATCCTCATAACTGTCATAATTTATATCATGACCCATCTGCTCAAACCCTTGGGTGTCAAACTGATTGATCTCCTCCTCATAATATGCAGCTCCACCCTCTTCATTAGGAAATTCCTCATCTTTGCTCATTGAATGAGCAACTACACAGTTCGCTGGGTCATGGGGTAAGAAACACACTTGGCCCACCAAAAAGTATCATCTTGAAAATTTGTTTGATCCTTACTTAATGGATCAGGGGTATCCCTCGTAGGCTGTTTGAAGCTAGCATGCCTAGGAGTAACGTGACTGTTATTTTGTTGTGGTCTCTTAGACCAATTTGTATTGTAAGGTCTGTTATGCAGTCTTTGACTTTCATTGAAATGTGTTGCACCACCTTGAGGTGGTAACCCTTTGTCATTTCGAGCAACTTTGTAGAATAGATCCTTCATGACTCCCATGAGTTTATCCAGTTTGTCTTTAGTAGTGAGGGGCTTGTTAGAAGTTGCCCTATCTGGCTGAGAAATCTTTACATTAGATCTCTTAACATGTTTACTTGAGGTTCTCATTTTACTTTCAATATTGAAAAATGAAACAACAGGAAAAATGAAACATGCACTTTTTGGATATTCAGATGCAAGAAGAAACAACAATCAATGGAGGATATGCTTAGTAATCCTTTACCAATATATAATTAGTCATCTAAAACCATAGAAGAGATCATCACATAGCATGTAATGTTTTAAGAATATGTTCATTCATTTGATCAATGGTTATAGTCATACCACTAAGTGTGGTAAGTGGAAAACCTAAAGAGAAATTCAGGATTTCCTTGAAAAATTACATAAGAAAAAGGAGAAGTCCATACACTAATAGCTAAAATCAATATAAAATCTTTCATAATCTATGTCTTTACTGCTAGAAAACTGGAACCCTTTTACTCTTTTTGAAACCCTAGAGAGCTCTGCACTTGATTGCCTGAAACTACTAAAAAGACCAACCCCTTTTACACTTTACCTTCCTGCATATATAGCCACTCAATCCACTTGACCTAATCCCTGTTACCATAAATTCCTTGGGCTCTATCAGAAAATATCATTTGCTAGAAGGGACGTTCATCTGCCAGAAATAAATGCAACGAATATCTGAATGTGGGTAGATGTGGGATATTTTGCCCTTCTTTAATGCAAACATTTGATACAACAAATATCAGGAAGGGGGCACCTGAGAAGATTAAATTCATCAATGACAACACTTTAGCCAAAAATTTCTTTTTAAATTTACCCAGCAAATCCCTTTTATACATTAAATCATTGTCCCTTTTGATTCTATGCCTCATCACCTTTGAAATTTTTTGAAATCCAACCCTTGAATGCTTCTGCCGATTGAATCTACACACTTCCCGCTATCAGGATGCGAAATAGTTTCATTTGAAACAAGATCATTGATGAAATTAGCTTTAGAATCGATGGCTTAGAAGGCCTTGAAAATCTAGTCGACACCATTTGAAAAGTCCACTGGCCAATAAAAGTGTGCCAATCGGGTGGTCTCAATAGTCAACATAGACATTGGTACCGAAGACTGCCAAGTGTCACAAAATTGTAATCGCGCACTGGAGGGTGAGCCATCACCTTTTAGCTTTGCGTGAGTGCACAAAAGCCTTCACATGTCCGTCCACATATAAGCCTTTTTCATTCTCAGGGAGCTAGACACGTGGCTGCATCTCGCAACTGCGCAAGGGATCTCTACCTTTGACAAGATTCTTCTATGACTGCACGCTACCGTTAGATCTTCACAGGCTACAATCCCACTGCTTTGTTTTTTTTTTTGTTAACACTTGGCAGCATCCTATTCGCCATTTCAAAATCATAGATATTACGGCCATAGGCCCGAGCATCCTCAACATGTGGCACAATTTTGGGGCCGGGCAAGAGAAAAGGAGTAATTTCTCTTTAGGCTCTGTGGAAGCAAGCTAAGCCTTCCAGGTGTCCTCCCCCTTCACATACCTTTATTCCTTTCTCATGAGGAGGCCACGTGTTGCCATTTCACGACATCTCTACCAGGACTCCCTTGAGCGGTTGCGCTATCACTGGATTGCAACCTTTCTACCGATCATTTCTTGTCGTGACACCTGACAACTTGCAGTTCCTCGATTTAGAATCCTCGATTAAGGGACTGTAAGCCCAACTTTCTTGATTGATGTCCTCATTTCATGCCCACAGACGAGGATCATGATGTCATCTTTAGAGCTCTGCAACACTGTGAAATACAACCATACAACATTTTCTGACCCTTATAAAGACTTAGGATATAAAACTAAAGATTTTCACGGTCTACAAAGGGTAAAACTAGGGAAGAGGGGACAGTCAATTCACGACTTCAAGGACTTAAGGTTGTGACTTAGACAAACAGGAACCTAGGATTAATGGTCAACAACAGATTATAAAATAAAGTAGGTAGATGACTGCAAGCCTTAGGGTTTTGAGGGAAAATTAGGAAAATTTTAAAGGGAATAAATTCAAAACCCTAAAAAACTAAACAGGTGTCAACACTAGCTCCAGTTTGGGACGTATACTAGGTAGTGGCACAACGAGAATCTAGAATCTCTGAGCAGACCAAAACAATGACACAGGAATAAAAACAAAACACCCATCAAGACCAAAAATGGTCATGACTACTCAAAGTCAAAATATATCAGATATAACAAGGTTTTTACCACAAAATTTTAAGGAAAATCATTACATATGAGAAGTAATGTTTCAAATGCTACCCATGAATAGGTAGTTCCAGCAATTCTCCTTCCATTTTTCTAATATAAAAGGTGTCCTCATTGGCCCTTTTATCAATTTGATATGGGCCCAACCATAGTGGCTCAAATTTATCATGTTTCCCCTTGTCCTCTAATTGGGCACTCCAGAGAAGAACCAAATCACCAATCTGTAAACATCTTTTCACTATTCTTTTGTTGAACATATGTTGTACCTCCTACTGCCTTAGCAAGGTTTTGTCAAAAGCCATCCTTCTGATCTCATCTAGCTTTGTTAACTCATACATTCTCAATGCCATAGAATCATTTCCATCTTCTCATATTTGTTGCAACAATTGATACATAAGCAACTCTAGTGACATTGGCATTTTGGCCTCCTTCCCATATACTAACTCAAAAAGACTCCTGCCTATGGGACATTTATATGTGCTCCTATCAGCCCAAACTGCATATTTTAGCTTGTCATCCCACCTTTTCTTGTTCTCATCCAAAGTCCTCTTTAAAATTTTCATGAGGCTCTTGTTAGTGGACTCAACTTGTCCATTACTTTGTGGATGATATGGTGATGAATGAATCAAACTTATCCCATACTTGGAACACATATTTGTAATGTCCCGAGATCTAAAACACATAGCATTATCTGCAACAATTCTAGATGGCACATCAAATCTAGTTATCAGATTGTTCAACAAGAACTCAATCACTACCTTGGACATGGCATTGCGAGTTGGAAAAGACTCCACCCACTTAGTAAATTAATCAGTTGCCACCAATATCCACCTATACCCATTGCTTGATCTCTCCTAGATCTCCCCTATGAAATCAATGCCCCATTGCTGAAAGGGTGCTTCAATGGTAATACTCATAAGGGGAAGAGCACCTTGGAACTTCAACTTACCTACAAATCTTTGACATGCATCACATGGTCTAATTTTTTTTGCAACATCTTTGAAGAGACTAGGCCACCAAAGGCCTACTCTAATGATCTTATGTGCTATGGTTTTAGCATAAAAATACCCACCACAAACTCCTCGGTGATATTCATCAATAACTTCCTCAGACTGTTGTTGATCTAGACATTTTAACAACAATCCCTCATGATTTCTCCACATTAAAATACCTTGGTTCAAGACATGCCTTTGGGACTAGAGTTTAAGTGTCCTTTGTTGAGTTACATTCATGCCTAGGGGGCAATGCATGTTTCCCAGATAAAAGATAATATCTCTATACCATGGGTCATTTGTCAAAGCACACACATTAACAAATTGAGAATCATTTACTTCATTTATCTCAGCTGCCTCTAAGTTGGAATTTGCCATCAACTTAGCTAAACCTTGGCCTCTAACTAGTTTCATAATCTGTATATCCATGTCATATTCCTGGATCCTGTTGATCCATTTGCACCTCCTACCTGAAGCTTCCTACTGTATGAAGATATCCTTCACAATTGTGTTTGGCACATATTTTATGATCTTGGCACCTGTGAAGTAAGATCTGAAATTCTTTATGGCCTTAACCAATGCATAGGCATGCGTCTCCATTATGGAATAATTCAATTTAGCAGCCTGTAAAGACTTGCTAAAGAATCCTATAGGATGTTCAAATCCATCTTTATTCTTTTGAAGTAAACAAACAACAATAGTATAAAAAGAAGCAAAGGAAAACAACTGAAGGGGCTTAGAATAATTTGGACTTATTAGTACAGGTCCCTCCTTGATAGCTTCCTTGATATATTTGAATGCTTCTTTCTCCCATATAATAGATTGCCCTTTTTTAAGCATTTTAGAAATGGCCTTAGTCTTTTCAGTAAACTTAGGAATAAACCTCCTAACAAAGTTGATTTGCCTAAAAAAAGATTGTATCCCTTTAACTGATTTGGGTTGTGGAATGAGATCAATAGCCTTGATTCATTTTGGATCTATCCTTACCCCATCTTTTAACACAATGTGCCCTAGCAACTTACGCTCTTCAACTCCAAACTAACATTTTTTAGAATTCAAAGAAATCCCATATTCTAAGCACCTTTGGAAAATTACTTTAAGATGCTTATAGTGCTCACCTCTTTATTTTGAGAATGTTGTCAGGTCATCCTGATAAACCACCATGATCTCATCAATGAGATCGACAAAAGCTACATCCATAGCTCGCTAAAATGTAGACCTGACATTCTTCAAACCAAATGGCATTCTTAGGTATACATAGGTCCCCCAAGGATTGGTGAATGTTGTTTTGTGTTGTTCAGACTCTTTGACCAGCACCTGGTTGTATCCAGAGAATCCATCCATCATTGACATCAGCTCTGAACCAACCACCTTGTGTAATAAATGGTCCATGCTTGGGAGAGGGTAGTTACCTTTAAGGGATTTGATGTTCAAATTCCTGAAATCAACACACAACCTGATTTCCCCATTCTTCTTTCTTACCGGGACAAGGTTGGATACCCACTCAGCATGTCTGATAGGTTTTATAATGCCTCCCTCTTTCATTTTCAATAATTCTTTTTACATCTTGGGAGCAATGGTAGGATTTATAGTCCTCTATTTTTGCCTAAATGGTTTTGCATCAGGTTCAAGGGGAATGGTATGCTGGAACAAATCATCTCTATAAGCCTTAAGCTCGTCATAGGACCATGCAAAACACATCTTGAATTTTCTGAGTAGAGCAATCAACATTTGCTTCTCATGAGGTTTCAACCTAAGTTTTCCAATGTAAACCACTCTAGGTGCCTCCTTAGTTCCAAGGTTTACACCTTCAACATTATCCTCTATAACAAGTTTACTTTTACTCTTCCATCAGTCTGAATTGTCAAATACTCTTTCTAATGCTACCAATCCTTTTGGAATATTGTTTATCTTTAATTGCACAACCTCAGTACCAAACAGAGTTTCTTTACCATTTGGCACTTCCATCATTGGCTACCAATCAATCAACTGATTTTCAAATTCGTCCATACAATTCATAAAACTGAAAATTTGGTTGGTGCCATTGAAAACCTGCCAACTATAAATGTTATTATGAATTGTTGGCCATGTGAGGATCTCCATAGTATATTGGCCATGGGGAAAATTTATTTGAGGGTCAATTTCGAACCAATGACAGCAAGGGAATCAGCTCCTTCATTTGTTGTTCTTTCAATCCATTCAATGCCAATGACATCAAACAATTCCATTGTGTCCCAAACTAATTTCGGTACCCTCCAAGTCTTTTTTCTTCAGCAGCAAATATCTTTCTAATCTGTTGTACAATTAATTCTTAATCACCAATTATTCTCAGACATGTGATTCCATGTTTATGAGACATATTTAAGCCCATAAATAGTGCCTCATATTCAGCCACATTGTTGGTGCATTGAAAATCAAGTCTAAAAGACTTGCCAAACTGATCACCATTAGGTGCTATCAGGACAATTCTAGCACCTGAAACTTCCTTTGAATATGCACCATCAAAATATAAAGTCCATAAGTTAGTTGTATCATAAATAGGAATAATGAGGTTAGAAAGTAAAGCCTCCAAATTAGGATTATCATCACTACAACATGCCATAAAGTAATCAATTTCAACATCAAAGAAATTTGCATGATCATCTTTTGTTTTGTATCTATCTTCTATGTGTTCATCTTCTACCTTTTGTTCCCTATATAATTTTATCTCTACACCCTATATTGGAATAGTGGCATATGAGAGATCCATCTGGATACTTCCACCCATAGAAGCTGCCCATTTTCTTGATAGCAACATGCCCCATTTGGCTAGGCAATCTACTATGATTATGTCCATCAAAAATGATTTGTTAGGATATGCAACTAACTTGACCTCAACATCCTTGACAAGACCAATCACATAAAACCTCTCTAGAGTCCATAGTAAAACACTTGCCAAAAGATTTGGACACTTTTAGTACCAAATTATTCATTATAGACAAGGGCATAACATTACTGGAAGCACCAGAGTCAAGCATGCAGTTATGTAGTAGCCATCCATTTATGATCAATGTGGTGAAAAAGGGGTCAACTCCCATCTTGCTATTAACAACAGTTGATCCCATATATACTTCTATGATCTCATCATTACTAGGTTCAACAACAGGTTGTTTTTGTGCTTCTGTGCCAGTAATAAGAGACCATGCTCTATCCCTATGCTCAGGGATCCTAAGGAGTTCCACTATTGGTACAGAAATTCTAATTTGGCTAAACTCTTCAGCCATGTCAATAGGGAGATATTTTGGCAAAGGAGTATTAGATGAAATTGTTACATCATTTGCAAAAGGAATATAAGGTATTACTTGAGAGGATGAAATATCCTTATCTTCTTCCTTTGTCTTCTCCTTCTCTTTTTTTGATTCCTTTTCAAGGATTTGAGGATGATCATGCTTATTGTAATCTTTAGGATAATAGACCCCTATAATAGGTGAAGTAACCGGTTTCACCTTTAATGTTGGGTTCTTTTATACATATTTCTATTTTGCTGCTATAGGTCCCATTGGAAGCTTCTTCTTTTCAGGCACAGTCTTCTTTGGAACAATATTGCTCTTTTCTCCCACATCCTCCTTCTGCCTTTTCTTGCCATCATCCAATGTATCTTGCCTTGGCTTAGCAAAAAGAGAGTTTTGCATAGGCACTTGCCTGTTTCTCAACTGATAGCCACCTTAAACTTGCAAGATGGCAGCATCAGTGAGAGCTTTCACATCCTTCTCAGAAGGTCTAGATTGTCTGCATTTCTTTTGCATGAGATCCCTACAATGCCCAAAATCATGAGTGGGCAAGTGATATCTTTGTTGAGTTTCATTATGATCATATTGGAAAATATGATCATCATCCTCATAACTGTCATAATTTATATAATGACCCATCTGCTCAAACCCTTGGGTGTCAAACTGATTGATCTCCTCCTCATAATATTCAGCTCCACCCTCCTCATTAGGAAATTCCTCATCTTTTCTCATTGAATGAGCAACTGTACAATTCGTTGGGTCATGGGGTAAGAAACACACTTGGCACCAAAAAGTATCATCTTGAAAATTTGCTTGATCCTTACTCAATGGATCAAGGGTATCCCTCTAAGACTATTTGAAGCTAGGATGCCTAGAAGTAACCGGTCTGTTATTTTGTTGTGGTCTCTTAGACCAATCTGTATTGTAAGGTCTATTATGCAGTCTTTGACCTTCATTGAAATGTGTTGCAACACCTTGAGGTGGTAACCCTTTATCATTTTGAGCAACTTTCTAGGATAAATCCTTTATGACTCCCATGAGTTTATCCAGTTTGTCTTCAATAGTGAGGGGCTTGTTAGAAGTTGCCCTATCTGACTAAGAAATCTTTACATCAAGTCTCTTAACATGTTTACCTGAGGCTCTCATGTTACTTTCAATAATTATGGCCACATCATAGGCTTCCCTCAGTGTTTGAGGACTCTTATCCCTTAAACAATAACCAATCTTAGAATCAAAGGCACCACCGTATAAAACTAAACACATGGATTCATTAGGTCTCATATGAGGTGGCACTTTTCTCATTGTCATAATGAATCTGCCATTGAAGTTAGCAACAGTTTCATTGATTCCTTTCCTAATTGTTGTGAGCTCATGGATGACAAACTTAGGGTCAATCCTATCCCCATATTGTAGTCTAAACACTGTCATGAACTCCTCCCATGAGTCAATGCTATTATCAGGGAGTGCCTTATACCATTCTTTTGCACTTTCTTCCAATGAATGCACAAACAACTTCATCATCACACCCTCATCCTTAATCTCATACTCATCTGTGATATTGAGTAAGTGTCTCAAATGTTCCTCACCAGTGACTGCATTATTACCTTGAAACCTAGGAATTTTCCTTCTAATCTCAGTTGGGATGGGATTAGGAAAATTAGGTATGCCAATAAAGTCAAGCTATTTGTACCTTTCAGCTCCCAACTATTACCTATGTGGGAGAAACCTTTGTTCTTGTCTTCTAAATGGAGGTCTAACATTCTGAATATTTCCATGCTGCTGATTCATTTGAATCTGTAGGGGTTGATTTTGCATACCTTGAGCATGGGCATTATTGACACCCTGCTGATTATGTTGCTGATGCTATTATCTTTGTTGTTATTGATCATTCTGGTTATTCTACAAATTATTTCCCTGTTGTTGGGCATTCAGGCTTTGTTGGGCCAGTTGAGCAAGTTGAGCTTGCTATTTTTGAAGTAAAGCTTGTACCTCTCTTTGCCTATTCGTGATATGATCAAGCAAATCCAGCTCATCTTGGATTCTCCTTTCTCTTTTCTCATCATCAGGTTGCTACTGGTGATCACCCTCATTTGGGATGGTATCATGCTGACTTTCAACTGTCCTTGTGGGGGAAGTAGGATGTCTTATATTTTGATATGCTTCTTCATTATCATGGGGCATCCCATACATCCTCAAGTAGGCTCATTAGATCTATCCCTACTTCCTCTACCGACAATATTTTCATTTCTCTAGACATCATATCTATCAATGTTCATTCTCCTACTCATTCTGAGTATATTATCAGAAGAGTCCTCAGAAGTATATTGATATTGACTCACGAGGCCAACAAATGCTTTATATTGGGTATTTCTTGAGGGTACTATTACCATTTTTGACCATAGCTCAAAAATTGGCTAAACAGATATAACATTTTCATTTTTTCAGTGAGGTTTGATTTACTTCTGTTATCAATTAGTTGCATTGTTATTATCTTTAAAAGCAGTTCAGTTGTTCTGGAAAGAAAGAGAAGTTTTAGATCATTCATTGCATTACAGAGCAATAAAATGAGATAAGTATTCATTCATCACAATGGTTATTCATTTACAAGTTTGAATACATAAAGGAATAAGCATTGCATTAAAGGAAACCATGACATATTAGATGTCCCACACAAGCCATGGGTTATAGCTGAACTCATGCAAATATAAACAAAATACTATGCATCTAATGAAGGAGAAAGGAAAGACAACCATCATTGCCTTGTTTTGTCAATCTTCATAGTAGCCTCCAGTCCTGCTCCCGACCTCAGCATGTACCTAAAAAATATGGGAAGGGTCTCGTTAGAAGCTCCGGTTTTGAAAATCCTTTATCTATCAGAAGAGGCATAATACTTTGATTATAGTGCATTGATCAAATGAACATCATCCATATGCAGAAGGAACTGAAGAGAAACAAACATGAAGTATCATTGTTTTATTCTAATTTGTTTGTTTCATGTGCAGGTATAGGACAAGTCATGTGGTTGATTGAAGACATTCAGCACGTAGTGTCAAGTGGGTTCCCACAAGGGTTGAACCCAGCATGCTACTTCCCCTTGATCTCAGAAGGAATGAATAGAAAAGAGAAAAATCATTGATCACATTCACATGACAAGCTAAAGGAATAATAAAAGCAATCATAGGCATCGGCTCTGTTTTAGGTCATAATCATGACTATAGTTCAAGGAATGAAATGCAACCATGAACATGAGCTAAACTATTAAGGAACAACATTTAATGCATATAACAGTTGATGTCATTGCTCCAACTGTCATGGAAATGACATTCTCAAGTACCTTATTGTCATATCTTTCATAATGTATCTTGGAAATATCAAAAACAGGTATCTTTTTATGCATAGTTTGAACAAACTGAAATAAAGTGCAAGAAGACAACCAATAAGAGAAAACATGTGCTGTCATGTCACTTCCATCTTGATCTTGTATCATGAACCTATCAAGATAAATGAATAGCAGATACATAGAGTAGCCGAGTCATCTCTTGCTAGAGCTATAGTGAAATAGACTGCACTATTGATCAGAGGTGTTATACTGTTGAGTTTGAGTTATCAAATCATCTACAAGTTTCATTATTTAAGTTTTCATGACTGAAGCAACCAATGAAGGATGCCATTTCATATGTGATATATGCATACAGTGATAAGATAGAGGATCAATATCATGTGCTACTATAGGACATCAAAATAAGTATGCTACAGTGACAAGATTATGTGAATGTTCATAAGCATCAACATGGTATCATGTATTGCAGATTAGTTAGTATCTTGTTACAAAGATCAATGACAGTCAAGCTGTTACAATGTCACATATGTCATCATACAGACAGAAGGAACTATTGTCATCCATAATGACATGTGAAGCAAAGTGCCAAGTATGTCTACACAACAACAGGAGAATTATACAAATGCAAAATTCATGGACAGCTGAAAGTGATGCATTAGGCAAAGAGACAAATGACAGGCAACAATACTATAGATATTATCAAAATGACAAGGATACAGTGCCATGATAAGACAAGAGAGAAGAATACGATGTGTAATGCATGCGACAGGAGGAGTTTTTGTGCTCAAAAGATAAAACCCTTATTTCAGTTTTGAAACTCTTAGTTCATACAATGAAAAGAAAAATTACATAGATATATTTGAGCTAGGTCATAACATATAATGCCATTCTGGTTCATTTTTTAAAATACCCATGTCAAGTTTTTTTTAAAACCCTAACATCTTTTGCAGTAAAAAGAAGAAGAGTGGTAAAATAAAGTGTCTATGCCAAGGCCATAGCAGATAATGGCATTATATATAGTAAAAAGTGAAACCCTTATCAAAGCTTTTGACACCTTCTTTCTTCTTGTAGATACAAGCAATCAAAAATGGTATGGAGCGTCTACAGGAGTGGCTGTGCCAGAGAATGGCTTATATGCAAAGAAAAATGAAACCCTCATTTCATAGTTAGAGAAACTCTAAGTTTTTTTTACATTAAGTAACAGAGAACAGTTGTAGAAACATCTATATTGTCACGGCCATGACTGAAGGAATGAAGATTTGTCAAGTACCAAAATACCCAGTTGATAAAGTTTGAAAACCCTCATTATCTTTTGCACATATAGTCATGTAAAGGAACCTACAGTGATGAAATGAGAGCTTACCCACATTGTTGCAGAGGAGGAAAGCTAGTATGGCCGCGACCTCTTTTGAGGTTTCTCATCATTTTTGTCACATTTACAGAGTTCAACACATAAAGAGCCAAGCAAATTGATGTCAAACAATGTAACTGAAGAAAGAGCAACTATGGCCGCGGCCATTTAAGAAGGAAATGCCACTAAAGGAAGTCAAAATGCTATTCAAGCTTCAGATACTTACTCACCAAGTTCTACCTGTCATTTTGACTTGAGAAGTGCAACATTTTCGACCACAGAGAACCAGATATGGAGGAGAAAATGCAGAGCCATGAAACCCCAAGTCAATCGACACAGAGTTGTAGAGCAAATCAACAGCAAAAGACAAATGAAATGAGATAGATTTTAGGGTTCGTGTTATTGTTTTTGTTCGACAATATTTTCTCATTTTTGACTTTGCAAACCAATATAATTACATTATCCAAATAGCATTGTGGTCAACACATGCAAATCAACGTTCCCTAGTAATCACTGAAAGGAGAGGCTGACAACATTTCTTATTTGGTTCGATTTTATAAAGTCAAAAGGTGGGCAGCATCATAAGAGAATAAGGTTTATACCTTTGAAACATGTCAAAAACCTTTATTTACAATATGGTCGACTCATAGTGGAGTCAAAGTGCCTTATGATTATGCATGTGGTCGAGAGTCAAATGACCTCCCACTTATGTATTATTTTTTCCAATTCCTTATATCATTCAAACGTATGAGAGAGGTCAAAGCAAGAACCTTTGGAAACATGAGATACATGCATGAGTAATGGCATGGTGAAAGGGGTAAATTTTGACATGTGGTACTTGTATGGGCAGTGAGGTGGCATTTTGCAAGGCATAAAGACAGAGATGAGGTGGCAGAATATTGATGCATGAACATGCATTTGTGGAATTAGAGCTATGGTTTTGGCCTTCAAGGTTTTAATATTTTTTGCAAAAAATACATAGTAATGTATTTACCATTTTTTTATGATTTTTATAGAAAATCAATTGTAATACCTTGTAAAATATCTTGGCAAAATTATGAACTAGATATTGTTTATTTTTTGCAAAAAATCATATCAAATGGAGATATAGAATAAAATTGCCATAGCATTGTAAAGTTAGTTTTAAAGCAATCATTGACAAATTGCTTTTAAAACTTAACTATTTTAGGCAATTTATAGGCTAATAAAACAAATCAAATATTCCATTTTGATTTGTTTTATTTAGAGTCATATAGGACAAATTTTGGCGATTTCATGAGCAGAGAAAAGCAGTTTTATGGTGGGACCACATGAGAGGGCAGTTTTGTAGCTTTATTTTTTAGTTTGGAGCTAGTTGAGGAGCTTTTATTTGTGATTTTTTGAGTAGCTCAAAAATGGACTTAGGGTCTATTTTTGGCAACTTTTTCATCTTTCTTCTGAGGAGATCTTTTGGAGGCATTTATAGGAGAAAAATCTTAGTTTTTCTCAGTCAGTTGATACCAGTTTCTTCTCTCTTGTTCACAAGATAGTTGTATACAGGTAGTTGGCTCACTTGGTTTTACATACATTGTACTCCTTCCAGTTCAGAATAGAAAATTTTCCTATTTCATCTACTTATGTGTTTTGTAGCCTTGATTTGATGTCCTATTGTGACAATTTCTTGTCCTTTATCATGTCTCAATGCTGTTAGATTAAATGTTTGCTCCTAGTTGTAATTTGTGTTTGAAATAAACCTTATTACAAATTATTTAGGGATCGAATCTCATAGGTGAAGTTGTGAAGGTTAAAGCTTGAAGGACTATTTGTGAGTGAAGTATTCATTTAGATTAAATCTTAGAGTTAATTTTCCATTTCAATCATTTCTCTCATCTCTTTCCTCTGCAAGTCAGTAGTTTAGGAAATCTTATGGAGAACCAGCTCACTCTAGAGACTCATTCTCATTATAGGAGACCTAGATTCGAGAATGATTCCATGTTTCAATATAGCTAAGTTTCTGTGAACTCAGTAAGGGTGCATACTTGATTGACAACAGTTTTTGGGACTCTAAAAGCATTTTTAGAGAAGTTTTTTTAATCTTCAAGCTGCTGTTCTGGTAAAGGTAGTAGTGTTCCAGCCTTTGGAGGCTTCTTACAAGTATGCCTAGCGACTCTGAGTTTGAATCTACTGGTTTCGGTATGATCAAGTGCTGATATGTCATAAAATTCATCTATTCATTCAATTTTTTAGCTTACATATGAGTAGAAATGTCAGTTTTTCATAGGTAGTATGAATATCCACGACCATACTATGAAAATGCCATCCATAGGGCTCCTTATCAGCCACATCAAGCCAATCAAGCCACTGTTTCCAATTCCATGGCCCTTCAAAATCAACATGCATAGTATAATTGCCACCCACCCACCCCTGCTCAACTTCCTTACCAACCGTATACAAGAAGTCATAATGCTGGTTTTAGCCCAAACATTCAGGATGCTTACCTCATGCCCACTCTTGCCCAATGTCCTAGTTAGACTTCTTACCAGTCTGGAAGTAAAGAGCTTAATGACATGGCGAGAGACAATTTGTCAGACTTTAATAGGCAGATGGAGGAGATCGAGAGGGAATGAGAGTATAAACAACACCAGGAGGAACTGGCTTACCAAGCCTATCTGCATGAGCAGGAGTTGGAGGCACAAAGAGCATAGTATGAGTAGGAAAATACAAGTATGAGAGGTTGTCAGTACCAGCAAGAAAGGGGATTTCAAGTGAGGCCATATGAAGAGTTCAACTTGCAGCAGCAGGCGTTGGACCACCAAGTTTATCTTCAACAGCTGGAGCAACCACCTTGTGAGACCTTTGTCTTTGATCAGGAGTGGGAGACACAAAAAAGATAGTTTGAAGAGAATCTTAAGAGAGAGGCAGTTGCACAAACAAAACTCTTTCTTGCTCAAGCCCAAGTAGCCCCTGCTATCCCAGAACAACCTGCTCAAGAAGAGGTACGTAAGTATAGCTTTCTGAGTTTCAGACAAGATAAACCTCTTAGTGCCCCTAAAGTTGAAATCCCTAGTTTTAGGTAGAATGAAGTTCTTGATTCCGCAAGGCAACCTAATAAGTTTAAAGTACCCAGTTTTATAAACCCTCACCCCTTGCAAGTTGAGGGAATTAACCAGGTTCAGCCTAGCACAGTTGCAGATCAGCCCCTTGAGCAACATTCTTTCCCACAAGAGATCCAAAAAGATCCCCAAGTTTCCCAACCAAACAAATCTGATTGTCCTATCGCTATTCGCCTTTGCAAGGATGGCCCTATTGTCTTCCAAAATGACTCATCCACTATGAAGGAAGCTAGGAAGGTAAATTTACTGCATATAGCTTTGGAATAGTATTAGTTAGAGTAGTTGAAGATCAAGCCAGAGAATACTCCTCCTGACAAACCTTCCGATGCTTGCATTAATGATTCCCCTTGTTTTGTAAAAGATGATAATTTTTTTTAGAAAGTCATGTAGTGCTAGAGGTTGATTCACATGAAGAAGTTGTTGTTGTTTGTATAGAGTAGGTTGATTCAAATCTGATATTGAACCCTTTGAAATTTGAGTCATTTGAAAAATTTTCTGATGCTGTTCATAAGATGCATGAAAGAAGGGTCCAGAAGTCACAAGGTGAAGGCCTTCAAGTGCAAAGACTGAAAGCCCAAATCTCATCACAAAAAACATTGCATAAGGAAGAGCAATCAATTTCTTTGTTCAGTCAGTTACCCAATGTTGTGGAACTGGAAGAGGAATACATGCTCATGTCAGCGACAACAATTTCTGAGCAGCAGGACATTCCTAAACATTCTGAGAAACTGATGAGCAGAGATCATCAACATAGTAATGGCAGCTTAGATCAAGAGGAGGGAAATGATTTAGTTGTTTTGTTCAATTTGCTGCCCAATTATGTTGGTAATGATGAAGACGACATTCAGGAATCCCATTTTTCAGCTGATTCAGGACAGCTGGAAGGTGTTGCAAAGAGCCATGTGTTGCTATTTCATGAAGACCCTGACTACCAGACTGAACACAAGGTTGAATCAAATTAGATCCTTTACGAGGATGAGACATTTAGTTTATTCTCAGAGCTTCCATTGTCCTGTAATGAAGAGGCTGACCTGAATGGGACTAAAGATGATCAACCTGTCCAAGACAGCTTCATGATTGATTGTCAAGATCTTGACTGTTCAGATTACAGAGAGATTACCACACTACTAATTTCTTGCAACAATCAAATGCCCAAGCCAGTTGATGATGAGGATGATAAACAATATGAAGTGGATCAATTAGGCAAGGGGTAGATTTGGGAAGAATCTAGTGAAGATAACCATGACATGCGGGAACTTGAGGTTGGTGTGCACGTTGATGGTTTATCGATAGAGGCTATCATGCAAGGTGCAGGTAATACTGTCGTTTCTAGTCTCAGGCCTTCAAGAGGATGCCCCATTAGATATCTAGTTGGGATGGCATCCACTAAGAAGGAGCAGCCTCATATTGATACTGTTTTAGATCATCAAAGAGAGGATCAGGTTGAGTTCAATTAGCCTACTGGCTTATTTGATCAGTTTGCCCGACAGGGTAGGTGGGTAAGTGGTTGCATTTTTATTTTTAGAGAGGTGTTATAGCAGTTTGCTATAGATTTGATTGTTCTCCACTATTTTTGGCTGACTAACAAGCTCATAGAGTACCGCCAATTGTAGAGGAAGGGCAGTTATTTTGTGGAATCAGTGAATGGGTTTGTTTGATTAGTCACTTTGATTGGCTAGAGTAGGGTTAGGTTAGTCAATAAGTGCTCACTACACATTTGCTTTCAGTTAGTTTTTGCTTTCCTAAGTGCTGCTACACAGATTTTGGCCATCAAGGCCTGTTAGTTTGCTTTCAGTAGAGTTGTTTTCAGTTTTCTGTTGCTGTTTGAACTATGGGAGAGCTGAATTACAGTGTTTTCTGAGTTAGAGAAGTACAGAGTATAACTCAATGCCTAATGGATGTCAAGGCAACTGGTCAGATGCTTAGTAGGCAAGCATATAGCAAAAGTCACCAGAAATGTTACCATTTTTTACCACAGCTCAAAAATTGGCTAAATAGATATAACATTTTCATTTTTTGAGTGAGGTTTGATTTACTTTTGTTATGAGTTAGTTGCATAGTTATTATCTTTAAATGCAGTTCAGTTGTTCAGGAAACAAAGAGAAGTTTCAGATCATTCATTGCATTACAGAGCAGTAAAATGAGATAAGTATTCATTCAGCACAATGGTTATTCATTTACAAGTTTGAATACATAAAGGAATAAGCATTGCATTAAAGGAAACCATGACATATCAGATGTCCCACACCAGTCGTGGGTTATAGCTGAACTCATGCAAATATAAACAAAATACTATGCATCTAATGAAGGAGAAAGGAAAGACATAGCCATCATTGCCTTGTTTTGTCAATCTTCATAGTAGCCTCCAGTCCTGCTCCCAACCTCGACATGTACCTGAAAAATGTGGGAAGGGTCTCGTTAGAAGCTCCGGTTATGAAAATCCTTTATCTATCAGAAGAGACATAATACTTTGATTATAGTGCATTGATCAAATGAACATCATCCATATGCAGAAGGAACTGAAGAGAAACAAACATGAAGTATCATTATTTTATTCTAATCTGTTTGTTTCATGTGCAGGGATAGGACAAGTCATGTGGCTGATTGAAGACATTCAACACGTGGTGTCAAGTGGGCTCCCACAAGGGTTGAACCCAACATGCTGCTTCCCCTTGATTTCAAAAGGGATGAATAGAAAAGAGAAAAATCATTGATCACATTCACATGACAAGCTGAAGGAATAATAAAAGCAATCATAGGCATCGGTTCTGTTTCAGGTCATAATCATGACTACGGTTCAAGGAATGAAATGTAACCATGAACATGAGCTAAATTGTTAAGGAACAAAATTTAATGCATATAACAGCTGATGTCATTGCTCCAACTATCATGGAAATGACATTCTCAGGTACCATATTGTCATATCTTTCATAATGTATCTTGGAAATATCAGAAACAGGTATCTTTTTATGCATAGTTTGAACAAACTGAAATAAAGTGCAAGAAGACAGCCAATAAGAGAAAACATGTGCTGTCATGTCACTTCCATCTTGATCTTGTATCATGAACCTATCAAGATAAATGAATAGCAGATACATGGAGCAGCAAAGTCATCTCTTGCTAGAGCTACAGTGAAATAGATTGCACTATTGATCAGAGGTGTTATCATGTTGAGTTTGAGTTGTCAAATCATCTACAAGTTTCATTATTTAAGTTTTCATGACTGAAGCAACCAATGAAGGATGCCATTTCATATGTGATATATACATATAGTGATAAGATAGAGGATCAATATCATGTGCTGCTGCAGGACATCAAAATAAGTATGCTACAGTGACAAGACTATGTGAATGCTCATAAGCATCAACAAGGTATCATGTATTGCAGATTAGTCAGTGTCTTGTTACAAAGATCAATGACAGTCAAGTTGTTACAATGTCACATTTGTCATTATACAGAAGGAAGGAACTATTGTCATCCATAATGACATGTGAAGCAAAGTGCCAAGTATGTCTACACAACAATAGGAGAATTATACAAATGCAAAATTCATGGACAACTGAAAGTGATGCATTAGGCAAAGAGACAAATGACAAGCATAAATACTATAGATATTATCAAAATGACAAGGATACAGTGCCATGATTGTTGGCAAGAGACACTGTGTGGCTTCATGAGTGTTGTCATTGATGGCAACAAAATCCATCCCACTCATTCGCAACACATAGTATGTCTATATCAGAAGTCAGATTGAAGAGTGTTTTGGTTCGGTGAACAAGAACAGAGCATGCAGCAAGGTCTGACAATCAGGTTCGGATCTCTCAGAAGAAGTATCTCAGCAAAGTGTAGACTTGGGGAAGTCAGTAGGAGTACCATGACTGCTACATTCCAGAGATTGAGCCTCCGGTGATGAAAGAGAGAAAAGATATGAGCATCTAAGTGTTGGGTTCCTGACAAGTAAAGCAGACTTAGGAAGAACCAACCAACAGAGCATCAGACTTTAATCCAGATGAGAAATTGGTGGTGATCAAGATACTTGAGGGATCATTCATGATTGGCCAACATGATTGATGACTTTTATGTCTGTGTCCTTGATACGCATCACATAGTAAGCATAGATTCAGCTGACAGATCAGTATGTTGGGAAAATCTTGAGTATTCTGGATGTCGACTAGAAAGATGTTGAGATCCTTGATGTAAATATATATACTAGATAGATTTCGGTATGAAGGCGTGTGTGGTGTGTGATAGTGTGCGAAGAAAGGAAGAGATAGGTGTGGAAGCAATAATACAAGTCCAGTATGTGACAGAACAACAACACAAAAGCAGAGGAAGAATGAAGTGCAGTAGATCAGTTTATTGAGCCTAACCGAAACTGAACCTCAGCATATGTGGATGCCTCTGATCAGTTCAGACACCTAGTTACTTTCTTTATACCTTGTAGACAATGAATCTCTTATAGGCAGTGAGCCTCTTGTGAGTTGTGTGCTCAGGCAGTGAGCCCTAATTGGTAAGTGCCATTTTATACTTCTATTCTTTTAACAGAGAATACAATCTTGGGTTAGTCATCCCATGGTTTTTCCCTTAACAGGGTTTTCCACGTAAAAATCCTTGTGTTATGTGTGTTGATTTCTCTTCTGCTCTCATGTTCATGTATGCTCATATGTTTTGATACTGCACTAATTGTTAAAGAAGAAAAGAAAGTTAAATAATTAAGATAACTGATTCACCCCCCCTCTCAGTTATCCACCTTGTTTCCAACAATTGGTATCAGAGCTAAGTTCCTCCAAACAGAGCCTAATAGCTTGAGGAAGATCTGGGAATCTCAATGGATATGTATGGTATGAGGGAACAACTTTAATTTGCCCTAGATGATCTTGACCAATCTCACTCTGAAGTCAATAACTTGAGGGAAAGACTCAAACAAGCTGATGATTTCATAAATGAACTAAAAGAGAAACTGAGTATCTCTGTGAAAAAGAGAAAGGAACTACTTCATCAATTAGCAAGTCAAAGTGAAGCCAATGACACTAATGAAGATCTGAATGAGAAGAATAAGTTATGTGAGAAGCTATCAAAAGAGGTCATTATGGTAAGACATGAAATGGAATAAGGGGTTATGAAATTCACCCAAGAAATTGAAGAGAAGAGAAAAATTGAAGATAATCTAAAACAATCTCTCAAAGAGAAGTCAGAAGACTACCACAAAATGGATAGAATAATTAGGCATCTGGAATCTAATCTTGAAGAAGTGAGAGATAATGAAGAACAACTTGAGAATCAGATTGACACTCTCAAAAGGGATCTTCAAACAACCAATGAATACAAAGAAAAATTCAAGATAAGCTCTGCTCAACTTGAAGTTCTTCTTGAAAGCCAAAAGAGGGTAGATGACAAGCAAGGCTTGGGGTATGAGAAAGGTGAAAGCTCTGGATCCGGTCAGAAGAACTCTGGATCAGGAAATCCAAGGAACAAGCCTAGAAGACCTCCGGTAAGGCAACCAAATGCTCAAAGATATCCATCCTTCAATGGATATTGCTACAATTGCAATAACTTTGGTCATAAAGCAAATCAGTGCAGAAGAAGAATGAATCAGACTAATTCATCTTTCTTCGGACAGTGTTTTAACTGCAAAAGGTATGGTCACAAATCTCATGAATGTAGAAATATGCAAATAAACAATTCATTCAATGGTAGATGCTTTGCATGCAATAGAATGGGACATATGGCTAATCGGTGTAGATCAAGAGGATATCAGTCAAATTTGTAAAGAAATGTTGTTTGCTACAATTGCAATAGATCCGGTCATATTGCCAAATTTTGCAGAGGTAAGAATCAGGATAAAAGGGGTCCGGTGCATCATAATCAAAATCAAGACAAAGGGAAAGGAAAAGTGAATGCGGATGAAGTTCAAAGGGAGATGAACAAGATTTGGGTGAAGAGAAGTACAGAAAATGTTGGGGATGGATCCATACCAGAATCTGGTGCTGATATTCCTTCCGGAAACTAAATAAATGAGCTCTGGCTCAAGGGGAGTCATAAAGGAAAATAAATTCCCCTAGCCAGTCAATTGGTGCCTAAAATTGGCACATGGAGTATTGTGGATTGAAGAGCTCTCAAAGAGATATCTAAATAATCCTCGGCAAAAGTGAGAAAGATCCGCAAGAAGATTTGAACAGTCTAATCATCCAAGATTTATCCAGTTTGACAGCCTTCCGGTAAAAGCAGGACTTTCACAATTGGACCCGGTATGATTCTAAATTGAAGTATCTTGATCTGCGGATACATGAGATGATTCAAGGAAGGGAGATACATTGTAAGTTATCATTCTAAGTGCATCTCAGTGATTTGGAAGGATCTCTTTCAGAACAAGGAGAAAAGATAACAAAGACAAAGGCCACAAGGTCATACATAAGTCAAAAGGATGATGAAGAGACAGAGACAGATGAGGAGGTTAAGAAAATGAAGAAGAAGAAGAAAACATCAGGTGGATCCTCTGTTGATAATGTTATCAAGGCAATCACAGTGGATGGAAATCTGCAACCATTAACATAATTTTATTATGAGTTTAGTGATACTGACAAGAAAATCTTGGAAGATGCTACAGTCAAGTATCTTAACATTTACAATAAAGCATTCATTGAAATCATCTCTCTAATTCCCAAAAGTTTAGAGAAGGAACTTGAAATGAGAAAGGAGAATGCTAAGGCAAAGGACCTAGAGATCCGGGAATAGATTGCTATTCAACTCTACCCTTCCATTACCTCTCAACAAATGAACATGATCTTCAAGGACTGCAAGGATGAGTTTCGAAGCAAAGCAAGAATGAACCAGCTTATGGTTGGAGAGATAGATAAAGTTGCCAAAGAAATAGAGGACATCCTCCAGAACACATTTAAAAGATTCAATCTTCCTGTTATAGAGGACATAGGTGATGAACCTTCTGACATGGATGATGAAGGATTAAGTGCATCAAAGGAAGATTCTACTGAGAAAACTACAGAAGAGTCAAAGGAGATAGGTGAGGAAAAGACTAAGGACTTGGATTCCTCTGTTCCGGAAGAGGAAGTCCATGAAGAAGTAAACATCTCTCTTCCAGATCCCCTAGCAGACTTCGGAACTGAAGGAGAAGAAAGAAAAGAGGAGAAGGCAAGTCAAGAAGAGGAGAAAAAGGGAAGAGAAGAAGAATAAACAGAGAAGATCTCTGATGACAACTCCGAGGCTCCAAAAGGAAAGAAGTCTCCAGCAAGAGACACTACAGAAGCAGTGAAGAATTTCTTGACCAAGGAATTAATGGAGATAGATGAACCAGAACTATTTCATGGACCACTCAATTTTGACTCTCTCTCTCCGGTCCAGACAATGAAGGTAGCATCTTTTGCTCAAGCTAAAGCAAAAGAAAAGCTTCTGAAGTCTCACATGGAAGACTGTGAGCTAATAGAGATTGCATCTGGTGTGCTAAAGAAAATCATGCCATCCTTCCAAAAGGATCTTTCAGCCTCCTCATCCGGTAATCTAAAATCTCTTGTTAATTCTGTTAGCACACATTTTGATTCTTTGGAGAAATCAGTAGAAGAGAAAGTCCAGAAAGAGTTTGTGGGTAAGAGATTCTATGAAGTACAGGGAATCATAGCAAATGATAGGAGAAATCTAGATATTGCGATAAAGAGCCTAGAAAATGCTCTTAAAGATGGCGGAGAAATATACAAATTTTGTCTATCTTGGTCCACAGTGACAACAAACATTGCCAAGAAGGTGGAAGAACAAGAGGGTAAACTGTTAAGTTTATCTCAAAATTTTGATCCTCTCCTCATCCATAATGAATCAAGAATGCCAGGCTATTGCCACTATAAATGAGATAAGGAGGTTTGAGAGAGAGAAAAATAATAGAATAAGTAGAATGAGTGAACTAAGAGGGATAATTATCCCTATGTTAGAGGCAATGCATGAGGCTCTAACTGATGCTCAGACTACAACCTGGACCAGTGATCTGGTAGACTTTTCAAGGACAGAAGCTTTTGCATTTTTGTTGAGTGGCCACATTTCAATTTTGGACAAGATGAAGTAGAGCTGGGCAACAGAATTTGTCCAGTTGAAAACCACTTTTGCAAATATACTTAAGCATATGTAAGTATAACTTGTATATATACTTATGCGGCTATGTATAGGCTGATTTTTGGAAATTTTAGTGTACGGATTCTACCCTTTGCAATTGATGTCAAAGGGGGAGTGAGGAGTAGTGAAAAATGTAGAATCCAGCTAAGGGGTAGCTCCGGTAAAAGTGTACATAAGATAGAGCATCAGCCAAGGGGGAGTTTGTTATAACACTTAGTCATTTTTCACTAAGTGTTGCCATCAATGCCAAAGGGGGAGATTGTTGGCAAGAGACACTATGTGGCTTCATGAGTGTTGTCATTGATGGCAACAAAGTCCGCCCCACTCATCCGCAACACATAGTATGTCTATACCGAAAGTCAGATTGAAGAGTGTTTTGGTCCGGTGAACAAGAACAGAGCATGCAATAAGGTCTGACAATCAGGTCTGGATCTCTCAGAGGAAGTATCTCAGTAAAGTGTGGACTTGGGGAAGTCAGTAGGAGTACCATGACTACTACATTCCATAGATTGAGCCTCCGGTGATGAAAGAGAGAAAAGATATGAGCATCTAAGTGTTGGGTTCTTGACAGGTAGAGCAGACTGAGGAAGAACCAACTGACAGAGCATCAGACTTTAATCCAGATGAGAAATTGGTGGTGATCAAGCTACTTGAGGGATCATTCATGATTGGCCGACATGATTGATGACTTTTATGTCTATGTCCTTGATACGCATCACATAGTAAGTATGGATTCAGCCGACAGATCAGTATGTTGGGAAAATCTTGAGTATTCCGGATGCCGACTAGAAAGAAGTTGAGATCCTTGATGTGGATATATATACTAGATAGATTTCGGTATGAAGTGTGGTGTGTGATAGTGTGTGAAGAAAGGCAGAGATAGGTGTGGAAGCAATAATACAAGTCCAGTATGTGATAGAACAGCAGCACAAAAGTAGAGGAAGAATGAAGTGCAGTAGATCAGTTTATTGAGCCTAACCGGAACTAAACCTCAGCATATGTGGATGCCTCTGATCAGTTCAAACACCTGGTTACTTTCTTTATACCTTGTAGACAGTGAGTCTCTTGTAGGCAGTGAGCCTCTTGTGAGCAGTGTGCTCAGGTAGTGAGCCCTAATTGGCAAGTGCCATTTTATACTTCTATTCTTTTAACAGAGAATACAATCTTGGGATAGTCACCCCGTGTTTTTTTCCTTAACAGGGTTTTCCACGTAAAATCCTTGTGTTATGTGTGTTGATTTCTCTTCTGCTCTCATGTTCATGTATGCTCATATGTTTTGATACGACACTAATTGTTAAAGAAGAAAAGAAAGTTAAATAATTAAGATAATTGATTCACCCCCCCTCCCAGTTATCCACCTTGTTTCCAACAATGATAAGACAAGAGAGAAGAAAATGATGTGCAATGCATGCTACAGGAGGAGTTTTTGTGCTCAAAACATAAAACCCTTGTTTCAATTTTGAAACTCTTAGTTCATACAACAAAAAGAAAAATTGTAGAGATATATTTGAGCTAGGCCGTAACATATAATGCCATTCTGGTTCATTTTTTAAAATACCCATGTCAATTTTTTTTTAAAACCCTAACATCTTTTGTAGTAAAAAGAAGAAGAGTGGTAAAATAAAGTGTCTATGCCAAGGCCGTAGCAAATAATGGCATTATATACAGTAAAAAGTGAAACCTTTGTCAAAGCTTTTGACACCTTTCTTCTTGCAGATACAAGCAATCAAAAATGGTATGGAGTGTCTCTAGGAGTGGTTGTGCCAGAGAATGGTTTATATGCAAAGCAAAATGAAACCCTCATTTTGCAGTCAGAGAAACTCTAAGTTTTTTTTACATTAAGTAACAGAGAACAGTTGTAGAAACATCTATATTATCACGGCCATGACTGAAGGAATGAAGATTTATCAAGTGCCAAAATACCCAGTTGATAAAGTTTGAAAACCCTCATTATCTTTTGCACATATAGTCATGTAAAGGAACCTACAGTGATGAAATGAGAGCTTACCCACATAGTTGCAGAGGAGGAAATCTAGTATGGCCGCGACCTCTTTTGAGGTTTCTCATCATTTTTGCCACATTTACAGAGTTCAACATAGAAAGAGCCAAGCAAATAGATGTCAAACAATGTAACTGAAGAAAAAGCAACTATGGCCGTAGCCATTTAAGAAGGAAATGCCATGAAATGAAGTCAAAATGCCATTCAAGCTTCAGATACATACTCACCAAGTTTTGCCTATCATTTTGACTCAAGAAGTGCAACATTTTCGACCATAGAGAGCCAGATATGGAGGAGAAAATGCAGAGCCATGAAACCCCAAGTCGGCCGACACATAGTTGCAGAGCAAATCAACAACAAAAGACAAATGAAATGAGATAGATTTTAGGGTTCGTGTTATTGTTTTTGTTCGATAGTGTTTTCTCATTTTTGACTTTGCAAACCAATATAATTACATTATCCAAATAGCATCGTGGTTAACACATGCAAATCAACGTTCGCTAGTAATCACTAAAAGGAGAGGCTGACAACATTTCTTATTTGGTTTGATTTTATAAAGTCAAAAGGTGGGCAGCATCATAAGAGAATAAGATTTATACCTTTGAAACATGTCAAAAACCTTTATTTGCAATATGGTCAACTCATAGTGGAGTCAAAGTGCCTTGTGATTATGCATGTGGTCAAGAGTCAAGTGATCTCCCTCTTATGCGTTATTTTTTCCAATTCCTTATATCATTCAAATGTATGAGAGAGGTCAAAGCAAAAACCTTTAGAAACATGAGATACATGCATGAGTAATGGCATGGTGAAAGGGGTAAATTTTGACATGTGGCACTTGTATGGGCAGTGAGGTGGCATTTTGCATAGCACAAAGATAGAGATGAGGTGGCAGAATATCGACGCATGGACATGCATTTGTGGAATTAGAGCTATGGTTTTAGCCTTCAAGGTTTTAATTTTTTTTCAAAAAATACATAGTAATGTGTTCACCATTTTTTATGATTTTTATAGAAAATGAATTGTAATACCTTGTAAAATATCTTGGCAAAATTATGAGCCAGATATTGTTTATTTTTTGCAAAAAATCATATCAAATGGAGATATAGAATAAAATTGCCATAGCATTGTAAAGTTAGTTTTAAAGCAATCATTAACAAATTGCTTTTAAAACTTAACTATTTTAGGCAATTTATAGGCTAATAAAACAAATCAAATATTCCATTTCGATTTGTTTTATTTAGAGTCATATAGGACAAATTTTGGAGATTCATGAGCAGAGAAAAGCAATTGTATGGTGGGACCACATGAGAGGGCAGTTTTGTAGCTTTATTTTTCAGTTTGGAGCTAGTTGAGGAGCTTTTATTTGTGCTTTTTTGATTAGCTCGAAAATGGACTTAGAGTCTATTTTCAGTAGCTTTTTTAGCGTTCTTTTGAGGAGATCTTTTGGAGGCATTTATAGGAGAAAAATCTTGGTTTTTCTCAGTCAGTTAATACCAGTTTCTTCTCTCTTGTTCACAGGATGGTTGTATACAGGCAGTTGGCTCACTTAGTTTTACAAGCATTGTACTCCTAGTTCATAATAGCAAATTTTCCTATTTCATCTACTTATATGTTTTGCAACCTTGATTTGATGTCCTATTGTTACAATTTCTTGTCCTTTATCATGTCTCAATGCTATTAGATTGCATGTTTGCTCTTGGTTGTAATTTGTGTTTGAAATAAACCTTATTACAAATTATTTAGGGATCGAATCTCATAGGTGAAGTTGTGAAGGTTGAAGCTTGAAGGACTGCTTGTGAGTGAAGTATTCATTTAGATTAAATCTTAGAGTTAGTTTTCTATTTGAATCGTTTCTCTCATCTCTTTCTTCTGCAAGTCAGTAGTTTAGGAAATCTTATGAAGAACCAGCTCACTCTGGAGATTCATTCTTATTATAGGAGACCCACATCTGAGAATGATTCCATGTTTCAACAGGTAGCTAAGTTTCTATCAACTTAGCAAGGTTGCATTCTTGATTGACAATAGGTACCACACTAGGTCTCCTTTCCCTATATCTACTCCTTCTATTTCCTGTACTACTAGAGGATTCCCCAGGTCCATGTTGTCCCTGGTTTCTTCCTCTATCCATTTCTATACTTTTGAAAAACGATTTTCTAGGTTTCTTACTGACGGAGTCGCCACTTCCTTGATAGGAAGAACTTCTTATTTTGTGACCTTTGTAAAATTTTTCAAATATGAATTCACACAACAAATATCAATTCCCCAGCAATGGCGCCAATTTGGTGTTGACTCCCTAAAAAAACTACAACCCTAAACCCTAAAACATTCACAAATCATCTAAGCCAGGGATAGTCATTCTAGATGAATGGGAAAGGTTTATCAACAAGTTCAAGGTGATTTTGGGTAACCTATAGGAGTGGGTTGACTCCTCTGCACTTTGAGCTCAGCTTAGACTCATGAGGGATATTCCTAGGGGGATACTTGAACAGGTATTAGGTTCAAACCAGATGAACAACTAAAAATAATAGGACAACCAAACCCCAACTGTCTTCTAGGCCCTAAAGACTGTCACTAGACCTAAAACAACTGCTTGTTACTAATAACCCCTATATAGCTGATAAGAGGGCACTCCCATTAACAATGGAAGGTGCAGGTATGCTTGTTTGCAAGACATACAAATTAATTACTTTCTTCACACATGATAAATTTGTTTTAATCTTTTAAGAGTGTGGGTGATCATGGAAAACTTCAGACTGGTGCCTAAAATGTTGGGTAATGGAGTCCACAGTTCAAGGGTGAACCCACATAACTAGGTTACAATTGCATTGAGGAAGGAAAATTGCCTGGCCTAAAAAAAAATGAACAGGTTTGATCGAATGGGGGGTGTTCGACTAAACCCAAAACTAATTTCGTTTGAATGCCACCATTCGAACGAACCCAATGTTAGCTCAATTCGTTGGGGGGTTCGATCAAACATGGTTTGATCGAACCCCCTGGATTGATTTTTAAGTGACATGGTTCGATCAAACCCCCTGAATTGATTTTTTAACATTTTTTAATAGGGTTCAAATGAATAGGGGGTTCGAACGAACCCCCATTCGTTCGAACCCCCTTATTTTGCCCTTTCCCCTCTTTAGCTGTAATTTTGTACAGATTTTTGGGTTTCAAAGCTCATGTTGAGGATCAAAATGGAAGCAACTTGACAAACCCATCTGGAGGATTATAGTCCTCGAAACGAGCTTTCTATCAAGTATAAATTTAATATATTATGGTTTTATTATAATTATTTTTTTAGTTTAATTAAACATAGGTTTTTCACCTAAAATCAAGCTCTTTATTTTGCACATGTGGAAAAATAGTATATTACCAAAAATAATTATGAAAAATATCTATCATCTTGGTATTCATGTCCTTGATTCAACAAAAAAAATTGAATTCCGATACATACAAAAAAAGTTATGCTTTACATAGTACACCTATGTCTAAATTGTAATTGGTTTGACTTCAAAAGTTAATTAAAAGATAAATATTCAATAAAACATTATGAAACCAAATGCATCCTCTAGATATCATAGTTAAAAATCTAAATTCAAAAAAATTAGAATTTTATCCTTCATAGAAAAAAAGTTATGTTTACACAGTACACATCACTCTTTAAAAATGGTGTTTATTGTTAAAAACTAGTTATTGAAGGAGATGGAAAAAGAAATGCAATTTGATTCCAAATTTTTTTAAAAAAATATACTTAGAATCTACAAACAAAATGTGACAAATCACTAGTTTACATCATCTTCAAATTCCTCATGGTTTAGCAACTATAGGTGTCTAAAAGTGAAGATTTTTTACAAAATGTTCATTTCAATGTCAACTTTGGCCAAAAAGTGTAACCCACTATTGTGGGATCACCCTCTAAAATAGAAGAAAGAAGACAAAAGGAAAATGAAACATGCACTTTCTGGATACTCAGATACAAGAAGAAATAACAATCAATGGAGGATATGCTTAGTAATCCTTTACCAATATATAACTAGTCATGTAAAACCATAGAAGAGATCATCACATAGCATGTAATGTTTTAAGAATCTATTCATTCATCTGATAAATGGTTACAGTCATATCACTAAGTGTGGCAAGAGGAAAACCTAAAGAGAAATTAAGGATTTCCTTGAAAAATTACATAAGAAAAAGGAGAAGTCCATACACTGATAACTGAAATCAATATAAAATCTTTCATAACTTGTGTCTTTACTGCTAGAAAACTGGAACCTTTTCACTTTTTTGAAACCCTAGAGAGCTCTACACTTGATGACCTGAAATTACCAAAAAGACCAACCCCTTTTACACTTTACCTTCCTGCATATATAGCCACTCAATCCACTTGACCTAATCCCTATTACCATAAATTCCTTGGGCTCTGTCAGAAAATATCATCGGCTAGAAAGGACGTTCATCTGCCAGAAATAAAATGCAACAAATATTTGAATGTGGGAAAATGTGGGATATTTTGCCCTTCTTTAATGTGAACAAATGATACAACAAATATCAGGAAGGGGGCAGCTGAGAAGATTAAATTCTTCAATGACAACACTTTAGACAAAAATCTCTTTTTAAATTTACCCAGCAAATCCCTTTTATACATTAAATCATTGTCCTTTTTGATTTTGTGCCTCATCACATTTAAAATTTTTCAAAATCCAACCCTTGAATGCCTCTACCAATTGAACCTACACACTTCCCGCCGTCAGGATGCCAAACAGTTTCATTTGAAACAATACCGTAGATGAAATTAGCTTTAGAATTGACGGCTTAGAAGGCCTTGAAAATCTAGTCGACACTGTTTGAAAAGTCCACTGGCCAATGATAGTGTGTCAATCGGGTGGTCTCAATAGTCAACATAAATATTGGTACTGAAGACTGCCACGTGTCACAAAATCACAATCATGCACTAGAGGGTGGGCAATCATCTTTTGGATCTGCGTGAGTGCACAAAAGCCTCCACATGTTTGTCCATATATAAGCCTTTTCATTCTCTCCGGGAGCTAGACACGTGGCTGCATCTCGCAACCGTGCAAGGGATCTCTACCTTTGACAAGATTCTTCTGCGACTGCGCACTGTCGTTAGATCTTCACAAGATGCGGTCCCACTGCTTCATTTGTTTTCTTAACACTTGGCAGCATCCTATTCGTCATTTTAGAATTGTAGATATTATGGCCATAGGCCCGAGCATCCTCAACACGTGGCACAATTCTGGGGCCGGGCAAGAGAAAAAGAGCCATTTCTCTTTAGGCTTTGCGGAAGCAAGCTAAGCCTTCCACGTGTCCTCCCCCTTCATATACCTTTATTCCTTTCTCATGAGGAGGCCATGTGTCACCATTTTGTGACGTCGCGGCGGGTCTTTACCTCTGCCAGGACTCCCTTGCGCGCTTGCACTATCACTGGATTGCAACATTTCTACCGATCATTTCTCACTGCGACACCTGACAACTTGCGGTTCCTTGATTTAGAATCCTCGATTAAGGGGCTGTAAGTCCAATTTCCTTGACAGATGTCCTCAATTTGCGGCCATGTAGGAGGATCATGACATCATCTTCAGAGCTCTATGACGCTTTGAAATACAACCATACGACAGTTTTTGACCCTTATAAAGAATTAGGACATAAAACTTAAGATTTTCATGGGCTATAAAGGGTAAAACTAGGCAAGAGGGGCCAGTCAATTCACGACTTGAAGGACTCAAGGTTGTGACTTAGATGACCGGGTACCTAGGATTAAGGGTCAGCAACAAATTATAAAATAAAGTAGGTAGATGACTGCAAGCCTTAGGGTTTTGAGGGAAAAATAGGAAAATTTTAAAGGGAAGAAATTCAAAACTGTAAAAAACTAAACAGGTGTAAACACTGGCTCCGGTTGGGAACATGTGCTAGGCAGTGGCACAACAAGAATTTAGAATCTCCAAGCAGACCAAAACAATGACACAAGAATAAAAACAAAACACCATCAAGACCAGAACTGCTCATGACTACTCGGAGTCAAAATATATTAGATATAACAAGTTTTTTACCACAAAGTTTTAAGCAAAATCATTACCTATGAGAAGTAATGTTTCAAATGCTACCCATGATCAGGCAGTTCCAGCAATTTTCCTTCCATGTTTTTGATATAAAAGGTGTCCTCACTGGCCCTTTTATGAATTTGATACGGGCCCAACCATAGTGGCTCAAATTTACCATGTTTACCCTTGTCCTCTGATTTGGTACTCCAGAGAAGAACCAAATTACCAATTTATAAACATCTTTTGACTATTCTTTTGTTGAACATATGTTGTACCTCCTCCTGCCTTAGTAGGTTTTTGTCGTATGTCATCCTTCTGATCTCATCCAGCTCTATTAACTCATGCATTCTCAATGCTATAGCATCATTTCCATCTTCTCCTATTTGTTGCAGCAATTGATACATAGGCAACTCTAGTGACATTGGCATTTTGGCCTCCTTCCCATATACTAACTCAAAAGGACTCCTGCCTATGGCACATTTATATGTGATCTTATCAGCCCAAGCTGCATATTTTAGCTTGTCATCCACCTTTTCTTGTTCTCATCCAAAGTCCTCTTTAAAATTTTCATGAGGCTTTTGTTAGTGGACTCAACTTGTCGATTACTTTGTGGATGATATGGTTATGAATGAATCAAACTTATCCCATACTTGGAAGACATATTTGCAATGTCCTGAGATCTAAAACACATAACATTATCTGCAAGAATTCTGGATGGCACACCGAATCTAGTTATCAGATTGTTCAACAAGAATTCAATCACTACCTTGTATGTGGCATTGCGAGTTGGAACAACCTCAACCCACTTAGTAAAGTAATCAGTTTCTACCAATATCCACCTATACCCATTGCTTGATCTCTCCTGGATCTCCCCTATGAAAGCAATGCACCATTGCTGAAAGGGTGCTTCAATGGTAATACTCATAATGGGAAGAACACCTTGGAACTTCAACTTACCTGTAAATCTTTGACATGCATCACACTTTCTAATTTGTTTTGCAACATCTTTGAAGAGACTAGGCCACCAAAAGCCTGCTCTAATGATCTTATGTGCTATGGTTTTAACATAAAAATGCCCACCACAAACTCCTTAGTGATATTCATCAATAACTTCCTTAGACTATTGTTGATCTAGACATTTTAACAACAATCCCTCATGATTTCTCCACAAAATACCTTGGATCAAGACGTACCTTTGGGACTAGAGTTTAAGTGTCCTTTGCTGAGTTACATTCATTCCTGGGGGGCAATGCATGTTGACCAAATAAAAGATAATATCTCTATACCATGGGTCATCTGTTAAACCACACACTTCAACAAATTGAGAAACATTTACTTCATTTATCTCAGCTACCTCTAAGTTGGAATTTGCCATCAACTTAGCTAAATGCTGGCCTCTAACCAGTTTGGTAATCTGTATATTCATGTCATATTCTTGGATCTTGTTGATCCATCTGCACCTCCTACCTAAAGCTTCCTACTGTATGAAGATATCCTTCACACTTGTGTTTGGCACATATGCTATGATCTTGGCACATGTGAAGTAAGATATGAAATTCTTTATGGCCTTAACCAATGCATAGGCATGCTTCTGCATTATGGAATAATTCAATTCAGTAGCTTGTAAAGACTTGCTAAATAATCCTATAGGCTGTTCAAATCCATCTTTATTCTTTTGAAGTAAAACAACAACAATAGTATAAAAAGAAGCAAAAGAAAACAACTAAAGGTGCTTAGAATAATCTAGACTTATTAGTATAGGTGCCTCCTTGATAGCTTCCTTGATATCTTTGAATGCTTTAGATGGTTCTTTCTCCCATATAATAGATTGCCCTTTTTAAAGTATTTTAGAAATGGCCTTAGTCTTTTTGGCAAAATTAGAAATAAACCTCATAACAAAGTTGATTTGGGTTGTGGAATGAGATCAATAGCCTTGATTCATTCTGGATCTATCCTTACCCCATATTTTGACACAATGTGCCCTAGCAACTTACCCTCTTCAACTCCGAACTGACATTTTTTAGGATTCAAAGAAATCCCATATTCTAAGCACCTCTGGAAAATTACTTCAAGATGCTTACAGTGCTCACCATTTTATTTTGAGAATGCTGTCAGGTCATCTTGATAAACCACCAGGATCTCATTAGTGAGACTGACAAAAGCTACATTCATAGCTCGCTGAAATGTAGAACCGACATTCTTCAAACCAAATGACATTCTTAGGTATACATAGGTCCCCCAAGGAGTGGTGAATGTTGTTTTGTGTTGTTCAGACTCTTTGACCAACACCTGGTTGTATCCAAAGAATCCATCCATCATTGACATCAACTTTAAACCAACCACCTTCTGTAATAAATGGTCCATTCTTGGGAGAGGGTAGTTATCTTTAAGGGATTTGATGTTCAAATTCCTGAAATCAACACACAACCTGATTTCCCCATTCTTCTTTCTTATCGGGACAAGGTTGGATACCCACTTAGAATGTCTGATAGGTTTTATAATGCCTCCCTCTTTCATTTTCAACAATTATTTTTTAATATTGGGAGCGATGGTAGGTTTTATAGGCCTCTATTTTTGCCTAAATGGTTTTGCATCAGGTTCAAGGGGAATGGTATGCTGGAACAAATCCTCTCCATATGCCTTAAGCTCGTCATAGGACCATGCAAAACACCTCTTAAATTTTCTAAGGAGAGCAATCAACATTTGCTTCTCATGAGGTTTCAACCTAAGTTTTCCAAAGTAAACCATTCTATGTGCCTCCCTAGTTCCAAGGTTTACACCTTCAACATTATCCTCTATAACAAGTTTACTTTTACTCTTCCATCAGTCTGAATTGTCAAATACTCTTTCTAATGCTACCAGTTCTTTTGGAATATTGTTTGTCTTTAATTGCACAACCTCAGTACCAAATAGAGTTTCTTTACCATCTGTCACTTCCATCATTGGCTGCCAATCAATCAATTGATTTTCAAATTCATCCATCCAATTCATAAAACTAAAAATTTGATTGGTGTCATTGAAAACTTGCCAACTATAAATGTTATCAGGAATTGTTGGCCTTGTGAGGATCTCCACAACATATTGGCCATGGGGAAAATTTGTTTGAGGGTCAAATTTTGAACCAATGACAATAAGGGAATGAGCTCCTTCATTTGTTGTTCTTTCAATCCATTCAATGCCAATGGCATCAAATAATTCCATTGTGTCCCAAACTATATTTTGGTACCCTCTAAGTCTTTTTTCTTTAGCAGCAAATATCTTTCTAATCTGCTGTATAATTAATTTTGAATCACTAAGTATTCTCAGAGATGTGATTACATGTTTATGAGCCATATTTAAGTCCATCAATAGTGCATCATATTTAGCCACATTGTTGGTGCACTGAAAATCAAGTCTAAAAGACTTTCCAAACTGATCACCATTAGGTGCTATCAGGATAATTCCAGCACCTGAACCTTCCTTTGAATATGCACCATCAAAATATAAAGTCCACAAGTCAGTTGTATCATAAATAGGAGTAATGAGGTTAGAAGGTAAAGCCTCCAAATTAGGATTATCATCACTGCAACATGCCATAAAGTGATCAATTTCAGGATTGAAGAAATATTCATGATCATCCTCTGTTTTGTATCTAACTTCTGTGTGTTTATCTTCTACCTTCTGTTCCCTATACAATTTTACCTCTACACCCTGTACTAGAATAGTGGCATATGAGAGATCCATCTGGATACTTCAACCCATAGAGGCTGCCCATTTTCTTGATAGCAACATTCCCCATTTGGCTAGGCAATCTACTATGATTATGTACATCAAAAATGATTTGTCAGGATATGCAACTAACTTGACCTCAACATCCTTGACAAGACCAATCACATAAAACCTCTCTAGAGTCCATAGCAAAACACTTGCCAAAAGACTTGGACACTTTCAGTCCCAAATTATTCATTATAGACAAGGGCATAACATTATTGGAAGCACCAGAGTCAAGCATGCAGTTATGTAACTATAGCCATCCATTTATGATCAATGTGGTTAAAATGGGGTCAACTCCCATCTTGCTATTAACAACAGTTGATCCCAGATATACTTCTATGATCTCATCATTACTAGGTTCTATAACAGTTGTTTTTGTGCTTCTGTGGCAGTAATAAGAGACCCTGCTCTATCCCTATGCTCAGGGATCCTAAGGAGTTCCACTATTGGCACATAAATTCTAATTTGGCTAAATACTTCAGCCATGTCAATAGGGAGATATTTTGGCAAAGGAGTATAAGACGAAATAGCTACATCATTTGCAGAAGGAATATAAGGTATTACTTGAGAGGATGAAATATCCTTACCTTCTTCCTTTGTCTTCTCCTTCTCTTTTTTTTATTCCTTTTGGACTTGAGGCTGCTCACGCTTATTGTAATCTTTAGGATAATGGACCCCTCGAATAGGTGAAGTAACCAGTTTCACCTTTGATGTTGGGTTCTTTTGTACATATTTTTATTTTGCTGCTATAGGCTGCACTAGAAGCTTCTTCTTTTTAGGCACAATCTTCTTTGGAACAGTATTGATCTTTTGTCCCACACCCCCCTTCTGCCTTTTCTTGCCATCATCCAATGTATCCTGCATTGGCTTAGAAACAGGAGAGTTTTGCATAGGCACTTGCCTGTTTCTCAACTGATAGCCACCTTAAAGTTGCAAGATGGCAACATTAGTGAGAGCTTTCACATCCTTCTCAGAAGGTCTGGATTGTCTGTATTTCTTTTGCATGAGATCCCTCAAATGCCCAAAATCATGAGCGGTCAAGTGATATCTCTGTTGACTTTCATTATGATCATATTAGAAAATATGATCATCATCCTCATAACTTTCATAATTTATATCATGACCCATCTGCTCAAACCCTTGGGTGTCAAACTAATTGATCTCCTCATAATATTCATCTCCACCCTATTCATTAGGAAATTCCTCATCTTTGCTCATTGAATGAACAACTGCATAGTTCGGTGGGTCATGGGGTAAGAAACACACTTGGCACCAAAAAGTATCATCTTGAAAATTTGCTTGATCCTTACTCAATGGATCAGGGGTATCCCTCTCAGGTTGTTTGAAGCTAGCATGCCTAGGAGTAACCTGTCTGTTATTTTGTTGTGGTCTCTTAGACCAATCTCTATTGTAAGGTCTGTTATGCAGTCTTCATTGAAATGTGTTGCAACACCTTGAGGTGGTAACCCTTTGTCATTTTGAGCAACTTTGTGGGATAAATCCTTTATGACTCCCATGAGTTTATCCAGTTTGTCTTTAGTAGTGAGGGGCTTGTTAGAAGTTGCCAATGAAAGTGTGGCAATCGAGCGGTCTCAATAGTCAACATAGACATTGGTACCGAAGATTGCCACGTGTCAGAAAATCACAGTCGCGCACCGGAGGGTGGGCCATCACCTTTTGGCTCTTTGTAAGTGTGCAAAAGCCTCCCTATGTTCATCCACATATAAGCCTTTTCATTCTCTCTGGGAGCTGGACACGTGGCTACATCTCGCAACCACGCAAGGAATCTCTACCTTTGATAAGATTCTTCTACGACTGCACGCTGCCGTTAAATCTTCATAGGCTGCGGTCCCACTGCTTCGTTTGTTTTCTTAACACTTGGCAGCATCATGTTCATTATTTCAGAATCATAGATATTATGGCCATAGGCCCGAGCATCCTCAACACGTGGCACAATATCTAAGCTTTCCACGCATCCTCCCCCTTCACATACCTTTATTCCTTTCTCATGAGGAGGCCACGTGTTGCCATTTCGCGATGTCGCGGTAGGTCTTTACCTCTACCAGGACTCCCTTGCATGCTTGCGCTATCACTGGATTGCATCCTTTCTACCAATCATTTCTCTCCGTGACACCTGACAAGTTGCGGTTCCTTGATTTAGAATCCTCGATTAAGGGGCTGTAAGCCCAACTTCCTTGACAGATGTCCTCATTTCGTGGCCGCACAGGAGGATCATGACGTCATCTTCAGAGCTCTACGACACTGCGAAATACAACCATACGACATTTTCTGACCCTTATAAAGACTTAGGATATAAAACTTCAGATTTTCATGGGCTACAAAGGGTAAAACTAGGCAAGAGGGGCCAGTTAATTCATGACTTGAAGGACTTAAGGTTGTAATTTAGACGACTAGGAACCTAGGATTAACGGTTAGTAGCATATTATTAAATAAAGTAGGTAGATGACCGCAAGCCTTAGGGTTTTGAGGGAAAATTAGTTAAATTTTTAAAGGGAATAAATTCAAAACCCTAAAGAACTAAATAGGTGTCAACAGACTTGTTGCTCTTGGCTAGGTTCGTAGCTTCTCTTGTAGTTTGCATGTGTGAGGGTTTGATGCATGGCATGGGATGTATGGTTACATGCTTGTTCAGACGGATTGTAGGTAGAGATAGATTGATGTTTCAGAGGTGATCTCTGCATATGTATTGTTGATTTATTATTGAATAATACATGAGAGATGCATGCTTTTGGAGGCTAGGTTTTTCCCTCTAGGAGGGATTTTCCAGGGTATATCTTGTGTCACCATTGATGGTATAATTGTTTATTTCTTTTGCATGTGGATTTTTGGTTTATTGCATATTGAATCTCTTGTTGGGTTACGAGGAATTTATCTCTATGGCTGTATATTTCCAACATTTGGTATCAGAGCATGGTTGCCATGATTTGGAAGGAAATCCCTATTTGATATTCCTAGCTATGAGTAGATTTTTTGTGTATAGTGGAATCCATAGCTTTGCATGGAAGGAATGAAGGCATTTTCATGGTTACAAGGTTGTTTGCATAATTGGGTTGTTGCAGATCTAGGGTTTCATGGACATTTGGCATGTGGGTTTTTGATTTGAGCTCTTTGTATGGAGGGTTTTAGAGGTCAGCTTTTGTATGAAGCCTCCTGGACAAAATAGACCCGGCCATTAGATTCAGAGCAACAGTAGGTGAAGAAAACATGTAATTCACCTATGTTCTGAGATAGAAAATTTTTGCCCTATTTTGTGCCCTAGGGAATCTTGCAGAGAATCTTCAAAAAATATTCTGTATGGAATCTATACAACGTAATCATCGTAGGTCATTAGAAAATTTTGCAGGCACAATGCCTACATCATCCTGGTATGGTTAGAATTTTTCATTTAAAAAAAAAATGATTTTACCCTAGAGTCTGCATGATATTAGAAAAATAAAAAAATTTAAAACAAGGGGGTGTTCGTAGACCCCTCGTACCCTGTGATAGGGGTGGTCCGTAGATTGCCTGTCGGTACAGGATGTCAGTCTCGATCGACAGGGGTCAGCCCCTCGTCGCCGTGCTAATGCCAGTAGCTGATCGGTAGGGTATCGAGCCAGTAGGACTTAAAACCCACCGGTCTCGGCCTTGGTCGGTCCGGCAAGCCCTTTGGCTAGCGGCCAGTGCCAGCCAAGTGCCCGCCCCTTTGGGGCTTTAAATCATTTTTTAAATATTAAAATTTCAAACCCTACAAATGCAAAAATTAAACTCTATTGAAAACATATCTGAAGTCCGCCACTAGAAGCACCACCAGCGGGCCACTAGGCCGCCACCCACCTACCACTGGAGGGCCACTAGGGCCTAGGTATATAGCATAACTGGACAGATTTTTTCCAAGAGGCATAACTTTTTCCCACGATGTCAAATTTTCAACTTCTTATAGTCGATGGAAAGTTCTTTCCGTGTACTACATAGTGGTGATAGATTTTTTTTTTAGATTTTGGCATTTTGACTATTTTTTCTAGTTGGAAGCTAGATGTTGCTTTTGATCTTTGACTGGGCATAATAGGTGCATACGGAGTCAGTTTTCAGACTTCTTATAGGAGTTGGAAAGGTATTTCTGAGCACTACGTAGTGGAGTAGGTTTGGAGATGATGTTCTGAGGTTTGTTTAGATTATATCAATTTGAGCTAATTTTGGTTCCTTTGACTTTTGGTGATTTTGTGAGTCGACGGCAAATCAAATCTGGGATGATTTGGTGTTTGAGTCATTGCATACTTACATGTTTATCTCTGATTATTCATTGTTGATAGCATTATACATGTATTATTGAGTTTACATGTTAAATTGTGAGATCTATAGGTTGTGCAGTGTTGTAGGTTGTCTATGCTTACATGTTGCATTTATGACTTGGATGTGGGTTGTCTATGCCCATAGATGTTTTAGTGTTGATTTAGATTCTGATTTGTGGCTTGGGTTAGTCACATGTTGTATTGGTTTTGCTTGTCATTATGAGATATAGAGAGATGGTATTACCTAATACAGTCATGATATGGGACCTATGTTTATTGACTATATAGTATAGTCGTGTGAGACTTGATGGGAGTTTGGTGTAAGTATGTTGGGTGTTGATCACGGTGTCATGGATGTTCTTTGTTTGGTTGGGACTTTGGCATGACATGCTTGTTTTACAGGTACAGGTTTGGTGGTGATTGGATTGATGTTTGGTTCATAGGTTTTGTTCGTCTTCTTAGTTTTGGAGATTATGGTTTACTCAACCTTTTGGGAGCTGTGTCATTACAGCGGGATCCCTTGATTGTGTTGGGGCCATCGATGATCTTCATTTAGGAGATGGTTTTTCATGATGTCATGGATAGCTTGATTACATGTTTCAGTGGGCGCTTTTGACAGTGATGGGTTTGATGGTTTGATGATGTTGCCATGTATAGCTTGGTATCATGGTTCAGTGGGAGCTTTGGTAGGATATGGTTATCTTCATGTGATTTGGAGATGTTGACATCTTGGTAACATGTAGGACTCCTGGACACTTTGGTTGAGGTGTTGTTTATGGTTTGTTAGTTTTGACAGGTGATCCTTGCTTATAGAATGATTGGTATTGTGTCATGGTTTACTCTTGATCACGTGTTAGAGTGTTGACATGATATAGGTTTTCTTGAGTCAGGATGTGTGCATTAGTGCATGTGATCTTCCTTCTATGAGGAGATGGTTAGATCATGATGTCATGTTTGGGCTCCTAATTCTATAGTTGGAGCATTGACAATGATCTTGTTGGTTCTCTTGGTATTGGGTACATTGGTCATGTGCTTGGGAGATTCATGACATGGTGTAGTTTTGCATTTAGAGTTTGGCATGGATTGATCATGGTAGTACTCATGGATACTTTGAGACTTAGGTGAGGCTTGAGTTCTCTTGGATTAGAGGCATGTGTTGAGATGGTTACTCTTTGATGAGGATTTCAACAGCAAGACTGAGGAGCCTACACCTTGGTTGGACGTGAGTCCAACATGGACATGTTGAGGAGATTGATTGGAAAGAGTCTTCAAGGCTTGGTGCATCCCAGAGGAGCAATCTCATCCCCACTCTTGGTCCACTCGGTGGTGAATGATTTGACGGGTATGCCCACCAGATTTTCAAATGCATTCTTCATTTGTGTCTTATCTTCTCATGCTTGAGTCTTGAGCTATGGATTATGGTTGTGTGGACTTATTTGAGGAGTAGATGCATGGTTATGATTAGTTATCTCATTATGTTTGATCCTAAGTTGTTATGAGATCATTGTGTGTAATGGAGATGGTTAGTGGCTTTGGGCTTATTCCTGTTATTTGGGATGATTATGAGTTTGATCTACCTTTCAGTTTGAGAGGCTTGCATCTTGTTATTGGATGTTGTGGAGGCTTCTTGTCTTTGGGTCATAAAGGAGATCATACTTTTCACATCTATAGCACATTAGTGTGGATAGAAGGACATGGTTATGATTTGTAAGTTCTCTCTTGATTGGTCTTATGCTTCTTCTTGGATATTTATGTTCACATGACATTGGAGTTGAGATGTGTATATAGATTTTGAGTCTCTTTGATTTATTCTCTTATGATGTGGAGGATTTGGGAGAGATATGGACTTGGGGAGAGTTATGTTGTAGCTATTTAGTTTGCAGATTTTGCATATCTATGTGTGTGTTCTTTGACACTATGTGATAGACAATTTAGCCACATCTTTTATGTGCATGCTATTAGTGGATCTTTGGATGCCTTGATCTAATTTCAGATTTGACATTTACTCATGCAGTCGGAGTTCCAGGATGTATATGATTCCTTTGTTGGATGTTCTCATTATGCTGCGGTATGGAGGGTCTTGAGGTTTGTTATCACATGCTTTGTGTTGTCACCCTGAAGGACTTCTTTATGTAGGATTGAGTATATATAGGGAATTGTTATCATTGTGATTTGAGTTGGATATGTTGATGGCATAAGGTCTACTTATTATCTTTTGTATACCTTGGTTTGGAGGTATGGTTAGTTGATGCATTAACAACTAGCTGTGGTTGCTATTTTAGCTATGGTGATTGATTCTTGTCAGCTACTCGAGCCTATTTGTTACCATTGGATCCGGTGCTTGTTTTTGGATATCAATTGATGTAGGTTTCTTGCTTCTATGTGATAGTTTAGTGTGGCATCTCTTTGGAGGATCTTATTCTTCATGAGGCTAGATGGAGGATGAGGAGATTCTTGTTTGAGATCACCTTGATTATTGTTGCAGGTATCTTGGAGCACATGGATGGTTATATGGTGCATGTTGGGCACGCATCATGGTTTCCCTTGATGTTTTGAGTTTACATGTTGATCCCTTATGCAATGTATACAACAAGTGGGAGAATGTTGGAGTAGGGTTGTACACCTTCCATAATATTAATATTATTTTATTATATAAAATAAATATGTAATTGTGGTGCATCATGTGATGTCTTTAGCCACATTGGATATTTATTTGGATGCCACTTGTAACCGTTGTATGTAACATTGGGTTAGTTAAGTTTTATTTGTAATTATTTGATTAATTGGGAAAACTTAATACCAATAATCAAATGTGGGGTTAATGATTTTGTAGACACATGGTATTGGGAAAATGGTATTACAATACCACATGTTGTATTTGTGTGAGCTTATCTCTATAAAAGCAAACACAAGGGTAGTTGTATAAGGGTTGGATTGAGTGAGGGCTTAAAGTATTGCTATTGGCTGGGTTTGTAGCTTCTCTTGTAGGTCAAGCATGTGTGAGGATTTGAAGCATGGCATGGGATGTATGGTTACATGCTTGTTCATACATATTGCAAGTAGAGAGAGCTTGATGTTTTAGAGGTGATCTTTGTATATGTATTGTTGATTTATTGCTGAATAATACATGAGAGATGCATGCTTTTGGAGGCTAGGTTTTTCCCTCTATGAGGGTTTTCCCAGGGTATATCTTGTGTCACCATTGATGGTATGATTGTCTATTTCTTTTGCATGTGGATTTTTGGTTTATTGCACATTAAATCTCTTGTTGGGTTATGAGGAATTTGTCTCTATGGCTATATATTTCCAACAATTTACATGTCAAAACTTTAGCATAGACAACAACCTTATGAGGAATTCACCTCCCATAGGAGATTTTAAAGAATGGGATTCATTTAAGAACAATGACAATAGAGAGCACCTAGACAAAGAAGTAAAAGGCCAAGGAGATGAACAACAACTAGAACTAGACATAGGGGAAGGACATAAGGCACCAGAATTAGAAGATATCCAGTCAGAGAAAGAAAATACTATCATAGAAAAGACATATGACTAGCAAGACAGTGAAGACATTGCGAAATACGGAAGAACTAATCAAAATAGCAATGACATCAGGCAAAGGAAGGAAAAGATGTGAACAATTCAATGTTGATAAATATGGATGAACAATGCCAATTTTGCTTGATATTTTGTATTTTGATGTAAAATTGTTATAGTTGTTGTAGTTTTGTTTAGAGAATTATAGTTGGACAGATATCATAGACTGTAATTAATGGAGTGGCTTGCTTGACTACTCATATGTATACATCTACCTTGAACATTGGTAATATATCTGCAATTTAAAATATATTTCATCAAGTGCTCCTCATTAAAGGAATGCTTATCAACATAAGCATATCAATAAGTCACATACTTTTATATTTATTAATTCTTATTTCACCCTTATTTGTACTCATTTCTATATATTCATTCCCTACCTCAAAATTAATATTTATTCCTTCAAACCACTTCTAAGTGGTGTAGGATTAATCTAGGTCAATTTCAAGGAGTGTGAAAATGACTCTTAAAATTAGAGGCATTAAATTTAAATTTAAACTTTCCTGCCCCCTTTTATTAGTAGTAAAGAGCCAACTTAACACATATTTGCAAGTTACTATATCATGGTACTTAAAAACATTCATTGTGTGCTAAAATATATGTCCATCATAAGGAATTGACAAGGAAAATAATTAGAGTGCACTTCAATTCTAATGAGCAATAAAGGAATTTAATCTAAATCATCATCATATCAAGCCATCTACATGTCTATGAATGGTGTCTTCAATCTTTCTCATCATCGTCAATTCGGTCCACCAAGGGGTTTGGCCTTGGAGAACCTATTTACCTATCGTGTTGGCAAGTTCTTCAATAGTGCCTCTAGACACCACCTTAGCAAGCTTAGATGTTTAGAAGGAAAAGGTGAACAAATTCTCAAGCACATTTTCTATCAGATCATTCTTGCACCTCTCAGGTCAATTTTGCACATAATATCAACGCTGCGTCAGTTGGGATCAATCATGCAGGATGCAACATGAATTTGTAGGGTCTTGTGTGTTAATCCATCCTCTAAGGCATTCATCAAACTGAGGCAATTAATTTTTTGACAGTGGTGAATCATTCCAAAATAGCATCATCATCATTTATCCATCATCAATCCTAGAGCTAAGTACACATATCCTTTTATTTAATTATTGCATTTACTTTAGTTTCAATTATCTATACCCACTTTCCTAACTAGGTTAATTGTTTGCTAGTTGATTACATTTATTTAATTATCCTAAATAAGTTATTTAGGTGGTGTTTTCCCCCTGTACAAGAGGATAGTTAACAATTCTACAAACATATTAGACATCACACATCACCTATCACCACACTACATCCTTCTCTTGATGAGCAATGAGATAGGAAACACCTCTTTTGTGTTAGAGTTGAGATGAAGTCAATTTTCTTTGGGTTTTTCAAAATATGTCGAAACACCTCCCAATTGGTTGTGAGCATAAAGTTGATTTTTTAATAAGATAGGAAACATCTTACTATTATTGGGAGTTGAGATGAAGTCAATTTTTTTGGCTTGGTGTTAAGGATCAAGGAGTACTTAATCTAATATTTAACACGGATTATTTTTTTATGGGTTTATTAGAACCAAACAATTTGTAACATTTAACCTTGCAACTTGAACTCACAATACAAACTAATTATATGAGACAAGTGAGATGAGAACATAAGTATAACTGTTGTAGAATGCAAGCAATGGCTAATAAATGTTTGAATATTAAGTTTTACATTAATAAAGTCACCTTAGTGACTTAAGTTAGTAATTAATTGTTAATTGGGAGCTATTCCCGTAAGGTAGTTTGGAAAATTGTAACGGGAATGCAATGCTTTATAAGCATTTGCATAATACTTTGTAATCCTGAACAATTCAATATTATTATTTTATGTCCATTGTGGTTGTAATAGGTTTAATTTCATTCAGAAATATTCGTGCTCCTCCGTTTCCAACATGATATCAGAGCCTAGGGAGGAAGATTGACGAAGGAAAAACACATATGAAAGGATACGAGGCATAAGGCAATTTGCACAAATTATATTTTGGAGTTTTGAGCATTGACACATCCGCAAAAATAAAGCATCTATTTTTTGGTGCATTCCTCCTCCTGCACTACTTCCTGACCACAGTAGGAACCACTGATGTAAAGCAGAAGGAATCATGGCTGAACATAGGAGATTGGTGTGCCAAATTTAGACTGAGCGTTACAGATTTGTGCAAGGACTCAGGTTTATAACTAAAAGGTGCTGTTGTGTAAGGAGGACAAAGGTGCAAGATAATGTATAAATCTACAATCATATGACATTAATGTCAAGCAAAAAGGTACCAAATTTTTCAATGAAGTTAAGACTAATATTTCATACAGGCGTTAGAAGTATAATTTTGAATGAGAAATTTAAATTTCATAGCAGATTTTTTGGGGCTTTTATAAGATAGAGGAGACCCGTATAGCAGGAGGTAATTTAAAAAATATATTAAATCTGCTATGTGTAATGCGTGTTGATAAAATGGAGGTATAGAGTTTCCATTTATGCATGTAAATGCTTCTACAAAAGGCGGTTTTAACTTCTAAAACAAGAAACTGGAGAAGAAACAAATTATAAAAAGTAATACAGTTGAATTTATAACGGTTTGCTTTGATATTTTAGTGTATTGGAAAAGGTATCTTGCGAGAGTATTCATATATATGTGAAATGGAATTAAATGCAATTCTTAATAGGGTAAGCCATCCATAAAATTTGCTTATTTCAAGAATTTTAAGTGTTGCTTTATATCTAGAAAATAAGTGTCATAGAAGGTTTATTGTATTAGGGAGTCCTATTTGTTAGAGGTCAATGGTTCGATTGTATATGTTTTTTTGATTGATAAGAAGAAAAACTGGATAAGAAGAAAAACTGCAATAGAGATGGAAGTTGAATTTTTATATGAGATTTTTGGAGAAAGGAGAAATAGGGAAAGAATGTTAAGTTGTATGATTTACAGTGATAAGGATAATGTGATTTATAAATGGAAATAAGGTGTTATAAGGATTTCTTTGTGTTTACATCACAATGTATAAAGGTGCAATTTTAGTTAAGCTCAACACCTTATGCTTGGACGTTCGGGGCCATCTTTGCTACACCTAACGGGGCCTCCAAAGACTCACATGAGATGTCTAATGGATTAAGTGTAATAGAGTCACATTGGAGGTTGGAGGTACCGGAGGCTGGAGGATTTTTATCATCTCGAGTCAGTGTCTTGCTTAGAGGTGGTGATTTGTATGAGAGGCATACGTTTTTGTATTTTATTTTTTGATGCTGACAGAATTGAAGAATGCATATATTGTGAAGTTTTTTTTTTGAAGACAAGAAGGGATTTAGTGAACTCAATATGGATTGTTGCCCAGATAGTTTAGGAGTCTGTGGATCTAGGGAATTATACCCTTTCGAGGGTCATGAGACAACTTGATGGAGCAATGGATTGTTGACCAATAATTTGGGACATCTATGATTTAGGAGTTTGAGGAGGTGGTAATCTGAGAAATTAGGAATTCTGCTTGAGAGCTACATTATGAGGGTTACGAAGTAACTTGATGGAGTTCCTCCTAGTTTAGGAAATATTTTTTTCAAACAAAAGCTTCTGAAGAATATGCAATTATGATTGGTCAGCATGTTTTGTCTCTTGTTGTGTTCTGGATGGAGATTTTATGGCCATCTAGGATATTTGCCTTGACATGAGCAATTTGGGGTGTTCTAGATATGTGAGGAAATTTGGTGGAGGTACTTTCACAAATTTTTAGATACGCTGCTACAGTCAGTCATATAGTTTCTTTCTCCATTCTATATTTGTTGTGTTTTTGTAATGTAAACCTTAAGGGATGGTGTTGGAATGTTAAGGTTTACATTAATAAAGTCACCATAGCCACTTAAGTTAGTAATTAGTTGTTAGTTGGGAGCTATTCCCGTAGGGTAGTTTGGGAAATTATAATGGGAATGCAATGCTTTTTAAGCATTTGCATAATACTTTGTAATCTTGAACAATTCAATATTATTATTATTATTATTTTGTGTCCATTGTGGTTGTAATATGGTTTAATTTCAGTTAGAAATATTCATGCTCCTCCATTTCCAACAATATAATGTTACAAGTCTATTTTCTTGTTTGGGCGAATGTCCTAAAAGAGGAAGGGAAGCTAGTTGGATATGATTTGATGGATATTATTTAAAAATGCTTGGCATTTTATTTTTGAGACAACTATTTAATAACAAAGGCAAACTCAAATCTCCTTAAAAAAATATTTTGGGATCCCAATCATCCTATGGTCTTTGCCACTTTGTATGTTTTCTGAGGGGAAATAATAGTGTGTCAATAGCTTTTTATCACCACTGAAACTATCATTAGTGGGAGTGTTGCATCCTAATGAGAGCAAAATACCAATTGGTATCTCCTTTACTCATTAAATCAGAATGACTCCTCTCTCAATGACAACTCCATCCTTAATCACAACTATTGAATCTGCATTTTGAATAGTGCTCAATCTATGAGCTACAATTACACTTGTTCTTCTCACCATCACTCTATCTAGTGCCTTCTGAACCATCTTTTCTGATTGACTATCCAGCGCACTTGTTGCCTCGTCCAAAAACTATATGCTTGGATTCTTTTATTATTGCCCTAGCTATTGCAATCCTTTCTTTTTATGCTCCAGATAATTGCAACCCTCTATCCCCAGTGTTTGTATTGTATCCATCGTTCAAAATGCTGCAATCACATATAAAAATTAAATTTAGACATTTAAAATAAAAAACTATAACATTTTAAAACAATGAATATTATAAAAAATAAGCTCCCAACCAGTAATCAAAATTTTATAAAAGAAGACCAAACAAAATGTGAATTATCAAAAATAAGCTCCCAACCAGTAATCAAAATGTGAATTAACAAAATCTGGATTAGGCTCCCAACCAACAATCAAAGGATTTTAATAAAAAACCAAACAAAATCTGGATTATTAAAAATAAACTCACAATCAGTAATCAAAAGATATAAAAAAAACCAAACAAAATCTGAATTTGTAATTCTGTGCTTCAGGATTTAGCTGTGTGATGGATTTTTTTTGTCTCAACGTTTCAGATCACACTACATGATCCATCATCAGAAGAGTAGAGAGCAAGAGAATAAAAATGGTAGATTTACAGACTAGGCAAGCTAAATCTGAATTATCAAAAATAAGCTCCCAACCAGTAATCAAAGGATTTAAAAGAAAAACCAAACTATACGAACAATCTTGTGCCTTACCTTATGAAGTCATGAGCGTTGGCAGCTTTGGCGGCCTCGATGATCTCTGCTTCGGATGCATTTTGTTTTCCATAGCAGATATTGTCTCGAATGCTTCCGGCAAAGAGGAGAGGTTCCTGTCCCACCAGGCCTATATGCCTCCTCAAACTCCTCAAATTCATCATTCTGATATCCCTCTCGTCAATTCTGACGGAGCCGCTGAGAGGGTCGTAGAATCTCTCAATCAATCCGATGACTGTGGATTTTCCACATCCGCTCTGGCCCACCAGTGCCACTCTACTGCCTGCTCGGATGGACAGGTTGAAATCTCTCAAGATGGTAACTGCAGGACGACATGGGTAAGCGAAGTGCACGCCAATGACATCGATTTTATCCACTTTCTCGCCCTTCTCATCGTCGGGATTTATAAGGCTTTCTCTGTCTAAAATCTGGAACAACGATTTCACCGCATCAGAGCCTTTTGTAATGTCGGTCGTCATGCTTGCAGCTTCTGCTATTACTCGTGCAGTGCTCATGAGAACCAAGAATGCTATCAGAAGCTCTTTATATGTGATTTAAATGTCATATTTTGTTTGTAGATAAGTTGTCCTCCATACCAGAAGTCCAGGGCTGTGGTGCAATAGGTCACAGTTGCGATATTCCTAGAACTAACCCTGCAATCCAAGAATGCTTGATGCTCTCTCTGTGCGGGGCCTCCTGAGTTTTTTCGAAGAGACTAATAATTTTTGCCTGTGACGAGAAGGCCGTAATGGTTCTATGGTTACCCACAGCCTCGGAAGCAACTTGGCTTCCCTCACTTTGAGATTTTACAGCCTTCTTATACATTTTTTGGAGAAGAACCTTTTTGACGTAGAATGACGCTACTGCGAGTGGCTGCACTTCTATTAAAACAATTGCAAAGCGCCATGATACGATCATACTTAGCGTGAAGGCTATTCCCACAGCAGACACAGTGCTTAATATGAGGGATAGTCGATCTCCCACTAAAGATCTCACCTGCACAACAGAACAAAGCAGAAGATTTGTTAGTTCAAATGAGAATATCAAGAATAAAAGTCATGGGGCAGGGGAGAGAGATATATACCACATTAGCCTCTTTGGCAAGCCTGGAGCAAAGGGCTCCGCTAGAATTCTGGTCTTCATCAAACCAGGCGACCTCAAATGTAAGAATCTTGCACAGCATCCGCTCCCTCACCCTTTTGGTGAGATGCTCCCCCATTGCGGCGAAGCTGTAGTGTTGGATTACATTCACTGACAAGGAATATACGCCCACACCGAAAAAAATGAGGGAATACGTTCTGGTTTTGGATTTGATCTCCTCGTGGTTTTCACTCGAATAGACGGATATGGTAGAGCCAAGGATAAAGGCATAAGTGGGATTGACTGCTCCAAATGCTATGGCGCCTAAACACCCCAACAGAGCTTGCTTCCATTCTAAAGCATTCATCATTAACAATCGACTAAAGGAAGGGGTAGAAGCAATATTACCAGTCAAAGAAGAGGAAACATTTTGTTTATCTTGTTCTGGATCGCCTGAAGTGGCCTTGGGAATTGAACTCGTTCCGCTGAGCGATCTAAAGCTCGTCGTTGTTATGAGAGATCTGTCGTAACCTTGTGCCTCTCCTCATTGTCCTCAGTTGCTGCTGCTTGCTGTAATTGCACGAGAGAGGCATATGCTCCGTGTTCTATGCATATCAAATCGTGGTGCTGACCGGATTCGATCACCTGACCATTCTGAAGCACTGCAATAAGGTCGGCATTGCGGATGGTGGAGAGGCGATGTGCAATGATAAGTGTTGTTCGGGCAAGAGAAGCGTGAGCCAGTGCATTCTCAATCATCATTTCCGACTCTGCATCAAGTGCACTGGTGGCCTCGTCTAGCACTAGTAGCCGAGGATTTCTCAGCATGGCTCTTGCAATGCCTATTCGCTGCTTTTGTCCCCCTGACATCTATACTCCGCGCTCACCGACCTGCAATATTCCCCATCATAATATTAATCGGACTGTATAACTTTAGAATTTAATTCAAGTTTTAGTTTAAATGAAAATTTCATCAATGGTAACGCATTCAAGAAAACCTTGGGCGAATGAAAAAAAATATGAAACCAAACTAGGAAGAGGTTAAAAAATAACTTTCCAGAAATTATGGACAGAAACACAACGCCCATGGTAAACAACCTTCACGTTGTTGTATTGATTGTGACCGTTAACATCGACCTGTAAAATGAATCTTGATCGACTTGCTCGACCATGTTGTTTCTTCATAAAGTCAATGGTGGGCAACCAGTCGCTAAGATTTCGACCAGCCAACTGTTTTAACACGTGCCCGCTGGTTAAGCTTTACTCAAATAGTGTATTAACACTTTCAAATAAAATCGATTTGAAAGTCATTTGATGAATAGAATATGGAAAGTTTAAATTTGTAATGAGTATTTGTAATATTATGGTTGTTTGGTTGTAGATGAGTATGTTTGTTTATTTACATCTTTCTGTTTTATATAATGTAGACACCTAAATTTTATCTATCATCCCTCGACATCATCCTACTTAAATCCATTCTATACTAATGTTCTCATCATCGTTAATTAACTAGCATACCTATATTAAAAAAATATATTTAAAGTACGCCGAGAGATATCCTTCTGAGGTGCCTATATTTCCACCTATGTGTGGTACATTGATTAAAAAAAATAGGCGCCTCAAGAAGGATGTCTCTCGGCGTACTTTAGATATATTTTTTTAATATAGGTATGCTAGTAGCACCCGCAGTGGCAAGTCTAATTATAACTATATAATATAAAATTATAATATAGATTAAATATATTATTATAATATAATATATAATAATATTATTATATAATATATTATTATAATTATAATATAATAATTAAAAATATATTAGTCTAATGTCTATAAATATATAACTATAAGATTACTTTATATGAAATTAATTAGCAATAAAAAAAATTAAGTCTATAATGATAAACATGCATATTTAAGGAATACATATGCATTCTTTTTTAATAAATTATAGAAAATCAAATGTTGGAAATACTAATGCCTCATATTTTTACAAATAGTGGAATTTCCTATGGTTAGAGATGTTTCTATAGAAATTAATGTTTAACTTAACTTCCATTCTAGAATTCCTAAATAAATAAATAAGGAGTAATAATTACCATAAATAGATAATTAGATTAATATTACTATTAAATTAATTTAATGATGGTTACCGGCACCCTAAGCTTAACAATTATTTTTACTTATTGTTAAAATACTAAAGAACCTAATAACCATAATAAACTTAATTAAAAAGGGTAGATAATATTTAGCTATGTTCATCTAATTTTTCCTTCATTCCAACCTAAAGAAAAATTTAGAAAATTATTATTTTATACTATGACAATGGGAAAAATTAATTCATTCTAAATAAACATTTAAATAATCTATAAGCGTTCCTCTTTGCTTATAAAATTAAAATTTAAAAAGACTCCACAAAAAAATAAAATAAAACTTCATGGGTAAGAAATATTCTAATAATACCAAAGAAATATTCTAATCTAATAATACCAATTAAATAAATATTTTTTTATTAAAGACTAAGTTTTGGAATGGAAAGTTCTAAAACAAACTAAAACTAAATAACCTACATTCATGCAATCTTTAAATTAAACAAACCCTTTAAATACCAATTCTCTCCTACTTTATATTGATTTTTTCTAATTTCCTCTGTAATTGGTTTGACATGCTTTTGTGCAGGTAAGGAAGCTATGGCTGCAAAGTTTTAGTGTTTGCATGAACAACATATGGAACTACAGGGTCACAGAAAGATTGATAATGTTCAGGTAATTGTGTATAAACACATGGATTATTATTATTATTTTTATTTATATATTTATTTATTTATGTATTGTTCATGCAACATTGAATTCAAAGAGGGTTGTTTTTTTTAAAAATTTATATATATTATTATTTTAACTTAAAAAAAATCATTAAAAAAAATTGCAAATATATATATATATATATATATATATATATATATATATATATATATATATATATATATATATATATATATATTAAAAGGAGGGGCTGCTCATGACAGGCATTGTGCCTAAAACCTTTGTTTTTTGTTTATTTATTATATTTTTATTTATCATTACCTTATTAGATTTAAAACCCTAACTTAAATTTAGAGAAAATATATTAATTTGTAATATATTAATTTTTAATGAGTTGTATAGGGCCCAACTAATTATCAATTGACGACATCTTTATAATATAAAATTTCCAAAGAGCACATATAAATTAATATATTAATTTCTACATATAAATTAAAATAAACAATAGAGCATATTGTTTATTTTAATTATTTTTTTTTAATAAAATAACTAAAATAAACAATAAACAAAATAAACAAATAACTAATATGGAGTCTTTTAAAATTTTAATTTTAACTTATAAAATTAAAATTTAAAAAGACTCCACAAAAAAATAAAATAAAACTTCTAATCTAATAATACCAATTAAATAAATATTTTTTTTATTAAAGACTAACTGTTGGAATGGAAAGTTCTAAAACAAACTAAAACTAAATAACCTACATTCATGCAATCTTTAAATTAAACAAACCCTTTAAATACCCATTCTCTCCTACTTTATATTGTTTTTTTCTAATTTCCTCTGTAATTGGTTTGGCATGCTTTTGTACAGGTAAGGAAGTTATGGCTGCAGAGTTTTAGTGTTTGCATGAACAACATATGGAACTACAGGGTCACAGAAAGATTGATAATGTTCACATAATTGTGTGTAAACACATATGGACTATTATTATTTTTTTATTTATATATTTATTTATTTATGTATTGTTCATGCATCATTGAATTCAAAGAGGGTTGTTTTTTTTAAATTTATATATATTATTATTTTAACTTTAAAAAAAATTCATTAAAAAAAGATTGCATTGCATTCTAAATATATATACTTTTTAAAAAAAAAGAGGGGCGGTGCTGCTCATGGCAAGCATCTGTTGCTGCCCCCAAACCTTTGTTTTTTGTTTATTTATTATATTTTTATTTATCATTACCTTATTAAATTCAAAACCCTAACTTAAATTTAGAGAAAATATATTATTTTTAATTAGTTGTATAGGGCCCAACTAATTATCAATTGACGACATCTTTATAATATAATATTTCCAAAGAGCATATATAAATTAATATATTAATTTCTACATAGAAATTAAAATAAACAATAGAGCATATTGTTTATTTTAGTTTTTTTTCCCCTATACATATGTAAATCAAATCAAAACTTAAAAACTACTCTTCAAATTTCATCATACAGAAATTGATATTATTCTTTTATCACCTTATAATTTTCTTTTCCCCTCCCTCTACACCTCCTTATTTCATATTTACCTCTTTTTTTACCTAGGATGTACAAAGGCACCTCTATTGAATAAGATTGTCTTGTTATAATGGTTAAAATAATTTACCTATATTTAAAAACTATGCTGTAATAGCCTGTAGGAAGAAGGGTTGGATTGATAGTTTTGCTTTCATCGGGCTTCCACCTATAATCATGAGCATTGAACATATCAGATTTAATAGGAAAGTTGAGATTTCTGCTGATAGATAAAGAAATCCAAATCATCATTTCTCATTAATTCTTACCAAATTTATCACCTCCTATTCACTCTTGAAGTTTAAGAAAAACCAACCAAATTTTTGGATACTTCTGGTAAAAAAAAACATCTTTAATCTTTGGAAATTTGATTAGAGAGATATAATGGTGCCTCCCACCTATTTGGAGAAAATATAAAAATAAGAAACCATTAGACCAAAAAAGAATGGAATGAGATACCTATGGCTTGGAAGTTGTCCTATATTCTACCAAGAGCTCTTGCTGCTAGTTCTGGTGATGCCTAAACAACTCCTCCTCTGATGAGAAATATTTGTAATGGTCATGGATAGGGATGCCTAAATAATTATTAGGCATAGAGTAAGACGTGGAACTAGAATTAATTATCATGACTGGGTATATGCACATTAGACATCTGGCATAAAATATAAAAAATATATTCACCCATATTCACTGGGTTGGGTATATGCACATTAGACATCTGGCATAAAATATAAAAAAATATTCAATTGTTCAAAGTAAAAAATATTCAATAATTTTAAATCATAACGTCTTCTTTGCCAGCGCATTCCATCCATTATTAGTTCCATTAAATGGCCGTCGTGTAGTTTCTGAACAAAGGATTTAAAGTTTATTATTAGTAGGGAATCTTATATCTTATTTTTTAATAAGAATCTTATAAAATTACACAGAATCTAAATAATCTTTGCGCTCTTCAACTCCACCCTTGCTGTCGGCGTAATTAATTAATTATATTACTTAATTAATCTAATCCACTACTAATTAATAAAATAATTATTTATTATTTAATTAATTAGTGGTGAACTAATTAATTAAATAATAAATTAATCTAGTTCATCACTAACTAATTAAATAATTTTATTTAATTAGTCTAACTCAATCTCACACTTGATTATATAATTTTATTATTTAATTTCATTTCAGCTCACATATTTCCTCTCACCATTTTAATAAATACACAAATAAATCATTTAAATAAAATAAATTAATGAAGTCTACTACCTCAATAAAATAGTTAACTACCTCATTATCATCTTCCCTCCATTTAAAAAGAAAATAAACTAACCCATTAACGAGTTAACTACTTCACATTCTCTATGCAAATCTTTCTATTCATTATCCACATGTATTTTTGAACAACACAAGAAACAAGAATAATTTAATCCTTGCAACAAATATTCCACCTTTCCTTGATCCAAGGGAAGTCTTCTCATTCAACCTCCACTGTAGATCTTGAAGAAAATCACAAGTGTCTATTCTCTCAATAAAAAAATTATAAATAAAACTTCAAAACTTCCAAAAGACATAAAAAATGTGAATGCATAGGTACATGTTGCTAAAATTCTGAAGCAATTTTGTTGAGCAACCACATCCTACCAAATTCATTAAGCACATCCACTTCACCATAGAGTTTATGTTTGGTAACTTTGTTCATTGAGTGCTATTGTTTGAACTCTATTTTTACTCTATCCGAGGTTTGGATTAGTTTAGAATATGAAGCTTTTTGTTGACATTTCATTTTTTGGTTTAATTCTAAATTTAGTGCTTACATGTAGTATAAAGTGTATTAATACTTTCAAATAAAATTAATTTAAAAGTTATTTGTGTCCATCTTTTGTGGAATGTGGAAGTTAAAATTTGTAATAGGGTTTATAATATTATGGCTCATTGGTTGTGGATGAGTATGTTTTTTTTTATCCTCTCTTTTTATATGGCTGAACTCATAATCAAATACTTGTGAATTTGAGTCATGAAACCAAATATTTGTAAATTTGAGTCATGAAGTGAGAACAAAATACTTGTAAACTTGACTCTAAACTAAAAGACCAAATCGAACATTTAGTAAGAAACCAACTTGTATACTTGTGAATTTGAGTCCACACCAAAAGACCAAATGAGTCTTTGGTAAAAACTCACTTTTTAGAGACTTTATATTGTGTCAGCAAGGCAAAACATGTAAAATGCATATAGACACCAAAACATGTAAAATGCATATAGAGACTTTGTATTATATCAACATGGTAAAACATATAAGGTACATGTAGGCAATAGATCTAAAGATTAAAATTTAGAATCTTTAATAATTGTATTTATTTGAATCTGCACAAAAAAACTAAGTCATTGAACTAAAAAAATTTCTTTTTAAAGACTTTGCAATATATTAGTCACCACCTAAAAAATTCTCTAAAAACTTAAAAAACACTTTCTTACAAACTCGTAAGGAAATATCTTTCCTTTCAAATCAAATACACCTAAAAAACACAGGTCTCCATATTTTCTTATACAACTAAAAAATTCTCATATTGTGAAATTCAATGTTAAAAAGGAAAGAAGAAAGAATTTAATTACATGATCTATTAACATTTTCATAAATATAAATCATATCTTTTGATTTCATGTGTAATAGTACATCAAAATACAAAGGAGAAAATCTTACTTGAGTGTCATAGCCATTTGGTAATTGAGTAATGAACTTGTGAGCATTGGCAGCTTGGGCTGCAACAATAACTTGGCCCATACTCACTTCCTCCTCCTTTCCAAACAAAATGTTCTCTTTGATAGAAGTGGCAAATAATGCAGGTTCTTGGCTTACTAATCCTATTTGACTCCGAAGCCATCTTAAATTCAATTTTTTGATATTAACTCCATCTAGTAGTATCTCTCCAGCCAAAGGATCATAGAATCTTTCTAGTAACGCAATAGTTGTTGACTTTCCTGATCCGCTCCCTCCAACCAATGCAATTGTTTTACTTGCTGGAATGGTGAGAGAAAATTTCTTAAATACGAGGCTCTCTGGCCTAGATGGATATGCAAATATTTCTAAATTCAACTTTGCCAAACACCTCTTGTAGAATTTCTCTTTCACTATTATCAAAGTCTATCATAGAAACTCTTTCAATCATCTCAGATATCTGTTGAGTAACACTAAATGCTTCTGAAAAATACCTCATGTTTGGGAGTGCGCTCCCTAAACCTATGCAAAATAATTGTATTAACTAATTTTTATTGACAAGTGAAAATTCAAACCAAATTAAAATCATAAATCTTAAAAAAGAATAGAATTCCTATACATTTAACCATAAAGATGATGTTTCTAGTATTTAACAGTATTTAATGGTCTTTCCACAAGAAAATACTTATAATCCACCTAAAACTATGCAAACTCCACTAGCAAAAACCATTCCTCCACTTGTGCCATTGTACATGACCAATCTGCTACCATATCATGATAAGAATGCCCACATTCAGAACATTACTCCAATGCTTCCGATTGCTATGCCTTTCACTAGACCTTGTTTGATTCCTAACTTTACACTTCCATTAAGCACCTTTGCAAACCTCACCATTATCCTTTCCTCTCCCACAAAAGAAAATACTGTTCGAATTGATGAAATGGATTATTCTGCAATATTGTTGGCAATGTGGTATTCTTGGTGCATCTTTTGTCCAATCCCCATCATAATTCGACCATACACTATTCCCGGAATGATAAGCAATAATAGGAAAGGAACTGCCACTATAGTGAGTCTCCAAATCAAGATGAAACTCATAAAATAAGAGCCCAAGAAAAAAGCTATATTCATAAGAAAGTTAGGTATCTGCGCCAACATAAAGAGTGTAAGCTCACTATTGTTGATCACTATAAAAGCAAATTTGTATGTAACTGAAAATTAATCAAAAGAACATATAACATCCAACGTATAAAAACTCAAATCAACATGGAAAATAGAACATACTATTTACAAACGTTATCCTAAAATTAATTGATTTAAGATATACCTTTTCATTGAAGACGTCTTGAATGACAAGGGTATCATTAGAAAGAGTAGTAACCACTTGGGATGTGGTGGTACCTTGAACATCAAAGAAGCCCACATCCTGCCTCAGTACGCTCCTCAAATATTTCCTACGCATCACAGATGTCTGCCTTTCGCCCGTCCTTACCCAGCAAAATCCCTCTGAAACAAAACAACTCATTAATCCACCGCACACCCTGCTTATCTTCAATGCCCTCTTCCCCAAGCCAAATAAAAAAAACATAGCATACCTACCTAGAAATGCTGCAAACGACGTACCAATGGCCAAATATACGATGTATAAAGAATACTGCACAATTCCCGCACCAAAACCATTAGCCCATAATTTACTAGCGAATGCTATACCTATAAACAATATAGTTTTAAAGAATCTATCAGTGTGAATATACTTTTAAAGAATCCATCAGTGTGATTTATAATTTGTTTTGTCTTTGGAAATGGAAATGGATTTTTTATAATCTATTATGTGGGGCGATCTGATTTTGGGTCTACAGGTGGCTTATAACATATGAGACTACCTCATACTCCCAATATACCGGAGACACCCCTACAAGATTTAAACTTGTGACCTCTCTTTTAAAAAAAAAAAATTGTAATATTAATTTAATGTCTTACCTTCTTAATATCGTGAAGAAAATCAGGCGTAAAACCACTTGAGCTTTGACCTAGAACGTCCATTAGTTTACTGAGCAGGAGCAAGTTAACAGGCATAGATAATCCATCTGCAATAGTTCCTAAAGTGCCCAAGCCAATCAGCCACCAATCAGTTGAGTCCGCGTACTTGAAAAATTTGGCTAATGAGAAACGGTCACCAGAATGCTTATTCCTTGTCATTGCGACTCTGTTTTCACAGATCCTTTTGCTGTTGAATGTAGAAAACACACACCTAAACACAGTCATGCCTTGCTGTTGAAAGAAAGTTGAGATATATAAACGTGAAGAAGTCCGTGCCGTAGTAAACTCGTTTATTCGTCTCTCATAAGAGTTAATTGGCAGTCACCGCCATAAGCCTGCAATGGAACATTCTCCTCTTTGGCTTGAGTAGTTAGCCGGTATCATTCTGGAATCTCAGAATATCTTTTTAATTATCTTTGTCAATTCAGTTCGTCTTATTCCACGGAAAGCAAATAATCCGTCAGTCATAAGTGTTTACAGCCATCCCTACATAAGCCTGCAATGCAATGTCGCTTCTCTTTGGTTGGAGTAGTTCGTCCACGTCGATCCAGAAATCTCATGACAATTCCACGCCATTATTGCCAGCCACTGCAGCTCGCCTTATACCACTCAAAGCAAAGAGCTGGCAGGTTGATTTCAATGTGCCAAATATTTCTTGTTCATATTATTAAGCATACTATTAGGTTTTATTGGTATGTTATTATATTTAAAAGTATACAATGTATTCATTCTATTATTCAACAATATTACATCTTAATTATTGAAAAAAAAATGGAATTGTTAAATATTGGAGATCATTTACACACTAGTTGAATATTCACATTTCAATTGGAATTCTAAAAGGAATTTAGGTTTGCACACTTATTTTAGGAGAATAGACATATATGAAGAGTGCCATCTTCAATCATTGTTTATTGTCATTATATTGACATCCTTACATGGTTTAACATAAATGAGCAAGTATTCCTATCAGTACAAATTAGCAAGCACAAAAACAAATTTTATGTGAGAGACAACATTAGGTTGAAAACTACATCATTCTCCTATCATTATTTGATTATAGAGTTGAGTACGATTATTTGTTTATTTACATTCCCACATTTAATGTCAATGATTGCCTCCAACTTCTTCATTAGTTAATCTAAGCTAATTGTGCTTGTGTGTATGCATCTTATTAGATTAGCCTAGATTAATCTGAAGGAAAGGTAAATTTCCCTCACATTTTGGTGACCCAGAGCATCTTACAAGAACTATTTTCTAGGGTTTCTCAGACTTTTCTAGCATTTATAAATCACAGGGTTCATCGTACACAATTTTTAGACTTTTAACATATAATTACCATTCTCAATTTAGGATTTTAGTCTTCCCATCCAAATATGTTGATTTCATAATTAAGATTTCAAAATCCATAGTGAATTTTTTACATATTTAACTTCAAGGGCATTAATTACTACTTAAACCAAGATACTTTTCAAGCTTGTTTTTATGGTTTGTGGGAAAGAAACACAAAAACAAACACAAAAGATCCAAACATGATGACTACTATGTAAAAGTAAGCTTGTTTTCTCACAACAACCCTTTATTTATGACATGTCCTATCCCATACACAATATCAATGTAAAATCTAATATGCAAATTTATAATAAAACTGTAGAGATCACTTTTAAGGAAAAATAATAAAATAGTTATAGAACTATCTAGAAAAGAAGTCTCCATACTTCTTTAAATATATGTAGACATCTTTTTCATATACACATTTTTGTATATAACTATAATATCTTTAAAAATAGATATAGAGAAAGAAGATATGCAATAAAAATAATATTAAAAAATATACATAAAGAATGTATGCAACAACATCATTGAAATACAAAAAGGATTAACAATAGTAACTTTTACCTTTAATTTGCGTGTATGTTTTTGTGTATGGTCTTAGGACTAATTTATATGTTTTTTGCATTTTGGGACAGCAACCTTTTTGTGTGAATATAGTAGTTTTAGAATTTAAAACAAAAAATATTTAGTATAAACATAAAGAATTTTGAAAATAAGACATACACATAATTATTATTTTCAACAAATTGGTATCAAGGCTGGCTATTAATTTTTTTGAGTTGATTCACCAATGCTATGTGAGCAACAACATCACTCGATCTTAAATTCCTCTGTTTAATGGAAATAACTATGACTATTGGAGCATTAAAATGAATACCTTGTATTGTTCACAAGATATTTATGTTTTTCTTGAACTGGCTGACTAGAAAACATACAATGCTTTGACACAAGCAAAGAATGATCTTCTTAAAGAGAATACATAAAAGATGCAAAAAAACTTATTCTTCATACAACAAACAATGAAAGAATCAATATTTCTAAGAATTGTAGTAGCAACCATGCCTAGGTAAGCATGGGAGAGTTTGTAGACTATCAAGGTACACGTAAAATCAAACTACTTAAATTGCAAATGTTGAGAAGAGAATTTGAGAATTTACAAATGATAGATTTTGAATTAGTATAAATTTTTTACCCATGCAATGAGTTTTGTTAATCAAGGAAGGTCTCATGGAGAGACATTGGAAGATTAGAAAGTTGTTGATCTAAGATTTTAAAGAGTTTACCTACAAGATTTGACTCCATAGTAGTTGATACCAAAGAATCAAATAATTTATCTAAATTATGTATTTATGAGTTGATGGGGTCTCTACAAATTCATGACCAAAGGTTAAATAGAATAGAAAATAACTCCCTGAAACAAGCATTCAAATCACAAGTATCATTCAAGGACAATGGCTAAGGAGGAGAATTTCAACAAGCATCTTTAAGCCTTGATCTAGAGGAAGAGAAACCAACAATAGAGGTACAAAAGTAAGAGGAGTTGAAAGAGGCATGATCACTACTTATAATGAAGGAGGAAGGAGCAATTGTAACAAGTGGAAGAAGAAGGAGAAACAATTATACATAAGGAAATAATCAAATGCATGATAAATTGAACATCCAATATCATTATTGCAAAAAATATGGTCATTATAGTTTATGAATGTAGGAAGATGTAATATTAGAATAAACAAAGTGTAATTTTTTCAAGAAAAATGAAAATGTTCAAATTGTGGTTCCATGCTTATTATTTGCAATGTTGCTCAAGAGTATATAATATATTTAGTATTTAGATAGTGGATGTAGTAATCATATGATTGAAAATATAGAGATGTTTGTAAAAATTGATGAATCAATTCAAATTGAATTCAAATTAGGTAATGATAACAAAATGGTTGTCATGGGTAAATGCAACATAAATATTAAAACAAAGCAAGGAGAGAAGAAGCACATCCTAGATGTGTATTATGTTCTAGGTAAGATTAAACATAATCTAATTAGTATTGAACAACTAGTGCATAAAGGATATAGAGTGTATTTTAAGAATGGAGCATTTGTGATTTTGGATAAGATATAAATAAAAAGTTCATTGCAAAAGTACAAACAAAATATGTCAATGATGTTTTGAAGAGGTTTAAGATGCTGAATTGCAAACCAACACCTACACCTGAAGCCACGTGTTTGAAATTTAGTAAAGAAGATAACAATACCAATGCAGACTTAATATTGTGCAAAAGACTAGTTGGCATTTTGATGTATTTGGTGGCCATAAGGCTTGACATAATGTATGTAACAAGTTTAATAACTAGGTTTATGGGAACACTAAAATAGACTCACTTGCAAGTTGGGAAAATAAATTTAAGATATGTCAATGGCACTAAAAAATCATGATATTTTACACACTACATTTCATGAATTTGAGCTAACTGGTTACATGGATAGTGATTGGGCAAGAAATATTGATGATAGAAAGAGGACCTTTGAATATATCTTTCATTTTGGTTCAATAGTAGTGTTGAATTGGCTTCTGAAAACAACCCATAATAACTCTTTTTAAGGTGGAAGTAAAATATGTGGCAGCTATAGTAGAAACATGTAAAGTATTATGGATGAAAATAGTACTATCTAATTTAAATCATGAGTAAGAAGGAACAATGTAAATATTTTATGATAATAATTCAGCCATAACCTTGTCAAAGAATTCAATTTTTAGGGACAAAGTAAACATATTGATATATCATATTTCATTTTATTATCTAGAGTTGATTAGAAATAAATAAATTAATTTGAAATTTATAGGTCAAAAGAGAGTCATGGATAAATTTACAAAATATTGGGATTTTCTTTTTTTGAACAACTGAGAGAAACCCTAGAAATAATCAATTTTGAAGATCAAGCTTAAGGAAGGGTTCTAGAAGGAAGATTTTTTTTTTTAATATTATAGATTGTCTAACAAAAAGAATAAGTATAATATATGGTGAAATTGTTAACCTTTTTCCCTCTGTCCAGAGCCAAACAGTTAACCTGATATTTTCCTTGAAAATCCCTTTGAAAGGGTCCCTATAAAGCAAAGTGCCAAAATTTCCCAGAGGCCTTGCCTAACAAACCTTACCATTGTAAAGATCTTGAAAAAATAGGCAGGTTTGCTTTTTACAGCACCCTGAAATTCATTCAAATGAAGAAGTTATGCATGGTCAAAGTTTCAGTCAATTGACAGTTCAAATATGCCTTTGGTGGGCTCTCGAAAAATTCCATCGGCCTTTTGAAAATGATCACCGCGGATCGCGACACGTGTCAACAGTGGAGCGCAGTTTCTAAAAGTTTTAACGTTGCCACGGAGGGCACCACGTGTCGGCTTCCGCCACAGTCTCTTTGCAGAACTGCTTTAAGTTTCTAACTCGCAGTTTCTTTAAGTTTCTGAGAGTGGCATGGATGGCACCACGTGGAGCCACCCGAGGGACACATAAAAGGTAACTAGAGCCCTGCGGAAGGAGACAAGTGTCAGCCTCCGCTATGTTTCTAAAAGTTTCTCAGCTTCCGCCCATGTTTCGTGAGCTCCCTCATTAAAGTTTCTTAGAGTCCTGCGAAAGCCGACACATGTCGCTTTCCGCTGAGGCCCCTTTAATGTTTCTAAGATGGGGCAGAACACTCCACGTTTCCCTTGCAGTTGCTGTAGAAGCTGACATGTGTCAGCTTCCGCATGAGTTTCCATTTGTTTTGGTGTGAGGCTAAGAGAAGAGGTGGGCCCCTTTATTGTTTCTCAGAGTGAAGCGGAGGATGCCACGTATCGATTTCTGCGGGAACTTTAAGTGTGTCTCAAAAAGTTTCTATCTTGTTTCTCTCTGCGCGGAAGGTGCCAAGTGGCAGCTTCCGCCGAAGTTTCAAAGGGCCCCTTTATATGTTCTAAGTGTGCGTGGAGGGCGCCATGTGTCAGCTGCGGAGGGTCTCATATGTTTCTCAAAAGATAAGCGGACAGCGACAAGTGTCGCTATCCGTTGCAAGTTTCAAGAGTCCCTATTGCATGTTTCAAGAGTAACATGGAGGATGCCACGTGTTGGCTTCTGCGTAGGTTTCAAGTAGTGTTTCTATGTATCTCAGGAGAAGCGCAGAAGGTGCCACGTGTTAGCTTCCGCTTGAGTCCCAGCTGAGCCTATATTGTTTCTCACGGAAATGCGGAGCTTGCCACGTGTCACAGTCTGGTAAGTTTCTAAAAGGTTTCTATCTACTGCAAAGGATGCCGCGTGCCCCTTAAATGTTTCCGCGGAAGGCGACAAGTGTCAGCCTTCACAGTTGTTTCTTTTGTTTCAAAGCTTGGCACAGGCGGGTGGGTCCCAGTTAAGAGCCTCTGTTACTGCGGATGATGCCACGGGTTGCGACACGTGCCACGAGCGGGGGCAACTTCAACTTTGATATAGTTTTACAAGGCAACGTGGAACTTGCCACGTGTCAGCTTCCGCGTAAGTTTCCGGCAGGGGCTTCTCAAGGGGAAGTGATACAAGACGGACCCGGTAGGGAAATGAAATGCAGCTAAGGGTGTTTTTTTAGGTCTGCAGCTTTTATGTTCACGTAGACAGAGGGGGAGATGCGATTGGTGGGGTTTGCAATATGCAAGGCTTTTTGGCGCCCAGATGCTGATACACATACAACCCGGACCCGATGGCATTTTTTAATAGTTTCATAACGAGCTTCGGGTCCGCAGCTTGCATTTAGGGTTGTATATGCCAAGACACAGTTAAAGATACAAAAGTGATATACCCACAGATGCAGAAGTGATATACACAGGTAGTTGACTGAAACTTTGACCGCCTGTATCTCCTCCGTTTTAGCAAATTTTCACATGCTGTAAGAGGCAAAGTTGCATGTTTTCGTCCCCTCTTTCATTTGGTAGGCTTTTCAGGAGGTTTTGTGACACTTTTTCAATAGATGGAGATTTTTGGGGGCATTCATTACAACAGATATAGCAAGCAGCTGTCAGCATTCAATGCTAAGTTATCCTCCACCATTTTGAGGGTCAGATCGATGATGCGGCTGTTTGCATTGAAGACCCAGAATATCTCCCACCTGCCCTTGTTCCAGATCTTTTGCGCCATTACTCTTGGTAGGTGGATGTCCCTTCAGGAAGATATTTCTGATTGCAGCCCCCAGCGTGGATTTTTGTAACCGACCTAAGTTAGTATTTTGTAGTGCTATATAAGCTGAGGCTTATGATGTAATAAGGGTTGGAAATCTTTTGGAAAACATTCTGTTCTCCCCATTTCCAAACAAAACTTTTCATGCTGTAACCTTGCCTTTCTTTAGATATATGAAAGCTATCATGCCTTTTGCCGATTTTTCTATCTCTGTGTAAATCTGCATATGATTGTCTGTGAATATTTCTTGTTCCTCTCAATCATTTTTGCTCCTTACCTCTGTTAGAACCATCTATTCTATGTATATTTGCTTGCTGTATCTGATTATATTGTGCATGCTTCATCTATGCAAAGGTTCTTTAGATCTGTCTGGTGCATCACCCTTTTATGCTTTTCAAGTATTGTTGCTTTATCTTTCATTTTAGCACATTTCTTCCCCTTTTTACCCCAAAATACAGTAGTTTTAGGTGATAACTAGACAAGGAAGCTGGCCTTCTCCGGAGGTTTGATCTCATTTAGCAAAGTCTCACACTTAGAGATCAATCCCATTGTGTCATTGGAATGCTTGGAATCCCATTCAAGCAGGGTGCAATTTCATGTGACAACAGCTTCTGGCATGCTCGGTGGGACTGTACAAACTCTTATTACTGGTTTTGATATGCAACCGGTGGTTTTCTGACCTATAAGAGGTTAAAATTGCATATCTAGCGACTCATACTGAGGAAGATCAGGCAAACTAGTTCTGCTGATATACTTTTATGAAAAGGATACAAAATAGGAGTTCAAGTTCCAGCTCATTTGAATATCTATAGCTTTCTCCACCTAGGAGGCAGAGTAGAACTATAGTAAGAACTCCTTATTCTAAGAGGACCTTGTCAACTCCTCCAAATTTCAGACCAATTGCCTCTGTAGTCCTTGTAGCAACTCAAGCAAACCCACCTCCAATTACTCAGATGGCAAGAAATCAGCCATTTGTGGCTTTTGATGGGGGAAGCCCTTTGAACTTAATAGTACATGATGCCATACCTATGGCAGCCTTGAAGAGCTTGCCCTTTTTCACAGGGGAGACCCAAACTACACTTGTTGAACACATAAGAGATGTGGCTTCTCTATGTGGAGTACATCATGTAACACAAGAAAATGTGGCCATTAGATTACTAGCTGCCTCATTCAAAGGAAAGGCATTGCAATGGTTCAGAAGTCTACTAGTACAGACTATAGGGACCTAGGATGAACTAGGAGATAAGCTGAATAAGCAGTTCCAGGATAAATCAGATAACCTGTCATTGGTGGAACAGATGACCACCATAAAGAGAGCTCCTCAGGAACTAATGATGGACTTCAACTTCAAATTTCAGAAGACATGGGACAGAATCCCTGCCATGGTAAGACCTCCAGCTGAGTATGCATTCTTATATTTCTTGAAAGCTTTAAATAGTGATATTTCAATGATGATACAATCACTAGGAGGTGTAAGCCTACTTGATGCCTATGACATAGCCATTAAAGCAGAGAACAACCTGACTCAGGCTGGAAAAATAGCACCTAGGCCCTCTATGCCCATTTTTTCTGAGATCCAGGCTTCTATGCCTTTACCCACCCCATATTTTGTCCCTACACCTATTGTTGCAGCATTACCAAGTACCTCTACTTCTGAGCCTGCTGCCTCTAGTTCATCTCAAGAGCTAAAAGAGATAAAAAGTAGCCAACAAAAAATAGAAAATCTTCTGTAGACTTTTGGGAATGATCTAGTAAATATTAAGAAGTAGCAGTCTCAAGGTAGACAACCTTATCAACAACAATATCAGGGGTAGAACCAAGCATATCAGGGGTAGGGTCAACCTTACCAGGCCAATAGGCCATCTTATCAGAACAACTACCAAGGTGCCAAGCAAAATATGAACCAAAGGCCTTTTCAGCCTTACAATCCAGCACCTATTAGTACAGCAAGGGACCTTGTCCCTGTTCAGAATAACATTGCAGCTGATTATGATTGGTGTGTCCCATGTCATATGCCACACAATCAGGCAGCCTGTTCAAGTGGAGTCCTAAATCAAGCTTTGATGGCACAAAATGTGGCAGCTACACCACCATACACACAAAATGATGGAGCTGCACAACAACAAGAGCAACCTCAGAATGTTTCTGCTTTCATGAATTGGCAGGAAGGAGAATTCTGTGGGGTAAACAGTGATAGTAGTCTAGATGCTGCCAATACAAGGGCTAAGAAGAGGGGTTATGAGGTTGAGCCAGCAACAAGTAAAGGTAGAGAACATACTGATGCCTCCACATCCCACATTTCTTGCATCTTGCAAAGAGGTTCACCAGCAACAACAAGGGAAATACCTCATTTATAGGCTGATACTGCTACTACAAAGTCAAGTCAGAAGGTAGGTGCCTCTCCACCTTTCAATATTATTGAAAACATGAAAAAGATGAATGTAACCATGTCTATGTGGGATTCTTTAGAGATCCCTGGCCAAAAGAAGATGTTGCAGCCTGCCTTGTCTGATTTAAAGATATCCAATGCTACCACTGTTGACCCAGATAAGACTGTCCTTGCTAATTTATCCCAAGATGATATCAAGCAGCCTAACCAAGGTGCCAAGCCTCTTCCCTTTTATGTATCACTGATAATTGGAGACAAACTGGTGCACAATTGCATGGTGGATAGTGGAGCAAGCAGTTCTGTCATGCCTAAGCAAATTGCAGAATAGTTAGGGCTTAAGTACCAGCCACTTGAGAAAGGTGTACTCCAATTGGATGGACCATCTGTTAATACTGTGGGTATCATGAGAGACCTAGGTCTCACCCTACATGCCTACCCCAATGTTTCTATTTTACAGGAGGTGTTCATAATAGATTTGCCTCCTCATTTTGCCATGTGCTTATCAAGGGAATTTATAGCCAAAATAGGAGGATATTTGTCTTCTGACTGGTCCCACATGTTTTTTAGGACTAGATACGGCACCAAAGTAACTTTGAAATCTGAGTTACTTTTAGACTATCACATAGAACCTTACACATCCAGTGTTGTTAATGCAAATTGCATTATCTCTGATGACCCTGAACTAGTTGCTACTCAGGAACTACAAGCTGAGAGCATACTAGAGGTACTTTTGAAGGAGTGGGCCTCTGAAAATGTGGTAGAAGATCCTGAGGGACATATCCAAGAAGCTGGCATGGGAGTGTACATGTTGCATGAGCATGAAACAACATTTCCAAGTCTTCTGAAGAAAGCAGAGCGGCAGGTAGAGCATCATGATGAGGTATGGAAAATGTATTTTGATGGCTCTAGGGGCAGAAATGGATCTGGTGGTGGTGCAATGCTTGTCTCACCGCAAGGTAAAAATTATTATGCTGCTTTTCGTTTTGCCTTTTCTTGTACTAACAACACTGCTGAGTATGAAGGGTTGATACAAGGTCTGCAGTGGGTAAGAAGGAGGAAGATTGGTTGTTTACAGGTATTTGGAGATAGTGAGCTCATTGTGAATTAGGTAAGGGGATTGCACCTTACAAAAAGTGATGCTCTGAAGTGCTACAAACACAGGGTATGGAATTTGATTGAAGAGTTTGATGCTTTCAATCTGATCTCCATTCCAAGGAGTAAGAACCATCATGCTGACAGATTAGCTTCAATTGGGGCTCATTTTGACATCCCCAGTGACATTCAAAGGGAGAAGGTTCAGCCTCATGTAAAAATAATTTCTAGGCCTTCCATCCTTGATAATAATATTCACTGGCAAGTTTTTGACAGTGATGAACAGATTCTGAGATTCCTATTAGAGGAAGATGAGTTTTCCATGATGAATCAGGATAAACTCAAACAACAATATGACAATGATCAAATCATTCAGCTGAGAACAAATAAGCTGCCCAAGGGATTGGTCACCTTGGAATCTATTTTTGGCACTAATGACCAAAAGAAGAAGACAAAAACCAGTATGCAAGTAAAGGAGGAGCATTATGAAGAGCTAGAGGTTTTCAAGGGTAGACTCCTTACAATTGGTAAAATTTGTTCAGATAAAGATAAAAGAGCTTTCATTGCTCTTTGTAAAGAATTTGAAGAGGTGTTTGCTTGGGACTATGCAGACTTAAAGGGATTTGATCCTCATATTGCCCAACACACCATAGAGTTAGAGCCGGGTGTAAAACCTGTGAGGCAGAAACAAAGACCTCTGAATCCAAAGCTAGAACCCCTAATGATCAAAGAACTAACCAAGCTGATTGAGGGGAAGATCATCTTTCCAATCAAGCACACTTCTTGGGTTTCTAACCTTGTGCCTGTGAGGAAGAAAAATGGGGAGATCAGGTTGTGTGTTGACTTTAGAGACCTCAACAGAGCCTCCCTAAAAGACCACTACCCATTGCCTTCAATGGAGCAAATTCTGCAAGTGGTGGCTGGTTCAGAAAGGTTTTCTTTGCTTGATGGATTTTCTGGTTATAATCAGGTGCTAGTCAAGGAAGAGGACCAATTCAAGACTGCTTTCACAACCAAGTGGGGTACTATGGCCTATAAGAGGATGCCTTTTGGTCTCTCAAATGCTAGCTCTACTTTTCAAAGAGCCATGGACATGGCCTTTAAGGGTTTGATGTATAAGCTTGTGCTGGTATACTTGGATGACATAACGGTCTTCTCTAAAAATGCATCTGAGCATTTATCCCACCTATGGCTATTCTTTGAAAGATGTAGAGAGTTTGGGATATCCCTCAATCCAAAGAAATGCATTTTTGCTGTACATGAGGGCAAGTTGTTGGGGCATATTGTGTCAAAGGAGGGTATTACCATCGATAAAGAAAGAATACGGGCCATTTTGTAGTTGCCCTTACCCAGTCATAAGAAGGGATTGCAACGCTTCATTGGCAAAATTAATTTTCTGAGAAGGTTTATACCTGATATTGTAAATCTCTTAAAACCCTTGACATCTATGTTGAAAAAGAACGTAACTTTCAGTTGGACGTCAGAGGCCAGACTTAGCTTCCAGTCCATAAAGGAGGCATTAGCAACTGCACCAACTCTGATCAATCCCGATTTCTCTAAGGATTTTATCCTGTATGCTTATGGCGGCCTGGATACCATTTTTGCCATTCTAGTACAACAACAGATCGAGGGTTTCGAACAACTGATCGCCTTCTTCAGCTAAGGGTTGGAGGAGTATGAGCATAAGTATAGCTTCGTTGAAAAGCATGTCCTGGTAGTAGTCAGGAGTCTAAAAAAGTTTAGGCATCTTGTTTCAAATAACAAGATACACCTAATGGTGGCTCATTCTAGTGTGAAGGAGTTCCTGCTGAGTAGAAATGTTAATGAGAAAAGGGCTGGTTGGATCACCAAGGTCATGGAATATGATGTGGAGATCAAGATAACCAAGCTAGTCAAAGGCAGAGGACTCAGTGAGTAGCTTGTCACTAGTTCTAAGGATGAGGTAGAAGAAGAAGAAGAGGTGCTCCTAATCATAGAAGAGGGGCATCAAGATGATACAGCAGCAGTAGGTACTAGTTGGGTTAATGATATGATCCAATTTTTGCAAACTGGTAGATGTCCTACAGGCTTAGATAAAGCTAAAAGAAGATACTTCAGGCTACAATCCATTCCATATATTTTAATTGAAGGCATCCTTTTCAGAAAAGACTTTAATGGTGTATTGCTTAGATGCATTGATACTGATCAGACTGACAGGGTGCTACATGAATTCCATGATGGAATAGTAGGAGGACATTTTGCCCCAAGAACTACTGCTTGGAAAGTAATGAGAGCTGACTATTATTGGCCTAGCTTATTTAAGGATGCCCATGCATGGGCTAGAAAGTGTGTTAAGTGTGCCCTTTTTGCAGGAAAAGAGAGGCTCTTAGCTTTGCCTCTACACCCAATCCAGGTAGAGCAGCCCTTTATGAGATGGGGCATTGATTTTATTGGACCTATCAACCCACCATCAAGTGCAGGCCACAGGTGGATACTCACAGCCACATACTACTTCACAAGATGGACTAAAGCAGTGGCTTTGAAAGAATCTAATGAGAGTGTTGTTTTGAATTTTTATTGTGATTTGGCCTCCAGATTTGGAGTGCCTGAATCAATCATCTCTGATAATGCTCTAGCTTTTGTTGGCCTGAGAATAACTGACTGGGCTATCAAGAATGGGATTTATTTAAATACTTCATCAAATTATTACCCACAGGGTAATGGTTTGGCTGAATCCACAAACAAAAATCTCATCAAGATTATTAAGAGGGCAATGGAGAATAATTAGAGGACCTGGCACACTGATTTGAAGTTTGCTCTGTGGGCTGATAGGATAACTCTTAAGAGGTCTATTGGGAACTCCCCTTATCTGCTAGTATATGGAAAAGAGGCAAGGTTGCCTATGTCTGTGGAGCTGCCAGCATTAGACATCATGCATCATCTAGAAATGCTTGAAGCAGAGAGCCCCATGGCTGTAAGGTGTGCTTACATGATGGAGCTGGAGGAAAGCAGAGATAAAGCTATGGCAGCCATGGTAAATCATTAGCTACAAACAAAGAGAAATATTGACAAGAAGGCCACCCTCAGACATTTTAGAGTGGGTGATATGGTGCTCAAATGGGATGAGCTGAGGAGTAGACTAGGAAAGCATTCCAAATTTGACAGCATGTGGAGTGGCCCCTTTCTCATCACTGAATACAAGGAGCACAATGCATTTCAGTTGTCCAATATGAATGGAGAAAATTTGCATATCCCAGTTAATGGGATACATTTGAAAAGATGTTTTGAGGTATGAGCACCCTGTAAATTAGTAGATTAGACTTCTTGTTTTCATAAGTGTTGTTGCTCAGTAGTTTAGTTTCTTTTACTTCCCTAAGTGCTTCTGCACATGCTGCTTTGTCATTAGGAGAAGGCAGGCCTTTCCCCCCTTTTTTGTGTTTTGAGAGGCAAGTCTGAGTTTCCCAGCATATTTTAGACTTGACTCCATGCCCAATAGATGCTTGAGGCCACTGATCTCATGTTTAGCAGGCAAACATCCCATAGAGGTCGCCAAAAATGTTAACCTTTTTTCCCTCTGTCCAGAGCCAAATAGTTAACCTGATATTTTCCTTGAAAATCCCTTTGAAAGGGTCCCTATAAAGCAAAGTGCCAAAATTTCCTAGAGGCCTTGCCTAATAAACCTTACCATTGTAAAGAGCTTGAAAAAATAGGTAGGTTTGCTTTTTACAACACCTTGAAATTCGTTCAAATGAAGAAGTTATGCATGGTCAAAGTTTTAGTCAACTGATAGTTCAAATATGCCTTTGGCGGGCTCTCAAAAAATTCTATTGGCCTTTTGAAAATGATTGTCGCGGATCGCGACATGTGTCAATGGTAGAGCGCAGTTTCTAAAAGTTTCAACATTGCCGCGGAGGGCACCACATGTCGGCTTTTGCCACAGTCTCTTTGCAGTTGCTTTAAGTTTCTAACTCGCAGTTTCTTTAAGTTTCTGGGAGTGGCACGGATGGCACCACATGGAGCCACCTGAGGGACACATAAAAGGTAACTAGAGCCTTGTGAAAGGAGACAAGTGTCAGCCTCCACTATGTTTCTAAAAGTTTCTCGGCTTCTGCCCATGTTTCGTGAGCTCCCTCATTAAAGTTTCTCAGAGTCCTGCGGAAGCTAACACATGTCGCTTTCCGCTGAGGCCCCTTTAATGTATCTAAGATGGGGTGGAATGCTCCACGTGTCCCTTGCAGTTGCTGTGGAAGCTGACATGTGTCAACTTCCACATGAGTTTCCATTTGTTTTGGTGCGAGGCTAAGAGAAGAGGTGGGCCCCTTTATTGTTTCTCAGAGTGAAGCGGAGGATGCCACGTATCGATTTCCACGGGAACTTTAAGTGTGTCTTAAAAAGTTTCTATCTTGTTTCTCTCTGCGCGAAAGGTGCCAAGTGGCAGCTTCCACTGAAGTTTCAAAGGGCCCCTTTATATGTTCTAAGTGTGCACAGAGGGCGCCATGTGTCAGCTGCGGAGGGTCTCATATGTTTCTCAAAAGATAAGCGGACAGCGACAAGTGTCGCTATCCGTTGCAAGTTTCAAGAGTCCCTATTGCATGTTTCAAGAGTAACGCAGAGGATGCCACGTGTTGGCTTCCGCATAGGTTTCAAGCAGTGTTTCTATGTATCTCAGGAGAAGCGCGGAAGGTGCCACGTGTTAGCTTCCGCTTGAGTCTCAGCTGAGCCTGTATTGTTTCTCACGGCAACGTGGAGCTTGCCACGTGTCGCAGTCCGCTAAGTTTCTAAAAGGTTTCTATCTACTGCAGAGGATGCTGCGTGCCCCTTAAATGTTTCCGCGGAAGGCGACAAGTGTCGGCCTCTGCAGTTGTTTCTTTTGTTTCAAAGCTTGGCATAGGTGGGTGGGTCCCAGTTAAGAGCCTCTGTTGCTGCGGATGATGCCGCAGGTTGCGACAGGTGTCATGAGCGGGGGCAACTTCAACTTTTGATACAGTTTTACAAGGCAACGTGAAACTTGCCATGTGTCAGCTTCCGCGTAAGTTTCCGACAGGGGCTTCTCAAGGGGAAGTGATACAAGACGGACTCAGCAGGGAAATGAAATGCAGCTAAGGGTGTTTTTTTAGGTCCGCAGCTTGTATGTTCATGTAGACAGAGGGGGAGATGCGATTGGTGGGGTCCGCAATATGCAGGGCTTTTTGGCGCCCAGATGTTGATATACATACAACCCGGACCCGATGGCATTTTTCAATAGTTTCATAATGAGCTTCGGGTCCGTAGCTTGCATTTAGGGTTGTATATGCCAAGACATAGTTAATGATACAGAAGCGATGTACCCACAGATGCAGAAGTGATATACACAGGCGGTTGACTGAAACTTTGACCGCCTATATCTCCTCCGTTTTAGAAAATTTTCACATGCTGTAAGAGGCAAAGTTGCATGTTTTCGTCCCCTCTTTCATTTGGCAGGCTTTTTGGGAGGTATTGTGACACTTTTTCAATAGATGGAGATTTTTGGGGGCATTCATTACAGCAGATATAGTAAGCAACTGTCAGCATTCAATGCTAAGTTATCCTCCACCATTTTGAGGGTCAGATCGATGACGCGGCTGTTTGCATTGAAGACCCAGAATATCTCCCACCTGCCCTTGTTCCAGATCTTTTGCGCCATTACTCTTGGCAGGTGGACATCCCTTCAGGAAGATATTTTTGATTGCAGCCCCCAGCATGGATTTTTGTAACCGACCTAAGTTAGTATTTTGTAGTGCTATATAAGCTGAGGCTTATGATGTAATAAGGGTTGGAAATCTTTTGGAAAACATTCTGTTCTCCCCATTTCCAAACAGAACTTTTCATGCTATAACCTTACCTTTCTTTAGATATATGAAAGCTATCATGCCTTTTGCCAATTTTTCTATCTCTGTGTAAATCTACATATGATTGTCTATGAATATTTCTTATTCCTCTCAATCATTTTTGCTCCTTACCTCTGTTAGAACCATCTATTCTATGTATATTTGCTTGCTGTATCTGATTATATTGTGCATGCTTCATCTATGCAAAGGTTCTTTAGATTTGTTTGGTGCATCACCCTTTTATGCTTTTCAAGTATTGTTGCTTTATCTTTCATTTTAGCACATTTCTTCCCCTTTTCACCCCAAAATACAGTAGTTTAGGTGATAACTAGACAAGGAAGCCGGCCTTCTCCGGAGGTTTGATCTCATTTAGCAAAGTCTCACACTTAGAGATCAATCCCATTGTGTCATTGGAATGCTTGGAATCCCATTCAAGCATGGTGCAATTTCACGTGACAATAGAAATGTCACCAAGTCCAACAGTAAAGATCCAAAATAAAGCCCACCCAAGTAAGAGTCAAATACAAACCACCCTAATAGCCAAGGCTATCAAAATACATGGTCAAAAGTGTAGAGTTCAAACACTAGCAATGAAAAAAAAAGTATTATTCCCAGCACCACTTTTGATTGCTTCTATTTTCATACATGTCATACTTAAATATACCAATCATAGGATCAACCATGACCACTAAGATCCAAGTCTTTAACCACAGGTTCATATCTTTCCTTATTGGTAGAGTTAATCTTATCAACGTCTCAGGCAACTCTTTTTCATTGAGTTCACTTCTATCCCGTGGCTAGAAAAAGAATTGTAAAGATCTAGGTCACTCAACTAAAAGTTCACTTGTAGTAACACATCTTATAACTTGTAGCAACACAATTTTGACAATCAGTAGGGCACATTTTTGTTAACTTGGGGAGAATAATATAGGGTCTATTGACATTATTGAATGATCCTCCATCCATGTCAATAGACCCTTTCCCACAAACATGCATATATGTGTTGTTAGCCATTACGATGTGTGGTGATGAACGAGTATCAAGTGAAGAGAACATACTTTGTGATGAAGCCATGTGATGTGAATATCTAGAATCAAGGATCCATCTCCTTGACCAGAATCCCCAATTACAACAAGTGATTTCCCCTTCTATTGTTTTGACTTTGAATGAGAAGAAGATGATGAAACCCCTGACATAGTTGAAGGAAAATTGATTTGATTCTTCATTAGAAGATACTTCAACTCATCAATCTATTTTGAATAACATTGATGTTTATCATGCCCTGATTTCTTACACTATGCACATTTGGGCTTCTCCTTAGATGATTCCCCTTTGGAAGAGGAATTTTTATGTTCTTATATGGAGGTAGATGTGGATTTTTGTTGTGTGTTCTTCCTAGGCTTGTTATTTTTCTTCTCTTTGCCACTAGAATCCTTCTCATCCTTTGCAATCAAGGCTTGTGATTTTGAAGGCTTCAAGGTGCCCATTTGAATAAGCTTAAATTGCTCCTTAGTGAGTGACATAAGAAAATCCTCAAAGGAAGGCATCTTAACTCACTCCCCAAAGCACTCTTTGTAGCATAGAAAGTAGAGAGAAACACTAAACAATTAGGTCCTAGCTTAGAGAGAACACTTAATATCAACTATGATAAGTTTTCAATCTTACAATCCTTCAATTATGCTCCCAATGACTTGAATTTGGTGATGAAGTCTTGTATGTTGTCAAAATTGCATGGATTTGAGACTTATTAGTTCATTTTCTAACAAATGTCCTTGGATTTTATCTATTTTCCCAAATGATTTTAATAATGTAGTCCACATAGCCATAGGTGTATCTAGGTGCTCAATGTGAAACAACAACTCAGGAGAGACATACAAGCACAAATAGCAAATGGCTTCTTCAAAACTATTCAACCACTTAGTCTTTTTAACTTTATCATCTGGTTCACCATCAAGCCCATGAACTATCCCATACAACCTCTTAACTCTTAGCAATTTGTTCATTTTAGATTTCTATTTAGGATAGTTGTAATGTGTTAGAAGTGGAACCGAAGATTGCTCCATGATGAAGCAGGAAAGAGAGAACACAAATCAAGAAGAATGCAAGAACAACCACAAGAAGATCCCCCCAAATTAGGTCAATCAATGACCCCCCAACAATATATGATCTTGGCACTTTATAATTAGTGTGATTAGCACTGCCACTTTCCAAATTAGCGAAGTGGTGACCTTGACCTTAGTACCTTGTAGATGCCAAATTAGGTGACAAAGATGAAAGTAAAATTCCAATATAGATTGGGATTTAATTTAAACTACACCAATGAGAAGTACACAAAAAAATGCACTTTCAAATAAATTTCACTAAAAACATGTTATCGTATGAGCTCAAATGGAGCCCTAGAAGTTCCCAAAATGAGATCTGCTTAGCAACAGCAGTGAGAATTTGCAATTTCTAGAAAATCTAGACAAAAAAATAAAAATTCATCTACACCACTATGAATCCTATGAAATTCTACCTCAAATAAAAAAACATTGCTCGCAAAAAGGAGCTTCCATGACTAAGATTGAGGCTTGCAAAACCTAAGTGCAAAATCAAAATGCAATCTGCAGAAGGGGGCCTAATTAGGGAAAAAGAGGATGACATCACACTAACATCACCTAATGCCTATAGATGGAATATTCCCTCCAGACAATATATTCTATCAATATGCCAAAATTACCATTCTACATCATGAAATGACCTATTGGAATGCAGGAAACTAACCTTAGGTCACTGATGGTGGTTTGCTAGTTGTGGAGGGTAGTTTTTGTTGGCATAATAGTATATAATATTACATTTTTAGTTTATGCATATGAAATAAATGATAGTTTATTTAAGTTAGGTTTTGGGAAGTTACTTTCCCGTAAGAAGTTATATACGAGGATAACAAGGCTTTAAAAAGCCAATGTACTGCATTGTAAAATCATCTGAAGACAATACTATATTATTCTATAATGATTTAATTTTGTGTATGTTTGCTCACCATTTCTTAATATGGTATCAGAGCATTGATTATATCTCTGTGCCTATGATTGAAAAATGGTCTTGAAGAAGACAGTTATGTCTACAACGTAGAGAGATGTTTTCTGCGGATGGTGTATCTACTAGGAGAACTATTGAAGTAAAGGCTGCCTATGGGGAGAGTATTATCCTCTTTGTTTACTATTTTATTTTGGTGTTGAACTTCTAAGTGCTGCACACTATGTAAGTATTAGAATTTTTGAAAGGATGTGCAATGTTTGGAAGAGTAAATTTGACTGAGTTGTGCCATTATTTTTAAATTATGGAGTATTGAATTTTGATGCTGGCCGCTACAATTTTCACATTTAAGCATATTTTTTTTAATTGTTGCATTAATTGTTGTCAAGCATTGAACATTCCTCTGAAACCTTGAAGATTTGATGAGGCATTTGTCAAAGGCATCTGGCATTCATTATGAGGCATTTTGAAAGACTACACATGGAGTTAAAACAAGTTTATTTACATGAATGCCAAGCATAGAAGTTTGGTGAAAGTGGTTAAAGTGTTTTCCCATATGAAAGAATGAAACATCTTGTGAATATATTATTGCAGCATATAGAAGACATTCCTCGAGTGAGTTTAAAAATTGACTGAAATTTATTAATGTTATGCTTTATGAAACGTGAGCCAATGTGAAAAGAAAAAAGATGTGTTGATGGGTAAAAGACATACGTGAGAAGTAAAATAAGTTTATGTTTCATGAAGTTTAAAACAAATATTGAAAAGTTTTTACCTTACGTGAGAAGTAAAATAAGTTTATGTTTCATGAAGTTTAAAACAAACATTGAAAAGTTTTTACCTTTCTTGGGAGAAAGTTAGAAAGAAAAGTTTTTAAAAAGGGAGAGATTTTTCATCTTTTAAAGAGTATTATTTTAAAAAGAAAGATAAGTGGGGAGACATAAGTAGTAGAATTTTTATGAAGATATTTAATTTATGAAAGGGAGACATAAGTAGTTTCTTTTTAAAGTGGGGAGACATAAGTAGTAGAATTTTTATGAAGATATTTAATTTTATGAAAGGGAGACATAAGTAGTTTCTTTTTTTTAAGGGCATTTAAAATATTTAAAGAATTTATTTTTTGCCTTTGGAGTAATATGGTGGAAAACATTGGAGTTATTTTATCATGGCTACATCAAACATTGATTGTGCTCTTAGGGCCATTTATACTACACCTGATAGAGTTTTCAAAGGCTCATATGTAACATCAGTTGGATAAAGTGTAACCACATCAAATTGGAGGCAGGTGGCATCGGAGGATGGAGGATTTTCCATCATATTAAGTTAGCTTCTCACTTTGAGATGAAGCTTTGCATGAGAAGCATTTTTGGTTTTGGTTGTTTTGTTTTTCTTTGTTGATGCTGACGGAGCTGACAGATTTGAAGAATGTATGTTTTGTGAAGATTTTGTTTTGGAGACAGGTTTGGGGTTTGGTGTTGAGCTCAATATGGATTGTTGTCCAGCGAGCTTCAACGAGTATATGATCTTGAATTATACCCTTTCGCGGTCACTAGACAACATGCTAGAGATTTGTCGTATCTCTTAGGGTCCATTGTCGAATAATTCAAGACTCTGATTTGAGAGCTTGGGACTAAAGAGCTCAAGAACATAGCTCGAAGCTACGCCTTTCTGAGGGTAGACGAGATAGCATGATGGAGCCTCACTTGGTTCAGGATTTGTTCTTTGGGAGAAGATCTTCTATAAAATATGTATTCATATTATGTAATCAGTTTTGTTGAGTATGTTAGAATTCAGGGGGGTCCCCTAGTATTTTTGTGGGAACAATGTAATAAGGGGGGGAATGTTGGCATAATAGTATATAATATTACATTGTTAGTTTATGCATATGAAATAAATGTTAGTTTATAAGTTAGGTTTTGGGAAGTTACCTTCCCGTAAGAAGTTATATACTGGAATAACAAGGCTTTAAAAAGCCAATGTACTGTATTGTAAAATCATCTGAAGACAATACTATATTATTCTATAATGATTTAATTTTGTGTATGTTTGCTCACCATTTCTTAATAGTTTTGTATTCGTCAACTATTTAAAAATACTAGCTAAGATGTTTGGATTTACTGGCAGTAGGTGGCGGGTCAATGAGATGGTCACCATGTGATAGCTTCTATGTAGGCACATACCCTACTATGTAGGTTCATAGATGGTACAACAGTACCTTGCAGTATGACCTATAGATTTTGATTTGATTTTTTAAAAATCTAAAAAATCTAAAATAGATTTAAATTATTTACTTGTACCATCCTATGATTCACTTACACTAGCACTACATAGGATTTGTGCTAGGGAATCTGCCAAGTGTGCAAAGAATATTCTCTGCAATCTATACAGTCGGGGCTAGAAAAATTCTTCTAAGGGCCTAAGGTAAATGTGTCCAAATTTGATGAATCGATAGTCAATCCTTAAGTTTTTGGGCCTTCTGGATGTGATGCAAGGATCATATTTGACCCAAAATGCTCCTAACATATGGCTACATCCTAGATTTAGCAACCACCTCCCAACTTCAAACCTTTGTAGATCTGGCCTCTAATGTCAAATTTGGACAAACTAAAAGAAAAAAATAAATTTCTTAAAGGGTGTGTGCAAGAAGTTGAGTCCACTTTTTGGCTAAAAAGTTGAAGTGTTTTCCTTGATTTTTAGAATTTGTCACATTTGACCTAAAAATTTGAAGCACTTAAAGATTGAATCTTAAAAAAAGTTAGTAATATGAAATGTAGTAATCAGAGTCTAGTTTCCAAATATGTAATTTATTTTAATACTCAGATGATACAAATTGATTTTCAATAGGCATGTCTAAAAACCACTGTTTAAAAGTCACTTTTTTTACCATACCATGCACGTGTACGTCAACCATATTTTGACCTAAATAATTGTATTTTTCTGAATCCTTTTGGGAAAAGATCTGTAACACATTGAAGATTGTTGATGATATTTTTTTGTAATTTTTTTTTGAATTATTGTTTTTGAATTATTATTATTTAATTAATATTTTATTGGTCGTAATTGTTGTTTTGAAAATCCCTCATGTATGTCACGCATAAGATGACCTAAACTTATCATTTTTTTGATCTTTTTTTTGAAATTGAAAAGATTTGTTTGAAAATTGTTGATGTATAATTTTTTTTCAAAAAATTATTTTAATAAAAAGTTATTAAAATAATAAGAAAACCTGATATTTCAAATTTATGGACCAGTTTCATAAAAAAATATTTGAAAAATAGAAAAAATAATCAAATTGTAAAAAAAATTACTTATTTAGAATCTACACAATCTCATCTATAATGGGTTTTAATTTCATCTAAAAATTCTTAAAAAGAAGTCGTCATCCATATTGCCAAAGTCCATTTCTTCAAAAAACTTGAAGCTTTTTGTTTAAAAAATAAATAATAAATACAAAAATATGTTCAACATTAAAAAAAAAAATTTAAAAGTAGACATTGTCATTTGAAATGGGTTTTAATTTCATCCAAAAATTCTAAAAAATAATTTGTCATCCATATTGCCAAAATCCATCACTTCCGAAAATATTTTGCCCTGAGGCTTCCACTAAAAGTGGACCCAACTTCTTGCACTTACCCTAAACACCCTAAACTCAATGGTGAGATTAGATTTACTCTAGCATTCTCCAAAATGAACCTATAGTACAAATCCACAAAGAAGAAACCCTCCCAAATTTGGTATTTCTATCAATTTTTTCTGATTCTCTAGGTCATCATTTGATACAATAGAAGAGCATACTCAAATTTTTAAGAGAAACCAACATTTACAACCTAGATCTCTCAAAAGACTAACATGAAACAATCATACAAGCTCTAATACCATGTTAGAGTTGGTATAAAATGCTCTATACCATGCAAGATTTGGCTATGGAGGTAGCCACCCAAGATCATGGAGCTTCAATGAAAGCACAAGAGAGACCCAACATGAATGAATAATTCCATTCTATCAAAGGATATAAATATATAATATGCATACATGAATATACATGCATGTGAAATTGCAATGAGAAGCCCTTGGTTATATAGGCCAAGGTGAAACATAGGATAACATAAGATTAAATAACAAGTGTCTTAATCTTATGACTTGAGACACAAAAAGATAACTATCCTAAGTGTGCCCTAAGTAAACTTAATTAGACAAGTGTGAATGGACCTAATGTGGAACCACTGACATCCTCTTGCGTAATCAATAAAGGGTGCACTTATGCCACTAAAATTCCTAATGGACATCTTATAAAATATCACCATCCCATGGAAGCTCCTCATCACTGTGATACTTTGAGTAATCAAAGAATTTTCATTTTGTCCATCATGCATTTTGCTTGTGACATGCTCTTGAACTAGATTTTTGTCTTAGCAAGGAGTATTAAGATTTTCTAGTTTAGGTCAAGTGCCTTCAAATCCTTAGAGATTCCATAAAAATTGTCATTATCCATTATTCCTTTTACATTCATAACAATTCAAACAAATTCAAGCTTTTACCTTTATATATTGATCCTAGTCTTAACAAATAATGTTGTCATGTCTAAGAAAAGCGAGTAGACAAACCTATGGTACCCAATAGAAGCTTGCAAGTAGACCTTACCTAATCATCCTTAGAGAGAGGTATGTTTTGTGGGGTAGTAAAATCTCTTGGTGGCACCCAACCCCTTATTGATCCTAGCAAAAAATATTAGGGGGATCATAACCCACTAAGCAATAAAAACATACAAAAAAATTAAACTAAAAAATCACAAAAAAATTGTCAAAAAAAGAGAGCAAAAAAAGAATTACTACAAAAAAAAGAAAATAAAAAAATAAAAAAGAGAGGATTTCTAATGTCTATACTCTCAGGTGGAGATAAATCTAAGCTCGAAGCTACAAACAAGGGTGGCATCTATTTTGGAGAAAATAAAAAAGAGAGGTACAAAGCATAAACATGCACTAGTTGCGAAAAGCTAAGAGTCTAGATATCTTTTAGGGCCATCTTTTGCTCTAAAGCCTTTCCTTTATCCTAGTTCTAACTTGTCGGTCATCTTCTAAGTCTAGAAGGTACTAATTTTTTTTGCTTGTCTAAGTTGAAAACTAGTCAAATTGTTTTGTCTAGATAAAAATCAAATATGTACCTTCAAAATTTGCAATAAAAGGAGAATTTATTCTTCTTCTCCCTAGCTTAGCATGTCTTTGTCATCTTTTATTTCCTTAGTCTAAGCTTTTGTCCTTGTATTGCATGTCTTTATCATCATTGTAGGTTGTTATGGCAAGGTGAGATGACAAAAGTAAACTCAACATCTACTATACGTTCTCTCATCTCCCTTCTAGTACTTACTATAATCTTATCATTTATTGGACTTACACTTGAATTAGTTTTCATTATAGGTCTTGATGTAGGACAATTACAAAGGCAAGGCCATTCTTTGGGGATGGTACTTACCTTTCATGTAGACTACCATCCCTAAGGGGGCAAATATGTAAGTATGAAAAAGGTGCAACTGTCAATATGACAATCTGGTGATGATACAAAAGTCCTAATCACAACCATGCAGGCATGAATTATACTCCTCTCAATAGTTTCTCTCTTGGTGACGTGTTTCTGAGTGTTTTCCCCCCTTGATTATCCCTCCCCAACCTTCAAACCGACTTTCCAAAGTCTTGCATACCTTCTAGTTGTCTGTCTGATCCACTTTGAGTGGGTCACCCATATTACTTGTAGGGTTGCTTGGATGACCTTGCAACTTAAGTGTGGGTCACCTACGTGACCTACCCTACTAATATGGGTGACCCACTTCCTATAAGTGGTGACCCTAGATCATCTTTTGTCATGCAAGACTTCTTTCAGTTTAGCCTAGTTTCCTCTATTTTTGTCTTGTGATCGAGAGTCCCTCCATGCATAATTGGTCCTTGAATTCCCCCAACTAATTTGAACTCTCAATCACTCTTTTGTTTACTCCCAATCAAACCTTTGTCATCTCCCAATAAATCTTCTATGATCTCTCCTCCAGCCTCTGTTCTCTCCCAATCAAAACTAGATCACTCCCTAATCAATCCTAGTTATCTACCCAATCACCACCACCATTCCAGTGTTGATTCTAGACCTATAAATACCCCTTCCATTATTTATTTTAAGAGTCTTATTTATTCTTGTATTCTTTTATTTCTCAAGATTATGCAAATTAGTCCCCATTAGCATTCTTATGCTCTACGTAGGACTACACGAGACTTTTCATTTTTGCAGTAGCTTCTAAGCTTAATCCATTTTCTTCAAATCCCTATTTTTATCCCTATCACCAAGAGGAGGATCCCACTATTTTAGAGGATGATATGGTTGCTATAGGACTTCTAAGGACATAAGCTTGACACTGGCGCCCTATTCATACAAGTTATTTTATGCTTTCATAGTAATTAGATCACAAATCTTGCTCTTGAGGAGGTAAAATGTTGTTTGTCTTTCCCTTGATAGGTAGAATTTATTGCTTTCTTAGAGTAGATTTGTTTCTATTATTTTAGAATAGTTGCAATTTCAATAGTCACCATCAAATCAAATCACAAAATTAAAAAAATATAGATCAAATTGCATTAGGAAAAGTCATTTAGTTGCAAAAAGAACCAAAATTTGCTTGCATACATATAGATTAGTTGCATTTATAAATTCATCAAAAAGATCAAAACACCCAAAAAAAGATAATAACAAAGAAAAGCCGTCGATTTCATCATGAGGCACCAATCAAAATGAACAACTACCCTCCCCCTTGGCCTATCATTCAATGTTATCAAGTATAAGGGAAGATTGAGTCAAATCCATCTTCGATGAGATCAAGGAAATCATCCCCTATCAATTCACACTTGATCAACCCAATTGTGATCTGTGATGTTATTCTTCCCTTTGAATAGAACAATCTCGGTTCCACCTCCACTCGAATGGATCTTTCCACAAGAGTGAGAATGACTGGATAGGTGTCGGCTGTAAGGACACGGTTCATGTGCCATATTAGAGTTTGACTCACCCGTATTGTGTCTGGGTAGATTCTAAGCAACACAAGGATTGTAGGTCTATGGTTGGAGGTAAAGCGCTTAGATGATGCTCTCCCTCCTATAGTTGGACAATCATATTGCTTACACTTAGATGAGATGATTATGATAGATGGACCAACCAAATTGAAATGAAAATTCAAAATATGTATGCATAATTTATGTAATCAGGTGGATTGGTAGGACAATAGTCCTAATTTGGATTTGTATCTTATTATTATTTTTAATTGCAAACATGTATCATGGAAATCTACGTAATGATGTAATGTTGGCATCTTTATTTTGAAATGTGGAATATATATATGTTTTTGGAAAAAAATCTCAAAATTTGTAACATTTGTGAGTTATTTAATTTTAAATATAAATTTGTTAAATTGTTATTGTTTTTGGGTGGTTCATTACATACCATGTGGTAATATGATAGAAGAGTTGTCTATAATGGTAGGGAAAATACTTATGCCTTAGCGAATAACATGGAAGAAGGCATATCCTCACTCCATTGAAAACCAAGGAAGATTAGGTGACAAATGATGCAAGGACCTTGCTATTAACTAGTAAGAAATACTTGAGATAAGCCAAGCAAGAGGTTGTGTGTGTTGATATAGTCTTGTACGTAGAAATAGAAAGAGAACCCAAACATGAATCTCTGAGTGTTTATAATATGATTTCCAAGGTGCTACAATTAGGCACAACATATGAAAACAGTAAGGAGCTTCCAAAAGAGAAGAATAGATTAGGAGAAGGTGGTGTAAAGATGTCAAAGGAACTACTGGAAGACAAGCTTCACAATGTAGAGAATCATGGGTTGTTGATTTTTTATTTTCTAGAAGAGTAGAGGTCTAATGAAAGGTTGACATATGCATGGAAAAAGGATGGGTTTACATAACAAAAGAGAAGAACATAACAAAAATAATGTCTTTTAATTTAGAGAACATAGAGATGTTCTTATAAGTGGTACAACATATATAGAGGAAGAGGAGAGTGAAAAGGAGTACTATAAAATGGTAGAAAAAGTGGAAGTTGGGCATCAAGTAGCAAGTTGTGTGAACAAGAAAGTCTTGGTAAGGGAAATGAACCTAGAGGTGAAGGAGAATTAGTCAAGAGATTATTTGAGTTTATCATGCAAGTGGAGTTGAGCCTAGAAGAAGATTTTATCCTCGAGAAAAAATGAGTTTTTATATCAAATATTGAATGTAGGTACTAAGGAGGAAGAGTATATGAATAAATAAGTGGTGAGTGGAGTCAAGGAAAGAGAAAATGGATTCTTAGAAATCCATCATGATGTAGTAGTTTATAAATAAAGTAATATTGTAGTAGAAGGGAAAGAATTGTTTGATGTTGCTAAGAAAGAGATAGATATGGACTTGATTGGTGGTGAAGGGCTTGTGAGGACATAATAAAATGAAGAATAATTTAGGAATATAGAGCCTACTTGATAGCTATAGACCAATAATTTTTGTTAGGTATGCTAGACATGTGGAAGAAGAATCACACGAGAATAGAGTACTGACATATTATGTACAATCATAGGGAGGAGTGACTTGCATTGAAAGAAATTTTTTTGTAAAGATCTAGGTCACTCAACTAAAAGTTCACTTGTAGTAATACATCTTATAACTTGTAGTAACACAATTTTGACAATCAGTAGGGGCACACATTTTGTTAACTTGGGGAGTATAATATAGGGGCATTGTGCAAGTATCCCCATCTATGTCAGCATAGAAACTTTCTTGAGATTTGAACTATTAAATTTTGTATTTAAATTCTCCATCCTTTTTTAGGACATATTCTTGAGATCAAAGCAACCAAACGACATTTAATTGCCTTGACTTATGATTTGAAATTCAAATTTTTAGCCTATAGCTCGTGTCTTGGACCATTTAGTCACCCCAACTAGTGTCATCAAACGTCTAATTGTGCTAATTTCTATTTGAGTGGGATTTGAGTATTTCAACTTTGGTTTTAGGCATGATTGGATATAAATACAATTTTTTGGCACCCATTAGCACTTGGTGGGAATTAGATAAATAGTTTTTTTGAGGAAGTGATCAAGGCCATGCATGTGGGAGAATAGTGAGGAGAGTGTACAAGCAACATAGATATATAGGTTAAAATTTCCAAGAGGGAATGGATACATAAGAAAAATGGTAGAGATTTCCAAAGAGTAATAAGGCTATGTGGAAGTAGGAGAAGAGATTATAAACTATTGAAACAATTACATTTTGTTTGGGCATTATAGAATTGTCTGAGAAGTATCCATTAGGGAGAGACAACGGAGATCATTTAGTATTATCAATGCTACCAACATGGGAGCAACAAAGGCCATATGTGTTTTAGAAGGATAATAGAAGATTTTAAGAGAAATAGAAATAGAGGCATGGGAAGAACATGAGAGCAACATGTAGACAAAAAGGAAGTTGTAGTGAGACCCTTATTTTTAGAAATCATTATTTTGTCTTTATGTGTGAAGGAAGAGGAAGGCCACATGAGAAAAAGGAAGGGCAATTAAGGAAAAGATAGATTATGGAGTAGGTTCTAATTAGAAGAAAAGAGAAGAGAGTATAAAAAAAAGGTGCATTGGAAGTTGGTTGCCATGTATTGAGGAGTGTCCACTATAAGGGAATTCAAAGGAGATTTACTTTATTGAAACATGGGATGCTGCCATATATGCTAAAACTAGGAGGTTTTATATATTTGTGTATTTTTCTTGTGAAAATGTATTAAATCTATGAAGTGTCTATGTGGTAGCATGATGATTAATGAATAGAAGTTTTATTATAATTTAGGTAGTTCAATGTGCATTCTCTATATGTGTGCATAGTGTCAATAAATATTATATCTTATAACTTCTCCTTGTGTCAGATTGATTTCCCTGTAGCCTCATGTGTAAAAGAGAATTTTAGTGGACTCTACTTACAACATTTGCAGGTTGTCTCAGTCATCACCACCTTCACATATAATAATTGGTTGATCCCACAATAGTGTGTCCCACTTGTAGGATATCTTGATTTTTTCCTAAAATCACATTTTTTAAGAAAAAATAATGATTTGAGATAAAAGGGATTCCATCTAAAGGGGCTTGATTGAAACGGGTTTGATCAAACCCCCTTGGATACAACTCTTTAGGCTTAAGTCAAACCCTTGATAGAGTCTCTTTCATAGCTATCAAAATGTTGACAAAAAAACAATTTTGCTTCACCTTTTAGGGCATCAAATGAAAATATTTAGAAATGCCATTTGTAAGTATGTAGCCCTTAGTATTAACTTTCTAAAAATTATAATATGTATTATATTTTGTTTAATACTATATCTATTTTTAATTTTATTATGGATGTAGGTTTATTACAAAAAACCAATGACCTCTATTCAAGACACTAGGAAAAATAATAAACATTGTTAGAAAAAAATTTTAAAAAAATACACCGTACTCCACATAGATGTCCTTTCAATTAAAAAAATTAATTTCAATATATATGCTAAGAGAAAAATTTCAAAAAAATGCACTGCACTCCACTAGGATTGAAATGTTGAAAGCATAAAAATTTCACAACATTATTTCCTTCAAAATTTAGGGTCTGCAACTACAATAAATTTATGTTCCAAAATTCTTTCAAAATTTAGAGTCTACAAAACTATAATCAATTATAGTTTAAAAATTAAAATTAAAAAATAAATAAAAAATTAATTGCATTACATACAAGTTACAATGTAATCATTCTTGATTATTTCTGTAAATTTATAAAGATGGAGGTAAAAATAGAATTGTAAAAAAATGAAGAACATTGATTATCTTTAAAACTTACATACATAACAACTACACTAAATTTTCTATGACAATTAAAAGCAAATTTCTAAATTAATGTATTTAATATTAAAAAATAAAAGATAATCTTATATTCTAAAAATTCAAAATTTTTCTTTGAATTTTTTTTTTATATTCTATTTTTGATAAATATTTTAAATTAATACACAAAATATCCTAATTTTTTTAATTATATAATTATATAAAAATATAGCAAGTTACATTATACGACCTAATAAATTTTAAAATTATAAAAAATTCAATTTAAAATTGAAAAAAAAGGGTCACAATCAAATAATAAACGTTGTAATCAACCTACCAGGCTACCAGCTCTTTGCTTTGAGTCACATAAGGCAGCTGAAGTGGCCCACAATAATTGCGTAGAATTCCTGAGAGAATTCAGGATGCACGTGGACTAACTACTGCCAAAGAGAAGAGACACTGATGGTATAGCAATGGCCATAACACTAATGACTAAGAAAATTGTATAGATTAATGAATTATTTTGTTTTAGAGTGATTTTGCTGGGCAAGAACGGGTGACAGGCAGACATCTGTGATGAATAGGAAATATTTGAGGAGCTTATTGAGGCAGGATGTGGGCTTCTTTGATGTTCAAGGTACCACTACATCCCAAGTGGTTACAACCCTTTCTAATGATACCCTTGTCATCCAAGACGTCTTCAATGAAAAGGTATATGTTAAATCAATTAATTTTAAGATACTGAAAACAACTAGTATGTTTATTTTCCATATTAATTTGATTTTTTACAAGTTGGATTTAGATCTAGTGAGAGGCATAGCATTGGGAAGCATTGGACTAATGTTTTGTATGTGGGCATTCTTGTCATGGTATGGTAGCAAATTGGTCATGTATGATGGTGCAAGTGGAGGAATGGTTTTTGCTAGTGGAATTTGCATAATTTTGGGTGGATTGTAAGTGTTTTTTTATGGGAAAACTTCATTTAACACGTTATATTAGAAACATAATTGTTTATAGTTAAATGGATAGGAATTTCTCTTGTTTTTAGGATTTATGACTTTAATTTGGTTTTAGCATTTCACTTGTCATATGACATTGATGTTGTCAAGAAAAAATAGTTGATGCAATTGTTTTGTAGAGGTTTAGGTAGTGCACTCCAAAAACATGAGGTTTTTTTGGAGCATATGGTGCCACTCAATAGATATTTGAGATGATTGACATAGTTCCTATGATAGACTTTGATGATAGTGAAGGAGAAATTCTACAAGAAGTGTTCGATGAAGTTGAAGAAATGTTAGATTTGCATGTCCATCTAAGCCAGAAAGCCTTGTATTTGAGAATTTCTCTCACCGTTTTTGCAAGTAAAGAAATTGCATTGGTTGGAGGGAGTGGGTCAGGCAAGTCAACAACTATTACATTAATAAAAAGATTCTATGATCCTTTGAGAGATACTATGAGATGGAGTTAATATCAAAAAAATGAATTTAAGATGGCTTCAAAGTCAAATGGAATTACTAAGCTGCCAAGAACTTGCCACTTCTATCAAAGAGAACATTTTGTTTGGAAAGGAGGAAATATGGACCAAGTTATTGTTGCAGCCCAAGTTGCCAATGATCACAAGTTCATTACTGAATTACCAAATGGCTATGACACTCAAGTAATATTTTCTCCTTTGTCTTTCGATGTACTATTACACATAAAATCAAAAGATACAATTTATATTTATGAAAATGTTAACAAATCATGTAATTAAATTCCTTCCTTTTCCTTTTTAACATTGAATGCCACAATAAGGATTTTTAGTTGTATGAGCAAATATGGAGACATGTTGTTTTTAGGTGTATTTGATTTGAAAAGAAAAATATTTACTTGCAGAGTTTGTAAGAAAGTACATTTTTAAGCTTTTACGAAATTTTTTAGGTGGTGGCTAGTATACTGCAAACTAAATTTTTTAGTGAAGACTCTCACTTAGTTTTTTTTGCAGATTCAAATTTACAATCTTTAGATCTATTGTGTTACATCCCCTTTTTGGATTCAATATTACTATTTACTTTTTCTTAAATAGTACAGTTATGTGGATATGTTTTTAACATCATAGGAACTGATGATATGAATAGAGAAGGTTAATTTTATGAAATTATGGAATCTATTTGATTATGATCAATATGATGTTATGAATTAGAATGTCTTTTTGATAGGAAAATGAAATGATTTGATATATATGTGTTTTGAGTAGAATATTGGTGCTTTGACCACAAAATTGTATGTGAGTTTGTCAATGACAGGAATAGACAGAACATGTTCGCCATGAAGAAAGAAGAAGAGAAAGTATCTTTGAGAAAGAGAGAATAGACTCTAGAATAACCCATGGGTGCTTGCCACTGAAAACGCATATCAGGTAGACAAACCTAGATGCTTTGAGTTCGAGCTAAGTCATTTTTAGACGAGAGTCGAGGTTTGCAAGAATAGGTCTTTCTCCTTTCGTAAGTCGTCGTATTGAGTATGGGAAATCGACATCAGTGTCGTAATACTCTAAATCATGTCAAACATGAACGACTGATATATTGTTTATATGTGCATATGTATATACTTGTGGTTGAATTGTAAGTCTTATCTTGTTTTTGGTTCAGTGCAAAAGTCAAAATTGTGCGTAAGTCGATCCCAAACCTTGTTTTGGCATTTGCACTCAATTCGTCGTTATTGTCGTAAAGCGCTAAGAGCGTATGACATAAACGTCTCCTTGCAAAATTTGACGGATGTTGAATTGTTCTTTATTGGGCTATTATCGAATACTAAAGGGTTTAAATAATGTTTTAAAATCTAGAGACCATGGTGTGTAGTACCCTTGGTCGTAAGGTATTGGAATATGTAATATTTTGTTAGTTATAATTTAAGTGTCATTTTGAGATAATTCCTTTATTCTTGAGTGATGTCGGTAATCGGGCAGAAGCTCGAGAGGGACACATTTAAGTTCTTTTCTATGATGTCTTTTATTTCGAATAAGTCTTTTTGCCTTCAAGCTTTAGACCTCTTGTTGATTGTCGGTATAGCTTTTAATTCGAAACCTTTGCATTGATTTATACTCATAGCAGAGATGAGTAGTAAGACAGTTGGTTAAAACTGCCAACCGCCACCTCGCCTATGTGGAGCTCTATCTTGGAGAATGATTGCGATTTGTGGGAGTGGCCAAACCATTTATTGGTTGAGATCGCATAAGGTGGAAAAATGTTTTGCATGCCAGATAAGATACCCTTATCGATAGGCATGGTCTGGTTAGTGGAGGAGACAGTTATTCCTTTGTAGTGAATGGGGAATATATAGAGTAGTAAGGGTCAGTTTTTAGAGGACAGAACACGGAGGAGAAGCAAAACAAGTTTGCGCAAGGAGCAACAAGTGAACGGCTAAGAGAATAGCAAGTGTCGTGGACCAATTTGTAAGCAAACTCAAGAGACTATCTACAGGTTCTCTTCCTCTCTTCGCTGCGCAGTCATAGTTTTCTTGTTATGAGTAATGTCTTCACTAGCATTTCGATGGAACATAGAGTTTGCTTGAAGATACAAAGTGTTATTTGTTAATAACTGTAGCCTGTGTGTTTTTGTTATTATCAAAACGAGAGAAATGTTTATGTCTTCTACACTGCACTACACCGCACCAAATATGTGAAACCCACAATTTATTGTATTGTTCAACGAAGGTCGAGAATAATTGTGAAGTCATTGGTTTTACTTTAGAAGATTTATAGTTATGTGTGGGGTGCAAATCTGAGTAAGTGTTGGTCGTAAAACATTTCACCACTATTACAAACCGTAGAGGCAAAGCCTTCGACGACATAGACTGAGATCATTTTTGGATAGTCGAATGCTAATGTTTAGCTCTGTCAAGTTTAAAGGTCAGCTTGTATAGAGTAAAAGATTTGTTTGTGTCAACCATTGACAGAGGGTTATCAATAGTGAAGAGGTGCAAGTCGTAACATGCAAGACTTCACTGTCATCCTCTTTTTCTGAGTTAAAACTAGTCGGTCGACCATGGTGAAATTATTAACATAGCTGCGAATAATAACAAGCTTTAGATTATATGCTTTTGAAGGTAATTTTTTTGCTAATGAAGTATTTAAACTATTATTTTTTCGAGAGAAGACCTTATTGTTATACCAATTATTATTATGAATTTTTTACAACAATGTAATGAGTCTTTTGTCAAGTCTCAAGCTTAGACTTACATGCAATCTAATTGGTAGAAGAAATGATATGACAGGGTTTTCTAATGTTTAGATCAACAAAGTTTAAGCTATGTCGAAGCTTTCGACACGTTGAAGTAGTATATTGTGAGTGTTAAATTTTAACGTAGGGTTTTTGAACGTTGTATTCTTTAAATTGGATTTTAGAGAAACCCTTTGAAAACAACAAAGGTGAGTTTAGTGACCACTCTTAAGTGGATAAGTTAAGTAGTGGGCTAGCTTAGAGAACATTGAAATAACTTTTAGCATTATCCGAATAATCGATATGCCAGGAAACCATTCTTTTATCATGAAGACGGAGAGGTTTCCATGAGCTTGTAGAGAGAGAGTAAACCTCAATGCCATGTGTTAATGCATGATGAATTTCAAACACCTTGAGGTTATCGAGGTTGTTATATAGAACTTATAAATAGGTAACTATAGGATTGCAATTAATTCAAGTCGAGTGGGGTGGGTGAACTTATTACATGCGTTGAGACAATGCTAATTATATTCAAATCCTTTGGCCAAGGTAATGCATGATCCTCAAGTGCATTGATAGTTCACTGTGACTGGATGGCGTAGCTTGAGGAGTGGTCATGCTTGACTAGAGGGTATCTAGGGGATTGCATGATAACAAGTCACGTAGGTCACAACACGAGAGCTCAGATGGCAAACACCATTGGTTATCCTAAGTCTATCCTCTTGAGTAGGGTAGGGCCACTTCCGGTTAGGAAGGAGTGCAGGAGACCGACGGTCTGTGGTTGGAGATTAAGCTCCTTGAAGATACTTTCTCTTCTTAATCCTTGAGGATTGCCGAGACTTGAATTTGGATGGTCGACAATCGAGATGCAGTGACATTGGTAAGTTCCTATTTTGGATTTGTTCTAAGTAACTTTTAACAACATATTGTTTAAATGTTATGGATGATTATTTCCTTTGTTTTAAGATATATATTCATGATTATTGTAAGTCGATGGATGTTCTTCTTGGATATAAGAATTGGAAACAAATTACTTTTCTGTTTTAAACTTTCAAAAAAAAAAATATTACCTTTGGTTAAAAACTTAGTTTTTAGAGTAAAATCAGAACTGGGTGTTACATATGGTATCTGAGCTAACCAGGTTTAGTACTAGGGCTGATGAGTCCACTAACTTGATTAGGAATCAACATTATGCGGGTAGATAATGATTTGATTTGCTATGCCAGGATGGTACGTATCAAGAAAACTGTAAGGAAGTCCTTCGCTGGTAAGGAATGTTATCTGCAAGCTAAGCAGAAATGACTTGCGATGATCAAGACTATTGAGAAAATAAATGATGAGAATGACATTTGGCTAGATGATGTGGAAACTTTTGCCAATGCTCTGTCACAACTCAAACGAATGAAAAAAGAACTCCTAGAGACAGCTAGGATGACAGCTAGAATCATGGTCAATTACTGCCCTATTAGTGTACCTGTTAGTGTACCTATTAGTGTACTTGTTAGTGTACCTATTAGTGCACCAATGATCACTAGGAATCCTCATATACCACCTAGAGCTGAAATCATTATACTATCATCTGATAGCGAGTCTGAGGGTTATACACCTCGTGAATATGTGTCAGACAATGAATCCAAAGGTTACACCCCACTTGTAAATACTGAGTGAAACATGAGATATGTCTATCTTTAAAGAATGTATATACAGTTTTGCAAAGTATAATAAAGACAAATTTTGGTTTGAGAATAACTATGGTTCTGAGCAATTGTTATGCTTTGATAATATACAAAATAATAAATCATAGAACTGATTGGTACTTGCTTAAGCAGGTGAGAAAATAAACAATCATGGATCAATCAGAGTTTAATGAGGGGGAAGATCGAGAAGGTCACCACTCTCAAGAAAAATCCACCGATAAATTGGATAGAATTCTTAATCTTCTTACTGAAACTAAGGAAAGGTTGGGCAAATTGGAAAAGAAAGTGAATGAAACTGGGAATACGGAGGGTGAAAATGAGAGTTCTAATAATGCAAGTAAAAGTAAACAACGGGATCATGGCACGTCAAGTGAAAACCAAGATGATAGTGAAGCTCAAAGGGAGACCAAAGACAAACTTGCACTAGAATTATCTAAGGATATGAAATTGATTATCCCTCCCAAATTTGACGGAACGAAAACTGTTGATGCAGTAGAAGCATGGTTAACAGAAATGGAGAAATACTTTGAAATAAAAAATTACTCTGAGATTACAAAGGTAGTGTGGGGAGCATATCAGTTATCTGGAGAAGCATCCACTTGGTGGATGAACAAGAAAATGGAACTGGAATTAAGTCCCTTGAAGGTGACATGGAATGAATTTGTGGAACTTTTTCGAAAGAGGTGGTTACCACAATTATATTTTGATCAAAAGCTAACAGATTTCTAAAACCTCAGGCAAGGTGATCTATCTGTGATTGAATATGCAAAAAAATTTACTAGATTGTTGAAGTATGTTCCTCAATATCAAAAGGATGAAAGATTTCGGATAAGAAAATTTATCATGGGACTCAATCCTAAGATTGGCGGTGAGGTGGAGGTGCATGGTCCAAACACAATGGACCAGGTGTATGAGAAAGAAATTAAGCAGGAATAGAAGATCAAATCCATTTCTGCTTACCGTGAAAAGAAACGTAAGAGATTTGATAAGAACTTCAATGATCAGACGTATAAAAGGAAGAATGATAAAGGATATGGAAACAGGAGGTTCGATAAAGGGAATCAAAAAAGCAAAGGGGGAGTTGGTAATGAACGAAGAAATGAAGACTATAAGAAAAATGACAATTTTAAGGAGAATGATGATGCTATGAGTAGACCATCCGAGAAGAGAGGACCAATTTGAGGATGTTTTTCTTGTGGTGGAGATCATTATGCTAACCATTGTCCTAATAAAAAGTAGAACGGGTAGCCTAGGAATGCAGTACTTCCTTTGCAGCAAGAAGCATTTCAACAAAGGATTCATGCTGCCCTTGACAATCGACAAGCTGAGTATCAGATTACTCCCATTGAGATGATAGGTACATTATTTGGAGTTCCTATTTCTATTCTATTTGATACTGGTGCAACAAAAAATTTTGTGTCATCTAGAGTCTTAAGTAAATTTCCTAGAAGAGCTGGTTTTATGTCAAAACCGTGGATAGTTGAGTATGCAAATCACTCAAAGGCTCAGGTAGAGCAATGTTTGTTCGAAGCTAAGATTGATATTTCAAACTTCTCCACTAAGGTAAATTTATATGTGGCACCTTTAGGGTCCTACGATGTCATCTTAGGAATGAATTGGTTGTGGAGACATAGGGCCAAGGTAGATTATTTTCATAAAACAATTGAGTATTTGGATGATATAGGAAATATAGTAAATTTTCAAGGTATCCAAAGGGAAATAAGGATCAGATCTATTTCTTCAAAACAATTAAAGCGGGCTAGGCATAAGGGATGTCAACTTTTTGTAGTCAAAATGACCTAGTAGAGGAAGCCTTAGAGAAGCAAACATTTGAGGAAAAATATCCATATCTTTGCAATTTCAGTGATGTATTTCCTGAGGAACTTCCAGGCTTGCCTCCAAAAAGAACCTTTGATTTTGCCATTGATATTAAACCAGGATCTGAGCCAGTATCTAAAGCTCCATATCGAATGACCACTACTGAACTTATGGAATTGAAGGCTCAATTGCAGGAGCTATTGTCTAAAGATCTAATTAGGCCAAGTGTATCACCATGGGGAGCTTCGGTTATTTTCGTCAAGAAGAAGGATGGAACCCTTAGACTATGTATAGATTATCGGATGCTAAACAAGGCAACAATAAAGAATAAGTATCCACTGCCACGTATTGATGATTTATTTGACCAAATGCGTGGTGCATCAGTCTTTTCTAAGATAGATTTGAGATCTAGATACCATTAGTTGAGGTTGAAAGATGAAGATATTCACAAGACTACATTTAAAACAAGATATGGTCATTATGAGTTTACTGTGTTGCCATTTGGATTAACCAATGCACCAGCTGCTTTCATGAATCTCATGAATAGTGTTTTCAGAGATTGCCTTGATAAATTTGTCGTAGTTTTCATAGATGATATCCTAATATATTCCAAAAATGAGGAGGAGCATATACATCATCTTCAAATTGTTTTGCAATGATTAAGAGAACACAAATTGTATGCGTAACTCTCGAAATGCATTTTCTTTCAGAAAGAAGTGCAGTATTTGGCACATACAATATCAACTGAAGGGATATCAGTTGACCCAGCTAAAATTAAGGCTATTATGGAATGGCTTGTACCTTCCAATGTTTCAAAGGTATGAAGTTTTATGGGATTGGCCGGATATTATAGAAAGTTTGTTTTGAATTTCTCAAGTATTGCTAGTCCAATTACTTCCTTGCAGAGAAAAGGAAAATAGTTTGTTTGGACTAAAGAATGTCAAAAGGCATTTGATTTGTTAAAAGAAAAGTTAACAACAACACCAATCTTGAAAGTCCCTGATCCTAAAGGATAATTTGAGGTTATTACTGATGCCTCGGGAGAAGGGTTAGGAGGTGTGCTTATGCAAGATGGGCATGTAATAGCCTATGAATCAAGAAAGTTGAAAAACTATGAGCAGAATTACACTCCTCATGACTTAGAACTGGCAGCAGTGATTCACACCCTTCAGATGTGGCGACATTATTTGTTGGGAAAGACTTTTGTACTAAAATCAGATCATCAAAGTCTTCGTTACATATTTACACAACCTCATCTCAATGCAAGACAAAGGAGATGGTTAGAATTAATATTAGATTATGACTTTGAGATTTCTTATATCAAAGGTAAAGAAAACCGAGTAGCTGATGCTTTAAGCAGAAGAAGACACATAGCTTCTATAATCTCTATTCATTCTAATTTTGAAGATTTAGTATTGCAAAGTTTATCTAGAGATGAATATTATGAGTAGGTGAAACAAGCTCTGCAATTAGACCCTAAGGATCCAAGATATAACAGATTTTGTTTTGAGTCAGATGGATTAATGAGATTTAAGGGAAGAATCTACATTCCTAATTCTGTAGAACTTAGAAACCTTGTTTGGAAGGAAGTTCATTGTGCACCTTATTCCAGACACCCAGGAGTAACAAAACTTTTAGCTGATGTCAAGCCGCTATATTTCTGGAAAGGAATGAAAAGCGACACTGCAAGGTTTGTGGCAAGTTGTTGGGAGTGTCAGAGAGTGAAGGCAGAACACCAACATCTTGCTGGATTGTTATACTTGCAAGATATTCCAGAATGGAAATGGCAGGTTGTTAGTATAGATTTTGTTCAAGGGTTACCAATGTCTAAGAATAGGCATGATGCAATATTGGTTGTTGTAGATAAACTAACCAAGGTAGCACATTTTATATTGGGAAATTTGACAGATGGAGCTCATATTTTGGCTCAGAAATTTGTGCAAGAAATATTTAGATTGCATGGGGTACCTGCAAAGATTATATCCGATAGAGATGCTCGAATAACCTCTCGGTTTTGGCAAACTTTATTTTCAGCATTAGGGACTAAACTCAATGTGAGCACCGCTTATCATCCTGAAACTAATGGACAAACAGAAAGGGTTAATCAGGTCTTAGAAGATCTTTTAAGAATGTATTGCATGGATCAGCAATACAGATGGGAGGAATATTTACCTCTTGTTGAATTTGCCTATAACAATTCCTATCATTCTGCCATTAAGATGGCACTGTTTGAAGCATTATATGGAAGGAAATGTAGAACTCCTATAAGCTGGGATAAGCTGGAAGATAGGATAAACATTAGACCTGAAATGCTTGCGGATATGGAAGAAGAGTGAAAATGATTAGGAAGAGGTTGGTAGAAGCCAATGACACGCAAAAAAGTTATGCAGATCGCAAACAAGTGCCTAGACATTTCTTTGTTGGTGAGAAAGTTTTTTTGCGAGTGAAACCCCATAAAAGCTCAATCAAATTTGGTAAATCATCAAAGTTGGCTCCTCGATATGTCGGACCTTTTGAAGTCCTTGAGATTATCAATCCAGTGGCCTACAAAGTTGCTCTACCTCCAGTCTTGTCCAAAATGCATAATGATTTTCATGTGTCATACCTAAAGAAATATTTTGTAGGTAATGACCACATTCTTAAATGGAATTCTTTACAGATACAAGAGCCAAGAGTGGTTGTGATCGAGCCACTCAAGGTGCTCAAAATGCATAAACTTCGTTTACGTAATTGAGAGATTTTGCAATGCAAAATTCAGTGGGACCAATATGGCGAGGATAGCGCCACTTGGGAAGACTATAATGACATCTACCAAAGATTTCCTTATCTTTTCAAAAACATTAATGTTAAACTATAAAAGTGTGTTTTATGTTAAATTTTGCTTAGTAAACTCAATCATCAGGGACGATGATTCTATAGGGGAAAGATATGTTACATCCCCTTTTTGGATTCAATATTACTATTTACTTTTTCTTAAATAGTACAGTTATGTGGATATGTTTTTAACATCATAGGAACTGATGATATGAATAGAGAAGGTTAATTTTATGAAATTATGGAATCTATTTGATTATGATCAATATGATGTTATGAATTAGAATGTCTTTTTGATATGAAAATGAAATGATTTGATATAAATGTGTTTTGAGTAGAATATTAGTGCTTTGACCACAAAATTCTATGTGAGTTTGTCAGACAGGAATAGATGGAACATGTTCACCAGGAAGAAATAAGAAGAGAAAGGATCTTTGAGAAAGAGAGAATAGACTTTGGAATAACCCATGGGTGCTTGCCACTGAAAACGCATATCAGGTAGACAAACCTAGATGCTTTGAGTTTGGGCTAAGTCATTTTTAGACAAGAGTCGAGGTTTGCAAGAATAGGTCTTTCTCCTTTCGTAAGATGTTGTATTGAGTATGGGAAATCGACATCAATGTCGTAATACTCTAAATCAGGTCGTCAAACATGAACGATTGATATATTTTTTATATGTTCATATGTATATACTTGTGGTCGAATTGTAAGTCTTATCTTGTTTTTGGTTTAGTGCAAAAGTTGACATTGTGCGTAAGTCGATCCCAAACCTTGTTTTGGCATTTGCACTCAATTCGTCATTATTGTTGTAAAGCGCTACGAGCATATGACGTAAATGTCTCCTTTTGAAATTCGACGGATGTTGAATTGTTCTTTATTGTGCTATTATAGAATACTAAAGGGTTTAAATAATGTTTTAAAATCTAGAGACCATGGTGTGTAGTACCCTTGGTCGTAAGGTATTGGAATATGTAATATTTTGTTAGTTATAATCCAAGTGTCATTTTGAGATAATTCCTTTATTCTTGAGTGATGTCGGTAATCAGGCAGAAGCTCGAGAGGGAAATATTTAAGTTCTTTTCTATGATGTCTTTTATTTTGAATAAGTCTTTTTGCCTTCAAGCTTTAGACCTCTTGTTGATTGTCAGTATAGCTTTTAATTCAAAACCTTTGCATTGATTTATACTCATAGCAGATATGAGTAGTAAGACAGTTGGTTAAAATTGGTAACCGCCACCTCGCCTATGTGGAGCTCCATCTTGGAGAATGATCATGATTTGTGGGAGTGGCCAAACCATTTACTGGTTGAGGTCGCATAAGGTGGAAAAAAGTTTTGCATGCCGGATAAGATACCCTTATCGATAGGCATGGTCTGGTTAGTGGAGGAGACAGTTATTCCTTCGCAATGAACGGGGAAGATATAGAGTAGTAAGGGTTAGTTTTTAGAGGACAGAACATAGAGGAGAAGCAAAACAAGTCTGTGCAAGGAGCAACAAGTGAACGACTGAGAGAATAGCAAGTTTCGTGGACCAGTTTGTAAGAGAACTCAAGAGACTATCTACAAGTTCTCTTCCTCTCTTTGCTGCGCAGTCATAGTTTTCTTGTTATGAGTAATGTCTTCACTAGCATTTCGATGGAACATAGAGTTTGCTTGAAGATACAAAGTGTTATTTGTTAATAACTGTAGCCTGTGTGATTTTGTTATTATCAAAATGAGAGCAATGTTTATGTCTTCTACACTGCACTACACCGCACCAAAGATGTGAAACCCACAATTTATTGTATTGTCCGACGAAGGTTGAGAATAATTGTGAAGTCATTGGTTTTACTTTAGAAGATTTATAGTTATGTGTGGGGTGCAAATTTGAGTAAGTGTTGGTCGTAAAACATTTCACCACTGTTACAAACCGCCGAGGCAAAGCCTTCGACAACATAGACTGAGATCATTTTTGGACAGTTGAATGCTAATATTTGACTCTGTCAAGTGTAAAGGTCAGCTTGTATAAGAGTAAAAGATTTGTTTGTGTCAACCATCGTTAGAGGGTTATCAATAGTGAAGAGGTGCAAGTCGTAACATGCAAGACTTCATTGTCATCCTCTTTTTCTGAGTTAAAACTAGTCGGTCGACCATGGTGAAATTGTTAACATAGCTACGAATAATAACAAGCTTTAGATTATATGCTTTTGAAGGTAATTCTTTTGCTAATGAAGTATTTAAACTATTGTTTTTCTGAGAGAAGACCTTATTGTTATACCAATTATTATTATGACGTTTTTACAACAATGTAATGAGTCTTTTGTCAAGTCTCAAGCTTGGACTTACATGCAATCTAATTGGTAGAAGAATGATATGACAGGGTTTTCTAATGTTTAGATTGACAAAGTTTAAGCTATGTCAAAGCTTTCGACACGTCGAAGTAGTATATTGTGAGTGTTAAATTTTAACGTAGGGTTTTCGAACGTTGTATTCTTTAAATTGGCTTTTAGAGAAACCCTTCCAAAACAACAAAGGTGAGTTTAGTGACCACTCTTAAGTGGATAAATTAAGCAGTGGGCTAGCTTAGAGAATATTGAAATAACTTTTAGCATTATCTGAATAATCGATATGCTAGGAAACCATTCTTTTATCATGAAGACAGAGAGGTTTCCATGAGCTTGTAGAGAGAGAGAGAGAGAGAGTAAACCTCAATGCCATGTGTTAATGCATGATGAATTTCAAACACCTTGAGGTTATCAAGGTTGTTATATAGAACTTATAAATAGGTAACTATAGGATTGCGATTAATTCGAGTCGAGTGGGGTGGGTGAACTTATTACATGCGTTGATACAACACTAATTATATTCAAATCCTTTGGCCAAGGTAATGCATGATCCTCAAGTGCATTGATAGTTCACTGTGATTGGATGGCGTAGCTTGTGGAGTGGTCATGCTTGACTAGAGGGTATCTAGGGGATTGCATGATAACAAGTCACGTAGGTCACAACACCAGAGCTTAGATGGCAAACACCATTGGTTATCCTAAGTCTATCCTCTTGAGTAGGGTAGGGCCACTTCTGATTAGGAAGGAGTACGGGAGACCGATGGTCTGTGGTTGGAGATTAAGCTCCTTGAAGATACTTTCTCTTCTTAATCCTTAAGGATTGCCGAGACTTGAATTTGGATGGTTGACAATCGAGATGTAGTGACATTGGTACGTTCCTATTTTGGATTGGTTCTAAGTAACTTTTAACAACATATTGTTTAAATGTTATGGATGATTATTTCCTTTTGTTTTAAGATATATATTCATGATTATTGTAAGTCGATGGATGTTCTTCTTGGATATAAGAATTAGAAACAAATTACTTTTCTATTTTAAACTTTCAAAAAAAAAAATATTACCTTTGGTTAAAAACTTAGTTTTTAGAATAAAATCAGAACTGGGTGTTACATATTGCATACATGTACCTTACATGTTTTACCATGTTGACTTTTATTCTTGATATTCTCATTTGAACTAAAAAATCTTCTGCTTTGTTCTGTTGTGCAGGTGAGATCTTTAGTGGGAGAGCAGCTATCCCTCATAATAAGCATTGTGTTTGCTATGGGAATAGCCTTCACGCTAAGTCTGATTGTATCATGGCACTTTGTAATTGTTTTAATAGTAGTGCAGCCACTCGCACTAGTGTCATTCTATGTCAAAAAGTTTCTTCTTCAAAAAATGTCTAAGAAGGCTATAAAATCTCAAAGTGAGGGATGCCAAGTGGCTTCCAAGGCTGTGGGTAACCATAGGACCATTACGGCCTTCTCATCACAGGCAAAAAAAAATTAGTCTCTTCGAAAAAACTCAGGAGGCTTCGCACAGAGAGAACATCAGGCATTCTTGGATTGCGGGGTTAGTTCTAGGAACATCGCAACTGGTGACCTTTTGCAATGCAACACTGAACTTCTGGTATGGAGGACAATGGTGCAGAGGGGATACTCCCCTCTCGCAGAAAATACACCCTCACTACACTCACACAATTCGCCAAATCACAGCTCAATTTTCAGACAACTAAGCATACAGATTGCAATAAGAAATTGACTTCAATTTCTATTCAATTCAGAAAACAAAATTACATTTGCAATAACATTGGCATACAATGACTTTTCTTCTCTGTAGACTCTCTCTCTTCTCTCTCCTCTAAAATCTGCAACAAGTTTACAAACTAAATACCTCTCTGTGAGGCATCCGCATTCTGCACTGAACGTTCTACTTCTTCTGACCAATTTGCATTAAAACTCTGTTAAAATCTAGCAATAGCATTCCAAGAATGGTGCTCCTTCTGTCTTCATTTTCTAGCTGTCTCTCACATATGAGGCACCTCACATTCTCTATTTTTAATGAAGATCCCACTCTGCCTTTATGTGGCGTTTCAACCTCTATATGGGCCGCACTCACTTCCAAACTAGCCACTCTCTCTCTAAATCGACCTCCTCTTATGTTTAATTTCTTCTCTGTCTTGCTGTTTGTTTCTCACTCTTTCCACCAGGCCACCAACCCCTCACTATACCCATCGACGACTTCTTTCACTCTTTTGCTGTATTTTTTTTTATCTGCAACTCATTATTACCCTCTATCTGGCCGCTCCCACTCACATAGTTGACCTCTGTTTTCTTTTTAATTTCTTTCTTTCTGGCTGCCAGCAAAACCCCCCCATCGACTTCTTTTTCGCATTATATATATGTATGTCTTTTCATTTCAAAAATATACAAGAGTATATGAGGCGTCGCCCCCATCAAACAAGGAATTTGATTCATTCAAATAAATTTCAAACTTGGGAGACTATGGTACAGTCAATGGGAACATCTTAACCAGCCAGTGCATTGTAAGTCATTGGCTGGTCGACCTTCGTACAGCTCGTCGAAGATGATGAATATGCAACAGTACGACAGTTCCTGTCGAAGGCAGTTGAACAATTCTATTGGCTAGATTTTGTCGATGGATGTTCAGTATCGACCTTCCATACAGTCGGTGAGTTACAACTCACCGGCTGTTTACGTGAGGCGCAGTCAATGTGCCCACACCACCATTCAAGAAACATGAAATAGTCTTCAGGCAAATATAATATGTTACGCCTCCATTAGGTGACATGATATAGTCCAAAAGGAACTCAAAACTCTGTAGAGATAAGAATGTTTATACCAAATTCATTGGATGGCTATTTGGAAATAATGATGACTCCCTCAAATGCTTTGCCTGCGATGTCGCAATGTTTTTGAAACACTTCAACAAGCACACGGTACATGAATATTGGACACCCACACTCAGCCATGGCACACCATCAAACCCATGAGAAGTAGAAATGCGACAAAGGTTCCAAGACTCTGCCAAAATAGTCGTGACAATCAGAAGCGAATTGCAATCAACCAAACTGAATTGACAAAACATGGCGAAAATCAAACAAAACTGAAATGTTGTTTTTGGTTGATGCAGGATTGCGTATTCGCTTGGGATTCTCCTGCATCAGACAACTTGTCTACAGAGAAGAAATCACACATAAAGAGCTTCGGATAGCATTCTTGGTTCTCTTGAGCATTGCACGAGTGATAGTAGAAGCAATTATCTGGCACTCTACTTGAATATCATCCGTTTCAACGTCAAGTAGTCAATAGTAATTTTACCCCTCATCTATATCAAAAAAAAATAAATATTTGTCCTATTTTTATTGGTCAAAATTGACATTATTTTTAAGTATCTGGGAAGAAAAAAAATAGAAAATTGCAATAGCCAGGGTAATTATAAAAAATTTCAAGCATATTGTTGTTGGATGAGGCAACAAGTGCATTGGATAGTCAGTCAAAAAAGATGGTTTAGGAGGCACTGGATAGAGTTGTTACTGTTAATCATTGGGGTTAATTTTCTATTTTGTTTGTTCTATTTTGGTAGTTTTTAATTTACAATTCTGTTAGTTTTGGCAGACTGTTTAATTGTCTCTGCCTTCTCTGCCTTTATAATGTAATCACTGCTAGCTCTATTTAAATGAATGAATATAATTTTTAAAGCATTTTGTTTATGAATTTTCAATCCTGGCCTGACAGTGGTATTAGAGCACTAGAATACATTTATATGTGAAGCTTCTGAAGATTGGAGCACTCTACAAAAATAGTAAATTGATTCAAGTGAAATCAATTATTTATTTTTTACAAGGATTTCATATCTTATTTTTTTCTCTAAATTTGGGAAAGAAAGATTGAGCAGTCATTTTAAATCTGCAGACTGTGCAAATTATGTATATTTCTTGTAGATTCATAATGCAGTCTTTTGTTTCATTGATTGGGGAAACTTTAACTGGGAAAGATACTTGGCTGGAATGGCATAGAAAAGTAGAAAATACACTCATTTTTAATGATTTATGGTATAATATACGTGATGGAAATGCCCAACCTATAACACCAACTGATACTAAAGAAAAAGAGATTTGGTAATATAAAAATTCAAAAGCTTTGGCTTTGATAAGAGCTTCTGTTAATACAGATGTGTATCGGCATATACAAGGATGCACATTTGCTTGGGAATCCCTTCATAAATTAAAAGATTTATTTGATTCTCATTCAAAATTAGAGTTTATTCAGTTATAGTTAAAATTGTTTAATCTTGAGTTGAAGAATGGTGATGTTATGAGTCTGGCTTCTGAAATCAGAGCCATAAAACAAGATGTTGATGCTGCTACTGGGAAAGTTGATATCTATCTCACAGCTTTTATTAAGGCGCTTCTTCCAACACATTCCACTTATCTAGAATCTCTTCAAGCAAACAACCAATTGAAAACCATTACTTTTGATCAATTGGTTGAAAAGTTAACCAAACGTGAAAAAGGTTTTGGAAGGAAAATAGATAATACTAGTGAAAATGTTTGTCTTTCTCATCAAAATGAAAAACCTCTAAATAAGAGCTCTTCAAGAGCTAGTTATAATGATAGAGGAAAAGGCAGAGGTCAATGGAGGCAAAATGATAGGCAACATTTATATTGTTAAAGATGTGGTAGAAAAGGTAGTCATGAAGCACACAAATGCAAACTTTCATGGGATAGGATAGAAAGTTTTAAAGAAAATCCTTTTAAATAGAAAGTAAAACAAAAATTCACAACGATGATAAAACTTCAGATGATAAAATTTCAGGAGTAGACCAATTTGCTTGTGATAGTGATAGTGATCAATATGTGCTTACTATTTTAGACTTTGCATCTAATTCCTCCTGGTATGATTCTTGGATCTTAGATACTGGAGCCACACAACATATGACATTTCGACGTGATTACTTTGAAGAATTTCATGAAGGTGCCTATGGTCCAATTTACTTAGTTGGAAAAGGAACTGTTTGATTTAAGTTGCCTGATCTTCCAGACTTTGTGCTTCATGATGTATTGTTTATTCCTCAATTGCAACATAATTTGTTATCACTAGTATTCATTGAACAACAAGGCTACTCTATTTTGTTAAAAGATGGGCAAGTTATTATAAGAAAAGTATCCAATAATCAAGTTGTATTTACTGGTTGTGAAGATGGAAGATTAATAAAACTAAATGGTACTTCTGCTCTTTCTAGAAATTTTGCATATCTTACTAAATAAGGTAGTCTATCTCCAAGTCTTTTATGGCATGCAAGATTTGGGCATATTAGTTATGATAGCATTCATATCATGCAAAAGAATGGTGTTGATGGTTTTCTTGTTTTGCCTAAAACAATTGAAAAATGTGAAGCATGTATTCTTTCCAAACAACATAGAAATTATTTCTTTCTTTCCACTTGGAGAGAACATAGAAAATTGAAACTCATTCATTCAAATTTATGTGGGCCTTTACCAGTAACTTTTGCTAGAGGATATAAGTATTTCATGTTGTTCATTGATGATTACAGCCATATGACCTAGATTTATTTCTTGTAGCAAAAATTAGAAGCTTTTGAAGCTTTTAAAAAGTTTCATGTTATGATTGAAAATCAAGCTCAATCTCAAATTGGTACTCTTTGAATAGACAATGGTGGAGAATTTACTTCTCCAATTTTTGAGGATTGTCTTCGTCAGAATGGGATTCAACATCATCTCACTATTCCAGGTACTCCACAACGAAACGATGCTATTGAAAGAATGAATAGAACTATCATGAACATGGTTCGAGCAATGTTATATTTCAAAGGCGTCAAGTTACATTTCTGGGCTGAAGTAGCAAGAACAACAGTTTATCTTCGCAATAGATCTCCATCATTTTCTCTTCACCAAGCAACTCCATATGAAGTTTGGTATGGCTATCCTCCATCTGTTCAGCACCTTCAAATTTTTGGCTTTACTTGTTATGTTTTGATTCCTAAGGAAAAAAGGAATAAGTTGCATCATCATAGTGCATTTTTCTTGGCTATTCTAAATCTTCAAAAGCCTATAGGTTGTATGATGAAGTTCATAAAAAGTTCTTTATTGCAGCCTGTGATGTTGTATTTTGTGAATCTTCCAAAAGTGATACAAATATTGAATGTTAGTTAAAACAGCGTGATAGATTTGCAAAATTTTCTCCTTGGATAGAACATTCTTGTGAGATTTTACCCTTTGATGAATGGACAGATGTGAAGAATCTATATCTGAAGCTACCCCAACTCAAGTTGCTCCACCTCTTCCTTTGCAAGAAGAAGCCCCCTCTCATAATGATCTTCCCTCTAATGTTGAGCTTGAAATTTCAGCACCCTTAGCTGCTAATGAAGATTCTACTTAGGAACTTGATGCTTTAGTCCAGCCGCAATCTTCCCATAAGTGGGCCAAACAAGTCCAACAAATGTTAAAAGATTTAAGACCTGATGAAATTGGTAAAACATGTACAAGAAGTTCTTATAAAGCAAGGAAACAGGCTCACTCTAATATTGAAGGTAATTTGGAATCTATTGATGAAGTTAATATCACACTAGATTCAGAACCAACTTCCTATAGAGAAGATAAGGATAATGTAGTATGGAGGAAAGCTATACAAAATGAATATGATGCTCTTTTGAAAAATGGTACTTGGGAGTTGGTTGATCCTCCACTTGGTTGTTAACCTATTGGTTGCAAGTGGATTTTTAGAAATAAATATAAAGCAGATGGTTCACTTGACAAACATAAAGCTCATCTTGTTGCAAAAGGTTATGCTCAAAAGGAGGGCATCGACTATAATGAAACTTTTGCACCTACAACAAAATGGACTACTATTTGTGCTTTGTTAGCACTTGTAGCACAAAATGGGTGGAAAGTCCATCAAATGGACGTTAAAACTGCATTTTTGAATGGTGATCTTAAGGAAACAATATTTATGACTCAACCTGAAGGCTATGAAGTTATAGGTAAAGAACACTAGGTGTGCAAGCTTGTAAAATCATTATATGGTTTAAAACAAGCCCCTCAAGCCTGACTATATTCAAGATGTGAAAGCACAGCTAAAGCAAGGTTTTGAAATGACTGATTTGGGCCTTCTTCATTACTATTTGGGCATTGAGGTGATTCAAAAACCAAATTCTATTTTTATCACTCAACAAAAATATATTAGTGACCTTCTCAATAAGTTTGGCATGGCTGATTGCAAACCACTTAGTACTCCTATGGAGCAAAATTTGAAACTCTCATCAAAAGATTCTACTTCTTTGGTTGCTGCAACTCCATACAGGCAACTTGTTGGTAGTTTGATTTATGCAACAACTACTCATCCAGACATTTCTTTTTTTATTGGTATTCTCTCCCAATTCATGCAACAACCTAGAGAAACTCATTGGTTGGCAGCCAAATGAGTTCTTCGATATCTAAAAGGCACTCAAAACTATGGGCTCAAATACTTCAAGACTTCACATTTTTCTTTTCTTGGATATTCAGATTTAGATTATGCAGGTGACATGGAAGATGGAAAATCTACATCCGGTTTTTTAATGTATCTTGGGTCTGCTGTCATTTCATGGAAATCTAAAAAAAACCAGTCCCAACCCTCTCCTCTGCAGAAGCTGAATATATGGCAACCTCTGAAGCAACTTAGGAAATCTTATGGCTTCGATGAATTCTTGCAAATTTACAGGCACCACAAGTTTCATCCACCCCACTCCTTGTTGATAATCAATCTACTATCAAAATGGCTAAAAATCCAGTCTCACCAAACACATCAGCACCAAGTTTCACTTAATTCAGCACCATGTGAACGATGGTAGTGTTCACCTCCAATATTGTCCTACTGTAGATCAGCCTGCAGATATTCTCACCAAAGCCTTAGGACAAGAAAAGTTTGAGAAGTTTCGCAGCATGCTTGGTTTGACCCCTTCAGATTAAGGGGGGGAATGTTACCGTTGATCATTTGGGTTAATTTTCTATTTTGTTTGTTATGTTTTGGTAGTTTTTAATTTATAGTTCTGTTAGTTTTGGCAGACTATTTAATTGTCTCTGCCTTCTCTGCCTTTATAATGTAATCACTGCTGGCTCTGTTTAAATGAATGAATATAATTTTTAAAGCATTCTGTTAATGAATTCTCAATCTTGGCCTGACATAGAGTGACGATGGGAAGAACAAGTGTAATTGTAGCTCATCGATTGAGCACGATTCAGAATGCAGATTCAATGGCTGTGATTAAGGATGGAGCTGTCGTTGAGAAAGGAAGTCATTCTGTTTTAATGAGTAAAGGAAATAGCAGTTGTTATTTCATTCTCGTAAGGATTCAACACTCCCACCAATGATAGTTTCAGTGGTGATAAAAGGCTATCGACAGATTGTTACTTCCACTCAGCAAATGTACATGGTGGCAAAGACCATGGGATCCGAAGGTTTTTTTAAAAAGAGACACAAATTGCTTTTGTTATCAAATAGTTGTGTTCTTAGAAAGGATTATCCTACAAATCATATCCAGCCATCTTCCCTGCCTCTTGTTGGACATTCTCCCAAACAACAAAATAGACTTTTACCTTTTTGTGAAAATGCTCTATCTTTATTATTTATTAAACATTGCAATGATAAAAGTAAGGTGTACAATAAAAAGTGAAATATAAGTGAAAGATCGTCAAAACAAAGGTATTAATCTATAAAAGTAGGTGCATGTAATTGTATTAAGCAGAGGGAAAGGAGGACAATTATGTTGATGAACTACTTAAGGGGAAGATTCATTAGGGACCTCCTAATTATTCTAAGTATCTTGAACTATGAGTGGTACCAATTCATTCCAATCAAGAAGTGGAGGAAGAACAACCTTGACGCCACTCAACTGTTGGTCCTCATTATTGCATACCCCACAATTCTAAAGGATGGAGCTCAAGACCTAGAGCTAGAGACTTATGTTAGTCTAGAATGATGAGACAAATTTATTATAGACTATAAGCAATTAAGGACCAACTAATAGGAGTGGACAACTCCTTTGCATTTTTGGCTCTACAAGGCCAAAGAAGGTGATCCTAGAGGTCTGACATAACACATATAAGAGTCATGACACACAATAGGCCTTCCATAAGTCATTATCTATGTATACAAACACCTTAAGAATTTGTCACTAAGTATTTAATTTATTGGTTCACTAATACGAGACCTAAAGACTTCTTATAAAGTAGATAAACAATAGGTTGCACATCCAACAAAAGATACCAAATTGGTTTATATTCTTTAAGATGAATCTTCTTATGCTTTTCTTACTTCACGTGCAAGCTAGAATCCACATAAATAAAACTCTATGAAATTTTATCATACATTAGCTCTCAAAGGATTCAACACACATTATATTAAATAATACAAATGGGTAGGACCCAAATTGCTCTAATTTATAAGGAGAGCATAGGAAAATAATTGAAATAAAGATTTGATCATTTCACCATTATAGACTAGTGCCTATTGATTGGGAAATAGAGTTAACAATTAATGAGAGAAAGATTTATAAGAATATGCAAATAGGAACAAGAAATGCAGACATGTACAAGTCAAAGAAACACGAGACATTATATGACTAGATCTACTTTAAAGCTCCATTCATACTCAAAGAAATCCCATATGTCATAAAGAAATATTATTCCCAAAGATTTCAGGCAGGTTTTATAATCACTGTGATAATCAAATGATCAAATGATTAATCAAAACAACAAGCCAATAAATAATATATCAAAAACAATGCTTATCTCCTAAAAAATCTCATTTATACATGGAGACATCTAGATCATGGGCAGGTCTCTACAAAAATACACCTTCCCAAATTCAACATAAAACTATTCCTCAACATATCAAACTATGACATACCTCATTTAATCCCCTAGATTACACTTAGAACAACCTTATACAAAAATGGTCAAAAATATTTTGTCATAAGAGAAAGATTTATTTGACAGTTCACCATAAAGCTACCCTAGAACTCCTAAGATGATGACATGTGTTGTAATTTAAAGCATTATAGGTGTAGGCACTCCAAATCCACTTCAAATTTTCCATGTGTCAATTTCCCACGAATTAATTAAATAAATCATATTTAATTAATTAATTTGGCTAATTATTCCCTTTCCATGAATTAATTAAATAAATTGTATTTAATTAATTTGGCTAATTACTCCCATCCCATAGATTAATTAAATAAACCATATTTTATTAATTTGGCTAATCACTTCGTTTCATCATGAATTAATTATTGAATTAATTCAACTAACTAATTGATTAAAATTTTGAGTAATTTCCTACTAGTGCTAATTTTATATAAATTTTATTTATTTAATCACCAATCCATTCTCATGGTGGGTTAGTTAAATAAAACCTATTTTATTTAATTAACCTAAACTAACCTTCCTCCAACTAATTAATTAAATAAGACATGCTTATTTAATTATTTAGACTAACTCTTATTCCTTTTCTTCTAATTAAATATTAAACCCTTTTTCACCACAATCCAAAATAATTTTCTTCCCAATCTTCACCATCCATTTCAAACTTCAAAAGCATCTTGACCATTCATCTTCACACATGTCTTCTCCACCACTTGTCTCCTCATACTCCCACATGTGTGAATCCCTCATCCTCATACAACTTGGAGCAATCCTCACTCTCCATCTCAAGATTCAATGTCCTTCATTAACTTGTCTCTTCCATATTCTCCCACATGCTTGGATCTCCCCTCTCCATGCAATTTAAGAAAATCTCCACCATCCATTGTGTATATTTCATCTCCTTCTTCCACTTGTCATGAATCTAGCTTGAACATCCATGCAAGGTGATCCTCACCCTTCATCCTATCATCAAATCTTAGCAATCCATGTCCATGGTGAAAAGTCTATTTAAGGAAATTCATCTGAAGGACAAAGCAATAATCCATTTTTCAAGCAAGTACATGTTGGCAAATTTAGTAACTTCAAGCAAGAGAGCAACCAACATCCATTGCATAGCATTGCAAATCATCTTAGGGAACATCCCAAATATAATGGAGGTTTAATGGTGGTGTTTTATGTTACATTTGCATGTTATTTGTTTTCCTTCGTTTGCTTTAACTAAAGGTGTTTTTGCTTAGTTTGGATTGGGTCCTTTGTTTGAATGCATTTAACTCTCATTCTTTGTCTAGATTTTGCAACCACATTTTTGGCACACCTGGTGAGACATGTGTCTTGACACTAATCATCATTTTGGAGTGTGTTGACTTGGTCAATTTGTATATTTTTAACATTTTTGGGCATGTTCATGACTTTGACATCTCTTTGTGTTTTAGCATTTGTTCTTACCATTCAGTGTTTATGTGTCTTTTCATGGCATCTCTACTTTTCTAGACTAATTGTGTTGATATTTTGTGGTTTCAGTGTCTATGCTCTGGTTTAAGGTGTTTGTGATAGGGTTTCAACATATGTGAATGTGATAGAGGTGTCTATGAACTTCTTAGTTTTTGGACTACTCACTCTGTTTCCTATACAGGTTTTAGGCCTCTAGAGGTTCCTAGTACCACATTACTTATTAGTTAGGCCTTTCATAGAGTCTTAATTAGTCATCTTATTGCATACTTGGATAGGTTTTTTGGGGGTTGATATCTTACAAACTTCAGTTTCATTAGGCTTGAGTACTAACTGCTATTTGTAGGGTACATCACTAGTTGCCTCTAGGGTTTTTAGCTAACCCCTGTTTGTAGGTTTGGTTAATTATTTAGGCTAAATCTTTTGGTCTACATCTTTCAACATCTACACCTTGGTTTGAGGCATCTGTACTATCATTTTAACATCTAGGTTGCGTAGTCTAGTACCTCCACTTCCTCACATGTTCTTGGGTTTCTAACAACATTTTTTATAGGCTCTCACCCTTGTAGGCTTCATCCATAGTGGACACTAAACCTAACCCTCTATTATATAGGTTTTGGACCCTTCAAATATTAGTTAGAGTCCATTTTGAACATAGAGCCTTGTGATCCTTGTGCCTATTTAGCCATCATTGCCTATTAACTAACTAAACTGATCTGGTTGTAGTTGGTTTTTGTTTGCTAACTTGTTTTGTTAACATTCTCGTAGGTTTTTGTTTACATGCTAGGTTTTACTTTCTAACCTTGTTGTTGTAGGTTCTTTGGCATCTGTACCCTAATTTGCAACATCTATGCTATCATTTCAGCATTTGTACTTACTATGTTTCCCTGTCTATCTCTTTTGTCTAGTTTTTACTTATTTCATCATTTTTACTTTGCATATCAACATTTATATTTTATATTCAACATGTTTGCTTTGTGATTAGACATATGTGTTTTTTGTTTCTATTCTATCTACATTTTAGCATCTTTGATCTCGTTAGTGGCATCTATGTGTCCTTTTTAGTGCTTACGCTCTATGTTTTGGCATCTGTGTTGCATCATAGATTATCTAGCATTACACTAACCATCTTTTCTTGATCCTTGTTTGATCTGCTAGCTTGATAATCTTGTGATTTATCTTTTTTTATTTATAGGATCGATTATCGAAGCCCTAGAAATTTTGAGACTACTAACACTTTTGTGATTGTAGTTTCATTTGTCGAAGATCAAAAACTTGAAGCCTACTCATACAACCTTTTTCTAATAAGTGAATTAATCCTTACGTGTTGTATTTAATTTCTTATTTTGTCTTGTGCTTCATGGCTAAGGGTTATGTATGCTCTCCTCTCACACTGCAAGGAAAACTTGAGGACCAAAAGCACCATTTCCCACTTGTGTATCCCAAAAAGGGGCCTTGTGTATGCTCTCTCCTCATGCCTTAGGGTGATCATGGAGATAAAAAAAAAAAGTCCCAATTTATTTATTTATTTTAGCATGCCTGGCTTTGGTTTCATCACCAAGTGGTGACTCGAACCCACAGGTTTTAGTGGGGCATATCTAAATTTGGGAGAGAATTGAAAGACTCTCCCATCATGATACATTTGTTATTAGGCTAATCTTGTAAGAAAATTTATAGATTGCAAAGTGATGGATGAGAGTGGGTTACCCTCTCAAGCCAAGCCATTAGACATTCACCTCATTTTATAGACTTTGGCGTCATGAACCTTCGGGTATAATGAGGGAATCCCTAGAAATCCATGTCAAACCTAGCATAGAAAAAATCTCTTTGACCATTTGTACTTGTGATGCACCAGTAAGCGGTTAGCCATGGGAAGTTACTCATAATGTGCCTTTAGAAATGAGAAAGTAGGCCACATATGCTCTCCTCTCATGCCTTAGGGTGATGTTGAGGATCAAAAGTCATTAGTGCCTCCTCATGGGCCCCACTTTCCTATTATGGAGTAAAATGTGTACACTAGCATTTTACACCTAGTTTAGCACCCGGGTGGACCTAAAACAATTAATTCTCAATCCCAATGCACGAAACCTGAAAGACAACTTTGGGGATGGCCTAAACACACTTAATTAAGCTTATCCTAGAGTTTTTGGGGCTAAAGTCCTGACAAGGGCACCCAGCACCCTAGTCCCTCCTTTAGCTTGGGGCTAATTTGAAGTTATGTCAGCTTAGGACATCTTTAATGCTTCCTCATGTCGGCCTCATTTGGTTTCATTCCCTGAGAATCAATGAGAATTCATATATAAGCAAGTTAGTTTAGTCATTTTAAGATCTCTCTAAGTTCTCTAAGGATTCTAGCTCTCACTCTCTCTCTCATGCTCTCTATTCTTCTTTACATGATCTTGGAAGCTCTCTATGGTGGATTGTTGCTGTTGTACTAACTTCTTGTAGGTCTTGTGAAGATCTCTCTAATTCTTTGGGGCTACATGAACTTCTTGAGTCAATTTGTGATGCCACATCAAGCAAGCTAGGGTTTCCATGCTCATGGTGACTCCTTTACTTCATGCTTTATTACAACATTCCATTCTACTTTAGATTTGCCTTTGTCCTCCTAGGGCACACACTCTTTGATCTCTCATCATTACTATTGTGGATGTGGAAACACCCTTCATGGAGCTTGACTTAGGCAAGCTCCTAAATAACATCAACCCTTTCTCTTCTTGTGTGTGCAGGTCACATTCATATGAATCAGATGACAACAAGTCACAGGAAGGAGGAAGACACACAGGTGAAGGCACCTAGATCTCGACATTCTGCAAAACCCTAATTTGGGTCTAGGTCACCCAATGCCCAGGTACTTCTTTGCTCTTGAACTAAGGTTCTGATTCTCCTCTATCTCTTGATCTCTACTATCACTTTAGAATTCTTGTATCTATTTTTGACAGTCGTTTATTGGTTAATCTTGCTTAATTAAGGTTTCATGCTTTGACCTAGTTTAGTTGGTTGAATTTGGTTGATACTCCTTTATACAACTAAGGGACAAAACCCCTGTAGTTTGGCTCTCCTCACAAGGTAGAAGATAAACTTGTTTGTGTTCCAATGTTGATAGAAGAGGGTTTGACCTAGTCTAACCTTTTAGGTTAAGTCTCCCTTCTCCACCAAACATTTTGGTGAACCCGACGTGCTTTGCACTTTTGCATCCTTTTTGCTTCAGATCTGAGTTATTTTCTACCCTAGATTTGATTAGCTTAAATTCATTCATCATTTTACATATTGCATAGATTACCTTTGCATTGTTTCATTATTAGGGTTTACAAAAACCTTGCATTCCTAGAAAACCTAGCTAGTCTTGAGCCTAGGGTTTGTAGGTTAGTGGTCTATGGAATTATTTGGTGGATTAAATTGATTTCATTTTTTGTAGCATATCATCTTTGTGTTTAAGAAAAGAACATTCTTGCATATTTGCATTTGAAGTTAGAAAATCAAGCATTTGATTGAGGTTTAGAAAAAAACATATTTGTCACCTTGTCTATATTTCATAAGTTTAGATCATTATAGCATGATATAAATTTATTATTTTCGCATCAGATCTGATTGGTATTGAATTAATTAATCATTTCATAGTGGTATATTTTGCATTTGCACTTCTTCATTGTTAGAGTTTTCAAAAATCTTGCATTTTTAGTAAATCTAGCTAGTCTTGCACCAAGGATTTGTCGAGTAGAATCTTATTTCAAATCTTAGTGATGTTGATTAGTTGTTCAAATCTAAAATTTATCATTTCTATAGTGCATCATAATTATCATTTGTGTTTAAATTAAGAAGAAAAAACCACTCTTGCATCAAAGAATTTTGGTTTAGGATCTAGGGTTCGATGGTAAAACCCTAGCTAATCTTGCATTTAGTGGCTATATTTGAAAGCCTATTTTTAGATATTTTCTATGTTGGATAATTGCTAAATCTAATTTTAAGTTGCTTTACCTCATCATATTTGTCATACTTATTGAATTTAGAAAGCAAGAAAGTTCTTACATTTATTGTCTCTTCAAATCATTGAAAACAAAAAACATAAACAAAAATATCTAAATGCAAACATGGATTTTCTTTACTCAAAATATTTGTGAAATTTATGTTCTATTCCTTAAATATGGTAAAAATAGAGCATTTCCTATGCCCTTGTTTTCCTTTTATCCCTCTCCTAAGATTCCTCATACTTATGAAGAGATCTTGACGGAAGAGGATGAAATCATTGACATGTTCCTTAACATTACTCTACCTTCTCTTCATTTGAATTATCTCTCTTCTAGAGATGCAACATTAGAGGATGTTGAGCATACCAATTCTACTTCTACCACAGTACATGATGATTCCATGACTCATCCTATTGATATTCCTCCTTTGGTTGAATTTTCAAATACCTTGGATATCACTAAGGATGTGAAGACCCTTGATATTCCTCCTTTGGTTGCATGTTCAAGCCCCTTGGACATCACTAAAGATACAATCATCAACAATTTTCTTAACATAACTCTACCCTCTCTTCATTATAATGCTCTCTCTTCAAAATATAAAGCATTAGTTGATGAAGATCCTTCTTTTATGGATCCCCCATGGGTAGATATTGGGAATTCATCACATTCTCCTGAATTTGATAATTCTCAAAAAGATAACAATATAAATTCTATAATCATTAATAGACTTATTCCACCCACTAAGGGGATAGTGAATAAGTGAATTAATGTTCAAAATATTCCTAAGATCATTGTACATGAGGCACCTAATCCACCTCCTTTCTCTAAACTTGTGATTATAGTTCGAAGTGTTCAAAAACCATCTTGACCTCCTGGTTACATCTTTAATGTTGCAAAGCAAATTACTCAAAGGAATCAAGGTGTACAAAATGTGTCACAAAATTTTTTGGGAATTAAGGTGTCTCAACCTTGGTAATTCTTTGCATTTGTAATGTTTGTATTTATTATTCATTGCCTATGTTGTAAATAATTGGAAATTCCACTTTGTCATATTGTAGGATGTGGCACGGTGACGTGTCAATCCTACATGGATTATGACAAAGTTTGTTATTTTGTCCTCACATGAGGAGATAGGCATCCCACTTAGTGGTAGGAATATTCTGCCATGTGTCGGCATCTTCTATGTTGTGTAAGGAATGTTTGACCGAAACAGTTATGACAGATTCCTATGACGAATCTATGACATGTAAGAGTCAAGAATAGAAGGTTGTAAGATAGGTAATGACATGTGTCATGTAGCATATTTGAATGAGGCTTATTTGGGCACCCCAAGGTGGAATATGACATGTTGTAAGAGAATATGCTATTTATAGCATGTGTATGACAGATTCTCTCACAGCTGTAAGTTGTAACCGCTATGACAGATTCTATGACGGTCGTAAGTGTCGTAAGAGCATCTGTCATAGCCCATTTTGGAAAGTGATGACCTCTTTGGGATGGGAGCTGTGGACAAGTGTCAGACACAATCTACAATGTTGACCAAGTGTCCCTAGGCATGGGTTTTGGTCCAAGATGCCATATTGGACGCCCATTCCAAGAAAGGTCCAAAATTGCCTTGTATGTTCTATTTAAACAGGTGCTTGGAGATGGAGTTTGTATCACAGGTTTATAGGTACTGTTATGCTGCCAAATTGACTCCAGACACAAGTGTCGAAGACCATTGAAGCTTGCATTGCAAGTGTGTTGTAAACATTCTTTCAGATTTGTTAATACATTGTGCAGGTTTCTGAGTGGGGTTTTTCACCCGATAAGGGTTTTCCTCACCGTAAATCTCTGTCTCTCTTCTTCTGTCTTCTTTTTGGCTCTTATGTTTTCTACTATATCTCATGTTAATGGTTTAACATCACTATAATAGTTAGGATAAATTTGAATTTGCATAACCCTCTCCTCAATAGATTAGTGTAGGAAGCGTTTCCGCACACCTAGCTTCCTTTCAGTTGGTATTAGAGCTTGATCACCTTTGGTCCTAGTTGTTGGGTAGGGGTTTTTTGAGCTAATCTTAGGTTGAGTGGGAGTCTGTGCAGAGCATTCTATATCTTATTCCAGTAAGGAGATGGCAAGCACATCAGGAAGGTTTGAAGTAGAGAAGTTCAACGGCAGTAATTTTGAGCCGTGGAAGCTCAAGTTGGAAGACATGTTAGTTGACCGAGACCTTTGGGAAAGTGTGAATAGAACTAAAATAGATACAATGACTCAAGATGACTGGGATCTCAAGGATCGGAAGGCTAAGGGTCTCATAAGACTTAGTCTTGCCAATTCTATGTTGTTAAATGTCCATGAGGAGGCTACTGCAAAACTCCTTTGGAAGAAGTTGGGGGATGTGTATCAAGCCAAATCCCTTGTCAATAAACTTTTCCTGAGAAAGAAGTTGTATTCTCTTCGAATGGAGGATGGAGGATCCATGGCTGAGCATATGAATGCCTTTAACATGCTAGTTGCACAATTGACATCTATCAGTGTAAAGATGGAGGAGGAGGATCGGTGTATAACCCTGCTTTGTTCTCTGCCGGACTCATGGGATCATCTTGTCATGGCAATTGGAAGCACCACATCCACATTCAAAATGGAAGAGGTGGTTTCTTCACTATTATCTGAAGAGATGCGGAGAAAGTCTTCTGAGGCAGCTAAAGAAGCCCTTGCAGTTCGTGGAAGACCCAAGGAGAAAGGGAAAAAGGACAAGAAAGCTGAGAAGGGTAGATCCAAATCCCGTGGGAGATCCAAATCTCCTGGAAAGTCCAAGGCTCTTTGTTGGAACTGTGGCAAGACCAGGCATTTCCAAAAGGAATGCAAAGAGGAGAAGAAGAAAAAGAAGAAAGCTCCTGATTCAGATTCTGACAAATCACAAGATGACGGTGATGCCTTCATCGCAGCCCTGGCAATCCATGCATCTGATGATGTGTGGCTAATCGACTCTGGTGCATCATTCCACATGACCTCGCATCGAGACTGGTTCACTAAGTATGAGGAGTTCGATGGTGGAAAGGTGTATCTGGGTGACGACTCTCATTTGAAGATCGTTGGTCGTGGAAGAGTCTCTATTCGATTCCCTGATGGTCGAGTGAAGGGGATCTCTAGGGTTATGCACATCCCAGGCTTAGCACAGAACCTACTTTCTGTAAGTAGTTTGAATGATGCAAGTGTGCAGGTTGTCTTTTCGAAAGAAGGATGCAAGATGACTAGAGGATCTATGGTGCTTACTAAGGGTACTCGGATAGGTACTCTGTTTCAGCTGGAAGCATGCATTGCACAATGCAATAGTTCTTTTGACTCAAGGAAGAGGGCAGAAGTCACTTCATCCCCACCATCTGAATGAGCAGTGAAGAAATTTGTTGTTTCTAGTCTTGATGGTTGTAATCGTGCATTGGAAGTTAAACTTCCTGTAGAAAAGACAATGTTATGGCATAAGAGATTTGGCCACATTGGTGAGAAGGGTCTGCGTACCCTAAAAAATAAGAACCTCATTGAGGGGTTAGATGATTGTGATCTTGAGTTTGACTTTTGCAAACATTGCATTTATGGAAAACAAAACCATGTTCAGTTTTACTCGAGTTCTCATAAGTCTTCTGGTGTGTTGGACCTCATTCATTCTGATGTGTTTGGTCCTGTTAATGTTCCTTCATTATCAAAATCTGTATACTTTGTATCTTTTATAGATGATTACAGTAGAAGGACATGGATTTATTTTCTCAGAAGCAAATCTAAAGTCTATAGCAAGTTTAAGAAGTTTAAAGCCTTTGCTGAAAATCAGACTGGTAAAAATATTAAATGTTTGAGAACTGACAACGGTGGTGAGTTTTGTTCTACAGAATTCGATAAGTATTGCAAGGAACTTGGGATTGAAAGACATAAGACAACTCCATACACACCGCAGAAAAATGGAGTTGCAGAGAGGATGAACAGGACACTGATGGAGAAGGCTAGGAGTATGCTTAGTGGAGCTGGTCTAGAACAAAAGTTTTGGGCTGAAGCTGTTGCCACTGCTTGCTATTTGGTAAACAGATCTCCTACATCAGCTCTTGTTGGAAAGACAGCTATGGAGGTGTGGTTTGGTAGAAAGCCTTCAGTAAGGCATCTTCATGTTTTTGGTTGTGAGGCATATGCACATGTGCTTAAGGAGAAGCGATCAAAGTTGGAGAACAAAGCTATTAAGTGTATCTTCATCAGCTATTCTGTTGGTGTGAAAGGATACAAGATTTGGGACCCCATGGCTGAAAAAGTGTTGTATAGCAAAAGTGTCATCTTCAAAGAGCTTACACCTTCTTCCACTATTTTGCAGCCAGAAGAAAAAGAAAAGAAAGAGGATGTTGTTTAGTTTCCTCTCACCCCTGAGAAGACTGAACAGAAAGACAATGTTGGACCTGATGAGGAGGAGAGCTCTAGCAGCTTTGAAAGCTCAGAAGAAGAAGCTGAACCTCAACCTCAGCTCTTGAGGAGGTCTACACGGATAAGGAAACAACCTGAAAGGTTTGGTTTTACATTGCTTGATTCTAGTTGTGCTTATGCTTTGCTCACTAACAGTGATGAACCTAGAACTATATCAGAGGCTTTGGATATGAAGGATACAAGTTCCTGGAAGGAGGCCATGGAGGAAGAAATGGCTTCTTTGGAAAAAAATCAAACTTGGGACTTGGTGCCTTTTCCTCTTGGATGGAAACCCATTGGATGCAAATGGGTGTTCAAGAAGAAGATTGGTGCAGATGGCAGTATTGAGAAGTATAAGGCCATATTGGTTGCAAAGGGGTATTCACAAGTGGAGGGTATAGATTATGGTGAGATCTTCTCTCCCGTTGCAAAGCTAACATCCATTCGATTCCTGTTGTCTTTCATAGCAGCTTATGACTTGGAGGTAGAACAGATGGATGTGAAGACAACCTTCCTTCATGGTGACTTGGAGGAGGAAATCTACATGTCACAGCCAGAGCATTACATGGTAAAAGGTAAAGAAAATTTGGTTTGCAAACTTAAGAAGTCTTTGTATGGTTTGAAGCAATCCCCTAGGAGATGGTACTTGAAGTTTGATGCCTTTGTGTTGTCAATTGAATTTGTGAGATCGAAATTGGATCACTATGTTTATTATAAGTTTGATGGTGATCATATTCTCATTGTTGCACTGTATGTTGATGATATGTTGCTCATTGGGAAGGGTAAGAATATGATTTCTAATTTTAAATCTTAGTTGTTAGCTCAGTTTGAAATGAAAGATTTAGGGGCATCCAGGTACATTCTAGGAATGGAAATCATAAGAGATAGAACCAACAGAAAACTTTGGTTAAGCTAGAGTAAGTATGTGAAGACCGTGTTGGACAGATTCAGCATGGGAGATTGTAGACCATTGTGTCTTCCCATTTCCTTGGGGATAAAGTTGTCTGTTGAGGATTGTCCAAAATCTCCTAGTGAGGTGGAGGACATGAGCAGAGTACCTTATGCTAGTGTTGTTGGCAGTTTGATGTATGCTATGGTCTGCACAAGCCCAGACATTGCCCAAGAAGTGGGAGTCCTTAGTCGATTTAAGACTAATCTTGGACGGGTTCATTGGGATGCAGTTAAGCGAGTGTTCAAATATTTTAGGGGTACTTCTGATTATTCCATTTGCTATCATGGTAATGTTTCAAGACCTCTGCATTCTATTGATATTCATGGATTTGTGGATTCAGATTGGGTAGGTGACATTGACAGCAGGAGATCCACCAGTGCTTATGTTTTTACACTATTTGGTGGTGCCATTAGTTGGATGAGTAAGTGACAACCAGTTGTTGCTTTGTCCACGATAGAAGCTAAGTATATGGCAGCAACTCATGCTTGTAAGGAAGCCATTTGGCTTAAGAGATTGTGTTCAGATATTGGTGTTGATGCAGGTCAGATCACGATCAGTTGTGATAGTCAGAGTGCAATTTGCCTTGCACAGAATCTAACTTTCCATGCTAGAACCAAGCACATTGATGTTCAGTTTCACTTCGTGAGGGACATGGTTGAGGATCGAAAGGTAAATTTGGAGAAGGTAGATACTTTGAAGAATGTTACAGATGCATTGACGAAGCCAGTGGGCACAGAGAAGTTCAGATGGTGTTTGGAGTCTATAGGCCTCTCGGCCTATAGCAGTTAAATCCTATTTTTCTATTGGCTCTTACAAGGTGTTCAACAAGTGGGAGAATGTTGGGAATTAAGGTGTCTCAACCTTGGTAATTCTCTGCATTTGTAATGTTTGTATTTATTATTCATTGCCTATGTTGTAAATAATTGGAAATTCCACTTTGTCATATTGTGGGATGTGGCACAGTGATGTGTCAATCCTACATGGATTATGACAACTTGTTATTTTGTCCTCACATGAGGAGATAGGCATCCCACTTAGTGGTAGGAATATTCTGCCATGTGTCAGCATCTTCTATGTTGTGTAAGGAATGTTTGACCGAAACGGTTATGATGGATTCCTATGACGAATCTATGACATGTAAGAGTTGAGAATAGAAGGTTGTAAGACAGGTAATGACATGTGTCATGTAGCATCTTTAAATGAGGCTTATTTGGGCGCCCCAAGGTGGAATATGACATGTTGTAAGAGAATATGCTATTTATAGCATGTGTATGACAGATTCTCTTACAGTTGGAAGTTGTAACCGCTATGACAGATTCTATGATGGTCGTAAGTGTCGTAAGAGCATCTGTCATAGCCCATTTTGGAAAGTGGTGACCTCTTTGGGATGGGAGCTATGGACAAGTGTTAGACACATTTTACAATGTTGACCAAGTGTCCCTAGGTATGGGTTTTGGTCCAAGATGCCATATTGGATGCCCATTCCAAGAAAGGTCCAAAATTGCCTTGTATGTTCTATTTAAACAGGTGCTGGGAGATGGAGTTTGTATCACAGGTTTATAGGTACTGTTATGCTACCAGATTGACTCTAGACATGAGTGTTGAAGACCATTGAAGCTTGCATTGCAAGTGTGTTGTAAACATTCTTTCCGATTTGTTAATACATTGTGTAGGTTTATGAGTGTGGGGTTTTTCACCTAATAAGGGTTTTCCCCACCGTAAATCTCTGTCTCTCTTCTTCTGTCTTCTTTCTAGTTCTTGTGTTTGTGCTATATCTCATGTTAATGGTTTAACATCGCTGTAATAGTTAGGATAAATTTGAATTTGCCTAACCCTCTCCTCAATAGATTAGTGTAGGAAGCGTTTCTGCACACCTAGCTTCCTTTCAAAAACCTCATTATCATGCGGTTTCTCACAGACATAACACTCGTAATAACAAACAAAGTAAGAAAGCACCAAGTGTGCCTCCTTCTCTTCCACCTTCTCAACCTTTTCTTCCCCCACCTCCCTATTTTCCTTAACATGTTAGTAGAGAATACAATCTCAGCGAGTAGCTTCGCACTACTCTGGCTAAGATCTCTCTATGGGATTTAATACAAACATCACCTACATACCACTAAATGCTCCAAGAATCTCTACAAAAGGTATTTGTTCCACCTTACATTGGACCAAATGATGTAGCATCTCTATTTAGTTGTATGCATGCGACAACATCAGATATCTTATTTCAACAACATGAATTACCTCCATAGAAGCGTACAACCAATATGAGCCTTATGATATTTGTCATTATTAATAGAATGAGGGTAAGACACACTATGATTGATGGTGGATCAGGTCTCAATGTTTGTGGCATAGACTTGTTACATAAAATCAATGTTGATACGTCTCTCATTAAACCAAATAAACTCAACATCCATGGATTTGATAATGTTAGTAGATAATTACTAGGTACAATCACCTTAAATGTTAAGGTTGGACCTATGACATTGTCTACCCTTAACCATGTTATGCTTAATTCTCTCACATACAATCTTCTTCTTGGTAGACTATGGATTCATACCATGAGGGCAGTCCCGTCTAGCCTTCATCGATCAATAAAGTTCATTTTTAAAAACAAGCTCCATACAATTGAAGTTGATCTGGTTCCAGAAAGTTGCTTACAAATGGAAGCGAGACATCAAATCCCTCTAAATAATTTGATCCCTTCTTTAACAAAAGCCAAACCAATAGTGTTGGTCCTTCGAATGCATTTTTCGGTGATGATTGGGGTTCATTAGATTTTACACCCACCTTTGCGAGTGAATATAAAATCTTAACCTTACACCCAAAAACCTTGAAGGTAAATGAAATTTCTTCAACACAATCTCCTACTCCTAAGAAAATTAAACTCAAAAGTAAGCATAATGGAACTTTTCATATCGATTTTACCACTAATGATGATCCGCTTTCCTCTATAGAAATGGCGGCCATTTGTGATATATCATCTCAATCTAAAAAGCTCAAATCTAATGGATCATATTCTTCTAATGCATGTCTTGGTAATGATGAGGTCCGTTTAGATTTCAACCCCCATGGGTTTGTTAAAACAAAGATTGACCTTCCTCACCATGATAAAAAGAATGATTCTTCCTCTTCTTCTTCAACACATGATCACACCTCTCATTTCAAAAAAGCTAATAATGTAGTCTCTCCTCTTCCTGTGGATTTGGATAAGCGTTATGGGCATGGATTCAAAAATTATTTCTAAACTTGGATACAATGGAAATGGGTTAGGATGCAAAGAACAAGGAATTAAGGAACCCATGGAACCAACACTGTACTTGTCTAAAGTAGGTTTAGCTTTCCAACCTTCTCCTACCTTCTCTCCACCATGTTCACAACAAAAAGAGTTGCTTCCTACTCCACCTATATCTTCTATTTTATCTCAACAAGAGTACATTTTGTCGAGTCTACTCAAAGACTGATTAATCACTCTTCCTCCTCCAACTCACAAAAAGATCCTACAAAATAATCATTCAACACTTCACTACTATGCATATCATCAAGCGCTTGGCCATTCCACTAAGGAATGCTGAGCCTTATGTGACAATATTCAACAACTTCAAACACGGTATGGCTCTAGCACTTTTCACCATGCTTAATGTAGTCCCCATAGAACCTTGTCCTCCATCCATTTTATAATAGGCAAGTTGTGGGAGGATGATTTGTTATAGGCCAACTCGCAAGTGTGGTCCCTCCTTCTCATTTATGTTATGCTTGTACATACTGTTATCCTCGTATTGTGATGTTTTGTTGATTGTTAGTTCTCCCGTGGAACCCTTGTTAGCACAAAGGTATAAGGAGAAAGAACGCACTGTGCCATTCCTCTATATGTATCTACATTCTTCTATATGTTGTGATGTGCAATTTCATTATTTTTTCTTGGATGGTTTAGCATCATTTCATTATTCAATTTTTTCTTTCATGTGATCTTTCTGCCGTTGTCTTCATATTTATGTGGCACCTTGTTGCAATGCTCGACATCATCTGATGGCTACACAATCCATTGTGTATCATGCCTATAAGCACCGCCTTGGTTTGCTCATTCTGGGGGGCAACCCCTTATGGTGATGTAGCTTTTAAGAACACATATCATTTGGGCATGTGCTTTTAGAAAAATCTCGTGCCTATTTTATATGTCTTCTTTATTCTACCTTAAAGGTAATTTCTCCCTGATGGAGTTAGCAATCACTTTAAGGTGGGGGCATATATCATGCTATGAGTCTTACTCTCATCTTTCTATCAAAACACTTGTTGATTATCTTTATTACTGCACTCTCTTGGAAAGGATTGCAACAAGCTTGGAATCAAGATCTTGAGTCTTATCTTTTTATCCTAGGTTGAAGCTCCTTGCACATTTGGGAGAAGGGTTGGAACCACCAACTTGAGTTTGGCTAGAGTACCTTTGGGTATGGTTGCAACGCTTTCTTATTCTGCAAGGCTTCATGTAAATCCTCTTGTGTGTTCCCTTGAGTGGAAACACTTTTCTTGATGTGGATTATGTGTATGATGTGTTTCTATCCTCTTGTTCTTCTCATTTCTAACTAACCCCTTCTTATCATTCTTCTTATTGCATCTTGAGGAATGATGCATGATGATTGAGACAACCTTTTAGATTGAGGTCTCTTTTGTCATGCTGACTCAAGGTCTTTCATTATGTACTTCTTGTGGTTGTTGTATGATGCATGTATTCTCCTCGTATATTCTTGTCCTTATGTATTCTTCATGCTTCATGCGTGCTTCATGTGTATTCTCTACATATTCCTTATGTATGCCTCTTGAGTGCCTTAGATGTATTCCATGTGTGTTTCATGCATATTCTATGTATACTTTGTGTATGGCATGTATACTTTGTGTATGGTGTGTATACTTTGTGTATTGCATGTATACATTGTGATCTCTCAAGTGTATGTCTTGTCTAGTCTCATGTTTTCTAAGTGCTTCATGTATGTGGAAACTATGCCTTGGGTATGTAATTCTTCTAGATTCATAGAATCCTAAGCTTGGGGGCTTGATCAACCCTCAATTTTAGTGACATTTTATGGCTTCTATGTTTGTTATGATTGAAATTTGTCTTCTCCATACTTTAGTGTAACTATAAGCATAAGATCATACCCACACTAAAGTGGGGGCTAAATGTTATGGAGTAAAATGTGTACACTAGCATTTTACACCTAGTTTAGCAATTAGGTGGACCTAAAACAATTAATTCTCAATCTTGATGCATGAAACCTGAAAGGTAACTTTGGGGCTGGCCTAAACAAACTTAATTAAGCTTATCCTAGAGTTTTTGGGGCTAAAGGACGAGGGCGTCCAGTGCTCTGGTCCCTCCTTTAGTCCAAGGCTAATTTAAATTTATGTTGGCTTAGGACATCTCTAATGCTTCCTCATGTCAGCATAATTTGGTTTAATTCCCTAAGAATCAATGGGAATGCATATATAAGAAAGTTAGTTTAGTCATTTGAAGATCTCTCTAAGTTCTTTAGGGATTCTAGCTCTCACTCTCTCTCTCTCTCTCACGCTCTCTATTCTTCTCTACATGATCTTAGAAGCTCTCTATGGTGAATTGTTGCTATTGTACTAACTTCTTGTAGGTTTTGTGAAGATCTCTCTACTTCTTTGGGGCTACACCAACTTCTTGAGTCAAGTTGTGACACCACATCAAGCAATCTAGGGTTTCCATGCTCACGGTGACTCCTTTCCTTCATGCTTTATTATAGCATTCCATTCTACTTTAGATTTTCCTTTTCCCTCCTAGGAAACACACTCTTTGATCTCTCATCATTTCTATTGTGGAGGTGGAAGCACCATTCACAGAGCTTGACTTAGGCAAGCTCCTAAATAGTACCAACCCTTTCTCTTCTTGTGTGTGTGCAAGTCACATTTGGAGGAATCAGATGACAACAAGTGATAGGAAGGAGGAAGACAAACAGGTGAAGGCACCCAGATCCTGACATTCTAAAAAACCCTAATTTGGTTCTAGGGTGCCTAGCGCCCTGGTACTTCTCTACTCCCGAAATTAGGTTCTGATTGTCCTTTGTCTCCTGATCTTTTCTATCACTTTAGAAATCCTATATCTATTTTTGATAGTCATTTATTAGTTAATCTTTCTCAATTAGGGTTTCATGCTTTGCCCTAGTTTAGTTGGTTGAATTTGGTTGACACGCCTTTATACAACTAAGGGACAAAACCCCTGTAGTTTGGCTCTCCTCACAAGGTAGAAGCTAAACTCATTTTGTGTTCCAATGTTGATAGAAGAGGGTTTGACCTAGTCTAACCTTTTAGGTTAAGTCTCCCTTTTCCACCAAAAATTTCCATGCCTAGGTCAAGGCATATATGTGGGCTCACAAGTGTGAACACTCCCACTTGAATATACTAGAGTGCTAGTGTGTTTTCTTTGTTTGCACTTTGTTCTAAACCCATGCTTGCATTCAAAAATCCAAAACTAAACAAACCTTTGTAGATCACGTCACCATCATGAAAACACACATCAAAAATTGATAAATCCAAGCAAAATTTGAAGCCAAGGTTCCTAAAACCCAAACGCAACATCAATTTATCATGTCTTTGGATCCCTAAAGGGTCCTAATACAAATGCAAATCCAAATTTTCCCATCCCCAAAAGGTCCTAATACAAAATTTCCATCATCCTAAAATATATTTTGACCCTTAAATCAAAATCCAACCATCCTAAGTTTGTCCTTGGAGCCTTAAGTCACTCCTAAGTTAAAAACCAACTATCCAAAAATCATCCTTAAGATCCAAATCACCCAAAAATCCAAACCCTTAAGCCACCCTTGAGATCCCAAATCCCATTATCTTACAAGCTAACTATCCAAATCCAAAATTCATCCTTAAGTTCAATCATCCAACAAATCCCAATCCTAAAGTTATCTTTGAGATCCAAATTCCACAAATCCAATAATCCAAAAAATCCAAATCCAAAGGTTGCCCTTTGGAAATCCTAGTTCGATAGAAAATCTGTTATCCAAGTTTATTGTTAGGAAACCAATCTAAGAATCAAATCCAAACCAATCTTTCAAAAATCCAAAGCCACTTCCTTTGAATCTAACTTGTATGTCCCATATCACTAGACAACAAGCTAAGCTTAGAATGGAGTTTTGTGAAGAAAATCCCTTCCTTGTCGAGCCATCTTTAGTCCAAAATCCTAATGTGGGAGAGCCATCTCATCCCCATGATAGTGATAGAGACAATGATGCTCCCAACCAAAGTGAGTATGATTTTGACCACCATGAATTCCTTGGTTCCAACCAAGGGTGTGCCCTTATGAATAGATTCATAGAAACAAACAAAGATGATATACTTTGGCACCTAATCAAATTAGGGGCCAAGTTACCACTTGGATATGATCTCTCTTACTTGGAAAACATAGTTCATCCTAAATTTCATACCTGTGACATTGACCATGAAGAGAATCACACTACCAATCATGAAACCTCTAGTCCTAGCCATGATCATACCAACCATCATCTTGATCAAAACACTCAACCCTAACCTAAAATACCCCTCATGGTGAAAGGAAAGACCTCACATAGGACATAGTCTTCCCACCAAATTGATTTGACAAACTTAAACATACCTAAACTATCCGATCCACACCCACTAACAAACATAAAAAAGGTCCAAATGCCATATGCACCAACCAAAATATACCACATCCCAATTCCTAGTCATGCCCATATCCTAATTATCCAACCTCAAAATAGTTCGATCCCTCACCCATATCAACCATCACACCAAAATTACCAACATAGCTACATGCCACCTCCTCCACTTTTTTGCACACCATTTGACCTAGAATGGAAAGTCATTAAAGATGCCATCAAAGGGATATAGGATGGGATGAAAATCAATTCTTATAAATTTGAGGAGCTATGTCCTTATCCTCTTGACCACATCATCTCATATTACCCTTCCCCCTTTCTTCAAAATCCCAAAATTTGAAAAATATAAGGGTAAGGGAGATGTAAGGGAACACATCAAAGAATTCTTTATGGTAAGAGGTTGCAAATGAGGAAATCTACTTGCTTCACCTCTTCCCTTGAATCTTAAGAGGGAAAGCATTGGAGTGGTTCTTACAACTACCCAAAGGGTCCATCACTTCCTTTTGCAAACTTGTGGAGAAGTTTGTAAAACACTTCTCCTACAATGTTGAACATGAATTGACAATGATTGACCTTTGTAATTATAAGATATGGTTTGGGGAGAGATTCTCATCCTTTAGGAGGATCCAACAATGGAGAGGTCTAGCAAGTAGATTCCTTGGGTATGCGCACCAAGATGGGGGACCAAAAAGTGATCAGAAACTAATTTGAAGCAAAATATGACATAACATGCTAGCATTAGGGCTCAGGATGGCTCAAAAATCCTAACACAACGTGAGCATGTTATAACAAAATCTTGTTATTTTCATTAAAAACATGTGTTATAATGCACATGTGTTATAATGCATGTACACATTTCATTTAAACTTGCTTTAGAATCGGACCACGTCTCTTAAATCTTGGATTTGGCTTGGATATTCAAGCCAAAGGGTTGGGCCTACATGTAAGGTGCCCAAAGACGTGTTTTGTATAAAATATGAAAAAATAAGTAAATTTTGAGCGTGCTCTCCATCAAGTTTACACATTTTAAGACATTATTCTAAAAAATGCCAGAATGGCATCAAGCTATCTCTTATCTTTCTAACCATGTAATTGTTTCTACATCTTGAATCCATTAATTTCTTTTGCTAGTGTCTTCATTTTTCTTCAAAAACCTACATATAGCTTTTTAGGTGTCATTTTTAATCCATTCATCCAAATTTGAAACGAATAACATTTTTACATTCTAGACTCCATTCTATACACACTAAAAAATTGATTTTTGATTAGTTTTCTCAAAATTAAGGGGGGAGCATGCTCAATTTTTTACTTTTTAGGATGTGTTCACTTTTAAAATTAGTAAAAAGTCATATATTGATTAAAAAAAATAAAAAAATCTAGTATAAACTACATGATGTTAGCTAACTTTTCACTAAAGGGATTAGTGAAACATGAAAAAAAGTCAACATTTTAGGAGGAGCACACTTGATATTATGTTATATTTTTTGACAAAAATAAAACCACTTTGTTTGCTCCCCCTATTTGACCCTCTTAATCTCCACCATTTGTTTAAAAAAATAGTAGTTCAGAAACTAGATTCTGAGCACTACTAATCTTGTTCTTGTCATATTGTGAAATTTTGACCATGGGTATCTTGAATTTCTCATCCAAGATAAGTTTTTGCTGATTTTAAGAAAAAAAATGGCCACTTTTGACCCCCTTTTGGTCCCCATTTCGATGCACATACCCCCTTGACCTATCCTAGAAAATAAATTCATCCACATCTTCATGTTACCAATCTTAACCTAGAATTACCCTTTCACTTACAAGTGCATACAAGTGTAACAATCTTCAATGAAATCATCGAGAAGAGTATACACATAAAAAAATAACTCATTGATAAAGGATTGATCAAGATTTTCTCTTAAGGTTGAAACCAAGTTGAAAAACCAAAATTCTTTAACAAGAATAAGAATGTAGTTAGCCATGGGGTCATGACTCTAAACACATGTAGAACTTGCAACATCTCTTATCCGTCACTGTCCCCTTTGGTAAGCCAAAACAAGAGAACAAGAAAACACAATACACACCATAGGATAACCTATTGAGGTGGTCTTTCACAAACTTGTATATGCCAACATGGTCATCTTTCCCATAAGATTTATCCTTTTGACAAGAACCAACCTAAGTCGTCATGGTTTAGGGAAAATGAATGCTATGACTATCATAGGATCAAGGGTCATGCCAATGCCAAGTGCATGAAATTGTATAATTACATACAAGATCTTATCGATCGAGGTGAGATTGAGATTGAAGGACACTCAAATTCATCACCTAATAAGAAAATGGGTATATATCAAGACCCATTTACTAAACATGATCACAAAGTTGCTCCTCTCAAAAGAAAAAGCAAGGCCAATATGCTTGTACTAATAAACATCCACTACCAAAAAACCCCTCACAATTATGATTCTCTCATTGCAACTATCGAGCAATCCCATTAGAAATTTCATACCATCAAGGTTAAATCCTTTGACTATGTTATCACTACAAGATATGGCAAAGTCACTATCCAAGGCCCTCCTTTGGCTACTCCTAAAATAGTATGACTTATCAACCCTAGACCTCCTTTAAATATCCCATGCTCACAGGGATGTGTTGAACTTAGGAGTCGAGAGTGCCCAATGACATTGACCCCTCACACTTCCAAGCCCTAATCAAACATATATCCTCTTACCATCACTTAGTTTCTTTAGTGCTAGTGATATGCCTCCCATTGAATCACACAATTAACCCCTCCATATTGAAATCATTACTCGAAGCATAGAATTAAATGAGTGCTCTTAGATAATGGGCCTAACTTGAACATTTTCACATACAGATTGGTATAGTAGCTTGGTTATTTAGCAAAGGCTCTACATTTTCAAATCATCACCATTAAAGCATATGATAATGTAGAATGAGAAACAATTGGGACCATCCATATCCCTCTTGAGGTAGGGCTCATATGAAACAAAAATTATTCCATGTTATTGACCTAGATCTTCCTTACAAGATCCTCTTAGGCCATCCATGGATCCATGCCATGAGGATTCTCCCATCCACCTATAACCAATGCCTTAAGTTCCCTTATAATAGTGTGGAAGTAACTATCCCTTTCAATCCCCATCCCTTTCAATATTGCAATTTAATAGTGGAAGGGAAATTCCATAAATCCCATCATTGTCCAATTCCTAAAGTCGTACCCAATCTTGCTTCTACAAAATGCAAATCTTATGTTAATCCTTGTGATCTTTCTTCCACTTCCACCTACTTGAACCCTTAACAAGAATTCCTCAAATCCTCCTTCAAGATCATCAACTAAAGATGTGGGGAATATCAAATTCATGATGCCTTCCATATAGGAAAGCTTCCCCTTTCCCCTTGATCATATGAACAACCTCATGCAAAACCAAATAGTGCATCACAAAAGCTACAATATAGGTCTACTACTTTCATCCAACATGGTTTCTTAGCTGACAAAGATATTGAAGGCTCAAATAGGACATAGCTATATAGAGATGAAGAGTATGCATCTTGCTTCAAAGAAAATGAATATCCCATACCATTACATATGTGTTGAAACATGAATTTCAAAGGGAAAGACCTTGGCCTTCTCAAGCACGACATCCTTGACCCTATGTATTTAACAAAAAATACTAGAACTCATGGGATAGGCTATATACCCTAGGAAGAGTGATCTGATACCACTACTACACCTCTGACATCATTGGACACACTTCCCCCAATGTTGAAGATGCCAAAGCAAATTATGCTCATAGCCCTTATGAAGAGCTTTCCATGACCAATCTTTTTCACAAGATTTCCATCCTCACCATCACTCTATACCTTCAATAACTTGAGCTTATCAACTGGGACCGACAAGATCTTTCATCATTAGATACTTTCCAAAATGATGAAGCTATCATCGACCTCATGTGACTTAGAGATCACATCCTACTTGGAGATAATAAGAAGACCTTTGAGGTCATCTTAAATACATCCACATACTTCAAGGAATAGGAAGAAATCCATATCCTCGAGAAACCCTAGAAGACACAAAATTGAAAGGGTAAAAAGACACCCGAGTCATCATTAGATCTATACACTCTAGAAGATAGTGATGAGCCTGCAACACTTGTCAATAAGGAACTTCACCTTCCTTTGACACTTGCACAATTTCAAGATGGATCACTTCTCATGGTTAAAGAGGCCATGGACATCAACCTAGGAACAAAATAAGATCCTAAGATCACACAAATTATAATTGCATTAGAATCTAAAATAAAAGAAGGTATAACCATCATACTCAAAGACTTCCTAGACATATTTGCATGGTCTTATGCTGATATTCTAGGATTAGACCCTCTTTAGTTGTGCACCACATCGTGGTGCATCTTGATGCTAAGCTAGTATGAAAAAATCTATAAAAATGCATCCCAAGGTTGCTTTCCTAGTTAAGGAAGAGTTGCAAAAGTTCTTGGAAGTAGGATTCGTCAAACCTATCGATTACCTCTAATGGGTCTCCAATGTGGTCCTTGTTAGTAAGAAAACAAAAGCATCCATGTCTACATTGAATTTTGGGTTATCAAAAAAACTTGTCCAAATATGACTTCCCATTACCAAACGTTGACATGATCGTAGACCTCATAGTTGGACATGGAATCTTGTCACTCATGGATAGTTTCTCTAACTATAATCAGATCCAAATCACACTCAAAGATTAGCATAAAGCAACATTTATCACCCCACAAGGAACCTTTTGCTACAAAGTTATATCTTTTGGACTAAAAAATGCTAGAGCTACTTACTAGTGAGCAATGACTATCATGTTTTAAGACATGTTGCATGATTTAGCCATGGACTACGTGGATGATATCCTAGGAAAACCAATTCTTAGGACATATTACTGGGTTGTCTTGCACCACATTTTCTAATGACTCAGGGAATACAATGTCAGATTAAATCCTAAGAAATGTGTGTTTGATGCTACCTATGGAAAATTGTTGGGTTTCATTGTTTCTAGGTGAGACATTAAAGTGGACCCTGACAAAGTTAAAGCAATCATAAAAATACCACCCCCATAGAATTTCTCAGGTATCTTTGTAGTCTCTAAGGGAAACTCCAAGAAATTCATAGATTTATTTCCCAACTTGTAGATAAGTGTCAACCATACTCCCATTTACTCAAAAAAAGTGTCAACTTCTAGTGGGATTAATCATGTCAGCAAGCATTTGACCAAATCAAGTAGTATCTTACCAATCTACTAATCCTTGTAGCACCTACCCTAGATGAACCCTTGTTACTCCATATTTTAGTAACACAACATGCCCTAGGTTCTCTCTTAGAGCAATGTGATGAACAAGAGTGTGAACAAGCCATCTACTACCTTAGTTAAACATTGGTGAGATCTGAGGTCAATTAAACTCTTATAGAGAAAGCATTTTTGGCATATGTATTCATCTTGAAAAAGATTAGATATTACATGCTCAATGCCACAACTCATCTCATCACTAAGATTGATCCACATAAGTACTTACTATATCTAAAGTAGTTTGTTGAAAGAACACTAATACACTGAGAGGGGAGGGGAGGTGAATCATGGTATGTTAAAACTTTAAAAAAAATCAACAATTAAAAATGGAAGGCACATATAAAAATCACACACACACACAAGAGAAACACCAGATTTATGTGGAAAACCCAAAATGGGAAAACCATGGTGAGAAAGTTGCTTGAGTCTACTGCTCAAATCCAACCTCACAATAAGCACTGATTACATATGTTTTGCAGGCACCAACCCATAGGTACATCAACACCCAAGGCAATGTTTTGAGGCTACCACATACAAGTACATCACACACCTACAATGAGCTCCAATGCAATACAATGAGGCTTCAACACCAATCTAAAACAAAGAGGCTACAACCCCTTGAATTTTACAGTTTCAAATGTGCTATAATTGCTCTTTTGTAACCTGAAATGCACCTTGTCACCACACACTCACTTAGTGTTTTGCATCAACACAATTGTCTCCTTCCTCTATGTGATCTACATTCTCTCCTCTCTCACAAAGTGAACAATAATATTCAATACGATGAGCAAACCTTTCACTTCAGATTCAATGTGTATAAAAAGACATTCATGATGAACTACCACAACCGCTCCAAAATTGAATATAAATAGTTTCATTTCATTTCACAACTGACCAAAATTGGTTGAATTGTCATGCACCTAATTCAAACTTTCGGCTTCAAAAATATATAGTAGCAATGCTTCTTGTCGACTCCACAAAACTTCATAATAAATATTCACCACAAGTCACAAGACTGCATTCATACTATAATTCAAATAAATACTGATATGGCTTTGCAAATGTGACTAGGCATTCTATTTTATTATCAAAAACTCAATCACCTTACCTATTTAAAACTTTGTCCCCAATCACCCAAAATGCCATTATGTGCCTTTTATCGACAAATATTGATTTTCCAAAACTTGACTTTAACCACCCTTTGTCAGAGAAATCTTGATTTTCCAAACTAAGAATTCTTCCTCTTATTGGCAAAAGGATTCTTTTCAAAACCTCCTTTATCGGCAAATGTTACTTTTTCAAAACTTTGTCTTTTGCTCCTTTATAGCTCGTATTGGAAAAAACATCATTATTCAGAACTACCTTTTTAATGCCTTATCGACAAAATCACACTATCTCAAACTTTCACTTTATTGCCTCTATCGACAATTTTACTTTTTCAAAACTTGCCTTTTGTGCTAAGTATCGGTGAAAAGTCATTTATGCAAACTTTACTTACAAAGTCCCTTTATCGGCGAAAGTTCACTATTTCAAACTTGCCTTTTCTTTGTTATCGATAAAAGTTAACTTTTTTGAACTTAATGTTACAATCCTTTTATCGGTGAAAGTGCACTTTTTCAAACTTATCTTTATTTACCTTTTATCAACAAATCCATGCTGGCACAAACCTTATCATTATTTACCTCTTATCAGAAAATCCATGCTGGCATGAACCTTATCTTTATTTACCTTATATTAGCAAATCCATGCTGGCACGAACTATTGCCTTATCAGTGAAAGGAGAAACTTAAGAACTTCCAACTCATCAGTCCTCTTTGTTGGTAAAAAGACCATTTCATGAACTTAACACATTAGTTAAAGTACATGTTTCCAAACCTCAACAAAAAGCTTCAGCAAATAATGCTTATCGGCAAATATATGAAATCTTGAACTACCTTGCTCCATCCATACTTAGCCAAATGCTGCATAGTCGATGAATCGACTAAATTGCTAACTTTATAACTAGTTAGCCTTTGTGAATTTTTCCCGACAACACTAGGTTTCTCTTCAACACTTAACTCAACCTTCGCATGAGAATGTGCCTTCATAAGCCTTGACGGCTAGTTGGCAAATCAGGTAAGTGCCAAACTTTAAAACAAGTTTGCAATATAATAACTTTGCCGATATAAGATTACTTATCTTTTCTTTCTCCCAAGTTGCCAATTAAACAATAAAATATGTTCCGTCATAACGCATTTTGCTGACAACACTAGAAACACTTAGCCTTAAGCCGTATTTGGCTAATCAGCATATCGGCTAACCACTGAACTAGCGAAGTAGTTCAAAAAACAAAAACTTTGCCAATACACTTGACTTAGCTTTTCTTGAAAGTTGTTGATGACTTCTCATTACTTCAAAATTGCTGATGACTTCTCAATACTTCAAACTTGCCGATGACTTCTCAATACTTCAAAATTGCCGATGACTTCTTATTTCTTATTTCGTCGAAATTACCAATATACAAATTTGACATCAATGACAACAATTTCAATAATTTCCCCCTTTGTCATTGATGGCAACACCTGAAGTTGTTCTCCCCCTTGCTGCTATGAGCATACTATAGAATTCTCCCCCTCTGACATCAATTACAAGGGAATTCACAGAAAAAATAATAATGCAAACTTACTCCCCCTGAGGACAATCATCCTATAGAACAATTGGGTACTAGGAAAAAAGAAATACTTTGATATACTCTCCCTAGATGAATACATTCTATATTCAATTAGAGATAGGAGAAGGAACAACTCCTAACTTTTGCCTGAGCTGTTCAAATGTCTCCTTGGGAAGGGGTTTTGTAAAAATATCTACCAACTATTGTTTTGTAGCCACATATTCCAATTTGACTTCTTGTTCAGAAACTTTCTCCCTGAGAAAATGGTATTTAATGGATATGTGTTTAGTCCTTGAATGCATGACTAGATTCTTTGAAATGTTTATTGCACTGGTATTATCACAAAGAATGTTAACTGGCTCATTAAAATCCACCTTGATGTCTTGCAATGTTTGTTTCATCCATAATACCTGAGTACAACAAGATATAGTAGCTATATATTCAGCTTCAGTTGTTGACAGAGAGACTGATTCCTATTTCTTACTTAACCATGCAACTAGTTTATCTCCTAGAAAGAATGCACCACCACTAGTGCTCTTTCTATCATCCACACAACCAACCCAATTTGTATCTGTGTATGCAGATAAAGTAAAACCATCACCAACAGGATACCATAGACCATAATCTACTATACTCTTTAAATATCTGAATATCCTCTTCACAACTTTGAAATGTGTTTCCTTAGGAGCTGCTTGAAACCAAGCTGCCATGCAAACAACTTACATGATATCAGGCCTTGTTGCTGCGACATACAAGAGACTCCCGATCATAGACCTATACAATGTTTGATTTGCTAAGGTAGATTCATCATCTTTGCTAAGTTTACACCCAATGACCATAGGTATACTAACTAGCTTGCAATCTTCCATCTTGAATTTCTTCAAAATTTCCTTCACATACTTGGTCTGAGAAATTAAAATCCCCGTGTCTAATTGATTTACTTATAGACCAAGAAAAAATTCTAATTCTCCTAGCATGAACATCTCAAATTCTTTCTACATAGCGTCAGCAAAATCTTTACACATTTTGTCATTATCTCGACCAAATATTATATCATCAACATAAACAATGACAATCAGCATATTATTACCTTCATGTTTAAAATACAGATTGCTAGTAGCTATACCTTTCTTATAGCCTTGTTGTTGAAGATATTTTTCCAGTCTGGCGTACCAAGCTTGAGGAGCTTGCTTTAGGCCATATAGTGCCTTCTTCAATCTGCACACAGTCTTTCTTTTCAGTCATTTGAAATCCTTTAGGCTGTTCTATATAAACTTCCTCATCTAAGTAGCCATTGAGAAATGCAGATTTCACATCCATATGGTACACTTTGAAGTGTTTATAAACTTAGTATGCAAGAAACATTCTAATGGATTCAATTCTAGCCACAGGTGCAAATGTCTCATCAAAATATATGCCCTCAACCTGAGCATAGCCCTTGCAAACTAATCTAGCTTTGTTTCTAGTTATCTGCCCATCCTCATTCAGTTTTTTTCTAAACACTGATTTTGTGCCAATGACATTTTTATCAGTAGGCCTTGTAACAAGTTCCCAAGTCTAATTTTTCTCTATTTGATTAAGATCTTCCTTCATAGCCTCAATCCAACTTTCATCCTTACTAGCTTCTTCATAAGATTTAGGTTCTATTTTAGATAGCAAAGAATAATTTACCTGCTCTTGTTGTGGTAGCTTTAGCTTTTTCCTTATCATGACACCATCAATTTTATTTCCAAGAATCTAATTCTCAGAATGACTTATTTTGACATACTTGGGTGTAGCCTTTGGAGTAGATTTTGGTTGCTCTTCCTCATTAACATCACTTTTCTCACTCTTCTCTTGTGATTCTTCTTTTGCAACTTCTTCTTCTTTATAAACATGAACCCTTGAATGCAAGTCATTTCCATGAGACAACTGAGAGAAGTCTTCATCCACTCTAACATTCACACTTTCAATTATCTTCTACAACCTTTTATTGTAGCATTTATAGGCTTTGCTTGTAGTTGAATAACCAAGAAATATTCCCTCATCAAACCTTGGCTCAAATTTACTCAAGGTATCTTCATCCCTTTTTATAAAACATATGCTTCCAAATATCTTGAAATACTTCACAGATGGAGGTTTGACTGTCCATATCTCATATGGAGTCTTATCATGATGTACTCTTAATTGTCCTCTATTGATAATGTAAACAATAGTATGAACTGCTTCCTTCCAGTATCAATCAAACAATTTGGCTTCATTCAACATTGTTCTAGCCATATCCTGGACAGTCCTGTTCTTTCTCTCAACAACTCCATTTTGTTGAGGAGTCCTAGCTGCAGAAAGATGTCTCTTAATTCCATGCTTTTCATAGTATTGATCAAATTCATTAGAAGTGAATTCTCCACCCCTATTAGACCTTAAGCATTTTATTCTTGATCCAATCTCATTTTCCACTCTAGCCTTAAAGATTTTAAATATTTCTAAAGCTTGAGATTTATCTTTAAGAAAAGTTACCCATGTCATCCTTGAATAGTCATCTATCAATAACATGAAGTACCTTTCTCCATTGATTCTTTTGATTCCGGTTGGTCCACACAAGTCTATATGTATCAGCTCAAGAGGTTTTGAAGTTGAGTACTCCTTTGACTTGAAACTGACCCTTGTTTACTTTCCTTCTTGACACTCTTTACAGAAGGAATTTTTTGGCTTGCCAATGCTAGGAAAATGTCTGACTGCATTTTTCTTGTTGATCTTTACTAGATGATCAAAGTTGATGTGGCCCATCATTTTGTGCCATAACCAACTCTCATCAGCTTGCCCTAACAAACATATTTCACCCTTTGCCTCCTTAAGATGGTATAGATTGTTGCTTGTTATGTTTGCCTCAACAACAAGTCTGCCAGAGCTAGCTTTTCTTATCTCACATCCACTAGCATGAAATAGTATATTATATCCCTTGTCACACATTTGGCTAAAACTAAGCAGATTATGTTGTAATCCCTCTACATACAACACATATTGAGAATTAGTTTTATCATCTATGTATAATGTGCCCTTACCAGCTATCTTCGCAGTGGTGTTGTCACCGAACTCAACAGAACCATCGCCCCATTTCTTCAAAATTGTGAACTTGCTCTTATCTCCATTCATATGACTAGAGCATACACTGTCTATTACGTACGCATTGCCTTGTCCTTTGGCATGAAAAGATGCTTGGACTAACATAGATTTTTCAACCTTCTTTTTTACCTAAAGCCTTTTGAACTTTTCTCCTTTTCCTCAGAATGCTTTGCTAGTTCTTTTTCCTCAGTAGGGGGTGCAGACTCTTTCATGTGATGTGCAGAGGATTGTGCTTTTTTCTTCTTTTGCATAGAAGCATGTGCAGGTCTGGCTTGTCTTGGAGGAGTAAATCTCCTTTTCTCCTATCTAGAAGGCTGTATAAACACACTTCTAGAAAACTTGACAATATGCCCATAGTTGTTACAATTACAATAGATATCATTCATATCAACTAAAAGGGCAAAAGGATTTATGCTCACAAAATTATGCCTATCCATTCTCCTAGGTCTAATTTTGCAGTCTATTACTTTATGTCCAAATCGATTACATGAAAAACAATAACCATGAAATGCATAAATGAACTTGGATTGGCTTGCAAATTTATCTTTGAATCTCCTCCTTGCATTGTGAACTTTGATGAAACCGTCATCTTCCTTTTTGAAATCTTTAGTCCTTTTATCCTTCCTGAATCCACTAGGCTTCTTTGAATCATCATGTTTCTTAGACATACCGGAGCTTGATTCACCCTGTTCTTCAATTGCCTTTTTGAAGGGATCAACTTTCTTGGCAGCTTTATCTTTTGCTTTCTTTTCAGAGACATCTTTGAAACTCTTGTGTTCGGAATATCCTAACCCAACCGTGTTGGAGAAGGATCTTTGACTACCAATTATTTGATCAAGAATTTATGAACTCTTCTCAAACTTGAGACTTCTGTTTAATTGTTCATTCACCTTTTCTAACTCCCTCAACATGACGACTTCAACCTCTAATTTCTGACACTCATCTAGATTGTTCTTCAAACTCAAACTAGTTACCTCTTCTATTCTTTTAGACTCCTTTAACTACAATTTCAGGTCTACAACAAGTTTATCAGATTCTTCAATCTTGAACTTGTATTTTTCATTTTGTTTTCTTTCAAACCTTAGATCATTTAGAGTAGAAATTAATTCACCTTCTAGATCAACTTCACCCTCTTCTTCCTCATCAGAGTCTTCATGACAATCTTCTGAAGGAGTACTTTCATCCTTTATAATTTGAACAGCCATGAATGCAGTTTCATACTCTTCACTTCCATACAAACAATCATCTGAAGAACTACTTTCTTTATCTACAAACAAACTCTTCTTCTTATTAAAGTTTCTTCTTTTATACTTTGAGATTTCTTGACTCCTAGAACTATCTCCTTTTTGTTTAATTCACCTAAAGGATAATTAGAGGCATAGTGACCAATTTTTCTGCAATTAAAGCATCTCAAAGGTAGTTTACCTTTGTATTTCACATAGCCTTTCTTCAGCCTTCTGACAAAATTTGCTTCTTCTTCACCTGAATTGGTACTTTGTTCTGAGTCTACTTCAATCTCCTTGGCTTTTGAAGTCTTAAATGCTGCTTCTTTCCTTTTTGATCTTGTATTTTCACTTCTCATCTTATATGCGGTAAGTGAACCAAACAATTCATCTAAAGTAAGCTTATCTAGATCTTTTACTTCCTTAATTGCTGATACTTTAGAGTCAAATCTCTGTGGGAGAGATCTTAGAATCTTCTTTCCAACCACCTAATCTTTTACCTCTTCTCCAATTGATTGCATTCCTTACCTCATCTACTCTGAGCATGTATTTCGCAATATTTTCATCCTCTTTCATCTTTAAAGCCTCAAATTTGCTTCTATGGTTTTACAATTTTGCTTGCTTGACTCGATCATCACCTTCATAGATGTTGTGCAACTTATCCCATATTTCCTTGGTAGATTTACAATGCATAAATTTGACAAACTCTGTGTTGGCTAGACCACATAGTATAGTGTTCTTCGCTTTGACATTATTCTCATAGGCTTTCTTCTAATCAGTAGTGAGAGTAGATGAGGGTGGTGGTGGTTTGTAACCATTTAAAACATATTGCCAAATATCACATCCAAGAGAGGTTAAGTAAGTCTCCATTTTGATGCTCTAGAAATCATAATTGCATCCATCAAATAATGGTACTTTATTTGAAGAAGAACCCTCTTCTTCTGCCACAGTGTTCTTGAGACCGGATCTTCCCTAAGTGGTTAAACTTTTCTTCAAGGAACCTGAGGCTCTGATACCACTTGTTGAAAGAACACTAATACACTGAGATGGGGGGGTGAATCAATGTACGTTAAAAATTTAAAAACAATCAACAATTAAAAATGGAAGGCACATATAAAAATAACACACACACACAAGAGAAACACTAGATTTATGTGGAAAACCCAGAATGGGAAAAACCACGGTGAGAAAGTTGCTTGAGTCTACTGCTCAAATCCAACCTCACAATAAGCACTGATTACATATGTTTTGCAGGCACCAACCCACAGGTACATCAACACCCAAGGCAATGTTTTAAGGCTACCACCTATAGGTACATCACACACCTATAATGAGCTCTAACTCAATACAATGAGGCTTCAACCCCAATCTAAAACAAAGAGGCTACAACCCCTTGAATTTTGTACTTTCATATGTGCAATAATGGCTCTTCTGTAACCTGAAATGCACCTTGTCACCACACACTCACTCTGTGTTTTTCATCAACAGAGTTGTCTCCTTCCTCTATGCACTCTACATTCTCTCCTCTCTCACAAAGTGAACAACAATATTGATACGGTGAGTAAACCTTTCACTTCAGATTCAAGGTGTATAAAAACACATTCATGATGAACTACCACAATCACTCCAAATGAATATAGATAGTTTCATTTTGTTTCACAACTGACCAAAATTGGTTGACCTGTCGCGCATTTGATTCAAACTTTGGGCTCCAAAAATATATAGTAGTAATGTTTCTCGTCGACTCCATAAAACTTCAAAATAAATATTCACCGCAAGTCACAAGACTACATTCATACTATAATTCAAATAAATGCTGATATGGCTCTGCAAATGTGACTGGGCATTCTGCTTTATTATCAAAAACTCAATCACCTTACCTATTTAAAACTTTGTCCCCAATAGCCCAAAATGCTGTTATGTGCCTTTTATCGGCAAATATTGATTTTCCAAAACTTGACTTTAACCACCCTTTGTCAGAAAAATCTCGATTTTCCAAAATAAGACTTCTTCCTCTTATCGGAAAAAGGATACTTTTCAAAACGTCCTTTATCAGCAAATGTTACTTTTCAAAACTTTGTCTTTTGCTCCTTTATAGCTTGTATTGGTAAAAAAATTATTATTCAAAACTACCTTTTTAATGCCTTATCGGTGAAATCACACTATCTTGAACTTTCACTTTATTGCCTCTATCGGCAATTTTTACTTTTTCAAAACTTGCCTTTTGTGCTAAGTATCAGTGAAAAGTCATTTATGCAAACTTTACTTACAAAGTCCCTTTATCGGTGAAAGTTCACTATTTTGAACTTGCCTTTCCTTTGTTATTGATAAAAGTTAACTTTTCTAAACTTAACATACAATCCTTTTATCAGCGAAAGTGCACTTTTTCAAACTTATCTTTATTTACCTTCTATCGACAAATCCATGTTGGCACAAACCTTATCTTTAATTACCTCTTATTAGCAAATCCATGCTGGCATGAACCTTCTCTTTCTTTACCTTCTATCGGCAAATCCATGTTGGCACAATTTATCGCCTTATCGGCGAAAGGAGAAACTTAAGAACTTCCAACTCATCACTCCTTTTTGTCAGTAAAAAGACCATTTCATGAACTTAACACAAAAGTCTTTTTGTTAGCTAAACTACATGTTTCCAAACCTCAACAAAAAGCTTCAACAAATAATTCTTATCGGCAAATATATAAAATCTCAAACTACCTTACTCCATCCATACTTAGCCAAATGCCACATAGTCGGCGAATCAGATAATTTGCTAAATTTATAACTAGTTAGCCTTTGTGACTTTTTCCTGACAACACTAGGTTTCTCTTCAACATTTAATTCTGCCTTCACATTAGAATGTGCCTTCATAAGCCTTGGTGGCTAGTCAACAAATTGGGTAAGTGCTGAACTTTAAAACAAGTTCACTATATAATAACTTTGTCGATATAAGATGACTTATCTTTTCTTTCTCCCAAGTTACCAATTAAACAATAAAATAGGTTTCGTCATAACACATTTCTCTAAAAAAACTAGAATCACTTAGCCTTAAGCCATAGTTGGCTAATCGGCATATTGGCTAACTGCCAAACTAGCGAACTAGTGAAGTAGTTCAAAAACAAAAACTTCACTGATACACTTGACTTAGCTTTTCTTCAAAGTTGTTGATGAATTCTCATTACTTCAAAATTGCCAATGATTTCTCAATACTTCAAACTTGCCGATAACTTCTCAATACTTCAAAATTACCGATGACTTCTTATTTCTTTTTTGTCCAAATTGCCGATAGATAGCTTTGACATCAATGAGAACAATTTCAACACAACACTCACAAGTAGAATGACAAAGTGGGTCATGCTACTTAGTGAATTTGACATTGAATATGTAAACTGAAAGGAAGAAAGGTACATATCTAGAAATTATTCCTACACTAAACTTTTGAGGAGAGTGTTGTGCAAATTTTAATCTTTTAACAATTACAGAAAGTAGAAACACATATAAACATAAAATAAACAATATACTATAACACAGGTGTACATGGGGAAAATCCTTTCAAGTGAAAACCCCACACTCCAAAGTAGCTCAATGTATTATTTAGTAAATAACATAGTTACAATACACTTGCAAAGAAAGCCTTCATGAGAGTATCACCAACTTGAGACCTGGATGAATTCTGACATCATAACAATACATACAAAAATCACTATCAAACCTCCATCTCAAGCACCTGATAAATAGGAGATACAATACATGAAACCATCAAATGATAATTAGAAAACCATGAGATAAAACCACCCAAAATAGTGGCACCCAAATCCTTAGTTAGAAATCGAACACCCAAATTCCAAAATGAGTCGATGTAGGCTAAAAATAACATATTCCTTCCACCTATCATAACCTTGTTATAATCCACTCACCAAATTTGGTGTTCCATTTTGTCTCCATTATTCCCATCCAAAGATGCCTTATGATGCGTTGGTCAACACTTGTGTAACTCCCCTTCACAACTCTTTTATGTGTTGATGCTTTTACATTTCCAATGCCGAAGTCCGAACTTTCAACGGAGGCCATAACTTTTGCTTCGGGAGGTCAATTGGGATCATTTTTTTAAAATTGTAGAGCTTAAAGAGGTCCATGTGATAGGCACATAAGAACTAGTGTTGAACAACCCAAATGGCCAAAAACCAACTCTATAGCCCAGAAATTGAGTTTTTCTATTTTCATCCTAAAAATCACATTGTTTGTAATCTTAGCATTAAGCACAAGGTTGAGTCACCTTTCCTAACATTCTCCCACTTTTTGAACACCTTGCAAGACCAAAAGAAAACTTACCAACACCAAAATCTAATTGCTAGGGGTTAAGAGGCCCATAGACTCACTTTGCCAGCTAAACTTGTCTACACTCATTGGCTTTGTCAATGACTCTACAAAATTCATCAAAGTATCAACCTTCTCTAGGATCACCCTTCTATCCTCTACCATATCATGAATAAAATGGTACTAGACATCAATGTGCTTTGTCCTTGCATGAAAGGTTAGGTTCTTTGCCAAACATATAGCACTCTAACTATCACAATGAACTGTAATGGCTCCTATGTCTAGCCCAACATTTGAACACTATCTCTTAAGCTATATTACTTCCTTACAAGCATGAGTAGCTACCATGTACTCTACTTCTATAGTGGACAAAGCAACCACAACCTATCACTTACTCATCCAATTGATTACATGATTGAACATAGTGAAAATGTATCCACTGGTCGATCTCCTAATATCAATATCACCAAGTTCCCAATTAGAATCCACATATCTATGAATACACATTGAATTCTAGGTCCCTATATGATAACCATGATAACAAATGGAATACTCAGAAGTACCCCACAATTATCTAAAGACCCTCTTCACTGCATCCCAATGTACTTGTCCAAGATTAGCCATAAAATGACTATGGACTCCCATTGCTTGGGAAATGTTTGGTCTTGTAGAAACCATGACATACATCAAACTTCCAAAAATACTAGCATAAGGTACTCTACTCATATCCTCCATCTCACTAGGATCTACTTTGGACAATTGTTAATTGATAACTTTGTCCCCATTGCCACATGAACACACAATGGCCTACAAGCTAACATGCTAAACCTCTCCAACACTGAGTTCACATACTTACTCTAGCCCAACCAAAGTTTTTTTTTTACTCTATCTCTTCAAATATCTATCTCCAAGATGTACCTAGCTACCCCTAAGTATTTAATCTCAAAATGTGCTAAAAGTTGAGACTTCAATTCATAAATGAAACCCTTCTCATTAGTAGGCAAGAGCTTTCCACAATCCATAGAATGAAGAAGAAATTGCTTTTGGATTTGACTGCATGTATTCTTTTGCATCGATGTTTCAGATCACAATTAGTGATCCTGTTCCTGATGATGGTCACTGAGTGAACCCAAAACGTTGATGCAAAAGAATACATGCAGTTAAATCTAAAAGTAATTTCTTCTTCACCCTTCTCATTATCGAAAAACAACATATCATCAACATATAATGCAATAATGAGAATATGATCACTGTCCATCTTATTAATGTGGATAAAGAAATCATTGATTGAGATTCATTCCAATACTAGTGATGGTACCATCTTATTATGTGATATCCAAGTTGTATTTCTCTTGTAAAAAATCATGTTAAACATAAAAGAACCAAGTACATTGAAGTCCATGTGCACTTCATTTAAGAAAATTTATTGATGGTGAAGTTGCTCTCCAATTTTGTCAAATTGATGATCACATGGAAAATAAATTTTATGTTATGGCTATGGAGACTTGTGCTTCAATAAAAACAACCATTTATGGCCATGGATACCTAAGCTTAAATCTTAGTAGCCACTAATGGCCATGGTGACCTAGACTTGAATCCTAGTAGAAAATGTTTTATAAAATCTCTGTGAGGTCTATATTTAGAATAATATTGGGCCTCAAGGAGTTTCCATTGAGAGGGAGTGTGCATGACAATGACACCTCCAAGTGGTCAACTATTACATTATATGTAAGACCTATGGACATTATTTAATCTATTCCTTTATATTCTACTTCTTTGTAAAGCATTATATTACATATGAGACCCGACTTGGAACTTGTAACACCTATAGGTAATGGTAAGAACTATGAAAATTATATAAAGAACCTAAAAAGATTCTATTTTTACAAGGCTTGGGCTCTAAAAAAACTTATAAGACCTCTTTGTGAGCATCATTGAGAAACTAGGATTTAAATTGTGATAAGAATTTTATCATATAGTCTAGAATACATGGTCTTCATCTTGGCATATATTTTATCCTTGTTGTATGTCTATCGAAGAAGTTTTATGTTACTGAGGAACTTCATCTTTTCTTTTTTTTTAAAATAAATTCATAGCATACACCCCTATAAACATTAAGGAGGAGTGTTAGAGAATATATTTATTATGGAATCACGTATAATGTTAGCGGTCCTAAATAACATTTATAAGGATCTACTATAAGGTGTAGAACTTATAATATAAATATGAATATGACATTTTATAAAAGATATTTAATTAATTAATATAAAAATAATAATATTTAATATTAATTAAATAATAAATGTCTTTTGAATAGATTTGATAACTTCTTAAATGGATGTGACTTACTTTTTTAGCCTGTATTTTAGGGAATCTTTACTATGGGATATGTAGAGAGAGAATTTGATTTTGTGTGAATATTTTGCTGTTCACTATGATGACATGAGAGATTTATGTGGGACCATTGAAAAAGAAGGAAGGGATTATGGAAACCTTAGGTTCTTTTGAGTCTATAATGGTTCAAATATTGTTGTAAGTTTTTTCTCATTATAATGATACTTGTGGGGTTTTTGACTTTTATGGTTTTCCCCACCATAAATTTTTGTGTTCATGTCTAATAGTTTTATTTAATTTTATTTATTGCATATTTACTCTTTGTATAATATATTTCATACATAATTAATTATCAAAGATAAAGATCTAATGTTTCTAATAGTTCCAAAATAAAAATAAAATAAAATTAATGATAAAAGAATTAAGTGTATCTTCCTTGGGAATAGAAGTGAATATGAGGCCTATAGGCTAGTTGATCCTACAAAACAAAATATCTACATAAATAAATATTTGACCATTGAAGTAGACTTTAAAAATGTTGGAAATTAAGGTGTCTCAACCTTTGCAAGTCCCTAGTATTTAACATTTAATTGTATATTTATTTTTTCCTATTATTGTATTTTCTATGCGTATTTTCTATGCAAATCTTATTTTGTCACTTTGTGGGAGTTGGCATGGTGATGTGTCATCCTACATGGAAGGTGACTAGATGTATATTTGTCCTCATATGAGGAGATATGTGTCCCACTTTGTGGTAGAAGATTTTTTCCACGTGTCAGCATCTTTTGGGTGTTGTAAGAGGTCTATGACACGTAAGAGTTATGACAAATTCCTATGACAGAATCTATGATATGTAAGAGCCAGAAATAAAAGATTCTATCACAGGTGTGACAAGTGTCAGGAAGCATATTTGCATGGAGAAGGTAGGCATCCAAGTTTGACTATGACAGGTTGTAAGAGAATCTGCTATTAATAGTCAGTTATGACAGATTCTCTTACAGTTGTAAGTGCTGTCATATATGATGGATTTTATGACATTGTAAGAGCATCTGTCATACCTTTTTTGGGAAAAATTGGGGGGCCCAAGTTTGGGGGTTGTAAGGGATGAAAGAGAATCTCTTACAAGTGTCATTCTCATGTTTTATGGCCTTGGAAATTGGGACATATGGATTTGGACGAGATTCTTGTGTTGACTTGCTCTAGAAGCTACCTCCATTCATAGAACTTCTCTATTTATATAGGTGCTTGGAGTTGGAGTTGTATGGTTTATTTGTAGGTACTATTATGCTGCCAGAATTGCTCCAGAATTGACATCTTGGAAACTCCTGAAAGAACTTGCATTGCAAGTGTATTACATAATCTACATTGGATTTGATAATACATTGTGCAGGTTTTGGAGTGTGGGGTTTTTCACCCGAAAGGGTTTTCCCCAGGTATATTTTGTGTCTTTGGTATTATTCTTGCATTTGATGTTTGTTTAATCTCTCTATTAATGTGTACCACATATCTGTAACTATAAAGACTTAAGAAAATTTGTATATCTCCCCTCATTAGTTTGATGTAGGAAGCTATTCCGCGTACCTTGCTTCCTTTCAAAAAAAGAACCAACAACTATCTAGTTATAGGACTATGATGTCAAGAGACAACAAAGAGAATGAAAAAGAAGAATTAAAATAAGACCTCTAGAAAGAAGAATAAATGGAGAAATAAGATATAGAAGTGAAACATGATATTCAAGAAATGTTGGATCCACTAACAAAAAACTCAAAAGGAGGAGGTAGTGTTTAGGATAAAACAAAGCTTACTTATATTCTAAGAGCTCGTCACTTAACAAGAGTTCATAATCAAATTTAGAAGATGCAATAAAATATAGAGTAGTTCATAATCGCATATCAAGAAGAAGAAAATTTCAATATGAGGAACATAGAGTTTGATAAACTCATGAAAAATCATACATGGGAGCTTGGTGATATGCTAGGGGAAAAAAATCCATAGGTTACAAGTGAACATTCTAAACAAAGTAAAAGGCAAATGGAACTAGTCCCAAATACAAAGCTTGATTGGTAGAAAAAGGATATGCACAAAAAGAAGGCATTAATTATGAAGAATTTTTTACTCCAACAACAAAGTTGAAAGTAATCAAGGTTATCTTTGTATTTTCCACACAATTTAGTTAGTGCATTCATCAAATGGATATGAAAAGTGAATTTCTAAATTGAGATCTTAAAAAAGAAGTCTACATGCATCAACTAAAGGAATTTTAGTTGAAGGAAAAGGATATTAGTTATGTAGCTTGGTAAAATATTTGTATGGGTTGAAACAAGCACCTAGTACATGGTACACCAAGACTAATGAGTATTTGCACATATGGGTTTGCTTGCAACCCTTCAGATTACAATTTGTACATGTAAAAATAACAAAAATAAATTGATATCTTTATTGTATATATTGGTTATATTGTCATTAGTGGGTGAAATGAGAATATTTATCAAGTGAGGAAAGATCTACATAAATAATTTGAGATGACTAATCATGGTTTGTTGCACTTTGTCCTTGGATTAGGAGTATGGAAAACATAATGTTATATTTTTATCTCTCAAACAGTGTATGTCACTTGGAATTGGTCAAAAAAATTTAAGATGACTGAATTCAATCCATTGTCAACACCCATGACTAATCATGTTCATTCATAGGGTACTAAATAATACTTTTATATTCTCATTTATACCTCACAATATTCAATTAATAAAACCCCTCCGAGTACACTTTTCTAATTCTAAATACCATTTATTTACTATGTATACAAACTACACATACCCCTTTTATTTCTACCTCTTTTGTACATATAGTATTTTTATATCTATTTTTCTATTGTGTATCTAAAATACATATCTTGAATTTAATTTCAAAATATTATTAGAAATTACTAAGATTTATAAAAAATGATTATGGTTAAAGTTGGGTTTTTAAAAGGGCCCAAACACTTGTACATCCACTAAATGAAAAACAAAAAAGAAATGACATGAAAAGGCAACAAGAGATGAAGTTGTGGAAACACAACTTACCAACAACTTCATAAGACAAAGGGGCAAAAGGCCTACACTATTCTTGACCCCCACTTGGCAACTCACACACTCTTGACCTAGGTACATGGGATTATGAAATAGATTTACAAAAACCTTTCTTCTTCATTTGTATGATTGTCCATGAACCAAAGCTGTCCACATCATCAGAGCAAGGGGAAGAGGAGGGGAGTCTACCCCCACTGCCCCAAATTGAAGCATCGAACAAGTAGGAGAGGACTAAAGACACTTGACTTGAGAAGTGACCAAATATAGAATGGGAGCATGAATCCTAGGCTCAATAGGAGCAAGATCCCTCGAAACATCTTCCATAGGGGGGATGGAATCAACCAACATAAGAGCTCCATATGTAGGAATAAAGAAAGAATGCTCGATTGGTATAGAAATATCTACAATAACATCAGAGTCCACTAGTGGGACATGGGAGCATCTTCTAGAGAGTTAGAATCATTAGGATCAAGGGTTAGGTGATGGCGATGGGCATTCTACCACCAAGAAGCTAAGTCCAAAACCTTGCAGCTATAATGGGGGTAGTCAAAATATAGTTGTCCAATAGCAAACCATCACCAATAGTGAAAGGGGAGACCCTCATAATCAAGAGGATAGATCCAAGGTTGATCCACCACCTACAAGACTACAACCCCTAGAATGGCCTTGGATATGTCAGTGTCCACTAGGATGCGAGCATAGGTGGTGTGGCCAAAGTTTGAAGAAGTAGCTCATTAACCTTTAAAATGACCTATAGCAATGCCAATAGCCTCAAAACATGCTCGGCACACCACAAAAGGAGAGGAGGGTTAGACAATTTGATCCAAACCCCTTGCTAGGGAACTATTCCTCCATGTCCATTCCTATAGACACCTAAATTTGACTTTGTCCTTACTACATCACCTAGACACCATCTTGAGACACTTTCATCCCACCTGCCTCTTTCATTATCCAATTAATTAAATAAATTATCGTTATTTATTTAATTAATCCTAGTCCATTTCCTAAATTAGTCCACCCTTTAGCGACATTAATTAAATAAATTTTATTTATTTAATTAATTTATTTCTCCCACCTTGTCCTATAATTAATTAAATAATTTTATTATTTAATTAATTATCTTTCACTTATCCTAATCCTTATACACTTTTATCTATAAGTCTTAGCCGACCTCATCCAAATAGGTCCCATCCTTCCCACATCCTAGTCTTTAGATCATATAAATATCACTATCAATCAAGTCATTTCTCCTAGAAATATCTATCCTAGAACATCTACCTAAATTGATCCTAGAGCATTTTGAGATCCATCTAGTTGAATTAAGTATTGTTATGCTGCTAGTGTGAACAATCAACATTTATATATCAAATATTATTATCAAGCATCATTGGAGCACATCCATCATTCGTCATGATGCATGAAGGGTTATTGTGGTAACATTGTTTCATTATTTTCATTTGATTTATTGATTCCTCTGATCATTCATTTGAGGTGATGTAGATTGTGAATAGGAGCTTTCATTGTGTATAGTTGCCATTGTATATTTCATATTTGAAATTTTAAATTTGACAACGGTTAGAAATCTTGGGTTTCTTTAAAGTGGAAAGTTTATGGTTTGGCTATCACTAATGGTCTAGTTTTCCATAAAGTTTATTATCATTTATAAGATAACATCTTTTGTAGGAATCTTGTAGGTTAGGGTTACTGAGAAGTCAACACTTTTTATCAGTTTTCACATTTTTTATTATCTATAGTATTAACTGTCACATGTGACAGGAGAGTGGTAATTAACTACCAAATCTAACCATGTATTGTGACTCATCCAAACTGCCAATGGTCAACCTAACCACCAGGGAGTATCTTTTACCTTCTACTCAGTAAAATAGGTATTTTTTTCTTTTTCTCATAAAATGGTCAAATTGTATTAGATTTTTACAAATTTATAGTCGTTGGAAAGTTGATTTGGTGTATTTCATATTGGTGTAGGTCCTATCTTTAGATTTCTCTCAGATTTCTAGGTGCACTCATTTAAAGTCAACCTTTATTTGCAATCTTCAATTGAGCATAACTTTTGCATTTTAAATCAAAATTTAGAAGATTTTTTTTTAAATTGCTTAGAAAATCATAAGGAATATTTTGGTGGAAATTAATTTTATGTGCACAGTAATCTATTTCTAAGTTTTAGCAGATCTATCATTTTGAACAAGTACTTGTTTGCAACATCACATTTAGATTTGGGCATAAAAAAACTTTTGTTTGCTTTGTTTGGTGAGCTTGATTGTTGATGGACGTGTGTGTATGTTCTTCCCTCATGTTGCAAAATAATCTTGGTAATCAAAAACACCATTTGAGCACCTTCATATTCACATCACACATTTCAATTTCTAAGTATTAAGTAACATTGCTTGTGTGGGTCAATTGTGTGTATGCTCTCTCCTCGTGCTAAAAGGTGATCTTGGAGATCAAAAACACTATTTCATTTACTTTTTTCAACCTTTATTAGGAGGCCTACCTTGGAGATACACCCACTCCAAGGGGACGACCTCAACTCTAGTGTGTCGACGGAGTATAAAGAGTGGGGCATGAATCAAAAGATACACCTCTTGGAAGTTGGAATTTTGTCATTTGGGCTAAGCCCCCAAGAACTTTATACCTTGGGGAAGTGAAGGTGAAGGGTGGGTTACCCTCTTCTCCTGGATGTTTGGTATTGTTTTACTTTCATTTCATAGATTCAAGCCTCACGTACCTTGTGTATATCAAGGATTCCCTTAGAGACTTGTGCATCCTAGTTTAAGACCTCTTGGCCACACCCAATTGATTAATATTAGGCTTGTTCATGTGTCTTGAATGTCTTCATATATTGCAACAATCAATTTTATCACTTTTAAAAGTCAAGTTTGCCATTGTGTCTTCTTGCATGTTTGATAAAATTCTTGCCAAAGCATACAAACATTTTCAAACATCCAACCATCCTAAGGTCCATAGTTCAACATTTTGAGAGAATCCTTGTTACACTTTAGGTTAAGATTGATTCATTTGCAATCCACAGCCATAGTCCACATTGCTTCCATACATTTCACCTACCTTATCTTCCATCCACATCAAGCTTGCCTTAGAATTTGAATTGAGATTTAGCCCTTGATCAAGACCCTCATCTTTTAATCCATCATCCAATCATTTAATCTTAATTAATCTTTGTGTTGTTCTTGGGATATATCGTTCCCACAATACCATCCTTAATATATCAAATTGAATCTAATAGGGCCTTACATCTTGATGTTAATCCCAAATCTACTCCAAGTTATCATCATCTCTCTAGTCATCTCAATCGACATCATATCTAATATTGTCAAGAAATCTAATCCCTTGTCATCCCTAATCCAATCCAAGATCTCCAAAAAATCAACCTTTAGTCACATCGTCAAGATCTCTCATTTTATGCCCCCCATAACTCGATCACAAGTTAAGAAAATCATGGATTCTAAACAAGACAATCTACCCAATCCACTTCATCCCACAAGTATGTATGATGATCAAATTAGATATTCAATGGGATTTATGACAAATTTTGGAAATGAAGAAACTTGTCTTACAATGCCTCAAATTGTGATATCTAAATCCAATAACACAAGTGAGCATCAACAAGATCTTGATCAACCTGAGATTTCACCCAAATTTGTGGATTTCATCAAAGGCCTTCAACATAAGGATTTAGTCATGAAACTTCTCTTGGAAATAGGAGTGAAGATCTCTCCTCACCTTGATTTAGTAAAACTTAAACATGATATTCATCCTAGTTCTTCATCACAACCCATCATAGAAAACTCTAATGCCCATCAACAAATAGGTGACATGACCTTTCTACCTCCACCTCCTAATGATCCTAATTAAAATCATGCTTATCAACTAGGTCAATCATCATCACTCATGCCACAAATCACCAAGAGATCTAGAACAACTCATCAAAACATACACTTCACTTCATCACAAACCTCACTTCCACCTCTTTCCATTCCTCAACACAAGCTTCCAATTCCTTCCACATTTCCATCTCATATCCTTTCACAATCAAATTCTTATCAACCCACATACCATCATGTGGTCATGTCATCACCTCCTTTTCATCAACCATATCAATATAACATGTCCATCCCCCAAAATTACTATCACCCATCTATTTAAATGATTCACCTCAACCCACTACAAATCCACTCAATTTTTCACATACCACCTATCAACCCAATCCTTTGGCCTCTCATCCTATGAATTCATATCAATCCATTATTCCTTCATACATTCCACCTCCAAACATATATCAACAAGCCATACCCAATCCCATGATATCACAACCTTTGTCATCCTCCACCCCTCTTGGACATTCCTCTCAAAACTTACAAGACCAAATAAGAGATCTCCTTAAGGGCTACAAAATTGGGACACAACACAAACATTACAAATTTGAGGAGTTTTGTCGTTACCCTCTTGATCAATCCATCATGATGACTCCTTTTCCTCTAAACTTTGAAGTTCCTAAATTTGACAAATACAAAGGAAAAGAAGATCCTAGAGACCACGTCAATCAATTTTACATCGCTTGTCAAGAAATGGCTTAAAGTGATATCTATTTATTAAAACTCTTTCCACAAAGTTTAATGGGTCAAGCCTTGGATTGGTTTCAACATCTTACTCCTAGGTCAATCAAAACATTTCCATAATTAGCCGAGACATTTATCACACATTTCTCCTATAATGTAGAACATGAGACTACCATGCTAGATCTTTGTAACACAAAACAAAACATTGGAGAAAACTTCACCACTTACCTACAAAGATGGAGAGGGCTTGCAAGCTGAATCCTGTGGCCAATCCCTAAAAAGCAATTGGTTAATGTTTTCATTCAAAATCTTCATCCAAAAATGACCTTTCATCTCCAAGTCCATTGTCTATCTACTTTTGATGAGGTCATTAAAAAAGGGACCCTTATTGAAAAATCTCTTATTGTTGAAGGTTCACTCAAGACTTATACTAAGGACAATAATCAAATGAATGATAAATTTAAACCTTGGGCCAAGAACAAACATGTGGTTAGTGATGGAGACACCAATGCAAAACACATTCAAACCACACAATCTTCCAATGTGCAAAATGTCTATAAGACCAATACCATTTCCCTTCCTGAGAGACAATTTAAACCCCCTTCTAATCCAAGACGTCATTTTACCGACTTAGGGGAACCCATTGAAATGGTATTTCAAAATTTGATGCAAGCTAATATGATTACATTGCCTTTCACTAGACCATATGGTGAAAATGAGTCTAAACCTGCATGGTACAATGAGAAGGACTATTGTGCTTATCATTGTGTCCATGGACATTTTACAAACAAATGTATGAGGTTCAAACATTATATTCAAGATATTATTGATGAAGGTAAATTAGAGGTAAATGACACATCCTTGAGTCTAATGACCAATTGGGTATTTATCAAGATCCTTTTTTCCAAAGCATGGTCAATCCACTTCACCTGCTCCTTCCACTTCAAACCAATCCCAACATAATCATACCAACAATGTTCGCTATAATAAGACTCCTTACAATTATGACTCTGTTGTAGGGTGTTTTGATCACGATCCTTCACAAGTTGCCATCATAACCATAAAATCCACATCTCCTAACCAACTTGCCTTTAGCCAACATGACATGCCTCCCATCGATCCATCTCATAATAAACCCCTTCACATAGAGGTCCTTATTTCTAGATGTAAAGTTAAGCGTGTCCTTTTGGATAATGGATCTGGCTTGAATCTATGTACCTTGAGGTTAATAAAACAATTGGTCCATATTCAACAGCTGACTTGGAACCTTGTACTTTTACTATCAAAGGTTATGATGATGCTGAGAGAAAATCTGAAGGAACTACATGTCTTCTGATATAAGTGGGACCAGTTATACAGCACACCACATGCCAAGTCCTTGATCTTGATCTTCCATACAACATCCTACTTGGTCACCCATGGATCCATTCTATGCAAGATATCCCTTCCACCTATCATCAATGTTTGAAGTTCCCTCATAATGGTGAAGAAGATACTATCTATATAGATCCTTGACCCTTTGAATATTGTCAAGATATGGAAGTTTCTTCTCATAAAGATAATCTTTGTCCTATTAATGATATCTCCACTAAAGATAAGGTTACCGCTTCTGCATCTTATATCGATCCCAATACCCTGGCTTCCACTTCCTTGTCCGCACAATATCCCAAAGTCACAAAGGTCAAGATCATTGACAAAGGTTGTGGAGAATATGAGCTACATAATGCATTTTATGTTGGACACCTACCTTTATCCCCACACTCTTATGGACCTCCTAAACAACAACCTCATCCAAGAGCACCTAGTATCAAACAATTTGGGCCTACTACTTTTTCATCACCAAGCACATTAGATGAAGAACAAGTTGAAGACTCTTTAGACTCTTGGCTTTACAAAGATGAACTTGATGATGCAGAATCCATCCTTGATCACCTTAAGGACAAATATCTGATTCCTTCGCATATGTGTGAAAATATGAGATATCAAGGAAAAGGCCTTGGTCTTCATGAACAAGGTACAATAGTGCCGATACAAGTCGAGACACATTATGCTTCTTTTGGACTAGGGTATATACCTCTTAGTTTGGAAACCAAGGATCCTCATGTTTCCCTTACAAGTCAAGATGAACCCTCTAATGTCATCGAAAGTACTTCCGAAGATCTTGATATTTCATGCCTCTTTCATGACAATGTCGTCCTCACCATTGAGTCCTTATCACCAAAACAAAATACAATATATTTCAATAAATGTCAAAATGGTGAAGCCAAACTTGAGTTTCTTAGCCCTTCAAATATCAAAACAAAGAAGCAAAAAAATCATAAATTATTGGCCTTAAAAGAGAAAAACTTGGGGGCATCCAAAGTCAAAGAAAAATCCATCTTGCCCCTAGCATCACATGAGCATTTCCTTGAAGCAAAGCAAATCAATGTGAGCATAAAAGAAAATAAAAAATAACTCCATAATAGTGAGCTTGTTGGTACCCCATCATCTTCCTTCCATGACACTTCCGCCATCTTCCATCATCAAATCCTTTCACCCTACTTATCTCACAATCATCACAAGTCCATTTCCCGCCATACCTCTCACTCCACTATTGCCAATCCTTCACCCATCCAATCTCATTCAACCATCCCATAACAAAAATATGTCAAAAATACAAAAAAAATCAAACATACAAAAATCCAAGCAATAAATCAAATGCAAGCCATCCTTAATCCATATCAAGCTAGTCAAGTAATCTTGTCAAGTTATTCAAATGCATCCTTGGTTTTGTTTCCAACCTTGCTCTCAAACCCAATATTTAGATCAATCATCATCTTTGGGATATATTGTTCCCTTATCCTTGTGTTGTTCTAGGGATATATCATTCCCCACAATGACAACACTATCCTTATCATCAATCAATCAATCATCAATCATCTATCATTGGTTTTCATCTTGGCAGGGGCAACGTTTGTCTTTGCATGATCTTGTGCATGCATGCTTGCTTGCTTGTGTGTATTTATTATTTTATCTTGCATTTGTATCTAATCCTTACAACATATTGTCACAAAGACATCATGGTCTTCCATATAATGGCGCCACATAGGGGCATATGTTTTCTTGTGACCTTTGTCTTTATCATTTTATCTTACATATTTATCATTTTGTATCTACATCAATCTTCGTCATGCTTTCTTGCTTATCATTTTATCTTACATTTGTATCTAGTCCTTGCAACATATTTTCACAACAACATCATGGTCTTCTATATCATGGTGCCTAAAGGCATATGTTTTCTTGTGACCTTTTATCTTATTACTCCAGCTAATATTCATATCTTGTGTATGGTGGAATCACTTTTTGCATACCAATTACATCCTTTGCATCTAAGGTCATTACATACCTTTTTCGCACTTGGACCTTAATGCTCTAAGTTTCCTTCCTCATACATCTAGACAAGGTTGTATTATGCTAGGCACACATGAGACACATCATCACCCTGGTATTTATACCTTGGTGCCTAATGTCTAGTGCTATAGCAAAAATCATGATTGCTCACCTAATGCAACATAACTTGTCTTTCTCCATATTTTTGTTGTCCTATCCATTTCAAGAGTCTACCCCTTTCCTTCATACCTACCTATCCTCTTGAGGGGCATCCTATCCCGTCATCCCTTTCTGGTCATCCATACTTTTTCTTCTTTGAAATGATGCTACTTCCTTTTGGTCACAACATCATCTCAAAGAGGGGCAAAATGTAGATGTACACTTTTTCCTTACTACATCACCTAGGCCTCTTTCATTATCCAATTAATTAAATAAATTATCTTTATTTATTTAATTAATCCTAGTCCATTTCCTAAAGTAATTAAATAAATTATCTTATATTTATTTAATTAATTTAGTCTACCCTTTAGCAACATTAATTAAATAAATTTTATTTATTTAATTAATTAATTTCTCCCACCTTGTCCTATAATTAATCAAATAATTTTATTACTTAATTGTCTTTTACTTATTCTAATCCTTATACACTTTTATCTATGAGTCTTAGCCGACCTCATCCAAATAGGTCCCATCCTTCCCACATCCTAGATCATATAAATATCACTATCAATCATGTCATTTCTCCTAGCAAGATCTATCCTAGAACATCTACCTAAAGCAATCCTAGAGCATTTTGAGATCCATCTAGCTGAATTGAGAATCAACAACATCTAGCAAGATCAATCCTAGAGAGACCTACATAGAGCACTTCAAGAATCCTCTTAGCTAAATTGAGTATTGTTATGCTGCTAGTGTGAGCAATCAACATTATTGATATCAAATATCATTAGCAAGCATCATTGGAGTACATCTATCATTTGTCATGTTGCATCAAGGGCTATTGTGGTAACATTGTTTTATTATTTTCATTTGATTTATTTAGTCTTTTCTATCATTCATTCAAGGTGATGTAGGTATGAAATAGAAACTTGCATTGTACATAGTTTCCATTGTATATTTCATATTTCTATGTCATACAATTCTTATAAGATAAAAATGTTAGTACTTAACTTTTATATCAATGTAGTCTACTATTCATCATCCACATGGAACACCCCTAATATTAAATCTTATACCATAATTAATTTGCCCCTTGCCCCTTGATAAAACTAGTACAACACCTTAGCATCACAGGGTATTCATTACCTAATGGGTACTATACCACATCTCTTTATAAGGGGATTTAATAATCATTAAAAATCAGTAGGTCTTAATCTTTCTAGATTTGATGAATAAAAAAGTGTGGATGATTGTACTTTATAGGCAATTAGTATCAAGTCTTGTTTATCTTACCAACACTAGACTAGATTTGGGATTTATAGTGAACTATCATCAAAGTTCATAATAAAACCTAGAATTTCACATTCAAAAGTGACTAAGAGGGTGTTGAGATATGGACATAGTACTTTGAATTATGTTATCAACTATGTGTAGAATGATAATATCTAGTTGAATAGATACACAAATGTAGATTGGACAAGATCTATTAATTATTGGATGAAGTCTTATCTCCTTCAAATATTCAGTTCTCGAGGTGATTAGATTTGTGTAATTTGGTTGGCTCCTTAGTTCATTTTGTCTCTAGGATGAAAAATTCTTGAAAAGTGAATAGAGCAGTAAATGGTCTCCTTCCCCACTAGGCTATCCTTGGGGTGCTTGAACAATCTTGTAAGCTAGATTGGAAACCATTATCGATGAGATGGATTTCATGATCTTGTTCTCTCTTCTGAATAAAGAGAAGCTTCATGAGTCTTCTTAGAAGTTGGCATTAGTTGTAGAGCACATTCTCCATCTTACTCCAAACTTTGATTCCATCTATTTTGTTCATATTCTTAGGGAATGGAATGTTGTAGCAGATTGCTTGCCCAAATTGGCCTCTAATGTTAATCACAACTAGAATGTCATGGAATTAGAGTCCTTATATATTGATAAATGTTCACAGGTTCTTTAGCTTCTTCATAATGATTTGGCTTGATCGTTCTTGCCTATTGTTCTTTAGGATCGTGTGTTTTGTTGGGTTCATGGTTTCCTATTGCTCTTGGAGGTGGTGGACTAGTGGAAAACCTCCTTGGATTTTCATTCTTCTGGCTTTATTGATAGCTATTGCTATTTGGAAATCCTTTTGTTGTAATATTTTCTAGACTCTTAGTTAATATACTTAACCTATTTTTGCCAAAAAAATATTACGAGTTAACATCTAGATATATATTCCACATGGTCGCAAAAGCTAACCCTTGGGCTAGCAACAAAAAAATTTGGCTATCACTATTTCATCTACATATTTAAAGTATAAGGCAACACAAGGAGTTATATGTAGAGCAACATAGCTTCACAAAATTTTGAAGGAAATGGATATATCATTAAATCAATTAATAAATTTATTTTGTGATAATTAAAATGTTTTAAAGATGACAAAGAACCCTATGCATGAACTCTCAAAACAAATATAAGTATGTCGTTACTTTATTAAAGAAAATATTCAAAATGAAGGTATAAAACTTCAATATTATTCTACTCATGATCACTTTGTAAATGTGTTCACAAAAACTCAGTCACTTCTCAAGTTTAAAAGTTTTAAGAAAAGATTGAATCTAATAAACAATTCTAATAAATTAAATATAACTTATCTAAATTAAGATATTAGGTTATGTAATCTTATTGTATAACTCATATTTTATATTTAGAGAGAGAGATCCAAAATACCAGCATATGTTAAATTTGGTATATATTTAGCAATTGACAATGATGTATAAAATGTAATTATCTCTTCAATTAGCTTTAGAGTCACTCTACTTCAAATAATGAATAGCAATTTTACACCTCATCCACACCAAAAAATATCCACACCAAAAAAGGTAAATATTTATTCTATTTTTATTGGTCAAAATTGACATATTTGACTATTGAAATGTTAAGAATAACCCCTAAGACACCAACACCAAACATCCTCAGTCACATTTGACATTCTAACTAAATTACCCAAACTATAATTTTGCTTTTCCTATAATTACACGTGAGAGCCGCCCCCCGTATTTGTACAAAACATTAGAAGAAGTTCTTAAAAGCTCACCATTGGAACAATATTTACATATATTTTGCCAGTGGGCAGCCGCTAAATGCCATAGACTCAACAAATTCAAGAAAACATGGGTAGCTTGATTTCACATGACAGGGGAAAGGGCAAATCCACATGGAGCCCATGGATTGACATCGATCATTTTCACCATATTTATTAATGCATGTTCTCCTTCCTTCCTTGTTTTTAGTCCTCCGTCACGTTATAAAATGACAATGGAGGAATTATACAGCATGGAGAACCTTGTCCTTGTGCAAGAGAATAAATGTAGTTATATATGGAGACGTAAAGAAAATGTCAAACCTAGGATATTAATATTTCGAATTATGGAGATTCGTAATGTAGTTACACCTCAGGATTTCGAAAAGAGATAAGACTGGTCTGGAATTTGTTGTTGTAAAGCAAGTAAAATACTCTAAAATTTATAATTCACCACACTTGCAGTGCAGTGCAAGTTTGCTTACGTTAGGGCTTCCTTATATATTATTATTGGTTTATGGTATCGTGAAAGTCTGGACGAGAGAGACGCTTCTGAATCGAAAATGGTGAGGAAGCCTTGCATCTCTGATTTAGCATCGGGCTTGAATAAAGGGGCTTGGACGCCTCATGAAGATCTGCTCCTCAAAAACTATGTGCAAATTCATGGAGAAGGGAATTGGAGTATTTTACCTCACAAAACAGGTAACGTGTACTTTTCAATTACCTATATTTGATACAGAATTGCACGGAATTGTTGTCATGTATGAAGCTTTCTGTTGATTTGGGTTTTTCCTTTTATGATGGTTACAACCAGTCGTTTGATCGGATGTAGAAGATAAATTGATGTTGGGTATTTTAAAAGTTGCAGGTCTTCTGAGATGTGGAAGGAGCTGCAGGCTACGTTGGTTGAATTATCTTAGGCCAGATGTGAATCATGATAACATTTCTGCAGATGAAGAGGAGCTCATTATCAGACTTCACAAGCTTCTTGGTAACAGGTATCCTTTCGTCTCTATTGATCTCATTTCTAGCAGAAATAGGTGTGTAGCTGGTAAATTTTTGATTCGGATTGAATTTAACAAATTTATTCGACCTGTTCAGTTGATAATGGTCGACCAGCCAACTCAATTTTTTTTTTTTTTTCTAATATTGCATATCGTTTACAAATATTCTCCTCATATAAGCATCAGCATGAGACCCATACAAACTCTTTAAGAGCAAACACATTAGAAATCACCTATGGAAGACCAAGAGTCACTACTTAGAAATCCACTTTATTTAGAAACCACATCACATTAGAAGCCAACTATGGAAGATCAAGAGTCACAACTTAGAATTCAACATTAGATGTCCCTATAGAGATTTGAACTTGGATCTCCACAATGAGAACCCAACATTTTAACCAATTAAGCTCAACCCCTTGAACAACAACTCAAATTTTGTAAAAGAATTTCAGCAATAAATCACATTTATCCTCGAAAATGAAATATAGATATAATGTTTTTAATTTTCTTTTCCTTCCACAGAAATCTTTTTAGCATTAACTTATTGAGTTTCCTTATGAGTGTAATTGGAATTAATGGTATAAGAAGTTTTTAAGTGACAAAACCTCTAGTACTTGCAGGTGGTCATTGATAGCTGCTCGCATACCTGGCAGAACAGATAACCAAATAAAAAATGTATGGTATTCTCGTTTAAGCAAGAAAGTTGCCAAAACAGCAAGCCAGAGTTGTAATGTACTAAAACCAGTGCCATACAAATATAAATCATCCTCCCGGAATGAAGACAATATTGTTACTGCTAATGCTGAAATAATTAGTGAGCAAAAGATGAACAATAATGGCAATTACTTCCCATTCGAGGCCACAAAGTACAGTGGAAATGGTGAACAAGTCACGGAGCAAATTGGTGAATGTGCTGACATTGAATTAATCACAAACCGTCCAATCTGGCTTTCCCCGCAGCCAAAAGACTTGCCACTCATAGAAATGCAAAACGCCTTTGGCAATTCAGACAATATTGACGACATCATAAATCAAAGCTTTTGTTGGGCATTCTCATCTCTGCCTCCACTGCATTTCAATAGTTTTCTTACGTCTTCAGAACATTTACAGGGTATTGAGGATGCTCAAATGCGGTTTAATGTACAGAATGGCGCTGGCAGACAAATTGTCAAAAATTATGATCCAAATCTGCAAGCCCTACTGGAATAGCATACACCCATTTATGTCGGCAATTCCAGTGAAAAACAAGTGTGTTGTTTTGTAGAGAAGGAAAGTTGAGTGTTGTTGGGAATGAAAATAAGCATACTGCACATAGTAGTGTGGTTGTTAGAATAAAATTATAATATTTATGCGTGGAGAGAAAATAAGAGTGTTGAGATCCAATGGAATAAAATCTGTACATTTACTTATGCAAGATTCAGCCTGTTTATGGTGCTGCATTAGAAAAGAATGGTTCATAATTAATGTATCTGTATTGGTACAAGAAGATATTCTGTAGATCAGTGTTTTAAATCCAGTATAACTTTTTATGATCAATCAGTCCTTTTTTTGGAAATTCAGTCCCGGGATATGCTGAGTAGAACGAACCATAAGTATTGATCTTTGAGAGCTCTATAAAATTTTGAACAGAAACGGAATTCTTCACTTTTGTACTAGAATTTCAATTCATGATTTACTGATTGAAGGGAATCTAGTTACAGGTGGTTGCAATTAAACATAATGTTTTAGTTTTCTGAAACCTTTTGCTGCTACACAACCCAGTTCTTGTCAGGTTTGCATCTTATTAGTCTCTGCTGGCAAGAATTACTTTTATCTTAATTAGTTATTATTTATTGTATAGTCTAGTTAATGAAAATAATTTTTTTTCTAATTAATATTAGTTTTTATTATTTTCAATATAAATATGTAAATTTGTTAGTTAAAATTTTTTATAAAATAATTTATGTGAATTATTATTATAGGTTAAAAGATTTGAGGAGTTCTTATAATTTCTATTATTGAATGATAAGATAAAATAATATGTTTTTAATGAATTATTTATTATTTTATTTCTAACATTGATCTTTATATTAATTAGCATTTGCATTGGAAGGAGGTGCAAAGGGTATGCCCATAGAAAACTATATGTAAGATAATATCATGTTAGAGAGTACAATTTGATTTGTGCATAGAAGAAAATAGTGGACAAGAAGGCAAAAAAAATTAAGGTCAAATTTACACAAAATTAAGCTACTTATGGAAATATACATGTATGAAGACATTCCCTTAAAAGAAACACAAAACTAAATACAAATAATATAAATATACAAATTTTACCATTACAACATCAAAGAAGGTTCAAATCTAGTATCATTTTAAAGAGAAAATTTGATGGAACACATCTGTTTTATTAGATTATTTAAATTGTTTATATGAATATCAATTAATTATTAGGGAAAAAAAGCCACAACTATCACTTGGTTGTTAAAAATGCAACACAGGCAAATCCTAAAATCTCTATTACAACACACTTTGTTAGATACATTTGCAACATGTAGGTCTTCACTTTACCTTGTTTACAGGATGAATAGTGAATTTTCTTCCTTATTTCAAGAAAAGCCATCCAAATAAACAACAGTTGCCAAACTTGTATAATAATGAAATGTAACCTCTTTTCATACACTAAAACTAAAACATTAAAATGATTATATGGCCATACCCTTTCCATCCAAAAAAAATTTAGCAGAGCCTTCAAAATAGCTCACATAAACAACACACCATTCATATCAACCCACTTAAAAAGCCAAGTAAATGGCTTAATCATTACTTTAAATTTAAGATTCAAATTGGTGTGCTAGTAATTAGATATAAAATTGCTTAATCTAAGGAAAATATGCCATATCTGCTAGAACATAAAAATTAAACAAGAAAAACATTAAATGTACAACATATAAAGCAACATTTGCAATTTGCAATTTCATTAATGGATAAAGTGAATAGAAAAGAATGAATCCCATTTATTTAAGTGTGCTAATTTTATTACATGGAAATTGTTCTAAATTTTCAAATGAATCAACATGGCAATGAGCATAAAATTCTCAAATTTGGTAAAATATGTCCCTCAAATAGACTAAAGCCAAGCTAGAGGAATGACCAGAGTATAAGTATTTTGGCATGAAAAGAAAACTCAAAGTTTCAAAATAGCTGAAATCATATTTGGGAGGATGATAGAAATAGGATAAATTACTAAAAATATCAAATATATCTTATCATATTGGTAGGACTACACCAAGTATTTCTTGTCCCTTCAAAATGATTTTCACCCAAAAACCCTCCACAAGAATTTATAAACTATAGAATCTTAAAATCCTTACAAGAGATGCTAGTTTTCAAATAGATTTAAACCAAAATAAAGTAATGATTATAGTGACCGATTTGTTACCCATTCTTGCATAAGTAGAAAAGTCATAGAGTTGGCTAAATGATTGAATAATTGAGAGCTAGTTTAGTAGATTGACGATGCACCTAATAATTATTATTATTAATTTTTGCATTAGAAAATAGATCCTAATTTTCAAATAGATCAATTCCAACTTGGAAGAATGATCAAAGTAGTAGACCTAGTTTTATCTATTCTTATATAAATAAAGACCAAAACTTGTAGAAAGCCAATTTAACATATTACTATTGTTGCATAGATAAAAGACAAAAAGGTGTCCAAAGCCAATTTAGTAGAATACTAAGAGTCAGAGAAATGGTTCAATAGATCGAGGCCAGTTCAATAGATTAGCAAAAAATTTAGATCCATATTTTTAAATAAATGGAAACCAAATTAAAGAACTATTAGGGTAGATCTTGTTGTTACCCATTTACTCATTGAAAGAAAACCCAAAGTTTGAAATAGATATTTATGCATTGAAAGAAGACCCAAAGTTTCAAATATATGGAAAAAAAATTTAATAAAGTGATAGGGACAATCTAAAATGTCTAAAATTAATAGTTTTTACATGGAAAATCAATCCGAACTCCCAAAATGGCTAGAGTATGCCAAATTATGGCTGATGTTTGTATGAGAATCCACCCCTAATTTTTGAGTTCGTAGGGCTAGATAGCTTTAAATAAATAAAATTGGATCAAATTGTTAGCAACTTTTACATGTAAAATATATAAAATTCTTGAAATATATGTATGCAAAATATATAAAAAGATTGAAATATACACATCCTTGAATACATGAACAAGGCCTAATGGTGAGCTCTTGACATGTGAGCTGGCCCAAATTGCCTCTCATTCTTTGATGTTATCTAGGGATAAAACAAAAATTATAATATTAAAACATTGCACAAATACTATGGATATTAAAATTTGAAAAAAAGTTATCTAGAGTGAGGAATGACAAATTCTAAACTCTATAAATAGGTAAGAATAGAATATAGTTTGCCTTCCATTTGACAGCAAAAATGTTTTTTACAATGTTCTTAGAGTGCACAAACCCATACAGTGATGAATGATGAATTTTATTGTACATGATTCAAGCTGATTTGAGCTATTGAGCTAAGTAGGCTATCACATCTAGACAAGGGTCAAATAATTCCTACCAAAATAAAAGGAAATGGAATACTCTACATAATACAATGAGTTGTACATTACAAAGATGGAAGGGCAGAGGATGGATGTCACAGTGTGAGTTAGATACAAATAAATGAACCCAAGCTATTCCCCAATTTTCTTTTCTCTCTCAAATTAGATGATCCATTTATACATAAACTACCAAAGTAGGGCCCAAAACCATTAAATCTCCCAATTAAAACAATCCACTTCAAGTTTTTTTCCATCCAACTCACCTCTTTATCTTGATCAAAATTTAATTTTGGAACCTAATTTTCTTTCTTAGCAATCACCCCTCCCTTCTAGATTTGAGATTTACTTCCTTTCCCATGCAAATCCATAGCAGAATGAATAAGATCTGAAAAATCACACTTTTTAAAATTATAGACATTACCTTTATGAATGTCAAGTTCTAAATTTAATTTTTGATGATTACCACATAGAGCATCAAGAAATGACTTAGGAGATGTGTTCACACCTTTTAAAAGATCCATAACATTATCTTTGAGGAAACTACATCATGAGGAGAGGTAGACTCCCACCTATTAGTTGCACAAGGCCAAAACCCTATAGAGCATCCACAAGCCACAGATCTAGTAGGGTGTAGATGAAGGAGGAAGAACCGAAGCCATTCACCCAATCACCATTTTACCTTAGATCAGGGATTTTTTTAGTGGAGAATTTTTGCCAATTGGCAAATAATTGAAATTGGGGATTCAAATTTTGGTGAATAGTACAAGTTGTAAGGTGACCTAAATTACCACATTTTTACAAAATTTTAGTTTAGTCTTGGTTAAATCACTAGAGCATTTATTTTATTAAACTTTTAAATTCAATTGTTTTGCCACAGTATTCGATACATGATTAGATCTAGTTCACCTAAATTTTATAAGTTACAATACAAATCTAAATTAATTTTCCATTAATATTACATAATTCTTGGTTAATTTAGGGCCATATCACTAATATTTAGTTACCACTATTGGTTTTGTGTATAATCTAATGGTTCTCGTTGTATTTCATGAGCTAAAATGTGCCTGTAGTTTCTAATGCTCATTGGGACCAAAATTTCTTTTGGACTATTCATTTTAGCTCACGTAATATATCAAGAACCATTATATTATACACAAAATCAATGGTTAAAAATTAATTTTGGGCCCAAAAATTAAAATGTAATTAGAATTGTAAGATAAGACATAACTTTCTTTATATGGTGTTGATTTAAAATATTTAATCCATGTGAGCTCCAATGCTTTCTTGATAGTAGAATTGTGCTTGGCATTGAGGGGTGGAGCCCCTCAACCCTACCTATATTGTGACAAGAGTGTGTTGAGGCTATTTTCCCTAAACCCCGCAAGGGGACGCTGCCCCCTCAACCCCCACAAGGAGTACTACCTCTTTAACCCAACAAGGGGGTGCTACCCCCTCAACCCCCATAAGGAGCACTACCCCTTAAACATATTGATTGCTACCACCCCTAGGCCCCTACTTTTCCATAGGAATTTATTTTTTTAAAAATGAAGGATTCACCATGGTAATTAATGTGCTTTCCTATTACTTGCTAAGATTTGCCAGGATTTTATACAAATTTCTAGTGATGTAAAAAAAACAGCCAATAAAATTAATATTTTTTTAAAAGCAAAGATTTGCTAATAGAAATTTATTTTTTTTCCAAAAAATTGAAAGATTCTCTAGGACTTTATATTCTTTTTTAGTGGGGGTTTCTTAAAGTTATCACTACCTTGGATAGGGAATGTTGCAAGGCTCTTTGGGGCATTCATCAAACTAAGGGATGGCAATGGGTATGCAAATTATGTATGGTTTAGCACAAAGGAAGGGTTGCCATTGAATTACTTCCCTTCTCGCAAGTGTTGTGTTAGGGTTCAACATTAATGAGATGATGAACTTGAGTTTTGATATTGCTTCAAAATTATGGGTATTCAGAAATCTTCCATACAAATGGGGTCTCATTTGGTCTCGAGGCTTGTCTAACAGTGTGTTGAGTAGATAAGTAAATTGGAGACTCATGTGCATAGTCAATCATATTGGTTTTGGTTGTAAAAGAGAGAAAGCAACTAGGTTGGAAGTGCTTTGTGAATGCTAGGGAAGATGGAAAAGGAAGGGAAAGGGTTATTGTATGGAGAAATTTTTAGGGAATAGTGAGAGTAAAGCATGTGCAGGGATGCCTAGTGGAATGGGCATGCCTTTGGAATGGGTGAGACAAGGCATCTCTTGGAAGATGGAAAGGGCTAGTGCTGCTAGAGGGTCGTGGAAGGTGCCTTGGACTGATGACTTCAACTATTTTGAATCAAAATTAGAAATGCCTATTATCACCGATTTAATCAATATCATCTAATATGTAATACTAGTCACAACAACTATCTTGTATCAAATGATTGCTTGGTTATCTCACCTACAAATTCAAATTCAACTACTTCTAAGGTGATTGTATTTAGTCATGAAAGTAGCAAAAGCATTGCTTGTGAGGGTAGGGTTTACAAAAGGGACTTGGACCTCGAGCACACATTCTTTTCCTTTTTAGGCATTGGAATCGATGCTTCCACCTCCACTCAAGCAAGGAATGCCTTTGCAACCATAATAGACTACCAAAAAAACAAAGAAATGCTCCTCTTCACTCTTGCCCCAATGACCACATCTTGTTGACCTCAACAGGTTAGGTCACCTAAATAAGCAATGCAGTCGATCTAACAAAATCAAATCACTAAATGAAAATCAAATTGATGGATTCCTACAGATGTGTTGACATGAAAAAATTAAATCTGAACAGAAATATTGTATCTAGCAAATTGAAAAAGATATACTGACATGAAAAATCAAAGTTTAATGGTCTAAGAATGGTTTTTTGATAGGCGATTTGATGGCATGAGATACTTCTCTAGCCAAAGGCTAACAATAATATAGCTTATAGGATAGTTAAGCATGATTATATTTAGTCACATGAATAATATTTATCACATTTTTTATGAGTAACAACATTTATCACATTTATGATTTTTATAATTTTATATTTACAAGGCATGATAGGTGTTCAAAATGTTTTTTTAAATCTAAATAAAATTTTATATTAAATGTTGTCAACATCTTTAATTAATTATGTATATTCAAACTTTATACTAATAATTATATTATCTATTATTCTATACATACAAGGCATGACAAGTATTAAAGCATTTACTATTACTTAACTTTTTCATCTCAAATGTTTTTAACATCCTTAATTAATTATATATACTATGTATTATACTAATTTGATCAATAAGCCATTAATATGTGAACTTTCTTGGTAACTCTTAAATCTTGGTAGTCCTTGGTCATTGAAAATTCTTTCTTTAGACATCTAATTTTGTTTTGATTACCCACAACAAACCCAAAAATGTGTCATCATGTTATCGAAATTTTCTATGGATTGTAACTAATTTCCTTTGGTCTACATGAAATATCAAGCATCATGTGGCATCATTCATCATTTTTATATGAAGCATTATATTTTATTTACTTATAATAGTAAAGTGTTATAATAGTGAAGCATAATATTATATTATGGTAGTTCTAATAAAATTAGTATAGATATCTTAAATGCATTTATCTAAAAAATTAGTTTATAACTATTTTATTTACTTAAGAATTATTTTATTGTATTTATATTGTTTACTTTATTTTTATATTTATTTGAAAGAGCTATTTTTATTTACTTAAGAGTTATTTTATCTTATAGTTTTTTTTCAAATATATGTCCATTGTGTTTTAGTTTATATGGTCACTTCAAAACTAATTTATTTACTTAATAATTATTTTATTTACTTAAGAATTATTTTATAAGAGTTATTTTATTTCCTTATAAGTTATTTTATAATTTTAGTTTATTTTAGATAAATGTTGACTCTAAATATTTTTTTAACATGGTCACCAAATGAAAGTCTTTGATGATAACATGTCTCTAGGCATAATAAATAAATAAATAAATTGATTGTACATTATTGTTACATGGTAAAATTATACTACACAATCTAATTATTAATGCAATCAATTCCTGAAAGAAAAAACTATGATAATCATGCCCTTTGATCTATTAAGAATCAACGATGGGAGGAAGATTTGGCCCATGGCATGAGTTATCAGATAAACATGTACACCATTGGTTAGTTGTTTGATTAGATGTAATGTGATTGAGTGGTTACATGGAAGTAACGTGCACGCAGAGAAGGCAGTGAGGAAATTATGATAGTTTCGGAATCATACATTAGACCAATTCCAAATGTCATCGGTTACATTTAACAATATGGGGATTTTTCATTGGTTGTGTTTCTTTATCCATCGTTTGGCTTCTCTGCCTTTTAAAAGATACTGCCCTTATCAATTTAAAAGCCTGTGAAATGTTTTTGTGAGAAGCACACAGGATGTAACATAAGTGAAAGACGTGAAGGACGTGGTATCATGAGCGAGGAGGAAGAAAGAATCTATCCAAACGAAGGAAGCAAGAGAAGTAGGGAAAATGTTTTGCCTTTTTATTAAAAAGTGATTTCTTATTCTGCTATAAGAAATTGTTCTTTATTCCTATTAAAATTAGCCTTGATGTGGTTATTGGAAATCTTTGTATTATCGATTGAAACCAATAGTTAATCGAAATCCCTGTGTCTAAAGCAAATTGTCCACTTCGAACCATGTTAGTTATGCACCAAATTTGATGTTTGACATTGATCATGATTTCCTCTTTATTCATTTAGTTCCATGTCCATGGCAGCGCTATTCATCCCGCCTGCTTACAAACTTCACTTCTGTACTCCTCCAACACTTGCTTACTTTGGGCATCTTCCATATTCTATCTTCTCATCACTCAATCTTCTCTGGGTACGTGACTGTTATGGCCGCCATTCTCGTGGTAGCTCACACACAGCAGCAAAATTATAAATGATTACCCATGAATGATCAAGGGTCGAGTCACCTTTCTTCCCGATTCTTGGAGCTCCTCATCATTCAAATTAGAACTGAAGGATATGAATTCAGCTCTTACTGGTTATGACTATTTTGACTCGCTGATAAAATTGCAAAATCTAGTATGACCTGAATCCGTTCTTGCATTTCAGGTAGAAGGCCGGCATGCATTAATTATCATGGCCACTCCAACTGAGTGACTTCTGTTTATATAGAGTTTGATTTGTGCTTGATGTCAACTTGTATTCCGAAGTTGACATTTTGGGGCAAGTACTATTCAAGATATGCAATGCTACAAAGGACAATTTACGCATTATTGGAGGAAAATTTGAGAATAAAGCCAGGGAATGACCTGTATTGGAAATTACAACTAATCAAGGATTTAGGTCTTACTGGATGCGATAATTTTTAATCAGCAACAAAATTGTAAGTGGAGTTGTCTCTGTAAGAATCAACATTTAGTTTCATGCAAATCATGTTTGTTGTGTGCAAGTGAGGATTATCAACCCTTAGTTTGATATCTTGTTTGAGGTGCAATAGTGGAATTATAGACTCCTTTGATTAATGTAAGTCCTATTTGAGGTGTGGTAGTGATCAAGCTTTATTAACCACTTTAAAGTGAAGAGAGAATTGGCTGTTAAGCTAGGGAGGAAAGGGATAAATACAAATTATATGAGAAATTTTAGGATTTAGGTTATTGGAATATAGTGGAGGGCATGCCATAGTACTTATAGTCACTAGGGACTAGACAAGGTTGCACAAGTTGAGTGGTTAAGCTGTTTAGGATACAAATTTAATCAGAAGCTTTGAGATAGCACCTTTTTGTGTGATTCCATAACAAGTGGAGGGATTTGTTTATGTAATGTAACTATGAGATATTAAATGGGATATTCAATTAATTGCATGAGATGCACATGTGAGTTAAAAAATTAAAATTGGTGTATAAAAGTGTGTTTCCTTGATTTATGAGAGATATCAATTAGGTGAAAAAGAATTGTTAAAATAGGATGATTACTTTTTTGGGGGACATGTAAGCCTAGTTTGCAATACAAAACTTATAAATACATAAAATCATTTTCTTTTTAATTTAATGTTCCTTGATATTTTAGTATTGAATGCTCCTTTATGTTACAGTGGTTAATACATATCATCATCATTAACTATACATTAATGATCTTAATGTTTTAAATATTATAAATTATGAATAAATAATATACTAAATCATGGTTAAATTATTTATTTTCTATTATAATATATCAACGCACTTTTAATAAAGCTTAAATCTCATAGCCCCATAAGACAAAAGACTCCATCTACACTAAAATTCCACCTCCCAACCTACCCACAAAGTGCAACTCAAAAGAGCTTGCATGGTCCCTAGACCCTTCTCAGTAGACCTACCCCTCCTTTTTGGGAGTGAAGATCTAGACCAAAATTTGAAGGACCTTTCCTCCTATTATGTACAAATGTCCATTAGCCAGAATTGACCTCAAGATTAGAGCTAAAAGACAATGAGGTTCTAGCCAGAGGTGAGGCCCACCCATTAGGAGCCATCATCATTGGTAAAACAAGATTTTCCATCCTAGGCACACTAGGCTCAACCACCAAACGTGATTCAAGAACAGTCTTAGGAGGTGAAACAATGTCTAAAGCCTTAGGTTTACCCTCCTTTAGAGAGGAGAGTAGTGGTAACTTAGCAGTAGGAAAATTAGGAGGAAAATCAACTTCAATAGTAAGAATTATTATCATTTATAAATAAAACTATTATTTAAATTGAATGTAGTTTTATTCAAGTTCTATTTTATTTTAGTTTTATTTAAGTTTTAGTTAAATTTAGTTTATTAGTTTTTTGTGATTTAATTTTTTTAATATTTTTTCTTAATTATTTAATTTAGATTTTGATGTAGAAACTTTAAAAAAAATAATCAACTCTTGTAAAATAAAAAATATTCACAAATCAAAAGTAAATTCTTTAATATTAGTTTCATTGTTTTAAAAGTCTTTTTAAGGTTGATGGTAGCAAGGGGAGAAGCATATGATGTGAAAGAAAATGAAGAAAGACTATTTAGAGGGACATTTATGTTTTAAATATAAAGACATCAGAGTTTTAAAATATATATTAATACTTACAAATGAAACTATTAAAAAGTAATATGTAAGTATATAATATTTACTACATTTAAAAAAATAAAATAAAATAAAAAAATTACACAAATAATTAATGGTGGATAATATAGTATAGATATCTTAAATACAGATGTTTATCTAACTTATGTCATAAATTTAATATAGGAACCTCAAGATTGATATCTCTCAACATCTTTTAAATAGATGTATTTAAGATATCTATACTAGTTACATTGAGAGGCATAAATTATAATAGCAGTAGGGGGAGAAGTATCTCATGTCACAATCATGAAAGAATAGTTGAAAGAAAAACTATTTATAGGATGGGTATTTACTTTCTAAATATAAAAACCTTAACTTTAAAGTAAATAAAATATGTAATAAATAAAATAGCTCTATAATAAAATAAAATAAAGACACCAAATTTTTTTAAATATATAGTAAATAAAGTATAACTTTAAAGTAAAATAAAGTAAATCTTAAGTGAATAAAAAAATAGCCCTCTATGGCATTTTTAAATCTTAAATACATTTATCTAAAAATGCTAAAATATATAGTCTCAAGGTGCTTGTCCATCATAACTAATAAATTTAATATAGGTAGATATCTTTTCTTTTAGATAGATGTATTTAAGATATCTATACTAGTTTAATTTATTTAAATTAATTTAATTTTTTATTCATAAAAGTAAAAAAATTGCAATTTGAGTTTTTATTTAATTATAATTTCATTTTAATTTAGTTTTTAGTTTAATTTTTATTTTTTTAAATTCATTTTTACATTTAAAATTTAGTTTTAATTATAAATTTTTAACATATTTTTTTAGTAGTTTGATTATTATGTTGAGAGGTGTAGCCTACAATGATAGTAGGGGATGAAGCATCTCCTGTCATGACCATGAAAGAATGGTTGAAAGAAAAACTATTTAGAGCTAACATTTATTTTTAAATATAGAAACACTAACTTTAAAATAAATAAAACATGTAGTAAATAAAATGGTTCTATAGATTAATAATAAAAGAATTGAATGGAACTTTCTTGCTCCTCTCATTCCCTACATCTAGTCTCCCAAGAGGAAGCTTGGTGTTGGTGGGTGCAATGAGGCTATTAATACCATTGTTATTATTAAGGCTAGTTCTATTGTGGATGTCATGGTTTCTTTTCTTATTCTTAGAGATGTGAAAGTTTGTGTTTCTACATCAGTTGGTGGCACTAGGCTTTCTAGTGTGGTGGGTCTTCCTTCTATAGATTTAGGGTTGTGTGTTTTTGTATGCCCTACTTCTTTTGTGCTTATAAGTACCTCTGGCAAGAATGAAGTAGTTTTAGTTGCTAATGGATGTCCTACCCCACATAGGAAGCTCATGCCCATGTCATGCACTTAGTCTTCTCCTATGGTCATTTTTAGAAAGGAAGTGGTGGAGAGTGATGTTTATTTTTTAGTAGGGGTTTGATCTGCAAATTCAATCACCTTTGGCTAGGCCTTACTAAGCTCCACAACTTGGATTTTGTATGCTTAGCACCCCCTAATTGATGGGAACATGGAGATATACCCCTATTCCACAACATCTTCTATTGTGATTTTTCCATTGCATATAGGGATGCTAATCTTGATGGGTGGGTTTGGATGTGGGGTCAACAGTTTCTTTTGCTAAAGCCCTACTTTACTTCAATTGACCCAATGATTGAACGTCTTAATATTTTTATTGTGTGGGTTAGATTACCCAATGACCCACTACAATTTTGGTTGGAATCTTGTTTTGAAGTTACATAACTAATTCGGTTACTAATGTTATGGGACTTTTTCCCCAAAATAGAAAAGAAGGCTATTTTATGAATAAGACTTTGAAATTATAAGATGATAAAGTTTATTTACCCTTTATAATTAAAAGGGAGATGGAAAAATTAAGGATATTATGATCCTTTGGTTAAAAAAGAGATAAATAAAGAATAATTATGAAAACTCCTTTTAAAAGAGAGGAATTATTAAGTTTATTAACTAATTGTTACAACCTTTGTGAAAGGGTGTGATGGTTTAGAAACCACCCCTTAAAAGGTTATATAAGGCATTTGTGTGTGAGACTTGGAATGGGCATAAAAACATCTCTCAAAGAAAGAAGAAGCATGGAGAACACTCAAGAAAGATGGAAGTGGTTTGGAGGGCTATGGGCATTAGGAGAAGGGGGCACACAGAGTGTGTCCTAACTTGGGGTACAATGTACAGCCTGGGACGGTCCTGGCCAGGGCTTGGTTTGCACTTGTGTTGAGCATTGTTCTTTTATAGGGTTATCCCACAATAATGGGTTACACTTTTTGGCCAAACTTGACATTGAAATCAACATTTTGAACTAAATCTTCACTTTTTGACACCTATAGCCACTAAACCGTTAGGGATTTGAAGATGATGCGAACTAGTGATTTGTGAGATTTTATTTGTAGATTCTAAATATATATTTTTAAAAAAATTTAGAGTTAAATTGTAAAAAATTTTGCGTAGTTTTTAATAGTAAACAACATTTTTGTAAAGTGATGTGTATTCTGTAGCACATAACTTTTTTTCTACAAAAGATAAAATTTTGATTCTTTTGAATTTAGATTGGTAACATTGATATATAGGGCATGCATTTGGTTTCATAATGTTTTGTTGAATATTTGTTTTTTAATTAAGTTTTAAAGTTAAACCAATTATAATTTAGACATAGGTGTATTATGTAAAACATAACTTTTTCTGTATGTATCGAAAATCAATTTTTTTTTTTAAACAAGGACATCAATACCTAATGCATAGATATTTTTAAAAAAAAAAATTCACTAATGTACTAATTTTCCATGTGTGTAGAACAAAGAACTTGATGTTCGGTTAAAAACCTACATTCACAAGAAATAAAAAATAAATATAATAATCAAATTAAATATATTTAAAATTATATTTTTTGGGAAGCTTATAATAAGGACAACATACTTACAAAACATAAATTTTAAATGAATTCATTCGATCCCCCAAAAGGTAAATCAGAAGTAGTTTTTTATCAGCATTTTGATAGGTGTAGCAGAGACTCCGTTATAGGTATGATTTAAAACTAGTGGGGTTCTATCCAAGGGGGTTTGAATCTAAGGAGGTTTGATCAAACCCTCTTTAATTAAAATCCTTTAAATGGAACCTTTCAAGGCTTAAATCATTATATTTTCTAAAAATATGTGATTTCAGCAAAAAATAGGATGTCCCAGAAAGTGTAACCCATTATTGTCCAGTAGCACCTTTTAAGAACCAACACTTGTGTAAGAGTAATGTGTTGAGCATTGTTTTTTAGAACCAACTCTAATGTTGAGCATTGTTCTTTTAGAACCAACATTGTGTTGAGCATTGTTATTCTAGAACCAACACTTGTATGAGAGCATAATAGCATGCTGTGTTCCAAAAGGAACTGTTTCCTCCTAGAGTATGCCATAGCTAGGGCCAAGACCACTGAAATATTCCTAGGTTGAGAGTGGCTGATCCAAGTGCTCAATGATTCAGATAATTATTGAACTTATTGTTAATAAAGATTTTGGGAATATTATATATATGTGATTATGTGATTATGCTGTCTAATTTGTCTTGTTAATGATTTACATTAGAGATCTTATTAAATTATCAATGTTGTAATTTATTTTTGTTGTTTACACATTATTTAATATTCTATATTGTCCTAACTCTAAATATAAACCATAATAAATCTGTGGCAAATAATTAAATAACTCTGGGGAAAAGTAGCGTCACATTTGGTACCAGAGCCTATTGATCAAACCTTTCTATCTAAAGTGTGCTATATGCTTTCAAATTTCATATTGATCAATCTTTAATGTGCTCCTTGAGTATATCCATAATTATTCATTTCCCTAATCTCTAAGCCATCTGATCTAATTCTACAAGCCCTATCTTATAACCTTTATCCATATGGTAATTTTGGTTTCTTCATTTCTTCATGAGCATTATTAGAAATGTTGGATCATATACGTGTAAAATCTTGTCCAAGGTCAACATTGTTTTGAGAACTCCATATTATATCCAAACTCAACTTAAGACACCATGCCCATAGCATGTCAATAGGATTTCTTTGTGTTCATTCAAGATATATATTAAATTAAAATCATTTAAACATACATTAATTCTAAAAGTTTCAAATCTACCCTTCATTCTATTGAAACCTCTATGCTCTTTGATATGCATGTGCTTTAAACCATTCAAGCTCATTCACTAATATGTACTTGGTGTGGTCTATGGAATCATTCTTTTGCCCTATTTGAAGATCACATCCATGGTCAAGATCGTAAGAAAGATTCATTATATGTCATATGTTGTTTTGTTTTAATTCTTTAGTGACCATTTTTCAACTATAGCGAGGTGGTAAACAAGCTAGTTTTTATTTTAGAATGATTGAAGACCAATTCTTTGGATTTTAGAAAGTAAATATGTGTGCCCATGGAACACCTTTTTATCCTAGTTTTTTTCACCATTGACTGACTCTAGCATTATATATAAAAGTCCCAATTGTAGAATGAGCAACAAAGATTTCTTTACATTTGTTATTCATTCTTTATAACTTATATATTTTATAAAGAAGGCCTTTTACGTAACCATTCTTGAATAGATATGGTTGAAAGTTACTCCAATTTATCTTCTGCACTAGGTTATTATAACAATTTTTGTGTGCCTTAGTTTCTTTAAACTTGATAACCACTGGAACGCCTTAAACAGTTGTTATGTTGTCAACGTACCGGCAACAAAATTTTGTCGAAATTGTGCCGACTAACCTGTTTTTAGTTGAAATTCTGCCAGCGTGAAGGACTGTGTATTGAACAAGTCGGTAGAAACAGTCGCAGTTTTTGCAGGTCAAAAATTGAAAAAAACAGTCAGCACACAACGTGCCAGTTGTTTACGGTGGGTGATAACCACTAGCATATACCTTTAGATTTAGTACTATGGTGATTTGGAATTAGATGACATGTAGACCAATGTGGACATTAGATACAAGTTCGTAACACTTAGGGTTCAAAGCGTGGAGAAATTCTAAATAGTCTAGAGGTCCCTTCGCTAAAGGAATGCATGTCTCAATTCTAAAGATTGATACCTCTTGCATCAAGGGTCACAGGTCTCTATAGGGTGGCATCCCATTGGGTATTTCTAACAACTTATGCACATTCATTTCATGGACTACAAAGAGTCGAATTATCACAGCATCCTCACGGATCACAATCTACAATAATTTCTAGTATATAATCTTTTGCATCCATGGAATCCTTCGAGCGTAAGTATGCAAGCAATTTAATTTGCAAATCTAAGCTTCACAATTTATATCTTAGAAAAGTTTATGCATCTCCTTTTGCATCAAGGTAGAAAGAAATGTATCATCTGCAAAATTGTAGTTCAAGAATCAATTACCCACTTTCTTAGATGGAATTCCATATAATTTTCCTCCTGCTACAATTTGAATTGTCCCACATAGAGTTTCTCCCATTATAATAAATAGAGTAAAGGTTAATAGAATATCCTTGTGTTAGGCCCCTCATGCCTTATAAAATAATGTTCCATTTCCCTGCTCAGTTTAACAGTGAACAGGAGAGTGTTATACAACTTTTAATTCACTGGAACCAAATTTAATAAGGGTGCATTCCTTTAAATCCATAATAGTTGTTACTTGAAAGACTGCAGAATGTCCACCTCTGTACACCAACTCTTATAAATTTTTTAGATCTACAACAATTGTTATTGGAAGCCCCATATTATTACATTATTGTTGGCTTTGTATTTTCAGTAGTTTCATCATTAGAAAGAATTACGATTGAATAAAACTGTTTGATAAGATATTTTTTCAATGGCTCAAACAAAAGATGAGTGGTCAAGGGTGCCGAGGCCTGGGAGGAGCATGACGACTTACCTCTTTGCTTATTGTAGACACCAAGAGAAACAAACAGAAGGCGGAAGAAAATTATGGCCCAAGGGCCTACTTATAACTATTTTCCCTTTGTTAGTTGTTTGTTTGCTAATAATTTATACATTTCTTGACTAAACAGATACACTGAATCTAGATACATTAGATAAAATGGTCAGTTGATAGATCCACTCCATAAAATAGTGAGTTGGTACATTAACTTTGATTAGTCAAGCGGGGGAGTGGCTCAGTCAAGTTTTTCTATTAGCAATGCCATTGACCTCGATCCATCATTAGAGTACCACTTAGATTTGGTAGCAAACTAAGGAGCAGTTATAGATATTGTTCTGAGAGTCTCAGGTTCATAACAGATGCTAGACGACTTTAAGCCTATTCATAGCATTCATCTTTGTAAAGTAGAGACTGTCGACCTTTCCCTCTATGAGGATGCCAATGAGAGTAGTAGTTTATCTCATGATAAACTAGATGAATTCCAGTAAATTACAACTCACCCATCACTGTTTGGAAAAGCATACCATAGTTGGGTATATGTAGAGGAACTGAGCTCCTTAATGCACCTATATACATTGAATCCTTGGTTTTAAGAAAGACCATTTGCGATGTTCTTATGGACGTGTATACATGTTGTAGAATGCATACATTCATGCATGGTAACTATAACCATTTTTGTTTCAAAGTATAATAGCCTATTCCATATCTCTACAAAAATTCATGTTTTTACATCTAAAATTCACTTTACAAAGATCACAGAAACAATGAAACCTTACATTCCAAACACACAAAATATTTTGATAATCATAATATAACCATGGTAAAATCATGCAAAGGGTATACATAGTCATCTAGAGACCTTGAATCCTTTTTCTTTCTCTTCTTGTAACCCTTGGAGCAAGTGCTTGCTCACATGGTGGAATAAATCTCTCTCTCTCTTTTTAGTTCATGTTGTATGAAGGTCAACCTAGTGTAAAGTTCACATTATACTCTACATGATTTAATAATGTTGATGATGTTGATTTTTTTCTTATTGCTACCTATCCTTAATGCATACATAAATGTTGATACATAATCTCTAAACTTATGCTAACAATTGCAACAGTTTAAAGGAATGTGGGAAATATGAATATTGTTATGGCCATTATTAATTCTCATTATGAATATAAATTGGTTTGTTACTACCTTGTAAGGCAAAGGTAATGAAACAATAAAACTATTTGTGCTATTGGTCCTTCATTGTTATTCATTTCCATTGAATACATTTACTTTTCCTTCAATACCCAAGGAAGTTATCTTTAGCATAGAGTTAGTGAATTGGTACTTGTAATGGTGAAATTTGTATCTTCGTGCTAATAATTTTGGTTTAGTGTCTATTTTTGAAAAAGTGATTTTACTATGCTTGTTATCCCTGTAAAACTGACACCTTGATTTGTTACATAAATTTAATTTTACATTGTGGGCCCATAACTCATAGGTCCCAGGATCATTTTCACATCTTAAACTTTAGAAAATATGGTGTTCTTTAGATGGAATGAAATAATAAGATATGAAACCAAATAGGTTATCTTAGCATTTTCCATGGGGACATGTAAAATTTTACAAGGGGAGAGACCACCTGAAGAAAAAAAAATCAAAACTATTTTTTATATTGCGAATCAGTATGAATTATCCTTACATACAAATCACATATAAATAGACATCCAAGCATCCTACTTTAAGGAATGACTCATAATATTTCCTCTCCTTATGTACCTCTAGTTATTTCATTTTTATGTCAATGTGAGGGTGGCCTCTTTTTATAGAAAAATCATCACCTTAAATTAATTGAACAAAAACTTCATCATTGTATAGTTGCTAGAACACTTAACCTAGAGTTAAATTTTATCTATGGAGTGTTTTGTGGGTGGTAATTGTTTACTACTATTCTTTTGTTTCTTAAGATGAATTGTAGTCTTTCTTTTGTGCCATCTTTTGTTATATTGTACTTTATTATTGGACTTGATCAACCCAGTAACCATGTACATGTGTTCTATAAGTATTGTAGAGAAGTGATATCATTAGAATATTATATCATTAATTACCTATAAGTCTATGAAAAAGAGATATATGTTGAAATATGATTTGACTAGATTACATTGCAACCTTGTTGGATTCTTGAAACTTGTCCCAAAACTTTGTTTTCAGTGGCTATGTGAGATGATATGAACCTTGTTTAAGGGTAATTGTGTACTTCTTTCCATTCAAGTGTATTTAGTATATGAAAAGGGGATATTCATGTAGTCCAGAATGCAAGAATATCATCTTGGAATGTATTTTGAGTATATTGTACTTGATGATGAATGACTACATAGTATGGGATATGCATGTCATTCACTAGGTAAGTGCTATATGAATACATGATAATACTTTTGTGTATTAAAGTGACACCTAAAAGATTGACATATTTGTATTAAAGATAAGGTTACACATGAATGACAAAATTTAAAGGATTATTTGATAGGATATTTTGTGTACTCACTTGTATCAACTTCTCAAGTATAAATTCATGATCTATTTCATGTGAAAAATATACTTATAGTTCTAATCATGTTACTGATTAACAAAGTATTTCTATGGGATTTAATTGTGATTTTAGTTAAAGTAGAAGAGTTATTGAAAAGATCTAAAATTTGAGAAATATGATTATAAATGAAGTAGATTCATTGTGATATCGATAATGTTAGATCCACACTTACTTGACTAATTATTTTTGCTAAAATATGTTTCAGATTCAACTTGAGCTACTGAGGGAAATACCTGATTTACAGGGGGAGAAATGTTATGGGACTTTTTCCCCAAAATGGAAAAGAAGGCTATTTTATGAATAAGACTTTGAAATTATAAGAGGATAAAGTTTATTTACTCTTTATAATTAAAAGGGAGATGGAAAAATAAAGGATATTATGATCCTATGGTTAAAAAAGAGATAAATATAAATAATAATTATGAAAACCCCTTTTAAAAGGGAGGAATTATTAAGTTTATTAACTAATTGTTAATGACAACCTTTGTGAAAGGGTGTGATGGTTTAGAAACCACCCCTTAAAAGGTTCTATAAGGCATTTGTGTGTGAGACTTGGAATGGGCATAAAAACATCTCTCAAATAAAAGAAGAAGCATGGAGAACACTCAAGAAGGATGGAAGTGGTTTGGAAGGCTATGGGCATTAGGAGAAGGGGGCACATAGAGTGTGTCCTAACCTAGGGTACAGTGTACAACTCGAGATAGTCCTGGCTATGGCTTTGTTTGCATTTGTGTTGATCATTGTTCTTTTAAGAACCAACACTTACATGTAAGAGTATTGTGTTGAGCATTGTTATTTTAGAACTAGCACTAGTGTTGAGCATTGTTCTTTTAGAACCAACACTATGTTGAGCATTGTTCTTCTAGAGCCAACACTTGTATGAGAGCATAATAGCACACTATGTTCTGAAAGGAACTGTTTCCTCCTAGAGTATGCCATAGCCAGTTCCAAGACCACTGAAATCTTCCTAGTGTGAGAGTGGCTGATCCAAGTGCTCAATGATTTAGATAAGTATTGAAATTATTGATAATAAATATTTTGGGAATATATATATATATATATATATATATATATATATATATATATATATATATATATATAAAGATTTTGTTTGTGTGTGTGTGTGTGTGTGTGTGATTATGTGATTATGTTGTCCAATTTGTCTCAAGTTAATGATTTACATTAGAGATCTTATTAAATTATCAATGTTGTAATTTATTTTTGTTGTTTACACATTATTTAATATTATATATTTTCCTAACTCTAAATATTAACCATAATAAATCTATTACAAATAATTAAATAACTCTAGGGAAAAGTAGCATCACAACCAAGACATTCACACACAACTTTTTCTCACATCTTGGTGGATATGGACGTCACCAAGGAAATAGTGATAGATATTGTTTGTAGGTGGAGGATTGCCCTTGGGTTCACCCTATTGACTACGAAGGCCTCCCTTTCTATTTCCATAGATGTTTTGCTACCAGACACTTGACATCTAATTGTCTACACTCCAAACATGAGGAAAATATTATGGATTTATGGTTGAAAGATGGTCTTCCACACTAGATTTAACTTTGATGGCTTTGATGACACAATTTTACCTCACTATTTGACCTCTGGGTTTGCTACGCTTGCCCCTCGTACATCTAGACTAATTGCTTCAAAATATTTGATAGTTCATTCTAAGTCAGACGTGATTGCTCCTAATAGGTGGTCACTTGTTGACACTATTTTGTTGTCTAAGAGCACCTCTCCTAGGCCTGTTCTAAATATATCTCTTCCTGTTTTGCATCCTAACCCCACTCCAATTTTCCTAGAGCTCTCTATGATAATGTTGGATTCTAGTCCCATGAATTCTTACTCTATGGATGACTGTGGTAATGTCCTATGGATAGTGGCGCAAAAGAGGAGAAAAGCTACTATTACAAATTGTTTGATTTTCCAAAATTTGGTTCTTCATCCCTAATTAATGGGAGTGAAGAGTGCTAGAATTGGTAAATAAGAACTATTTAGTTTTGGCTCTTTTTTCTTCTTAGAGCTATTTGTTTGCTAAATTGTCACAACTTCATCTCATCTTGCCTAATTGCATGACTATTTCTTATGGGTTTTTTGGTTTATTGATCCATGCTTGTACAAGGGTTTGGGCCCTTTCAAAAAATCACATCTTCCTAATTCATAACTATGGATAAATTGTTTACCTATAATAAATAAATAAATAAAATAGTTCTATGATAAAATAAATTAAATCTAAAGTAAAATAAAGTAACTCTTAGTTTAATATAGCTCTGTGGTAAAATATATTAACTCTTAATTATGTTGACAGACATAACCTAGGAGGGGAGAGAAGCATCTCATCTTGTGACCATGAAAGAAAAAGTGATAGAAAAGATATTTTTCTATGCCCTTAATCCTATAGTGTGTATAGGGTTATGAACAATCGACTCGTGGCTACCTTAACTCTTAAGTTATATGATTATTATTATAGTCTTATTTAGATATTAAAAGTTAGCCTAGGTGATATAATTAGGTATCCAAGTTCGCTTGGGTGATATCCAAGGCATAAGTAGGGTATATATAGGAGTTAGTATTATTTGATCATCATATTGCAAATTGTGTTCTTATTAGAGATATTTTGATGTTTGCCCCCTCGAAGTGGATTATTACTCTCATGTATTTCACGTATTTGTATCATATTTCCTATTATATTATTCTCTTGTGCAATTTATTTCATTACAAGTGGTATCAAAGCATGATCTCAACACTCGAAGGGAAAAAACAAGGCATTTTTTTAGCTCAAGAGATCAAATTGTGAAGTGCATATCTCTCTCAAATTGGTGAATTTTTTTCTAGTTTTAAAGGGTTTTTCAATAACATATTGAAGCTACTAAAGTCTAGATATGAGATCATTTGAAGTAGAATTTGAGGATTTATTGCAAAATTAGGATTTCCACCAAATTTACTCCTAATGCTCCAAATTAACAAATCTCTTCGAGATTTTCTTAAGAGGTGAGATCTAGGCCCAAATAAGTTACAATAAAATGTCTAATTATTTTGATTTTCTTTGAATAAATTATTGGGAAAACTATTTTGGGAGCATCATGATGAGACTTGCAACAAGAGGCAAAACTTGAATCCTGTCACACCTAGAAAATATGTAATGCCCTAAACTTTTTCTCAAGACATTAACATACAAAAGACGACCAAGTAATTCTTTAGAAAAACAAAGTGGTAATAAGCAACCACATAACATACTAATATGCCTAAGGTGTCATATGCAACCCATTATGACACACTTGGCACACACACCAATGCATAAGAAAAGTGATGCAAGTGGAAGACTTAACCATATCATGGGATAAGACACCATGGTTGGTCCATAGAATATGAGGCATGGAGGAGAGATAGGGTTTCCAAAACCACTAGAAACCCTTCGCAAAATCTTTATTAAACCACCCCTCAAATTTCATAGAGAACTTTACAAGAAAAAAGGATAATTATGCCAAGGTTTGGGGTTCCAGAATGGACTTGCAGGCAGGTTGAACTTCAGACCTGGGTTGTAACTTACAATTATGCACATAGTTTAGGTTTGTGTTTCAGGTTGTAGTTGCAAGCTCTACCCTTATGGACCTTGAGTTCTATCGGCATAGTGTAATGTGCAAATGATGTGCTAACCCTAGAATCTAACCTATGAACCACTTAGTGTTCTAGAAAACTTCAATTTGCATGCTACAACATGCAAACAAAACTCTAGTTTCCAAGTTGAGGGGATATTTAGACTTTAGAAACCTCTTGCAATTTGCATGTCTGCAAAGTTCAATTGGGTTCCAGTCTCTAATCCAGCACCATAATGGAATTCAAAATTCTCGTGTAATCTACACATCTGCAAAGTGTAAGTGAATGCTGAACTCTAGGATCTATGACACTTTAGACTTTGGAAGACACCGACAACCTTCACTTTGAAAAGTGTGGATGACTTCTAAACTCTAAACCACTTATTACCTTAGACTCTAGAAGATGGATGCAAATTACATTATGCAATGTGCATTGGGTTTGCAAACTCTAGTCTTACTACACTTTAGGGTTTAGAGATTAACTACAACTAGCAACTTAGATCGGCAACCCCAATTTTCATTATAGTTTAGACTGTAACTCTAACTTGCAAAAATAGAATGCAAAAAAGGTCTAAGATAGGGAAAATAGCAAGTGTGTTTTTCACACTCTACAAGGCATAACTTCCTTTATTTTGATCTATTTATAAATTATCTCAAGGGTATGTTTGTGGGGTTGTGGGCTTTGAAATGGCCACATGAAAACCTCCAAAAGAATACAGCTCCCAAGGAATTGGATGCTAGTGAATTCCACTTTTTAAACCATGATAGTAAAACATAACTATTTTTTTAAAATTGCAAACCTAAAAAAAATTAAATTCTAATCATGACTTTAATTCCATATCATACCTACAACTAGGCCATATGCTCCACCTATTGTGGGCATGGCAATGGAAGAATTCCATTCCTAACATTCAACTTTTTAAACAAAACATGCAAAGGATGAATATTACCTTGCAATAAAGAAATCACACAATGAGGAGAGAAATCCCTTTTGTTACAAACATCACCAAGCAATCTTCACACCAAACCAAAATTGAAGATCTTCTTGAGATTGTTCTTCAAAGAATCAATATTCTTCAAATCTTCATCACATTAACATGATGGCTTGTCAAGTTCTCCATGAATGCTAGATTTTCATATTGCACATCTATCACCTTAGTCTTTAGCTGATTCAGTTCTTTATGACATTTTTTTATCAAATCATTCCTAGAAGCTTGATGATTTCAATCCACATCCTTAGTTTATTTAGGGAAATCTGATCTAGAATCTTCTCTTTCAAAATTAATTTAGAATGCATGCTTCCAATAGAAATTAAATGAGGTAAAATCTGTTCATATGTCTCCTTCTCATCATCACCGTCTTTAATTAGATCTTTAATATTTTCCTTCAATAATCTAAACTAGTTCTAAGAGTCTACACTTCATCAATCATTTTGCAAGTATGCTCATGCAAATCATTGGTCCAATCTTTAGTAGCCTTAGCAATAAATTTCATCTTTCCAAGGGTAGAGGATTCTTCTTGAGAGATGAAGACCGTAGAAGCAATTACCCCATCTATTGCTTGTAATGGAGTAACTAGATGTTTGATATATGCTTGTAATTCTACAATTTTCTCCTTTAGTTCCCTCTAGGTCTTTTGATCCTTCATCATCCTTGTCACCACTATGGACACTATTGATTGCACCTCTTGTATCTCCTACTCTCTGGTAGCTTGACCTAGATTGACAATGGTTATTTGATTGTCATCGACCCTCAATTCTCTGTCATCCTTGTCTACCAAGGGAGTAGCAATTTCTATTATTCTTGATCTAGAGGCATCTCTTGTTATTGTAAATAGTAACTTTGGTTTCCTTCTAGTTTCGGGAGTAGCTATCTCTAAAATTATACTAGAAAGATCTAGTGAGGTTGGCTTTACAATTGGTTGTCTTTATTGAAAGTTCACATTAATCCATACTAGGACCAACAAAGATGAGAAAAAAATCATCTATTGTTGTGAATAAGGAGGCAAAATTTGATGTTGTTTTTGACTTTTATAATCATGGGGTGGTGATTTCACCAATTCACCCTTATTTGTTTCCTATGAAACATTACCTTCCTACTATCTATCTTGGTACTTATTAGTTTGTGCACTAGGAACTTTTGTAATTGAAACACTTGTAGTGGAAGCACCTCTGGTATCATCTTGTGAACCACATATTGTTTCTATTTTTTCTCGAGACTATAACTTGGTCCTTATTCATTTGTCCTTCGTTACTTGGCTTCTTATCTTGGATATCAGAATCCTTATTTGCATCCTCATTAGCATCCTTATTAGCATATTTATTTGCTTCTTGTCCTTCTACTTATTTATCCACTTGAACTTCTTGATGGGTTGAAGGGATAGAAGTTTCAACCTCTTGTTGCTCCTTATCTATTTACATTTCCTCTCCTCTAGTAACTTTTGCAATTACTTCAGTCTGCACATCTTCTACCTAAAGTTGAAATTTAATTTCTTCTTCTTGTGTAGTGATCTCATCAATGAATCTATTAATATTGGATAAACAGTGACGATAATTTGGAGGAGAACTTGGATGCATAACTAGATCTTTGTTTCCCTTATCCAAAGCTACCTTATTTAGAGATGAAAAGAATGATAAAGGAGGAATAGAGAATGTGGTAGAAATAGGAGGCATGGAAGAGGTGGATGCAATTGGGATTTGGGAGGAACTAGAAGGTGATTTAGAATGGTTCCAAAAGCTTATGACATGGAAGAAGCAGAAATGGTATCTATTGAATGGAGGGAGAAAAAGACACTGATACTTATGTTTGGATAGAAATCATGGTGGGCATCTATTGTAGCAATGAATATGGTTGAGAAGAATGGGTGGAAGAAATGGGAGTGAGATGAATAGTGGATAATAGAATGGTATCTTGAATAGGTGGCAAAGATATTTGAGTTTTGAAGCAAGAAGGGGACTATAGAAGTTGCTAGGACACTAGATGTTGTTGTGGGGAAAGAGGAGGAATGGTTTGAGGAGTAGAGATTCCTTCACCTACTGAAGGCACTTGAGCTATAGTTTCTTCTTGTGAAGTTGAGACTCTTCCTCTTCTAGCACTTCTTCACTTACTTCTTCTCCTTTCCTTTTGCATACCTTCTTAGGAGGAGGATTTTTTCTCACCTTTGTAGCAATAGTAGTGGCCTTCTTTCCTTTGGATTTGTCCTTGTGGGAAGAAGGCACTTGTTGTTCTTCTTCAGTTGCTTCTTCTTCTACTACCTCTTTCTCCTTTAGGTTTGAGGGTCCTTCCTCTATTTTCTTTCTTCAAGATTCTTATTTTGTTGGGTATGTCCTTAATATATGTTAACTAGATTCCTTTCCCTTGTAAATGTGTTATCTTTGCATCTATCCAAGTTTCACTAGCTTTGAAGATTTCCCTAGTAATTTACTCTAATGAGGTCACTTCCTCCTTTGACCAATCCAAATGTGGAATAAGATCACTATACACATGTTTTGTTTCATACCCCTCTTGCAAAACCTTGCCATCATCATATACTTCCTCAGGAACCTCAAAAATGGTGTATGCTTTCATTTCAAATGTTGTTAATTAGAATACCTCCACTTCTTGAACTTATGGTCATCTAAGCAATCCCTCCAAAAATCCTCCAAATGAGAAATGTGCTACATATGAGAGCCTACCATCTGCTCCATCTCACCATTAGGATAAAAATTTATTCTAATTGTATAAAAATGTAAATTATACCTTTGTATCTTAGCATCAGATTCCTTTATAGTAGGAAAAGACAGACAAGCATATATGCCTCCAAGAAAGATTAGGAATTGGACTCTTGGTCTATGATTTTTAGTGAGGTCTTTGTGGGATTCACACAATTGCCTTGTCACCTCTAACAAAATGATTTTATCTGTACGATATTTAGGTAGCTTATATGGAGGACATGTGAATCCCTCCACTCTAAAATAGGTGGACTTGGGAAATTGAATAAACCAATTCCCATATTTATTTATAAGCTCTACAACATCTAATGATATACTCCTCCCAAAACTATGATTATATATATAGTGAAGGCATAATTTACTCTTTTGTAGTGTACTAAGGAATTCTCCATTTGAAGTTGAGGAAAAAAATCAGATAATTTATATTGTCTAAGAGCTAACCCAACGGTACTCCTTTCTTTGTCAATCTAAGATAAATTATTGGTCTTGCCAACATATAGACTAGATAGAAAGTCATAAAGAATCTCATTGTGTTGACAAACCTTGGTCAACTGGGTATGTAGATTATCACTTATCAACTATGGTCAATTAATCATCTCTTTGTTATGGAACACTTCATGGATAAACTTGAACATATGTGGCACAAAGGTAGAAGTAGTAGGTAGACCCATTATTCTAATCAAATAAGATCATATCACTAATTTTAGTTTTGAAGTCACTCTTGAAGAGTGTCTTAGGCAGCTTGGAGAGAGTTGTCTTAGGTGTTATCATCCATCTCATGTTAATTGATCTCAAACACTTTTTTGATCCTAGTTGTAATATGTCAATCCTTGATCCTTTGTTAGATTTACCATTTCAGGATGATATGGGATGCTAAATGCTTCAGCAATATAATTTATAGAGAAATCAGCTAGGACTATTCCATCATCAATCACTATCCTTCAATAATCTTGCATGATAATGCTTTGGACATGCAATTGCTAATTCTAGACAATGCACTAATGTAGGAAATCCTACAGCATGATCTATTCCATTATTAACCATCATTATTGCTTTTCTTGTAGGATTCTCTCCATATATTCTTTTTGGAAATCTTCTAAATTGACATAACCAATATTTGTATCTGAGATGTCTTCCCAAGAAAAGTTGATTTTGGATGGTGGAGTCACTCCTTTGAATTTGTACTTTATTTTCTTCACTCTTTACATCACCCTGCAAGACCAAAGAAACCTTTAAATTCTTAAAATTTTGATTAATTTGGGTTTCAAATAGTTTTATCATTTTGTGGGTTTTTACTAGACAACTAGACTTCACATTTACAGTTTAGAAATCCTCTAATCCAAAGAAATTCCACAAAAACTAAAATTTAAGATAAATGAACTTTGTAAAATAAAATTTATAGAAAAATGACAAAACTGGATATAACATTAATCTTTAACATATCCTACATAAAAAGAAAGTTTTTCAACCAATTAATGTACATTTTCTAACCTTATGAATGAATAAACTTTATAAAATGCATGACTAGAATGGAATGCCAAATTTCAGGTTCTCTATTACAAGATCCAATTGTTAGGAAAAAGTCTACATTTCATTTTCACATTTTGTTTCTTCATTTCAATGTTTTATTACAATATCCAATTGTTAGGAAAAAGTCTACATTTCATTTTCACTTTTTATTTCTTCATTTCAATGTTTTGAAACTTTACAGGAAAATGATATAGGATAGGAGGTAAAAAGAGTCAGTTTCAAATGTTCTCTTGTCTAAGAAAATTTCACAAAACTATTCCCTTTAGAAATTTTTCTTTAAACATTTTCTTTCAAAATGGAAAAGATGCAAGAAATCTAATAATTTTTGGATATCATCTTAATAGTCAAGCTTCAATTCAAAACCAAAATCCCACAATCTTCTATGTTTTTAATGAACCTTTTGTAGAAAATATGGAGTGATCTAGACATGAATGCAAGATTGTTACTCCACTTCCATATTGAAATCCTACAACTCAATTTCAATGGTTTTTGCTAGACCTTGGGATTTCAACAATAATGTTGTGAATGTGGGGATTAGGTATACTTCTGGATATGAATTGTGGAAGGTTAAAACTCTAGTTCTAAACTAAATTTCCACAACTTATCAACTTCGTAGGATTTTCAATAAGTTTTATCATAAATCCACTTAAACACGAATGTGTGGAAATCAAGGAGGATAAGATGTTAGATTTGAATTGAAAAGTTTCAATCTTTTTGAAGATTTCTACAATTCCAAATTTCATAAGTTAAACATAAATTTTAGACTTTTTGGGTTTTGCAGGAATTTGATTGAGGTAGGAAATTTTGCCACTTAGTGATTTTTACAAGCTAGGGCATCATAAAAATTTAAATCTTTTACAATCTGACAATTTTCTCTAAATTTATATTTAAAATTTATGGTAATTTTGACAAAATAAGGTTAATTTCATTATCAATTGTGGTGTGCCCTAGCTTTGATCAAATAGCTTAAAAATCAATCCCACCAATGTTTCCTTCATATCAATGATTTAAATTGAATTTCAATGCAATAAAGGGTTTCAACCTTTAAATCTTATAGATATGCAAAGTTCTAAAACCACATTTGAAAGGGAAACTAATTAAATTTCAATTCAATGCAAGGGTTTCAACCTTTAAATCTTATAGATATGCAAAGTTCTAAAACCACATTTGAAAGGGAAACTACCTACTAGTTCTAGAAGCTCGAGGAAGATGTTGAATTTGTAGAATTTTGAAAGCCCTAGCTCACAGTCAAAACTTCAAAGCATGTGAATAAGCTTTAATGTCATCATAGAGTGATGGTGATTGCAATGGTATGAGAAAATATTGCTCGATTCAGCTAAAGTTTACAGTTGAATAAATCTTTGGGGTCGTATGAGGAGGGTTTAGGTCATTAGAGCTCAATAATTTCAAATGAAAGGTGGTAAAATGAGCGCTTCAAACATAATTTATACTCTAACCCTGGTTCATGTCACCATTAATGTGAGAGGAAAGTAGGTGGAGTGCTGACGTCGATGAGATTTCATTTGTACAGGAATAGTCATAGGATGTGGATATGTGAACTTTACCGTAAAATAGAAGCAAGAAACATAATCTCCGCAAACCAACAAAACTTAAAACTAGCACTTGCACCCATAGGAGGTTCAAGGAATACGCCGATAGGAATAACCGACGCGTTTAGAAGATTTCCCGGCATGATTTTTTTGTTTCTTTTTACGGCGTGAGACAATTCCGAGCCCGATGATGCTCACATATAAAGCCTATCGGCTAATTATAATCTTCACTTATAAAAGGAATATTGCAGAAATGACAAGGAGATTTGGATATATAAGACAATCCCTACATATCTTGTATCAAGATGGAATTCTGCAAACCTATTGGTCAAAAACTTTGGGAAAATTTAAGAGGACAGATGCTCATCAAAACATATATAGATATGGGGTTCTAAGTTGGGATCTCACAAACCTTCATATAAGTAACTTTAATGCTTACTACAATGAAACAAACTTTGTAGAATAAACTAATTGGACAATCCATGAGTAATTTAAAGACAGGACATCCAATTGTGAGTTTAATGTCTACAATTTTTCAAAAGAATGAGAAGTTCAATTTTTTTTTTCAAAGATAATGCACCTAGTAAACTTTTTAACGTGACTGGCGACGCTGGTGCAACACGCCCTCCGGCTCCACGCAAATGCTTTTGCCCGAAGCAATGAACCGGTGAGGCCACAACATGGGGGACCTCATCCCCTAGCAAGAACACTCCAAACCCGCGAGCTCGTTGGCCTAGCGAAGGCGTAAAGCCTACGATCTCGTTGGCCCAACAGGGGTTTGAACTCTGGTGGCCGCCACTACAACCGAGCTACTTAATCATTGAACCACGCCCTTATCGACAGAGAAACTCAAAATTCTACAAAGGAAAATACACTTGAGATTTTTCTAACACTTATGAATTAATCCATAGCCATTCACAAAATTTAGAACACACTCCTCTTTGACATGTTGGTAAACAGATTTGGTTGCTGCGAATATCACCTTGGAAAGTAACTCTCTTTTTTCGAAGAGTAGTGACAAACTGACCAACAATTGGAGAGATCGCCATGGAGCAACGATCTTCCTCTACATTTGAGAGGGGCAGCTCCCTTGTATGATGGGGTTTTAATAAGTTTTTGTGTGCTTTCCTGAAAGTACAAAAAGGAGGAAAAGGAAAATTAACAAGAAAGAAGATTTACTGAAAACCTGACACTAGACACATGAATATTGTTTTGGATTTCACAAACTTACGATAGATTACAAAGGGGATTTCACCATAAAAGCTAGGAACTACATTCCTAAACTTATATAATGAATTGAATACCAATATACGCTTGATATATTATCACTATATATCATCACTAAATTATGTTTGAGAGATCATATCACAACTTCCATTTTTCTATTCACCTATGGATTTACAAGAAAGTCATTAATATCTCCACTTTTTTACTATCGCACATCTTGTTGCCTAGCAAACAAACTTTCTATACAGGGCTTACAAAAATTATGTCCACATGGAGTAGATATGGGAAGAGTCAAAACATTGTTGCAAAGAGTGCAAAAATTCTTTAACTTAACCTTTGTTGTTTTGTTAAGAATTACCTAGGTCTATCCTTACTCCTACTTCCATCAGAAGTCAATATTTTATTTGCAAACAAAGTTTTCTACTTGTAAGAGGGTCTCGTATCCATCCCCATTGTTCATCCTTCCAATCACATGCTGGCTCTTTCTTTCTATCAGTTCTCAACTTTACTGCATTAACTTTGATAAATCCACACTTTAAAAGAGGCACTTTGACATCATAGACAATACTTGTTTTGCGATGCATAAATGATTTGAATGCATTGTTTTGAGTCATATGGTATGTTGGCACCCTCAAATTTTGCAAATTTGATGTGCCTATTTCTTCTTGATATGTCGACAAAGGCTAGGTCAACATGCTGCTCAATCTACCCCGGAGCCCACCTTCTCCGATTAATTCTTCTAACTCAGAGATCATCTTGCAAATCCGTGTGGTGGAAAGTTTTTTGGCACATATGGTAACATGCCTACTCAGTTTCATGCTTCCAGGATGAGTTTTGATGGGCTTTTTAATGTTTTTTTTTTACTGTGACGAGGATAGATTTGGTGTTCCAGAAAGTTTCAAATCTTGCAATTATGAGGGCAACCCATTTCTCATTTTGGTCCAAAATGTCTTCAATTCTAGTTTCATCAAAATCAAATATCATATGATGCATTATTTTAATGCATTTCAGTTGCAGAGAAGGCATCCGGCAAGCCAGTTTACAAATGAGGTCCTAGAAATCATTCGACGATGCGAATTCTGAAGAAATGGGTTTGCTCTAAATAATTGATAATGAACCTGTGTAAATTTTCATAGCCCTTCGATATCTCATGTGCCCACAGTGAACAGGCGTCATTTACCTAGGAGGAGAAATTGACCGAGTGTCATTTTTTCTAAGTTGCCAAATGCATTTAAAAAAGGAAAAATATTTACATATTTTAATTGGTAAATATGAGATGTTAAATGTTTTAACATAAACATTATTGTAATGTTTATACATTATAAAAAGCAGGGCAAAAGGAAATAAGGAAAAGTTATATGCATTTCGCAGCATCGCACCGGCTTGTTGGCTGCTTCCTTGAAGCCGTGCGATGGTGCAAAATCACCATTTCTAGGCAGTTTTTCATCTTCTATCCCCATTGCATTGAAGGTTGACGTGTTTGGGTCTCCTTGGAGGGTTTTCTGAGGTCATTTTGGGCAGCTTCAAGCAGGAAGTGTTGCATAGTGACTATTGTTCATGTTTTTGAGCTTCCATGCAATTTTTGGGGGTCCATTTGAGCTCAAATTTGATGATTTATGGTCTAAATCCATCCCTCAACCATTTATAATGTTTGGGTAGATATTTTAGATGCTTTTGAGGTGTGTTTTGATTAGTGGCAGCTGCAAAAACACCCAGCATTGCCAAAAAATGACCTAATGATGATAAAAAAATCTGAATTGGGGGCTGCAAGATTTTGTTCTCTGTCATCTCAAAGGATGGATACAATCAAGGAGTCTAAAAGGAAGCCACATAGTCCCATATCATAGCTGCGCACAGGGATGAAGGAACCTTCAGGCATGCTATGTGATGATGCGAAATGGAGATGCCCGGTAGTTGCAATATTAAAATGTGGACAAAGTAAAAAGGGGAAAGATAAATTAAAACATTTGGCTCCATATTTTATATTATATTTTGCCTTCTCCTCATTTTTTTGTATTTTGCAGTTTCCCCAGGCTTATTGGCAGCAATTTGTAATGTAAAAATACTTAACTGCCAGAATGTAATAAATTTTAGGGCAACATGCTCTTGTTTCTATAAGAGAGCATGTTGTTCCACTTTGTAAGGAGATTTTTTATGGGCTTTGGATACAAGGTATCCACTCTTTGGGGAGCATTTTTTTGTTGCAAACTTGGTTCTTGTGTCTGGGTGCAGAGGTATTTTCTATTTTGTAAATATATAAATTTCTGAATGACAATGTTCTTTCCAGATTGAGATATATGAAAAACACTTCCTGTGTGTGTTATTTATGACTGTCTCCTTGGGTATTAGCATTTTTATTTTGAACAAAGTTACCAAGGGTTTCTAAGTTCTTCAATGTACACTTGCTATGTTGAATGTCTAATTTTCTACATCTATTCAAGGAGTAGATTAAATTTGCTCTAGATCATATATGGGGAAAAGTGTGTAATATCCAGGGATTAGTGAAGTATGGTTATAGATGATACTTTTTCTTGGACATGTTACTGTAAAACAATAATATTTTATTTTGGGTCCTCTGGATATGAAGTTTTGTTGTCATGAGGGAACATTTGTAGTGATGGGTTTGACTATGTTGCTCTGATAAAGCACCGGTCCAAGATTTGCTTGCCCAAATTTAAAGATAAATCATTTGAACCATTTTATGTTTTATTTTATTTAGGTTTAGGTGATGCATGTTCTCAAATTTAACCAGTGTAGATAATCCAAGAATATTGCCAATATAGGGTTAATCTTACAAATCTTGGTGCATACATGAGAGCATTATGTCTGGAAATGAAAAGCTATATTTATTAATTGTGAATAAAGGAATACCCTCCTAGGTGAGGCAGAACTTGAAGTGAAGGGAAGAATAGAGATAATTTCCCACTCTGTTGGCCGAGTCTTCCATTGAACTTGAGCATAAGAAGTGGCAAATCTTTAGAGTTTGATGTGTTCAGATTTGGGAACCAACATGGTGAAATAGCAAGAGGGCATCTTTGCCACTCCCATTGTGAGAATGCCCTAAATCATTTAATTTCATATAACTGGATTTCTTTGAGGCATTTAATCAAACATTTTGTGTGCCTTATCTTATGCTTCTACATCTGCGTGTATGTCTAGGCTGTTCTTAAATATCATCCACTTCAACAGTCAAAGGCCAATTTGGCCAATAAAAATTGGACAAATATTTACCACTTTTTATTGTGAATGAGGTGTAAAATTCCTATTGATTGTTTGACCATTAAAATGGATGATATTTAAGTAGAGTGGTCTATGAGGATATTATAAAGCCCTTCAAACAAATTTATCTCATCCACAACCTGTAATGTTTGTAATCCATGAGGCCGCATGTCTTTGAGGGACTTTTTTGTTGGAAATTATAATTTGGAGTGTGCGGGTAATTACTCCACCAACCCCATCAGAGATCTCCGTAGATCTCATTCCTACCGCCCCTGACCAAATAGTTAATGCCATTTGCTCGCCCATTAGAAATCAGTTTGAATGTTGGTTAGAAAACATTGAATGCAGTTGGTGAATTTGAATTTTGAGTGGCAAATTTTTGTGTGAAGGAAAAGACAAAAGGAAAAAATGAGAGATAGAACTGTTAGAAGAAGAATATTACTAGCAGCAACAGCACAACAGTGCACAACAGAAGGAAGATTTGTTGCAGTAGCAACAAGGAAGAATACAACAAAGGGAGTGCAAAGATTCGAGCTCCATGCAGCTCTAGACATGCACAGCAGATAGTTAGAGGAATGAGCAGTGAACAGATCCAAATAGAAAGGGACAACAGTGATGTCCAAAAAGCTCCAGAGTGAGCAGCATTTGTAGGGATAGAAGAAACAGAGTTGTAACTCTGTCAGATGTATTTATTTTATGTAAAATAGTTTTATTGATTAATAGAAATCTTTGTTTGTGTACTTGGTTTTGTGTTCCCTCTCTCTCTGTTTGTTCAATCTTCTTTCCAACACATGGTATCAGAGCTAAGGATTGGCAGATCTAGAGTTTTATCTTTTTGGGCATTGGTGAAAAGCCCTAAGATTTTCTAGGTATTAATACTCTCCCTTGATTTAGAAATATGGTTGGAGGTGACAGTAAGAGTTGGCAGCAGCCACCCATGTTTGATAGGAAAAACTATGATGTTTAGTCAAAGAAGATGAAGACCATCATCTTGGTTGCAAATGATTTGTGGGAACTTGTGGTTAGTGGGTTCACGGATGTGACTGACCCAAATGCATTTGCAGGCCTGACAAACACCCAGAAGAACCAGTTGAAAGAAACAAGGAGAAATGATGCAAAAGACCTTAGTTTGATTGAGACAGCCTTGACAGAGGCTATTTTCCCTAGAATAGTAGCAGTAAACTATGCAAAGGAGGCCTGGCAGGTTATGGAAAATAGTTATAAAGGTATTAACAATGTGAAGTTGGTGAAACTCCAGTTGCTACGGAGAGATTTTGAGACCTTGCAGAGGAACGATGGAGAGTCTATTTCAGATTTCATACAAGGGTTTCCACCTTGATAAATTAGTTGAGGGTTAATGGTGAAACCATCGAAGAGCAAAGGATTATTGAGAAAATCCTTAGGAGTCTTCCCTTAAGATTTGACTCTATTGTCATAGCAATAGAAGAGGCCAAGGACCTCTCAAAGATGATAGTAGATGAGTTGATGGGTTCTCTTCAAACCCATGAGCAGTGGCTGAATAGATCTGCTCCTTCCCTTGAGCAAGCCTTCAAAGCTTAGAGCAATGTGAGAGGTAGGGGAAGAGGAAGAAACAACAGGGATAAAGGCAAAGGTAGAAGCAACTCTGGAAGAAGTGGCTCAAATAGCCAAGAGGATGGACCAAGCACCTCACAGCAGGACTCCCACAACAAGAAGAGAAGCAACTCCAACCAAAGGTATGATAAGTCTATTGTGCAGTGTTACTACTATCACAAGTTTGGTCATTATGCTAATGAATGTAAGAAGAAACAACATGACCAAGGGAGTCAGAATGCTCATGTAGCAAATGAGGATAAGGCTGAAAAATGAAAAATAGTCTATGGTCTTTATTGTATGCAACCTTGCTGAGAAGAGAAGCCTTGAAGTATGGTATTTGGACAGTGGGTGTAGCAACCACATGAGTGGTAATGCAAATTTGTTTTCCTCCATTGACAAGAGTGTCAGGTCTAAGATCATGATGGGGAATATTCAAAAGGTTCCTGTCATGGGAAGAGGCATCATCACAGTCATATCCAAGCAAGGTGAGAGAATGCAGATCCAGGATGTCTATTATGCCCCAGGCATAAAACATAACCTACTAAGCATTGGACAGATGGTCCAAAATGGTTATAGAATCTTGATGGAGAAAGGGGAATGCATCATCTATGATAGGGATGGTAGTATGAAGGTCATTGCAGCAATGCAGATGACGAAAAATAGAATATTCCCCTTTAGGTTGCAGTCCCCAGCACTCTCTGGAGCTACACCTGTCAAGTTCCAGATGGCTCTGGATAGCTCCAGAGTCAACTAGATGGCGTCTACACCAGTGGCTCAGCAGTCAACCTTCAAGACAGTCATCCAAGACCCACCCAAGCTTTGGCATTTAAGGTATGGGCACTTAAGTTTTTTTGGTTTAAGTCTTTTGTCCAAAAAAGGCATGGTTAGAGGGCTTCCAACAATTGTTGAGCCTAATAGGAAATGTGAAGCCTACATTTTAGGAAAGCAGCATAGGCAACCCTTTCAATCAGGGAATTCTATGAGGGCAAGAGCACTATTGGAGCTAGTTCATTCAGATTTGTGTGGCCCCATGAAGACTCCCACCCTAGGTGGGAATGTATATTTCATGACCTTCATAGATGACTACAGCAGAAAGACTTGGGTTTATTTCTTGAAGAATAAATCTGAAGCATTTGAGAAGTTCAAAGAGTTTAAGGCCTTGGCTGAAAAGCAAAGTGGCCGGTATATCAAGGTCCTCAGAACAGACAAAGGGGGAGAGTATGTCTCCAAAGCATTTATGAATTTTTGCAAGTATTAAGGTATTCAAAAATAGTTTACAAGATGGTACACTCCACAGCAAAATGAAGTTGTTGAGCAGAAAAACAGAACCATCACAGAGATGGCAGTAAGTATGTTGAAGGCAAAGGGACTGTCAAATGATTATTGGGGTGAGGCACTAGCAATAGTAGTATACCTACTAAATAGAAGTCCCACAAAGGCTATTAGGGACGGGATTCCACAAGAAGCGTGGACAAATGACAAATGGAGTGTGGAGCACCTACAAATTTTTGGGTGCGTGGCATATGCATTTGTGCCTAAAGAGAAGAGATAGAAGTTTGATGAAAAAGGAGAAAAGTGCATTTTCATTGGGTACAATGAAGAATCAAAAGGCTACAGGCTATACAACCCTGTTACCAAGAATTTTATAATCAGCAGGGATGTTGAATTCATTGAGAATTAATTGTGGGATGGCACGGTTGACACCACCATAGGTATCTTAGCAATGATACCCATAGATGTAGAACAAGGTGGAAATGAAGCAGGAACTTCCAGCAGTGAAGCAGAACCAACACCGGAGCACTTTGGATCCAACTCTGGAGCTCTCTGAAGCCATCCCCAGAATAGTTCAGATTCAGTCAGTTCAAGACTGCAGCAGCAAAGTCAGCTCCAGAGCACTCTGGAGTCAAGTAACAGTAACTCCAGAAGTAGTTCAAGTCCTACACTCCTCTAATGCCGAGGAAGACAAGGAGAGTGAGGGAAATTTATGAAAACACCAGGTATGATGATTTAGATGAAAGTCTGGACTTTGCTTTGTTCTCTCATGGTGATCCAATAGATTTTGAAGAGGTTGTGAAAGAATAAAAATGGTGTTTAAGGCCATGGATGAAGAGTTGGATGCAATAGAAAGGAATGAGACGTTGGGAGTTAACCACGTTACCCAAGGGTAAACAGGTGATTGGAGTGAAGTGGGTCTACAAGACCAAGAGTACTGTTGAAGGAAAGATGGAAAGACATAAAGGAAGGCTAGTTGTTAAGGGATACAAACAGTAGTCTGGAAAAGACTATGATGAGACCTATGCACCAGTTGCAAGGCTAGAAACTGTGTGGGCAGTCATAGCAATTACAGCCCAGCACAAGTGGAAGGTATATCAAATGGACGTGAAGTCAGCCTTCTTGAATGGAGTATTGAAAGATGAGGTGTATGTGGAGCAGCCACCTAGCTATGAAGTCCTAGGGCATGAAGACAAAGTATATAGGCTCTGGAAAGCTCTCTATGGGCTTAAGCAAGCACCATGGGCATGGTACAACAGGAGAGATTCCTATTTACTGAGTAATGGCTTTAGCAAAAGCAGCAGTGAGCCCACACTCTACATCAAAGTAGCCAATGGTGAGATTTTAATTGTTGTTTTGTATGTAGATGATCTAACTTTTATAGGGAATAGTGGCAGGGCTTCATTATTGATTTCAAAGAGGTGATGAAAAAAGAGTTTGAGATGATAGACTTAGGTCTGCTAAGGTATTTCCTAGGCATTGAGGTCTAACAAATTGAGTATGGTATATTTATTTCATAAACTAACTAAGCCAAATAGATCTTGAAAAGATTTAAAATGCAGAACAACAAGCCTGCACCAACACCAATAACTACATGTCTGAAATTGAGTAAGGAGGACAATAGCAATGAAGTGAACCCAACCCTCTACAAAAACATGGTTGGAAGTCTGATGTATTTGATAGCTACAAGGCCTGATTTAATGTATGTGGTAAGCTTGATATCTAGGGTCATGGAGAAACCTAAGGACACACACTAGCAAGCAGGAAAGATAATCCTAAGATATGTCAATGGCACACAAAGCTATGGCATTCTATACACCGCATCTAGTGAGTTTGAGTTGGTTGGTTACACAGACAGTGATTGGGCAGGTAGTATAGATGATAGGAAGATCACATCTGGATATGCATTCTACATGGGTTTAGGACCCATTTCATGGGCATCAAAGAAGCAACCCATTGTCTCTCTCTCCATAGCAGAAGCTGAGTACATAGCAGTGAATGTAGCAACATGTCAGGCTATTTGGTTGAGAAGAATCCTTGCAGATTTGAATGAACAACAAGAAGATGGTACAACCATATTTTGTGACAATATTTCTTCCATAGCCTTGATGAAGAATCCAGTCTTCCACGGATGAAGCAAACACAAAGATTCGTTATCATTTCATAACCTGGAGTTAGTGGAGAATGGAGGGATTGAACTTCAGTTTTGTAGATCCGAGCAACAACTCATAGATATTTTTACTAAGGCACTATCAGGAGAGCTATGAATGCCTAAGAGATAGCTTGGGTATTGTTGATAGCTCCAAATTTCAGCTCTGGAAAGAAAGCTCCAGACAGCTCCAGACAACTATAGACAACTCCGAAGATACAAAATGAAAGTGGTATGTGGCTCCAGATTAAGGGGGAATGTTGAAAATTATAATCTAGAGTGTGCGGGCAATTACTCCACCAACCCCGTCAGAGATCTCCGTAGATCTCATTCCTGCCACCCCTGACCAAATAGTTAATGCCATTTGCTGGCCCGTTAGAAATCAGTTTGAATGCTGGTCAGAAAACATTGAATGCAATTACTAAATTTGAATTTTGAGCGGCAGATTTTTTGTGTGAAGGAAAAGACAAAAGGAAAAAATGAGAGACATAACTGTTAAAAGAAGAATATTCCTAGCAGCAGCAGCACAACAATGCACAACAAAAGGAAGATTTGTTGCAGTAGCAACAGGGAAGAATACAGCAGAGGGAGTGCAAAGATTCGAGCTCCAGGCAGCTCCAAACACGCACATCAGATAGTTAGAGGAATGAGCAGTGAACAGCTCCAAACAGAAAGGGACAACAGTGATGTCCAGAAAGCTCTAGAGTGAGCAACATTTGTAGGGATAGAAGAAACAGAGTTGTAACTCTGTCAGATGTATTTATTTTATGTAAAATAGTTTTATTGATTAATAGAAATTTTTGTTTGTGTACTTGGTTTTGTGTCCCCACTCTCTCTGTTTGTTCATTCTTCTTTCCAACATTTTTCAAATGGATTATGTGCCTTGAGTATGTTTCCACGCTTTGTATACATGTCCTTAGGGTAGTTACAATAGTAACATTTGATAAAAATGCCTTGCATTGTGCTTTGATAGATGCCCATACTCTGTTCCAAGGTGCCATTTTAGTGCAAGTCAAGAAGATGTTGGTGATGGGTATGGATCGTGACCTTTTACATCTGTTAAGGCACATTTTCTTTAAAGTTTTTAAACTCTTTCCGAAGAATACATTTTGTGTATAGCCTGCAATCTGCATATTCCATACGATCGCTTGTCTTTGAGGCATTTTGCCAAACATATCAACGCCTTGTCTAAGCTTCCACATTTTGTAGGCATGTCTACCAGGACAACTGTGACTACAATAACTAACATAAATCCTCCTTTGATTATGCTTTGATGGGTGTCCATACCATGTTCAAAGCTATAATTCTGGTATAGGTGGTGAGGATATTGGTATGGCTTTGGCTTGCGCATCTGCTTGAAAATTTCCGTAGCCTTTTCAATAAAACCATTTTGTGCATATCCTATGGTCGTGGCAGCCCATGAGATAACATTTCTTTGAGGCAAAATGTCAAATGGTACTTCATGTGCTTTGTCTGAGGTTCCACATTTTACATATATGTTGAGCAGGGCACCTACAACTATAATATCTACCAAGAATTCCTCTCCTTGCTTCGATGGATTTATGTATATCATTCCACAGCTTGTATGATAACATGGTTATGGATGAGATAGAAAGTCTTTGAGACCATTTAAAACTTTCAAAGTTCAAACTTACAACATTCCATTGGTTTCTTGAACAGTTATAACTGCCTTTGCATGAATCTTATCCTTGTTATCATCGACAAATTTGAGAGGTTCTTAAAACCTCATCGGCCAGTGAAGGAACTTACAAAAGTACTTTAATTGTCTGACAGAGGTTGAAACAAGTTTCAAAACCTCCTATATCAGCTGATAAGAGATTTCAAAATGTCTTTTGATAGATGAAGTAACCAACTTTAATAAAGCCTCCTTGGTATTTTGAAAGCTATTTAAAACCAACAAAATCACTTGTGGGTTGCGAGTGGAAGAGCTTAACTAGTCGGTGCGTTGTAAACGATCGGTTGGTCAAAAATAGTACGGACTGACAATGGCAGTTGAAAATAGGTCAACGAGCAGTATGAACGGATTGGTTGAAATCAACTGAGTCTATTTGGTCACTAGCTAGAGTCAACTGGAGGACTGGTCAAAAAATCCGTACAGCCGGTCATTTACAACGCCCCGATTGTTTACAGTGGGCGGTTGCGAGTTATGTCTTTAACAAGCTCCTTTCACCTTTAATTGAATTCTTTGACACTTGTTTGATTTTTTATAATGCCTCCACAACACATTATGTCTTATCACATTATGTTGAGTGATTGAAACTAGTTTTGAAACCGATTTAATCACCTTTAATATTAGAAGTTGTTGATCTCAATATAGCCTCATCAACATTTTAAAGGCTATTAATTTTTTTGATAGAGAGCCAATTAAAGTTTTAAAATTGATTTGAATATTTGATAAAGGAATAGATAACCTTTTGAAATTGCGAGTTATGTCTTTAACAAGCTCCTTTCACCTTTAATTGAATTCTTTGACACTTGTTTGATTTTTTATAATGCCTCCACAACACATTATGTCTTATCACATTATGTTGAGTGATTGAAACTAGTTTTGAAACCGATTTAATCACCTTTAATATTAGAAGTTGTTGATCTCAATATAGCCTCATCAACATTTTAAAGGCTATTAATTTTTTTGATAGAGAGCCAATTAAAGTTTTAAAATTGATTTGAATATTTGATAAAGGAATAGATAACCTTTTGAAAAGGCTGAAAATTACATATTAACAGATGGATTAATTGAGAATTGGAAGATGAGTGACGGTGGTGTGGGCGTTGCAGCCCGCAGCCTGTGAGGCTGCAACTGCATGTTGCTATCTTTTGGTGCATGCAACTTCCTGGTGCAGTTCGTGGTGGGTTTTGGCATTGGGTGTGGGGGGTGTTTCTTTGTGTATGGGGGTGGTCTTCTTTTTTCTAATTCTCTTTTTCTCTTTGTTTGTCTATGGTTTCTTTTGGCTGGTGTGTGGGTTGGTGGGATTATGGCGGAGCAACAATTTTCTTCTAGTTTGGTGGTGGCTGGGGGTGGTGTGTCTCTCAATGGTTCTTCTTCGAGTATGAAAGCTCAGTAGTTAGAGTCATTTTATGTTGGGCAGGGACCTAAATTAAAGAAAATGAATGGTTGTTTGCCCATAAGCCAGGATCATCCAGTTTTGGTCATTTCTCCTAAATCGGTTGTTGACGATGTCTCTTATTAGAGCATTCATGCTCTAATCTATAAATTTCTTGGGATTTGTATACCTCTATTGGCTTTGGAAGCCTAGATCAGGCACACGTGGCAGGTTGAGGGTGACATGGAGCTTATGGTGGCTGCAAATAGTTATTTTTGGTTATTTTTTTCCAATATGGCTGATAGGAATCAAGTTTTTGAGGGAGGACCCTATTTTTATAATCATGTTGGATTGTTTATCAAACCCTAGCATATGGGTTTTAATTTAGAGAAAGAATTGCCGTCGAGGGTTCCTATTTGGGTCCATTTGTCGCGGCTTCCCCTGGAGTTTTGGAGAGAAGATATTTTACAATAGATTGCTGCTCTTCTTGGTAAGCCTACTGCAGTTGCTCAACAAACCCTTGAAAAAAAGGTTATTTCTTTTCCTCGTATTTGTGTGGAGACAAATCTGAATAATCCCCTACTGGACTCTCTAGAAATTTGTCTTGGTTCTTTGTCTTGGGTTTAGCTGCTCGATTATGAATCCCTTCCTTTTCGTTGTCAGATTTGTCATGAGTATGGACATCTTTAGAGGCAATGTCCTAGGGTACATAAATCTCCTCACGCTAATAATTCCCCCTCATCTTTAGCACCCAAAGTGGTTAAGGAGGACAAAGGGAATTCTTCCATGATGGAGGGTGAATTGGATAAGGATGACTTTGTGCCAGTTAAGCTTCAGGCTAAGGGTCATGGTCAGAAGAGATCTATAAGGGACATGTAGACTGAAGAGTGCTTTAATCGGTTGAGGTGTTGGATATTGTAACCTTGGAGGAAGGAATCCCGGTGGATGTGCCTTCTAGTGCTACTACTACGGGTTGTGATGTGGTGCAAGGACGGGGATCCAGTCATGATCTTCATTTTTCACAAGGTGTGCAAGATCATCTGGTGTCTCCCAATGGTCCTATGCAGGATGATGATGATATTGTTTTGGCAAATTTGGCAAAGGAGGGGCTAGCTTCTGGCAAGAGAAAGGGGTCTTCTCTAGCCTTGAGGGTGCATCAACTCACTCTTATGAAGGGACCGTCTAAATTCTCTTCTAAAAGTGGCCGTAAGAAGGATATTGAGAAGATTAAACTTACTAGAGATTTGTTGGTGGAATCTGGGGTATATTAAACCCATTGACGTTCACTTTTCTCAATCTCCTCCATGATTATTCTCTCCTAGAATGTAAGGGGGTTGAATAGCACCTCCCTTCAAAAGGCTATTCATGATTTGGTTGCTGTCCTTTCTCCAGACATATTTTATGTTCAGGAGACTAAACTTTAAGTTGATTTCATGCTTCAGTGTGCTTCTCGTATCTGGTGTTTTGGTCAGTGTCAATGCATTGGTTCTTAGGGGAGTTCTAGGGTTTTGGCTCTTTTTTAGGATCCAAGAAAGATTTCTCCCCTTTGGTGGATTTCTAGTCATTCTACTATCTCCATGGTTGCCTCCACTTTGGAGACCGGTAAGACTATTTTGGTTTCTAATGTTTATGCTCCGACAGATATTTGTGGAAAAAATTGACTTTGGGCTCATATAAGGTATGTCAGATCTTGTGCTCCATATCTTCCTTGGGTCTTAGCTGGTGATTTCAATTTTGTGTTGAGTTTGGAGGAGAAAAGAGGTGGGTTGCCTAGGCTTGGGCCTGCTTCTGATCTTTTTTAGGAGAATGTGGATTCTCTAGCTTTAATTGATGTTAAGCCTTCTAATGGGGTTTTCACTTGGAATAATAGATGGAGTGGAGAGGAAGCAATTTCTGAAAGGCTGGATAGATTTCTTGTCTCTTGTTTTTGGGTGGGAGGTAGCTTGGTTATTGGTTTTGAGATTCTTGATTGGAAGGGTTCTGATCATTGGCCAATTAAATTTTTAGCTACCTCTTTTACGATTCCTAAGAATCCTCCTTTTAAGTTTCAGCTTATGTGGCTTCGGGTTTCTTCCCTGCATGATCTTATGGCCCAGTAGTGGTGTGATGGAGACCAGGCTTATGGCACAACTATGTACACCTTTGTTAAGAAACTTCAATATGCAAATATCACCTTAAGAGATGGAATACGTTGTGTTTTGGCAACCTAAAAGCTATGAAGAGGAATGCTCAGGTGAGCCTTGATGTGATTATTGCCAAATTCAGGATTATGGTTTCTCGGATGCTTTAGGAAGAGCTGAATCCCACACTACAATAGTTGTGGAGGAGTGGGAGCTCCGAGAGGAGATTTTCTGGAAACAAAAGGCTCGGATTGATTGGCTTCAAGAAGGGGACATGAGTACTGCTTTCTTCCATCATTCTGTGTAGGCTCATCATAATAGGAGTTTCATTTCCTCTCTGGTTAATTCAGAAGGGCTCCACATATCTTCTCTATAGGCTTTGTCTTGTGAGGCTAGACAATTCTTTTCTGCTCTTTTTTCTGAAGATTCACCTCCTACTGAGGATGAGGAGAATTTGATCCTTGCTTGCATTCCCTCCTTGATCACCAATGAGATGAATGATTCCCTCATCCATCTGATTTCTTTGTCTGAATTGGAAGAAGTTGTTTTTGGGATGAATAAAGGTAAAGCTCTAGGTCTGGATGGTTTTCCTGTTGAATTCTTTCAGGAATTTTGGGATATTATAATTTTGGATTTGTTAGAGGTTGCCCAGGAATCTCTTCGTAGTAAGCAAATGCTTCGAGCCTTGAATTCTACTTTCTTGGTTCTCATTCCTAAAAAGGAAGGTGCTGATCAAATTGATTTCTTTAGACCTATTGCTCTTTGTAATGTGGTGTACATGATTATTACTAAATTGATTGCAGAGAGGCTCAAGGTTTGTCTTCCTTCTGTGATCTCTGAGGAGCAAGGGGGTTTTGTGGCTAGTAGACAAATCCTGGATGGGGTGGTGGTTGCCTCTGAAGTCATTCACTCTATGGCAATGTCTAGGGAGAAATCTATGTTCATCAAGTTGGATATGGCCAAAGCTTATGATAGAGTTAAGTGGTGTTTTTTGCGGTGAATTCTCTTAGGCTTTGGTTTTAGTCTAGATTAGGTCAGTTGGACTATGAGTTGTGTTACCTCTTCCTCTTTCTCTATTATTATGAATGGGGAACCTTCTGCGCTTTTTGGGGCTTCCAAGGGCCTTCGTTAAGGAGATCCTCTCTCCCCTTATCTGTTTGTTCTTATGGCTAAGGGTCTAGGTAGATTTCTTAAGTCTTGGGTTTCCCAGGGCATGATTCAAGGTTGGTGATGGGGCAATGGGCTGCCCCAGCTTTCTTATCTTCAGTTTGTTGATGACACTACTCTTATGGGGAGGGCTCACTTTAGGAGGTTGTTTCTTTTAGGCAAGTGCTACTTTGGGTCAAAAAGTCAATGAGCACAAGTCGTCTATCTACTTTTTTAATACTCCTCAAGCTATTCAAAGGTGAATTGCAAATATTTTGAGGTTTCAGATTCGGTCTCTTCCCTTTGTCTATCTAGGCATTCCTCTTGTTGTTGGTAGGCAACCTAGGTCTTCCTGGCAGAACTTACTTGATACGTTGCATAGTAAGGTCACTCATTGGACTCATCATTGGTTATCTACTATTGCAAGAGTGACTCTTTTGAAGTCTGTCATCTATGCTCTCCCTATTTACAGGTGTTTTGTTCAGGCTGCTACTTTATGTTTCCTTAGGGAATTCGATGTTCTCTCTCGATAATTTCTTTGAAGTGGTAATTTGCAGACAACTAAATTTAGTCTTGTTAAGTGGGAAACTATGTGCAGGCCACAGAAGGAGGGGGGCCTCAGCTTACGATCTGTTATTTTGAATGGGCAAGCTCTCGCAACCAACTTATATTGGCGTTGGTGTACTAGTCAAGATCAACTTTGGGCCTGGGTATTCTCACCCATAAGTATCTTAAGGATGTTAACACTTTTGATGTTCCTCACTTCCCTTTAGAGGGAAGGGGATCTATGATTTGGCATACTCTGAAAATGGAGGTTCAGTTGTTTAAGAAGGAGCTTTTTTGGATCTATCATATGGATTCTCAGGCTCTTTTTTGGCAGGATTATTGGGATGGTCATCCTCCTATCCCTTTTGCTTATCCTCATCTCCAATCACTTTGTGATCATTTTATTGTTGCGGGTTGGAGTACGATTGAGCATTATAAGACTGTTCAGAATCTTGGGTTGGTTACTAGTCTTAGATGGAAGCACTCCTCTAATTGGCCATCTGGAGGGTCGAAGGAGGATAGGCAAGAGTTGGCTCAGATTCTTGCCTTGCGTGAATGCAACACCTTGATGGGGCATGATGTCTTGGCTTGGAGTAACAGTGATTTATCTGGTAAATACTCTGTTTCTGTGGGTTATGGAGAGTTGGTTAGGCAGTTGTTTGGGGACACTGAGGTTCCTTGGTGGAAACATGTGTGGAACAAATTTTCTTGGCCCAAGTGCAATTTTTTATGTGGTTGGAGGTCTAGAATCGGTGTCTTACTTGGGATAATTTATGCAAGTGTGGGTTCCAGGGTCCCTTGATGTGTTTTTTATGTTGTAATAGTGAGGAGAGTGTCTCTCATCTCTTCTTCCAATGTTCTTTCTCGAGGGAGATATGGCACTTCTGGTGGGGTGTGTGGAATCAGGCTTGCTGGTATGTTTCCTCTTTGGCTGAGTTCTTTGCTCAGTGGGGCAAGGCCCCGGTTAAGACTTCTTTTCTTCAAGTTACTTGGGCTCTTGGTCTGACCTTTATCATCTGGCATATTTGGTTGGAGAGGAATTGCGGGATTTTTCAAGATGTGAAGTTGGTTGTCCAACATTTGTGGTGGAAAATTCTTCATTCTTTGGGAGAAATTGTTTCAGCTAAGTGTGACTTGGCTGAGGGTGTGGATCTGGGAGATGTTGCATGTTGCAATCATCTCAGTCTTCCTCTTTAGAGTGGTGCTATGAAGGGTACTAGCCAGATCATGAGAAATAGATGTAGACATCCTCTTCAAAAGATAAATAGGGAGGGGCGTTGGTGTCCTCCTCCTCAAGGTGTGCTAAAAATCAACACAGATAGTTCTTCTCGAGGAAATCCTGGTCATGCTGGTATTGGGGGTGTTGAGAGAAATAGTTCTGGGACTGTTTAGTTTATTTTTTCTATTTATAAGGGTCTACATACTAACAACGTGATGGAGGCTCTTGCCATTTTATATGTTGTGGAGTATGGTTCCACTCTTGGGTGGAGAAGGATCATTTGTGAATCTGATTCTCAGGTGGTGGTGACTTTGTTGAAGAGGCAGCAATTAGAAGATGTTAGTTGGCATTTAGCTTTGATTCTAAAATAGATTCTTAATATGTGTGCTTCCTTAGAATCTGTTACTTTCTGTCACATTCCTAGAGAATGGAACGAAGTTGTCGATAGTTTGGCCAAATGGACCTCTGATCATTTGCAGAATTGGAACATTGTAGATAGGGGTCAATTAACCTCAGATTTGTCTCAAAAGTTGGATCACTTAGTGGAGATTGATAGGGGTGTATAATGCCCTTGTTTTGTACTTCTTTGTTTTAGTTGGAATAAAGTTTTACCCTCTTTTAGTAAAAAAAAAAAAACCTTTTGAAAAGGCTTTGTTGGTGTTCAAAGTATGTTTTGAAAGTTTATAGGCTTCCAATATTACTTAGAAATCCATCCCCTTGCCCAACAATATAAGCAAGGTCTTCTTCATTGTCGGCATGTGAGGAACTCTTCGAAACCAACACTTATGAAGTCATTCATATTTCACAATGGCACAAGTAAATTTCTCTTCTCATTGGCATTTTTGGAAGGACTTAATAACTTCATGGATGTCATATTAAAACTTTTAAAATTGACTACATTACTTGATTACTCCAAAAAACTTCATAAAAATTGCCTGATTGATCTCCAAGCATGAAATTGGAAAAATATGCACAACTTCCAACCTAGATAATATTTTCTCACAAAATTTTGGCACTTTGTCAATAATGACATTTAAAAACCTCTTGTCAGACAATCTTGCTCTAGGGCTCATAAAACTCCTATTTTAATTGTTTCGGCAAATTGCTGACGAAAAATCAGAAGCTTAAAATCTCCCCAATCGTGAGGTGTTCTTGTTAGATTCAAGATAGACAACTGAGAGGGAGGTGAATCAATTGTCTAAAACTTTCTTCCAATTTACACACTTAAATTCACTTTGTAATTCAGTAGCATAATAACAATTCAATCATGGATACATAATGCACTAAACCAAGAGAAATAACACATTAGACACCAAGATTTTGATGTGGAAAACCCGGTTAAGGGAAAAACCACAGGGTGATTAACCCAAGATTGTATTCTCTGTTAGAAGAATAGAAAGAACAAAATGGCACATGCCAATTAGGGCTCACTGCCTGAGCACACTGCTCACAAGAGGCTCACTGCCTACAAGAGACACACTGTCTACAAAATAGTAAGTATCACATACATGAACTGGAGTATAGCATCTTCACCATGCTTGAATCAGTTCCATTTAAGCCCAAAATTGTTGCTCTACCTTTCGCTCTTCTCCTTGCTACCACACACTCATCTCTACAAGGACACCTATGAAATGACTTTGCAATCCCTTACTTATATAAGACAACAACTTAGGAATAATCATCTAAGTTGGCAAACATCTACAAGAACATCCGCAAGATGAGTAACACATCTGGTTAGCTAGTCTCAGGAAGAACATCATCATTAGGAAGTTATTCTTTAATTGAGAGCTCCAACTCTAATGTAGACCACCAACACGAATTGGACACGATTCAAAGACCTCCACAAACTTGCCTGAATCACCAAGAACATCCACACTTCATCTGCTTACTGAAATCCTTCTCTCCTTCATTCAGAAACTCAAGAACACAGTCTGTCATTACTGTTACAAAGGAATAGATGTTTGCAGACCTTCAAACCACAAACTAATTGATTTGACACTTAAAAAAGACTTCCTTAACACTCCCTCAAATATGTAGAACAAGATAATGCATTTCTAGATCTCACCGGACCTGTCTATATTACTCTGTCACCTCTGAACACCTACCGGAACTGGTTTTACTTGAGCGGCCACAACTTCTTCAGATCTTCATGTAGACCTCTGAAATCTTTACTGGATCACCTTAAGACACATATCTACAAACCCTTTGAACTGTATCCTTTGATCCTCATCCTATCCTGGACTTTTACCTTAATGTCTTCATTGTTCTTCTCTATTCCTGATTAAGATTAATTTTCTCAATATCCTCAGCACAGAGCTCTTCCAATCCTTATCATTAATGAAATAGGAGTATGTTGACATCAATGACAACACCGATTAGGCCCATACTTGCAACAATCTCCCCCTTTGTCATTGATGGCAACATATGATGTGAAAAACTGTTTGGACCATCAAGACAAAAACTTTTTCTTACTGACACAACTCCCCCTATCAACAACAACCATTCACATGTCTTCTCTTTCTTTACTACTCCCCCTTTGATCAGCCACCACTTGTTTTTCACATGTCTTCTCTCCCTTTATTGCTCCCCCTTTGATCAGCCACCACTTATTTTTCACATGTCTTCTCTCCCCCTTTGACATCAATGGCAAAGGACACATACTTGCAACTTCAACACTTCATACCAGCTACTCCCCCTAAGTAGCAGCTCCCCAATATCAGTCTAGACCATAAGATATGACTATGATATCCATCGGACTGATGCACATCAGTGCACCTTAGTTCATCACTGGAGGGGCAATAACCCCTAACTTCTCCCTAAGATATTCAAAAGAGTTCTTAGGTAGAGGTTTAGTAAAGATATCTACAATCTGATCCTTAGAAGGCACAAACTCCAAGCTAACTTCATTCATGTTCACTTGCTCTCTCAAAAAGTGAAACTTGATGGATATATGTTTAGTCTTTGAGTGCAACACAAGATTCTTAGATATATTTATTGCACTTGAATTATCACAAAAGATTGTGATAGGCTCCTCATACTCCACTCTGATGTTTCTTAGCATCTGCTTCATCCACAAAACTTGAGTGCAACTACCTGCTGCTGTAATATATTCTGCTTCTGCAGTGGATAGAGATATTGCCTCTTGTTTCTTGCTCAGCCAAGAAACCAATCTTTTCCCCAAAAATAATGCTCCACCACTGGTACTCTTCCGGTCATCCAAATCTCCTGCCCAATCAGCATCTATATATGCATGAAGAGAGAAATCATGATCTCTAGGATACCACAGACCATACTCAATTGTCCCTTTTAGATATCTAAAAATCCTCTTGATTGCCATGACATAAGATTCTCTAGGATCAGCCTAGAATCTAGCAACAAGACCAACAGCCTGCATAATGTCTGGTCTAGTTTGAGTAAGATACAAAAGTCCTCCAATCATTGACCTATACTTTTTCTGATCAACCTTAGGAGAGTCATCATCCTTGCTCAACTTGCATCCGGTTGCCATGGGAGTACTCATTGGCTTTGAGTCTTCCATCCCAAATTTCTTCAATAGTTCTTTCACATATTTGGTCTGAGAAATGAAGATTCCTTTCTTTGTTTGAGTGATTTGTAGACCCAAGATGAAATTCATTTCCCCAAGCATGGACATCTCAAATTCACTTTTTATTTGATTTGCAAAGGTTTTCAACATACCATCTCTTCCTCAAAAAATGATATCATCAACAAACACTTCAAGAATGAAGATATTCTTATGATCAATTTTGAAATACAAATTACTGTCAACAGTACCTTTGTTGAAACCAATCTTCAAAAGATGTTTATCCAATCTTTCATACCAGGCTCTTGGGGCTTGCTTCAGTCCATACAGTGCTTTCTTCAACTTGCAGACCATATCACCATGATCAAACAATTGAAATCCATCTGGTTGCTCAATGTACACTTCTTCTACCAAGTCACTATTCAGGAAGGCAGACTTGACATCCATCTGATACACTTTGAAATCTTTGAAGGCAACAAATGCAAGAAATAATCTGACTGCTTCAATTCTTGCCACCAGAGCAAAAGTTTCTTCAAAATCAACTCCTTCTATTTGAGAATAGCCCTTGCAGACCAATTTGGCTTTATTTCTGATTACTTCACCAACTTCATTTAGTTTGTTCCGGAAGACCCATTTGGTTCCAATCACATTCTTGTTTCTAGGTCTGGGAACAAGATCCCAAGTGTGATTTTTCTCAATTTGCATCAACTCTTCCTCCATTGCTTTAGTCCAGTTTTCATCATTGTAAGCTTCATTCACTGTCTTAGGTTCAATCTTTGAAATCAGACAATACTTATTTGAATCTTGAGCAATTCTCCTTCTAGTTTGTACACCTTTGATTTTGTCACCTATAATCTGATCTTCAGAGTGGTTCAGTCTTACATACATTGGAACTTTGGGAATTTCTTGCACTTTTGATTCTTGATCATGCTCATTAAAACTCATCTCTTCTTCCTGATTTATTGGATCAGTTTGAATCTGACTTTCAGAAGAGGCTTGGGCTCCTTGAGTCAGAACACCATTTTGATCATCTTCATCATATTCATAAAACCTTGAGGGTTTTTCAATTCCTTCATCAAACTTCACATTTGTACTTTCTATCATCTTTCTCAGTCTCTTGTTATAACATCGGTATGCTTTGCTTTGAGTAGAGTAACCCAAGAATATTCCTTCATCACTTCTAGCATCAAACTTTCCTAGATCTTCATCTCTTTTAATGTAACATTTGCTACCAAAAACTCTAAAATACCTTATAGTACGAGTGATGCCAAACCAAAGTTCATAAGGAGTCTTACCAGTATTGCTTCTGATTTGAACTTGATTGAGAGTATAGACTACAGTGCTGACAGCTTCTCTCCAATAGATCTGAGGAACATTTGCTTCCATCATGATTGTCCTAGATGCTTCCTGGATGGTCTGGTTCTTTCTCTCAACTACTCCATTCTGCTGTGGAGTCCTAGGAGCAGACAACTATCTCTTTATTCCATGTTTCTCACAGAAATCTATGAACTCACCGGATGTGAATTCCCCACCTCTATCAGACCTTAGACATTTTAATTTTAATTTGGTTTCATTCTCTACCATAGCCTTGAATATTTTGAATTTCTCAAGAGCTTCTGATTTCTCTTTTAGAAAAGTTACCCACATCATTTGGGAATAGTCATCAATTAGTAACATGAAGTACCTATCACCTTGCACACTCCTGATTCTTGTCGGATCACATAAATCAGTATGAACTAAGTCTAATAATCCAGTAGAAGATTATTCCTTTCTTTTGAATGAGACTCTGCTTTGTTTACCCAACTGACATTCCTTGCACAAACTATTTGTAGGCTTCACCAATTTTGGAAGATCCCTTACAGCCTGAGTATTGCTTATCTTGATGATATTATCAAAATTCACATGACACATTCTCCTATGCCATAACCAACTCTAATCAACTTGAACAAATAAACAACTTTTACTAGTACCAACCAAGTGGAAGATATTACCTTTAGTTTGGGTACCGGATGCAATCTCTATTCCGAAACTCTCAAAGATCTTGTATTTTCCATTCTTGAATCTAAGATCATAGCCTTTGTCCACCAACTGTCCAACACTGAGAAGATTGTGCTTCAATCCTTCAACATACAGTACATTACCGATTTTGTTCCTTCCATCAAAAGAAATAGTTCCTCTTCCTCTGATTCTACCAGCAGAATTATCACCAAACTTTACCACTCCTTCATACCTTTCCAAATCTAAGAACTTATTTTTGTCACCTGTCATATGATGAGAGCATCCATTGTCAATGACCCAATCATCATTTTCTTCAATTTGGGCAGCCAGAGCTCTTTCTACAACTTTATGATTGATAGATTCAGAGGTCAATGGTTCTTCTTCCTTGATGGCAATAAACACCCAACCACTTTCAGATTTGTTTCCTGTCTCTGATTCATCATCTGTTACCCCTTCATTATCATCTTCCTCATGAACATAGTAACAGTTCTTTTGGAACCTTGATTTGTTAGGATTTGGCCTTGAAAATCTTTCTAGACACTTTGAGGCAAAATGACCAATCTTATTGCAGTTAAAACACTTAAAAGGCAATTTTTCTTCATACTTACTAGATCCTCTTGGCAGTCTTTTTGCAATAAGGGCTTCAAGTTGAGCAGTTTCTGCTTCTTCTTCTTCTAGGTCTTTTCTTGCTTTGTCATACCATGATAGTTTCCTCAAAGAGTTCTCTCCTGGATCAAATCTTTGTTTACCTTTTACAGAGGCACTGGCTTTGAATGTTGATTCAGTCTTTGGAGGGACATCTCCAAACTCGGTCAATCAAATGCAGCTAATTTACCAGCCAATTGATCTCTTGTGACAGTTGTATGGGCTCTAAATTCTTCAATGGCAGCAGCCTTGATTTTATAAGAAGTAGGAAGGGATCTGAGAATTTTGCCAACAATCTCATCTTCATCCAAGACTCCACCAGCATTTCTAATTCCACAAACAATCTCATTTACTCTTGGCATAAAAGTAGTAATATTTTAATCATCTCTCATCTTCAGATTTTCAAATTTCCCTTTCAGACTCTGTAACCTTGCACATTTAACATACTTGTCTCCTTCATGCAGAAGTTCCAATTTTTGCCAAATCTCAAAAGCAGTTGGTAGGTCAACAACATTTGAAAGCTCTGAGTCAGATAATGCACTTAGAAGAGCTTCTATAGTCCGTAGATTGTTTTCAGCATCTGTGATTTCATTTGGGGCTTTTAGACCACCCTAAGGAGGAGTATACTTTGTTGAAGCCATGTTCCAGTACTGCATTCCCATACATCACAAATGACATTTCATGCAACTTTTCCAAAGATTGAAATTGGTTCCATCAAACTTCATACTATCCTTCTTGTAGGATGACATCCCGGATCTCCTTAAGTGGTTAAGCTTTTTTTAGAGTAACTTGGCTCTGATACCAATTGTTAGATTTAGGACAGACAACTGAGAGGGGGGGTGAATCAGTTGTCTAAAACTTTCTTCCAATTTACACACTTAAATTCACTTTGTAATTCAGTAGCATAATAACAATTCAATCATGGATACATAATGCACTAAACCAAGGGCAATAACACATTAGACACCAAGATTTTGATGTGGAAAACCTGGTTAAGGGAAAAACCACGGGGTGATTAACCCAAGATTGTATTCTTTGTTATAAGAATAGAAAGAACAAAATGGCACATGCCAATTAGGCCTCACTGCTCAAGCACACTGCTCACAAGAGGCTCACTGCCTACAAGAGACACACTATCTACAAAATAGTAAGTATCACATACATGAACTGGAGTATAGCATCTTCACCATGCTTGAATTAGTTCCATTTAAGCCCAAAACTGTTGCTCTACCTTTTGCTCTCCTCCTTGCTACCACACACTCATCTCTACAAGGACACCTATGAAATGACTTCACAATCCCTTATTTATACAAGACAACAACTTAGGAATAATCATCTAAGTCCTCAAACATCTACAAGAACATTCGCAAGATGAGTAACTCATCTGGTTGGCCAATCTCAAGAAGAACATCATCATCAGGAAGTTATTCTTTAATTGTGAGCTCCAACTCCAATGCAGACCACCAACATGAACTGGACACGATTCAAAGACCTCCACAAGCTTGCCTAAATCACCAAGAACATCCACACTTCATCTGCTTACTAAAATCCTTCTCTCCTTCATTCGGAAACTCAAGAACACAATCTGTCATTATTGTTACAAAAGAATAGATGCTTGGGGACCTTCAAACCACGAACCAATTGATTTGACACTTCAAAAAGACTTCCTTAACACTCCCTCAAATCCACAGAATAGGATAATGCATTTTCGGATCTCATCGGACCTGTCTGTATTACTCTGTCACCTCTGAACACCTACCAGAACTGGTTTTACTTGAGCGGCCACAACTTCTTCAGATCTTCATGCAGACCTCTAAAATCTTTACTGGATCACCTTAAGACACATATCTACAAACCCTTTGAACCGTATCCTCTGATCCTCATCCTATCTTGGACTTTTACCTTAATGTCTTCACTATTCTTCTTTATTCCTGATTAAGATTAATTTTTTCAATATCCTCAGCACACAGCTCTTCCAATCCTTATCATTAATGCAACAGGAGTATGTTGACATCAATTACAACACCAGTTAGGCCCATACTTGCAACAGGTCTGACCCAGAAACTTTCCACATTTGTGTGAAATGAATTTTTTATCACAACCATAATAGGAATTTTGCTGCATTTATCACACATTTTTATGTTTAACTGTTTCCATAAAATTTGTCAATATGTGCAATACCTCAAGAAGTTGTGACTGAAACAAAGATGCATAACTCCTTGCAAGTTGATGTAATTACCTCAGATGAGAATGATTATATATGAACATTACTAGAATAGGAAATTATGACAACTGGTAGGGAAAAAGATGCAAATTTTTTAAAAATTGACAAGTTAAAAAATGTGAACAACATAACCAAAGGGAAAGGAAAAAATCAAACTAGATAGAAAAACAAAACCTAAGGAAAAACAAAAGAGGGGATCCATATTTTGTTAAAGGCAAAATGGGGCATGCATGCAAGGCACAATAGTTCTCTTCATCTGATCAACAAATCATTGATCCTTGGCAAGGGATATCAATTCTTCACTAGATCACCTTATTCAACTATCAATAGTCAATACACAAATGAAGAGATATGTCCTTCTTCACAAAGATAAATAGTGCACCCAAAGGGGATACACTAGGATGAATATGCCCTTCCTCCAAAAACTCCTATAACTACAAATGGAGCTCACTAAGTTCCTAAGTGGGCATACAATATGGCATATGCAAGATGGGCTCTAATCTAGAAATAAGGTTTATGTAGCTTGTCCACATCCTATTTAGGCGACATACCTCGAATAGCACCTCCCTTAAAAGGGGATTATCATCTATAGATACCTCATGGAACTCATTCTTATAAAGATTATTTACCAAGATAGGAAACATCTAACATCCCTTCCGCATACATTGTTTCAATTGCATAGCATAAATCATGTGAAGAGATATGGAACTAAGCACCCCCACTACCTTAATTGGATGGCCAAGGTCATCCAAACACTTAACAACCTTTTGATGACAATCGATACTCTCTTTATGCACTCCAAGCTAATCCATGCCAAGAACTATCCCATAGGATCCCAAGGGTAGGATACACAAATTGAAAGTGATGGTGAAGGCTCCAAGATCTAACACACAACCACACACAAGGGAGTCCATAGCCACCTTCATGGTAGTAGTTAACTCAACCTACCATATATCATCTTGCCTTGTAGCCTCAAGCCTATTATCCTCAATCAAAGATGGGAAAATAAAAGAGTATAAAGCACTAGAATAAAATAAATAGAAGAATGAGCACCATCCAACAAAATTGATGTCTCAACCACTATACCCTGATGCTTTATTTGGTAGTTGCCTACCATAGCAAAAACTCTATGTGATCTACCAGCATTCCCCACTATTGGCTTTGACATTTTTGAGGTTTCTACTTCTATTGTGGAGTATTTCTAGATGATCTTGAAGGTGCCCTATAAGGTCCCCTAATTTGAGGTTGAGATCCCCACACTCCTGAACCTAACTGGTAAGGAATTGCTGCCTAAACTCCCACTTGACCACCATAGGTCCTTTAGCCAAGTTCTCCTTAATCAATATGGATTTTTCTATATAAACCTCTAATATCTTTGGCTTTAATATGCAAACACCTCCATTGATGTGAGCATTTAAGCCTCTTATAAAATTTTGCACTAACATCCCTTCATCCTACATTGTGCTTGCATACTATTTCAGTTTAATTAATCGTTTCTCATACTATAGTCATGCCAAGCTACTGAAGCTCATTGAACTCATCTACGTAGCATTTCTTGTAATTCTTAGAAAGATATTAGAAAGAAAACCATTCCAAAAAAGTCATCCATGAGATTGTAGCAATATCTAGGTGATGCTTTTGTTCCTCTTGGTGCCATCAAGTAGAAGCAAAAATGTGTAAGTGCATGATGACACATCAAGCCTTGGTGTTACTACCATAGGGATGCATCATAAAACATCTATCAAGGGCCAAGACTGAGTTCTTAGCATCTACTCCTCCAGTGGAACCTTCAAAAGTGGGTGGGTTGGCTTGCAGAAGATCTCTCACATGTGAGTTATAACCACACTATCCTCATCTACAAAATGTATATCACCTTGATGGGTCACATGTCGAAAGGGTGCTTCCTTCACTATAGACCATCATGAGATTTTAGAGCATTCCCTTTCACCATCCCTTTGTGGAACCTCTTCCCTACCTTGAGATGGGTAAGAGCTACAAGAATGCATTCCCTCTTGATGAGGAGTCAACCTTGCCAACATCTCCTGAAGTAGGACCACTACTTGTGGTGCACCTAAATGGTCTTTGGGGTAATCTGATTTAATCTTAGGGAATGATCACTTTGAATTTCTAGTGACTCCTTATCAAGGTTAACACTTCCTCCCTACCAAGTGTTGTAGGCCCTAGGAGGCATCCTTCTTAATCCACATAAGGAAAGATTAGCACATACATGTAAATCTATAGCACTATTCTAAGGCAAGCAAGGAATGATAAAACATGGAATCAAAACACTTCAAACAAACACTTATACCATTACAAAGTAAGCACTAAAACTAAAGCTCCCAATGTTACAACATGGGTCGTGATACCAAATGTAATGCCCCAAGCTTTTGCTCAAGATATTAATAGAGAAAAGATGACTACATCTTTTTATGAAATAAAAGTGGTAATAAGCACCACATAAGATACAAACATGTCCAAGGTGTCATATGAAACCTATGATGACATGCATGACATGCATAGAAATGCATAAGCAAGGTGACACAAGTGAAAGACTTAACCATACCATAAGACAAAGCAGGTCATGGTTAACAAGGAAAAAATGCATGGAGGGGAGATAGGGTTTCCAAAACCACTGGAAAACCTTCACAACATCTCTACTAAACCACCCCTCAAATTTTATGGAGTTACAAAAAGTAGAAAGGCCAAATTTGCCAAGGTTCGGGTTCCAAAATGGACTTACCAATGGGTTGGACTTCAGACTTGGGTTGCAACTTCCAACTCCACACATAGTTCAGGTTTGGGTTTCAGGTCGTAGTCACAAACTACACCCTCATAGACCTCAAGTTCTATTGGCATAGTATAATGTGAAAATGGCATGTCGACCCCAGACTCTGTCCTATGAAGCACTTCAGGTTCCAAAAAGCTTCTTTAATTTGCGTACTACAATGTGAAAATGAACTCTTGTTTCTAGGCTAAGAGGATATTCAAACTTTGGAAGCCTCTTGCAATTTACACATCTACAAAGTGAAATCAAGTTCCAAACTCTAATATAGCACCATAATGGACTTTAGAATTCTCTTTCAATATACACATTTGTAAAGTGCAAGTGAATGCCAAACTCCAAGCTCTACAACACTTCAGACTTCTAAATACATTGGCACCCTGCACTTTGCAAAGTGTAGTTGACTTTTGAACTCTAGAACACTTTTATTACCTCAGACTCTAGAGCATGGATGCAATTTACACTATGGAATGTGCATCATGTTCCCAAACTTTGGTCTTACTACATGTTGGGGTTCAAAGACTAAATGCAACTAGCAGCTGAAACTGGCAACCTTGGTTTGCACTATAGTTTAGACTATAACTCCAACTTGTAAAAATAGAATGTAGAAAAGGTCTAAGATAGGGAAAATAGTAAGTATGTTTTCCACACTCTATAAGGTGTAAGTTTCTCAATTTTGACCTATTTAGAAATGGTCTTGGGGCTACGTTCATGGGGTTGTGGGCTATGACTTGGCCACATGACTCCCAAGGAATTAGATGGTAAGTGAATTCCACTTTAAGACCATGATAACAATACATAAATAAAATGAATAATGTAAATGTATGAATGCCAAGTACTATCCATGCCATTAATAGGGGAATATTCTTAGCACACTATCCAAGCAACTTGAAGGACCACATGGTCCCCAATAGTGGTACAATGCCACCCAACCATGTGATACCCTTAGGTTCACCCCACTATACTTTAAGATATCTTTGCATGGGTACAAATGCACTCACACAATACAAGTAGTATAGAAACACAAACACACCAAGAAACATGCAAAATCTAGTGCTTCAACACATAAGTACACTAAATGCAATAATTATATACAAGTATCACGAGACGATCACAACCATGTCAAAGGTAAGATCTGATGGAAGGAGAAGGATGTGGATCCTAGAAGTCAGGTGAGGAGTATCAATGCAGTAACATGACAACCATGTAGAAATATGGGAAGTAGTGCTTCCTCTATGAAGACACTTACAGACATTCACAAATGTCCAAGAGTTGTGACATGTCCTATGTGGTGGTGCCTGCATAAGCAATCAGGTTTTAAGCATTTAAATATGCAGGCACCTTCCCAAAAATCCAAAAGTTCTAACACTTTCAGCCTCTGCAGTTGTAAAATGCAAAAAATCAGCTAAGTGCAGGTGTCTTTGTATATACAAGGGTTTTTTGTATATACATACTAGTGAAATATGCATTGGCGGATGTAAAATCTCCATCGCCCTTTGAAAAAGTTAGTTAGATGCATTTTTGAGTGCATATCGGGCTCTAAATGTGCATATACAAAGGGGGAATCTTTCGCAGATTCCCAGGAATATTCCCACTTTATATATCAAGTTAGTTGTTTGTATGCAAAGGAAATTTACAAGGGCGTGCTAATATACATTTTCTACATTGGTGAGGCAGAGATGCAATTGGTGGGGCCCGCTGATATCCAAAGCAGAATATACATCGGCTATATACATTCAAAAATGTGCAAAGGAATGATGTGCAATGACTGATATACAAATGGTGGGGCCCGCGGACAGGACATACAAAGGTGAATGTATGTGAAGTATACATTCGAAATATACAAAACAAAGGCATACATTCTGGACCCGATTGGAAATCAAGCTGCAATAGATAGATTTTCAAGTCCGCGAGTTGTATATCGCATTTGTATATGCGATATACAAAGCAAAGATGCAAGTGAAAGAGATACAAGCCGGACTTCAAAGGGAGGTACATTCCGATGCATAATGGTTTGAAGTCTACGGCGTGCATGTATGTGGTGTTTGTACATGCCGATATACAAAGGGTTAAGATACAAGCCGAATCTGAACCGGTTCTCAAATTGTTCTAATGAAATTTGGGGTCTGACTTGTATATAAGGTGCTTGTATATGCTTTGCATGTACAGGGCGAAAAGGCAAAATGGTGAAGGTAGAAAGTCAGCGATGGAGGATCAAGGTGCCTACGTGGCATGATATCATTGGATGATATCATTGGTTCACGACTTTTCAAAGGTGTTTTGAGCCGCAGATCTCAGCGATGGGGAGGTGATCAACGACTGTGTTTTAATTTTGCTAGAGCGATGGTTTTCTTTGTCTATGGCCCATTTTTGAGCAGGAAAAACTTCAGATGTGTCCGCTGCTGCATTCCAGAAGAAGCTGCCAGTGGTTGAGCCATTATGGTAGGATTGCAGATAGGCATGGGCTGGTGGTTGAATGGTCAAGTACCTAATTTGTGATGAGGAGTCTTCCAGTGACGGCACAGGGCTTGAGCTCAACCATTCCTCGCCCTTCTCTTGCTTCTTCCCATTTTGTCCCCGGCTGCATTTATGTTTTTGAGTGCCATTCCTAATGCATTGTATCTGGCGAAATTGTGACTTGCCATGTAATTAATTTGATGAGTACACAGTCTTGGTATAAAGGCAAAATGGTGTTACTCATCGTGGTTGTTGGAGATTTGGGCAATTTTGGGGGAAAAATAATGAAATACAGAGCATTTCCTTGTTGTTCTATCTCATTTTAGAGTTTATGTATTGCATTTGTGATGTATCTTGCACATATTTTCAGTTTCAGTGTCAATTTTATATGAAAAATGCTTCTTGCATGTGTTTTGTTGTCTGTCTCCACTTGTTGTATGCATCTCTTCTTCTGAATTTGGTTGCTAAGGGTTTCTCAAATTCTAGAATACAGATTTATGTATTGGATACTTGATCTTTAACTTCCATTCAAGGAGTGGATTAAATCATTTTAGGTTAAGGTATGGAGAAGATTGTATGTCAGCTAGGATATTTGTAAGTATGGACAGTCAAATACTTATCCTTGGGTGATGTTTGTAAGGAAAGCATCAGTCCTAACCCCTTGAAACTCGAATGCTAGTTGCAAGCCATTCTTATGTATATGTCCATTTGACTCCTTGCCCTGAGATAGGCACTGGTCTGATATTGTGAAGTAGTTATGATCCAAAACACCCTGTCTTGCATCCAATCCATCAAACTAATCATTCCATTATCCCAACCTGTTTGTTGTAGGAGTAGGATTAGGACCCTTGCATGCTCTCATACATAACCAGACACATATGTCCAAGAATGTTGCCAACCTTGTGATCTATCATGCAGATCTTGGTCCACACATGAGAGTATTCTGCCTGTTATTACAAAGTTAAATCTTTTTGTCATTGTTGGTCTAGTCAATGTTACATTTTTATCAAATAGGGATACCCCTCTTGGTGTGGCAGAACTAGAACTGAAGGGGAGGTAGCTCATGCAACCTCCCGTAATTTGTTGGCCAGATCTGCCCGTGCATAGGAACTGGCAAACCCTTTGCCGATCCGGGAAAATAACCAACAGATTTTGGCAACTCCGCTCAGGAGACAATGTCATATCCATGAAAGTCTGAGTCTAAAAGATTGAAAAATTAGACCTGGAGGTGCTTTATTGCAGCAAAGGAAAAAGTTGTATGTGTGACTCTGCTGTGGGATAGCCCATAAAGAAAGAAATCAATTTTTAGCTTCAGCTTGTTTGAAGCTCATTCCTCTGCTAAGGGGGTGGCGACTCTGTAAAAAAGGTTTTAGTGCACATGAAAGACTAATGTATGTTATTGTGATAAAAGAATGTTCTGTTCAGATTGCAGCATCTGGATGAGAAAAGGTACCTAGCTCCTTCCCATTTATATTTGTTGTTTTATTGCATAAGTTAGGTGCCGAGGGGAAGCCTTAGGTCTTAGGCAGGTATATGATCTCTGAGAGTGAATTTTTTTTGAATCCAAGTATGTAATCACCCATACTCAGTCAAGAGGGGGATGATGTATTGAGTAAAAAAATTGAAGAGATAAAGAATAGGTTGATATCCTTAGAAGCCCGGCAGGCTCAGTTAAATAGTAGTAACCCTGTTGTGTCTACCAGTAAGAATGGTAACCCTCTTGTCAGCCCTTTTGATCCTTTGTATGACCAATTAGATTTGGCATGGGTTGATTATCAAGTTGAAAGTATGCCTACTAAAATTTACAGTCAGATGCCCAGATTTTATGGACACAATGTGTGTGATGGGGGTGCACATATCCAAAAAATTTACAGTTTTATGGAAAGACATTCATTTAGAGATGAGGATATGTGGATGAGGTTTTTTGTTAGATCCTTTGATGCAAAAGCTAGAGATTGGTATTTGAGCTTTCCAAAGAGATCCTTTGCCTGTTGGGATGAACTTGCTGACTATTTCAAAGAAGAATTTACAAGAGAACCTGCTGATCTTGTTGCAAGATTAATGGAAATCAAAAAACAAGACAAAGAGCCTAGTATTGATTTCAGTCATAGATTTGTAGTAGCCCTTTCACAAATCCCTGAAAACTTCAGACCTGATATTTCAGCCTGTGTTGCATATATTTTGAATCTTTCAAGAAGGGCTCTAGTGCATTATTAAGGGAATTCAAGATAACAGGTATGCAGATGGCATACAAGTTTTTAGAAAATATAGAAAAAATTAGAAATGAGCATATGCAGAATTCTCTGTCCATAGGCTTTGGTGTGAATAACAATTGTGTAGCTACAAATGACCAAGTGATCATGGCATCAGTTGAAGATAAATAGGAAAATGAAAGCATAAAAGTTGAGACTGCTGTATTTGAAAATAATGCTGATAACAATGCTCAACTGGATTATTCACCAGTTGAGGATGCCCATGAAAGGATCATTGATGACTCCCATTGCAAGGTTAAGGTATCTGATTTTGAAAATAATGATGTGGTTATGGACAGCAATGAACATCTGTTTGAATGGGTTTGTGGAGATAATTGTGAGTATTGTGCACAAAATAGAGAAGAAATCAGCAAATAGAGGAGCAGTTCCATGTTTGAATCATTGCCTTTTATTCAGACACATGGAAATGATGAAGAGCAATCAGAAATTGAAACAAGTGCTAGTGTTGAGCATGATTGTTCTTTATTTGATTATAGTTTTGTCTATGCCATACAGGCTGATACTCCTCCACAAAGAGAATTCACTAATAATGAAAATGCATGTTCTACTACCCATGAACCAGTGGCATACCACAGTGAAGTTGAAACACCTGGACCACCCATGTTAGACACGTATAGTGATGAGGATCTATCTGAGTATGATGAAGATTTGAGCCCTGATGTTGATATGGATTCTAGTTCTCATCCCGATGAAAGAGAAACCAACATATATCATGAAGGTTATTATAGAGAAGTGCAAGAGCCTGATCTTTTCCAGTTTGGTGCTGCTGTTAGTTGTGTGCATGATGTGCACAACTGTGGATCTGAAGGCTTTGTCTTTGATATGCCATCTTGTGATAAGATGAGCCCCCTGATGCTCCTAGCTGCATGGTGGACTTTGAGTGCTTTCAGTTTTTAGTCCAGCTAGGAGATCATTTTGCAATGCATACTGCTAACACAGATGATAACATGTGTTATATTTCATTTGAATATGCATTGTTTGATAAATATGACACCCACATGTCACATGATGCTGAAGGTTGTTTGCATAGGGATGACGGTGACAATCTAAATCAGAGGGTTGAATATGCAGACGACAAGATTTGTTTGTGGGTAGGTCATGGCAGTATCTCCAGGCTTGATCCAATGTATGCAGATGAAAACAAGGTGTTTGATAAGGGGAGATATAGGTTTTTCTTTTCTTGGTGGCCTTAGGCCATCAAGTGTGTTTAGTGATGTAGGTCAGTGTAACTTCATGACTCTGTGCCCAATGGATAAGGGACTGGTCTGCATCCCAAAGTTCTGAGGTTCTTGCCATGCCTGTAAGAGGTATGTGTCCCCAGACAGAGCCACTGGTGGTGCCTACATAAGCAATCAGGTTTTAAGCATTTAAATATGCAGGCACCTTCCCAAAAATCCAAAAGTTCTAACACTTTCAGCCTCTACAGTGGTAAAATGCAAAAAATCAGCTAAGTGCAGGTGTCTTTGTATATACAAGGGTTTTTTGTATATACATACTAGTGAAATATGCATTGGCAGGTGTAAAATCTCCATCGCCCTTTGAAAAAACCAGTTAGATGCATTTCTGAGTGCATATCGGGCTCTAAATGTGCATATACAAAGGGGGAATCTTTCACAGATTCCCAGGAATATTCCCACTTTGTATATCGGGTTTGTTGTTTGTATGTAGAGGAAATTTACAAGGGCGTGCTAATATACATTTGCTACAGTGGCGAGGCAGAGATGCAATTGGTGGGGCCCGCAGATATGCAAAGCAGAATATACATCAGCTATATACATTCAAAAATGTGCAAAGGAATGATGTACAATGACCGATAGACAAATGGTGGGGCCCGCGGACAGGACATACAAAGGTGAATGTATGTGAAGTATACATTCGAAATATACAAAACAAAGGCATACATTTCGGACCCGATTGGAAATCAAGCTGCAATAGATAGATTTTTAGGTCCGCAGGTTGTATATCGCATTTGTATATGCGATATACAAAGCAAAGATGCAAGTGAAAGAGATACAAGCCGGACTTCAAAGGGAGGTACATTCCGATGCATAATGGTTTGAAGTCCGCGGCGTGCATGTATGTGGTGTTTGTACATGCCGATATACAAAGGGTTAAGATACAAGCCAAATCTGAACCTGTTCTCAAATTGTTCTAATGAAGTTTGGGGTCTGACTTGTAAATAAGGTGCTTGTATATGCTTTGCATGTACAGGGTGAAAAGGCAAAATGGTGAAGGCGGAAAGTCAGCGATGGAGGATCAAGGTGCCTACGTGGCACGATATCATTGGTTCACAAATTTTCAAAGGTGTTTTGAGCTGCAGATCTCAGCGATGGGGAGGTGATTGACGGCTGTGTTTTAATTTTGCTCGAGCGATGGTTTTCTTTGTCTACAGCCCATTTTTGAGCAGGAAAAACTTTAGATGTATCTGCTGCTGCATTCCAGAAGAAGTTGCTGGTGGTTGAGCCATTATGGCAGGATTGCAGACAAGCATGGGCTAGTGGTTGAATGGTCAAGTACCTGATTTGTGACGGGGAGTCTTCCAGTGATGGCACAGGGCTCGAGCTCAACCATTCCTCGCCCTTCTCTTGCTTCTTCCCGTTTTGTCCCCGGCTGCATATATGTTTTTGAGCGCCATTCCTAATGCATTATATCTGGCGAAATTGTGACTTGCCATGTAATTAATTTGATGAGTACACAGTCTTGGTATAAAGGCAAAACGGTGTTACTCATCATGGTTGTTGGAGATTTGGGCAATTTTGGGGGAAAAATAATGAAATATAGAGCATTTGCTTGCTGTTCTATCTCATTTTGGAGTTTATGTATTGCATCTGTGATGTATCTTGCACATATGTTCAATTTCAGTGTCAATTTTATATGAAAAATACTTCTTGCATGTGTTTTGCTGTCTGTCTCCACTTGTTGTATGCATCTCTTCTTCTGAATTTGGTTGCTAAGGGTTTGTCAAATTCTAGAATACAGATTAATGTATTGCATACTTGATCTTTAACTTCCATTCAAGGAGTGGATTAAATCATTTTAGGTTAAGGTATGGAGAAGATTGTATGTTAGCTGGGATATCTATAAGTATGTACAGTCAAATACTTATCCTTGGGTGATGTTTGTAAGGAAAGCATCAGTCCTAACCCCTTGAAACTCGAATGCTAGTTGCAAGCCATTCTTATGTATATGTCTATTTGACTCCTTGCCCTGGCATTGGCACTGGTCTGATCTTGTGAAGTAGTTATGATCCAAAACCCCCTGTCTTGCATCCAATCCATCAAACTAATCATTCCATTATCCCAACCTGTTAGTTGTAGGAGTAGGATTAGGACCCCTGCATGCTCTCATACATAACCAGACATATATGTCCAAGAATGTTGCCAACCTTGTGATCTATCATGCAGATCTTGGTCCACACATGAGAGTATTCTGCCTGTTATTACAAAGTTAAATCTTTTTGTCATTGTTGGTCTAGTCAATGTTACATTTTTATCAAATAGGGATACCCTCCTTGGTGTGGCAGAACCAGAAGTGAAGGGGAGGCAGCTCACGCAACCTCTTGTAATCTGTTGACTGGATCTGCCTGTGCATAGGAACTGGCAAACCCTTTGCCGATTCGGGAAAATAACCAACACTATGCAACCAATATTGAGTGGACACTTACTTGGCATTCAGTCGTGGCGTGGAACCTTTACTTAAGATGTTTTAAATTACCCAATGAGATTGTGTTTTCACTTGGTTTAGAAATTCTCCACCGTCCTCATCTAGATGGTCACTTTGGACTATGGAAAATGATGAGAGCCACTCCCCTCTACTCTCTATACCTCAATCGTAGAAATTCCATTGATCCAACTACAACAATCAGATGTGGAAAAAAAATTAATATGGAGACATCACAACATGATGCTAAAAGATGCACAATGCCATTCAACATTAAAGACCATTCATTCCACAATACAATTTACTTAAATATTTCCTAGAATGCATTTTTTACAATTTTCTTTCGACACATGCAAAACCATAAAATTCTCCCATCTCCATTAATGGAGCTACATGCAAGCTTGAAATTTCCCATATTTTGATTTGGAAAGAATTTATAAAAAATAAGACTACCTTTTTATTGCCAATCAACCCAACATACATAATCTCCAACAAATTTGGTAAGAAAGGAATCCAATAAAAAAAATTCATGGTAATGGATCTAAAATGGATGTTTCCAAATTTAAAATTACAAACCTAAAACAATTTAAATTCTAATCAACATAACTTAAAACCCATATCATACCTACAACTAGGCCATATTCTCCACCTATTATGAGCATGGCAATGGAAGAATTTCATTCCTAAAATTCAATTTTTAAAATAAAAAATGCAAAGGATGAAGATTACCTTCCAATCAAGAAATCACACAATAAGGAGAGAATTTCCCTCTGTTGCAAACACCACCAAGCAATCTTCACACTAAGCGATCTTTTTCAATGCAAGAATTTTCTTCCAAGAAGGGAGAAAGAATTCAGAGAGATATATTTTTGAAAAAGCAAGAATGAGAAAACAAAAAGGCCTTTTCCTTATTTTCTATAATTCCCTAAACCCCCTTTCTGTTTCCTTCCTTTTCACACCACAAGAAGATATTTTAACAAGACTTTTAAACTAAACATTTTTTAATTAATAATTCTCAACTATTAAGAAATAAGCCTAATTAATAGGAATTAAACCATCATAATAACTTCATTTATACATTAAATTAAATTACCTTACACAATATAGTTTAATTCCCTGAGGCAATTAAATTCATTATAATTTATTTTCATAAGAATAATAAAATGTCATATATTCTTCCTATCAAGCATAATTAGCTATCTTTTCCACAAACACAATAAGCACACATCTCAAGATAATTTATTTAATTGAGAGTGCTAAGATAAAATTAAACACATGCAAAGGATTTCCACACACTTTACCCTTTTTCACAACATACAAATCTCAAAATTGCCACTGATTCAAATCAAGGTTAACAAAGGGATGTGAAATATCCATCTCATGCTTGAATTGAGTGAGATAAAGGTTAATGCATAAATTTTAACCAAGTAGGAATGTCTCATTTATAAGCACTATTGAGGAATTACCATGTACTTGCACACTCAAGTCGAACAACAAGTGTACTTGCCCATATACAATAGCTAAAGCAAAGAATAAACACCCAACATGACATCACATCATATAAATCAACTAAGCATCACATGCAACATGAATCATCACCCATAATCATAAAGTTGCAATAACTGATAATAATCCATAACACTAATCCATGTATAATAAACACATTTATACAATATATACACATATCAAGGTAGGGGACAGGGTAAACAGCTTTAACTAAGAACCCATCAGGAAGAGCACATCCTTGACTTGTTCCCAGCCACTGTGAATATTATTTAACAAGTTTGGATACTATAACATTGCAGACGAGAGCTATCTATCTGTTAGTTCTCAACTCTTTACATTTCATTATCCAAGTTATGTGGAGTGGCTATGCTGGTGCTGGGCCTCACATAACTTGACTTTTTGAAGTAGAGTAAATAATGACGATGATCCTCTCAGCTGCCTGAGAACCCTGTGATCTTTTCTGAAGCCTCGCTCCCTCTACTACAGCTACTGAATAGTTTAGAACCAGTCCTGAAGAATAGTTCGCATGTTCGGAGGTTTTGGGGAGAATGGGAATTTGTCGGAGGTTCCCTTAGAACCGAGAACCTCCGAAAGCCCCGACACTCTCCATATTTCCGCCCAAATAGTTCCTGAACACCCTAAAACCCCCGACTCCTCCCTTGCAGCCGCCCTGGTAGACATGAATGAAAAATGTGGAAGCACGAACAAGGCACGTGAAGTGTTTCACAGATCTGCTTCAAAGAAATGTCTCATGAAACGCCATGGATGCAGGTCTGTACATAATGGATTTGTTGAAAAAGAATTTAGAAGTAATGGAAGCCACCACTCCCCCACAGAAGGTCTGCTACCATTACTTCACTTTCCCGTCCATAGTGGGCTACATGCTGCCTTATGCCTAGGTTGGGAACTCCGAAAAACAGTGCGCTGATCCATGTGCATTTTCGTTTGCAGTACCCTCTTACATGAGCGGAATGGAGGCCTTCATTCTCCTCCCAATGGCGATGTGGGCATAGATGTGATGATCACTGTCATTACTCATGAACTGGTGGAGCTCTCATCCAATCCCCTCATAAATGCCTGGTATATTGGTGAGGATCCTACTTTTCCCACTGATATAGCAGATTTCTGCGAGGATGTTTATGGCACAGGCGGCAGTGGCTCCTTCACGGGTCAAGTCCTTACCTACACAAAAAAATGGGAGCTTTGGAACAAGGATATGTACATAATGGATTTGTTGAAAAGGCTTTAAAAACCTTCGAGTAAATGCACTTAGCAGGTGTGAAGCTAGACTTCACATCCTCGCGCCAGCCTCCTCTCTGCCCACGCCTGAATGGGAGCATTGGAAAAGTATGGATATTCATCAAAGCAAATGCGATTGGCAGGTTTAAAGGGCCACATCAAATATGAGGTATGCATTTTCCATCTAGATTATGCGGCCCTATGGCAAGGCAAGTAGAGAAAATCTTTTTGGCCAATAGAATGCAAGGGTTTGTAAACATAAGAGATAAAAGTACTCCTAAACAATCATTGCCTCGGCCTACTAGATTGACTCAGCAAAAAATTGAAGAGAAGAGAGTGGAAGGGTTATATTTTAGTTGTGATAGAAAATATAGTTGGGGTCATAAATGTATTGAAAAGAAATTATTCTACATTGAAGAACTGAATGAGGAAGAAGAGGAAGAAGTACTATTAGAATATGTCAATGAGACATGTGAGGAGTTAGGAGATACTCCACCAACCATTTCTTGTCACACACTTTCTAGAATTAGAACCCCACAAACTCTCAAAGTGGTGGGTTTCTTGATGAAAGAGAGAGTAATAGTATTGATAGACTTAGAAAGCACTCAAAACTTCATTAACAAGAAGTTAGATACTTTTCTAAATTGTTTTATATATCATGCCCTAGAATTTTAGGTCCAAATTATATAAGGGGGTATTGTTAGTTGTTCAAGAAAAATCCATAGCATTAAATTGACCATGGGAGAATATAGAATTGAGTGTATAATGTTTTCTACTCACATGGGTGCAACAGATGTCATGTTCAGAGTAGAGTGGATCACTACATTAGGGATAATTGAGATGAACTTCCAACAGTTATTCATAAGTTTCACTCAGAGGCCCGGATAGTTGAACTAAGAGGGTTGTGTGCAAAGTCCCCATAGATGATAAGCTCTCATCAAATGCAAAAGATGCTTAATAAAGGGACTAGTTGAATTATGTCCCAATTATTTCATTAACAGTGCATCAATCAAATATTCCTACCCAACCAAATCTACAAGAAATTATAGATAGTTACTCAAAAGTTTTTGGAGATATGCCTAAATGACTAGCTCCAAAAAGGGATCAGGACCATGCCATTCAACTAGCATCAAGGAGTCAACCACCAAACATTAACACCTATAGATACCCTTATATAAAAAATAGTGAGATCAAGAAGATGGTTCAATAGATGCTAAAGGTAGGTATCATCAGGCATAGCCAAAGTGCCATGGTGATGGGACCTAAGGATGACACTTGGCACATGTGTTTAGACTATAGAGATCTCAACAAGTACACCATCAAAGATAAGCTTCCTATTTCATCCATTGATGATTTAATAGATGAACTGAATGAAGAAATATTTTTTGTAAAACTTGATCTTAGATCGAGTTATCACCAAATTCAAATTAAGGAAGAATATGTTCCCAAGATAGCATTTAGGACTCATGAGGGTTATTATGAATTTCTATTAATGCCATTTGGTCTTACTAATGCTCCTTTTATATTTCAAAGTTTGATGAAATCCATTTGTAAGCCATTTTTCAGGAAGTTTGTATTAGTGTTCTTTGATGATATATTAATTAATAGCAATACATGGGAAGACCATTTTAACCATGTAGATTAGGCATTAAAATTTCTCAAATAACACCAGCTTTATGCTAAACCTTCTTATAAACACCTAAAATTGTCCACTCTTCGTCTCATCCCTAAACTATCCCTATTCATCCCTAAACCATCACCAACCATCCCTAACCATCACTAATCATCCCTATTCATCCATAAACATTCCTAAACATCTTTAAACCATCCCTAACCATCACTAATCATCCCTAAATGTCCCTAATTCATCCCCAAACTCCTCTAAACCATCACTAACCATCTCTAGGTACCCCTAAACTACATTTTCTCCACAATTAACTAAATAAACAAATGTTTAGAGAGTTAATTGATCAAATCCCCTTCAAATTGAGATTTTACAATATTTTATTTTCAAAATCACTATTCATGTACTATTCACTATTCACCTATACCTATATCAATACATGTATCGGTACTTAGCCCTAGCCAAAATGATTTATTAAATCATTATCCCCTTTCTCTATAGTCCAAACATTAAATAAACTTAATTTATATAATATCCCCTTACCCCATCCTATGAATTAAATAAATATTTTTATTTATTTAATTCCTATTTTCTACACTTTTGATTAGGTTTTCCTAAACCTAATTAAGTAACCTAATCCCCCACTTGCACAACCTAAACCCTAATATAATCTTGATCAAATCCTCTCCATTCCCCCAAATGTACAAAGGCATGGCCTCTTGTAAATGTCCACATGGCCTTCTTACAAGAGGCATGGCCAAGGACCCATGTACAAAAGTCCTTTTGTCCTCCATCCCCTATTCCTCCAATTTTAAATTGGGCATGTACCCATGATTCCAATTTAAAATTCAAATCAAAGCCACCTCATCCCCTTTTCCTCCAATTTAAATTGGGCATGTACTCATGCTTCCAATTTAAAATTCAAATCAATCCAACCCATACTTTCATTTATCAAGTCAATCTCATTCATCCATCTTCCCAAGGTCAAATCTCAACCCTTCATTCCTCCTTGATCCAAGGACATCCCTTATCATATAATATCATCATGATACTTGGCAAACTCTCCTTGATTGAGAGCTCTCACGAATCCTCCACCATTGATCTTTCAATCAAATCCTAACCATCCAATTCAGTCTCCAAAAATCTATAAATTGGAGCTCACCCCTTCACAAATCATATCACTTCTTCATCCAACTAAATGCTGCCTCTTTTTCTCTAAAGACTCCTTGAATTACAAAGTTATGCTATCCATTTAAGGATCCATCACACAATCAACATCAAAGGAGCACATCCAAGTATCAAGGTTTGCATGTAGTTAAGTGTCTAACTTCTTTATTTTGCATTCCTTTTGCTCAATCTGAGGTAGCTTAGGATTTGAGTGAAATAATTTATTGTTTTAACTTATTTTTTGTGCTCATTTTCTATGTTATACATTCTAACATGCCCAATGGGGCCCCCACCCCCTAATCTAATACTTTTTGAGTTTCTTGTCTAGCGTTGTCATGTAGGTTACAATTACACCTAAGACTATAGATTAGTGCCCATGACACTTCTGTCAGTGCATGTGCATCATCCTGTGGTGCCTGTGTTTGCGAACTCTCTATTTTTGTAGGCTTCTCATAGATTGGCACCTATGTTATGCCCATTAACGCCCTTGTTTTTACATCTTTTTCATGTTTTAATTTCTTGAAATTTCTCATCTAACAGGCCCTAATTGGTTTGGTTGCTTCCCTAACAACCTATTTTATAGATCTAATCCTTTGTTTTGTAGGCTTTTCATTAAATTACAAGTCCCCCATCATCTCAAGGTCATATTAGCATCTGTGAAGTCAAGTTCAGTCCCTCTACATCCAGCTTGGTGCCTATGTGTCCTCTATCAGCACCTATGTGTCCCTATGTATAACCTGCATCCAGTTTGGCACATGTGTCTACATTAAATCCTGTGTCATTAGTTTCAGGACCACTAGCATGATTTAGCACCTATGTTTCTCCCTTTAGTTCCCTTATCCTTGGGATTAGTGCCCATGTCATAGATATTAGCATTGATGTCTGTATTAGCGCCCATGTCTGCATCAACACCCAAATCATAGTCCTTAGCACCTATGTCTATCTTTTCTACATCCTGCACCTAGATCAATGCCCTTGTAGCCTCTGTCAACGCCCTTGCAGCCTATATCAATGTCTATGTAGCCTCTGTCAGTACATGTGTCTGTTTCAATCCTAATTTTTCATCTCACATCTTTTTTTGGGCTAACTTTGGTGATTGCAACACTTTTTGATCATCCAAGACACTTCCAAGACTACTAATCTTGTGGTTTGCATCCTCGATTTTTGAAGGACTCATCTTTTTATCACTAAATCTAGGAACATTTCTTTTTGGGATTAAAAAGAAGTTTTTTTTGGGGGGGGGGGGATCATTTCAAGGTGTATGCTCTCCCCTTGTGCTTCACGCAACCTTGGGGATCAAAAACCTTGATTTGATCCAATCTTTGTTATCTTTGTTCATCCCAAGGTCCTTGGTGTGTATGCTCTCTCCTGGCACCATTTGGTGATCTTGGAGATCAAAAACCCCTTGGATTATTTCCTATAGGGGGCATGCCTTGTATTTCATCACCAAGGAGATGACCTCAACCCTTGTGTTCTGGCAGGGTGTACAAATTTGGAAGAGAATCAAAAGACTCTTCCATTAGGGAACATTTGTCATTTAGGTAAAGCTTGAAAGAACTTTATACCTTGCAAAGTGAAGGAGGGGAGTGGGTTACCCTCTCGCACCATGTCATTAGACATACCCCTCATCTCATGAGCATAGGCCTCATGCACCTTGAGTGTATCGAGGATATCCCCTAGAATCTCATACATCCTAGCTTAAGACCCTTTGGTCATCATATCTTGTGGTACACCACTACAGTAGGAGAGGAAGATACTCACACGTACCATTATACTTGAGATAGCGGCTACTTTGGGAAATATGAAAGCCTCCAAGGGGTCTATGGTGGTACATGACCATATATTCCCTATCTATCCAAGCTATAGCAGTATGGTATTAATGGGGGTGGGAATCACTTCTCTATTTTGAGTTGGGATTAACCCACGACTATTTCGTAAGATCCACAAGATATGTCACACCTATTTTACTAATCTAGTATGTTGGCATGTTTGGCATGTCTTCATCATCGAAACTCATGAATCCCCTCAATCCAAATCAAATCCAAATCCTTTGCAAGAATTGTACATGTATGTGTGTTTATTTTATTGTAAATTTGCCTAAGGTCAAGCCCCTAGCCATCCTTAATCACCTCCTAAAAACCCATTCTAATCCAAATCCAAATAATCCAATTTCCTCCTAATCCACATTATCCTAATCCAATTTCTCCTAATCACTCATCTAATTATCCAATTTCATCCTAATCATCATTCTAGTTATCCAAATCATTGTCCTAATCCATCATCATTGAACCCTAATCCCAATCAAAGTGCCTAATCTAATCAAGGTCCTAATCCTAATCCATTATCCATCTCATCCATTTCCTAAACATCATCATTATTCCTAATCACTCCCATCATTTGAGCTTAATCATATCCCATATTTGAGCTTAATCCCTATCTTGTCATTCTAAATCCATATCCATTATCTTCCTAATCCATATCCTAATCCACTTTCCATTATCCTAATCATATCATGATTTCCTAATCTAATTCTCCATCTCTATCCTAATGCAATCCTAATCACTTCCTCATCCACTTAATCCAAATCCCCTATCCACATAATCCCAACTCTCTTCCACATCTAATCCAATCCATTATCCTAACCATCTTATACTAATCATCTATCCCTCTAATCCTACATCCATTATCAACCTCGTCGATTTCCCAATCATCACCATTATCCTAATCAAATTCCCATTGATTAAGCTTACCCTAATCCCACTATTTGAGCTTAATCAAGCCTCTCATAATCCACTTCATCCTTAATCATAATCCATCAAGTTAGCATCCAATCCTAATCCATTCCATCCCTAATCTTATGGTCATCCTTATGCTACCATTGACAAGGGAAATCCATTCTATTCCCCATCCGCATCCCAACATCCATTCTCATATGAAATCCTCATCACCTCCACCCCTTATCCACATCCTTATTATCCTTATTCCTCTTATCCAAATCCACCATCTCCTTATCCATCAACCCGACCATCTACTTCATCATCCAAGTCACATCACATTCCATTACCCAAATCCTCTTCTAACTCCAAACCATCCTTCCTCCAAGGACTTCTCACTAAGAATATCGAGAAAAATCATGAAAACAAACTTGTGGAGTCATGTCATTCTACTCCTCCCCAAACACCTCAATGTGTCGTTGATGACCTTGTCACTTACCTCACCCCCATCACACATCACCATCTTCCTCCATCCTATCTAAATTACTATCCAAAGTATCACCCTCTTCTCCATCCACCCCATCCAAGGAGCCTATTCAACTAATTGAAACTACATGCTCCTCCCCCACTACACCATCCATGCAAACCTGGCTATGTCAAAAGCCTAGTCCAAAACATGTCAAAACATTCACCCCCCTTCCTAATCATGATCCAAGCATCCCATCTATTCCTATTCCCAATCCCACACCATCTCCTATTGATCCCCCATCCTCCTCCATCAATCCTTTACCATCTCCCATTGTTCCTTCACCATCTTCCATCGACCTTGTACCATCACCTATTGACCCCATCCAAAATTCATCATACTATCTTCTTGGTCTTGCTACCTTCCTCCGTGGTAGTTCTATCGTAGGAGAGGAACAACTTTCTTCCACCACTCATCCCCCTCCATCTAATAATGGACCTGTGTCTTGTTTCCAAAACAACACACATCCCATTGCACATCACATGCTCCAAAACACAAACTATCATGGTCAAGGCCTAGACCTTCATGAAAATGGAATATTAGAGCCCATCCATGTCAAAATTCATCCACACACACATGGCCTTGGTTATACATCCCAAGGTAAACAATCCAAACATGTTGCTACCACCCACACACCTCCAAAATTTACTTCTTCCAAACCCAAATCCAGTGCATCTCATCACACCTCCAAATCATATGCCGCCATCCCTCCTCCATCTTATTTCATCCATCAATCTAAAAAACATGTGACCATACATCACCCTAAATCCACACTTCCTCTACTCCTCCCAACTCCTAATATCCCCATCCTCAAATCCCCTCATTCCCCATCCTTAATATCCCCATCCATAAATCCTGATCCCCCAAAATTCCTAATCAATATCAACCAAAGCACACATTGTCCAAACATGAAGATACCATAAAAACCCCATGGGATTCAAAAATAATAATTTGGATGCCTCCCTACATAAAGCACAAAATCAGAAAAATCCTAAAGGGTATTATGTTGTAGGGCATCGATACACAACATCTAAGAAAAATTAAAAATCCAAAAGGCTACATCAGTCCACACCTCCAAAAGGAAAACCAAAAATGGTGTGGGTCCCCAAGAAAAAAGACACATTTATCCAAATGGAGCATCCACATCCCAAAAATCCTGCTCCCCATCAAAAGATCATGAAAATCCCAAGTACGTTTAGGTCCCTAAATTCCCAAATGGGCAATCCCAAAATCTCCCCAATCCTACAAACCCATCATGAATCCAAAATGCCCATTACTCCCCACTACCCCTCCTAATTAAAAGCTTCAAAATCCATTACGGTGTGTGCAACTATTGGTCTTGGTTCCCCTCGACCCCATGTCAATCCCACATTCCTTCATCCCTCCATCATACATCCCCTATCATGTACATCTCCCCCATCACATCCCTATGATCCATGCTTTTGCATAATCCCACCATCCATCCACTATTGCCATCTATCCATAATCTCCATCATAATTCACTATCGCCATACCATCCATAATCCACATCATAATCCACTATCATCATACCATCCACAATCCACACCATAATCCATCCTCCTTGTTGGGATAAGGTTCCATTAACCTTTTAAATCCCAATATTGTATTTATTCCATTTATTATATGTAATTTGTAATTATCCATGAGGAGATGTACTAGTTTCACTGGCAGGGATAATTTCAGAGTAACCGAAAGTAATTACGAAGTAACTTTTAGCTTTGGCAAATGTAAAAACTCAAAGTAAATGAGGGTAGGCATTTTCCATTGAGTAATCTACTATATTTGGCATGTATGACAACTATCATAATGTTTGGTAAGTGAACCTATGACAGCTACAAGTTGTCATAAGATTATGAGATTCTATGATGCACATGATGAATATGTTAGTTATATATTTGCTATATTTAGCCCAAGGTTCCTATCTTGGAAAGATACTCTTTTGTGGAATCTATGACAATTACGGTGCATCATAAGATGTTGTAAGAGGCCAGATTTAGTCTTGGGTGCTCAATCTTTGCATGGCTATTTTTCGACAAGTGGAAGGTGCTTGTAAGATGGCATTTAATGTTTGCATGTTGGGGAATCTCATGAGAGAGAAGGTGAATGCCTAGAATGAGTTGGAAAATATTTCTATAAGTATTTACCATGTATTTTATTTCTATAACAGCAGCTTTTAGGTACTCAGGTGCTGCAAAAATGCTGTCGGATTGAAGACTGAAGGAGAGATTAGTGTTGTTGTTGTTGTATTGTGAATCATTTTCAGCTTAATACAATCATTGGGCCTCTTTCCTGTGTGGACTTTTTTACTCGAAAAGGTTTTCTCCACATTAAACATTGTGTCATGTGTTCAATTTTTTAATTTTGCATTTCTGTGAAGCATAGTTTCAATTTCATGTTACAATCCCCATTGTTAATGCACACTTAAAGATTGCTGAAATTTATCTTGAATCAGATTTCCATTGAAGTAGTGTTGCTTTCATTTCTACAATTTGGTATCATATCCTAGCCAGCTTTGACTCTTGGGTGGTAGTGTGGAAGCTATAGCTGCAGTGGGAGATTTGGTTGTGTTTATTTTGTAGATCTTGTGTTGTTATTATGGTTGTATCCACTATTGCATCAACCTCTCGAATGGACATTGAGAAGTTCAACCGAACGGGGTATGAGTTGTGGAAGCTAAAAATGGAAGATTTGTTGGAAGAAAGAAACCAATGGTTGGCTATTCAAAAAGAGAAGAAACTCGATGATGTCTCTCTAGATGAGTGGGTAAAACTGGATAAGAAGGCACGGGGAACCATCCGTTTGTGTCTTTCAGATTCTGTGCTGCTAAATGTCACAAAGGAAGAGACCGCACATAAATTATGGAAATGGTTGGGTGAGATCTATCAAGCCAAGAGTATGGTAAATAAACTTTACTTAAAAAGGAAATTGTTTTCTTTGAAAATGAAATAGGGTGAGTCGGTTGCAGAGCATTTAAATTCTTTTAATTTGTTGATGAGTCATCTTACTTCAGTAGTTGTTGAAGTTGATGAGGAAGATAAATGTATCTTACTTCTTTATTCTTTACCTGAATCATGGGAAAATGTCATTTTGGCTATCACTGCTAACCTCACAGATCCGAAGTTGGATGCTCTTGTTGTAGTTTTACTGGCATAGGAATTGAGGAAGAAGAGTTCAGATAGTTCAGGTGATGCTCTTAGTATCAAGGGATGGTCTAAGGAAAGGGGGCCTAAAGGAGATCAGAAAGGGGCTAAGGACAAGTCCAAGGGTCGGTCTAAGACTCATGGTAAAAAGAACAAAGTTAAGTGTTGGAACTACGGTAAAAGGGGACATGTGAAGGAGTGCAAGAATCTTAAGAAACAATGGGAGAGTGCATTGGATAAGCCCTCAAATGCAGGTGAAGATGTTTTACTTTCTACATACAATGTTGTTTCTAATGAAAACTGGTTGGTTAACTCAAGATGCTCATTTCATATGACCCTGCATAAGGAATGGTTCTCTACATATGAAGAATATGATGGGGTAATATCTACCTTGGTGACAACTCTTCATATCCAATTGTCGGGAAAGGAAAGGTATTGTTGTGTTTCAGTGATGGGAGGATTAAAACCCTCCCTAGTGTTTTGCATGTTCCTCGATTAGCTAAAAATTTGAGTTCAATTTTGAAGTTGAATGATTTGGGAATGCATGTGACATTTGACAAGCATGGCTACAGATTGGTGAGGGAACTTGGTGGTAGTGAAAGGGAAGAGATTTGGGAACTTGTTTAAGCTTGAAGCCACTACAGTTTGTAATGCCTCTTATGTTTCTAAGGCTTATGAAAAAACTTGTATGTTGTGGCACCACAGATTGGGCCACACAAGTAATAATGTATTAAAAACTAATAAGAATACAGAATTGTTGGATAGTTTCTCTTATTCTGATGAGCACTTTGATTTCTGTGAGCATTGTGTGTTTGGTAAACAAAATAGAAAATCATTTCCTTCAGGAAGCAATAGAGCAAAAGAGAAATTAGAAATATTCATATGGATGTGTTTGGACCCGTGGATAATGAATCTATTCAAAAATCTTGTTATTTTGTTACCTTCATTGATGATGTATCCATATAAACATGGATTTATTTTATGAAACATAAATCTGAAGTTTTCGCTAAGTTTAAGGAATTCAAGGTCTTAGTAGAGAACCAATCAGGTTTAAAGATAAAAATATTAAGATCTGACAATGGAGGGGAATATTGTTCTAAGGAATTTGATGAGTTTTGCAAGCATGCAAGTATAATCAGACAAAAGACAACTTCGTATACACGACAACAAAATGGTGTTGCCGAAAGGATGAACCAAACGATTATGGAAATAGCCAAAAGTATGCTTAGTGATGCACAGTTGGATAAATGCTTTTGGGTAGAGGATGTGTGTACTGTTTTCTACTTGATAAACAGATCTCCTTGAAGGCTCTTGATTCGATACCTTATGAAGTGTGGATAGGTAAGAAACCTTTTGTTTCACATTTAAGGGTTTTTGGTTGTGAGCCTTTTGTTCATGTGCCTAAGGAAAAGCAATCTAAGTTGGATCCAAAGGCTGAAAAGTGTACAATCATTGGATATGGTGATAATGTGAAAGGTTATAAACTTTGGAATCCACTAACCCGCACTATTATCTTTTCTAAAGATGTTATTTTCAGGGAACTTAGAGTTATTTCTGAATCTCAGTAGCCAAAATAAAAAGAAGAAAAGGTAAAGAAGGTGCACTTTGATTTAGAGCAGCAAGATGCACCTCAGGCAGAATAAAATGATGGATTGGGGGATGAAGAAGAAGAAGAAGATTCAAGTAGTTTTAATGAAGATGAATCTGTTGTGATAGAGGAAGTTGGTGCAGATGATCATGCAGAAGAATGAGTAGAGTCTCTTACTCCACCCTTGAGGAGATCCACAGGACAACAAAACCTAGTTGACAGGTATAGCCCACCAGATTTTCGTTGTGTATATGCTTTATTGCGTACTAACGATGAACCTAGATTCTATAGGGAAGCTATTTCTGTAGATGATAGTGAGTCTTGGCAATTAGCCATGCATGAGGAGATGATGGCTTTAGACTCTTGTAACACATGGGATCTTGTTCATTTGCCTAAAGGAAGAAAGGCCATAGGTTGTAAGTGGGTCTTCAAGAAGAAGTTTGGAGTAGATGGGTCATTGGAAAAGTACAAGGCTAGACTGGTAGCCAAGGGCTACTCCCAAAGAGAGGGAGTTGATTTTGGTGAGATATTGTCTCATGTTGCTAAATTGACTTCTATTAGATTTCTCTTATCCATTGATGTAGCTTATGATTGAGAAATTGGGAAAATGGATGTTAAGACTGCGTTCTTGCATGGTGATCTTGAGGAAGAAATATATATGCAACAACCTACAGATTTTGAGGTAAAAGGAAAAGAACATTAGGTTTGCAGGTTGAAGAGGTCTCTGTATGGTTTAAAACAATTCCCTAGAATGTGGTATAAAAATTTTGATTCATTTGTTTTGAAATTGGGTTTTGTTAGAAGCAAGGAGGATCATTGTGTTTACATTTATTGTGTTGGTGATTCTATACTGGTTATTGCATTGTATGTTGATGACATGTTATTTTTCAACAATACTAAGGGTATGATCAGTGAGCTTAAAGTCCAACTTTCAGGTACATTTGATATGAAGGATCTTGGATCTACCAGGTATATTTTGGGAATGGAGATCAAGAGGGACAGAGTTAACAGAAAGCTTTGGTTGTCACAAAGTAAGTATGTGAATACTATTTTGTAGAGGTTTAGTTTGCAGGACTGTAACCCAGTTAGAGTTCCTTTACCCATTGGTACTAAGCTTTCATTAGATATGTGTCCAAATACTGAGGATGATCTTGAGGATATGTCTAATGTGCCATATGATAGTGTTGTAGGGAGTTTGATGTATGCAATGGTTTGCACTAGACCAGATATTGCCCAAGCAGTGGGAGTTTTGAGCAGATTTATGTCTAATCCTGGTAGACAGCATTGGAATTATGCGAAGAGGGTGTTTAAATATCTTGCAGGTACTCCTGATCATTGTTTAGTTTATTCTAGTACTGATAGTACTGATAAATCTTTGGAGATACAGGGTTTTGTTAATGCAGATTGGGTAGGTGACTTGGATAGTCGAAGGTCCACTAGTGGCTATGTGTTTACTCTGTTTGGAAGTGTAGTGAGTTGGACAAGTAAGAGACAGCCCACAATTGCTTTGTCCACCACATAAGCAGAGTATATGGCTGTAACTCATGTCTCTAAGGAGGTAGTTTGGTTGAGGAGACTGTGTACATGTATTAGTTTTGATTGCAAGATCATTCAGATTGGTTGTGATAGCCAGAGTGCTATCTGTTTGGCCAAGAATCCCATGTATCATGATCGGACTAAGCATGTTGATGTTCAGTATCACTTTGTTCAAGAGTTGGTTACAAATGGATAGATTGAGCTAAAGAAGATAGGCACTCAAGAGAATGTTTTAGATTCATTGACCAAGCCTGTGAGCACAGAGAAGTTCATGTGGTGCAGAGAGGCCATGGGCCTTGTTTCTAGTGCCTGATTATTTTCATTTGATTTCCTATGGGTTGATTTACAATGTATAATGTCAAGTGGGAGAATGTTGGGATAAGGTTCCATTAACCTTGTAAATCCCAATATTGTATTTATTCCATTTATTATATGTAATTATCCATGAGGAGATGTACTAGTTTCACTGGCAGGGGTGATTTCGGAGTAACCGAATGTAATTATGGAGTGACTTTTACCGTTGGCAAATGTAAAAAATCAAAGTAAATGAGGGTAGGCATTTTCCCTTGAGGAATCTACTATATTTGGCATGTATGACAACTATCATAATGTTTGGTAAGTGAATCTATGACAACTATAAGTTGTCATAAGATTTTGAGATTCTATGACGCATATGACAGATATGTTAGTTATATATTTGCTATATTTAGCCTGAGGTTCCTATCTTGGAAAGATACTCTTCTGTAGAATCTATGACGGTTATGACACATCATAAGATGTTGTAAGAGGCTAGATTTAGTCTTGGGTGCCCAACCTTTGCATGGTTGTTTTTGGACAAGTGGAAGGTGCTTGTAAGATGGCATTTAATGTTTGCATGTTGGGGAATCTCATGAGAGAGAAGGTGAACACCTAGGATGAGTTGGAAAATATTTCTATAAGTATTTGCCATGTATTTTGTTGCTGCAATACAGATTTTAGGTACTTAGGTACTGTAGAAATGCTGTCAGATTGAAGACTGAAGGAGAGATTGGTGATGTTGTTGTATTGTAAATCATTTTTAGATTAATACAAGCATTGATCCTCTTTCCTGTGTGGATTTTTTTACCCAAAAGGGTTTTCTCCACATTAAATATTGTGTCATGTGTTCAATTTTCTGATTTTGTATTTCTGTGAAGCATAGTTTTAATTTCATGTTACAATCTCCATTGTTAATGCACACTTAAAGATTACTGAAATTTATCTTGAATTAGATTTCCATTAAAGTAGTGTTGCTTTAATTTCTAACACTCCTCACCCCATCTCCATCTCACGTCATCCCCTAACAACATACATGCACATATATAACATTTGACATGGTCCACATGCAACATCCATCCAACATGGGACACTTCCACATTGCTATGAAACTAGATGCTTGAGTCCCCATCCTCATTCACGCTTCCTTCCTCTATCCAATATCCATCCATCTCATCCAAATATCAAAAGCAAAAATTAAAAAAAAATAGAAAAATCAAAAACAATACAAAAAAAATCAAAAATCAAAAAATCAAAAAAGTAAAGAGAAATAAATTCGTCCAATGGTGAAAACCACTCTTCGTGGTGCCTTGGGCAAGTACCATGATGAACCCCTTGTGTGCATCATGCATAATCTCTCCTCTATTTTTACCCTACACTTGGGGGCAAATATCACCTCACTTATCATCTCCCATCCATCGCATATCCTCATCCTATCATCTTATCCATCTACTTATCCATGAATCCCCTCCACTATCCATGTCCACCTATCCTATCATCTCCTATCCATATCTCCCATCCTATCCCATTGCCATCATTTCATCTTCCTTCCTCACTTGAGATCCTACTAAGGATAGGGGAAATATATGTAAGACATGCCTTGCACACACCTTGACATACCTTCCTTCCAAGCATATCCAATAACTTCCATCCATCCCCACTATCATAACACCTAGTCATGCATGACATATCTTGAGTGGGGCATCCTCTTCCTACATGACGTAGTCCTTGGATATCACCCTTGAACTCTCTATATTCACCCCTCCTCTATCCTATATCCACCATCCTATCCCCTCTCCCTTCTCTCATCCCCCAATCCCTTTGGTGGTTTTATAACATCACGTCTTCACACTGCCAAAAAGTTACCTAGCTGGTCACTCTAGTACATCCATCTATTCTACATCTGTCATCCTCTATCATGTACCTATCCTCCCTCACCCCCTATACTTTCCTCCTAATCTATCATCCCCCTATTCCCACATCCCCATCCGATCCTCCCCCTAACCATAATTTTGATATCTTGAATCTAGTCTGAGCACTCTATTCCCCCATCTATTGCCACATAACTTCATCCACACTATCCATTATGATTTCATCCATATATCCTTTCCTTTTACTCCCTATCCATTATCAATTATCCCCTTATCATTAACCATCCCTATCCACTATCCATTATCCCCTTATCATTTCATCCTCATCATCCCATCATTCCTCGTCGATAGACTCGACTTTCACTTGTCATTGGTATCTAGCTAAAGGCTACCTTCATGTACACCAATACAATCCGCTCCCAATAATCTAAATCCCCAAATATCCAAATCTCCCTTAAATCCAAATTGCAAGATCAATCCTTACCAATGCGTATCTTGAGCTAAGCATCATAATCAAAATCATTCAATTGCATCCATGGTCTTGTTCCTAGCCTTGTTGCAAGCCTTTGATCCAAATCATCCATCATCATTATCAGGATATATCATTCCCAATCCTCATGTTATTCTTATTGTCAACAAAACAATCCTACATGATCAATCCATCCATCTTTGGCTTCTCAACTTGACTAGGGACAACATCATGTTTGTCTTTGAATCTTTTTTGTGCATGTGTGGTTGTTTGTGTGTGTTCATTATATTTTATCTTGCATCAGTATGGATCCTTGTAACCTACCTGCCACAGCGGTATCATGGTCTTCCATATCATGGTGTTATATGGCATAGGGTCACTTGTGACCTTATCAGTTGGATTTTACGCATGGGACACATTGTCATCATGGTTCCTTATACCTTGGTGCATAACATCTTGAATGCCATATCAAATAAGGATGGATCTCCTTTATCAATGCAGCATAATGCATAGTTCATGGAGTCGCTAAATCCACTTGCATCCATCCCTTTCATCCATTACCCCTTCATCACAGTCTTGAACCTCTCTAGAGAGTTTCTGTATAGGCTATTTTTAAGAGGGTTTGGATTGACACCCTACATCTCTCATCAAAATTCTTGTCTAGCATATTCTCTAGAAGGTTTGGCCTGGATATCTGTAGCTCGCATCCATCCATTTTTCCCCCTTCCATCCTCTCATCCCATCCTTCTACCTTATCATTTATCCTATCATTTATCACCCATCGCCCCCTCCTCCAACCCCCTTCTTCCAATCTACCCTATTCCCCCATCCATGTGGTCTCTCAAATTCCACTCTCTTTTTTCTTTTCATCCTTCCAAGAGCACACCCGTGTTCTTCGAACCCACCTACCCTCTTGAGGGGGTATCATCCCTACCATCATCCTTACCATCATCTCTCCTTGTCACTCTCGCTTTGAGTGGCTGGGGAATATTTATCCCTAACCCTACCACCTTCTTCTAATCCTAGCTAACACTATTTTTTATTTTTTTTGAAATGATGCTACTTCGCAACACCATCTCAAAGAGGGGTAAAATGTAGACACCTAAAATTGTCCACTCTTTTTCTCATCCCTAAACTATCCCTATTCATCCCTAAACCATCACCAACCATCCCTAACCATCACTAATAATCCCTATTCATCTCTAAACATTCCTAAACATCTTTAAACCATCCCTAACCATCACTAATCATCCCTAAACATCCCTAATTCATCCCCAAACTCCTCTAAACCATCACTGACCATCTCTAGGTACCCTTAAACTATATTTTCTCCACAATTAACTAAATAAACAAATGTTTAGAGAGTTAATTGATCAAATCCCCTTCAAATTGAGATTTTACAATATTTTATTTTCAAAATCACTATTCATGTACTATTCACCCATGCCCGTATCAATACCTGTATCGGCACTTAGCCCTAGCCAAAATGATTTATTAAATCATTATGCCCTTTCTCTATAGTCCAAGCATTTGATAAATTGAATTTATATAATATCCCCTTACCCCATTCTATGAATTAAATAAATATTTGTATTTATTTAATTCCTATTTTCTACACTTCCTAAACCTAATTAACTAACCTAGCCCCGCACTTGCACAACCTATACCCTAATCTAGTCTTGGTCAAATCTTCTCCATTCCCCCAAATGTACAAAGCCATGGCCTCTTGTACATGCCCACATGTCCTTCTTACAAGAGGCATGGCCAAGGACCCATGTACAAAGGTCCTTTTGTCCTCCATCCCCCATTCCTCCATCTTAAAATTGGGCATGTACCCATGCTTCCAATTTAAAATTCAAAACAAAGCCACCTCATCCCCTTTTCCTCCAATTTTAAATTGGGCATGTACCCATGCTTTCAATTTAAAATTCAAATCAAATCCAACCCATACTTCCCATTTATCAAGTTAATCACATCCATCCATAATCCCAAGGTCAAATCTCAACCCTTCATTCCTCCTTGATCCAACGACATTCCTTCTCATCCAATATCATCATGACACTTGGAAATCTCTCCTTGCTTGAGAGATCTCAAGAATCCTCCACCATTGATCTTTCAATCAAATCCTAACCATCCAATTGTGTCTCCAAAAATCTATAAATTGGAGCTCACCCCTTCACAAATCATAGCACTTCGTCATGCAACTATATGCTGCCTCTTTTTATCCAAAGACTCCATGAATTGCAAAGTTATGTTGTCCATTTGAGGAGCCATCACACATCAAAGGAGCACATCCAAGTATCAAGGTTTCCATGTAGTTATGTGTTTAACTTCTTTGTTTTTCATTCCTATTGCTCAATCTGAGGTAGCTTAGGATTTGAGTGAAATAGGTTATTATTTTTACCTTGTTTCTTGTGCTCATTTTTATATTATACACTTCCAAGTGTAATTTTGGTCTCAAAGAGGCACAAATTACTTGGGTCACATAGTATGGAGTGGCCTAAATTCCTAACAAAATCAAAGTTATGATGGAGTGGCCTAAATTCCTAAAACCATTAAGAACTTGATGTGTTTCCTAGGACTCACTGGATAAGTTATAGAATATTTATGAAGAACTATAGTCACATAGCAACAACCCTCACATCTCTATTGAAGGACATTTTTCAATGAAATGAGTTTGCTAATACAACATTTGAGAGACTAAAGAATGCTATGTGTACCGCTCTAGTTCTATCCAATCTAGACTTCACCAAGGATTTTATTATGGAGTGTGATGATTCAAGAAATAGTATAGGAGAAGTTCTCATGTAGAAAGGTAAGCTCATTACTTTTGAAAGTCATTAGATAAAGGGAAAAAATCAACTCAAACCCATTTATGAGAAGGAAATGCTAGCTATTCTTCATGTAGTGAAATAGTAGAGGCCATATCTTATGTCTAGACACTTCAAATTTAAGGTAATATTTTTGGAGAAGTGGTTATCCTCTAAAGAACAATAAAATGGGTCAATCAGATGTTGGGTTATGATTTTGAGATCATCTATAAGAAAGGGAAGGAGAATATAGTAGTTGATGCACTATCTAGGAAGGATGAGAAGGATGAGGCATTATTCTGTGCCATTTCAATATTACAAGAAAATTGGGTTGAAGAACCCAAAGTTGAGTGGCAGAATCATGTTACTACAAGGAATCTTATTCAATAGTTACAAGATGATCACAACAATTTAGATAAGTTTTTTTGGAAAGGAGACTCTTTGTGGTATAAAGAGAGATTGTACTTATGCAAAAATTCTACCAGATGAAAACATAAGATTCTCAAGGTGATCCATGGTTCTCTAGTTGAAGGTTATTTAATATTTTTAAAGACATACCATTGAATCAAGAAGGATTTCTTTTGGGAAGGGCTTAAAGGTGATGTTTAAAAATCTATGGCAAAATGTTTGGTATGTTAAAGAAATAAAGGGGAGATAGTTAAGACACCTGGTCCTTTGTAGCCCTCAATTATTCCTAGCTAGCTATAGGAAGAGGTCTTCATGGGTTTCATTGCAGACCTTTCAAGATCTAAAGCTAAGAGTGTCATCATGGTAGTAGTGGATCACCTCACCAAATACGCTCAGTTTATTGTATTGTCCCATCCTTTTACAATAAGTACAATGGAAAAATCATTTATGGAGAATATACAAAAGTTACATGGTACCCCAAGGGTTATTGTAAATGATTGTGATCTTATCCTTACTAGTAACTTTAGGATAAATTTATTCTTTTATTTTGGTTCTGAATTGACTTGCAACTCTTCATACCATCCTCAATTAGATGGGAAAACCAAGATCGTTAATAGGTTCTTAGAAGGGTATCTACATTGTTTCACTTTAGACAAGCAGTCTCAATGGGTGGCTTGGCTACCACTAGTAGAATGGTGGTATAACACTTCCTTCCACTATTCTTCAAAAATGTCCCCATTTATGGTATTATATGGATACCATCCCCATCCATCACATCATTGAAGGTAACACATGTTAGGAATTAAGGTGTCTCAACCTTTGCAAATTCCTAGCATTATTTATTTAATTGTATATTTATTTATTGCTTAATATTGTATTTACTTGCACATTTAGTTTGGTCACTTAGTTGAGGTGGCACGGTGACATGTCATCTTACTTGGAATGTGACTTGGATGGTCAATTCAAACCTACATAGATTTGGGCGTCCCATTTGAGGTGGCACTATTATGCCATGTGTCAGCATCTTGTGGTATGTGGAAGAGCATATTCCATATGACAGAACCTATGACGTGTAAGAGCCAAGTTTGGAGATTCCTATGACAAGTGGTGACAAGTGTCAGTGAGTATCTTTGCATGAGGGAAAGGCATCTTTGGGTGCCCAAGTTGGGCTATGACATGTTGTAAGAGGAATATGGTATATTTAGCATTGTATGACAGATTCTCTTACAACATTTAAGGTTGTTATGTTGGGAAAATCTATGACAACTGTAAGATGCGTAAGAGCATCTGTCATAGTCTATTTTTAGCCTTGGAGCATTCCATGTTGGGAAAGTCAAATCTTCCATGTATGACAGATGTAAGGGATGTATTTGCAACAAGGACAAGTGTCCTTTGATATGAGAGAATGGCCATGTGGCCAAGGTGGATGCCTATCCCAAGATGCTTCTAGAATATGCCTTGTAATCTCTATATATTTCATAGTTTGGAGTTGTAGTTGCATAGTATTTTTACAGGTACTGTTATGCTACCGGAATAACTCCAGATTCAACATTTGAAGACTAATGGAAGAAACTACATTGCAAGTGTATTGTAAATTGTAACTGTTTCAAATAATACATTGTGCAGGTTTTAAAGTGTGGGCTTTTTCACCTAAAAAAGTTTTTCACTTGAAAAGGTTTTCCCCATGATACATCTTTTGTCTACTTCTCTCTATCTACATTCTTGTTATGGCCATCGGGAGTACCACATCCACTTTCAAAATGGATGAAGTCGTGTCTTCATTGTTATCTAAAGAGATGCAGAGAAAGTAATTCGAGTCGGCCAAAGAAGCTCTTGCAGTTTGTGGAAGACCCAAGGAGAAAGGGAAAAAGAAAGACAAGAAAGATGAGAAGGGTATATCCAAATCCTATGGGAGATCCAAATCTCCTAGAAAGTCCAAGGCACTGTGTTGGAACTGTGGAAAAACTAGGCATTTCTGAAAGGAATGCAAAGAGGAGAAGAAGAAGAAGAAGAATGTCCCAGATAAGTCACAAGATGATGGTGATGCCTTCATTACAGCCTTGGCCACCCATGCATCTGATGATGTGTGGCTAATTGATTCTAGTGCCTCTTTCCACATGACCTTGCATTGAGATTGGTTTACAAAGTATGAAGAGTTCGATGGTGGAAGAGTGTACCTGGGTGACGATTCTCATATGAAGATAGTTGGTCATGGAAGAGTCACAATCTGATTCCCTAATGGACAAGTGAAGGGGATCTCTAGGGTTATGTACATCCAGGCATGACATGGAACCTACTTTCTGTAAGTAAATTGAATGATGCAGGTGTGCAAGTTGTCTTCTTGAAAGAAGGATGCAAGATAACTAGAGGAGCTATGGTGCTTGTGAAGGGTACTCAGAGAGGTACTCTATTTCAGCTGGAGGCATGCATTTCACAATGCAATAGTTCTTTTGACTCAAAGATAGAGTTGCAGACACTTCATCCCCACCATTGGAACGAACAACTAAAAGATCTATTGTATCAAATTCTGATGGTAGTGCATTTTGGGTACCTAAGGGTGCTCATGCTTTGGAAGTTAAGCTTCCTGCTGAGAAGACAATGTTATGGCATAAGAGACTTGGCCACATTGGTGAGAAGGGTCTTAGAACCTTGAAAAATAAAAACCTCGTTGAGGGGTTAGATGGTTGTAATCTTGATTTCAACTTTTGTGAACATTGTATATATGGAAAGTAAAACTGTGTTTAGTTTTACTCGAGTTCTCATAAGTCTTCTGGTGTATTGGATCTTATTCATTCTGATGTGTTTGGTCTTGTTAATGTTCCTTAAATATCTAGATCTGTATATTTTGTATCTTTCATAGATGATTACAGTAGGACATGGATTTATTTTTCTCAGAAGCAAATCTAAAGTCTTTAGTCAATTCAAAGAGTTTAAATCTTTTGTTTAGAATCAGACTAGTAAAAAGATTAAGTGTTTGAGAACTGACAATGATGGTGAGTTCTATTCCACATAATTCAATAAGTTCTGCAAAGAACATGGGATTGAAAGACATAAGACAACTCCATACACCCTGCAGCAAAATGGAGTTGTAGAGAGGATGAACATGACACTGATGGAGAAGGCTAGGAGTATGCTTAGTGGATCTAGCCTTGAACAGAAGTTTTGGGTTGAAGCTATTGCCACTACTTGCTACCTGGTAAATAGGTCTCCTACATCATCTCTTGTTGGTAAGACACCCATGAAGGTGTGGTCTGGTAAGAATCCTTCAATAAGACATCTTCATGTTTTTGGTTGAGGCATATGCTCACGTGCCTAGTGAGAAGAGGTTAAAATTAGAGAACAAGATTGTTAAGTGTATCTTCATTGGTTATGGTGTCAGTGTGAAGGGATACAATCTTTGGGATCCTATGGCCAAAAAAGTTTTGTATAGCAGAAGTGTTATTTTCAGAGAGCTAACACCTTCTTCCACTATTCTACAGCTAGAAGAGAAATAAAAGAAAGAGGATGTGGTTTAGTCACCCACTACCCCTGAGAAGACTGAACCAACAGACACTATGAGACCTGATGATGAGGAGAGCTCTAGCAGCTCTGAAAGCTCAGAAGAAGAAGCAGAACCTCAACCTTGGCCTTTGAGGAGGTCCACACAAAATAGGAAGGAACCTGAGAGGTTTGGTTATACATTACTTGATTCTAGTTGTGCTTTTTCTTTGCTTACTAATGTTGATGAGCCTAGAACTATGACAGAGGCTATGGGCATGAAAGATGCAGGTTCCTGGAAGGAGCCATGGAATATGAGATGACTTCTTTGGAAAAGAATAAAACTTGAGACTTGGTGCCTTTGCCTAATGGATAGAAACTTGTTGGATGCAAATGGGTTTTCAAGAAGAAATTTGGTGCAGATAGCAATGTTTAGAAGTATAAGGCTAGATTGGTTGAGAAGGGGTACTCATAAGTGGAGGGAATTGATTATAGTGAAGTTTTCTCTCCCGTTGCAAAGAAGACATCTATTCGGTTCCTATTATGTCTTGCAATAACTTATGATTTAGAAGTGGAGTAGATGGATGTGAAGATAATATTCCTTCATGGTGACTTGGAGGAAGAGATTTATGTCACAACTAGAGCATTACATAGAAAAAGGTAAAGAAAATTTGGTTTGCAAGTTAAAGAAGTCTTTGTATGGATTGAAACAATCTCCTAGGATGTGGGACTTGAAGTTTTATGCCTTTGTGTTGTCTATTGGATTTATGAGATCGAAATCAGATCATTGTGTGTATTACAAGTTTGACAATGATCGTATTCTCATTATTGCACTATATGTTGATGATATGTTGCTGATTGGGAATGGTAAGAATATGATTTCTGATTTGAAGTCTCAGTTGTTAGCACAGTTTGAGATGAAAAACTTAGGGGCAACCAAGTACATTCTAGTAATGGAAATCAGAAGAGACAACAAACATAAAACTTTGGTTAAGCCAGAGTAAGTATGTGAAGATTGTGTTGGATAGATTTAGCATGACAGATTGTAGACCATTGTTTGTTCCTGTTTCTTTGGGGACAAAGTTATTTGTTAATGATTGTCCAAAGTCTCCTTCTGAGATGGAGGATATGAGCAGAGTACCTAATGCTAGCGCTGTTGGTAGTTTGATGTATGCTATGGTATGTACAAGACTAGACATTGCTTAAGCAGTGGGAGTCCTTAGTCGATTTATGGCTAATCCTGGATGGGTACACTGGGATGCAGTAAAGAGAGTGTTCATATATTTGCGGGGTACTTCCAAGTATTCCCTATGTTATCATGGTCATCCTATAGGACCTCCGCATTATGTATGTATTCATGGATTTGTGGATTTTGATTGGGTAGGTGACATTGACAGCAGAAGATCCACTAGTGCTTATGTGTTTACTATGTTTAGTGGTGTAATTAGTTGGATGAGTAAACGACAACCTGTGGTTTCTTTGTCCATGACAGAAACTGAGTATATGGCAGCAACTCATGCTTGTAAGGAATCCATTTGGCTTAAGAGGTTGTGTTCATATATTGGTGTTGATGCAAGACAAATTACTATATGTTGTGACAGTCAGAGTGTGATTTGCTTAGTAAAGAATCTAACTTTCCATGCCAGAACAAATCATATTGATGTACAATTTCATTTTGTGTGAGACATGGTAGAGGATGGGAAGGTGATATTGGATAAAGTAGACACTTTGAAGAATGTTGCAGATGCATTAACGAAACCAGTGGGCATAAAGAAGTTCAGATGGTGTTCAGAGTCTATGGGCCTCTTAGCCCCTAGCAATTAAATCTTGTCATTTCTTTTGGCTCTTGCAAGGTGTTCGACAAGTGGGAGAATGTTGGGAATTAAGGTGTCTCAACCTTTGCAAATTCCTAGCATTATTTATTTAATTGTATATTTATTTATTGCCTAATATTGTATTTACTTGAACATTCAGTTTGGTCACTTAGTTGAGATGGCACGGTGACATGTCATCTTACTTGGAATATGACTTGGATGGTCAATTCAAACCTACATGGATTTGGGCGTCCCATTTGAGGTGGCACTATTATGCCATGTGTCGACATCTTGTGGTATGTGGAAGAGGATATTCCATATGACAGAATCTATGATGCATAAGAGCCAAGTTTGGAGATTCCTATGACAAGTGGTGACAAGTGTCAGTGAGTATCTTTGCATGAGGGAAAAGCATCTTTGGGCGCCCAAGTTGGGCTATGACATGTTGTAAGAGGAATATGCTATATTTAGCATTGTATGATTGATTCTCTTTCAAAATTTAAGGTTGTTATGTTGGGAAAATCTATGATAGCTATAAGATGCGTAAGAGCAGATGTCTGTCATAGTCTATTTTTAGCCTTGGAGCGTTCCATGTTGGGAAAGTCAAACCTGCCATGTATGACAGATGTAATGGATGTATTTGCAGCAAGGACAAGTTTCCTTTGATGTGGGATAATGGCCGGTGGATGCCTATCCCAAGATGCTTCCATAATATGCATTGTAATCTCTATATATTGCATAGTTTGGAGTTGTAGTTGCATAGTATTTTTATAGGTACTGTTATACTGCCAGAATAACTCAAGATTCAACATTTGAAGACTCTTGGAAAAACTTGCATTGCAAGTGTATTGTAAACTGTAATTGTTTCAGATAATACATTGTGCAGGTTTTAGAGTGTGGGTTTTTTCACCTGAAAAGGTTTTCCCCATGATACATCTTGTGTCTACTTCTCTCTGTCTACATTCTTGTATTGTGTTTGCTGCTGTAATATCTTTGATATAATTTTAATATTGCTGCAATTGTAAGGGTTAAAATAAATTTGCATATCTCTCCCCTCATTAGATTAGTTTAGGAAGCGATTTCTGCACACCTAGCTTCCTTTCAACACCAAGGGTTTAGGCTATGGAAGACCACATGAGTCATCAACAACAGGTACTTTCAAGACTCAAGGAGAATTTATCCATGGCACAAAATTGCATGAAATTATAAGCTAACCAACATTGTAGAAAAAGGAGTTTTGAAGTGGGTGATTGAGTTTTCCTAAGATTGCAATCTTATAAGAAAATTTCCTTGAAGAAAAAAATAAAGAATAATAAGTTGTCACCAAAATATTATGGACCATACTAGATTCTATAGAAGATTGGAAACATGTAGCCTACAAACTTGAGTTACCTCCAACAACCAAGATATGTCTAGTTTTTCATGCCTCATGTTTAAAGAAGGTGATTGGTCAATAAATCGTTACACAAATAGTGTTACCAAATCTAGATGAACAAGGAAGAATCATCTTGGATCCAAAGTTAATTTTCCAAACACACAAAAAACTTGAGGACTAGGAAAATCATAGAGTACCTCATTCAATGGAAGAATTTTCTAAATAAAGATGCCACATGGAAAGATGAAGGTTTTATTTCGAAGCATCCACAATTGACTAGCATTAAGTACAATGCATCTCCAAAGGGGGGGCATGCTACACCCTTAATCCTATAGTGTGTATAGGGTTATGAATAGTTGTCTTGTGGCTACCTTAACTCTTAATTAAGTTATATATGATTATTATTATAGTCTTATTTAGATATTTAAGTCGCCTTAATTGATATAATTAGGTGTCCAAGTCAAGGTGATATGTAAGGCATAAGTAGAGTATATATAAGAGGTAGTTAATGTTATTTTATCATCATATTGTGAATTATGTTCTTATTGGAGATATTTTGAGGTTTGCCCCGTTGAAGTGGCTTATTACTCTCAAGTATTTGCAACTTATTTTCTATTATATTCTTCTCTTGTACAAGTTATTTCATTACACAAAATTTTAAAATATATATTAATTTGAAACTATTAAAAATTTAATTTATTACACTTTTCAAAATAAAAGAAAAACAAAAGAAACACCAAAATAATGAATGGTGCCTTTTTCAAAAGTTAAAAAAATTACATATAAAAGTAAAACCAGTGTATCACAAAAAAAAATAGCTCTTCAAATAAAAATAAAGTAAATAATGTAGATAAAATTAAATAAAAATAAAAATTTATGTGTTTATGTATGTATGTTATAAATACAATAGTTCTAGAGTAAAATAAAATAGCTCAAGACTACCCTGTTAATGGGGTTGATGCTCTACATTGTACAATGTTTATGTTGGTGTTTGGCTCTAGTTTTTAATAAGTTCCTAGACCTCAAAACCGGGGTTTTACATTAAAAAATAGCTCAAGATTGATATCTTGCATTTTTTAAATAGATGAAACATATTTAAAATATCTACACTAGTGTAAAATAATTTTATAGTAAAGTAAATTAATTCTTAATTTAAAATAGATTTATAATAAAATAAATTAACTCTAAAGTAAAATAAATTAAAGACAACAAATGATGTGACCATTTGAATAAAAACAAAATAAAAAATTACTTATAATATAATATTTACTACATTTTCAAAATAAGATCAAAATAAAAGAAAATATTAGAAAAAAAAGAGAAGGAAATAACAAAAAAAAGCAAAAAAAATCAAGAAACAATAGTAAAAGAAAAGGTAAGAGTGATTAAATATTTATTTTATTTTTTATATTTATTTTTAATAGTTTGTAATTTGTGTGTTAATGCTTTGATTGTGTAATGTTGATACATACATATTGTTAATGTTGTTACATAAGAATCTTATTTATTTAATTAGTATTATTAAAAAATAATTAAATAACAAATATCTTGACCAATTAAATAAATAATGTGTTGATCATCAATACATTGGGTTTGATGGATGACCTTTCTATATAAAAATAGAGCATAAAAACATAACCATTTCACATAATAAGTTGAAGTTAAAGAATTTTAAGTTAAACTTTATTACTATTTGAAATGGTAAAAATTATATACCTTGTAGTTTTATTACTATATATCTATATACACATAATATATTTGGATTTTTGTAATTGTTAAGGGCTACAAAATTAGACAATTATTTAATTTATTATAAACTAGCATATCTATCTTAGATTAATCTATAAAAGATATTCATAGATATCATTGTAGAGATGTTTATTACTTATATCACAAATCTTGTCAAAAATAGGCACCTTGAGATCTCTTAGTCTCTTTTACATAGACTTATCTAAAATAGGTAGACTAACTTTTAACTTTTTTAATATATATTTTTTAATTTGAACTTTACTTTAAATTTAGTTTAACTTTAATTTAACTTTAATTTAAATTTAGTTATATTATATTTTAGTTTAGTTTTATTTAAATTTAAATTAGTTTTCTTAAAATTTAATTTATTTTTATTTAAATTTTAGTGTAATTTTATTATAAGGATTTTTTTAAAATAATATTTAAAATTCTTTTATATCTTAAAGTTGTAAAAAAGCTAAATTGAAAGTAAATCTCTTTCATGTACTTTAAAAAAAATTAGAGTAAAATTTTTAAAAATGAAATAAGATAAGTCAACATTTTGTTGGGTAAGTACATGGAAATTGGGGACCAAAAGGGGTCAAAAGTGACTAATTTTTTAAATCAACAAAAACTAATCATTGACAAGTAATTCAAATACCCATACTCAAAATTTCAAGATGTGATAAGAACAAGATTAGTAGTGCTCGAATCTAGTTTCCAAACTATTATGGAGATTAAAAGAGTCAAATAGGAGAAGCACACAAAGTAGTCATGTTTTTGTTAGAAAAACATAACATAGTGTCAGGTGTGCTTCCCCTAACATCTTAATTTTATTATTATTTTATAAATACCTTTGCTAGAAAGTTACATAACATCATGTAGTTTATACCTAATTTTTAGTGAATATAGTATTTTTTTACTAATTTTTGAAGTGGAAACATCCTAAAAATAGAAAATTGAGTTTCCCCCTTAATTTTGAGAAAACTTATTTTAAAAAATATGTATAGAGTGGAGTCTAAAATATAAAAATTTATTTTTTTCAAATTTCAATGAGAAGATAAAAAATGATACCAAAAAAAGCTATACATAGGTTTTTGGCAAAAAATGAAGGCACTAGAAAAAGTAATTAAAGATCAAATCCTTAATGTATTTGTATTGTACAAAAAATAGTATGGTTATAAAAGGTAAGATAAAGCTTCACGTTATTCTGGCATTTTCTTAGAATAATGTCTTAAAATGTGCAAACCTATAGAGAACACACTCAATATTTTCTTGTTTTTTATGTTTTATGAAAAACATGTATTTGAACACCTTACATGCAATTCTAAACTTTTAGCTTAGATATGCAAACCAAATCCAAGCTTGAGGGTGGTATTCTAAAGCAACTTCAAATGAAACATGTGTTCATTACAACACATGCATTTTTTTGTTTTTAAAATAATTATAATGCGAACGTGTTATAATACACTAGTGTTATGGATCCAAATTTCTAAGCGATAATGTGGATGCAGTATAATGTGAGCATATTATAACCTGCTCTTGTTATGTGATATTTAAAAAAAAAATTACCACTTTTTGGCCCCCCAACTTTATGCACTTACCATGTTACACTTTTGTGAAAAACACGTAGCATTCAATATAAATGGTGTATTTGATTCACATTTATGGGTAATGTTATTGTGTTGAATTATTGTATCTAATGCCTAATAAATTTGCAACAACATCTATGGTATCAACCTTATAAATCATCAAGGAGAAATAAGGTATATAAATAGTTTTTTCTTTTCTCCATTCACTACCCATTCATCCCTATCATAATACATAAATACTAACAATAATAAATTCTAAGTATCTAGGAAAATTATGCCCATATACAAAGATTTCTTTATAAGAAAGTGTAATTAATAGAGTGAATCTCTTTTACATACTACCTCAGTACCATGTGTTGTTCCCTTTCATGTACTTTAAGGTCTCTCTAATGTATGGTTATCTACATAGAGAGGACTAGCTTCTTTTATGTATTGATAGACCTATATCAAAAGGGTAGGTATATAGAAATGTTAGATATATCAAACTAGAAGTATATAGAAAGGGGAATCTTTTTGGAGAGATAAAGAACCCTCATATTAAAATGACTTCAAATGCTTTAAAAATCATGCTTCTTCACTCCAACTAGGGGGTAATAAGAAAAATTTACAAATAGGAAACATTGCTCTTCCATGAATAAATTGACCATCTCTACAAATACAAATGACAAAAAATTTTAAATTTTCAATATAAATATATTGTATGGTAACAAAATTATGTCAAATTGTAAGTTATTATCTAAATCATTTATGTAAATATTGAACATATTTTATAGTTATTTAATTGTTTGATTGTATACTATTTATGTCTAAAAATATTCACAAACACTATACAATAATATGTCACCCACTATTTCCCAAGGAGCTATTTCTAGTTTTAAGAATGGTGTTCTTAGTCTCAAACCTCTAATCCAAATATTGAATGTGAAGAAAATAAGTAGTAAAGAGAATTCAAAAGAATTCCAAACATTATTATGATGGGGTTGAAAAATACTTAGCTTTATTAACTAGTTGATTGCAACGAATTTGTTATCTCTAGCATTCTCAAAAGAGGGACAATATTACAAATCAATGACTATAAATGTCACAATATGAACTGGACCCTTATGGATGTTTTTATTGCTAAGGCAAGCCTTATGGATGTTGATCTTGTTGGTAACCCTTTCACTTGGTCTAATAGGTGGGTGTGGAGTAATCTTATTCGAGTTAAGTTGGACCATTTTCTCATTTCTTTGACTTGGGGCATAACTACTAGCCTATATCTTTCTACTCTTCCTAGAGTGTTCTCTGATCATAGCCCTCTATTGCTTAACTAGTCTTCTCAGACTAGAAAAGGACTGTTGCCTTTCCACTATGAGATTACATGGGCTTCCCATCCAGATTTTAGGGATTGAGTTGAAGATTGGTGGAACTCCCCCATGTAAAGGGACTACTAAGTTTTGATTTGTGTAGAAGGTTAAGCATATTAAGGAGAGGGTTAAGGGCTAGAATAGATATACTTTTGGTCATGTTTTTAAACAAAAGGAATCTATTTCCATAAACTTAAGGATATTTAGTAATGCATGGCTTATGGTCAAACTGATGATGATACTTGTAATAAATAAATAAAAGCCCCGAGAGAGGGCTAGCATAAACTTGTTTTAAGGGAAGAAACTTTTTAGAAGCAAAAGTACAGAATCCAATGATTGACTAAGGGAGATCAAAATACCAAGCTCTTTCATCAATCTACTCTTAGACATAGCAAAAGGAATACCATATCTAAACTTATGTCTATGGATGGTTTTATGGTCACAACTAAAGAGAAGATAGGAGAAATTAGTACCCGATTCTTTCAAAATAACTTAAAGGCTCAAAGGTAGGATGCAAGACATAACAATGATAAGTTATTGGAAGTGATTCCTCCCATTTTTCTAAGAGGATCTAATGAAATTGTGACTAAGGAGGTGTGTGAAGAATTTAAAACTATTATCTTCTCTTTTAGGGATTTTAAGGCTTCTAGTCCTAATGGTTTCCCTCCATTGTTCTTCCAAGATTTTTATCATGGGAAATGATGTTACTACTACTGCTAGATAATTTTCTAAATCAAGAAGACTACTGAAGAAAATTAATAACACTTTCTTTGTTCTTGTTCCAAATAAGGGGGATGTTACTTCCATAATTGATTATAGACCTATAAGCCTTTTTTATACTATCTATAAGGTCTTCTTTGAGATTTTGGTCTTTCATATATTCAACGTTTCCTCTCCAAACTTATATCACAAAATAAAAAATGGTTCATTTCAGGGAGACAAAATCTTGATGCGATTCTTACTACCCACAAGGTCTTTCATTCTATGGAGAAAAGAAAGAAGAAAGGTATGGCTATTAAGTTCGATATTTCTAAATCTTATGATAGAGTGTCCTAGGATCTTTTGTTTGTTGTTTTGAGAAAGTTTGAATTCAGGGGTAAAATGCTTCAACTAATTCAAGAATGTGTTTCCCCTTCTAGATTTTGTGTCATCATCAATAGTATTCCTAAAGGGTTCTTTAGTAGTGGGAGAGGTCTTAGGAAGGGAGATCATGTTTCTCCCTACCTCTTCATCATTGTGGCTGAGGTTCTTGGTAGAAATATTTCTAAACTTATTTATTCTCATGCTTCGATTGGTGTGAAGTATGACACTACTCTAAACCCCTCTTCCCACCAACAATTTGTATGACACCATCTTGTTTGGTAATCCTTCTCTGGTTGAATCTTATGTTTGGAAGGATGTGTTGAACAGGTATGCTGCAGTCTCAAGGTAGCATATAGAATATGAGAAATGTGTGCTCTATTTATTTAATATAGGAACTTATTTGTAGTAGAAGATTGCTAATGTTTTGGGTTGTGTGAGAGTTGAATTTCCAACCACTTATTTTGGTTTGCCTCTCTCTATGAAGAAGATTCCTCCAAATTATTGGAATGGTATAGTGGAACGCATTCACAAAAAACTTGTTGGATATAAAGGTGAATTGTTGAGTCAAGCTATTAAGTTCCAACTATTGAAGGCTTCCCTTAAAAGTATTCCAATGTATTTTTTAGTATTCCAACGTATTTTTTATCCTTGTTTAAGATTCAAAAGCTTATAGGAGAGAAAATTGGGCAAATTCAAAAAACTTTTATGTGGACTAGGCTAGAAGAGAAGAAAATATTTTCCTTGGTAAGTTGGGATGTTGTTTGTAAACCCAAATGTAATGGGGGGTTGGGATTGAGGAAAATTCAATTGTTTAATAAAGTTCTTATGGCCAAGGTTGGCTAGAGTTTGGCTAAGGATAGCAAAGATTGGGATCTTATTATGAATGAAAAATATCTTCAAAATAGAGATGTTACTCATTTATTCAACTGGAACCTAATCTTCCCAAAGGTTTTGTCATATGGAACAATCTGATCAAGACTAGGGGTTGTTGCATAAAGGTCTTAGATGGAAGGTTGGAGTGGAGGATAGGATCTAGTTTTGGGACGATAGCTAGATGGACTTTATCCCTTTTCTTCTTATAACAACTTTGCTCAGTTGATTTAGCCTCTTTCAAACATTTTGGGGACCTATTTGGAAGGGTGTGTTGTTAAGGATGGTTTTAACACTAGATGGAAGAACTTTCGGGACTATTTCACTATTGAAAATATAATTTATGGGGTCATTATTGCATTTCAAAAGTGCTTTAATTCTTTCCATTTAGTTGGTCACAATAGGGATGATTAGGTAATATGGGATCCCCATCCTATAGGGAATTATACTATTGTTTCTAGGTATTCCTTGCTCCTCAACTTGCCGAGGGTTGAATCAAATTGGAAGATTATTTGGAACAACAATTTGATTCCCAAAATTAATTTCTTCTAGTGGATTTCAACTCATAATAGGATCCTAACTTAGAATAACTTATTAAAAAGAGGTTTTTAATTTCCTAGTAGGTGTTACTTATGCTACTCTCATGAGGAAAGTATAAATCATATGGTCTTGTATTGTATTTTTTCAAGGGAAATATGGGAAGCTATCATTATCAAATTTGAGATAAATTGGGTTATAACTAGGGATATTAACACTTTTGTATATTTTTTGAATTCTAATTCTCTCTTCAAGAACCTTGTTTTGAGGGAATTATGGCATCAAACCTTCCCTCATGTGGCCTAGGCAATCTAGAAATAAAGGAATAATAGGGTTTTTAGGGATGTTAGAAGGGATGATGTGGAAGTGTTACATTCTATTTGTTTCTCTATTCATGCAAATGTGACTATTACAAAAGTTAAAATACCAAAGGCTACCCCTTCATCTCAAGAAGTTAAAATTATTCGTAATTGGGGTATTACTAAAGATTTATTTAATGTTTATTTCAAGAAGGCAATAATTAGGAGACAGACAAAATGGAAGTGTCCTCCTGATGGATGGGCTATTAAACTTAATAATGATGGTTCTTTGAAGTAGAATCTAGGTCTAGTATAGGTTGGGGCATTATAAAAAATGATAGAGGTGAGATGATTGAAAGTTATGTTGTCTACATTGGTAGGAAAACTAATAAGGTGGTTGATTGCTGCTTGGTAGGGGGTGAAAAGAGTAATCTCTAGAGGTAACCTTAACCTACAAATTGAAGGAGACTCTAAAATTGTTATTGATTTAATTAAGGGTGAGGTGACTCTAGCTTAGAATTTAAGTGATCACATATTGGATATTCAAGCTCTTTTAAAACAATTTAAGCACTATGGTGTTAACCATGCCTATCATGAAGGAAACAAAGTTCTAGATGGTTTGGCTAATGTTGGTCTTAATATCATGGATTGGAGCTACTGGACTACAATTACTAATTTGCCTAACTCAATTACCCCATTGATAAGAAATGAGTTTTCATGCCATGATGGATAGCCTTTTCTTTTACTAGGTAAGGTCTATAGTTATCATTATTGGAATGCATAGTTTGAGTAATATGATTCATCATATTTTCACCTTAAAGGTTGATAAAAATCTAGGTTTAATGGTTATATTAAGGGTCAGTTAGGACATCAAGGATAGATATTATAATTTGTGTTATAGTCACATGGGGTGTATCTTTAATCACATCTATCAAGTTTCCTCTCATCACTTCATTATGATGGTTATTTGTACTTACATCTCCTTAAGTTCATATGATGTGATTTATCAAATGATTACCTATTATGTTCATCCATTTAAAATTGGATTTAAGTGTCCAAATATGATGTCTTCCCATAATTGGAGTGATACTTACATATTTCTTCACACCCCACCCTCATTTATTATTTTTGTTGTGAGCTTCAAGCTAAGTTTATTCAAGAATTTTCTAGGTTTGGCCATAATGGGAGGGGAAAGGATTTTGGTAGAGACATCTTCTTGTATGAAGATGTAGTGTAATAATACGCTATGAGAAATTGTCCTTAAGGGTGGTATTACTCCTTACTTTCAAGCTATGAATGGTCATGATGAGGTGTTATCGTACCAATTTGTGAAATCTTGGAATCAAAGAAAAGTGGTTGTGGGTGGTATCAAGTTCATTTTCATAGAGGAAATGATCAATCACATGACTAGAGTGAGTTTTCTAGGCTAAAAGATGAAAGGCAAGGTCACAGTAAAGACAAAGAATTCATTGAATCATTCCTTGAAGAGGGTGAATCATTGACTAAATATTAGAATGATTTCAAGCAGTGCAATCTTCCCCATCATTCGAATGATGTCATTTGGTGCCTGATTAAGTATTTTATACTTGAAGGTAGATTTACTTGTGTGCATGCTTATCATTTGCCTTTGATAGATTATCTTAGACATAAAAATTTTATTAGCTTTCCTTTTTATGTCTTCTCCTCTTTTGAGACCTCTGTTCTTAGTGGTATTGATTGCCCATTGCATTAAGGCCTCATTCACTATCTTTACCAATTTAACCTTCACCTTACCCCTACCCCTTATTTAATCCCTCCTATGCATGATACTGATGATTCATCCCATGATCTAGCCAATTTGAAGGTTGACAATCCCAAGGATAATAATAAACCTCCTAGAGTTACCCCTACTATGAAGTCCCTTGTTGTGAAGCCCAATGTACAAGACAATAAAATAATAAAATAGCCCCTCATCCTCCTGAAGAAATTATAATTTCTCTGAAAGGTGATAAGTTTGATAATGTTGTCGATACTCCATTTAATATTGAGGGGATAAAACATAAGAGCATCAAAATAAAGTCTGGTATTGCTAAGATGGCTATTAATGCCAAGTTTGTTGTTGATGAGCTTAAGCAAACTGTTATTGATAAAACCCCCACCATGAAGACCTCAAAAGTCAAATAGAAGGTGGTTGAAAATAAGACTAAAATGGGTTTTGTGGAAATTAATGCATCTAGGAGTGGGAGAAGATCTACTAGAATTGCTAGTAATCTTAGCTACATTATGAATAAAGATACTTTGGAGGTAGGTAGTAAGCAAGTGACTAAAGGGGCTTATAACAAAATTATAGAGGATATTTTCACTGATTCTAATTCTATTCCTTCTTATAAGTCACAGAGCACTGATAGTGTTTCTAGCAAGGAGGAGCATTTTCCCCCTAAGGAATCAAAAAATGTTTTACTTGGAACCCATGTTCATGTTGATTTACCTATAGAAGGATAGGATGTGTTTTCGAAGGGGCATAATTGCATCAGTTGTGACACCAAGTGGGCTAAGCCAATTGAGAACTTGATGTGGCTTGGAGAAAAATTAATAATTTTGAGGATGTTATTGCTAAAATTGTCAATCTCAGTAAGGATGTGATGTAGTCTTCTGCTACAAGTATTGTGTTACTATAGTCCAAGCTTAGGAAGAGGAAGCAGGTTTATGAGGATAAAGCAGAGCATTCCAAGAAGAAGTTGAAATCTAAATGGATTTAAGAGGACTATGGTGAGACTCCTGCTTGGGAGATGACATTAAATATCCTAAGGAATGGTGGAATTTGATTACCCTCCATGGGCATGCTTAGTTTGTTTTTCTATATTCTCTGTGTTGTCTTAGTGTTGTTTTGTATTGTTTTGGTGTTGCTTGTGTGTAGCTTCTTTTTTTGTTCTATATGTCTATTGGTCTATGTTGCTACTATGGTAGCCTTTTGAACTCTATTTTGGTATAAAGAGACTAGGACCCTTATTTCCCTATTTAATATATAAAAAACAATATACACAATCACGTGTAAGATTTATTTTCAATTACATAACTAATTTTTTGATCATTTGATATTTGTTTCCAATAATAATATATTTTTTATATTTTATCTTAGGTTCATGATCATTCTCAACATGGATATTATTGAACTAGTTTCTAGTATTGTATCATTCAAACATATCATTGATGACACTATCTAAGATGGAAGTGATACCTCTTTATAATTGCATTGCAATGATGTTGCGATGTAATCCTTAAATATTAGTTATCTTGCATGGCCATTAATGAATGGCAACTTACAATGCCAACAAAAAGTGTAGGTGCCAGATGGAACTAATCCAAGTGTGCAAAAACATTTCCTAAATGTGATAATAAATATCTATTTAGAGTTTTCCTTGAAGATTATGATGGTTGTATATGGGTAACAATTTTTTTATGATGTCGGTATTGTAATATTCAGCATTAGAGTTGGATATTTGTTCATTGACATTTAGAATCATAAAGTGGATCGATGGAAAGTTAAATAATAGTTATATCTTATTTATTTTATGTTGCAAACCAAATTAGACAATTTCCATTTAGATCTTATTGTTAAATGTGTAATAGCAAAGGAAAAAACCATTGACTTTGTTGATGAAAGAAAGTATATCTTGTGTTCTTTTGGTTGTTTACTTCCAACCACTAGATATATGATTCCTTATGGTTTGAATAAAAATTATATTATCCTTATTATGTATCTCTCACATATCTATGTCAAAAAATCTCTTAATATTCTTTATCCATTTATAATTATATTCTTATTTCTTAAGCTGGTTACTCCATTTTGTATACATTGTATATAAGTTATTAATTATATAATGTACATCTATTAGTGGTAGATAGCATGTGACTATCAATTCATTTTTTTATACAATTAGATTAAATGTGTGACTAATACATGACACTTTTAGTTTAAACAATTATATATGTAATCCCTTTCCTATGTGGATATCTAATAGATGAACTTTTATAAGTTTGGAATAGCTTAAACTATCTCAATTATCAATGTATTTGTGTGTAATAACAGAATTTGCATATTCTTATTACACTTTTGTGTCCATTTTAGCCCTTATCCCATGTGTGTGCTTTGTGTAATGTTTTGACCTTTTTTCCCAGCATATGTCATCCCTGGCCTTGTTTTTTCCCTAGCCTTGTTAAGCCTTCCTAAATGCTTCTTTTCATTTAATTTTTTTCCCCTTCCTATGTCCTAATCCTTCATTTAATTTTCCTTTTATTTTTTACTCCTTTACCACCTTGTTAAGCCTCAAGTTGTTTATCCTAGCCTTATCCCATGTGTAAACCCTACCTTTCCCCTTCCTAAAACATGTCTAAACAAGCAAATAATCAATGTGTACACCTACCCCTAGATGGCCCCCTTTGAGCCTAAGGTCCTTAAGAATTTGAGCTTAATTTTCATTCATGAACACCACCCACAATTTGCCACCCAATAGGTTGGCCATGCCCCTTTTTCCTCTTTCCAAAAGCTTTGGATGTGTTGTGAATAGATTTATAATGTCAAATCTTCAATAGCTATTGGGGTAAAAAACCCCCTCAAGATGGTGAGGTTGCCTTTATTCAAAGCCAAAATTACAAAAAGTAGGAAAGATGTACAATTTATAAGATATTTTTATTCATTTGGATTTTACAAATATATATGGAAGGAAATATTGTAGAAATAATTAATATGTAGACTTATTAAATAGAATCAGAGTTTAATAAATCTACATAGTACTAGTTATTTAAAAATAAATAATTAAACTTGAAATCAAATTTGTAAATTGTAAAGAAGAGTTCTAAGAAATAATAACATCAAAATTACAGGAGAATTTGGAAAAGGTTGTAAATCTGAGTAGAGAAACTATTAAGAAGTGTACAATGAGCATGAAAATATGTTCAAAGAAGGGTTCAAGACCAAGAAGGATAACTATATGGACTCTAGAACTAGCAAGAAATCCAAAATATACAAGAAAGATAAGAGGGAGAGGGAAAAGAATACAAAATTAGAATTAATAGAGGATTACATCAATTTCATCAATGAAGAGTGGGATGCCATAAAAGAAATGAGTATCTTAGGCTCTCCTTAATTTGGACTTTTGCTATTTATTTGTTGCTTATTTAGCTATTCATTATTGTTGTTAGTGTGGTTTTTTGGTGGTTTAAGCTCAATTTCTCTTTTTTTCTTTCTATTCTTAACTCTTAATGTTTTTATCTAACTTTGTTACTATATAAGTTTGGGGGACCTTTCAAAACCCCCTTTTTTGCCCTCCAATAAAAAACAACAAAATTTAACATAAGAAAAGATAATGTTTGAACTATAGATTGAGACTCAAATTTCTAGTATGGATCTTTACATTATTTTTTAAAAATGTCAAAAGTACAACTCCATTTGTTCTCCCATGTACAACTTTACAATTTTTTTTCAAACTTCAATACCTTTTAAAATTACAAAGACTCATATTTATAGCCTAGGCTCAATAGCTACTAGGAAGTTATGAATAATAAAATAATATTTTAAAACAATATGTGAACTCATAGTCACTTTTGAAATATTAAAGTTTAAATACATTCTAACATAAGGCACATATTTAACCATTACATTTTGCCTTAAAATTGACACTTTGGAAGACTATCTACATGTTTGTAGACACTTAAATTTCACCACATCCTAACATCATCTTCTAACACTAGGCTATCACCACATTACTAATTAATTAAATAATTTTTAACTTATTTAGTTAATAAGGTTAATTCCCTTAATCATCAAAAATAAATAAGTTAATCCATTTCCGCTAAATAGCTAAAATAAATTATAATTTAGTTAATTATTTCATTTAATCTATTTATTCCAAAATAAATAAGATCTATTTTCTTCATTTTAAATAAAATAAAATCCACTTTCTCCATTTTAAATTAAAAGAATCCAATTAAAAATTCAAATAGTCACATGACCAACTAATAAGCAAAATTCAAACTAATCTTACATCTCCAGTATCCATCTTCATAATACATCTTTAAATCCCAACCATTCACATAAAGATATAGCCCTAAAAGCAACCCTAATAGACAACATTTAGAAAAGTCATATCAACCAATCTTATCCATCCATTTGCACATAATCTTAACCATTCATCCTTTATCTTTCTCTAAAAGCTAATGCATCTCAACATAATACATCTTTGAATCTCAACTATTCAGATATCAATCAAAAATATAAAATAACAACCTATTCCTTCATCAAACTATCCTCATGAGCTTAATAAGCACATCCTGCAAAAATCTTCAACAATCCTTAAGCAATCACATCAATCACATTAAAAGAAAATCCATATGTAACAAAAGAGACTCTTTCTTTGGTAAGTGAAGGTGGGAACATTTTATTTGGTCTTCTTTATTGCTCAATCTAAGGTTATGCTTGATTTATAATAAATGGTTTAATATTGTTTTAATCTTTTTACATTTTGTTCTAAATTTTGCATATACATTTTGGCATGCCTTATGGGAGCTTGTCCCTCAAGTCAAACCTTGGTTTTGCAATTTTAAATTTTATTGTCTTACCAATTCTTTCCATTTAAATCCAAATTTCTTACATAGGGTCATCTATCTCACATAGGTCTTTAAAAAAATGATTTTTGATTCATTTGAAAGAGAAGTTTGAGAGTTTTCTAAAAAGTGATCACATGAATGATTTAGCTCAATATCGAGGGAGATATGGAGATTTTAAGTTGACCCTATGATTCTGATCTTTTAGAAAAAAAATGCACAACTTTTGGGAAAAATTCATATCTTGTAATCTAGGTGAGGAAATCGCATTCTATTTTTTCAAGTGGATAAAAATATTTAAATCTACTTTTGTATAATATTTCCTTTTTAGATCTATGGTAGAAAAACATATTTCTTGAAATTTGGCATAAATTTTGCATACAGAATCAAATTTTGGCAAACTTTGTTTTGAAATTTATTACAAATCATAAGGAATCTAGATTTTTCTATTTCATTAGGCTATTTTCTAATTTTATCAAGATTTAGTTTTTATTGCTAATTCTCTCTGAGTGCAAATATAAGTGTATTTCCAAGACTTACATCAATCAAACTACTAATGCTTGTGTGCAAGATTACGAGTCAAAGAGTTTATTTCAATTAAATTTAATCATTCAAAACTTAATCTTAGAATCAATCTTTATTTTAATTTGTGTGCTTGTGTGATTGGTGTTGTGTATGCTCTCCTCATGTACTTCGTGTGATCTTGAGGATCAAAATCAAACTCATTCACTTGTTTGTGTGTATGTGTGATTATTGTTATGTATGCTCTCTTCTTGCACTTCATAAAAACTTGAGGATCAAAAGAAACTAAATCATTTGTATGTTATGTTTGTATGGATAGATTTATGTATTCTCTCCCCTTGCACCTTTGCATGATGTTGGGGATCAAAAACACTCTAAACACTTGTGTTACCTAAGGCATAACATCGTGTATACTATTTCTTGGCACTTTTTGGTGATGTTGAAATAAAAAATGATCATGTCTCCCTTTCATTTATTTTCTTAGGGGTCTAGTGACCTTGGAAGTAACATCCAAGCACTAGCCAAAGCCTGTGTTCTCGCAGGCTATACAAATTCTAAGGAGTTGTTATTTTGGGCTAAGTTGGCATCCACATTATAGTTTTCCAAGTGAAGGGAGGGGGTTACCCTCTCAAACCAAGCCATTATACAACACCCTTGTCTCACAAACTTGGGCCTCATGTACTTTTGGGTATATATTAAGGACACCCTTAGTTGAGCCTTGTGTAAGTCTAGCATAGGAAACCATTCAAACATTTGACACTTATGATGCCCCAATAAGTGGTTATCCCTAGGAAGTTATTCACCACATACCTTTGGATACAAAATAGTGGGCTACATGGTCTCAATCCTCCATAGTTAGTGCTATGAGATATTGGTCTAACACTATTCACAACCAAGTACAGGTAGCTTCAATGGGCTTACAAGATAAACAATCCCACCTAACTAGAGTAGACTGTAGTTGTGTCTACTTTGTCTTCCCTATCCCCTTGTGCCAAACCTATGTGAAACCTAAAATCCAAACAAAAAAAAATACAAAGCCTAACCAAAACAAGCATCATGGAACCCTAGTTCAACAAATTTATTAAACAAGGTAGAACACATTTTCTAAATGACAATGATGATAGTGTTGTATAATTAAGTGATCATAATGATGATAGTTATGACTTGATTAGAGCCAAATATAGTCATGCCCAAGTTGATCACACCAAACCCTAGATGACATTACTATGAGCAAGCTTTCTCTAGGCTATCATTGGCAAACCATGAACAACCTTATAAACCAAGATCCTTTAGACCAAGAGAATGCTAGTACTATATACTCCCTAGGCCAAAATCAAGCATCTATAGGTCATCATCTTGCCAACCCTAACAAGGGAAACACAATTCTATCTCAAAATCCTCAAATCCAATTAATAAAATAGCAAACAAAAGGCTTAGATCCTCCCATGTAATTCCTTCATCATCCAAACCTTCACAATCCAATCAACAATATTACCAATCATCCAATCAACCATCTTATCCTACCTTATCCAAACAATCTACAAAGGATATTCTCCAAGGACTAAAAGTGAGGAACCATAATCAAGAGTATGAATTTGATGACTACAAGCATGTTGTTGATAATGGGGGTACCAATTCAAACTATGTTCAAGATGTCCAAGATTATCATAGCACGACCAATTAATCCAAGCAAGAGACTAAACAAAGACAATATACTCCTTTGGGAGAGTTTTTAGAAGCAATGTTTCACATGCTAGTCAAGGATAACAAGATAATCATTTCCTTTACCAAGACTTTTGATGAAAACAAGACAAATCCCAAATGGTAGAGAGAACTCAAGTATTCTATTTAACATAGAATCAAAGGACATTCCATTAATCACTACCAAGAGTTTAAGGATAACATTCAAGATCTAATTGATAATCAAACTATTAAAATCATTTGTACATCCATGCAATAAGCTTAACCAAGAAATTTCATGAGATACATAAAATCCATAAGATCTAAGATACATAAGAGCCACAAGAGCTAAAGACATTCCACTAATTAGTGCACAAGATTAAAGAGCTATATCTAGGATCTAACCCACAAAGGGGATCTTGAAGTGAAATAAAGTACATGTTCCATCTTATCAAAGAAGAAATTAAATCTATATCAAGAGCTCATTCCAAAGCATAATCAACCTTACTCATAAACAATTCAAGGCCCAGACATCCAAGCCCTTTTCCATCCATTAAATATAACAATCCCTCAAGATCAAGAGACCCAAACTGATTCCATCTATCATATAGCAATCTCCCAAGATCACAAGACCCAAACCCATTCCATCCCCCATACAACAAACCCCCAATATCAAGATACTACCGATCATCCAATAAATCATCCTTTCCATGATAAGACTAATGATCCCCTTGAACACATAGACAAGAAAAAAAATCATACCAAGCATATTGGCAATCAAGTTGTAAATAATGTTGATCACATCAAGCATGAGGATAAGAAAGTCATGATTGATTCTATTGAGCATATAATTGATCAAGACATGATAAGGATGAATGATGAGAAAGTGCAAACATCCTATCACCTTGGTCTAGCTATATTTATCAAATTATGTTTACTTGAGAATGATAAAGTGACAAGTTCTAGTGGTTCTTAGTTATACAATGAAGGACTCGTATAATGTTTTAAAAGCAACAAGTATCTTGTCAAAAATAAAATATGTTAACACATGAGTTACAAAGGAAAATAATTGGACCTTCAAGAACAAGACATCCTACAGCTTGTACCACTTTATGTGAATCATGGTCATCAAGGCATTGGATACAAGTCTTCTAATAAGCAATCTAATGATGTTAGTGATACTTTGGCACTCATTGAGGCAACTTCCTCCAATGCAAACATTGACATAGAGACCATCCATAGTCCCTATGAACATCTTGCTACCACCCATCCTTTCACCACCACCTCTATCTATACCATAAACCTGTTGCAAGTATGGGCCTAACCAGTGTTGTCATTGATGTCAACATACTCCTGTTGTGTTGATGTCAAGGATTGGATGAGCTGTGTGCTGAGGATATTGAGAAAATTAGCCCTATCAGAAACAAAGAAGGACAGTGAAGATAGTGAAGTTCTATAAAGTAAAAATCCCAGTCAGTTGAAGATCAGAGTATGCGCATCAAAGGGTTTGCAAATATGTGTCTGAAGGTGCTCCATCCAAGATTTCAGAGATCCACATGAAAATTTAGAGAAGCTATGGCCATATGAATAAAATTAGTTCTGGTAGCTTCTCAGAGGTGACAAAGTGGCACAAATAGGTCCGGTGACATCTAGAAATGCAATATCTTGTTCTGCGGATCTGGTGGCGTATTTGGGAAGCTAATGTGAATTGACAACTCAATTGGTTCATGGTTTGGAGGTCCACAAGCAATCCTTCTAATGTGAAAATGATGACCGACTATGTTCTTGAGGTTCCGAATGAAGATGCGAATGATTTTATTAAGCAGAAGTGGTGCAGATGTTCTTGGTGATTCAAGCAAGCTTGTGGGGGTCTCTAGATTGTGTCCAGTTCATGTTGGTGGTCCGCATTGAAGATTTACCTTTGAGTGATGGTGTTCTTCCTAATCTTGGCCAACTAGATGATTTGCGCATGTTGCGGATGATCTTGAAGATGTTTTGCGAAGCATGGCATGTTCCTCGAAGAAGATTGAAGTCCCAGATATGTGTGGCCGATATTGTAGTGATGCGCATGAAGTTTTTGTAACAAGTCAAGTTGTACTTTTGTAATTGCTCTGTAATAAAATAAAGTATGTGTTGTGCCAACTTTGATGATCATTTCAAAGTCAATGTCATGCATAAATAAGATTTGTGAAGTCATTTAAAAGTGTCTGTGGTCGTGATGAGAAAGTGGTAGAGAAGAGGAGCGAAAAGCAAAGCAGAGGTGTTGAGCTTAAATGGAACTGTCCCAAGCATAGTGAAGATGCTAATCTCCAGTTCAAGTATGTAATCTTTATATTCTTCTGTAGATAGTGTGTCTCCTGTAGGCAATGGGTCTCTTGTGAGCAGTGTGCTCGGGCAGTGAGCCCTAATTGGCAAGTGCCATTTTTCTTGTTCTTTTAATAGAGAATACAATCTTGGGTTAGTCACCCCATAGTTTTTCCCTTAACCGGGTTTCCACGGTAAAAATCTTGGTGTTATATGTGTTGAATATGTTTATGTTCTTGAGTTATTGCATTATGCTTCCATGATTGAATCTTTGTTATGCTGCTGAAATTTAAGAAGGTTTTAAGTGAGTAATGAATATACTTTTGGTGACAACTGATTCACCCCCGTCTTAGTTGTCTGACCTAAAACCAACAATTGGTATTAGATCCAAGTTCCTCTAGAAGAAGCTTGACCACTTGAGGAAATCTAGGATATCGACCTACAAGAAGGACAGTCCAAGGTTTGATGGAACAAACTTCACTGCCTAGAAGAACCGCATGGAATGTCACTTACAATGCATGGGATATCAGTATTGGAACATAACCTCAACTAAATATGTTCCTCCAAGGAATAGGCCAACAACTATAGATGAAGTCAGAGATGTAGAAAATAATCTTCGAGCTAAAGAAGCCCTAGTGAGTGCCTTGTCTAATACAGAGCTGACAAATGTTATGGGATTAAAGACTGCTTATGAAATTTGGACAAAGCTTGAAAATCTATATGAAGGAGACAAGTATGTTAAGTGTACCAAGCTACAAAGTCTAAAAGGAAAGTTTGAAAACCTAAGGATGAGTGAAGATGAGAACATCACTTTATATATGGCAAAAGTAAATGAGCTTGTATGTGGCATCAGATGTGCTGGTGGAGTACTAGATGAAGATGAAATTGTTGCTAAAGTTCTCAGATCTTTACCTCCTACATATAAACACAAGGTCGCTGCTATTGAGGAAATTAGATCTTTAACAACTATCACAAGGGATCAATTGGTTGGTAAGATATCTACATTTGAATTGGTTGAGTTTGGTGATGCACTTCCCAAGACTAAATCTATTTTCAAAGCTAGTGCATCTATAAAAGGTAAACAAAGATATGACGCAGGAGAAAGTTCCTCAAATAAATCAACATGGTATGATAAAGCAGGAAAAGATTTGGAAGAAGATGAGTCAGAAGCTGCACAACTTGAAGCCCTTATTGCAAAAAGACTGCCAAGAGGATCCGGTAAGTATGAAGGAAAATTGCCTTTCAAATATTTCAATTGCAACAAGATTGGTCATTTTGCCTCAAGATGTCTAGAAAGATTTTCAAGGCCAAACCCAAATAGATCAAGATTCCAAAAGAAGTGTTACTATGTTCAAGAAGATGATGACGAAGGAGTAACAGATGATGAATCTGAGGTAGGAAACAAATCTAAAAGTGACTAGGTGTTTATTGCCATCAAGGAAAAAGATCCAATGCCTACTAAATCTGTCAATCATAAAATGGTAGAAAGGGCTCTGGCTACTCAGGTTGAAGAAAAGGATGAATGGGTCATTGACAACGGATGGTCTCACCATATGACTGGTGACAAGAATAAGTTCATAAACTTGGAAAGATATGAAGGTGGAGTTGTAAAGTTTGGAGATAACTCTGCTGGCAGAATTAAAGGCAGAGGAACCATTTCTTTTGATGGAAAGAACAAAACCAGTGATGTTCTATATGTTAAAGGTATGAAGCATAATCTTCTCAATGTTGGATAGTTGGTGGACAAAGGCTATGATCTCTTATTCAAAAATAGAAAATTCAAGATCTTTGAAAGCTCTAGAACTGAGATTGCATCCAGTACACAGACAAAAGGTAACATCTTCCACTTGGTTGGTACTGGAAAAAGTTGTTTATTTGTTCAAATTGATCAGAGTTGGTTGTGGCATAGGAGAATGTGTCATGTAAATTTTGATAATATAATCAAGATAAGCAATACTCAGGCTGTAAAAGATCTTCCAGGACTAGTGAAACCTACTAACAGTTTGTACAAAGAATGTCAGTTGGGTAAGCATAACAAAGTCACGTTCAAAAGTAAGGAACAATCTTCAACCAGATTGTTAGATTTAGTACACAGTGATCTCTGTGGTCTGACAAGAATAAGGAGTCTGCAAGGAGATTAGCATTTCATGTTGTTGATTGATGACCACTCCCGGATGATGTGGGTAACTTTCTTGAAAGAGAAATCTGAAGCACTTGAGAAATTTAAAATATTCAAGGCTATGGTAGAAAATGAAATTGGCATAAACATAAAATGCCTCAGGTCTGATAGAGGTGGAGAATTCACATCCAGTAAGTTCATATCATTCTGTGAGGAACATGGGATAAGGAGATAGTTATCTACTCCAAGGACTCCACAGCAGAATGGAGTAGTGGAGAGAAAGAACTGGACCATCTAAGAAGCATCTAGAAGCATGATGATGGAAGCAAATATCCCTCAGATCTACTGGAGAGAAGTTGTAAGCACTACTGTCTATACTCTTAATCAAGTACAAATCAGTGGTAATACTGGTAAGACTCCTTATGAACTTTGGTTTGGCATCACTCCTACTGTGAAATATTTCAGAGTTTTTGGTAGTAGATGCTATATCAAAAGAGATGAAGACCTTGGCAAGTTTGATGCTAGAAGTGATGAAGGAATATTCTTGGGATATTCTACTCAAAGCAAAGCATACTGGTGTTATAACAAGAGATTGAGAAAGATTGTAGAAAGTGCAAATGTGAAGGTTGATGAAGGCATGGAAAATCCCTCAAGGTATTATGAGTATGAAGTAGATGATCAGAATGATGTCTCAGATCAAGGAGAACAAGTCCCAACTCTAGTTTAGATTCAAACTGATCTGGAGAATCTTGAAATACAAGAAGAGACATGTTTGCATGAACCTGTTCAAGATTTAGAAGTGCAATAGTTTCCCAAAACTCCCAGATATGTAAGACTAAATCATTCTAAAGACCAGATCATAGGAGATAGAAGAAAAGGTGTTCAAAGAAGAAGAAAAATTGCTCAAGATTTAGTCAAGTATTGTTTGATTTTAAAGATTGAACCAAAAATAGTAAGTGAAGCATGCAATGATGAACGTTGGGTTAACGCAATGGAGGAATTGATGCAGATTGAAAAGAATCACACTTAGGATCTTGTTCCTAGATCTAAGGACAAAAATGTGATTGGGACTAAATGGGTCTTCTAGAATAAACTGAATGACGATGGTGAAGTAATAAGAAACAAAGCCAGATTGGTCTGTAAGGGTTATTCTCAAGTAGAAGGAGTTGACTTTAAAGAAACTTTTGCTCTAGTGGCAAGAATTGAAGTAGTCAGATTATTTCTTGCTTTTGCTGCCTTTAGAGATTTCAAGGTGTATCAGAGGGATGTCAAGTCTACTTTCCTAAATAGTGATTTAGAAGAATAGGTATACATTGAGCAACTAGATGGATTTCAATTGTCTGATCATGGAGATATGATCTGCAAATTGAAGAAGGCATTGTATGGACTCAAACAAGCCCCAAGAGCCTGGTATGAAAGATTGGACAAACATATTTTGAAGATTGGCTTCAACAAAGGTACTGCTGATAGTAATCTATACTTCAAGATTGATCATGAAAATATCTTGATTGTTGAAGTTTTTGTTGATGATATCATTTTTGGAGGAAAAGATAGTATGTGCAAGACTTTTGCAAATCAAATGAAAAGTAAATTTGAGATGTCTATGCTTGGGGAAATGAATTTCTTCTTGGGTCTACAAATCACTCAAACAAAGAAAGGAATCTTCATATCTCAGACCAAATATGTGAAAGAATTGTTGGGATGGAAAATTCAAAGCTAATGAATACTCCCATGACAACCAGATGTAAGCTGAGTAAAGATGATGAATCTCCTAAGACTGATCAGAAAAAGTATAGGTCAATGATTGGAGGACTGCTCTACCTCACTCAAACTAGACCTAATATTATGAATGATGTTGGTCTTGTTGCCAGATTCCAAGTTGATCCTAGAGAGTCTCATGTCATGGCAATCAAGAGAATTCTTAGATATCTGAAGGGAATAGTTGAGTATGGTTTATAGTATCCTAAGGATCATGATTTCTCTCTTCATGCATATACAAATGCTGATTGGGCAGGAGATGTGGATGACCGGAAGAGTACCAGTGATGGTGCATTCTTTTTGGGGAAAAGATTGGTTTCTTGGCTAAGCAAGAAACAAGAGGCAATATCTCTGTCCACTGCAGAAGCAGAGTATATTGTGGCAGCAGGCAGTTGCACTCAAGTATTATGGATGAAGTAAATGCTAAGAGACATCAGAGTGGAGTATGAAGAACCTATCACAATCTTCTGTGATAATTCAAGTGCAATAAACATATCAAAAAATCTAGTGTTGCATTCAAAGACAAAACATATATCCATCAAGTTTCACTTTTTGAGAGAACAAGTGAACAAGAATGTAGTCAGACTGGATTTTGTGCCCTCAAAGGATCAGTTTGTAGACATTTTTACTAAACCTCTACCTAAGGACTCTTTTGAGTATCTCAGGGAGTAGTTAGGGGTTATTACCCCTCTGGTTCTGAATTAAGGTGCATTGATGTGCATCAGTCTGGTGGATCCCATAGTCATATCTTTGTGATCCAGATTTATGTTAGGAAGCTACTACTCAGGGGGAGCAGTCAGCATGATTCTGAAGTATGAGAAGTGGTTGCAAGTATGTGCCCTTTGCCATTGATGTCAAAGGGGGAGAGAAGACATGTGAAAAACAAAAAGTGGTTGCTAATCAAAGGGGGAGCAGTAAAGGAAGAGAAAACATATGAATGATTGTTGTTGATAGGGGGAGCTATGTCAATCAATAAGGAGAAGTTCTTGTCTTGATGGTTAAAATAGTTTTTCACATCATATGTTGCCATCAATGACAAAGGGGGAGATTGTTGCAAGTATGGGCCTAACAGGTGTTGTCATTGATGTCAACATTCTCTTGTTGCATTGATGTCAAGGATTGGATGAACTGTGTGCTAAGGATATTAGGAAAATTAGCCCTATTAGAAATAGAGAAGGACAATGAAGACAGTGAAGCTCTATGAAGCAAAAATCCCAGTCAGTTGAAGATTAGAGTATGCACATCAAAGGGTTTGTAGATATGTGTCTAAAGGTGCTCCAACCAAGATTTTAGAGATCCACATGAAAATTTGGAGAAGTTATGGCCATATGAGTAAAACTAGTTCTGGCAACTATTCAGAGGTGACAGAATGGCACAAATAGGTCTGGTGAGATCCGGAAATACAATATCTTGTTCTACAGATCTGGTGGCATGTTTGGGAAGCTAATGTAAATTGACAACTCAATTGGTTCATGGTTTGGACATCCACAAGCAATCCTTCTAATGTGACAATGATGACCGACTGTGTTCTTGAGGTTCTAGATGAAGATGCAAATGATTTTAGTAAGCAGAAGTGGTGTGGATCTTGGTGATTCAGGCAAGATTGTGGGGGTCTCTAGATTGTGTCCAATTTGTGTTGGCAGTCTGCATTGAAGATTGATCTCGTAATTGAAGATTTACCTTTGAGTGATGGTGTTCTTCCTAATCTTGGCCAACTAGATGATTTGCGCATGTTGCAGATGATCTTGAAGATGTTTTGCGAAGCATGGCATGTTCCTCGAAGAAGATTGAAGTCCTAGATATGTGTGGTCGATAGTGTAGTGATGCACATGAAGTTTTTGTAACAAGTCAAGTTGTTTTTTTGTAATTGCTCCGTAATAAAATAAAGTATGTGTTGTGCCAACTTTGGTGACCAAAGTCGATGTCATGTATAAATAAGATTTGTGAAGTCATTTAAAAGTGTTTGTGGTCGTGATGAGAAAGTGGTAGAGAAGAGGAGCAAAAAGCAGAGCAGAGGTGTTGAGATTAAATGGAACTGTCTCAAGCATAGTGAAGATGCTAATCTCCAGTTCAAGTATGTAATCTTTATATTCTTCTATAGACAGTGTGTCTCCTGTAGGCAGTGGGTCTCTTGTGAGCAGTGTGCTCAGGTAGTGAGCCCTAATTGGCAAGTGCCATTTTTCTTATTCTTTTAATAGAAAATACAATCTTGGGTTAGTCACCTCATGCTTTTTCCCTTAACTGGGTTTTCCACATTAAAAATCTTGGTGTTATATGTGTTGAATGTGTTTCTGTTCTTGAGTTATTGCATTATGCTTCCATGATTGAATCTTTGTTAAGCTGTTGAAATTTAAGAAGGTTTAAGTGAGTAAGGAACATAATTTTGGTGACAACCGATTCACCCCCCCCTCAGTTGTCTGTCCTAAAACCAACAAAACCTTCACATCCAACATACTAAACCTATTGATGGGGACCAGCAAAATCATGAGTAATATGAAGAAAAGAATCCAAATAAAGTATGAAGTTAAAATCAAGCAAAAAATCAAAATGAATATAAATGGCAGCATGAATCCAAAAATCTAAAGGGAAGAAAAAAATGATATGGATCCCAAAGAAAAGTGAAGTAATAAATCCAATAAAAATAAAATATCAAAATGAAGCAATCAATTTCAATATAGCACAAGATTGAAAGACATGCTTTGCATATAATAGGTGTGCATCACCTTCACAATTTTTATTGATCCTAACATGCAAAGTTTCACAATCCAATAAGATTGTTCGTCCTAATCCCAATCTCAAATATAAATCTAATCATCCAACATCCCAAATATGGAAAGCCAAAAAAGCTACATACAAATACAAATATCTAAATCCTAATCCAATAATCATGAATCCAAATACCATGACCTTAAATCCAAAACCCCAATTCAACATCCCAAATCAAGACTTAAATATAAATATCCAAAATCTACTATATCTTGGTATAAATTCCCTACCATAGGGGCTATGATGTTACCTTGTCATGATGTTCATATTTGGATAAAGCCACCTCAATTATTAAAGAAGATCACAACATCTGTGGATGGTACACCAATAGATTGATCTTAGCAAAGTAATTACTTAGAACAGTTACTACTGACATGTCATGATAGGACCATACAAGATAGCTACACCAAATAAATAGGATCATGAAGAACACTTTAATTTCATGCATCATAAGTGTTTTCATACTTAAAGCTATCAGTATCAAAAAATTTAAAAATTTAAAAAATTAAAAAATTAGAAAAATTTCTATAACTGAATCATCTAGAAATTTTCTATATAATTCTATTTGAGTCATGTCTAAAAGATTTTTTGGATGAGGATCACAATTTTTTGACCCCAGCCTTAATTTCAAAACATCTCTAGCATTTGATGAAACCCTTGTATTATCATGCCAATTTTTTTCAATCAAAGACCTAATTTCATTATTTAATTTCATGTCAGACCTTGGGAGTCTACCACTAAAAGTCAAACATTGGTTAATTGGATCATCTTCAATACTTACTTTTCTCTTTGCCACTCTTCTCAAAGTTTTAGGATGCACATTTAAATATCCACTTGTCTTACTTATCATTCTTTTGCTCACAACTGACTTATTGACTAAAGTAGTTGTTATTGCTCGATGTGCTGCATTGCTATCCTTAGATTGACTTATTTTTCCAATAGAACCAATAGCATTAGAAACACTAGACATAACTTGTTCTATTGATTCATCCACCTTTTTTGGTTTTACAAATATGCCTAATTTTTTCATTACTTTTTCATATTTTTGACATTATCATCAATTGCAATACAAGTTGACATTGAAATCCATGAGTTTTTCTATAAATAAATAGTTTATACAATCTATTTGCATGGGTTCAAGTTTGTCTCCAAGATATCTTACCATGAAGATTATTCAAAACATTACTTTCAATTTTAAAAAAATATTTTCATTTTCAACAAAGGTTTTCATTTTCATTTTTTCTTGTGTTGTTTGTAATAGAAGAATTTATATCAACAATGTTATATCCAACTTCCTTTAAATAATTAATCTCATTATCATTCAAGGGATTTGAAGACATACCTGGATTCATTTCTATATTTACATTTTCCATAGTCTTGAACTCTTCCACATTTGTATATTCTACATTCACCTCATCTATATTGTTCTCTTCAATTTCTCTTCTTCAATAGTCATCGAATTAGATGCTACATCATTCTTCATTTTTCAAATCCTCTCTCTCCTATCTATTTGTAGTTTTGCCTCTTTCTCTCGATGTGTTTCAATTTCTTCAACTGTTATGACCTTCCTTTTCTTTTTTTGTTGACGTTTATTTGATTTCATGATTACCAAAATGTGTTGGTAAAATCAACAAATGATATTGTACTATACTTAGAGTTGGATCCCTCCTTAAAATTTCTTCAAAGTATAAGTAGATGTAGATCCTTTGTTCAATATGATATTTGCTTGATTTATCTAATAAACAATTTATTTGTTTGATCTCTCTAAAAAATAGTTCTTCTACTTCATTCCATCTAAAAATATTTCTTATGATTGAATCCCTATAAAAAATTGTATAAAATATGCCTTGTTGAGAGCTTGGATTAACACCCGTATATAAAAAAATGAAGAATTTGTCATTGTCGTCCATACAAGTAAAAAAGAATATTGTAGAAAACAAACCATACTACATTTTTATGAAAAAAAAATAATAATGGTTAAAATAGAAATGGGTGCCCATTTAGAAATGGGCACCCGTTCTATTTTAGAACATGCACCTATTTATAAGCGGGCACCCTTTTCTAAAAATTTGAAATTGTATGCCCGCAAGTTTGCATTGGTTTTAGGCTTGGAAAAGGATTGGAAACCTATGCCTTAGCCTTGGACCTGCAACTAGGAGACCATGTAAACAACAAGAGAAAAAATGATTTCACCACTATGGTTGACGACTTTTTTTCAGAATCTTTTAACGATATTAAAACCCATTATAGATCTCAAAGTCTAGTTTTTAAATATGCAATTGTTTGTACTATTGGACATAATTTTTTATTTATTAATTATTTTTTAAACAAAGAGACTCATAAACTTGAAATAACATATGATACTATTCTTTTAATAACTTTTGATTTTGAAAGTTTCTTGAAAAAAAATTATGTTTGACCAATCTAGACATCATTCTCTACATGATGAAAAAAAATTAGTGAATTGATTAGTTTAGCTCAAATTATGTTGGCCATACATGAGGGGTTTTAAAAAACACTAATTAGGGCCATAAAAAAATAATAAAAAAATATTTATCAAAAAATTACAAAAAAAAAAATCCTAACCAAAATTCAACATCCTGTACATTTTTTCACAAAATTAATTAGAAAAATACTTTCATTTAGGTCAAATTATGTTGGTCGTACACATGCATGCTTTGGCCAAAAACATGGGACTTTTAAAAATCCAATTTTTGTACATCCTATAAAAAAACAACTTTTATCATATGGGTATTAGAAAAAATTACATATTTGAAACCTAGAAACAAAATCTTATATTTTATATTTTAACATTATATTAATATTCTATGTGTAAGTGCTTCAAATTTTCACTCCAAGTATGACAAAATTTGAAAAACAGGAAAAACACTTCCACTTTTTGGCAAAAAAGTGGACTCATCTTCTTGCACTTACCCAATAACTAGCCAAGAGCATGAACACATTCTAGCCATTGAATGAGAATACCAAGAAAATTTGTTCGAATTTGAAACAATTTGGGCAAACATCACTCAAGAGAATGCTCATCAAGAGCTTTCATACTTTGAGAACACAAATCAACACACTCAACATAAATGCAATGCACTAATTAAAAACATCACCATCTACAAGGAGCCTTTTCCTTTTGAAGAGAGAAATCTCACGGGAGAAATAGTTGTTCCTCAAGTAAATATCATTGCTACATTTAGGACACTTCTCCCACATGATGAAGTTAGACCTCTAGATACTCCACTACATTTGTTTTCACCATGTAATTAGAAGCGATCTATCCATATGTAAGCCACAAGTGTGCAATGCATGTGACCACCATTTTGATTCACGCATAGTAGTGGTAATTTAGACTTGGAGAGTACAAGTCATTTATGACTGTACCACATTTCTAGCCAATAATATGGTACTTGATGCCAAGATATCATGGGAAAAAGTGAAGACTTAAATCATTATGGTGCACTATTGGTCTTGTATATGTTGAATTACTACGGTATTCATACTAGAAAGTGTTTCCAAAGAGTAGAGAAACACACAAGTCAATTCTTCTTAGACTATATTGTGTGGGGTAAAAATCCAAAGGATATTGCTATATATAAAAGATAGATGGATATGTGGGTATTGGCACTTATGCTATTATATGTAGGTGATTATCAAGTGCCACCTTCTCTTGTGGAAGAACACCCTAATGTCACCTTCCATGGTTTCCCCCACTATTTCAATCTGATCTACCTAGATTCATAAGGAGAACACAAGTTAAGTCAATTACCATATGTAAATTGGTCAAGTGTTATGTGGATATCAAGCACTTATGGCTCAAGGATGGAACCCTATGGATACAATGATTTATCCTATAGTATTGTCTACAGCATTCAAGTTTGTAGTTGAGGAAACCACACAGAAGAAGAAAAGGCATGACAACTGAAGAGTCACCTCCCAAAAATTATCATTACCATTGTTGGTTCCCAAAATCATACAACACAAAACTCTAAAACTTTCCCAAATCACCTAGGCCAAGGATTGCTGTCAAGGTGATAGGAAGAGGTTTATCGACAAGTTATGGGTGATTTTGGCCAACTATAGGAGTGGGTAAACTCCTCTGGTCTTTGAGCTTAACTTAAACTCTGGAGGGATATTCCATGGGGTATTATACCTAAGTAGGTATGAAAATCAGACCAGATGAACAACTAAACCCAAATTGCTTTCTTAGCCCCAACTGTGTTAGTGAACTAAGGAAAACTGGTTACTCTAAAACCCCTATATAGCTGATATTGGCAATCCTACACAATGAGGATGCACTGAGACTACTTCTACTTCTAAATATAGGATGTATTGTTTTTGTTTTGAAGATGGGTGATCTTAGGATATTCAGACCAGTGCCTATCCATTGGGCTGCAGAGTCTAATATTAAACATAGGAAAACAACCTAACAGAAATGTATAACTGTCTATTTGACAAATCAAATGCAAGGAAATTAATATCGAATCACTCAGAATACTTAAGAATCCAACACCATACCATGCTCTTTCTCATGTAATATTGAAAAGATCATTTACAAAGCCTTGGAAATGAATTACAAACTGTCACAAATTCATTCAAATCAATGATTACATTCATGCCACAAAACATGGCAAGAGAAAACCCTGACTGTGATTAAAGTTCACTAGAAAGAACACCCACAACGGTGGAGGAAAAAAGAGATTCAATATAAATATTTTGAAAGTATATTACATACATTTCATAGTTGCTTCATATTAAATAAAGACTACAAAAATAACCTTACTATTCTACCTTCTGGAGCTCACAATCCTGTTGAGAAATTGCCAAAGTGACCAACCCTTTCTATAACTCAAACACCTGCATATATAGTGTTCAATTCATTGCACTCTCCTAGGCATCACACCCTGTCAAGGACTACACCCACGCTGTCATAAATTCCATTCCCAATTTGTCAGAAGATTTGCACGTTGGAGAAGAGAAAACCCATGCTCATTTAATTTTGAATATGGCAGAGGAAGATTGCTTGCACTCTTCCTGTACTTAGAGCAATAAAGAGGGAAGGTTCTAATCCTATCCTTGCCATCTGCAACATTGACTTCTCTAATTTGTCCTTTGTATATTGAAGAAAATCAATGTGCCAACCACCTATGCAACATTGCTCTACAAGCTCATTAAAATTTGACTACAAATCAGTTTGTATATCCCTGCAATCATGGCATTCATTCGGGGAATTATCTATTTCAAGTATTGACAGAACTTCTAATGTGTTGTGCACATTTCCTATTTTGAGCCATTTGATCCCTGACTATACCCCTCTGGATTTTTCACTTTATTGGCTAATCCTCTTCAAATTCTATAATTTTTGTTCACCACTATCCATAGCACTATTTTTCCTTATCGGCAAATACGTGTTTCCTCAAACTAGCCCCATTACCGCCTCTTTACTCACTTTATCCTCTTCTTGCATATCGGCAATTTTGCCTTTTGGCAAACTATTTATCCTTAGTCCCTATCGACAAATCTTTAATTTGTCGAACCTGAGCTATTTTTCCTTATCGACAAATTCTTTCTCAAAACCTTTTTTATCTTCTTCTTTCTCTCCCCTATTGGCAAATTTCACTTTTGCCGAACCAAGCTTCCTTTTCCTCATCTTTGCTTTGTTGGTGAACTTGAGCTTTTGAGAACCAATTCCTTCCCCTTATAGGCCAATTCATATTCTATCAAACTATCCCTTTGTTTATGCTTATCACCTTGTCGATGATTTCTCAAACTCTTGAACTACTTAGATGGTTCAGCATCCTGTCGGTTTACTGATGAGGGAACTCTTTTCTTCTTTCCTTTGCCAAATTTTGGCTTTCTCCTTTGTCCTATTTGCCTTATTGGCAAATATTTGATTTCTCAAACTTAGGCTGAGTAAGCCCTTTTCTTCATTTACCTTCATATTTCACTTTTGCCTTTATCGACAAAGTGCCCATCAGGCGAACCTCCAGTCAGTGAATCTTCAGATTCTCAGACCATATACTTTCACTGACTGCCTTAGAAATTTTCTTCGCCATTTAGCACAGCTACTTCTTTACTACTGCTAACACCATCATGTCAGCAAAAAGGCTATCCACGTGGCATCATTTTGCGGTTCCGCAAGCCAGCTTATGAGCCCACCAAATGGCTTCACAAAATGATAGAATGCCTTAGGAAACTTTACCTATTGGGGGTCAGCCATCGGGCCTTCCTCCTTCTACCTTCCAAAAGGAAGAAGGTAGAAGAGAGGAAGCCCGAAGTCCAACCTCTGCAATACTTAGAAAAACAACCCTGTCGGATTTCAGCCTTCACCACTCCACCACAACACTGAAGAAGGACAAACTGCACATATCCAAAGTCCAATGCTCCTCAGTATTTCTCCATACTTAGAATAATTTTTATCTCTTTGAGTAGACTTTGGCCCTCGAGGCTTCTTCCCGATGCTTTCCATGAGGAAGACGGAAGGGAGGAAGTTTGACCTCTTAAACTCTAATAAAGGGAAAAAACAAAAGGGAACACTTAAAATTTTTTTGACTTAGTCATTTTTGGGCTTTTCCCTTGTACTTTTTCAAAAGGCAAATACATGAAAACCTATGAAAGACATCTCTGATTGGTTATCATCAATGGGATTAATGCTGAAGGCACAAAATGGGATTCAAATGGGACTTGGGGACAAAATGGGGCATGTCTGGGAACAAAATTTTATAGGTTCCAACACTAGCTCTGGTTGGGGATATGAGACAAGCAATGCCACAATGAGGATTTAGATCTCCGAGCAGACCAAAAAGACACACAAAGGGACAACACAAACGTATTTACAACAAAGCTTATATATAAGGCAAAATACTATCATAAACATTAGGGCATGATAAGATTATTGATTGCATTCAAAATTTAGGGGAAGCACTTACTTACGAGAAGTAAAGCTTCAAATGTTGTCGATGAATGGGTAGCTCCAACAATTCTCCCTCCATGTTCCTGATGTAATATGTGTCTTGACCAACTCTTTCATCAATCTGATAAGGGCCCAACCACAATGGCTCAAACTTGCCATGCTTACCCTTGTCCTCTGATTTTGCATTCCATAGGAGAACCAGATAACCAATCTGAAAGCTCATTTTGGCTATTTTCTTGTTGAACAAATGTTCAACCTTTTGTTGTTGAAGCAAATTTTTATCATGTACCATCCTTCTTGCCTCATCCAACTCATGCATTCTCAATGTGAAGGCATGATCCTTATTTTCTCCAATTTGTTGTAGCAACTGATATACTGGCAATTCCAGTGACATTCGCATTTTTGCCTCTGCTTCATATACCAACTCAAATGGGCCCTTGCATGTGGATTTCTTGAATGTTATCATGTCAGCCCATAAAGCATACTTCAATTTTTCATCCCATCATTACTTATTCCAATCTAACATCCTCTTTATGATCTTCATGAGACTCTTATTGCTGGACTCAGCTTGTCCATTACTCTATGAATGGTATGGTGATGAGTGAATCATCTTGATTCCATACTTGGAACACATATCAATTATATCTTGAGATCTGAAGCACATGGCATTGTCTACAACAATTCTGGATGGCACTACAAATCTAGTTATCACATTGTTCATAAGAAAATCAATCACCACCTTGGATATGGCATGGAAACTAGGGATAGCCTCAACCCACTTGGTAAAATAGTTAGTGGCCACAAGGATCCACTTAAATCCAGTACCAGATTTCTCTAAATTTTTTCCTATAAAATCAATACCCCATTTCTAAAATGGTGCTTCAACTGCAACTGGCATAAGGGGTAATGCTCCAGGAAATTTCATTTTGAAATAAAAACATTGGTAGGCATCACATTTCTGACTTGTTGAGCCACATCTTTGAAGATACTCAGCCACCAGAAGCCTTCTTTGATGATTTTATGCGTTGTGGTTTTGGCATGGAAGTGCCCACCACATATACCTTGATGGTATTCTTCAATAACTGCCTCAAATTGTTGCTAGTCCAGACACTTCAACAGCACTCCCTCATGATTTCTTCACATTAATACACCTTGAATCAAGACATACTTTTGAGACTAGAGCTTAAAGGTCCTCTGCTGAGTGACATTAATGCCTATGGGACATTGCATGTTGACAAGATAAAAGACAATATCTTTATACCATGGGTTGTTTGTCAAAACACATGCATCAACAGATGGAGCAGCATCTATTTCATTTAACTCAGCGGCCTCTAAGTTGGAATTTGCCATAAACTTGGCCAAACCCTAGCCTCTAACTAGTTTGGTGATCTGCAATGCCTCAATGTCAAACAATTGGATCCTGTCGATCCACCTACATCTTCTTCTAGAAGCTTCTTTCTATGTGAAAATATCCTTCACAGCTAAATGGGGCACATATGCAACTATCTTTGCACCCATAAGATACGGCCTAAAGTTTTCTACTACTTTGACTAAAGCATATGCATGCTTTTCTATTATGGAATAATTTAACTCGGTAGCTTGAAAAGACTTGCTAAAAAACTCTATTATTTGCTCATATCTGATCCTTATTCTTATGTAATAACACAGTAGCCACAGTATAAAATGAAGCGAAGGAAAAGAGCTGGAAGGGCTTGGAATAGTCTGGGCTTACCAACACTGGTGCATTCTTTAGGGCCTCCTTTATGTTGAAAGAAAAGATTCAGTTGATTCCTTGCCCCATATGATGGATTGTCCCTTTTAACCATCTTGTAGATGGCTTTAGTCTTCTCAGCAAAGTTGGGGATGAATCTTCTTATAAAATTAATTTGCCCAAGGAAAGACTAAATACCTTTGACTATTTTGGGTTGAGTGATAAGATCAATAGTCTTAACTCTTTCTGGATCAATTCTGACCCCATCCTTGGACACAATGTGTCCCAATAGCTTTCCTTCTTCCACTCCAAATTGACATTTTTGGGATTTAAAGAGATCCCATACTCTAGACATCTCTCGAAAATCAATTACAAATGCTTGCAATGATCATTTCTATCCTTTAAAAATGTAGTTAGATCATCCTGGTAAACCACCATGATCTCATCAATGAGGCTAGCAAAGGCCACATCCATAGCTCTTTGATACGTTGATCCTGCATTTTTTAATCCAAATGGCATTCTCAGATACACATACGTACCCCAAGGAGTGGTGAATGTTGTTTTGTACTATTCTGACTCCTTGACTAGTACTTGATTATACCTTGAGAATCCATCCATCATTGACATCAGTTCTGAACCAACAACCCTCTACAAAAGATGATCCATGCTTGGAAGAGGATAGTTATCCTTGAGGGATTTAATGTTCAAATTTTTGAAATCTACACACAGTCTAATCTCCTCATTCTTTTTCCTTACTAGGGAAAGATTAGACACCCACTCAGAATGTCTGATAGGTTTGATGATACCTCCCTCTTTCACTTTTAGCAATTCCTTTTACATTTTGGGAGCTCTGGCAAGATTTATAGGCCTCTATTTTTGCCTAAATGGTTTTGCATTTGGTTGAAGGGGGATAGTATGCTGAAATAAATCCTCCCTATAAGCCTTTAGCTCCTCATAAGACCATGCAAAACATTTCTTAAATTTTCTCAATAAAGCAATCAACATTTGCTTTTCATGAGGCCTTAGCTTCTTACCTATGTAAACCATTTTTGGTGCCTCCTTAGTTCCAAGGTTAACACCTTCAACACTATCCTCTTCAACTGGTTTACTTTTACTCTTACAGCAGTCAACATTGTCAAACATTCTCTCCAGTGGCACTAGTCCCTTCGGAATGGTATTGGTATTCAATTGTACCACCTCGCTGTCAAATAATGTTTCCTTACCATTATCCATTTTGACCATAGGCTTCCAGTCAATCACTTGGCTATCAAACTCATCCATGCAGTTTAGGAAATGGAAAATCTGACAATTGTCATTGAACACTTGCCAACTATATATGTTATCAAGGATTGTTGGCCTTGTAAGTATTTCAACAGCTTGATGATTATGAAAAAAATTTGACTGAGGATTATATCTAGATGCAGCTACAGCCAGGGTGTCCGCTTTTTCATTTTTTGCTCTGTCAACCCATTTGATACCAATGGCATCATACAGCTCCATAGTATCCCATTTAGCATTCTTGTATCCCCTTAACCTCTTATCCTTGAAAGCAAACTTATTTCTAATCTGTTGCACAACTAGTCATGAGTCACCAAATATCTTCAGGCACTTGATCTTATGTTTGTGAGCAATATTTAATCCTAACAACAATGCTTCATATTCAGCTATGTTGTTAGTGCACTGAAAACCAAGTTTAAAAGACATGCCAAATTGTACATCATCTGGGGATATCAGAACAATCCCAACACCTGAGCCTTCTCTTGAACAGACACCATCAAAATATAGCGTCCACAAATCAAATGCTTCAAAATTAAAAATAACAGGATTGGAAGGTGAAACATTCAAGCAAGGATTATCATCACTGCTATATGCCATAAAATGGTCTATTTCAGTGTCGAAGAAATTTGCATAATCCTCCTCTATTTTATATCATTCCTCAATATGTTCATCTTCCACCTTCTTCTCCCTGTATAGTTTCACTTCCACGCCCTAGACAGGAATGGTGGCATATGACAAATCCATCCGAATACTACCACCCATAGAGGTTGCCCACTTCCTAGATAACAACATGCCCTACTTGGTAGGGAAATCTACAATAATTATGTCCATGAGAAAAGATTTGTCTGGATAGGAAGCAAGATTGACCTCTATGTCCTTGACAAGGCCAATAATATTGACCTCCCTGGAATCCATGGCAAAACATTTGCCAAAAGATTTGGACACCTTTAACCCCAATTTGTTCATAATCTCAAGAGGCATAACATTATTGGATGCCCTTGAATCAAGCATACAATTATGTAGCAGCCACCCATTGATGATCAATGTGGTGTGAAAAGGATCCACTCTCATCTTGCTATTAACCATAGATGACCCTAAGTAGACCTCCACTGTTTCCTCATGACCCACGCCCACATCATTACTATTGGGAACAACAGAAGGTTGTTTTTGTGTATCTACAATAGTAATAAGAGACTCTACCCTATCTCTGTGTTCAGGGATTCTAAGAAGTTCTACTATTGGCACAGAGTTTATAATTTGGCTAAAAACTTGAGCCATGTCAATAGGGAGATAATTGGGTAAAGGAGTATCACATGAAATAGTTACATCATTTAGAGAAGGAATGTAAGGTATGATTTGATTGGATGAGATATCCCTACCTTCTTCCTTTGTCTTCTCCTTTTCTAACTCTTTTAGGAAATGGACCCCCAAAATAGGTGTGGTATCCATAGGCTGTACGGTTGGTGTTGGCTTCTTTTGAACATACTTTTGTTTTGCTGCTGCAGATGGCATTGAGGCTTTCTTCTTTTCAGGGATGTTTTTCTTTGGAGCGCTGCTGCTTTTCTACTCCACATTCACTTTGGCTTTGTCCCTTAGCTGATCAAATCTCTAGTGTTTCTATTCCTTGGCAGGGACACTTTGAATAGGGACAGTTCTATTCCTCAGCTGATAGCCTCCTTGGACTTGCAAGATGGCTGCATCAGTCAATGATTTCATATCCTCTTTTGAAGGTTTGGACTACTAATATTTTTTTTGCATAAGGTCCTTTAGATGCCCAAAATCATGAGCTAGCAATTGATACTTTTTTGGACCTTCATCATAATCATATTGGAAAATGTGATCATCCTCCTCATAGCTATCATAATCAACATCCTGATCAATTTGTTCATAACCCTCTGCATCAAATTGATTTATCTCTTCCTCATAGTACTCAATTACACCCTCTTCATTTGGAAACTCTTCTTCTCTGCTCAATGAATGAGCCACTGCACAATTAGTTGGGTCATGGGGAAGGAAACAAGATTGGAACCACAAAGGATCATCTTGAAATTTTACTTGATCCTTCCTCAAAGGATCAGGGGTGTCTCTATCAGGCTATTTGAAACTTACATGTCTGGGAATAGCTTGTCTATCATTCTATTGTGGTCTCTTAGACCAATCATTATTATAAGGTCTGTTATGCAACATCTGACCTTCATTAAAACGTGTTGCAGCACCCTGAGGTGGAAACCCTTTGTCATTTCTAGCAACCTTATAAGTCAAATCTTTTAGTACTCCCATAGGCTTGTCCAACTTATCATCAGTAGTGAGGGGTTTATTGAAAACAAGCTTATCTGGCTAGGATAACTTCACATCAGCCCTTTTAATGTGCTTCCCTGAAGCTCTCATGTTACTCTCTATATTTATTGTTGTAGCATAAGCCTCTCTTAATGTTTGGGGATTATTGTCCCTCAAACATTAACCAAGCTTCAAATCAAATGCACTGTGCAATACAAAACTAAACACATTGAAGGCTTGGACTACTAATATTTTTTCTACATAAGGTCCTTTAAATGCCCAATATCATGAGCTAGCAATTGATAATTTTTTGGACCTTCATCATAATCATATTGGAAAATGTGATCATCCTCCTCATAGCTATCATAATCAGCATCTTGATCAATTTGTTCATAACCCTCTAGATCAAACTGATTTATCTCTTCCTCATAGTACTCATTTGCACCCTCTTCATTTGGAAACTCTTCTTCTCTGCTCAATGAATGAGCCACCGCACAATTAGTTGGGTCATGGGGAAGGAAACAAGCTTGGCACCACAAAGGATCATCTTGAAAATTTAATTGATCCTTTCTCAAAGGACCAAGGGTGTCTCCCTCGGGCTGTTTGAAACTTACACGCCTAGGGATAGTTTATCTATCATTCTGTTGTGGTCTCTTGGACCAATCAATATTATAAGGTCTGTTATGCAACCTCTGACCTTCGTTAAAACATGTTACAGAACCCTAAGGTGGCAACCCTTTGTCATTTCTAGCAACCTTATAAGTCAAATCTTTTACTACTCCCATAAGTTTGTCCAACTTATCATTAGTAGTGAGGGGTTTATGGAAAACAAGCTTATCTGGTTGGGATAACTTCACATCAGCCCTTTTAATGTGCTTCCCTAAAGCTCTCATGTTACTCTCTATATTTATTGTTGTAGCATAAGCCTCTCTTAATTTCTAGGGATTCTTGTCCCTCAAACAATAACCAAGCTTCAAATCAAATGCACCATAATACAAAACTAAACACATTGATTCATTAGGTCTCATGTGAGGATGTACCTTTCTCATAGTCATGATGAAGTGGTTGTTGAAATTATCTATTGTCTCGTTGATGGCCTATTTGATGGTTGTGAGCTCATGGATGGCGAACTTGGGGTCAATTCTATTGCCATACTGTAGTCTAAAAACTCTCATGAACTCCTCCCAAGAATCAATGTTGTTATCAGGGAGAGCCTTCTACCATTCTTTTGCACTTTCTTCCAATGAATGCACAAACAACTTCATCATCACATTTTCATCTTCAATCTAATACTCATCAATGACATTAATAAAATGTCTCAAGTGTTCCTCACCAGTGACAACATTAATATCTTGAAATCTTGGAATCTTCCCTCTAATCTTAGTTGGAATGGGATTAGGAAAATCAATAATGCTAATGAAATCAGGCTGCTTGTACCTGTCAACTCCCAATGGTTGCCTTTATACAATAAACCTCTATGCTTGTCTTCATTGTGCATGCCCAACTTATTGAATGTTGCCATGTTGCTGGTTACCTTGATTCTGTGGTGGCTGAACATTAATATTTTGAGCAGAGGCCTGATTCACACCCTATTGTCCCATTTGATGTTGATGTTGTTGTCTCTGGTTATTCTATTGATTGTGTTTCTATTGATGTGCATGCTGCTACTGTGCATTCTGATTTAAGCCCTGCTAGGTAAGTTGAGCCTCCTATTGATCAAGAAAGGCATGCACTTCCCTTTGTCTATTTCTGAGATGATCGAGCAGATCCAATTCATCTTGGATCCTTCTTTCTCTTTCTTCATCATCACCAGGTTGCTACAATTGATCACCCTCATTAGAGACAGTGTCTTGTTGACCTCTAAATGATCCAGTGGGGGAATTAGGATGCCTTGTATTCTGCTGCATCTCTTCATTCTCACTTGCATTCCCAAACGACCTCAAAAATGGAGCCTGAGACCTATTTCTACTGCCTCTACCAATAACATTCTCATTCCTTCTAACATCATATTCAACTCTATGTGTTCTTCTATTTCTTCTGTGCATGTTATCTGCAAAGTCCTTAGAAGTGTAGTTGTACTAGCTTCTGAGGTCGACAAATATATTGTCTTGGGTATTTCTTGTAGGCACCACATTGGGTCTTTTTTCCCTATACCTACTCCTATTTCCAGCATTACTAGAGGATTCCTCACATCTAGGTTGCTCCTGGTTTCTGCCTCTATCCATTATGTAACTCTTTTCAAACAAAAATTAATTCTCAGTTATTAGAACAGAGTCACCACTTCCCCTGCTGAGAAGAAAAATTTAAACAAACACTGTATATCAAGTATTGCAGCAACCAGAACTAAAATGATTCACTGTTACCAAGGACCTCAAATTTGAATCAAAATATTATATCCCTGACAATGGTGCCAAAATGTAGGTGTAAGTTGACTGGATGCCAACTTACACACAACAACAAACTGCACCACTGCAAACTTACCGTTACAGGGGTCTGAAAAATGCGCAAGCTACCTAAAACCTGGCAACAACTAAAGTAACTTTATCCCTAACAATGACGCCAAAATATTGGTTCCTAAAATCACAGAAACACAAAACTCTAAAAGTTTCCTAAATCATCTAGGCCAAGGATTGTCGTCAGGGTGATAGGAAGAGGTTTATCAACAAGTTATGGGTGATTTTGGCCAACTACAGGAGTGGGTAAACTCCTCTGCTCTTCGAGCTCAGCTTAAACTCTGGAGGGATATTCCAAGGGGTATTATACCTGAGTAGTATGAAAATCAGACCAGATGAACAACTAAAAATATTAACAACCAAACCCAGATTACTTTCTTAGTCCCAAATGTGTAACTAAACTAAGGAATGTTTGTTGCTCTAAAACCCCTATATAGCTGATATTGGTAATCCTACATAATGAGGATGCACTAACACTACTTCTACTTCTAAAGATAGGATGTATTATTTTTGTTTTGAAGATGGGTGATCTTAGGCTACTCAGACTGGTGCCTATCCATTGGGTGGCAGAGTCTAATATTAAATAGAGGAAAACAACCACACAAAAATGTATAACTGTCTATTTGACAAATCAAATGCAAGGAAATCAATACTGAAGCACTGATAATACTTAAGAATCTAATACCATACCATGCTATTTCTCATGTAATATTGAATTTACAAAGCCTTGGAAATGAATTACAAACTATCACATTCATTCAAATCAATGATTACATTCATGCCACAAAATGTGGAAAGAGAAAACCCTGTCTACGATCAAAGTTCACTAGAAGGAACACCCACAGTGGTGGAGAAAAGTAGAGATTCAATACAAAGATTTTCAAAGTATATTGCATACATTTCATAGTTGCTTAAAATTAAATAAAGACTACAAAAATAACCTTACTATTCTACCTTTTGGAGCTCACAATCCTACTGAGAAATTCCCAAAGTAACCAACCCTTTCTATAACTCAAACACCTACATATATAGTGTTCAATTCATTGCACTCTCCTAGGTGCTGCACCCTGTCAAGGACTATACCCACGCTGTCATAAATTTCATTCCCAATATGTCAGAAGATTTGCACATTGGAGAAGAGAAAATCTATTCTCATTTAATTCTGAATATGGCAGAGGAAGATTCCTTACACTCTTCCTGTACTTAGAGAAATAAAGAGGGAAGATTCTAATCTTATCCCTACCATCTGCAACATTGACTTCTCTAATTTGTCTTTTATGTATTGAAGAAAATCACCATGTCAACCACTTGTGTAGCATTTCTCTACAGGCTCATTAAAATCTGGGTACAATTCAGTTTGTATATCCCTGCAATCATGGCATTCATTCGAGAATTATCTATTTCATGTATTGACAACACTTCCAATGTGTTGTGCACATTTCTTATTTTGAGCCATTTGATCCCTGACTGTACCCTTCTGCATTTTTCACTTTATCGGCCAATTCTCTTCAAATTCTATAATTTTTGTTCACCACTATCCAAAGCACTATTTTTCCTTATCGACAAATACGTGTTTTCTCAAACTAGCCTCATTACCACCTCTTTACTCACTTTATCCTTTTCTTGCATATCAGTAATTTTGCCTTTTGGAGAACTATTTATCCTTAGCCCCTATCGGCAAATCTTTGATTTTCAGAACTTGAGCTATTTTGCCTTATCGACAAATTCTATCTTCTCAGAACCTTTTTGTTTTCTTCTTTCTCTCCCTTGTCAGAAAATTTCACTTTTGCCGAACCAAGCTTCCTTTTCCTCATCTTTGCTTTGTCGGTGAATTTGAGCTTTTGAGAACCAATTCCTTCCCCTTATCAGCCAATTCATATTCTAGTAGGCATGAGTTTTCCACAGTCCATGAATAATATTAGAGTGCTTCTGGATTAAACTATGCATGTTTTTGCTTCAACGTTTTGGATCATGCTCAATGATCCATCATCAGGAAGAGGACAATGTGATCCGAAATGTTGAAGCAAAAACATACACAGTTTAATCCAGAAGCACTCTAATATAATTCATATTATGTTGAACTATCCCTTTGTTTTTGCTTATCGCCTTGTCGATGATTTCTCAAACTGCTTAGATAGTTCGGCATCCTGCCAATTTACTAATGAGGGCACCCTTTTCTTCTTTCCTTAGCCAAATTTTGGATTTCTCCTTTGTCCTATTTCTCTTATTAGCAAATATTTGATTTCACGAACTTAGGCTGAGTAAGCCCTTTTCTTCATTTACCTACATATTTTACTTTCACCTTTTTCGGCAAAGTGGCCATCAGGCGAACCTCCAGTCGGTAAATCTTCGGGTTATCGAACCATAGACTTTCACCAACTACCTTTACTTATAAATTTTCTTCACCCTTTAGCATGATTGCTTCTTTAATGCTATTGACGCCATCATGTTGGTGAAAAGGCTATCCACGTAGCATCATTCCACGGTTTCACAAGCTAGATTGCGGGCCCACCAAAAGGCTCCACAGAATGGTGGAATGTCTTAGGAAACTTTACCTATCGGGGTTCTACCGTCGGGCCTTCCTCCTTCTACCTTCCAAAAGGAAGAAGGCAGAAGGGAGGAAGATCAAACTCTGACCTCCATAATACTTAGAAAAACAACCCATTGGATTTCGGCCTTCACCACTCCACCGCAACACTGAAGAAGGTTGAACTTCACAACTCTGAAGTCTGACACTCCTCAGCATTTCTCCATACTTAGAATAATTTTTATCTCTTTGAGTGGACTTCGGCCCTCTGGCCTTCTCTATTTTGCCTTACAAAAGGAAGAAGGAAGGAAAATCAATCCTTCGAACTCCGCTGACCACTTCACACTTAGAAGAATTCTTAAACATATCTGTTGGACTTTGGCCCCCAGGGCTTCTTCCTAATGCTTTCCATGAGGAAGACGGAAGGGAGGAAGTCTGACCTCTGAAACTCTGACAAAGGGAAAAAAACACAAGGGAACACTTAGAAATTTTTTGATTTAGTCTTTTTTGGGTTTTTCCCTTGTACTTTTTCAAAAGGAAAATACATGAAAACCTATGAAAGACATCTCTGATCAGTTTTCATCAATAGGTTTAACGTTGAAGGCATAAAATGGGATTCAGATGGGACTTGGGGGCAAAATGGGGCATGTCTAGGAACAAAATTTTATAGGTGCCAACACTGGCTCTAGTTGGAGACATGTGAGAAGCAATGTCATAGCAAGGATTTAGATCTCTGGACAGACCTAAAAGACACACAAAAACACACAAAGGTACAACACAAACGTATTTACAACAAGGCTTATATACAAGCAAAAATATAGTCATAAACATTAGGGCACAATAAGATTGTTGACTACATTCAAAATTCAAGGGAACCACTTATGAGAAGTAAAGATTCAAATGTTGTCTATGAATGGGCAGCTCTAGCAATTCTCCCTCCATGTTCCTAATGTAATATGTGTGTTGACTAGATCTTTCATCAATCTGATAAGGGCCCAGCCAAAATGGCTCAAACTTGCCATGCTTACCCTTGTCCTCTGATTTTGCATTCCATAGGAGAACTAGATCACCAATCTGAAAGTTCCTTTTGATTGTTTTCTTGTTGAACAAATGTTCAACCTTTTTTTGTTAAAGCAAATTTTTATCATGTGCCATCCTTCTGGCCTCATCCAACTCATGCATTCTCAGTCTCAAGGCATCATCCTCATTTTCTCCAATTTGTTGTAACAGCTAATATACTGGCAATTCCAGTGACATTGTCATTTTTGCCTCTGCTCCATATACCATCTCAAATGGGCTCTTGCCTATGGATTTCTTGAATGTTATCTTGTCAGCCCATAAAGAATACTTTAATTTATCATCCCATCTTTTCTTATTCTGATCCAACATCCTCTATATGATCTTCATGAGACTCTTATTGATGGACTTAGCTTGTCCATTGCTCTAGGAATGATATGGTGATGAGTGAATCAGCTTGATTCCATACTGGGAACACATATCAATTATATCTTGAGATCTAAAGCACATGGAATTGTTTGCAACAATGTTGGATGGCACTCCAAATCTGGTTATCACATTGTTCATAAGAAAATCAATCACCACCTTGGATGTGGCATGGCAAGTGGGGATAGCCTCAACCCACTTGGTAAAATAGTCAATGGCCATAAGGATCCACTTAAATCCATTACTAGATTTCTCTTGAATTTATCCTATAAAATCAACACCCCATTGTTGAAATGGTGCTTCAACTGCAACTGGCATAAGGGGTAATGCTCTAGCGAATTTCATTTTGCTAGAAAAATGTTGGTAGGCATCATATTTTTTGACCTGATGAGCAACATCTTTGAAGAGACTTGGCAACCAAAAGCCTACTCTGATGATTTTATGTGCTATGGTTTTGGCATGGAAGTGCCCACCACATATACCTTGATAGTATTCTTCAATAACTGCCTCAGATTGTTGCTGGTCCAGACACTTCAACAGTAGTCCCTCATGATTTCTCCACATTAATACACCTTGAATTAGAACATACTTTTGAGACTGGAGCTTAAGGGTCCTCTGTTGAGTGACACTCATGCCTGGGGGACATTGCATGTTGACAAGATAAAATACAATATCTTTATACCATAGGTTATTTCTCAAAACACATGCATCAGCAAATGTAACATCTATTTCATTTACCTCAGTGGCCTCTAAGTTGGAATTTTCCATGAACTTGGCCAAACTCTGGCCTCTAACCAGTTTGGTGATCTACACATCAATGTCAAACTCTTGCATCCTGTTGATCCACCTACATCTTATTCTAGAAGCTTTCTGCTATGTGAAAATATCCTTCACAGCTAAATGGGGCACATATACAACTATCTTTGCACCCATAAGATACAGCCTGAAGTTTTTTACTGCCTTGACTAAAGCATATGCATGCTTTTCCATTATGGAATAATTCAACTCAACAACTTGCAAAGACTTGCTAAAAAACCCTATTGGTTGTTCATATCCATCCTTATTCTTTTGTAATAACACAGTAGCCAAAGTATAAAATGAAGTGAATAAAAAGAGCTGGAAGGCCTTGGTTGGGCTTACTAACAGTGGTGCATTCTTTAGGGCCTCCTTTATGTTGAAAGAAAAGCTTCAGCTAATTCCTTGTCCCATATGATGGATTGTCCCTTTTTAAGCGAAGTTAGGGATGAATCTTCTTACAAAATTAATTTGACCAAGGAAAGAATGAATACCTTAGATTGTTTTGGGCTGTGGGATAAGATCAATAGCCTTAACTCTTTCTGGATCAATTCTGATCCCATCCTTGGACACAATGTGTCCTAGCAGCTTTCCTTCTTCCACTCCAAATTGACATTTTTTGGTATTTAAACAGATCCCATACTCTAGACATCTCTTGAAAATCAATTGCAAATGCTTGCAATGATCATTTCTATCATTTGAAAATGTAGTTAGATCATCTTGGTAAACCACCATGATCTCATCAATGAGGCCAGCAAAGGCCACAACCATAGCTCTTTGAAATGTTGATCCTACATTCTTTAATCCAAGTGGCATTCACAGATACACATATGTACCCCAAGGAGTGGTGAATGTTATTTTGTACTCTTTTGACTCCTTGACCAGTACCTGATTATACCATGAGAATCCATCCATCATTGACATCATTTCTGAACTAACCACCCTCTACAAAAGATGATCCATGCTTGGAAGAGGATAGTTTTCCTTGATGGATTTAATGTTCATATTTCTAGAATCTACACATAGTCTAATCTCCCCATACTTTTTCCTTATTGGGACAAGATTAGACACCCACTCAAAATGTTTGATAGGTTTGATGATACCTCCCTCTTTCATTTTTAGCAATTCCTTTTGAATTTTGGGAGCTATGGTAGGATTTATAGGCCTTTATTTTTGCCTAAATGGTTTTGCATCTGGTTGAAGGGGGATAGTATGCTAAAATAAATCCTCCCTATAAGCCTTTAGCTCTTCATAAGACCATGCAAAACATTTCTTAAATTTTCTTAATAAAGCAATCAACATCTTCTTTTCATGATGCCTTAGCTTCTTGCCTATGTAAACCATTTTTGTTGCCTCCTTAGTTCCAAGGTTAACACCTTCAACACTATCCTCTTCAGCTGGTTTACTTTTACTCTTCCAATGGTCAGCATTGTCAAACGTTCTCTCCAGCACCACTAGTCCCTTCGGAATGGTATTGGTCTTCAATTGTACCACCTCGCTGCCAAATAATGTTTCCTTGTACCATTATCCATTTTGACCATAGGCTGCCAGTCAATCACTTGACTATCAAACTCATCCATGTAGTTTAGGAAATAGAAAATCTAATTGTTGGCATTGAACACTTGCCAACTCTATATTTTATCAGGGATTGTTGGCCTTGTAAGTATTTCAACGGCTTGATGATTATAAAGAAAATCTGACTAAGGATTATATCTAGATGCAGCTACAACTAGGGCATCCACCTTTTAATTTTTTTCTCTATCAACCCATTCGATGCCAATGGCATCATACAGGTCCATGGTATTCCATATAGCATTCATGTATCCCCTTAACCTCTTATCCTTGGCAACAAACGTCATTCTAATATATTGTACAACTAATTCTAAGTCACCAAATATCTTCAAGCACTTGATCTTATGCTTGTAAGAAATATTTAATCCTAACAACAATTCTCCATATTCAGCTATGTTGTTAGTGCACTGAAAATCAAGTTTAAAAGACATGCCAAATTGTACACCATCTGGGGATATCAGAACAATATCCCAACTCCTGAGTCTTCTCTTGAACACGCACCATCAAAATATAGTGTCAACAAATCAAATGCTTCATAATTAGAAATAATAGGATTGGAAGGTGAAACATTCAGGCAAGGATTATCATCACTACTATATATGCCATCAAATGGTCTATTTTAGTGTTGAAGATATTTGCATGATCCTCCTCTGTTTTATATATGTCTTCAATATGTTCATCTTCCACCTTCTTCTCCCTATATAGTTTCACTTCCATGCCTTGGATATGAATGGTGGCATATGACAAATCCATCTGAATACTACCACCCATAGAGTTTGCCCACTTCCTAGGTAACAACATGCCCCACTTGGTAGGGCAATCCACAATAATTATGTCAATGAGAAAAGATTTGTTTGGATAGGCAGCAAGATTGACCTCTACATCCTTGACAAGGCCAATAACATTGACCTCCCTAGAATCCATGGCAAAACATTTGCCAAAAGATGTGGACACCTCTAACCCCAATTTGTTCATAATCTCAAGAGGCATAACATTGTTGGATGCCCCTAAATCAAGTATTTAGTAGCCACCCATTAATGATCAATGTGGTGTAAAAAGGGTCCACTCCCATCTTGCTATTAACCATAGATGATCCTAAGTAGACCTCCACTGTTTCCTCATGACCCACGCCCTCATCATTACTACTGGGAACAACAACAGGTTGTTTTTGTGCATCTACAGCAGTAATAAGAGACTCTACCCTATCTCTATGTTCAGGGATTCTAAGGAGTTCCACTATTGGCATAGAGATTATAATTTGGCTAAAAACTTGAGCCATGTCAATAGGGAGATAATTGGGTAAAGGAGTATCACATGAAACAGTTACATCATTTGCAGAAGGAATGTAAGGTATGATTTGATTGGATGAGATATCATTACCTTCTTCCTTTGTCTTTTCCTTTTTTGACTCTATTGGTTTTCGAGGTTGATCACGCTTATAACCCCCAAAATAGGTGTGGTATCCACAGGCTACACAATTGGCGTTGGCTTCTTTTGAACATACTTATGTTTCGCTATTAGAGATGGTGTTGAGGCTTTTTTCTTTTCATGGACTTTTTTCTTTGGAGCGCTGCTACTTTTCTGCTCCACGTTCACTTTGGCTTTGTCCCTTAGTTGATCAAATATCTGTTGTTTCGATTCCTTGGTAGGGACACTTTGAACAGGGACAATTTTGTTCCTCAGTTGATAGCTTCTTTGGAATTGCAAGATGGCTGCATCAATCAATGCTTTCATATCCTCTTTTGAAGGCTTGGACTGATAATATGTTTTCTGCATAAGGTCCTTTAGATGCCCAAAATCATGAGTTGACAATTGATATTTTTTCAGATCTTCATCATAATCATATTGGAAAATGTGATCATCTTCCTCATAGCTGTCATAATTAGCATCCTAATCAATTTGTTCATAACCCTCTACATCAAACTGATTTATCTCTTCCTCATAGTACTCAACTACACCCTCTTCATTTGGAAATTCTTCTACTCTACTCAATGAATGAGCCACCACATAATTAGTTGGGTCATGCGGAAGGACACAAGATTGGCACCACAAAGGATCATCTTGAAAATTTACTTGATCCTTTCTCAAAGGATCAGGGGTGTCTCTCTCATGTTGTTTGAAACTTACATGCCTGGGGGTAGCTTGTCTATCATTCTGTTGAGGTCTCTTGGACCAATTAGTATTATAAGGTCTGTTATGCAACCTCTGACCTTCATTAAAATGTGTTGTAGCACCCTGAGGTGGCAACCCTTTGTCATTTCTAGCAACCTTATAAGTCAAATCTTTTACTACTCCCATAAGTTTATCCAACATATCATCAGTAGTGAGGGGATTATTGAAAATAGGCTTATCTAGCTGGGATAACTTCACATCAACCATTTTAATGTGCTTCCCTAAAGCTCTCATGTCACTCTCTATATTTATTGTTGTAGCATAAGCCTCTCTTAATGTTTGGGGATTCTTGTCCCTCAAACAATAACCAAGCTTTGAATCAAATGCACCACAATACAAAACTAAACACATTGATTCATTAGGTCTCATGTGAGGAGGTACCTTTCTCATAGTCATGATGAAGTGGCTGTTGAAATTAGCTATAGTCTCGTTAATGGCCTTTTTGATGGTTGTGAGCTCATGGATGGCAAAGTTGGGGTCAATTATATCCCCATACTACAGTCTAAAAACTCTCATGAACTCCTCCCAAGAATCAATGTTGTTATCAGGGAGAGCCTTCTACCATTATTTTGAAATTTCTTCCAGTGAATGCACAAATAACTTCATCATCACATCTTCGTCTTCAATCTCATACTCATCAGTGACATTAATAAAATGTCTCAAGTGTTCCTCACCAGTGATAATATTATTGGCTTGAAATATTAAAATCTTTCCTCTAATCTCAGTTAGAATGGGATTAGGAAAATCTAGAATGCTAATGAAATCGAGTTGCTTGTACCTTTCAGCTCCCAATAGCTGACTCTATGTAATAAACCTATGTGCTTGTCTTTGTTATGCATACCCAATATGTTGAATGTTGCCATGTTGTTGGTTGCCTTGATTCTGTGGTGGCTGAACATTAATATTTTGAGCAGGGGCCTAATTCACGCTCTGCTGTCCCATTTGGCATTACTGTTGTTATCTCTGGTTATTCTATTGATTGTATTATTGTTGATGTGCATGCTGCTGCTGTGCATTTTGATTTAAGCCCTGCTGGGCAAGTTGAGCTTCCTATTGATCAAGCAAGGCCTGCACTTCCCTTTGTCTATTTCTAAGATGATTGAGTAGATCCAATTCATCTTGGATCATTCTTTCTCTTTCTTCATCATCTACAGGATGCTATTGCTGATCACTCTCATTAGGGACAGTGTCTTGTTGACCTCCAAATGATCCAGTGGGGGAATTAGGATGCCTTATATTATGTTGCATCTCTTTATTCTCACTTGCATTCCCAAACGGCCTCAAATATGGAGCATGAGACCTATCTCTATTGCCTCTACCAATAACATTCTCATTCCTTCTAACAACATATTCATCTCTATTTGTTCTTCTATTTCTTCTAAGCATGTTATATATAGAGTCCTTAGAAGTGTAGTTGTACTGGCTTCTAAGGTCGACAAATATATTGTATTGAGCATTTCTTGTAGGCACCACATTGGGTCTTTTTTCGCTATACCTACTCCTTCTATTTCCAGCATTACTAGAGGATTCCTCATGTCTAGGCTGCTCTTGGTTTCTTCCTCTATCCATTATGTAACTCTTTTCAAACTAAAATTAATTCTAGGTTATTAGAACAAAGTCGCCACTTTCCCTGCTGAGAAGAAAAATTTAAACAAACATTGTATTTCAAGTATTGCAGCAACCAGAACTAAAATAATTCACTGTTACCAAGGACTTTAGATTTGAATCAAAATATTATAACTTCGGCAATGGTGCCAAAATGTTCACGTAAGTTGATAGGCTACCAACTTACACACAGCAACAAACTGCACCACTACAAACTTATTGTTACAGGGGTTTGAAAAATGCACAAGTTGCCTAAAACCTGGTAACCACTAAAGTAACTTTATCCCCGACAACAATGCCAAAATGTTGGTTCCCAAAATCACAGCAACACAAAACTCAAAAAACTTTCCTAAATCACCTAGGCCAGGGATTGTCATCAGGGTGATAGGAAGAGGTTTATCAACAAGTTATGGCTGATTTTGGCCAACTACAGGAGTGGGTAAACTCTTCTGCTCTTGGATCTCATCTTAAACTCTGGAGGGATATTCCAAGGGGTATTATATCTGAGTATTATGAAAATCAGACCAGATGAACAACTAAAAATATTAACAACCAAACCCAAATTGCTTTCTTAGCCCCAAATCTGTCACTGAACTAAGGAAAGCTAGTTGCTCTAAAACCCCTTTATAGCTGATATTGGCAATCCTACACAATGAGGATGCACTGAGACTACTTATACTTCTAAAGATAGGATGTATTGTTTTTGTTTTGAAGATGGGTGATCTTAAGCTACTCAGATGGGTGCCTATCCATTAGGTTGTAGAGTCTAATATTAATAGAGGAAAACAACCACACACAAATGTATAATTGCCTATTTGACAAATCAAATGCAAGGAAATCAATACTGAATCACTAAGAATACTTAAGAATCCAACACCATACCATGCTCTTTCTCATGTAATATTGAAAAGATCATTTACACAGCCTTGAAAATGAATTACAAACTATGACATTCATTCAAATCAATGATTACATTCATGCCACAAAACGTGGCAAGAGAAAACCCTAGCTGCGATCAAAGTTTGCTAGAAAGAACACCCACAGTGGTGGAGCTCAATACAAAGATTTTCAAAGTATATTACATACATTTACTAGTTGCTTCATATTAAATAAAGAATACAAAAATAAGGTTCCTTACTATTCTGCCTTCTGGAGCTCACAATTCTGCTGAGAAATTGCCAAAGTGACCAACCCTTTCTATAACTCAAACAACTACATCTATGGCATTCAATTCATTGTACTCTCCTAGGCACCGCACCCTGTTAAGGTTTGCACCCACGCTGTCATAAATTCCATTCCCAATATGTCAGAAGATTTGCATGTTAGAGAATAGAAAACCAATGCTCATTTAATTTTGAATATGGTAAAGGAAGATTGCTTGCACTCTTCCTATACTTAGAGCAATAAAGAGAGAAGGTTATAATCATATCCTTGTCATCTACAACATTGACTTCTCTGATTTGTCCTTTATATATTGAAGAAAATCACTGTGTCAACCACCTATGCAGCATTGCTCTATAGGCTCATTAAAATCTAGGTATAAATCAGTTTGTATATACCTACAATCATGGCATTCATTCACTTAGAATTGTCTATTTTAAGTATTGACAACACTTCCAATGTTTTGTGCACATTTCTTGTTTTGTGCACATTTCTTGTTTTGAGCCATTTGATCCCTGACTGTACCCATCTGTATTTTTCATCTTATCGGCCAATCCTCTTCAAATTCTGTAATTTATGTTCACCACTATCCATGTAGCACTATTTTGCCTTATCGGCAAATACGTATTTTCTCAAACTGGCCCCACTACCACCTCTTTACTCACTTTATCCTTTTCTTGTATATCAAAAATTTTGCCTTTTGGTGAACTATTTATCCTTAGCCCCTATCAGCAAATCTTTAGTTTGCCGAACCTAAGCCATTTTGCCTTATTAGAAAATTCTATCTTCTTAGAACCTTTTTTATCTTCTTCTTTCTCTCCCCTGTCGGCAAATTTAACTTTTGTCGAACCAAGCTTCCTTTTCCTCATCTTTGCTTTGTCAGTGAACTTGAGCTTTTGAGAACCAATTCCTTACCCTTATTGGCCTATTCATATTCTGTCAAACTATCCCTTTGTTTATGCTTTTCGCCTTGTCAGCGATTTCTCAAACTCTCGAACTGCTTAGATATTTTGGCATCCTGTCGGTTTATTGATGAGTGCACCCGTTTCTTCTTTCCTTGGCCAAATTTTGGCTTTCTCCTTTGTCCTATTTGCCTTATTGACAAATATTTGATTTCTTGAACTTAGGCTGAGTAAGCCCTTTTCTTCATTTACCTGTATATTTCACTTTTGCCTTTATCAACAAAGTGGCCATCAGGCAAACCTCTAGTCGGCGAATCTCTAGGTTCTCAAACCATAGACTTTCAATGACTGCCTTTACTTAGAAATTTTCTTCATCCTTTAGCACGGCTGCTTCTTTACTACTGCTAACGCCATCATGTTAGTGAAAAGGCTGTCCACATGGCATCATTTTGCGGTTCTGCAAGCCAGCTTGTAGGCCCACCAAAAGGCTCTATGGAATGGTGGAATGCCTTAGGAAACTTTACCCGTCGGGGGTCAAACGTCGGGCCTTCCTCCTTCCACCTTCCAAAAGGAAGAAGGCGGAAGGTAGGAAGCCTAAACTTCAACCTCCACATTACTTAGAAAAACAACCCCGTTGGATTTCAGCCTTCAGCACTCCACTGCAACATTGAAGAAGGCCGAACTGTACAACTCTGAAGTCTGACACTCCTTAGCATTTCTCCATACTTAGAATAATTTTTATCTCTTTGAGTGGCTTCGGCCCTCGGGTCTTCTCTATTTCACCTTACAAAAGGAAGAAAGAAGGAAAGCCAATCCTCTAAACTCTGTTGACCACTTCACACTTAGATGAATTCTTAAACATATTTGTTAGACTTTGGCCCCCAAGGCTTCTTCCCAACGCTTACCACGAGGAAGACGGAAGGGAGGAAGTCTGACCTCTAAAACTCCAACAAAGGGAAAAAACACAAGGGAACACTTAGAAATTTTTTGACTTAGTCTTTTTTGGGCTTTTCCCTTGTATGTTTTCAAAAGGCAAATACATGAAAACCTATGAAAGACATCTTTGATTAGTTATCATCAATAGGTTTAACACTGAAGGCACAAAATGGGATTCAAATGGGACTTGGGGCCAAAATGGGGCATGTCTAGGAACAAAATTTTACAGGTGCCAACAACCATAATCTAGGATCTGTCGATTCCAAGATGATGTAGACCATAAGGTTAAGACAACATAACAATAGAAAGAAAGACAACTATAAGGCACACACCAGTCACCCACCCATTCAACAAAGATGCCAATTCCTCTATTTTCTACACCACCAAACTACTCACAATGCATTTATTCATCACCATTGCATTAACAAGCACCTTTCAAGGGTCAATCACTAGTCAAGGTTGAGACCACAAGGAAACTTGAGTAACCATCACAACCCACATACCTTTTTCTAGGACAAGATTTACAAAATTTGTTTAAAGATGAAACAACCGTTTGGTCATCCTTTGAGAAACTATTAGACACACTATTGGTCCATTTTGAGTGTATTGGTCTTCCCACTAACACCAAAGGTGTTATTCTACAAGAAGCCATAGATGACAATCCCTTGTCATTTCTCATGGCTTCTAGAGCACTAACTAATAGAATGTTGATAGTTTTGTTGCTCACAACAATTTAGGCTATGCTCTAGTGAATAGCCAAAAGTCAACATAATGATGCTTCCATGCATAAAAGTGTCTACCATAGGATTAATCATGAGAAAGGAATTATCATAACAACTATGAAATAGCTCAACAAGAATAAAAAAATCCTAAGGAAGTGTAGCATCAAGTGAACATTTTTAGTAATAGATACAAGTTTAGGATGAGAAGATCTCCAAGAAAGGCAAGGTATTGCCTTTGAAATTCTAAGACCTCACAAATGAACATGTATTCAATGATAACATATGCCCTTAGTACCCTACACTGCTACAAATTGAGATATTGATTGTGCATTTAGATTTATATCCCCCATTCTACATGTACCAAGTTTGAGTAATTCCCTAGTGCAAAATGTTTGAGGCCTATTTACCACTCCACCTAGCCCTTTGTCATTTGTTGCCGAGCACCATATAATACCCCAAAAGAATGAGTTCATGTATCATCTTCTAAAGATAATGTTTAGGATCCCAAAGCATAATAAAAGCAACAAGATATTATAGAGGATAGTGCACATTTGCATATGGAACTAGATGAAAGCCAACACTTACTCACCATTTCCTAAAATGTTTTTGATAAGAATATGGCCTGGTTTTGGCAAGTGATCCATTTTATCTCCAAAATGGGGCCTTTGGTGGAAGTGCATCTAACCCCACAGAAACTTGAGCTTGATGATTTGGGCCAAGCGTTTCAACAAGATCTCTAACCAAAGGTTCAAATGGGGGCACTAAGTTACAAAATGGTTGAGATACAATAGCTCATAAATGCTAAGACTATAGAATGTATAAGGATTTACTAATTATATTAGCATAGAAGGTCCACCTTGATCTATATGAAGCATAGTTAAAATTTTCCGATCTGCATTTATAATTGTAAAATTTGGTATTGCATAGGGACACAACAACCAATTTACATGTAAATAAGCACCCAAGGAAATCATTGATAGTACTATCAAATTCAAGGGTACACGATAGAATTTATGTGCATGGATACAAGATGTATCAAGAATTAAGTCTTTTCCATTGGATTTAGAGGTAGAAGTAATCTTCTCCTTAGATTGACCTCCTCTGCTCTTCTTCTATCTATAATAATGTTTTATTTTGTTTTAATCCAATCTTTTTGTAACTATTCAAAGGATTGAATAGAGTTTTGTGTTGGGAGGATGTTGGCACCATATTGTTTTTCTCCCATAGTGCACGCATGTTTTGTAATGAACAAAACATGAACATGTGATAGTTACAAGCATAGTTCAATTAATTAGAGTGTGCCCCACAATCCATGCACATAGTATCTAGTTTATGTATCTACTAAGACACTACACATGGTCTATGCTATGATTTATGCTACATGCATGTAAAGTATAATTTGGAGCACTAGAACTTAAAGTTCTTATAAAACCCCTTAATGTAAACTAATGAACAAATGAATCAATGGTAAATAGTAATGAAGTTCCACCATTCTTTCTATTCAATATGTTTGTGTAAAATCATACATTTGTTTACTATAATGCTATGTTCATAGTGTTTGATGTGTGCACAACCTAATGAGGGTACTTGAATCTTAGCATGCTTTGTGTGAGAACGTTCATATGAGAACACATGTAGGTAGAATATTAACTAAGTGTTAACCATGGTTAAGCATGCAAATGTCATATGGTTAACAATCCACTATTGGATTTATATTTTTAACTTTATATGGCCTATGCTAATCAATAGTTTTTGAAGATGGAAGCATAAGATCTCAAGTCTTATTTTTAATTAGAGTGTCCTACTCTAATTGTATCCTTCTACTTCTTATCTCTTGATTAGTTAGTTTCAAAAATTGAGTTTCAGTTTCATAGAAGGTTATTAGGGTATAATATGAATCCTAACTCTTGGTTATTTAAGGAAGGATTCTATAGGTTGTCTTCCTAGATTAGTCACTTGGAACTTTTGTGTTTAAGGATTATTCATGTATTCCTCCCCCTTCAATTCTTTAGATTAAGTTTTATTTTTATTTTTATTTTCAGGTTCTATGTAAAGAAGTCTATGAGAATGACAAACAAAATATATATAATCTTGCAAATCTTGTTTAAGATAATCCTAAGAGATAAATGATATTCATCACTAGAACTATCAAATACGATCAATTTACCTCCATAGATATTATTCTTATCCATAATCATTAAGTAGTCATTACAAAATATATACAAATTACATTATCTTTTCATTTAACTAAATGATCCTACCGGCAAGAACAATATGATCATACCAACATTGGAGATGTTTAAAATGGAATATTATCCTATACACTAGAATGTGCTACTAAATAGTTCAAAGTCTACCAAATTTTCAAGAACATGAATGTTTATAAATCTAGATTCAAGAACATGAATGTTTATAAGTCTGCCAAATTTTCAAGAACATGAATGTTTATTAATCTAGATCTGTTAAAAACTTTATAAAATTATAAGAGTTTTTAAACAATATAAAATCATGCCTAAGGAATCTTTCTCTCTAATTTCCTTTGAAACAAATGTAGAAGATTTTAACACACTTTTACATTGAATATAATATATCACAATGAACACTTGTTTCTGAAACAATAGTAGGTGCTGAACAACCTTCAATACCTCATAGATAATATCTAAAACATTTATTTCCTCTCCATACAGATTTGTTTAAAATCAAAAACTTGTTTTTGTTTTTTCCAATGACCACACCACTCTCATCTTTTCTTAAAACAAAGCTGAATTTACATTCGTAGATAAGTCAAATTTTATGTCATTAAGCACAACTTAGCAAACTTAGCAATGGTAAATATTACGATCTTATTTTCAATCTACCACAACACTAATCTTTATTGCTGCTGCGTTTTTATTTTCATACCAAACAACACCTGACCTTCATGAACACACTTTTTGTTGGGTAAAACTGCCATATAATTGGTCTGCACTTTGGTGAGAATCTAAGAGATAAATGGACGTATGTCATTGTTGCAAGATTGCTGATTCTGACCATAACTGTTGATAATTTATGTGGCAATACCCTAAAAATGTGTTGTTGAAGTAAAAATACTAGTAATACGCAGTGGAGACAGATGAGGATGGCGACCAAAAGCCTTGATCTATGGTATTCTGAATTTCGTTTGGATTAACAACTGAATTGTGCATTTCAATGAGGGTCACACCTTTTGCCATATTATGAACATACTGCGGGAAAGGCCAATCTGGAAGCTTCGTAACTAACTCCTCCCCGTCAACACATCCACGAGTCTGATTTCCTTTGTAGTTTGTAGGTTGGAATAAGAAGTTACTGACACTACCATCTATGCCGTCTTGATGAATTATTTCAGCCTTGAAACCCACAGTATTCTCACTGGGGGAGGGTAATATATATTTGTATGGCACTGGTTTTATTACATTACAGTGCTGGGTTGCTGTTTTGGCAGCTTTCTTGCTCAAACGTGAATACCATAAATTTTTAATCTGGTTATCTGTTCTGCCAGGAACGCGAGCTGCTATCAACGACCACCTGCAACTACTAATGTCAGATACATTCTAAAAGCCAAACCCAACGCATAGGTTAATAGCAAATACTGAAGGGACTTATGATGTCGGTAGAAGGAAAGGATAATAAAAAACAACATATCTATATCTCATTTGCCTCATAGTATCAGTTGGCGATTTATATTTGTACTTAGATTTTAAGCTGCAGATCATTGATTAATGCTTTGTCAATTTCTTGTAATTGGAAAGGTGAATTTCTTTTACAGTATGCCGTTAAACGGCAATCCAGCTTCTAAAATTTACCATATTGTGTCAGTTCTACTATTATTAGTACCTACCTTTCCCAGGACTATTGCAATGAATTTTGTTATCTAGTGATTAATCTATCTAAAATAAACCACCTTTCCCAGGACTATTGCAATGAGTTTTGTTATCTAGTGATTAATCTATCTAAAATAAAGCAATCAAAACAGAGTATTATTTTCATGTTGAACAAATTTTTACTATATTGTCTTAACTTTACTATAGTTTTCCTCAATTAATTCATTACAGAACTGAATTCATCCCATCCTCTACTTATTTTCTGGCAACGAATAAGTTACCTGTTACCAAGCAGCTTATGAAGTCTGAGAATGAGCTCTTCTTCGTCTGCCGAAATGTTATCATGTTTTACACCCGACCGAAGATAATTCATCCAACGTAACCTGCAACTCCTTCCGCATCTCAGCAGACCTGCAAATTTGATGACACCCAACATCAATTCTGGTCTGTGGCTGCCATGAAACAAGCAAATTAATTCATGTAGGACTACAATATCTACATAAAACATGTCCGATCCCTATTCTGGGCCTGCAATATAATGAAGTCTCTAAGATAAACATATCAATGAAGTGAAAATATTGTTTGTTTGTGCGTAAATTTTTAGCATAACTTTTGTGATCCACCATCAGAATGGAAAAAAGATAGAAGAGAAAAATGATGTCTTTAAGTGAAAATATGTCAACATACCTGCTTTCATGGGAAGATTACTCCAATTTCCTTCTCCATGAATTTGTACATAGTTTTTTAGGAGCAGATCTTCGCGAGGGGTCCAAGCCCCTCTATTCAAACCTAACCCTAAACCAGAGCTGCATGGCTTCCTTCCCATCCTTGGTCAAAAAAGCAAATAAAAATCTCTGACTGTTCGAGCATATCAGAATACAAAACAGGATATCTATATACAGGTGCCATCTGGAATCCCAAAATAGTAACATGATAATGATCCTGGCACTGCAGTGCAACTGTGAAGAATAATACGCCGTGATTGAATTAAATTCTACTTATAACAGTAGATTACTGGGGAACTACGTAGAAATCCTCATAATTCCAGATATTAATATTGGAGCTCTGACAATGTCAGCGTGTCTTGCGTCAAGACATTATATTCTCTCGTACATGGACACGGGCTCCCCAATCTGTATGAACTCTTGGCATCATTTTATAAGGTAACGAAGAATCTAAATCAAGGAAGGAGAAAATACCCTGAATGAATATAGTACTGCCAGTCCCCCACCACCCCCATCGGTTCCATGTGAATTTGTTCTTTTGTGTGTCGCGGACTTAATCGAATCTTGAAGAGTACGTCATGTTTGAATTGCTGGCATGTCGGTAAGAAAATATGGTAATGAGATTATAGTTATAAACACATGACAGGAAAAAAAACCTCTCGCTATGTATCCATGATTATCATTTATTTAGAAAGATTTATTTGTTTGTGTAATGGTGAAAATTCCACGTGCACTTTTCACATTTGGGCTTATTTTTATTGTGGTGTTTAGAGTGCAATTATAAGTATATAAGGGGTATGTTTTATTATAAATTTGGTAAATAATTTGATATTTGCTTGATTTTGTTTGTACATATTCCAAAAGATAAGTCTTGATTTTGTTTGTACATATTTCAAAAGATAAGTCTTGATTCTCACCTTTTTCATCTATGTGCTTGGGTTAGATTCACAAGCGGGGGTTCACCTCGTAATTGGTAGAAATGATCCCTTAAACTTTTGAAGTTCAAATTTAAAATATGGCCCTTACCGACTCCCTCCAATTACCTGTTATGAATTCACTTGAACATGAAATTTGTTGATTTGCGCGCTAGGGTGTTGTATTTAAAGACAATCCCTAATTCATTTGCATCATCAAAAAAATCCATCCAAGAACATTCAAGATACATATGTAGCATATTAGAGCATTAATATTACATCATCAATGTTGGTGTGTATAGGGTATATTACCTAACCAGTTCCATATTAGGTCCTATTCACACTTGTCTAGTTAAGTTTACTTAGGTCATTTAATATTTGTGTCTCATGTCATAAAATTAAGACACTTGTCATGATCACATGTTGTCCTAGGTCTCAACCTTGCTTATATAAGCAAGGGCTCTCATTGCACATAATCATGTTGTGTATCTTGTCCCTTGTATGCATTATTATCATTCTTTGGCAACATAACTTTGTTATTTCTTCTCTCTTGTTGTGGAAGGTTGTTTTGATTGCAGGCGATCCTCGACATCTCTTGAGTCCATGGTGTGACTCTTACATGGTATCAGAGCTTCAGATCTACAATTCCCTTCCCTCATTTTGGAGAGTCTTTGCCAATAATTTTCACACAGTGCACCCTGGTGCAAAACAAAACTTGCCATCGCATCCAGAAAGCCCGAGAGACAAATTTTGACATATAACATTTCATATTTTAACATCAAAAAAATCTCAACCATTTTGGGGGTTTTCAAATTTTGAACACAAAAAAATCCGTATAATTCATAGGAAATCTATACAATCCATATGGATCAATACTATATTGCTCATTGTACGTATGATATAGCATGCGTTAGTGGTCGTAGGGAATCGACAGAAATTTTTAGCATATTTGGTGGGAATATTCTATCCCCTACATCATCGAGGTACAGTCCTACATCATCAGTTGTTGCCATTCGACTGACGTCATCTTTGGCAAGTCACAGGTGCAAAGATAACATCATTCTCTATGTAGGGGTCACCAAGAGTTTTTGTCTAGCGAATATTTATTTTTATCCAGCGGTTTTGTTTGTGTCATCGATAATTAAATTAACCATAGGGTAATGTGGCAAGCAATTTAAGTTTTCAGAGCTGAAGCCCATGGTGACAAGCTCTCAACCCCAGTCACGAATAGCCCTAAAGGGCTTAACCCAGCAAGTGGCACGAGAACTATCGTCCAGCCAAAGGGCATCCACCACCTGGTCACTGCCACCTCTGTTGAGATAACTCCACCACTAATCGCCTAGGTGCTACCATCAAGCCACCCAGCATGGCCCCTAGGCCCATTTCATGCCTTAATACTTGGTAATTTTTTTCCAAGAGCCATAACTTTTCGCCACAATATCAGATTTTTACAAATAAATAGACATCAGAAAGTTGGTTCTGAGAACTTCGTAGTGGTATAGATTTTTTTTGTTGATTTTGTTGTAGGTGCCTAATTTTTTTGTTTGAAGCCCATACTTGCTTGTAATCTTCACCAAGCCATATCTTTCACCTACGGTATCAAAATTTCAACTTCTTATAGGCATTGGAAAGATATTTCTAAGCACTAAAGATCTATCAATAACATTTTTATAGATTCTACATTAGACATCAAATTTTTAGTTTGAGGCCATATTGAGTATTTACACTCATTATTTGGAAAATTTATTGAAATTGGTGGTTGTTTTTGCTTCAGGGGGAATTCAATTTTAGTATTTATTCATATTTGGGAGGTTCTAAGATAGATTATTGATGTATATTGTCTATTTTTTTCTATTGATTTTGTTTCTCTAATGGATAATACAAATTCATTTGAGCTCCTCACACCTCATAACTATCACTCATGGAAACACAAAATGCAACAATTGCTCTGATCTAAAGGTTTGCGGTCTACATTGGATGAATATCAACCTAAATTTACTAAGGAATATGAGAAATTTGTTCATAGGAGCAAACTTGATGAGGCATGGGTTTGACTGCTTTACATGTTTCTGATACCTTGTAATTTCATATTGAGGATTGTACAACACCTAAGTATGGGATAAGTACAAAGATCTATTTGGTAAAGTTAGTGAATTTTATGCTTTGCAAATAGAGGTAGAATTGACCTCTCTTTCTCTTGATACATTTCTTTCCATTGAGGATTAGTTGGTTAAGTTCAAATCTATGAGATCTCAATTGGTTGGTTGTGGGAAAGATAAATCTGATAAGGAATGCATATTCTTGATTTTGTCTAAGTTCAAAGGTCCATATGTAATTTTTTCTTCGACCTTTTATTCCACTATGGATGCCTTAGGTGTTGCATTCGTGTTATGCCTTCTCTTAGTTGTTTTGTGATCATTTGACTAGAGAGCATGCTAAGCTTATTGAGTTAGATTCACTTCCCAAGAGTCAAGAATTGTTAACTCAATCATCAAAAGACAAAGGCAAGAAGAAACCAAGACCTAAGATAGAATCCAAATTAGTTAATGAGCATCCCACCTCTTCCAAAGAGGAAAAATCTAAGAAGGAGAAAATTATTTGTTCTTATTGTAAGAAAACAAGGCATGATGAACACAATTGTTACAAAAAAAGATTGATGAGTTGAAGCATCTTCTACAAAAGAATAATATTTAGTTGCCTTCAACAATGTCATATGGTTCTTCTTCTTCTTCTTCTACATTATCATCTACATAGTCAGGGACAATTGGTTTAGCTAATGGGAAAAAAAGTATGAAGATGAAGGGTCAGGCATTTTTTGCATCTACAAGTATTTAGTCACAAAGATGGCTTCTTGATTCTAGAGCTTCTCGTCATATGCATTTTTAACAGTTTATGTTCTCTTCATTTGAGCCTTGTAATATGCCACTTATATTGATGGGTAACAACACATTTATGAATGCAATTAGAAAGGAGTCTATTGATGTTGGGGAGGGTACCTTCAACAATTTATTGTGTGTGTCTTCTTTGTCTAACAATCTTCTTTCTATATACCATATTATTCATGGTGGAACAAGGAGTGTTGAGTTTACACATGATTCAGTGTTTATTAGAGATTTGGAGAGTAGAGAGACCATTTCTATTGGGATGGTTGATCATGCATCTCAATTGCACACTTTTTCTCATTTTTCCCTTGATGAGATGGAAATTCCTTTGACTAATATTCACACTCCTACATCTAGTATGGATTGTATTTTTTTAGGAGAAGTTTGGTCACTTGAACCTTGGTATTCTTTCATCCACTCTGGTTCTCGAGACTTGTGCTAATCTTCCATATCCTTCACCTCTTGCTTCTTTAGAGTTCAATGTTAATTCATCTTCCAGTACTTCAACTTAGTAAGATGTTTATTATCTTTCAGATTTAGCTTTGTGGGATGAGTACTTGACAGGTATTTCATATTTATCTTATGAGTCCCATCTTGTAGATTTGGAGGACACAATGAGGATATTCCTTTCCTCTTTGATGATAGTTATAGCATAGTTGTTATCACACCATCTTTGTCTTTGTAGATTGTTGATCTTGAGTTTTCCTATTGTCTTGGATTTTCACATTCTTTGATTGAGCATGAAGTTTCTAATTTTGTGGCATCTATTGATTGTGACATGAGGACACTTGAGTAGTTTTTAGAGACATTACTCTTTATGAGACTTCTTTCCTCATCTCTTATTTTAGAGTAGGAGTTTCTTTTACATACACCAATGGATTTGTTTCATCCCAAAGGGAGAAATGTTGTTTGCCAATTTTGGATTCTCTTTAGCATTCTTCTTCGAGCATTCACCATTAGCACATGAGCTACTTCATTATGGGGGGGTATCTAGTCTCATTCTTTCCCTCTTATGGGGGTTATTGATTGTATATTCATGATGGATGTAGTCCTTGGGGGGTCCTGGTGTTGAGTCCTTCTTCCATCACTCCATCACTTGTACATGTTTGTTTGCATGTTTTCTCTCTTTTGGAGAGGGTTTTTTTCTTACGGGTTAGTATCCTTTACTCTATTTGCAATAGATCTTTTGTACATGGGTAACTAACATGGCCTTGTAGCTAGGACCTATCTTTGTATCTTTACATTTGTTTACTTCTTCCTAAGTTGCACTTAATAGGGGGTATTGGTGTGAATGACATATATTACCTAATTGTTTCCATATTAGGTCATATTCACACTTGTCTAGTTAAGTTTACTTAGGGCATTTAATATTTGTGTCTGATGTCATAGGATTAAGACCCTTGTCATGATCACATGTTGTCATAAGTCTCAACCTTGCCTCTATAAGCAAGGGCTCTCATTGTACATAATCATGTTGTGTATCTTGTACCTTGTATGAATTATTATCATTCTTTGGTAATATAGCTTTGTTATTCCTTCTTTCTTGTTGTGGAAGGTTGTTTTATTGCAGGCGATCTTGGGCATCTCTTGAGTCCATGGTGTGACTCTTACAGTCTTGCATCAACATTCTAGGAATCACTACATGTTTGCTTATTGTCTTCCAAAACTTTTTCAATATGGTTGACTTAGTAATAGTGGTTTAACTAAGCCAGAATCACCTTACCTAACAATCTCCTAAATGGTGTAAATTAACACTATCCCTTTTCAAATATGTTACAAATGGGTTAAAGCACATAACTGAGTGTTGCCTTTGGGCCATTTAATGAAAGCAACAAAATGAATCACACCCAAAAGTACTTAGGTTTGATTGAAGGTGGGTTCGATCAAAATGAAAATACCAAAGTCAATCATGCCTAAAATCATCTATATTTGATTGAAGGTGGGTTCAATCGAATTGCCTTCAATCAAACCTAGTCAATGCATGTGTGGCACCTAGTGGTGATGGAGGGTTTGATCAAACTATGTTCAATTCAATAGAAGAGGTTTCAGGGGTGGTGGGATTTCTTTACATATCTTGCATGCCAATGTTAGGAGTGTGAATGTAACAAGCAACCTGTGAATGTAAAAAGTAACCTGTTAAGTTGTCTACTTCTTTGGCCATGTTTCCAAGTATTTTTCTTTTCCTTTCTCTTTTTTTAAAGTTTTTCCTTTTATATTTTTAATATGTATATATGTGTTTTTTATATTTTATAAATTAAATTAATTTTTTCTCTATTTTTGAAATAAAATTGTTTTGTCTTACTTAAGTTTATAAAAATATTAAAATTAAGAAAATAAAATAAAATATATATAAATTAGTAAAATTAAAATATATGTGGTTGATAAGGGTGTGGTTCGGTGGTTAAGTCGCTCGGTTGTAGTGGCAACCACCAAAGTTCAAACCCCCACTGGGCCAACGAGCTCCCAGGCATAAAGCCTTCGCTAGGCCAATGAGCTCGTGGGTTTGAAGTGTTCTTGCTAGGGGATGAGGTCCCCCATGTTGTGTCCTCACCGGTTCATTGCTCCGAGCAAAAGTATTCACGTGGAGCCGGAGGGCGTGTCACACCAGCGTCGCCAGTCACATTAAAAAGTTTACCAAGCACATAAACTTTTAAAAAATAAAATAAAATATGTGGATAGATAAAAAATAAAAAAATAAATATATATGGATAGATTAAAAAAAATTATAAAATAATAAAATTAATAAATCTATAAAACTAAAGACTATAAAATTAAAATATATAATTCATAAAACTATATGATTAATAAAATAATCAAAATAATAAATTATTAAAATTTAAAATACATAAATATAATTAGTAAGATTATAAAATGAATAAATTGTTAAATTTTTAAAATTATAAAATTGGTAAAGATTAAATTAATAGAATTATTAAATTATTAAAACTAAAAAAATTAGTAAAATTTTAAATATAAAATTATTAAATTATTAAAATTATTGAATTAGTAAAATTAAAATTTAAAATAATAAAATTAAAAACTATAAGATTAATCAAATTAAAATATATATAATTAATAAAATTAATAAATTAATTAAATAATAAATTATAAAATAAAAATATATAAAGTCGTTCATGGCACAATGTGATGGTTAAAGCATGGCATTGTTATCCATACCACCAAGGTTCAAACCCCCGAACAACGAGCTCGTGGGTTATGGTGCATCTAAGCTCATGGGCTTTGTGCTTTCACTAGGTTATGAGCTCATGGGTTTAAACTTGTGTTAATGTAAGGGAGGAGGTACAAGGCTAGCCTAAATAATCTTGACTTCACCAATTAATAAAATTATAGTATTAATAAAATTATTAAAATTATTAAATTAGTAAAGTTAAAATTAATAAAATCATTAGAATTATGAAATTAGTAAAATTAAAATTAATAAAATTATTAAATTATTAAAATTATAAAACTAGTAAAACTAAAGCTATAAATTAATAAAAAGTATTAAGTTATTAAATTATTATAATTACAAAACAAATAAAATTAAAATTTAATAAAATTATTAGATTTTTAAATTATTAAAAAATTGATAAAGGGTAAAAAGGGGTTTTGAAAGGGCCCAAAACCTTTTACAATGACCAAGTAGATATAACAATGAAGCCTAGCACCTAATAAGGTGTCGATAGTAAACAAATAGTATAAAGGCTTAAGATCACCAAAAATAATCATAGTACAACAAATGAGCAGCCCCACCACAAGGCATCAAAAAACCAAGCTAAGACAACCCTAAAGGTTGTCAGCACCACAAGACACCCAGGGCTACATAGTCCCTAGACTAAGTCTGGTTCCCCTCATTCCCCTAAACTAGGAATGAAGGGTCAAATTGTGAGGATTTTGATAAAATTTTGAAAGACCTTTCTTCTTATGCACTATCATCCAAAAAGCATTACTGCACTCTAAATATAGAGTGGGATCCAAAGGGGGGCCAAAGTTCTTCTCATTAATAGGACTAGGGGCCAAAGGAGGAGACTCAGCAACCCTCATCATCATAGAAGAATCAAAATAGGTAGAGGGGACTGGTGGTGAGAAGTCTAGCATGGAAGCATTCTATTATGGAGAAACCTTTGAAGCTTGTAAATTATAATCTAGCTACCCAATAAAAGCACATTGCTCAGCAACCAAAGGAGTAGGCTCATCTGACCCTTAAGAGGGAGAGATGGTGCTCCAAAAGAAAGATGATGATTGAAAGAACCTACACCATTGAAATGGTGGGAGAGAACATCCCACCACCAAGAAGCCACCTATGTAGCCTTACATTTGGAATGTAGACAATCCAAAGCTAAGTGTTCAATATCAAAGCAACAATGACATCAAAAAGGTAAACCCTTGTAGTTTAAGGGTTGAACCCAAGGATGGTCTCCCATCTAAAGAATAATCTCCATTGGAAGTTCCTTTGAGAGGTCAAGATCCACCAAAATCTAGGCAAAATTTGTGTGAGAAAAGGCTATGGTAGCTAAATCAATCATCAAGAAATGACCAAATGTATTATCAATGGCTTCATAGCAAGAATCCAACGAGAAGTGCAATGGAAGGTTAGGTAGCCTTACCCAAGTAGGCATGATGTTAAAATATTTAATGGTAGGATTGAACAAGGAATACCAAGGCTTTGCATGAGCATATGCTACCCCCACACCAAAGTCCAATCATAGAGCATGACATCCTGATCATTGGCAGAGTCAAAAATGATAATTAAAAACCCCCAGCACAAGGGTAAATCTCCAAATTACCCCCAATTATGGGCCTCCAAGAATCCTTAAGCCAATGGTAGTTAAAATGGTAGATCAAACCCATCACCTTAAAGTAGCCTTCACCCTTAATCACATCCTCCCCAAAAGTCATCAATTGTATTGTTGTAACACATAACAAAGAAAAAATATTTCCCTCAAAATAAGGATGCACTCCATCAACAATAGTCGTAGTAGGTGAACTGAGCTAGGCCATTACAAATGTATAAGAACCAAGGCATCCTAATCCTTCAAAGTGTTATTGGAAAAAAACTTACCATTTGACCTAGAATCACTAACATCACAACTACATCTACCATCAATGTCTATAAAATGGGAAACCCTAGTCACCAACAATTGATTCTTCCAGGTAAGTGCACAAAGATGGGAGACCAAAAGGGGGTCTTAAGATGCCACTTTTTTTCTAAAATCAGGAAAGACTAATGTTGGATGAGAAATTGAAGATAGTTACACTCAAAATTTGAAGATACAACAAAAACAAGAGTCGTAGTGCTCTAAATCTAGTTTCTAAACTACTAATTTTTTTCAAAAATGGTTGAGATTAAGGGGTTCAAAAAGGGGGAGCACATAAATTGGTCCTTTTTTTAAAAAAAAACATAACATAGCTGCTAGTGTGCTCCCCCTAAAATGTTAACTTTTTTTAGTATTTCAAAAATTGCTTCAGTGAGAAATTAGCTAACACCATTTAGTTTATCCCTAATTGTTTTTATAATTTTTTGATGAATAATTGTTTTTTTTACTAATTTTCAAAGTGGACACATCCTGAAAAACAAAAAATTGAGTGTGCTCCCCCCAAAAATTTTGAAAACTAATCAAACATAGAAAAAAAAATTGAATACATGTAGAATGGAGTCTAGTTTCTAAAAATGTAATTTATTTGAAATTTTGATGAATGGTTAAAAAAAGTCAAAAATACCAAACACTAGTTTTTGACAAAAAATAGATACACTAACAAAAGAAATTAAAGATGAAATCCTTAACATACTCAAAACATGAAAAACTTTATATGGTTAGAAAGCTAACAGAGAGCTTAAGATTATGGTGGTATTTTTTTGACTTGTCATTGAAAAAAGTACAAACCTAATGGCCAGCACGCTCCAGATAATGTGATTTTTGTTACAATCTGGAAAAACACGTCTTTGGAAGTCCTAAACATAGTCCAAGACTTTGGGCTGGAAGCCTAAGGCAAATCCAAGCCTAAGGCTTGGAAATTACCAAGGCAAAGTATAACGTGAGCGTGTTATAACGTGCTCACGTTATGGTGAAATAAAACATCTCTCTCTCTCTCTCTCTCTCTCTCTCTCTCTCTCTCTCTCTCTCTCTCTCTCTCTCTCTCTCTCTCTCCTAGTTTTCCTTTTCCTTTCCAATTTCCCTTTAGATCCCACCAATTTTTCCCTATTTTACTAGTTTCCACCTCTCCTCATTAGTCTTCCCATCCAATCAATTTTTGTTTTATCTTGTTTCCATTTCATCCTCCCAATTTATATCCTCATCCCTCTTTGCATGTCCTAGTTTTCTTGTTCCATGTTCTTTGTCAATAAGGGAGAGGGAGAGGGAGGAAGAGGGAGAGAGAAGGGAGAAATAGCATGATAGGGAGAGAGAGAGAGAGAGAGAGAGAGTCCCAATTTTCTTGTTTTCATTTCCTTCATCGATAAGGGTGAGGGAGAGATAGAGGGGAGAGATAGGGAGATAGAGGAATGATAGGGGTGAGAGAGGCAAGAGATAGGTAGATAGGAAGAGATAGATAGGTAGAGAGAGAGGAGACATATAGGGAGAGATAGAGGAGGTAGGGGGAGAGATAGGGAGATAGAGAGCACGAGTGAGATGTGGACAAAGAGATAGGGAGAGAGATTGAGAGGTAGAGGGATAGAGATATAGGGAGATAAGGGAGAGATAGGGAGATAGAGGTTTAGGGTTGCTCGGGTTTAGGGGTTAGGGGTTAGGGTTTAGGGGCATTATTTTGGGTTTATGAGTTTAGGGTTTCTTAAGTTTAGAGTTTAGGGGTTTAGGGTTGCTCGAGTTTATGGTTTAGGGGTTAGGGGTTAGGGTTTAGCCTGGGCATTATTTAGGGTTTAAAGGGGTTTTGGGAGAGAGAGAGAGAGAGAGAGGGTTTCTCAGGTTTAGGGTATAGGGGTTAGAGTTTAGGAGCATTATTTAGGGTTTATGAGTTTAGGGTTGCTCAAGTTTAGGGTTTAGGGGTTTAGGGTTGCTCAGGTTTAGGATTTAGGGGTTAAGATTTAGGGGCATTATTTAGGGTTTATGAGTTTAGGGTTGCTCAAGTTTAGGGTTTAGGGGTTTAGGGTTGCTCGGGTTTAGGGTTTAGGGTTTAGGGGTTAGGGGTTAGGGGTTTAGGGTTGCTCGGGATTAGGGGTTTAGGGTTTAGAGAGAGATAAAGATAGGGGACTGATAGAGATTGGGAGAGATAGAAGAGACATAGGGGAGAGATAGGGAGATAAAGAGTGAGGGACATGTCCAGAGACATAGGGAGAGAGATTGAGAGGTAGAGGGAAGATAGAAATAGGGAGATATGGAGGAGATAGGGAAGAGATAGGGAGATAGAGGTTTAGGGTTGCTTGGGTTTAGGGGTTTATGGTTGATCAGATTTAGGGTTTAGGGGTTAGGGGTTAGGTTTTAGGGGCATTATTTAGGGTTTCAAGTTTATGGTTTAGGGGTTAGGGGTTAAGGTTTAGAGGTTTAGGTTAGGGTTTAGAGAGAGAGAGGATCAATAGGAAGATATAGAGGAGAATGAGGGGAGAGATAGGGAGACAGAGAGTGAGGGACATGGCCAGAGACATACGTAGAGAGATTGAGAGGTAGAGAGATGATAGAGATAGGGAGATAGGGGAGAGATAGGGAGATAGAGGATTAGGGTTTCTTGGGTTTAGGGTTTAGGGTTTAGGGTTTAGGGGTTTGGGTTTAGGGGTTAGGAGTTAGGAGTTAAGGTTTAGGGGCATTATTTAGGGTTTAGGGTTTATGGTTTAGGGGTTAGGGGTTAAGGTCTAGAGGTTTAGGGTTTAGAGTTTAGAGAGGGAGAGATAGGGAGATAGAGGTTTAGGTTTTAGGAGTTAGGGGTTAGGGGTTAGGATCATTATTTAGGATTTAAGGGTTTAGAGAGAGAGAGAAGGAGAAAGAGAGATAGGGAGATAGAGAGTGGGGGACATGGCTAGAGACATAGGGAGAGAGATTGAGAGGTAGAGGGATGATAGAGATAGAGAGATAGAGGTTTAGGGTTTCTTGGGTTTAGAGGTTAGGGTTTAGGGGCATTATTTAGGGTTTAGATGTTTAGGGTTGCTCAAATTTAGGGTTTAGGTGCATTATTTATGGTTTAGGGGTTTAGGTTTGCTCAGGTTTACGAGTTTAGGGTTTCTCACGTTTAGGGGTTTAGGGTTGCTCGGGTTTAGGGGTTTAGGGTTGCTCGGGTTTAGAGTTGTATGTCAAAAGTAGTCTCTCTATCTTTATCTCTCTCCCTCCCCTCTTTACCTCCTCTCTTATCTCTCTCTATCTATCTCTCCCCTCTTTACCTCCTACCTTCTATGTCCCCTCTATACCTCCTACTCTCTCTCTCACCTCTGTACCTTTCTCCCCACTTTCCATGCACTTAAAACACTTATAAGTTTTAAGGCATGACAACACTTAAGACTTTTGATGCATGAAATCTCTTAAAACTTTCATGTTTGACAAAACATGGTTGCATTATAATGCAAGCACGCTTTTGTGAACCAAAAAAATAGACAAAAATCATGTGGGATCCATGTTTAAGTCCTACATGCTCTGTTATTGCCTGCTTTTCATGCACAATCAGACAACAAAACACTTTTTTAACTAGTTGACATTTTGACAATCATTTTTTGCCTAATCCACCACATTTTTTGGTTTTTTAACATAGAAGAACTAAATTGCATATTTTTTTGATCATTTAAACTAATAGTTTCATTTTTCATATTGTTTCAATGTTAATTTTAATGTATTTTGAATTTGATGATATATGTTTGTTTTTTTCTTAATTTTCACTAATCCTATTAGAGTTATATAGAAGTCAACATTGAATATGAAGGAACTTGCCAAAAAGATCAAATTTTTGAGGATTTTCAAGATAAACTTTTTAGGATCTCGAAATCTAAGGTATGTTCTTTAAATGTATTCGTTTACTTCATTTTATGATTATGTTAAAGCATGAAATCTCATGTTATAGGACAATCATGAGGGAAGTGAGAGGATTATCATTTTGAGAAGTTAAATTATCATGAGAAAGTGAAAATTATCACATGTTGCTATTATCCTTATTCAAACACTAACTGTAAAGTACTCATTCCATCACAAAAGTTACATGATGTAAATAATCCACTTAATTACATCATCTCAAATAAAAGATAAATTTCATCAACATTAATCAATAAAAGTCATTAAATCTTACAAATCACGTGCTTAATCCAGGTGTTAGCACTATAAAAGAATATACAAAGTCCATTGTCTTTCATGCTATAAATCATCCAATAATAATTACAAGATACAATAAGCATGTACAATATATAAATAATAAATCAAACAACTCTCTAGTCACCATGAACCACATGGTCCTCTTGCGAGTTGAGAGATGAGAACATGGCTCAGGCACTTTTTCACCCAACCATGAAGCAATTACACTTCCCCAGATCCCTTCATAACATAAAGGAAACCTAGTCTTGCATGCAACGTCTAGCTACCTGGAAACAACTGGCAAGAGGGATCACCCAATGCAACCTGAAGCCTAATGTGCAAATCTAAATAATGATATGCAAATTATCTCACAATTGGATGTGGCAGAGATATATATAAATAAAGTTTGCTAGACAAATATTCATCTTTTTCAATGAATTCCTAGCTTAGGCCTAAGCATTTAAAATAGTTACAGGTTCAATTCCTGAAAATAGGAAAAGCCATCTCTGATAATCTACATTCGGTATCCTAGCCCAAAAGTAACCCCAAACACACTTAAGATATAATCTACTTCCTTTTCAAAATAAATAACATCCCATATTTGCCTATAAACCATCTCTAATCCCTTTCCATGGCATCATTCATAAAAACACATTTTCAACCAAGTAGTAAGAAGAACATCATACATTCATTTAAATGCAAATATAGATACAGATTCTATAATCTGATTATATTCTCTAACCATTTTTCATTGTTTTAATAGTTTGTAGAAAACTAATGTTAACTACTTCCTCTCCATTTTAGTTTTGTGATTCAAGTAAAATTCATTGAAATAAAGACTTAATAAGAGTGTATAAATGGTTTCAGCATTAAATAAGCATAGGTAATAATCAATAAAAACACACTATTTTTGTTTTAAGTAATAATATGACTATTTCAGAGAGTTTTAAATCAAGCTACAGAAAATATGAATCAAGCTACATGAACTTATAAAAAAATAAGCTACGGAAGATAGAGCATGTATGCGACAGGAATGATCAATATGGTGACAGAGATAAAAGAATGGTACAGGAGTGTTGCAAGAAGTCTGATACAAAATAATAGACTGTGACAGGATTGCAATTAAATTGTGACAGTGGTAAATTAACAACAGCTACAAAATTAATGTTCTTTTTGCTAACAAACTGACCTAGAACACTTCAGGGTGGTGATTATATCTCTAATTACAAGGAGATAAGTCTATTATAATAGGGACAAGCAATTGGCAGCGATAGAGATTTAGCAAACGGAAAGAATCAAAGGAAAAAGTTGTGGTAGAGGAAGAAAATAACAGTGATGGATCTTTACAAGACTAAGAAAAAATAACTAAGTTACTATGCCCAAACTATTTTAGTTACAGAATGATAAAGAATTACTACCAAGAAGATGGGACGTCAGCTACAGGAACCTAAGTCAGCCGACTAGAGTTTTAACAGGTTGTTGCCCACAGCTAGGCCAAAAAAATCAGGTTGTTAAGAGCTAAGGTCGATACTAACCTGAAGAGGAGGTTGAGTCTAAGGTAAACATAGAAAATAAAATGTAGGCATGAGCTAATCTAATCAACGGCTACAGAATATGTACAAGTTCATAACTAATTTTTTAGGCTAACATTAGCAGGCCGCCAAAACAAGAAATAGGCCAAACGATAGATACTGGCCATCATGATTTTGAAGGCTAATTCTCAAGCAAGAATACAAAGGAAAGAATAGTAGGCCAACCGCCAAAGGGCAAGAAGGTCATTCCCAAAATATAAACGCAGAGGTAAAAGATGGCTGGCGACAGGGAATTCTAAGACATAAGGCCCACATGGAAAATGTATACTGGCCTCTCTAGGTAAAAAGCATACTAGAAAATTAACATGAAACAGGCTAGAATAAAACGTGGTTTTTACAGTATAAGATACCGTAACTATAGAAAAACAAAAACAAGAAAAAATACCCGATTTATGCGCTTCCCAAAGGGGGTCAATTCTGCTTCTGTCGCTGGCTCCTTCTCTCCTATCTGTCACTCCCAAAATAGTGATAAAAATCTTTGTTCCTCTGTCCTGTCGTTGCTCAGAATAATGGTGCCCTTTTGTTTCCTGTGTACTCTACTTTTATTGAAAATTTCCCTCTATCAATGGTGCTCCCCAAAATTAGATTGGAGTTTCTTGTTATCACTGTCTGTTTAACCTCTGATTGCATGCTTCTTTAGCATCCAAAGCCTCCCATCTCTTTTGAAAATAAAATAAAATACACTTATTTATTTTTGTCACTTACATGACAGATTTATTAGTAATATTTTTAGATTTCTATATATGATAATATAATATATCTATTTTAAATAAAACATAATTATTTTTAAGTCTGACTAAGATATTGTTTTGCAAACAATAACATATTCTATATAAATAGGAATGTTCACTTTTATTATTTATTTTTAATTTAAATAATATAATATACACTAATTAAATATAAATCGAAGGAACAATAATATTTTCATGACTAATTCACACATTCAAATAGACTTATTGTAGCAACTCAAACACATATTTATCTACTTGCAAAACATCAATCACACTTATTGACTACATAATAATGCATACTAAGATCATTCAGAAAATGCAATATGTCATGAAACTATGTGAGTGTGTGAGTGCATCAGGTTATCCATCCTATCAGTTCTTGTCGATTGGCTAGAACATCTCTACCTCAACCATGTTCTCATCTTTGATGAGTACCTGCATTCAATTGCACTCAACTCCACATCAATAGGTTAGTTTCCCAAAATCACAGCCGAAGCAAATCATAATGTATATCCATAATCGTACCAATAATATTCAATTATTAAATAAACTTTCCTAATCATGTATTTATAATATTATGAAAGTTACTTGCACACACGTGGAATCACTCATAATAAAACAACCATAGTAAATGTTCAATAATCTAGAATAATAATATAGTCCATAAAATCAGATGTGACACTAACCTAAACAATTAGAAGGATACTTTAAAGGAAACAATCAAGACTAAATGATAAGTCAATTAATCTCAAATCCATGCAAAAAGATATCCATGATACTATATAAACATATCTAGGTGGTCTTGAAAGGATATTCATATATGGTAGGGAATATTGCCGTGAACTAAAAGATAACCATATATGTCATTGGCATAGTTATTAGGACAATTATAATCACAATGAGGTTCTCTTGAATGGATAGTGGCTTGTCAAGGAGTTATTAAATAGTTAAGGAAGATAGAGTATTGATATTGGTGGGTACATGTACTACAATATAGTCAAGGAGGGTATGATGTCATCGAGACAGTCTTGAGTAGAGCCTCCTTGCATGATAACATAACTAGTCCTTTGTGATGTACCTGAATCTCTATGAGTGTGATGAAGTTTTAGGGTGGAGGAAGGATAATATAAGTGTCTTAAGTTTCCCAAGACTATGACAGTCTAGAAATATACATATGATCTACACATGTTCTCTTATACATGTTGGCCACATGTGTTGTCATTGATGTCAACATAACAGATGGAAATGTACAGACAAACTTAGAGTCAAGATGGTTACGACAAATCAGTCTGGGAGAAGGAAAAATGATCTAAGTATGGATCAATTTTGGGCTTGAACATGATGCAGAGGTAAACAACCCTATTCTTGCATGATTTCTGCATATATACTTACATATCTCATCATTTGGGAGTACCGCACTCAAGGGTAAGAAGTAGAAAAGTGTCTAAGGCATTCTCAGTGCAAAAACTAAGGTAGAGTTAACTTGAATTGGTCCGCACTTATCCGCAAAGAAAGATTTGGCCATGCAGTTCTAATGATAGCTTCTGACATGAATTGACATGATATATCCAAGGTTTTAGCCTCTCACTTACTCATCATGAAAATTTACAAGGGTTAGTACATCAGCCATCACTGAAATAGAGCAAAGCAGTAATGGGGAGACAATGGAATGCTCCTCATTCCTCTAGAAGAGATTTGTTTGTCATGTGGCTCTAAGGAATGACTAAAATCAATATGTTATATTCTATGATGAAGTTTCAAGTGTTTCAGTGGTCCACAAAGACATTACTCAAGAAACAGAGGCATCACACTATATTCCGGAGCCTAAATATACAAGTTAAGTTCTTCAAAAGATGAAACATGTATAAATATATTATCAAAACTTGTGTGGAGGTAGAATATGGTCCAATACACATCAGACATGATCTACATACAGATAACTCTCATTTTTCGATACCTCATCAAAATATCATAACTGTAAGCAAAGTTGTAAATACAACTGTCATCTAAAACTCTAAGTACCTAATCCATTCTTGAATTCCTCTAGAAACATCAGACAGTGGTGTACATATTTGATGAGTAGTATCCATTGATATCTTTGATCATTTCCAGAAGGTTCTAGACCCTGTACTTCACCGCAATATCATATTTTGGGTTATGAAGCATTACATAAGGTCTGGAAGACTCTGTTCTCTATAGACTGATACATTTCTTGTCTTGAGGATGCATAGTTTGGTATGATACTTCTCTGATAAGGTGTATGATTGTTATTGAGATCTTGCATGATTGAATCCTTAGTCTACATTGAGGTTTTGGTGTCTCCTCGGTAGTTGAAAGATGAACAGTTGACAATGTTAAGCAGTTTGAGCCTACTGGTTAGATAACTAATGCATGCGGAGGCTTCTAACTAGTTTCTCCAAGTTTGGAAGGTATGGAATGATGTGTCTTGGTGTGTTTCATAATTCCATAAGGTTTGCAACAAGATTTGTTATCATTTTGCATGTGTTAAGGCTGACCAGTGACTAGCTACACGTTACATTCAATATTATTTTGGATGCCGACCCAATCAATGTTTCAAGATCTTGCAGTGGGTATATATAGAAGATATAATTCATTTGAAATGAAATTGAGGTGAATACGAACATCGAAAAGCATAAGAAGATATGAAATACATAGAATCAGTTTGAAGGCAAATATTGAGCAAGAATATTAGACTACACCATTAGCATACAATAGATGTGTTCTCCATAGCAGTCCTTATATCTATATATCATTGTAATAATAGTGAATTGAGCATTCAGAGAGTAGTAGCTTCCTTGGGTTATAACCCTAAATCAAATTTATAAATCAAGGAGTAGTAGCTTCCTTGGGTTGAAGCCCTAAGACAATGTTGTAATACTTTTGCAGTGATCATATTATATTGTGAGCTAATCCTCACCGTGGTTTTTCCCTATTTTAGGGTTTTCCACATAAAAACACTAGTGTTATGTGTTGACTCTTGATTTTCATGTTTTCAAAGCTATTTAGTTTTATCAGTAAATGTTTAAAGTTTTTGAGTGTGTTGATTCACCCCCCCTCTCAGCACCCTATTGTGTTCAACAATTGGTATCAAAGCCAAGTACCTTTGAGAAGCTTAACTGTTGAGGTAGATCCTCCACTTGAACACATGGAATCTAAAGTGATGAACAATGGTATATTTGCACTAGAACACGATCTAGAAGCAATGGATCCTGAAGGTTGGGACTTTGAGTCTAATGAGTGTGAAATAGATCTTGAAGAAGAACTCAAGATAGCCCTTAATGATCTTGAGGAAGTACAAGATCTAAACTTAGAATATGAAGACATGCTTAAAAAAGCAAAGGAGACAATTGACAAGTTGAAAACAAAAGCCAAAGAATCAAAAGAATAAATTGGGAAACTAAGAACTTTGATAGAATGAGATAAAGGAAGTGACAAGCTCAAGGAGGCTGAAGACATGATCTCAAAGTTAAAGGTCATGGTTGAAGAAGAAAAAAGGATTGAAGATTGCTTAAATATCAACCTCAATGAGGAATCAGCTAAATGTTCAAAACTTGAAGAGGAAGTTGTCACTCTAAGGAAAGAACTAGAAAAGGCAAAAGAATATATTGACAAGGGACTAAAACTAAAAGGAGGAACTAATATTCTTGATGAAATAATAAGTTCTCAAAAGCTAGCAAAAGAAAAAACAAGTCTTGGTTTTGATAATGGAAAGAGTCCTATGATCAATGCATCTACAAACTTATATGATAAGTTTCATTCAGCAAGAAAGTCTGAATCTAGGAGAGAAGAAACCTACACTGAAGATCCTAAGAGAAAAACTTACAGAGATTCAAAAGAAGATGAATTCACTCCTGTCCAAAGACAAAGGAAGAATGTGAAGAAAATTTTCAAGTATCCTCAACCTACAAGGCAATCAACACACATCAGGTATTCTCGAAGCTTCAATGGCAATTGTTTTATTTGCAATAAGTTTGGTCACAAAGCTATGGATTGTAGAAACAAGATGAATCAAAAAGCTTTAAGATGTTACACTTGCAATAAAGTTGGTCATAAAGCTATTGAATGCAGAAGTAGGATAAACTAGAGCTCTATTAGATGTTATGCATGCAACAAGTTGGGACACAAGGCAAATGAGTACAGAAGTAAAACATCAAGGTATAGCAGGAATAGTGCTCAATCCTTTTATGGATACTGTTATACTTGTGATAATTTTGGCCACAAAGTAGCTAATTGCATATCAAGTGCAAGAAGGAGTGGAAATGCTCAGCAAACAAAGTGCACCTGTCATGAGTGCAATCAAACAAGGAATTTTGGAAAGAATGTCAAACCCATTGATGTTGCTCAGCAAAGAGTAGAAATGAACAAAGTATGGAAGAAGAAGGAAGTTAGTGATATTTCCAGACCTCTGCCTAATGCAAGTGGGTCCTCTAGTAATTAAAAGGCAAAACACTGGGTCAAGGGGAGTTTCAACAAGAAAATTTTCAAACCCCTGAACATGCAAGATGTTGAATTTTCAACATATTGATTAGTGCTCACGTGAGAATGATAATATTAAGGAATTAAAGGAGTCTAATGAAAATTTTGGAGAAAAATATCTAAATGCGGTAGAATGTGGAGGACTTTAGGGTTTATTGTGACAAGAATTTCTACTAAGGAGGTTACATGGGCTAAAGGGGAGGTATTTCTAAAAATTCACCATCTTCTCTTCATAATGATGCAAGCACTCAACATGTAGATGATCTTAACAAAATTCTGGAGCATTTGAATGATCTACAAAGGATTGTTGAAGGTTTACAAGGTTCTGCATATGAAAGATAGCAAATTAGGTTAAAACAGAAAATGCAATTAATGCGGAGGAGAATTGTTTGGTGAAATGTTTATATAAGCGATGCCTAATCATTTTTTATCACATTCGAGTGAAGACAAAAGATTTGAAGAGCTAAAGGAGAACCAAAAACACTCTGCAACTCAACTGAGTGAGACTTATCACCACATATCTAGGTACTATTCATCTTTCTAGTTAAAATCCTAGATTAGTAATGGATGCATCATTCACTCCTCAATTTATCAACAGTACTGAGCAACCCCAACCAAAATTCAAGAAACATCCATAGAAGGCAATGGAAGTTGATGGCGATGGAGCATTATCTAATGTTCCTACTTTTGTGGTATACACAGAAGATGTTAGGATATACATTCATACAAAACTTAAGGAAATTGATCATGAGAAATTTGAAACCCTAAGACTTGATTTGTTAGATGATGACAATACACACTACAATCCTGAATATGCCAACATTAGAGTAAAACATTTGGATGTTTGGAAAGATGTTTTAGATTTTCATAATGAGCATGACTGGGTTAGATATATCCTTAGTAGAATTCATGATTAATTCATATACCTAGACAAACCCCATCAAATAACTAAAGAAGTCATCAGGGCTATCACAGGATTGTGTTCTACTGGACCCATACCACAATTGAAATCAATTAAAAATGAAAAGGTCATGGAATTAACTGGAGCCAAATTTGACAAAAGTGCATTGAAAATTGATGACATTATTGATCCCAGTGTAAGGTATGCAGCAATGGGAATTGCCTATAAGGTATACTATTCTAACAGAGAGGGATCTACCATAGCTATAGCCATACACACTCCCTATCTAATAGCTAAAGAAGGCGAGGATTTTGACCTATGTGCGGTAATGAAGGAATAGTTGCTAGAAAATCTGAGAAAAACTAAGGAGACAGGATATCATTTCAAATATGGTTCAATAATCATCTATTTGGCATTCTTTTTCATGAATGAGTTACCAGGGTTTAAAGGGAAGATATGGCAACAAGACAGACCAGTAGTAACACAAATAAAAGAATACATAAGAAGCTTTGACTCACAAAATTCCAAAACTATTTTCTGGGGCTTCTTCAAAAAATTTCAAAGTGAAATGCATAAAAGGGAAAGAATTTCTTTTGATTTGGTTCAGAAATACAAGGATGACATAACATTTCTTGTGGACAAAGATTGTTGTTATATGACAACAGTTGAGCCTAGAACTTCATGGATTCCCAAGCTTCCTTATGAAGTGTCTGATGAGGAAGTTAAAGCCTATGCAGAAATTATGTTAAGCCTGCCAAAAGACCCTAAGAGTGAAAGATTTGGAACCAGTAAAGAGATTCAGGACAAGTTGACCAAGAAAAGGGTAGAGGAAGAGGTAGAGAAGAACAAAGAAAAACTGTTCAAGAGGGTGGGTATTCCATCTGGAGGTTTCTCTTCTCAGAACTCTCCTAAATTTGTTAAGCATCTCCCCACTATGCATTCAACACCAAGGAAATCTAGTAGAACTACCTCTCAATCAACCGCCATCCTTCCTCAATCTATATTCTCTAAAAAGGCATCTCCCACCCAAGGGCAAACATTTAGAAGAGAAAACATAGAGAAAACCCAAGGGCAAACATTTAGAAGAGAAGAAAGAAACCTTTGTGGAGGAGATTGAAAGTTGTTAGAAATGAAAGCAACACTACTTCAATAGAAATCTTATACAAGATAAATTTTAGCAATCTTTAATTGTGTTATTAATGGAGATTGTAACACAAAAACAAAACAATGCTTCACAGAAATGTAAAATTAGAAATATGAACACATAACACAATGTTTAACATGGAGAAAACCCTTTTAGGTAAAAAACTCCACATAGGAAAGAGGCCCAATGTTTGTATTAATTTGAAAATAATTTATAATACAACAACACTTTAACTCTCTCCACCAGTCTTCAATCTGACAGCATTTTGGTAGCACCCGAGTACCTAAAATCTGTATTGCAGAAACTAATACATGGAAAATACTTATAGAAACATTTTCTAACTCATCTTAGGCATTCACCTTCTCTCTTCTAAGATTCTCCAACCTATAAACATTAATTACCATCTTACAAGCATCTTACACTTGTCTAAAAATAGCCATGCAAAGGTTGGGGGCCCAAGACTAAATCTAGCCTCTTATAGCATCTTATGATGTGTCATAACCATCATAGATTCCACAAAAGAGTATCTTTCCAAGATAGGAAGCTTGGGCTAAATATATGGTGCAGGAGCACCTTGGCAAATTAATGTTGCCCTAAACAAATCTATGATTTTGATTAAATTTGTAATGATTTAACATTGTAATGAGGTTTATCAAGTCATCTTTATGTGTTTAGGAGATTAGGAGTTTCAAATATGCAAAATAGTGCATACTATGTAAAGGTTGCCAATGTAAAATGCAAAAAAAAGAACAAATAGGGGAATACCAAAGGTCATAGGGTATTTTGAGTAGTTTCATCTATTTGGAGAAGTTGCAAACTGAAGAGTCAAGCATGGAATGCCTTTAAAAGGCTTTGTAACCTTTGAAGATGGTGGGGGTGATTGTATAACTAATCCTGAGTGAATAAAGACACTATTTTTCTGTATTTTCTCTCTAAAAATCACTGTATTCTTGCTGTGTATGGCCCTGTACGGGAAGGAATTCATGTTTACATGGTTGTAAGTAATAGTTATTTCAGTCACCTTCCTTTTACATTTTGTTTCATGTAATTTGATGCTAATTTGAGTTAGATATTGTGAGTTTGGTGAAGACTATCAAAACCCTGTCTTAGGGTAACAATGAACATCTGAAATTATATTTCTTATCATGTGTTCAGTGGATCTCCCTATAAGTTGGTATGAAGCAGGTTTTAAGTGTGTTTTAAAGGATCTCAAGCATGCAGAGTCTGAAGAAGTAGTTTGGGACAGTTATCACAAAGTCATAGGTCTGCAAATGGAGAGGAAGACTGGTAAAACTAGTGCACAGTGGTGATTTAGGGAGGTTTGTTTGTGTTGTATGAGTCCATCACGGGTGTTAATATTTTAAATGGATGCTTAAGTGTATTGAAGGACTTTTGTAGTTTGAGTTTGGACGAATCACAAGTTTTTAATCCTTTTAGATGATTGTCCTGTTAAGGTAGTCTTGTTGACAGTCACAGTTATGACTGAGTAAAAGGCATTTGTGGGTGTTGGTAATGTCTGTGAACCCTAGAAGAGGGTCGAGTAAGGTGTATTGAAAGTTCTCAACTCATAATGAAGGTTGCAGATTCCCTATATTAGGAGAATACCAAGAAAGTAGAAAGATGACAGTTGAGATGCCTAGAACAGGCTTAAGGGACAGAGTTGCAAGGCACTGTCAAGTGTAGTCTATCTATACTTTGTTGTTCACTGCTCTCACAAGTATTGAATATAGTTATTTGGGTCGGAGACCATGTGTTGGTCATGTTGTATTTACCTATGAAAGTTGTCTCAAATGTTGAGTCAGTTATTTCTGTCTTGAAAGGCAAAGTAGGGGTTTTGAAAAGTGTCATTGTTACTCATTGTAGGCAATCTGATAGAGGTGATCATAAATGAATGCATGAAGGTCCTTGAAAGGAGTTGAATTGGTTTTCTTTTCCTCTGCATCAATATAGCAAATATACAACTAACATATCCATCATATGCGTCATAGAATCTCATAATCTTATGACAACTTGCAGCTATCATAGATTCACTCACCAAACATTATGACAGTTGTCATACATGCCAAAAATAGTATATTCCTCAAGGGAGCATGCCTATCCTCATTTACCATGAGTTTTTACATTTGCCAATAGTAAAAGTCACTCTGTAACTGTCGTCGGTAACTCTGAAATTACAACTATCAATGAGACTACCTCATTCCCTTATGGGTAATTACAAATAACAAATAATAAATGGAATAAAATATAATATTGGAATTTACAAGGTTAATGGCACCTTATTCTAACATTCTCCCACTTGACATTATACATTGTAAATCAACCCATAGGAAAACAAATGAAAAATAATCAGGCACTAGAAACAAGGCCCATGGACTCTCTGCACCATACAAACTTCTCTGTGCTCACAGGCTTGGTCAATGAATCTGCAACATTCTCTTAAGTTTTTATCTTCTTCAGGTCAATCTCTCCATTTGCAACCAACTCTCAAACAAAGTGATACTAAACATCAACATGCTTAGTCTGAGCATGATACATGGGATTCTTGGCCAAACAGATAGCACTTTGGCTATCACAACCAATCTGAATGATCTTACAATCAAAACCAATAATTGTACACAGTCTCCTCAACCAAACTGCCTCCTTAGAGATATGAGTAGCAACCATATACTCTGCTTCTGTGGTGCATAGAGTAACTGTGGGCTGCCTCTTACTCATCCAACTCATTGCACCTCCAAACAGAGTAAACACATAGCCACTAGTGGACCTTCGACTATCTAAGTCACCTACCCAATCTGCATCAACAAAACCCTGTATGTCTAAATATTTATCAGCACTATTAGTACCAGAATAAACCAAACAATCATCAGGAGTACCTGAAAGATATTTAAACACCTTCTCCGCATAGTTCCAATGCTGTCTACCAGGGTTAGACACAAATCTGCTCAAAACTCCCACTACTTGGGCAATATCTGGTCTAGTGCAAACCATTGCATACCTCAAACTCCCTACAACACTAGCATATGGCACATTAGACATATCCTCAAGATCATCTTCAGTCTTTGGACACATATCTAATGAAAGCTTAGTACCAATGGATAAAGGAACTCTAACTAGGTTACAGTCCTGCAAACTAAACCTCTGCACAATAGTATTCACATACTTACTTTGTGACAACCAAAGCTTTCTATTAACTCTGTCCCTCTTGATCTCCATTCCCAAAATATACCTTGCAGCACCAAGATCCTTCATCTCAAATGCACCTAAAAGTTGGGCTTTAAGATCACTGACCATACCCTTAGTATTGCTGAAAAATAATGTCATCAAGATACAAAGCAATAACCAGTATAGAATCATCAACACAATGAATGTAAACACAATGATCCTCCTCACTTCTAACAAAACCCAATTTCAAAAAAAATGAATTAAACTTTTGATACCACATTATGGGGGATTGTTTTAGATCATAAAGAGACCTCTTTAACCTATAAACCCAATGTTCTTTTCCTTTTACCTCAAAACATGTAGGTTGTTGCATATAAATGTCTTCTTCAAGATCTTCATGCAAGAATGGAGTCTTGACATCAATTTGCTCAATCTCCCAATCATAAGCTATAGCAATGGATAAGAGAAATCTAATAGAAGTCAATTTAGCAACAGGAGAGAATATCTCACCAAAATCAACTCCCTTTCTCTAGGAGTAGCCCTTGGCTACCAATCTAGCCTTGTACTTCTCTAATGACCCGTCTGCTCCAAACTTCTTCTTGAAGACCCACTTACATCCTATGGCCTTTCTTCCTTTGGGAAAATGAACAAGATCTTAGGTGTTACAAGAGTCTAAAGCCATCATCTCCTCCTGCATGGCTAGCTTCCAAGACTCACTATCATCTGTCAACTGGATTCCATTGTCTTGTGGATCTCCTCAAGGGTGGAGTAAGAGACTCTACTTGTTTTTTGCATGATCATCTATATCGACTTCTTCTGTCACAACAGATTCATCTTCATCAGAACTACTTCTTCTTCATCCCTCAATCCATCATTCTACTCTTCTTGAGGTGCATCTTGCTGCTCTAAATCAAAGTGCACCTTCTTTACCTTTTCATCTTTTTCTTTTGGCTGCTCAGGTTCAGAAATAGCTCTAAGTTCCCTAAAAATAACATCTCTAGAAAAGATAATCTTGTGGGTTAGTGGATTCCAAAGTTTATAACCTTTGACATTATCACTATATCCAATGAATGTACACATTTTAGCCTTTGGGTCCAACTTAGATCACTTTTCCTTAGGCACATGAACAAAAGCCTCATAGCCAAAAACCCTTAAATGTAAAATGGAAGGTTTCTTACCTGTCCACACTTCATAAGGTGTCGAATCAAGAGCCTTACAAGGAGATCTATTTATCAAGTAGCAAGAAGTACACACAGCCTCTTCCCAAAAGCATTTATCCAACTGTGCATCACTAAGCCTACTTCTAGCTCTTTCCATAATTGTTCGGTTCATCCTTTCTATAACACCATTCTGTTGTGGTGTATACGGAGTTGTCTTTTGTTTGATTATACCTGCATGCTTGCAAAACTCATCAAATTCCTTAGAACAATATTCCCCTCCATTGTTAGATCTTAATATTTTTATCTTTAAACCTGATTGGTTCTCTACTAAGACTTTCCTTAAACTTAGTGAAAACTTTAGATTTATGCTTCATAAAATAAATCCATATAAATCTAGATACATCATCAATGAAGGTTACAAAATAACGAGATTTTCTGATAGATTCATTATCCACAGGTCCAAACACATCTGTATGAATAATTTCTAACTTCTCTTTTACTCTATTGCTTCCTGAAGGAATTGACTTTCTGTTTTGTTTACCAAACACACAATGCTCACAAAAATCAAAGTGCTCATCAGAATAGGAGAAACCATCCAACAAATTTTTATTCTTAATAGTTTTTGATACATTATTGCTTGTGTGGCCCAATCTATAGTGCCACAACATACAAGTGTTTTCAAAAGCCTTGGATACATAGGAGGCATTATAAATTGTAGTGGCTTCAATCTTGAATAGGCTTCTGAATCTCTTCCCCTTCGCTACCACCAAGTTCCCTCTCACTAATCTATAACCATGCTTGTCAAATGTCACATGCATTCCCAAATCATTCAACTTCAAAACTGAAATCAGATTTCTAGCTAATCTAAGAACATGCAAAACATCAAGGAGCTTTTTAATCCTCCCATCACGGAAACAAAACAATACCTTTCCTTTCTCGACAATCTGATATGTAGAGTTATCACCAAGGTAGATATTACCTCCATCATATTCTCTATATGAGGAGAACCATTCCTTATACAGGAACATATGAAATGAGCATCTTGATTCAATCAACCAGTGATCCTTAGAAACAAGATTACATGCAGAAAGTAAAACTTCTTCACCTGCATTCAAGGACTTATCTAAAGCACTCTCCCACTATTTCTTGGGATTTCTGCACTCCTTCTGTTAGGGTTAGCCGGCAGAAGATATCAATTAAATGCAAATAAAGGTTAAACAGAGGAATGGAGATACATAGAAATAATAACAGCGAGAGACAAGTTTTAACGTGGTTCACGCAAACTTAGGCTACATCCACCAAACAGAGAGTCCAATATTATTATCCAGTAAATCAAACTGATTACAACCAGCAATCCCTGCAACTCAATACCACTGCAAATGCTACAATACAATATCGAAACCCTAACCCTTAGCCACTTTTTATCAAGCCTTTTTGTCGGTTACAAAAATAGGGTTTTCTTATGTCAGTCACAAAAATAGGATTTTTTATGTTAGCCCTAAAAAAAATTTCTCGGGGGCTGCCGCCCCTGAACCCCGGCGAGGATACATGGCTAGTGTATAGTACTTTCCTGATCAGTCGCCACCTACCAACACCTTCTTCACATGTCCCCTTTTACCGTAGTTCCAACACTTAACTCTGTTCTTTTTACCAAGAGTCTTAGACCGGCCCTTGGACTTGTCCTTAGTCCCTTTTTGATCTCCTTTAGGTCCCCTTTCCTTAGACCTTCCCCTGACACTGAGAGCATCCCCTGAACTATCCAAACTCTTCTTCCTCAATTCCAATGATGTAGTAGCACTGAAATAAGAGCATCCAACTTTAGATCTGCAAGGTTAGCATTGATAGCAAGGATAACATTCTCCCAAGACTCAGGTAAAGAACAAAGAAGTAAGATGTATTTATCTTCCTCACTAACCTCAACATCTACTGAATCAAGCTGACTCACTAACAAATTAAAAGAATTTGAATGCTCTGCAACTGATTCATCTTCTCGCATTTTCATAGAAAACAATTTTCTTTTTAAATAAAGCTTATTTACCATACTCTTGGCTTGATAGATCTCACCCAACTGTTTCCACAACTTGTATGCAGTCTCTTCCTTTGTGACATTCAATAGGACAGAGTCTAAAAGACACAATCGGATGGTTCTCTGTGCCTTCTTATCCAATCTATCTCACTCATCTTGAGAGACATCGTCAGATTTCTTCTCTTTTTGGACAGCCAACCATTGGTTTCTTTCTTCCAACAAATCTTCTATTTTCAGCTTCCACAACTCATACCCCGTTCCATTGAACTTCTCAATGTCCAATCGAGAGGTTGATGCAACGGTGGATGCAGCCATAATAACAACACAAGATCTGCAAAACAAACACAACCAAATCTCCCACTGCAACTACAACTTCCACACTACCACCTAAGAGTCAAAGTTGGCCAGGCTCTGATACCAAATGTTAGAAATGAAAGCAACACTACTTCGATGGAAATCTGATACAAGATAAATTTCAGCAATCTTTAACTATGTTATTAATGGAGATTGTTACATAGAAACAAAACTATGCTTCATAGAAATGCAAAATCAAAAATATGAACACAACACAATGTTTAACATGGAGAAAACACTTTCAAGTAAAAAATTCCACACAAGAAAGAGGCCCAATGTTTGTATTAATCTGAAAATGATTTACAATACAACACTTCAACTCTCTCCACCAGTCTTCAATATGACAGCATTCTAGCAACACCCAAGTACCTAAAATCTATATTACAGCAACTAATATATGGTAAATACTTATAGAAATATTTTCTAACTCATCTTAGGCGTTCACCTTCTCTCTCCTAAGCTTCTCCAACCTATAAACATTAATTACCATCTTACAAGCATCTTACACTTGTCCAAAAATAGTCATGCAAAGGTTGGGGCCCCAAGACTAAATCTGGCCTATTACAACATCTTATGATATGTCATAACCGTCATAGATTCCACAAAAGAGTATCTTTCCAAGATAGGAAGCTTGGGCTAAATATAGTAAATATACAACTAACATATTTGTCATATGCTTCATAGAATCTCAAAATCTTATGACAACTTACAGTTGTCATAGATTCACTCACCAAACATTATGACAGTTGTCATACATGCCAAAAATAGTATATTCCTCAAGGGAGCACTCCTATCCTCATTTACCATGAGTTTTTACATTTGCCAATAGTAAAAGTCACTCTATAACTACCGCCAATAACTCTAAAATTACAACTGTCAATGAGACTACCTCATTCCCTTATGGGCAATTACAAATAACAAATAATAAATGGAATAAAATACAATATTGGAATTTACAAGGTTAATGGCACCTTATTCCAACAAAAGTGATAAAGATGAAGAAGTGATTTCTAAGAAACAGAAGAAGGAAAAGAAGAAAAAGGGATCAAGGGTCAAAGTGAAGGCCAAGAGAAACAAGAAACAGGGTGTGGAAACAAGTGAAGAAGAAGAAGAGGAGGAACCAAGCCCACCTTCCAAGAAGAAAAAGAAAAATATCTCTTAGAAGCCAATTTCTTCTTCTGGGGAACAAATGTCTCTTGAAATTGTTTATAATGCAATCATTTATCACAACTTGTTTGATGAAACAATGGCACTCCATTCTGAATCTACATCTGAGGATCAAGCCATAATTGAAAAGGATATTGTTATGTATATGATTAGGTACAATAAGTCTCTAGAAGAAATTTTGGTCAAAGCACCAGAAAGTATGTAGAAAGCATTAAGAAGGGATAGAGATGAAGCTATGACACTTGACAAGATGCTTTAAATAAAGCCAATGCTTCCCTATGTAAGGAAGAAAAAGAAAAATTGATCCACGGGCAAGCTCAAGAGCTCAGGACTAAGAATAGAGTAGATACTTTGATGCAAAATAGAAAGGAGGACATTGAGAAAATCATAAAGGAAACTAAAGAAGTTACTCAAAAGATACTTAGTGATGTGAGATAAATAAAAATTACAGAACAGTCACATGTCTCACCACCACATTCACCTCATCATGGTATGGCATCACCTCTGGAGAAAGAAGAAAAGGCTAAAAAGGAAAAAGACATGAGTGTTGATCCCACTCTTCAAGAGAGTCTACAAAAAGAACAGAGTATTCTAGAAAACACTGAACAAGTGGATGACCAAGCAAATGTGCAAGACTCATAGGGTGATTTAGAGACTTTAAGGCAACATGAATATCCTGCCATAGACAAAGAAAATACTCTGGAGAGAAGTCAAGACAGGGTAGAGGAGATTGATCAAGATTCAACTGACTTTCTTACAAAACTACTAAACTTGTAGATTTAATTTCAACCAGTTGTCACTCCCCAATTGCTGCAAGTTCCAACAAATGAAGGGCAACTTGATCTAATAAGCATATCTCCCTTACACAAGTTGCAGCTTGGAGACATACTACATGCCTCTATAAGGAAAGAATTTTTACAAGAAATCCTAAAGAAATCTAGTGCAATAGAGGATGCTGTGAAGTTGGTACAAGAAGGGTTACCAGAGGTAACCATTGACCTCTCATTGCCTCCAGAACAAAAACTCAAATTACTAATGGATTCTTTTAAGGATCATTCCATCATGTTAGAGAAAAAGGCAGAGAAAGAGGCAGCACAAAAGATTAATGACAAAAGAATGGTAGATATGGCTGATAAGTGTGTTAATGCACATAACAACCTCAAAGAAAATATGAAGAAATTTAAAGCTTGTATTGAGGAGACCATATCCTTATACCTATTCTGCCTAAATTGGCCAAACTCCACCAAGCAGATCAAAGCTCAAATGGACTCTATTGAGTCATAGATCTGATGCAGGAGCATCCCTAGTTCAAGAGCAATCTTGCATCAACCAAAAACATTTGCATTTTAGTTTGTTTGTAATTCAATTTGTTTCTTTCATTTTCCAGTTAAGTTCAGGCAGTTCAATCAAGAGCAGTTTCTGCTTTTGGTCTGGCATTTCACCACAGCTGCATTTCAAATCTTGTGGATTTGGATTTAGCATCTACATTCATTTATCTACACCATATCCAAAACTTAGAGATCCCACTTCAATACCAGAAAGATATCGCTATCAGAAGATGATTGTTTCTCATAACAGAGCATCCTAATAATTACAAACAATCAGCTAAAGGAGAAACTTGCAAAAGTATTTCCTGATCTATGGAGCCTAATGCCACATCATTCAATGATCTTTGGTTCATGGTTGACCTTCCTTGAAGATCTACACCTCATTCCATTCATTTTCCAGAAGTGTTCTATGCATTTAGGTTTGACCTATCTGTGTACACATGTTACATCTCTTCTTTGGAATTTGTGATCTTCCTTGGCTGACACGGAGGAATCTATTGATCTAGATTTGATATATATGGATGTAATAGATCCTTAGGAAAGTAGTTAACATAGTGCTCATGATTTAGAAAATAGATAGTTGGCTCCTTCGCGAGAGGATTTCAAAGCTTTATCTTGCACATGTATGTAATCAGGCCTGTGAGCCCTAATTATAAGCCCGCATGTTGCTGGTCGATCTCTATTTGAATTCTATGATATACTGAATGACTGAATCTATATTTGTTCTATTTCTTTGAGTTGTTTCCATTGTGTTTACTCTTATTGCACAGTCCAGATAGTTCATTCTATGAACCCTCCTATCGTGACTGCACCAATTGGTATCAGAGCGAAAGTTTGAATCTTTGGGAGCAAATTGAGAGAAGTTGGCAAAGGAATTCCATAAGATCTTGTTGTGGACAGATCGCCGAATCGAGGAAGGTTACTTGTGTTGAAACCGAATGCCAATTGTGAGGCAGTTGTCACCTTGTGGCCCGATCATCGAACCTGAGGCAGTTTACACTTGATCCTAGGAAGAATGCCACCGAGGAGAGTTGTTGTTGTTGGAACAATGGCTAGTAGGATAGATGAGATGATGGAGATAATGAAAATAATACAAATTCATTTGGATGTTGTTGAAGAAGATAGGCGAAGAGGATTGACACCGAGACCTAATGTTGAAAGCGATGATGAAGAATTTTAATCTATTGAACAAACTGGTGAAACCCTAGTAGGTGATGGAGAAGAAGAATCAAATCAAGTGAAGATGTTGCGAGCTATTTCAAAGATTGGAAAGTGACCTAGAGTTGATGTACCAAACTATACTAGTAATTTGAATCCTAAAGAATTGATTGACTGGATAAATGACATGGAAGAATGCTTTAAATATGAGGAAATTGAAGATTCGGAGAAGGTGAAATTTGCAAAGACAAAGTTGAAAGGACATGCTTCTATATGGTGGAAAGAAGTTCAGTTGGAAAGGAATAGAATAGGAAAAGAAAAGATTACCAAATGGGATATGATGGTGACAAAGTTGAAGAATGAATTTATACCTGTTGACTATGAGTTGGAACTGTTGAAAATATTGCAAAACCTGAGACAAAAGGAGAAATATGTGAAGGAGTATTCAGAAGAATTTCATAAGATGATCATAAGGATAGGACATAGTGAAGCAAGCAAGGAGAAAGTGGCTAGATACATCAATGGACTGAGATTGAACATTCAAGAGGAACTAAGCTTGGTAAGGATGACATCTTTGGAAGAAGCATATCTGTTTGCCTTGAAAGTTGAAAAGAAGCTAAATAAAGGACATGATCAGAGACAGAGAGGAAGAGGAGGTAAATTTTAGAGAGGTAGGACTTATTTCAGAGGAGACAAATCACATCCAGAGTAGAACAAGTTTGACATCCCATTTAAAAAGCAGGATAGAGATACTATTGCATACTTGAGAGATGACAGAAATTTTTACCGGAGAGGAAACCCTAGTGCATATTGGAATGTAGGATACAGAAGAGAAGGAAGAGGATTTGATAAGAGGACATTTAGAGGTACTTGTTTGAAGTGTGGAGGTGAAGGGAAATGTATTTGAATGTAATCAGGGTAGTACAAGTAAGAGGACAGAAAATAGTGGAAGAGCAGCCTATGTTGAAGAAGAACCTATTGAATTAGATGACCCCAGTTCAGTTGGTAAACTAGAGAAAGGAGAATTAGTGGTGATGAGAAAAGTACTATTTCAAGTAGAGACAAATGAGGAACCACCGCAAAGGAAGAGTCTGTTGAGAACTAGATGCAAATCAGGAGGTAAGTGTTGTAAAGTTGTAATTGATAGTGGTAGTTCAGATAACCTAGTTTCAGAGGAGATGGTGACTAAGCTGAAGTTGGAAAGATTGAAACACCCCAAGCCCTATCAGATAGCATGGATTCAAGATTATCATAAGGTACTGGTGAGTGAACAGTGTTTGGTGAAATTTCATATTAGATCTTATCATGATGAAGTCTTGTATGATATTATGCCTATGGATGTATGTCATATCTTGTTGGGTAGACCTTGGCAGTATGATAGAAAAGCTATACATGATGGGAGAAAGAATACATACACTATAACAACAAATGGAAAGAGAATTACTTTGATTCCTTTAGAAGATGATCCTAAAGATGTCATATGTGGAAATGCTAGAATCTATTTGGTAGATGGAAGGAAATTTCTAGATGGTTTGAGACATGAGAATATGTGTTATGCCTTGATTCCTAAGAAGCTCAAAACATTGAAGAAAGAAACTAGACCGGAAGAGATAAGAGAGTTGCTGACAGAGTATGAAGACATCATATCAGATAATGTGCCTGATGGATTACCACCTATAAGGAGTATCATTCATCACATGGATCTTATACCAGGAGTAAGTTTGCCTAACAAAGCAATACATAGAATGACACTGGCAAAGAATGAAGAATTGAATAGACATATACAAGAGTTGTTGAAGAAAGGTTTGATCAAAGAGAGTTTGAGTCCTTGTGTAGTACCTGCAGTGTTAGCACCGAAGAAGGATGGAGAATGGAGAATGTGCACTGATTCTAGAGCAATAAACAAGATCACAGTTAAGTAGAGATTCCCTTTACCTAGGATGGAAGATATCATGGATTGTTTGAGTGGAGCAAAATATTTTACAAAGATAGATTTGAAGAGTGGATACCATCATATTAGAATCAGAGAAGGAGATGAATGGAATAATGCTTTCAAAACAAATGAAGGATTGTATTAGTGGTTAGTGATGTCTTTTGGATTAACAAATGTACCGAGTACTTTCATGAGATTGATGAATGAAGTCTTGAAGAAATTCTTGGGTAAGTTTGTTATTGTGTACTTGGAGGATATTCTCATTTTCAGTAAGACAAAAGAGGAACATTTGTGGCATATTAGACAAGTTTTGCACAGATTGAGAGAAGAGAAATTGTTGAAAAACATCAAAAAGTGTAGTTTCATGAAAGAAGAGTTAGTATAGTTAGGATTTGTCATTTCTGCAGAAGGATTGAAGATGGACCCTGAGAAAGTAAAAGCAATTGTTGAATGGCCTACACCGGAGAGCATTGGAGAAGTTAGATCATTTCATGGATTGGCTAGTTTCTACCAAAAGTTCATCAGAAATTTCAGTTTAGTTTGTAACCCTATGATAGAGACAATGAGAGGTGATCGAAAGGATTTCAAGTGGACATCTAGAGTAGATAAAAGTTTTGAACTGTTGAAGTATAAAGTGACCAAGCAACCTATTTTGGCATTACTGGATTTCAATAAGGTATTTCAAGTTGATTGTGATACAAGTGGAAATACAATTGGAGTAGTATTAAGTCAAGAAGGTAGACCTGTAGCATATTTCAGTGAGAAGTTGAATGATGCAAGGTGAAGATATTCAATTTATGATCAGGAGTTCTATGCCATAATTTAAGCCTTGAAGAAGTGGAGACATTACTTGTTGCCTAAAGAGTTTGTGTTGTATACAAATAATCAAGTTTTGTAGTATTTGAACAGTCACGGTAAGTTGAATCAGAGACATATGAGATGGGTAGAGTTCATGCAGAGTTATAATTTTGTGTTCAAGCATAGGAGTGGAAAATCAAACAAAGTTGCTGATGCATTGAGTAGAAGAAGAAACTTGTTGATAGAGATGAGAGTTGAAGTGTTGGGTTTTGATGAATTGAAGAACATGTATGAGGGAGACACTGATTTTGCAAAACCTTGGAAAGCATGTAGAGAGCCTATTGTGACAGATAGGAGTAAGTGGTTGGTCTATTTCATTCAAGAAGATATGTTGTTCAAAGGAAGTCAGTTGTGCATACCTAGAAGTTCAATGAGAGATAATTTGATCAAGGAGAAGCATAGTGGTGGATTGGCAGGACATTTTGGAATTGATAAAATAGTGGCTTTGGTCAGTGAAAATTTCTTTTGGCCTCAGATACATAAGGATGTTCAGAGATTTGTGCAGAGTTGTAGAGTTTGTCAAGTTGCAAAAGGGAGTAGTCAGAACACTAGATTGTATAAACCTTTGACAGTCCCAGAGAGACCTTGGGAAGACATGAGCATGGATTTTGTGATGGGATTGCCTAAGACACAAAGAGGACATGATTCAATATTTGTAGTGGTTAACATATTTTTAAAGATGGCTTATTTCATACCTTGTAAGAAGACAACTGATGCAATGCATGTAGCTGACCTATTTTTCAAGGAGATTGTGAGATTACATGGACTACCTAAGAGTATAGTTTCAGACAGAGATACAAAGTTTGTTGGATACTTCTGGAAGACACTTTGGAAGAAGATGAAGACAGATTTGAAGTTCAGTTTAGCTTTTCATCCATAGATAGACAGAGGTAGTGAATAGGAATTTGGAAAATTTGTTGAGATGTTTGGTTGGAGAGAAGATAGGAAGTTGGGATTTGATTCTTTCACAAGAAGAGTTTGCATACAATAATTCAGTAAATAGGAGTATTGGAATAACACCTTTTGAGATTGTGACTGAAGTGAATCCTAGAGGAGTAGCAGAATTAAGAGATATTAGCATGGAAGAAAAGAGAAGTGTAGAAGCAGAAGAATTTGTAGATCATATGAAGACAGTGCATAATTAGGTTAAAAAGCATTTGGAGAATACAAATAGTAAGTACAAAGAGAAGGCAGATGAGAAGAGAATACATAAGGAATTTGAAGTTGGAGATGAAGTGATGGTGTACTTGAGAAAACAAAGATTTCCAGTTGGGACATACAACAAGTTGAAGATGAAGAAGTTTGGACCTTGTAGGATACTCAGGAAATGCATATGAAGTGGAATTATCGAAGACATTGGGAATATCACCTATTTTCAACATTGCAGACCTCTATCAATATCATGAAGCAGAGTTCAATAACAACATGGAAGAAGACTTGAAGAAGCAGTTACCACAACAAGCACCAGAACAGATTGAATACATTTTGGATAGTAGAGTTGGACGCAACACTAGAGGAAGACAATACAAAGAATATCTTGTGAAGTGGAAAGGCAGACCAGAAGAAGATTCATCATGGATTTCTCAGGCTGAGATGGATCGTCTTGGTTCTCCCCTAGCCCCAGCAAAGTGAGGGACTCACTCTTTCAATAACCCTAGATGTATGATGCAGGAGCATCCCTGGTTCAAGAGAAATCTTGCATCAACCAAAAACATTTGCATTTCAGTTTGTTTGTAGTTCAGTTTGTTTCTTTCATTTTCCAATTAAGTTCAGGCAGTTCAGTCAGGAGTAGTTTCTACTTTTGGTCTGGCATTTCACCACAAATGCATTTCAAATCTTGTGGAGCTGGATTTAGCATCTACATTCATTCATCTACACCATATCTAGAATTCATAGATCTGCACTTCAATACCAGAAAGATATTGCTATCAGAAGATGACTATTTCTCAGAACAGAGCATCATGATAATCACATACAATCATATGAAGGAGAAACTTGTGGAAACATTTCCTGATCTATGGACCCTAATGGCACATCATTCAATGATCTTTGGTTCATGGCTGACCTTCCTCGAAGATCCGCACCTCATTCCATTCATTTTCTGGAAGTGTTCTATGCATTTAGGTCTGACCTATCTATGTACACATGTTACATCTCTTCTTTGGAATTTGTGATCTTCCTTGGCCGACGCGGAGGAATCTATTGATCTAGATTTGATATATATTGATGTAATAGATCCTTAGGAAAGATTTTAACATAGGTCTCATGATTTAGAAGATTGATAGTTTGGATTTTCTGCAAGGAGCTTCAAATCTTTATCTTGCGCATGTATGTAATTAGGCATGTGAGCCCTAATTGTAAGCCCGCATGTTGCTAGCCAATCTCTATTTGAATTCTATGATATACTGAATGACTGAATCTATATTTGTTCTATTTCTTTGAGTTGTTTCTATTATGTTTACTCTTGTTGCACAGTCCGCATAGTTCATTCTGTGAACCCTCCTGTCATGACTGCACCAAGATCCCTAAGGTGGCTAAAGTATATGACTTGTCAAAGGACAAGATAGGGACAATAAGGGTACAAATTGAAAATTTGCATGCACAACTTTCCCAATTACAGGACCAAAGAGAGCATAAATAAACAATTTGGTCAATTAAGAGAGGTAGTGAATTTGAGAATTGCCGCAATGTCCAGTTTGTTTGGAGAGGCAAAAAAGATAGATCAAAGAATGAAGACCCCAAGCAATGTAGACGAAGCTGAGGAAATGTACATACAGTGTGAGTGTTAGACTCAAATTCTTGCCTTAGATTGTGTCATCTGGACCATAACTATTCAACAACTCAAGGTAATTTATAAAGCCATTATCCCATCCAAGTGAGTTGATAGAACAATTTTGATGTATATAGAATTGTGGAAATATTGAGTAAAGTGGCAGTACCATTTTGGTTTTCAAGGGTATAATTTTGTAACTAAGTTAGGGGGAGCATAGTTTAGTTATCTTTTTGTAAGGGGGAGTACATATAGTTTTGGATTGATACAAAGGTTATCAATCCCTTTGTCCTTGATGGCAAATAGGGAGAGAGTCTAAGAGGGAGCATATGTTGTCATCAATGACAAAGGGGGAGATTGTTGACCACATGTGTTGTCATTGATGTCAACATAACAGATGGAAATGTACAGACAAACTTAGAGTTAGGATGGTGTTGTGATGTTCACAACACGCCCCATTTTGCTCCTTAGCAAAATGAGGACCCCTGTTGTGGCTTTGCTTTGCTTTTTTTTTTCTTTTTTTGCTTTTGTGTGTGTTGTTTTGCTTGGTGGCAAAGGGAAAAGAGAGTCAAATTTGCAAGCCTTGTTAAAAATAGAGAATAATGTGTTTTCAGTACCAGTGCATGATATGGTTGGATTCCTTGTGAAAAATGAGCTAGGGTTGCTTTTTGAACCATCTTAAAATTCGCCATATTTTGCAGGTTATGATTATTTTGGTAAAATGTACATTCAGGTTTGTCTATCGCTTGGCATATGCAAAGTCCTTTGTATCTACAAAGTCATTTCTATACTTAGTCACTTTTGCATTCGGGTTCATATGCAAGGCCACTTGTATGTCATTTTCCTTGTATACGTTTTAATAAAGGTTTATGCACACATACAAGATGGACCTGAAGTGGTTTTAGGTTAAAATAAATTGATGTTTTAAATCCGCTTTGTATTTGGCGTTTGTATGTTTGGTAGGTGGAATATACAGAACACATATACAATGGTGAACCCGAAAAAGTCATTAAACATTGTTAAATAGATGTACATTCGGTGCTTGTATATTTGGAAGATACAAACACATATACAATGGCGGACCCGAAAGGGTTATCAAATGGTGATAATTCGTTGTATATCCGCGGATTTGAAAAGAAAGGAGCGGAGCATACAGATCAATATACAATGCCAATATACAATGCGGACCCGACAGACTTATTAAAACAAGTTAAGTCGTTGTATGTTTGGCGCTTGTATGTTTTCACATACAAGCGGAACATACAATGCACTGTTCACATACAATGCACTGTTCACATACAAGTGCTTTATACAAGCGCCGGAACTGAAATAATTATAAGATGAAGTTATTTGCTTGTATATTCTGTGGCTTGTATATTTTGAAACATACATTGCCGAGATACAAGCCGAGATGCAAGGCAAAAAGGGTGCAAGCGGAAATATCGAAGAGGAAATAAAATACAAAGGGAGATGCATCAGCTGAACATGAGCGATCGGCTGGAAATTTTTAGAGTGCGCCGATGAGTAAGGCTCATGCCAATGGAAGGAGGAAGGGTAAGGATGTGGAGGTTTGTCGGTAAGAGTCACACCGATGGGAAGGCTGTCGGTGTAACGAAAGGCATCGGCAGGGGGGAGTTTGTGAGTCGTCGATGGGCGATCTCACGCCGATGGAGAACATGACAAAGGGGAGATCGGCAGGAGTCACGCCGATAAGTGGCGGCATCGATGAGACAAAGGTCATCGGTGAAGGAGGTTTGGGACTCGCCGATAGTATAGTGTCAGCCCGATAAGAAGAAAATGCAAGCCGATAAGGCTATATCTGTAGAACTCTCGCCGATGAAAGGAAACAAAGAGGAAATAAAGCGATAAAGGCCATCGGCCAAATAACGATGATCAGCAGAAGTATTTTGGACTCGCTGATGGCGATTATCTTGCCCATGAGCGGGAAATGCAAAGCGATAGGAATTTTTGAACACATTTTTTGGCGCCCGTGGCACATTTCTGGTCAGCGATAGTTGACCCGATGTTTTTTTAAGCGACCTATGTGCATTTTGAATGTAATTTCTGCTAATTTTGGACTCGATTCCCACATTTTTTTTGCACAGTCACCTTGATTTAAACAGATATTTTAGTTTCTTGATGTTCATTTGATAAATACGGTACTTATTGCTTGTCTTGTTTTGCAGGCTTGCAGTTGAGGAATTAGCTGGAACTTGATCACAGTGACATCATGGAGGAAGGAAATCTGATCTCAGGAGCAAGAAGTAAAGATGAAGTGAGAAGAAGTCAAGGCCAACAAATGGAGGACCAAGTTGTAGCTGGGAACATTACTGTAGTAGACAAATAGAAGTTATTGCTGAGCTGCCAGAGCTTCTCAGAAGGGGCAATATTTCGCTTAGATTTGACACTGCTCAGAGATATTTTGGAGAACTGGTTCACCTGTATTTATTGTTGTAACTAGGGGTTTGAACCAGGGGTTTAGTTAGGTTTTTGCTATAGTGAGGACAATCAGAAAGTCTTTATATTGTGTCTCTCTACACTGTAATATTTTACACAGGGATTTTAGGAATACATAGGGATTTTAGCATTTTGCCAGAATTGTAGATTCTTTCTGGGCATAGTTTAGTTTAGAGGAGGTCACCTGTTGTCTGCAGTAAGGTGTGCGTGGAATGTCTGGCTTCCTTACTGTATCTGTAAAGCTTGTAAGTTCTCTGTAGTCTGATCAATGAAACTAAGAGTCATTCCAACATTGGAAATCATGTATGACTGTTGTTTCTAATACAATAGAATCTGGAGTTCTGCATCTATCTTCTGGGTGTTCTCCTGCTCTTCTTTGTGTTTTGAAATATCTTCTTTGAGAGCTTGCAATTTTAAATGTATGTTTGTGAAAATGCTCAAAACTTGCATTTAAGGTTTTTTTTATTGTGGATTTGATCAAATTACCGTAGGATTTACATAGTGCATAACAAAACAATTAGATCCTTTGGTAGAGTAAATGAGGTGTAGATTAGATCTTTCTAACTTTTCTCAACCCATCTGGAATATTTAGCTGAAAACGTAGAAATCCAAAGGAAGTTGTCCCAAATTTGAAGAAGCATACACAACAGAGTTAAAGGTAGACAGTTTTCATAAGTGTATAAAGGAGAAAGCTACAATAATTCAAGAAAACCACCTAAAATCTGTAGCACAATAACACTTGTATGCAAATGAACAAAATACTTGTTGATATCTATGACCCTTTTGCTAATCTTAGTCCAGTAAACCACAAAGAAACTTTAAACTACGTAAGGCCCCTTGAACAATTACAGCTTCACATTGACCAACTAAACTTGACCAACCGTACCACTATAGACTTGGGATTAATTGAATCTTAAGTGATTCTTTCTTATCTTTCAAGTATAGTTTCAGTTCATTATATGTGAATTTTAACTTATTGTTATGATTGCATCAAAACAATCACCAACAGTTTTTTGGCACTAGAAGGAGGGCCCTCCTGAGTTAGAGTTTGTTTCAAACTGGCTAATAATAGTAATTGAGTGACTAGGTCTAAATCCGGTTTAGAAGATATATTTGTACAACTACCTGATATAAGGCGAAGTAAAAAACATTTAATTTAGAATCCAAAAATATCGCAAGTAGGAAGTTCATCTGGAATACCTCCTAGGTCACCTTTTAACATCCATAGTATTGAGAGTCCTGACAGATCACTATTCAGATCCTTAAATCTTGGTTCAGGCACTCCTGGAGGTCTCAATCCTCCTATAAATCCTAATCCACCAATCAATCCAGGTATTCCTAGAATTTCAAGTCAAGCTCAAACACCTGCAATGGCTTATTTCAATGTCAATTCTCCCATATTCTTCAATGATTATCATGAGATGCCCAAAAATCTAGAAAAGATATGTCCCAAGTACCAGTTGCATCAGGATCCAGAAGATCATATTAGGATATTTAAGGAAGCATGTTTTAGGGCTATGTTAGAGCACGAAGATGTTGTGTGTAGATTGTTTCCCTGCACCTTTAATGAACAAGCCTCTAGCTGGTATGTAAACTTACCCAACGGTTACATTTCTTCCTGGTCACTCATGGAAGAGGCATTTCTGTCAAGATTTAGAGGACCCATTGACCCTTGCACTTTGTATCATAAATTGGCTGCTATAAAACGAGGTGAGGGAGAGCTGATTGATAATTTCAATGACATATTTCAAAAGGCCTATTCTAGTCTAGTAGCCCCTTATACCATAGATAATGATCCCTTGTTGGCTATGTACTATGCAGCCTTAGATCCTTTAACTGCCATGTTTGTCAAAAGAAAACCTGACATAGATTCAATATCCAAAGCCTATAAAGAGGCAGCCTCAGTGAACCAAGAGATGAGACATACAACTTATAGTCCATTTGTTAATGGAGGAAATTTTGGGGTGCAGAATTAGGCACAACCATGGAATGGAGCCCCTATGCAGCACACTCCATTATTAAATCCGGTTCCTTCTTACACACCTATGTATAGTCCTACCCCAATCCAAGCTATAACTCCTTACATGGCTAGTACTTCCAATAACAGTCAAAATAATGGTCAGCCTTTCTTCCAACCTCCTAGGGATACAACCGTGGCAAAAGCACAAGAGGATAGGGAAGAAATCAAAGAGATCACCGCACATTTGAAAAGGTTAACCATCGAAGTGACACAACTAAGAAACGAGAACCTCTATGGAAGAGGCAACCAAAACTACAATCAACATCAAAATTACAACCAAGGTCAAAATCAGAACTATAGTTTCAATCAAAATCAGCAGTACAATCAAAACCAAAACTATAATCAGCATCAAGGCCCCAACCAGGGGCAACCAATGCAAAATAGAGGATCAGTGATAGATAATAGGACCTAGGGCAATAATAACAGAAATCAGAATCAACCTAGGCCACCCAAGACATGGAACACTAGGCCCAACAACGGTACTCTAGCTTCTCCTTTTGAGAATATAGATAATCATGATGCAAAACAAATAGCTAGCATACAAATGGCCAGTACAGCACCCAAAAATTGGTGCAGATTTCACAATACTAATGCCCATGTTGAGCACGACTGTCCACAGTTCCACTCAGCAGCCAGCATTTTTAACATAGATGTGCAGCGTCCTACCTCTGAATTTCTCATTCCCAAGGGTAATGAGGTAGTACCCTCAGGGTATGACACGGCATTAGTCTTAGAAACATTTACCTTTGCTACTGCAGAAGAGAAAGAGGATGAGTTGCTAGAAGATGAACCATGCTGTTTTGAAAATCTTTATCCTGAATCAGCCTTTGTGTTAAATGCTTTTCAGTTTCCCTTTGAATCTGACAACGAGATATTAAATGAAACAGAAGAGGTGCAGGCCTTTCAACAGACAAATAAAAAACACACCTACAATTTGAGGAACAACCCTAGGCCAGGAGGACCATTTACCACTTCCATTCCTCTGAATAACTTCAGTACACCCCCAGATCAGAATGCTAGCAACAATCCTGCCATGCTTAAAGCTAATCAGCACACAGATAATGGAACAGCAGTACAAGAGGATCAAACAAGTAGAACTAAAGCCATAGAGACAACAAGATTAATGAGTTACTTGTCAGAGGAAATAAAGAAAATTAAGGTCAATATACCTCTAAATGAATTATTAAAGACCCTAGGGATCAGAAATGCTTTTATAAAATCTCTGGATACATCCATGACAAATGAGGTGTTTGCTAATATAACTGTTCCTAATAGAGATTCACTACCTAAAGAGAGGAATAAGAAAGTTGAGCAGCCTTCCAATACAAATGTAGTAATACATGCGGATAAGAGGGATACTCCCCCTTTCTTGTTAACTGTTAGATTGTGTGGGAATAATATACACAATTGCATGGTAGATTCTGGTGCCTCAGCCAACATAATGCCCTTAGGAATATGTGAGACTCTCAGGCTGACCTCCACCAAATCTGCCAAGGTTGTCACACAATTAGATAAGACTGAGGTTAGCGTGATAGGAGAACTCATGAACATTCAAGTGCAATTAGCCTCAGACCCTAGGGTAAGCCAAATCATTGACATTCAAGTAGTAGATATACCCGTAAATTATGGAATGTTGCTGAGTAGGGATTGGTCCAAGACATTAAACGAATATATGGCCACTGACTTTTCACATATGTGGCTACCTTAGAGAGGTGTCCCAAACCAAATCAGAATAGAGGCAGAGCCCAGAATGAAACATATGATAACAAAGTATAATCGAACTAATGAAATATTATATGCTGTTGTTGAACCGGGTGTGTATAGAATTACCAACAATGGGGTGCAGATTGAAGAGATCATGATGTTAAACATTAGAAAAAAATGTGTCAACAATAGGACAGCATTATTCATCGAGTCTGATGGAAATTCTTCAGATGAAGAAAACAATGCAATAGACAAATTTGGTCGTGCCATTAGAAAAGAGGTGGAAGAGTGCATTAAACACAATTTTCCGGTCCAATGTAAATTATATAAAAATAGGTGTAGAGTTCATGATAGGCAACAATCTGAGGAGAGTTGTGAAATATGCAAAGACATCATTGAATATGAATACAAAAAATGCATAGGGAGAGTAGAGTTACAAGAGGAAAATGAGAATCCGGATCCAACACAGAAATATGTTTAGGATGATATAGATACCTTGATTCTAGATTTAGGAGAAGAAATAAAGGACAAGGGTAGTTGTTTTTCTGAGTTGCAAACTAAAAACACACATATGCAAGTTAACCAAACAGAAAAACCCATGAATAAACAGGACAACAGCCCACAGACAATAAAAGAGACAATGCATGCTAAGATAAAAAGTCAGAAGAGTAAAGATGGCATGTGGACGTTAAAATGTGATGGGTCTAAATCAAAACAGGGCGCAAGTGCAAGTGTTGAACTCATAAATCCTCAAGGTAAATCACATCTGGCAGCATATAGATTACAATTTTCCTGTACTAACAATATTGCTGAATATGAGGCCCTAATTTTAGGACTTGTCATGGCCATCAAGAAAAGGGTGAAAACAATCAGAGTATTTTCAGACTCTGAATTAGTAGTCAGACAAGTGAGGAAACTATATGCCTGCAATTACAAAAAAATGATTAGTTAAAGACATAGAGTATGGGGTTTAATAGATTCGTTTGATGCTTTTAACATAGAGCACATCCCCAGAGAGCTAAATCATAGACCGGATGTGCTAGCAGTGGCTGCTAGTACATTAGAACCATTGGCACTGTCAGGATTGAGACGATTTGCTGTTGAGCTAGTTAACATGCCCAGTATACCAGACAATGTTACACACTTTCAGGTATTTGGAGGGGACCAACAAATTATTGATTTTCTGACTTGTAATGAGGCATTTGAGGCTTAAATCATTGATGAACAAGAAAGGCCTGAAGTAACATGGGACGAAGAGGATATAATCAACTTAAAGAGCAACTTCTTACCCAAAGGAGTAATCGAATTAGAACATATCTTTGACTTCGATGGGGTAATGAGATAGAAAGACTTGCCCAAAACAGAAGGAGGTAAGTGTGATGTACATAACTTAGGGACAGAGCAAAATCCACAAAATGTTCTAATTGGGAAAGCTTGCTCTGAGAAAATTAGAAAAGAGGTTTTAGACGTTCTGAAGGAATATAAACATGTCATAGCATGGACGTATGAAGACTTGAAAACATTTGATGAGTCCATCATAACTCACGTAATACCTTTAAGAAAAGAAGTCAAACCATTTAGGCAAAAACAAAGGCCTGTGAACGCCATTCTAGAGCCTTTAATCTTTGAGGAAGTTAAAAAATTGCTGTCTGCTGGAATAATTTTCCCAGTCAGATATTCTGTCTGGGTAACTAACTTAGTACCAGTAAGGAAGAAAAACGGAGACATCAGGTTATGCGTAGACTTTAGAAATTTAAACAAAGCATCTGAAAAGGATAATTATCCTCTGCCTCCTATAGACGAAGTGCTGCAAGTAGTAAATGGCGCAAAGATAATGTCCTTTTTAGATGGTTTTTCAGGTTATAACCAGGTCTCAATTGATAGAGAAGATAGACTAAAAACCACCTTCACTTGCAAATGGGGAAATTATGCGTATAGAAGAATGCCTTTTGGTCTGATCAATGCAGGCGCTACTTTTCAGAAAGCCATGGACATTGCATTCCATGGATTATCATGCAAGTGCATTGTTGTGTATATGGATGATTTAACTGTGTATGCCAGGGATGCATACACTCACGCTGAAGATCTCAGGAAAATACTCAAGCGATGTGAAAGGTATGGGATTTCCCTTAATCCCAAGAAATGTATATTTGGTGTAACTGAAGGTAAATTATTAGGCCATGTCATTTCTGAAGGTGGAATTTCAATTGATCCGGATAGAATAGAATCCATAAAAAAATTGCAAATACCAAACAGTAGGAAAGAGTTGAAATCATTTTTTGGCAAAATTAACTTTGTTCAGAAGTTTATAACAGGTTTCACAGAGATCGTGCAGCCGTTAAATGCCATGTTGAAGAAGGATGCGCAGATGGAATGGACGCCAGTGGCTAGAGCCACATTTGAGGATATCAAGGAGGCAATTTCTAATGCTCCTGTACTGGCAGGTCCAGACTACACAAGCCCGTTTTACATCTACTCCTTTGCATCTTCCCATTCAGTCGCGGCTGCCTTGACACAGAAAGGTAAAAACAATGAAGAGAGGCCTATAGCCTTTATGAGTGCGCCTCTGAAGGATGCACAGCTAAGGTATCTAGACATCGAGAGGCAGGCATTTGCATTAGTGAAGGCTGTGAAAAAATTTAGACACTACATTCTGCGCAGCCAAATCAAAGCCACAGTGCCAGACGCAGCGATAAAAATGTTGCTGATGCAGAACGAGCCTGGAGAAAAAAGAGCCAAGTGGATCACCACGTTGCAAGAATTTGACATGGAAATCATTCCCATGAAGCTAGTCAGAGGGCAGGCGTTGGTGCAGATAATAGCAAATATGGATCCAGATTTGATAAAACAGCAGTACGTATTGAATTCCCAGGACGCATCAGACTGGTATGATGATTTAAGCACCTTCTTGCTAGCTGGAAAGTACCCAAACAGGATGAAGGCTTCTCAGAGGAGAGCTTTGAAGATTAAAGCACAAAAATATATGGTGCAAGGAGGTCTTCTATTCCGGAAGAACCATGATGGAATTTATCTGAGATGCATAAACAGAACTGAAGCTAATAAAGTGTTGACAGAACTACATGACAAGTACGGAACCGGCCATGGTTCCCATCTAGCTACAACACACAAAATACTGAGGGTGGGCTATTACTGGCCCACGATGTTCAAAGACACTAAGAGTCACATCAAAAGTTGCCACACCTGTCAGACTGCAACAGATAAAGGGAGAAATCAAGCCAATCCACTACAACCTGTGATTGAATCCAGACCATTTGCGTAGTGGGGCTTGGATTTTATTGGAGTCATCAATCCCCCATCTTCTGTAGGACACAAATTTATACTGACGGTAACAGACTACTGTACAAGGTGGACTGAGGCCAGCTACTGCAAGTTTTCCACAACTTAGGTAGTTATCAAGTTTCTTGAAGAAAACATCATCACCAGGTTTGGAACTCCCTATTCATTGGTATGTGATAATGGCCCTGCTTTCTCTTCTTTAAAATTTTCTAAATGGGCATTTGAATACGGGATCATTTTAAGGTTTTCTTCGAATTATTACCCTCAAGGTAATGGACTGGCTGAATCAACGAACAAAATTTTATTAGACATAATCAAGAGGTTAATTGCAAAGAGTCCTAGAGAGTGGAATACCCTGTTAAGATATGCATTATGGGTAGATAGGACCAAGTTTAAAACATCTTTAGGTAGCACACCTTATCATTTAGTTTATGGGACTGATCCCACACTTCTAATAAATCTGAGAATACCAACTTGGAAGTTCGCCAATGAGTATCTAGGCTTTGATAACCATAGGGAAGCCAGAATAGTGCAAATGCTACAATTAGATGAGAAAAGAGGTCAAGCCATCGAGAGGTTTGCCAAACACCAAGCAGTTGTTAAGAGGTGGTTTGATAAAAGGGCAAGAGTCAAAACATTTAGGATATCAGACTTAGTGCTATGCTGGGACAAAGCACATGAAAAGAAAGGAAGCTATGGAAAATTTGATAAATTATGGCTGGGTCCATTACAAGTCTCAGAAATAATAGGAGATAACACATTCAGACTTAAGACCTTGACTGGAGAAGACGTGCCATTACCAGTCAACGGCCAACATTTGAAACACTACTTCTAGGCCTGAGGTAAAGGGCAGTCCATTTTGGTGTAAAGTGTTGTAAGTAATGTACAGTTCTTCGTTTGTTGTTTTCTTTTTGGGTTGGCTATTTGTACAATTTGTCTTCTGTTTGTACAGTTTTTTCTGCTTTTTTTGCTTTTTGTACAACTTATTTGTTTGGTTTGTTTGTTGTCTCCTCAGCAGGGATCTTCATTTTACTTTAGAGTATTAAGGAGCAAACTAACAACCATTCAAAACCATATAAAATTTAGGATATTCAAGTTAATCATTTGCAATTTACACATAACTTGTTACTGTCATGAATGTAAAGAGTTATTTATCTTCTGAAATTTCGTATTCAATAAATGTGATTGAGAATTCGAAACAAGTTTCTCACGGGACACACCTAAAATCCTTGGGTTTGTTGAACTTAACAATGTAGATATTAGGTGAAAAATCAGAGGTCACCCTTGCTACCATTACAATTCTCAGCTTAATTTCAGCAAGTGTCCACTCCTTACATCATAAAGTTACAAATTGCTATATCTTGTGAAATCTTTCAAAATCAGAAAATTAGAAAATAAAAGACAAAAAAAGAAAAAAACAATAAAAATAAATAAAGCGGATTATACTGAAAATCCAGATTAAGCCATCTAAGTAACTCTACCGGAGCTATAGACGCTCATTGGCAGTGGGGCTCTACTTAGGAGAATTGTAACGATAACCTTGCCGGGGCTATGAATGCTCGCTGGCAGCAAGGCTCTATCCGATCGGCTATGAGGGAATATCCTCACCTACGTAGGCTAATGTCAGTCACTGGTTTGTTCAACTCATCTTCAAGATGAGGATAATTAATCACGTGTACACAATTAAACTAAAAATGGAAGTTCATGCACCCTTATTGAATACCTTAAGTCTCAAGCTGAATGATAATTTGCAGGAAGGATAGTCAGAAATTATGCATTTATTTCATCTAGTTTTCTTGAACACTTTGAATTTAATTGTTGTGTTTGGTTGCTAGTTGTTGTGATGTTCACAACACGCCCCATTTTGCTCCTTAGCAAAATGAGGACCCCTGCTGTGGCTTTGCTTTGCTTTTTTTTTTTTTTGCTTTTGTGTGTGTTGTTTTGCTTGGTGGCAAAGGGAAAAGAGAGTCAAATTTGCAAGCCTTTTTAAAAATAGAGAATAATGCGTTTTCAATACCAGTGCATGATATGGTTGGATTCCTTGTGAAAAATGAGCTAGGGTTGCTTTTTGAACCATCTTAAAATTCGCCATATTTTGCAGGTTACGATCATTTTGGTAAAATGTACATTCAGGTTTGTCTATCGCTTGGCATATGCAAAGTCCTTTGTATGTATAAAGTCATTTCTATACTTAGTCTCTTTTGAATTCGGGTTCATATGCAAGGCCGCTTGTATGTCATTTTCCTTGTATGCGTTTTAATAAAGGTTTATGCACACATACAAGATGGACCCGAAGTGGTTTTAGGTTAAAATAAATTGATATTTTAAATCCGCTTTGTATTTGGCATTTGTATGTTTGGTAGGTGGAATATACAGAACACATATACAATGGCGGACCCGAAAAAGTCATTAAACATTGTTAAATCGATGTACATTCGATGCTTGTATATTTGGAAGATACAAACACATATACAATGGTGGACCCGAAAGGGTTATAAAATGGTGCTAATTTGTTGTATATCCGCGGATTTGAAAAGAAAGGAGTGGAGCATACAGATCAATATACAATGCCAATATACAATGTGGACCCAACGGACTTATTAAAACAAGTTAAGTCGTTGTATGTTCGGCGCTTGTATGTTTTCACATACAAGCGGAACATACAATGCACTGTTCACATACAATGCACTGTTCACATACAAGCGCTTTATACAAGTGCCGGAACCGAAATAATTATAAGATGAAGTTATTTGCTTGTATATTCCGCGGCTTGTATATTTTGAAACATACATTGCCGAGATACAAGCCGAGATGCAAGGCAAAAAGGGTGCAAGTGGAAATATTGAAGAGGAAATAAAATACAAAGGGAGATGCATCGGCTGAACATGAGCGATTCGCTGGAAATTTTTAGAGTGCGCCAATGAGTAAGGCTCATGCCGATGGAAGGAGGAAGGGTAAGGATGTGGAGGTTTGTCGGTAAGAGTCACGCCAACGGGAAGGCTGTCGGTGTAATGAAAGGCATCGGCAGGGGGAGTTTGTGAGTCGCCGATGGGCGATCTCACACCGATGGAGAACATGACGAAGGGGAGATCGGCAGGAGTCACGCCAATAAGTGGCGGCATCGATGAGACAAAGGTCATCGGCAAAGGAGGTTCGAGACTCACCGATAGTATAGTGTCAGCCCGATAAGAAGAAAATGCAAGCCGATAAGGCTATATCGGTAGAACTCTCGTCGATGAAAGGAAACAAAGAGGAAATAAAGCGATAAAGGCCATCGGCCAAATAATGATGATCGGCCGAAGTATTTTTGGACTCGCCGATGGTGATTATCTTGCCGATGAGCGGGAAATGCAAAGCGATAGGAATTTTTGAACGCATTTTTTGGCGCCCGTGGCACATTTCTGGTCAGCGATAGTTGACCCAATTTTTTTTAAGCGACCTGTGTGCATTTTGAACGCGGTTTCTGCTAATTTTGGACCCGATTCCCACATTTTTTTGCACAGTCACCTTGATTTAAACAGATATTTTAGTTTCCTGCTGTTCATTTGATAAATATGGTACTTATTGCTTGTCTTGTTTTGCAGGCTTGCAGTTGAGGAATTAGCTGGAACTTGATCACAGTGACATCATGGAGGAAGGAAATCTGATCTCAGGAGCAAGAAGTAAAGATGAAGTGCGAAGAAGTCAAGGCCAACCAATGGAGGACCAAGTTGTAGCTGGGAACATTACTGCAGCAGACAAACAGAAGTTATTGCTGAGCTGCCAGAGCTTCTCAGAAGGGGCAATATTTCGCCCAGATTTGACACTGCTCAGAGATATTTTGGAGAATTGTTGTAACCAGGGGTTTGAACCAGGGGTTTAGTTAGGTTTTTGCTGTAGTGAGGACAATCAGAAAGTCTTTATATTGTGCCTCTCTACACTGTAATATTTTACACAGGGATTTTAGGAATACGCAGGGATTTTAGGAATACACAGGGATTTTAGCATTTTGCCAGAATTGTAGATTCTTTCTGGGCATAGTTTAGTTTAGAGGAGGTCACCTGTTGTCTGCAGTAAGGTGTGCGTGGAATGTCTGGCTTCCTTACTGTATCTGTAAAGCTTGTAAGTTCTCTGTAGTCTGATCAATGAAACTAAGAGTCATTCCAATATTGTAAATCATGTATGACTGTTGTTTCTAATACAATAGAATCTGGAGTTCTACATCTATCTTCTGGGTGTTCTCCTGCTCTTCTTTGTGTTTTGAAATATCTTCTTTGAGAGCTTGCAATTTTAAATGTATGTTTGTGAAAATGCTCAGAACTTGCATTTAAGGTTTTTTTTACTGTGGATTTGATCAAATTACCGTAGGATTTACATAGTGCATAACAGACCAATTAGATCCTTTGGTAGAGTAAATGAGGTGTAGATTAGATCTTTCTAACTTTTCTCAACCCATCTGGAATATTTAGCTGAAAACGTAGAAATCCAAAGGAAGTTGTCCCAAATTTGAAGAAGCATACACAACAGAGTTAAAGGTAGACAGTTTTCATAAGTGTATAAAGGAGAAAGCTGCAATAATTCAAGAAAACCACCTAAAATCTGCAGCACAGTAACACTTGTATGCAAATGAACAAAATACTTGTTGATATCTATGACCCTTTTGCATAATCTTAGTCCAGTAAACCACAAAGAAACTCTAAACTACGTAAGGCCCCTTGAACAATTACAGCTTCACATTGACCAACTGAACTTGACCAACTGTACCACTGTAGACTTGGGATTAATTGAATCTTAAGTGATTCTTTCTTATCTTTCAAGTATAGTTTCAGTTCATTATATGTGAATTTTAACTTATTGTTATGATTGCATCAAAACAATCACCAACAGATGGTTAAGACAAATCAGTCTGGGAGAAGGAACTAAATTTCTGCATTGGTAGATGCTATTCATTAGTTCAAACATTCTATATTCTTCTTGTAATCATTTCTGTAGGTAGTGAGCCTCTTGGAATGGTGAGCTCTAGGTAGTGCACCCTGAAGGCATGTGCCTTCCCCATTTGTAATACTTTTAACAGAGTATAATTTCTTGTGGGTTAACCCCTACTGTGGTTTTTCCCTTAACCTGGTTTCCACATAAAAATCCTAGTGTTATGTGTGTTGATTATGTTTCTGCTCATGTGTTGTTGACTTATGCTTTCATGGTTATATCATTAATTTTTTAATAAGTGAGAAAGAAGATAAATTGCTACAAGTATTAGAGTTTTGAAGACAGTTGATTCACCCCCCCTCTCAGTTGTCTGCCCTAATTTCAACAATTGGTATCAGAGCAAGGTTCCTTGGAATAAGTTTAACAGCTTGAGGAAGATTTGGGAAGGTATTAAAATGGAATCATACAACCTCTAGGAACAACTTAAACTTGCTTTAGAAGATCTTGATTAGTCCAGAGCAGAAATCAAAGAACTTCAAGAGAACCTTAAAGATGTTGAAGACTTCATTGAGACCTTAAAAGAAAAATTGAGCAAATCTAATGAAAAGAGGAAGGAGCTACTTCTTCAACTAGGAAATCTGAATGAAGACAATGACAAAGATGAGGCCCTAAAAGAAAAGACAAAGGAATGTGAGAAGTTAGCTAAAGAAGTTGTTGTCCTAAAATATGAGATGGAATCTGGGGTGATGAGGCTAACCAAGGAAAATGAAGAAAGGAAGAAGACTGAAGAAAAACTAAATCAATCTCTGAAAGAAAGATCAGAAGAATGCCGCAGATTGGACAGAATAGTTGGCCATCTAGAGTCTGATCTACATGAAAGCAGAGACAATGAGGAAGAACTTGAAAGGCAAATTGTTATTCTCAAACATGACCTAGAAGTTGCAAATGAATACAAGGAGAAGTTCAAGATAAGCCCAACTAAACTTGAAGTGCTTCTTGAGAGTCAGAAGAAGGCTAATGATAAGCATGGTCTTGGGTATGAGAAAGGTGAAAGCTCCAGATCCGGACAAAGAAACTCTCATTCAAGAAATGGGAGAAACGGACCTAGAAGACCTTTGGTAAGACAGCCTAATGCTCAGAGGTATCCATCTTTCAATGGAAATTGTTTCAATTGCAATAAATTTGGACATAGAGCTACTCAGTGCAGAAGTAGAATAAATCAAAGTGGTCCATCCTTCTCTCGTCAATGCTTCAAGTGTAAGAGGTATGGTCATAGATCCAATGAATGCAGAAGTATGATAATGAATAACTCTAACAATAGAGGAAATGGCAATACTTTCAATGGCAAATTCTTTGCATGCAATAGATTTGGACATATGGCTAATCAGTGCAGATCAAGAGGAAATCAATCAAATGGGCAAAGAAATGTTGTGTGCTTCAGGTGTAACCGATCCGGTCATATTGCAAGATTCTGCAGAAGCAAGAATAATGAAAGAAGAGATCTGATATATAGAAAACTGGATGAGCAAAGACAAGACAAAGGCAAAGGCAAAGTTGATGAGATCTAGAATGAAATGAACAAGACATGGGTGAAGAAAAGTGTAAGTACTGATGGTGATGGGTCCGCACCAGAATCCGATGCTAAAAATTCCTCAGGGAACTAAAATGGGAACTATGGCTCAGGGGGAACTGCATTGAAAATCAAATTCCCCCAGTCAGTAAGTGGGTGCTTGAATCTAGCATGATGAATGAAGATAAAAAATCCTATTAAGATCTGTTAAAGCAAATTATGGAAGAAAAGAAGAAAATATGATTGATTACGGAGCAATTGAAGTTTAATTGTATGCAGAAATAGTGTAACCAGATGTATTAGGGCAAAGCATTTATTACAATGAAGAATTAGGTTTTGCAGAGGATAAAAGGTCATTCATTCAAACACTTGAATCACTTTGCATTCAAATAGAACAAGGAGGAGATCACCTGAGCTAAAATTTCAAAGAATTGAAGTTTGAAGAACGAACTCGATATCTAACCCTAATTCCGTGAAAAAGGTATTTTTCTGCAAAGCTTTGAACTTGTAATATTTTGCAATGGCTACACCTTTGGTTGTTGATATCACTGAAAGGCCCTGACAAAAATTCAAGAAGCATCCACACAAATCAATAGAAGTCAACCCGTTAGGTGCATTTTCAAGTGTTCCATATGGTGTATTGCATGTTGAAGATATTAGGGTCTATATTCATGCAAGCATAGATGAATTTGGGGACTCAAGGTTTGTAGATTTATTCTAGAATCATCTAAGAGATGAAATTCATGGTCTTAAACCTGAGTATAAACCACTGCACGATAAACATTTCATTCAAATTATGGGGTTTCCAACCTTTGATGAAGATGAATGGGTCTGGTATGTTTTAAGCCAAATGCATGATGAGTTTATATGGCTAATGAAACCTTTCAAGATCACCAAGGATGCCATCAAGGTCATGATAGGGTTAAACTCATTTGGTGGACTGCCAATGTTGAAGGTTGTAAAGAATCAAACTGTGACTGATGTAATCGGTGACAAATTCGACAAAAGGGCAATGACTATCAATGACATTAGTGATCTAGATGTTAAGTTTGCTTCAATGGTTATTGGTTACAAAATTTATCACTCCAACAAGAACTCTATTTCTGGAATGACCATATATGTTGCATACCAAATGTTAAAATAAAATGCAGAATATGACCTGTGTGAGTTACTGCAGAACCAACTAATTGAGAAATTGAACAAAATCAAGAAAGACAAGAAAAACACCTTCAAATATGGTACATTGGTTCTATGTCTATTTTTCTACTTCATGAATGAGGTACTTAGAATAAAGGGTGTGCACTGGACTAATGACGAGCCAGTTTCTATTTAGATAAGAGATCATCTACACAGCATTGGTGACTATAAAACACGGAGAACTACAATCTGGGGATACTTCAAGAATTTCAAAACATGATGCATTCTAGGGAAAGAATCCCTAAATCGGTTGTTGAGAAGTACAAGAATGAAACTTGTTTCATGGTGGACACTAATCAGTGCTTAATGGAAGCAGTAGAACCTAGAACTATTTGGATCCTACCCATGAGGTATGAGGTAGATGAGAAAATTTTGAATATATATGCTCAACACCTTTTAAGCAAGCCAAAGGACACAACAATTGAAAGATTTGGAACATATGAGGAGCTAAATGTGAAACTACATGTTGAGCTCAGAAAACCTAAAATCAATAGGAAAGTAAGGAAAGAAGTTGAGCAGTTGGCCGGGAATCTAGGCTTCACTAAGGAAGTTGTAAGGCAATTTAGGGAAAGAACTAAAAAGGCTGAGAGGGAGAAGCAGGATAAGAAACAAGGAAGTGCTCTGGTAGAATCCTCCTCCATACTAAGGACTACTAGGAGCTCTACCGCTACCCCTGTTCCCCCAAAACCTGCTAATGCTGAGAAATCAGAAGGCAAATCATCCAGAAAAGAAGGGAAAAGAGTGAAAACTAAGGCCGCCTGGACATATAAAAGTATGAAAAATGATGAAGAAGAAACTGATTCTGATGTTGAGATCAAAGAGTTGAAGGCCTCAGGTACAAAAGCAGCCAAGGTATCTAAGGAGAAGCCCTCCGGAAGCAAAAGGGCAAGAAAGAGGCAAAATATTGAAACCTATGTTGAATGGCCTACTCTTTTTGTGGATGACATAATTAAATCAGTCACTATAGATGGGAACTCAAGGCCAATGACTGAATTTATTTATCATTATAGTGATGCTGATAAGAGGGTTCTAGAGGAAGCAACAGTCAAATATATGAATATCTACAATAAGGATTTAATTGAAATAACTTCTGAAATCCCAAAAAGTCTTGCAGATATTCTGGAGTTAAGAAAAGAAAATGCAAAAAGTAAAGACAATGAGCTTAGGGAGCATGTGCTGATTAAATTGTGCCCTTAGATTACTCCAGATCAAATGAACATGATATTCAAAGAAGCGAAAGATGACTTTAAGAGTAAGAAAAGAATGAATAAACTCATGCTTGGTGAAATTGATGAGATAGTCAAAGATACTCAGGAGATTCTTCTGAGTGCATTGAAAAGGCATAATCTTCCCATTGTTGAAGAAGAGATTGATGATGGGATTTATTCCTCAATTCCAGATGTTGAAGAATTGAAGTTCAATGAGAAGCAAACTGAGATAGATGACTCCTCTATTCTGGAAGAAGAAGCAATAAACAAAGAAGATGAAAAGATGATAGATAAAACTGATGATGCAGGATGTATTCAAACTCCTCCAGATCAATCTGGCAAAGAAGATATAGAGATGAATGTTGAAACAAATGCTCAAACTGAAGATAATTCGTTGCAGAATAAAGTGCATGAAAGAGAAGAAGCTAAGGACCAAGAAGTAGAAAATGCCAAGGACAAACTTAAAAAAGAAGAAGAGATTGCAAAGGTTGATGAAGAGCCCAAGCAAGACAATCCGTTGACAGTACTGATAAGGATCAAATAGATACATTAGCATCTTGGGCAAGAGACACTACAGAAGTAGTGAAAGAAATTTTGGAAAGTGATAAACTAGTCGCAGAAGAGTTCAAAGGTATAATCAATTTGGACAGTCTCTCACAAGTTTAGAAGATAAAGTGGTCCTCTCTCGTACAAGCTAAGGCAAGAGAAGACATTTTGAAATCTCACATAGAAGACAGTGAGCTACTTGGTCTGGCTTCAGGGACTTTGGAGAAAAATTTTCCAACATACCAGAAGGACTCATCAGCATCCCCCTCAGGCCAATTGAAAAATCTAATAAACTCGGTAAGCTCTCATTTTGAATCTCTAGAGAAGTCTGCAGCAGTCAAGGTTCAAAATGAATTCAATGATAAAAGATTTGATGCTCTAAAAGGGATGATTGGAGTAGATAGAATTGTACTAGATAGCAGTGTAAAGAGTATTCAAAATGCTCTTACAGGAGGAAATGTATATAAATTTTGCTTATCATGTCCTAAAGTTATAGAGGATATTGAAGAAAATAAAGGAGTCTAAGAAAAAACTATCAAGTGTATCCAAATCTTTTGATCCTGTGACAGCATCTGTGGCAAGCAAGGAGTATCAGGCAATCAGCTTGATTGAAGAAATAAAGAAATTGACAAAAGAAAAGGAGAGCATTGAGGCAAGGATTAGTGAGCTCCAGGGACTAATTTCCCCCATGTTGGAAGCAATGTTCAATACCATGACAGAAGCCCAAGCTGCTACTAAGTCAAGTGATCCTACTGACTTGTGGAAAGCAGAGTCTCAAGCATTCTTATTCAGTGCTCACATCTCAGTTTTAAATAGTATGAAGAAGAGTTGGGACAATGAGTTGGCACTATTGAAGAATATCTTTTGTGATGTGTTCAAACTTATGTAAATAATTCATAGGGTTGTTTGTATATATGTCCATGTACATAAAATTTTTGGTAAATTTTGGTATGCATATTTTATCGAGTTTGATGCTCAATTATAGATATTGGAACTACTGGACCACAAGGCAATATTCACTCCTGGCTATAAAGTTGTATTGCATATACAATCCATTGTGGAGGAATGTGAGATTATGGAAATGTTACATTCAAAAAGTTCAGCCTTTTCCATTGATGTCAAAGGGAGAGTGAAGAGTAGTGAAAAATGAGGAATCCAGCAAAGGGGGAGCACTGCAGAACAGTGAAAATCATAAGTGTACATAGTAAGGGGGAGTTGTTCTGACACTTAGTCATTTTTCACTAAGTGTTGCCATCAATGCCAAAGGGGGAGATTGTTGGCAAGAGACACTGCTATGCATGACAGGTGTTGTCATTGATGGTAACTAAGTCTATCCTACACATCCGCATTACACAATCTGTTCATAACGGAAGTCAAAGTGAAGATTTATCTAAGTCTGGGTAGCCAAAAATAGAGCATGTGACAGGGTCTAGTATCTTGGTCCGGATCTCTTCGATGGTAAATCATAGTGTACTGCAGATCTGAGGGAGTAATAAGGATTGTTAGGACTATCTAAATCCAGGAATTTAGCCTCCGATGATGAAAGATTCAAAAGTTATAAGCATCTGAGTATCAAGTTCCAGTTAGTCATTACAATCAGAAGAAGAATAGGCTGACCTAGTATTTGATCTTGGTCCGAATGAAGAAAAGTTGTTGGTTAAGTAATTTGTGATAACCAGTGGTATTGGCTGACATGGTTGATGATTTGAGAACACAAGTTTTGGTCTACGTTGTTGTTTGTGCATGGATTCAACTGATAGAGCAGAGTTCTTAATAAATGTTTTAAGTTTTCTTGAAGCTGACTACAGTTGATTGAATCTCTTGATGTGAATTTATATAGTTGATGGATTTGAGTGTTTTGAAGAGTGTGTGTGGTGTGATAATGGAGTAAGTGCGAAAAAGGTAGAAAGAAGTGCGAAGGTAAAGATCTAAGCTTGGATTATGGCCAAAGAGTGAAACAAGGTAGAGTAAGGATGAAATGTGTAAGATCAGTATTTTACGCTTAACTAGAACTAAATTTTTGCATTGGTAGATGATATTCATCAATTCAAACATTATGTATTCTTATTTTAATCATTTATATAGGTAGTGAGCCTCTTGGAGCAGTGAGCTCTGGGAAGTGCACCCTAAAGGCATGTGCTTTCCCCATTTGTAATACTTTTAACAGAGTATAATTTCTCGTGGGTTAACCCCCATCATGGTTTTTCCCTTAACCGGGTTTCCACATAAAAATCCTAGTGTTATGTGTGTTGATTATGTTTTTGCTCATGTATTGTTGATTTATGCTTTCATGGTTATATCATTAATTTGTTAATAAGTGAGAAATAAGATAAATTGCCCCCCCCCCCACTCTCATTTGTCTGCCCTAATTTCAACATACCACACTCAAGGGTAAGAAGTAGAAAAGTGTCTAAGGCATTCTCAATGCAAAACCTAAGGCAAAGTAAACTTGAATTGGTCTGCACTTCTCCGCAAAGAAACATTTGGCCATGTGGTTCTAATGATAGCTTACATGAATTGACATGATATATCCAAGGTTTCAGCCTCTCACTTAGCATGAAAAGTTACAAGGGTTAGTACATCAGCCATCACTGAAACAAAGCAAAGCAGTAATGGGGAGACAATTGAATGCACCACATTCCTCCAGAAAAGATCTATTTGTCATGCGGCTCTAAGGAATGACTAAAATTAGTATGTTATATGCTATGATGAAGTTTCAAGAGTTTCAATGGTTCACAAAGACATTACTCAAGAGACAGAGGCATCACACTGTATTTTGGAGCCTAAATATACAAGTTAAGTTCTTCAAAAGATGAAACATGTATAAATCTATTATCAAAACTTGTGCAAAGGTAGCATATAGTCCAAGACACATCAAACATGATCTGCATACATATAACTCTCATTTTCCAGTACCACATCAAAATGTCATAACTGTAAGCAAAGTCGTAAATACAACTATCTTCTGGAACTCTAAGTACCTAAGCCATTCTTGAATTCCTCTAAAAACTTTAGAAAGTGGTGTGCGGATTCATCCATTAATATCTTTGATCATTTCCAGAAGGTTCTAGACCATACACTTCATTATAATATCATATTTTGGGTTATGAAGCATTACATAAGGTCCAAAAGACTTTGTTCTCTACAGACTAATACATTTCTTGTCTTGTAGATGCATAGTTTGGTATGATACTTCTCTAATAAGGTGTCTTATTGTTATTGATCTCTTGTATGATTGAATCCTTGGTCTGCATTGAGTTTTTAGCTTCTCCCCCATAGTTGAAAGATGAACAGTTGACAGTGTTGAGTAGTTTGAGCTTACTAGTTAGATAACTAATGCATGCAGAGGCTTACAACTAATTTCTCCAAGTCTGGAAGGTATGGAATGATGTGTCTTGATGTGTTTCATAATGCCCTAAGGTCCACAATAAGATTTGTCATCATTTTGCATGTGTTAAGGCTGACCAATGACTAGCTACATGTTACATTCAATATTATTTTTGATGCCAACCTAATCAATGTTTCAAGATATTGCGGAGGGTATATATAGAAGATATAATTCATTTGAAATAAAATTGAGGTGAATAAGAACATAGCAGAGCAAAAGAAGATATGAAATGCACAAAATCAGTTTGAAGGTAGATATTGAGCAAGAATAGCAGACTGCACCATCAGCATACAAAAGATGTGTTCTCCATAGTAGTCCTTATATCTATATTATCATTGTAATAGCAGTGAGTTGAACATTTAGGGAGTAGTAACTTCCTTGGGTTATAACCCTAAATCAAAGTTGTAAATCAGGGAGTAGTAGCTTCCTTGGGTTGAAGCCCTAAAACAATGTTGTAATACTTTTACAGTGAGCATAGTATATTGTGAGCTAATCTTCACCATGGTTTTTCCCTGTTTTAGGGTTTTCCACGTAAAAACACTAGTGTTCTGTGTTGACTCTTGATTTGCATGTTTTCCTTCATGTTTTCAAATCTATTTAGTTTATTAATAAATCTTTGTTTAAAGTTTTTAAGTGTGTTGATTCACCTCCCCCCTCTTAGCATCCCATTGTGTTCAACAATACATTGCATGTTAAGTCCATCAAAGTGGGTAGCAAGTTCATCATTTTCACAAAGCTAAGAATTCTTCTACAATTAGTAGAAGCTACCCTAAGTCATTGTCATGATCAAAGCCTAGACTAGAAGCTACCCTAAGTCTTTAGTATAAGCTACTTTAAGTCATTATAAGTACACATCCCTGATTCTTCTTCTTGTTAGGGTTAGCCGACAGAAGATATCAATTAAATGCAAATAAAGATTAAGCAGAGAAATAGAAATACACAGAAATAATAACATCGAGGGACAAGTTTTAACATGGTTCACCCAAACTCGGGCTACATCCACCAAACAGAGAGTCCAATATTATTATCCAGTAAATCAAACTGATTACAATCAGCAATCCCTGCAACCCAATACCGCTGCAAAATGCTACAATACCATATATCTCAAAACCCTAACCCTTAGCCGCTTTTTATCAAGCTTTTTGTCGGTTACAAAAATAGGGTTTTCTTATGTCGGTCAATGAAAAAATAACTCCTGTTGCTTTATAAAATAATAAAAAACCATGTGAGGTTTCGGGGGTGCTGCCCCTCGACCCCGCCCTGTATCGCGACAGGGAACACGCTAGGGGCACTGCCCCTGGACCCCGCAAGGGGCGCTGCCCATTGACCCCGTCTTGTGGGCGCTACCCATTGACCTTGTCTTGTGGGCGCTGCCCCTAAACCCCCACAAGGGGTGCTGCCGCTTGACCCCGCAGGGATTTGGGGGGGAAACCGCGCTGATAAAAGAGGGGTAAATATAACCTCTGAGTCTGATTAGGCTCCATATAACAACACTTCTTGTCAATGTAGTTCAGTGAACCATGACCTTTAGAAACAACATCATGACATTCAAGACTCTTTTGTACTCTATCAATTTGAACTATGTCATTGATACCTCCCTATAAAAAGTATTATCATCATTCTCTCTAATGTAACCAGTTGTATCAACATAAAATTTTGCAAGATTGATGCTACAAATCTAATATAATTGGTCCTCATTTAGTAATGAGTTGTCACTATCATACTTTTGGTCATTTACCTCTAAAAAATTAGTTTGAGTTTTGTTTATTAGACCTATACTAGATAAGTTCTTTGTTGTTTGAATACCCTCTAATTTTTTTGGACTACCATCTCTAGGTTCCTCCAAGAAACTAGACTGGTTAGGCTGTAATAAACTATATATTTTAGTCTTTTTGTCATCATAAAACTCAATCAAAAGATCACCATCAACTCTATCATCATAATTAGCCTTAAAATTACTCCTTTCTTGATGATTTAACCCCTTGGCTATCTTGAATAGCTAATTCAAACTATAATTGATGCTCTTTGTGTTCACCATGATTTTCTTCAAGTCTTGCATCATAAAGCTAGTTTCTAATGTTAGTTAGTATTTTATCTCTTAACATTTCAAACATATCAATTCAAGGCAAGGAGTCTTGATTAGTGTCTTACCACTTAGACCAATTGTCACATCATGCTAGTCAAATGAAGGATATTCTCCTAACTTTTGAAGATAATTCAACACTTTCAGTCCTTATAACAGTAATGTACTTAGATTGTTTGTCATAACAATCATCATTCTGATTATTTATTATGCTTCTAACATCATCATTGTGTTCCTTGTCATGAAATCCACTGGTTTTTTCTTCATTACCTTTGTGATCATTACCCCATGACCTTGATTGACAATAGATTGTTGATTTGAGATGACTTCATACTTGTCATCATGAGCTACTCTAACTAATTTAACACCTACAATATAAGAATTTGGGTTGCCCTAACATGCTGGCAGGTTTAGTTTTACCTTGTGAGTCTCCATTTGGAATGATTGGTCCATCACAATGTGCTTGTCATAACTCTCCTTAGTGCTAGTGACTTCTTCTATCATGTCTTGAGTAGGTATATCCATGGGAGGTTAAGAAAGTGTGTTTGAGAAGATATGTTAAGAAAATGTGAAACTAACCTAAAGATTGTGCCCACCACCCTAGGAAACTTTAAATTTTTAGATTTATAATTAGTTAGTATTTTGTCTCTTAGCATTTCTTTGGACATATCTCGATTGAAGGCAAGGAGTCTTGATTAAAGTGTCTTACCACTTAGACCAACTGTTTCATCATTGCTATTCAAGCCAAGGATATTCTCCTAACTTTTGAAGATTGCACTATAGTTAGGATTACACAAAAGAGCTGAAACTTTAAGAGTTTGATCATGGTAGAATATGAGATCAACAATCAACATGTGCTCATCTATGTCATCAATAACATCTAGGCCTAGACTATCATTATACATTTCACTTATAATCTAATCATGTCAAAATCAACAAGTCTGGAGTCATCATATGTTGATTTCTATATGTTGATTATTCATTAGTCATCATATGTTGATTTCTATATATGTTGATTATTCATTATGATTCTAACATCATCATTGTCTTATTCATGATGCATATAGAAATCATCATTATGCTAAGAAAATGAGCAAAGACTCTAATACTAGAAGAGCATCAAGTTGAGAATAAGAGGAAAAGAGAAAGAATGAGGTAAATTCATGAAAGTAGGAAATCGTCAACCATACAAGAAGACATTCCACCATTTCCAATTGAAGAGGAACATGACACATCTAATCAAGCTAAGAGAGAGATGGAATTGGTAGCACAAAGGGAACAAATGCAAAACCTTCATTCAATGAGGAAATTGAATCTCAAAGTTGGAGGCACTCCATCATTCATAGGTTAAGTTGAAGGAACACCATCATTCTCTTCTCAAATTGGAGGCACTCCATCTTTCACAGGTGAAGTTGAAGGTACATATTCATTCTCTTCTCAAGTTGGAGGCATGCCATCATTCACACGTCAAGTTGAAGGTACACCATATTCTCCATCTCAACTTCAAGCCTTTTCATATTTTCCATCTCCAATTGAAGCTACGTCATCTATCCCATCTCAAGTAAATATTGAAGAAATTCCTAATGTTGAGTCAACTTTACCAATGAAGACACCTCCTAGAATTTTGCATAGAAAGCCTAAGTTTCTAATTGATATTGATGAGAATGTTTTGAAGCCCATGCAGGATAAGATTCCCAAACGTACTTGCCAAAGATATGCCAATAAGATATGGAAATAATTCTTTGAGAGCTTAAATGAAACCTGAAGATGTGAACTATTTGTTGAATTGATGAGAAATCTAAAATGCAGGCCCATTATGAAGATTATTGGCCTAAGAACATCAGATGCTTCAAGTGAAAAATCAATTGTAAATAATCTAATGAGTGCATATGAGATTTTGGGTTCCACCTCACACACCAAGGATAGTAATGTCACACGACGTGTCATTACATCGACAATAGTAAGCCAACAAGCAAAGAAAGCTCACCTCATTAGAAAGACAAGTCAAGCATTGAAAATAAGTAGAAAAACTCTAATGAGAGCTGTTGGAAGATGTGAAAGAGTTGAGGACCCAAATACCAATGAAATGTGGGCATTCTTAGGGAGACTCCCATGGAAAGACAAAGTTGTTGTTGAAGCCTTGAGATCCTTCATCGAAGAATTTTGGAAAAATAACACAAGGGTATCTTCTAATGCAAGAGATGTTGTAAGAAGGAGAATTGGTTGTCGAAACCATGAGCCACATCCAAAGCATTTTTTGGATGTGACTCAAACACAATTTTTCAAGAAATTTCAAGAGATGTATCCTCAAGTCAAAATTAGTCAAAGGTATTTTGAAATGGTAAAGCCTTTTTATGTCAAAATAAATCACACACGCACAACTTGTTGTTGCATAGCACATATTGAGTTTTCTAATCATTATGATGTTTATATATATATATATATATATATATATATATATATATATATATACACACACATATATATATATATGTGTGTGTATATATATATATATGTATATATATATATATTTAGATATATGTATATACATATATATACATATATATATGTATATATATATATATATATGTGTGTATATATATGTGTGTATATATATATATATATTTAGATATATGTATATACATATATATATATATATGTATGTATACATATATATATATGTATATATGTATACATATATATATATATGTATATATGTATACATATATATATATGTATATATATACATATATATGTGTGTATATATATATACATATACATACATATATATATATGTATATATGTACATATACATACATATATATATATGTATATATGTATATATACATATATACATATATACATATATATATATATATGTATACATATATATATATATGTATACATATATATATATATAAACATCATAATGATTAGAAAACTCAATATGTGCTATGCAAAATATGTAGATTTGCATTCTAACGATGTTTTGCAGAAGTGTAATATAAAGTTTCCACCTAAATCTTCAAGAGATTTCATATCGAGCATCTTATGTCAAAGAGTGGATGGTCAATTATTCCACAATAGCTTATTCTTAGATGGCACATGTGATCATTGTGGTGGGTTGTAATATTTTCCAATTTGTGAACATATAGAGAACACACATGCAATTGGAAATGAGCTAGTAATTTTTGGCAAATATAAGACAATGGAATATAGTCTAAAAGATGGCAAAGAAGCAAAAAGGTGCGAATTGGTCATTCAAAAGATTCCAGTGTATCAATTTATCTCTATTTTTTGAGATAATATAGTTTACGAGTATGCAAGGCATACTCATAGAGCTTGATGGTTGGACTTGCAATTCATGTTATGCAAGGGTACATTTCCACTTGGTACCGTCATTTCAGTTCTTGACTTTGTAGAGAATTACACACTACAGCCATAAAATGAGGTGCAATCACAGTATTACAACTCTATGCAAGTTGCTATATTTGTGCAAATAGCATTCATTCATGCAGAAGATAGTATAGAGGATGACAAGAAGATCTTGAGGGAATATCATTTTTATATTAGTGATGATCTCACACATTCTACGGAGTTCATGCAAGGTTTCTTTCAGATGTTCTACCATGATTTGGCTAGCATGAGCATATCATATGGTCAGATAATTGTGCATCACAATTCAAGAACTCGTGGATGTTCTATTGGTTGATCAGGATGCATAAGATGAATGGTGTTAAACATATGTGGAATTTTTGTGAGATCAAGCATGGAAAGGGGGAGCATGATGGTGCAAGATCATGTATCAAAAGAGCATTAGCACAAGAAGAGTTGAAGTACAAAGACAATGCAAAAGTTGACAGATGCAAGATATATTGTTGAATGGTGTAATGCTACAATGGGTCCAAGTAATGAAGGTAAGTCTACAGTTCATAGATATTTTTGGTTAGTTGATGATACTAACATTGCAAAATATGAGGACTATTGTACATTGATACGATCGAGTGAGCTACACTCTTTTAGAAGCTCTAATGTCGGTTCATAGAGTATCCATATGTGGCAGATGGTATGCTTTTGTTCTTCATGTATAGATGAAGCTTTGTATGATTGTGAGTCAAAGGAGTGGGTTGATGATTGGTGTACAAGAAGCCTAAGCCCGATTGACATGTATCAACTACTGACAACACTACAACTCATAAAGATTGAATCATCGGTTGACTTTGACCATGTTTTAGATCTTGTTCAACCAGGTATTATCAGCATTCAAATTTAATAAAATTTAATATTCCATCTTATTTTGTAGTTTTTTGTATTGTTGACTATATTCATCGAACTGAAAGCACGTATCAATGCAGGGCATGTTTATACGGTTATTATAGCTGAATACAATGAAGAAGGAATGGATTACTATTTGTGTCATTGTGTTGAGGCAAAAAATAAATTAGATTCCCCTGTTATAGATGGACAAAACATCAAGTACCCTATAGGATCAATGGTTGTTACTAGAACATGGCTTAGAAGGCACCCAATGAAGAAGTCTGATGTGTGGTTGTTCAAGGACTTTCACACACATAGGAAGATTCTTCATTATTCTAACCATGTTGTGGCATCAAACATTCATTTAATCAAATATGGGGGTATACCACTGAATAAGACCTTGTGGAAGGTTCATAAGTCTAACCATGAGGCAATACTCAACACAATAAAGAGTAGAGCAGACCTGGATGGTTCATTGGATTGGATCAGTGGAATGATAGAAAGGTATGTTATTTTTCTTTGCTATCCTCATTTCACCTTCTATATTTTTGACACCTATCTTACCTTATTATATGTGCTCCGTGGTCCTGGTTGATTATCTTCGTTTTCTTTTAGAATTCATTGGTGTACTCATTTTAGCTAAATAGTGCAATTGCATTTACATGCAAGATTTGAGTATGACATAGGTAGACATAATCCTTATGAAGTTTCCTTTAGAAGGAAAGTAAGGTAGGTTTTCATGATTATTTCACGATGATATGTCCTTTAGTTAATATTTCATAATGAGATTTAATGATGTTACTATGAGTTTTAATAACAAACCCTCATTTTTTTCTTCACATTTGGTGCTAACAATTGATAGCAGCAGTAAGGGCAGCCTTAATTGATGCCCTACAAGACATTGGATCAAGTGAGAACACCTTTATAGTATTAAATTTTCATCTACTAGAAAGGTATTAGGACTAAATTTTTACATTTGGCATCTCTTGGGGCCAAAAGAACAGCGCCAATGCATCCAAGTGGGCGGGTAAATTCTAGGGGAGATGTCTTTTTGGTGGCAAATCCTCATGGTCGTTCTCGGCTACATCGAATGCAAACAATCTCTCAAGAGCCCTAAGACAAAAAAGGTGTCAAACTTTGGACCGATTGTTCCGTCAAATTGTGACACCTAGGAACATCTTCTTTGCATGTATAGGTGGATATCAAGTCCACCTACAAACACCTACCTCATTTTTTTTAAATCAATTTCGTTTGCCTATGGTGGCAAGGAACGCATTGTTCCAAAATGCTATAGTTTCATGCAGTGGAAAGGTGCTAGGAGTGACATTTTGCATTCCACAGCTCGTGGAGCCAAACTGAATGTGCCAACACATTAGGGTGGGCATGTAAATGCTATGGGACATCTTGTTTCATGTGCCAAGCATCCCAGTCATTCTGGGAAGTAGGCTACTCACAAAGTCACTTAAGATCCCTAAGAGCAAAAAGCTATCAAACTTTGACAGAGCAGTTCTCAGAATTTGTGGTAGCTAGGAATGTTCTATTTCAACCTACATGTGCATGTGGGGTCCATCCAAAATAACCTCTCTTGGTTTTGGTCAACTCCAATCCATTTGACCATGTGGAAACTAAATACATTCTTGCAAAATGCTTCAGTTTCATGCAATGGAAAGTTGCTAGGAGTGACGTTTTGTATTCCACAGCTAGTGGGGCTGAATTGACTCCACCAACATGTCAGAGTGGATGGTTAAATGCTAGGGGAGGTTTCATTTCATGTTCCAAGCATCCCAATCATTCCGTGCAATAGGCTACTACAAAGTCACTTAAGATTCCTAAGAGCAAAAAACTGCCAAACTTTGACGGAGCAGTTCTCAGAATTCATGGCAGCTGGGAATGTTCTATTTCAACCTACAGGTGCATGTGAGGTCTATCCACAATAACCTCTCTCATTTTTGTCAACTCCAATCTGTTTGACCATGCCGAAACTAAATGCATTCTTGTAAAATGCTTTAGTTTCATGTAGTGGAAAGTTGCTAGGAGTGACATTTTGCATTCCACGGCTCATGGGGCTGAACTGACTATGGCAATGTGTCAAGGTGGGTGGCTAAATTCTAGGGGAGGTCTCATTTTGTGTGCCAAGTGTCCCAGTCCTTCCGGGCTATAAGTTACTATCAAAGTCACTTTACTGATATCTTACAACCCAGAATGACTGGGACACTTGGCACATGAAACGAGACCTCCCCTAGCATTTACCCACCCACCTCAATGCATTGGCATAGTTCGTTCAGCCCCATGATAAGTAAAACAAAAAATATGGCACCTAGCAAGGTTGTGTTCCATGAAACTAAAGCATTTTGCAAGAATGTATTTGATTTTGGCATGGTCAAACGGATTGGACTTGACCATAATTGAGAGAGGTTATTGTGGATAGAACCTATGTACACCTATAGGTTGAAACAAAACATTCCCAGCTACCATGAATTCTGAGAACTGCTCCGTCAAAGTTTGGCAGTTTTTTATTCTTATGGACCTTAAGTGACTTTGCCAGTAGCCTGCTGCCTGGAATGATTGGGACGCTTAGTGACAAGGTGTCACTGTACCTCATCATTTAATCTATTTTTAGATGTCAAAGAACCAGGGTTGTGTCCACGACTGTCTGCAACTAGGGATCCTATAGTTACCAGTTTATAGCTAGTCCTAATTTTTAAAAGAAAGACTAATCTATCTGCTTGAATGTAATGAATGCTGGAAAATAAAGTAAAACAGGAAATGTACTCTAAGCAAAGAAACAATAACATGCATCTATCTATTAAAACAGGAAACACTTTTATAAGAGAAAACTAAAATAATGAAAACAGTGATACTAGCCTCCTGCCTGAGTGGTGAGAGTGGGCCCTTGCTCCACACCCTTGAGGCTGAAGGCTATAGCAGGAAATCAGCACAAAAGATGATCAAAACTAAATTCAATCTAATTCATTCATTTATGCATTCATGAAAATATGGTTATAACAGAACTGAGATCTCCAAGAATCAGAATAATTTTATCATCGTTGTTCTATTACTATTTCTGAGAGTATATATAAAAATGAGTGATGATATATCACTGAACTTTATCTATCAGTCTTTCTAGGAGATGGCACCGTCTCTTATTTGTACTTAACTATCTAACTTATGAAAAATCACCATGCGAGAAGGGTAGACTTGAGTGGAACAGAAGTCCACTCAGGGGTCTAAGTTTAAGTCTTAATACACTTGGGCATCAAAGCCCTAAAAATAAGGGTATTAGATTAGTTCAATTCGTAACTCATGCAAAATCTTTGAAAAGATAAAACTTCAGCAGTTTAACTGATAGCTGACCCTTCACCACTCAGGTGATGATTTGAGTGAAGTGAGGGGGTATTAAGATCACTGCTAAAGGTGTCTGGTGAGCAGCTCTTCTTGGAAACATGCCCTGTTCTCAGGAGGCACCGGAGATAGCTGTTCCTATCTACAGCTCTGGAGATACTCCAGACTCTCGCAGAGCTCCAGAGAGTCATTCCCCATATCTTCAAAACTTCAGGTGTCACTGTTCTTTGTTATTGTCTCTGGAGATCATTGAAGATGATCTCCGAAGATGCACAAAATCGTTGTTCTTGGCATCTACACCTGCTGATTCAAAAAGAGAGAAGTTCTGCATTTTTCCATTAATCTCACGCACATTAGTCACCTAATCAAAAATTTCAATCTTAAGTAATCTATCTTAATTAATCACAAAATAGAACAACCTTGCTAACTTATTTGAGTGCAGACACGAGGAAGATGAACTGATAAAAGGGGAAAAAGAAAGGCAAAAAGGTGTATTTCATGAGTGCAATTTGGCACTCATCACTTAGCACATGGAACGAGACCTCCCCTAGCATTTACCTACCCACCCCGATGCATTGGCATAGTCAGTTCAGTGCTACAAGCTGTGGAATGCAAAATGTCACTCCTAGCAACTTTCCATTACATGAAACTAAAGCATTTTGCAAGAATGCATTTATTTTCAGCACGGTCAAATGGATTGGATTTGACCAAAACTGAGAGAGGTTATTGTGGATGGACGCTATGTGCACCTATAGTTGAAATGTAACATTCCCATCTGCCATGAATTCTGAGAATTGCTCCGTCAAAGTTTGGCAATTTTTTGCCCTCATGGATCTTAAGTGACTTTGTCGGTAGCCTACTGCCTGGAATGACTAGAATGCTTGGCACATGAAATGAGACCTCCCCTAGCATTTACCCACCCACCCCGATGCATTGGCATAGTCAATTCAACCCCATGAGCTGTGGAATGCAAAATGTCACTCCTAGCAACTTTCCACTGCATGAAACTAAAGCATTTTGCAAGAATGCATTTAGTTTCAGCACGGTCAAATGGATTGGATTTGACCAAAACCGAGAGAGGTTATTGTGGAAGCACCCCACATACACTTGTAGGTCAAAATGAAACATTCCCATCTACCATGAATTCTTAGAACTGCTCCGTCAAAGTTTGGTAATTTTTTGCTCTTAGGGATATTAAGTCACTTTGTCAGTAGCCTGCTACTCAAAATGACTGGGATGCTTGGAACATGAAACAAGACCTCCCCTAGCATTTACCCACCCACCCCAATGCGTTGGCATAATCGATTCAGCCCCACGATGAGCAGAACCAAAAATATGGCACTTGGCAAGGTTTTGCTACATGAAACTGAAGCGTTTTGCAAGAATGCATTTAATTTTGGCATGATCAAACGAACTAGAGTTGACCAAAATTGAGAGAGGTTATTGTGAATGGACCCCACATGCACTTGTAGGTCTAAACAGAAGATTCTCAGCTACCACAAATTTTGAGAACTGCTCTGTCAAAGTTTGGCATTTTTTGCTCTTAGGATCTTGAGTGACTTTGTCGGTAGCCTGATGCCCCTTTGACTGGGATAAGTGGTGCATGAAACAAGACCTCCCCTAGAATTTACCCACCCACCCCAATGCATTGGCACAATTGATTCGGCCCCACGAGCTGTGCAATGCAAAATGTCACTCCTAGCACCTTTCCATTGCATGAAACTAAAGCATTTTCCAAGAATGCATTTGATTTTGGCATGGTCAAACAGATTGGAGTTGACAAAATTTGAGATAGGTTATTGTGTACGGACCCCACATGCACTTGTATGTTGAAACAGTACATTCCCAGTTGCCACAAATTATGAGAACTGCTCCGTCAAAGTTTGGCAGTTTTTTGCTCTTAGGGATCTTAAGTGACTTTGCCGGTAGACTGTGGCCCATAGCGACTGGAATGCTTGGCACATGAAATCAGACCTCCTCTAGCATTTACCTACCCACCCCAATGTATTTACATAGTCAGTTTGGCCCCATGACTTGTGGAATGCAAAATGTCACTCCTAGCAACTTTCCACTGCATGAAATTGAAGCATTTTGCAAGAATGCATTTAGTTTCGGCACGGTCAAACGGATTGGAGTTGATGAAAATTAAGAGAGGTTATTGTGGAAGGACTCCAAATGCACCTGTAGCTCAAAACAAAACATTCCCATCTACCACAAATTCTGAGAACTACTCCATCAAAGTTTGGCATTGTTTTTCTCTTAGGGATCTTAAGTGACTTTGTCTGTAGCCTGCTGCCCGAAATGACCGGCATGCTTGGAACATGAAACGAGACCTCCCCTAGCATTTTCCTACCCACCTCGATGCGTTGGCACAGTCAGTTTGGCCCCACGAGTTGTGGAATGCAAAATATCACTCCTAGCACCTTTCCACTGTATGAAACTGAAGCATTTTGGAACAATGCATTCCTTGCCACCATAGGCAAACAAATTTGATTTTTTTAAAAAATTAAGGTAGGTATGGAATGTGTTTTAATTACATCCATCAAAGTATAAAGGATATGGGAATTTTTCAGATGTTGTAGTTGCAATTGCCCAGATAGACATGTATGCAAAGTGGCGGGTGTAAAGCAAATGTAGAAAGGTGAAATGAGGATATGCAAAGCATAGAAACCATATAGAAGGTTTCTTGTATATGCCAACCTCTAAAATCTTTCTTGTAGCTCTGTATATACTTGCATATGGTGGAATTGGGAGAAAATCAAAATTTACTAAAACTACCCCCTCAATGGTCGAGAGTACTTAGTTTGCTATAAAATGTAAAATAAGTTGTTTCAAGGGGTCTAACTCATTGGATTAGGTTTGTTCACGTATATTACACCTCATGGAATCATCACAGTTTTCAAGTAGTCCACTTTGGTGGGAAAATGGGAAACCCTTATCTAAATGACTTAAATGGATGTCTTGACCTGCAAGACCACTTGGAAACATGAGAATGTCCTCCTTGCCATCTCCTAAAGTCACTTGATTGGTTTTGAGCCTATGCTCCTACATCAACAAGGTAGGTCAACTATTTGACATGATTGTCTGATGGAATGCAATTGGCAGATGTAAATCCAAATTCCATGACCTTATACACCATCCTCCTTGTGTATGCCAAAATGGGATCTTCGGAATAGGGTATAGACAACCATCAAAGCATAAAGGATATAGGAATTTTGTCACATGTTGTATTTGCAATTGCTCTTTTAGACATGTATGTAAAGTATGAAAGCATAGACAAGGCATGTGAATAGTTTGGCATGACACCTCAAAGAAATAATGTCTCATGGAACATGCAATGATTGCAAGATATATGCACAAAATGGATTTTTTGATATATACAAATCATGTTAGACATGTCTCTCTCCCTATGTCTCACTCTCTTCCCCTCTTCCTCATTCTGCTCTTTCTGTAACCCATATAGATGGTGAAACGAGGGTATGCTAGACCTATAGAAGGTGAAATGAGGATATAATGTCAAACATGGCATCTCCCTATCGGTCTCTCTCTAAGTCTCCCCCTAACTAAACATATAATGTCAAACATATATCTAAGATGAGATGAAGGTAGGAAAATGATGTCAAACATATAGAAAGGTGAAATGAGCATATGTCTAACATGTAAGATGAGAAATTATCTATGATTATCATATCAAATCTAGTAGTTTCTATATCTAATCTAGTAGTTTCAATATCATGATTGTTATGAGATGTATACAAAAAGAAGAGTACAATAAATATGTTAACTAACACTTAGCATCAATCTAATAATTTAGCATAAACAAATTATATTTCCTTATAATGATTCAAACTATGAATTGTTAGATTCATCTAAAAAAACTTATAAAGGCCTAAATGATAAATCCTATGATTGGATGCACCTTTCCTTGTATCCATCATTCTCTTAACAAAAATGCTATATTGTATGTTTCATATTCCATATTTTTCTTAACATAAAAGTGTAAAATTTAACTAATAACTTATATACATAAACTAATTATATGAAAACCATAACATAAGTTGTTGCAAATAGGTTCACAATATATTTATTTGTTAGCCAAATAAAAGTTAGCTTCAATATTCATAATGTAAAGTGTCAAAGCATAGACAAGGCATGTGAATTGTTTGACAGAACACCTCAAAGAGATTCCATCTCATGGAATGCAGTAATTGCAAGATATGCACAAAATTGGTTTTTTGAAAAGGATTTAGAAACTTTCAAGCAAATGCAATTGGCAAGTGTAAATCCAAATGCAAAGTGAACTATTTGACAGAACACATCAAAGAGATGCCATCTCATGTCCAATGCAATAATTGCAAGATATGCACAAAATGGATTTGTTCATAAGGCTTTAGAAACTTTCAAGAAAATGCAATGGGCGTGTGTAAAGTCAAATTCCACAACCTTAGCCAACATCCTCCCTGCCTATACCAAAATAGGAACTTTGGAACAAGGTATGGACATCCATCAAAGCATAAAGGATATAGGAATTTTGTTAGATCTATTGTAGTTGAAACTACCCTAGTAGACATGTATGCAAAGTGTGGAAGCATAGACAAGGCACATGAACTATTTGACAGAACACCTCAAAGAGATGTCATCTCATGGAATCCAATAATTGTAAGATAGCACAATATGGATTTGTTAATAAGGCTTTACAAACTTTCAAGCAAATGCAATTGAGAGGTGTAAAGCCAAATTCCACAACCTTAGCCAACATCCTCCCTTCATATGCCAAAATAGGATCTTTGGAACATGGTATGGACATCCATCAAAGCATAAAGGATATGGGAATTTTGTCAGATCTTGTAGTTGCAACTGCCCTAGTAGACATGTATGTAAAGTGTGGAAGCATAGACAAGGTATGTGAACTATTTGACATGATGCCTCAATGAAATGCCATCTCATGGAATGCAATGATTGCAAGATATGCAAAAAATGGATATTTTTGATAATGCTTTATAAACTTTCAAGCAAATACAATTGGCTGGTGTAAAGCCAAATTTCACAACCTTAGCCAGTATCCTCCTTGCCTATGTCAAAATGGAATCTTTGGAACATGGTACAGGCATCCATCAAAGCATAAAAGATATGGGAATTTTGTTAGATGTTGTAGTTGTAACTGCCCTCAAAGACATATATGCAAAGTGTGGAAGCATAGATAAGGCACACAAATTGTTTGGCATGTTGCCTCAAAGAAATGTCATCTCATGGAATGCAATGATTGCAAGATATGAACAAAATGGATTTTTTGATAAGGCTTTAAAAACTTTCAAGCAAATGCAATTGGTGGGTGTAAAGCCAAATTCCAAAACCTTAGAAATGATATCTTTGGAACACAGTATAGACATCCATCCAAGCATAAAGGATATAGGAATTTTGTCAAATGTTGTAGTTGCAACTACCCTGCGAGACATGTATGCAAAGTGTGGAAGCATATACAAGGCACGTGAACTTTTTGACATGATGCCTCAAAGAAATCTTGTCTCATGGAATGCAATGATTGCAAGATATGCACCAAATGGATTTTTCATAAGGCTTTAGAAACTTTCAAACAAACGCACAAAAGAAACTTTCAACCAAATGCAATTGGCACATCTAAAACCAAATTGTACAACCTTATCCAACATCCTCCTTACCTATGCCAAAATGGTAACTAGGGAACAGGGTGTGGACAACCATCAAAGCATAAAGGATATAGGAATTTTTTCACATGTTGTATTTGCATCTGCCCTTGTAGACATGTATGCAAAGTATGGAAGCATAGACAAGGCACGTGAACTGTTTGACATGATGCCTCAAAGAAATGCACAGTCTCATAGAATGCAATGATTGCAAGATATGCACAAAATAGATTATTTGAAAATGATTTATAAACTTTCAAGAAACTGCAATTGGAACATGTAAAACCAAATTCCTATAATGATAATTGATCATCATATTAAATATTTAATGTAAGTTGTCATATACATAATGTCATGAACATAACATCTAGTCTATATATAAAGCCATATAGGCATGTACAAACAAAGCCATACAAGCATATACAAAGATATACATAGCTAACATACAAAAGTATGTATACAAACCATCTAGGCATACAAAAAAATGTCCCAAAATCTAGTTTCCTATGAACTACTATGAAATAATCTACAGTCCTTGCTTGGGCATGAAGTTGGAGACCCAATCAGTGACTCATCCTCTCTCTCTCTCTCGCTGATTAGACCTCCTCAATAGAGATTTCTGCAACTGGTTAAATTTACCTCTGTAAAAGTGGTTTTGTGTCCAGGGGACCAAGGAAATTATGGAGGTGCTCGTGAAGCTCCTTGTTCAAATTATCAAATTGTCACCAAATAAGATTAACATTGATATATGTATTATATTTATGATCATGTGATAAATTACATACCTGCTGACTTGACCTCCTCTCATAACCCGCCACTGGATGGCTAACAGAGGCAAGATGAAGACTTTGACCCTAGAATTTCATTGCGCAGATAATTACATACATTAATTTTGACTTATAATATAGATAGTCATATAAAATTAATTACAAATTTTAAATAAGAATATATTAAATCAAGATGAAACTTGTAAAAAATTACCTGGGAGTCAATACCAAATGTATGATGTAAGACATCATATGTGAGAACAAGATCATCCAATATGGATGTGTCCATCACTGGCTATTGTCCTTTTGTCGTAGTATCCTATCGAGTCCTGCCGCGAGTCTTGCATCCCATAATCACATAGGTTCCCACATGAACTAAACAGATGTGGGGACAAATGACGCCTACTTCTCTCACCCTCATTGGCCTAGGTGAGATCATCATTGTGTTGTGATGGAGACTGTGTGAGAGCACTCAATGAATGCAGTGTCTCCACCTCAACACTCTCCTTCAAAGTCGAAGGGAGTGACACATGTGCTGGCCTCATCAAGGGTCTAGGCACATAGTTTTTGTCTCGCTATTCCCCCTCTCTATCTTGGATAGAGCCACCACTTCTTCCCTAGAACTCTCAAATGTCAAAATAATTAGGAAACTTCTTAAGGACGAACTCACAATAGAGTTTCGTCAAGAAATATTGTGGCACCTCATTGTTGTTGCATGGACGCTCATCAAACACCATGTACCATCTATCCCAAAAGTTTTGGGATATATCTTTGTTCCTACACCAATGAACAGGGAAGCATTTGCAAGTCTCTTCTAATCTTTAGCCAATTTTAGGATTGATAAAGTGTGAACATAATGCAGATTTTATAATTTTTAGGTCTTTCACTCGTTCGTAAGACAATTTGTTGGCATAGTATTGTCGACACCTCTCCCTATAGTCATGAAATTTGGTTATTTGGTTTATCACCAATTCAGTGTGAGAAATAATCATCTCTAATGACTTCACAAGTGCTCTCCTACAATCAGTGCTTGCACTTGGACTATTTAACATTTCAATTAGGGTTTGAAGATATTTTTTATTTTCTTCTATTTGGCCTAAATAGTTTTCATGTGTATCTCTTTCATGGTGAGGACGTGAAGGTGGGGGGTTTTGAGGGTTTTAAAGGTTTTCAGGGTTGTTTTAACCCTCCTCTACTGGATTTGTGTTTTGTGGTGCCTCATTGACTATAAATTCAATATAAAAAACCAATCAAACATTGCAATTTAGTAAAAAATTCTTTTCAAACTCACAAAAATTAATCAAACCCTACCTTCTTTAGTTGCTACACCCTCTACATTTCCTTCACTACATCTTTGGGAGCAAGATTGGTGAGGTGGCATGGTGAAAACATCGATTACTCTTAGCACTTGCTTGATTTCTCCTTCCTCCAATGCGCTCACAATCTTTGACTGATTGTTTCCTTCCAAAAGTGCAGAAATAGCCGCAGGTATGAGTTATTGTGTTTTTTTTCTTTATGTAAGTTATAACGCGCTCGCGTTATAGCTTGCATGGGACTAAAAAGCCAAAGTGGCAACATTTTGGTCCCACAACTTAGTGCATTCACCCTTTCAGTAAATGTCAATAGCAAGGACTACCTTAGGGCTAGAGCTAGCATCATTACACACAATAGATGCTCCCACAAATTGCTACACTCTTAATCTTATATTGGTATAGGGATTATGAGTAGTCAGGTTGTGGCTACCTTAACTCTTAATTAAATTATATAATCATTAATATATACTTATATAGGTTTAGGTCAGCCTGGGTGATATATTTTAGGTATCTAAGTTGGCCTAGGTGATATACAAGGCTTGAGTATGATATGTAGGAGATAGAGGTTAGTCAATATCATCATATTGTGAATTGTGTTCTTCATTGGATACTATTGTCACTTGGATTTGTACCCTGTGTTGGAGCGCTTTTGTTGCAAGTTCAATCTAGTGAACATTGGAGTGATTTATAGGTGTGGGACCCTGTAAAGGAAATCAAACCTCCAGAGAAGGCTAGTTCCTTTTCTGAATATGAGATTCAGAGTGTGCTAAGACTAAACCTAATCTAATCACTATTGTGTAAATGGAAGAAGGACAAACTGAAAATGTAAAGGTGATACACCAAGTTTGGATATAGAATGCCCACAAAGCTAAAATGCATAGAATAATGGAATATAGCTGATAAACTCACACAAATCCTACAGATCTTAATAGAGGTAAAAGGCAAGAAAAGGATTGCAAGGAAATAAGAATTCACAAACAATAACCATTTCTAAATCTACACAGAGTTAAAGAACAACATGAAAAGGGAAAAAAACACATTATTATATTGATTAAAAAGGTATGATTACAATAGAGGAGGGTTCTGTTTGAGCACCAAAAATAAGTCTATGTATCCAACCCTCATTACATTGATTTTTATCAATTTATATCATTCCATTACATTGATCTAAGTCATTCATTACAATAAATGCGCCCCATGGGCCTATCAGAAGATATTTCTACAAGGAAATATCTGTATACATTGATTTTTGCAATCATAAATGCAGAAAAAAAATTTGGATGAATTGGCTAAGAAATATTTGTTGCATTGAAGACTAGCAACTAATTCATCCACCTACAAAATTAAATACACAACAACTATCTCCAGCTGGTCTAATCTGATCCTGCAATAATGGCAATTGGAGATAGATATTTCAAAACACCTTTTCCTACTAAAATCTCCCTGTATAAAGCCTTTACAACACTTTAAAATATTCTAAAAATCACTTTAAAATATCCTAAAGTATTTCATTACATTTTATCATATGCTTTATTTCCATTAATTTTCACTTTTGACCACTTTTGACTTTTATTTTGCCTTATCGGCAAAATTTGTCTTTCACGAACTATTTTTGCTTTCTACTCTTCAGTTTTGCCCTTTAGTCAACGAAAGTTCACTTTCGTGAACTAGTCGTCTTCTCTTTTTTCCTTTCATTTTCTCTTTCTTTGTCTCTTTTGCCTTGTCAGCAATTTCTCCATTTTTTGAACTTACTCTTACTTTGCCTTTTCCTCTATGTCAGCAATTTCCTAATTTCTTGAACTTGGCTTGTCTTTGATTTTGCCTTATCCGCAAAACCTTCACTTTTCGAACTATTTTCTTGGTCAACTTTTACCTTCAATCAACGAAATATTACTTTCACGAACTTGGCCTTGGCTTCTTTATTTAGTCAGAAAAGTTTTACTTCTGTGAACCTTGCCTTCTTCACTTTGCTTCCTTGGCGTTTACTGACAAATCGCTTTATCGGCGAATTTAGGAAATTCTGAACTATTTGGTGAGTTCGAGCTTCCCTCGATTCGCTGATAGAATGATTCCCGTCTTTTGCCTTAGTCATTTTTTAAGTCCCCCTTTGGCCTCTCTTTAGTCATTGATTTCTCTCTTTCATGAACCATCTTGCCTTAGCTAATTTCCACCTTGCCTTTGTCTTTTCACTTGCCTTTGTCAGCGATACCATTGATCCTGGAACCTGTCGGTCGGCGAACTGGTTGGTTCATGAACTACACATTTTGCTGATAAAAGGCAACCTTTTCACTTGTTTCTTTATTTTTCTTAGTCACTTTGAAGAATGCCTTCCCTTTATTTAGTCAGCGAACCGACCAGTCGACGAACCGACAGGTTCGCGAACCCAAACTTTTGTTGACTAAGGCCAAAAAACTAAGGCAAAAGACTTAGAAATTTCTAGGTTTTTTCAGGGGTTTTAAACTCAAGATTTTTGGGGATTTTTGCAAGGAAAACACCCTTACATGAAGAATATTAGGCACTTAAACAATTCAGCAAGATTTTCAATATTTTCAAGCTGGGCTATTTGACTCTGGGAAGGGGAAAATAGGTCAACAAATACTTTTGGGGGTTGCCCCCTTGAAGTGGTATATTATTATCAAGTATTTGTAGCATATTCTTCTATTGTGCAATTTGTTTCATTACAAGTGGTATCAGAGCATGATCTTGGCACTGTGAAGGCAAATAACGAGCTAATTTTTTTAATTTTGGAGGTCATTTTAGGAAGTGTATGTCTCTCTCATTTTGGTGAATATTTTCAAGATTTTTGGAGGTTTTTCAAGGACATATTGAATCTGCTATTGTCCAGATTTGAGATCAATTAGAGAAAATTTGAGGAATTTATTATGAATTTAGGGTTCCCACCAATTTCACTCTCGAGGCTACAAATTAATGAATTTCTTGGAGATTGTTTTTGGGAAGTGAGATCTAAGTCCTAGTAAGTTACAATAAAAATTTTAGATTAATTATATTTGTTTTGTGTAATTTATTATAAAATTATTTTTCACCATCATGGTAGGGCCTACAACAAGAGGCAAAAAGAATCTTGTCACAATTGGACAATCTCTAGAAAAGGAAGATACAAAAAGTGGGGAGACTTATAATAATGATACAAATGAGGAAATCACAAAGGTGAAGGAATATATTTCATTAGTGAAGATAGTTATTGATGAAATATCCAAGAAAATGAATTTCCTTCTGAATCTTATGAACTATAAGGGAGTAGATTCACATAATCAGAACTGGGAGGGATAAGATGCTTCTAAGGGACATTATTCATGGGGGTTTGAATCAGATCTCAAGTTGAATCAACACCCCAATCATTCTATGGCTAGGAACTTCACACCAAAGATGGATATGCAAAAGCTTGATGGTCAAGATCCTACCAAATGGAGCAATTATTTTATATTCACCATGTTCCTTGCCAACAAAAGGTGGCCATGGCTTACTTATACTTGGAGCCTAACCAATACATTTGGTAAAATTAGCTATGTGAAGAAAATAAAAAGAAGGGATGTGTTGTCACTTGGTCCATTTTCCAAGAGGAACTCACTACACATTATGGTGAAAATCTTATGGATAGCTACTTCAACCAAATACCAAATTAAGGCAAACATGTACAGTCAAGGATTGTATTCATCAATTCTACACTTTTTCTTTAAGAGTGGAAAATGTGTCAACAAAGAATTTGTTGGAGTTATTCCTCAAAGGCTTAAAAGATCGCATCAAATATGAGGTATGCATGTTTTGTCCAAATTTTATCTCCCAAGCAATGATTATGGCAAGGCACGTAGAGGAAAAATTTATGATTAATAAAAGGAAAGGTTTTGTAAACATAAGAGATAAAAGCACTCCTACAAAGTCATTTCGTCAGCCTACTAGATTGATACCACAATAAATTGAAGAGAAGACAAAAACAGGGTTATGTTTTAATTGTGATAGAAAATACAATCGAGGACATAGATGCACTGAAAAGAAGTTATTCTATATTGAAGGGTTGAGTGAGGAAGAAGAGGAGGACAAAAAAATATTAGAGGGTGACAATGAGTTAGATGAGGAATCAAGAGATACTCACCTAATCATGTCTTTTCATGCACTTTCTAGAGTTAGCACCTCGCAAACTCTCAAGATGGTGGGGTTCATGAAGAAAGAGAGAGCAACGATGTTGATAGACTCGAGAAGCACTCATAACTTCATCAACAAGGAGTTATGAGTGATGGGTACTATCAATTATTCAGTAAAATTCCATAGCATTAAATTAACCATGGGAGAATATTCACTTGATTGTCCAATGTTTGCTATTCCCATGGGGGTAGCAGATATTATATTGGAAGTAGAGTGGTTCACCACATTAGGGATGATTGAGGTGAACTTCTAGCAGGTATTCATGAGATTTCATTCAAATGGAAGGATAGTTGAACGAAGAGGGTTGTGTGCAAAGTCCCCACAAATAGTAAGCTCTCATCAAATGCAAAAGATGCTTTAAAAAGGGGTTGATGGATTTGTGGCATATGCCTATTCATTAGCAACCTATCAGCCAAATGTTCCTATCTAGCCAAATCTACAAGCAATTATAGATCATCACTTAGTAGTTTTTGAGATGTGCCTAAAGGATTACCTCCAAAAAGGGACTAGGATCATGCCATTTAGCTAGTACCAGGGATCCAACCACCCAACATTAGGCCTTACAAGTACCCATATGTGCAAACAATTGAGATTGACAAGATAGTTTAGGAGATGCTAGAGGCAGGCATTATAAGGCACAGCCAATGTAACATCTAATTCTAATTTAACTTGAAAACTAGGTTTTACCGTAGGTATATTTTTTTCTTTGTAATCAAACATAAAAGATTTCACTACTAACAAGTATAACATTCTTCGATTTAACAATAAACATGATTTCATTATTCATAAAGCTGAAAGAAATAATAAGCCATAAACATTTAGTTATCTTACTAATTTGAAAATTCTTTAAGCAAATTCAATATTAGAAACATACCATTATCATCGCATCTCGATTGTTGACCATCCACATTCAAGACTCGGCAATCCTCAATATTTGGAAGACAAAGTATCTTCAAGGAGCTTAACCTCCAAACACAGGCTGTCAGTCTCCCGCACTCCTTCCTAACCGGAAGTGGCCCTACCCTAATCAAGAGGATAGACTTAGGATAACCATCGGTGTTTGCCATATGAGCTCTGGTGTTGTGACCTACAAGACTTGTTATCATGCAATCCCCTAGATTCCCTCTAGTCTTGCATGACCATTCCACAAGCTACGCCATCCAGTCACAGTGAACATTCAATGCACTTGAGGATCATGCATCACCTTGGCCAAAGGATTTAAATTTTATTTTAACGTTGCATCAACGCATAGATTAAGTTCACCCACCCTACTGGGCTCAAATTAATCGCAATCCTACAGTTTTCCTATTTGTAAGGTTTATATATATGTTAACCTCGATGACCTCAAGGTATTAGAATTTCATCATGCAATAGCACATGGCATAAAGGTTTACTCTATCCCTGAGCTTATGGAAACCTCTCCGTTTTCACGATGTATGAATGGTTTTCTAGTACAGTGTTTATACGGATAACATTTTGTAATGCAATAATAATCTCTAAACAGTCTAAACCATTATTTAAAATTATCCACTCATAAGTGGTCTCTAAACTTGGTTATACGGTTTTCAGAAGTTTTACAATTTACCCAAGTATAAAATACGAATACCCGAAGACCCGGAGTTTTAAGTTTTAAGACTCATAAAGGTCTTCAATGTACTAGGTATTAGCGATATATCAAAATGTTTCTAAATACAAGGAAAAATCACATGCAAATTAATTAACTAAATCACAATATGTGGGTTCCCCACCTTTATCTTTTTACTTTATATGCTTGACGATTTTTGACCAAAAATATTTACTTATACTACAAAACTCTACACCCTCCTTCCAACACAAGCAGTTTTAAATGGCTTTATGCGGTAAGAGTTATATAATAAAGATCTTAAAAGACTTGGAAACTATCTTAAGAATCTAGAGAAGAACATTCTCATTTATCGACCATCAACTTAAGAACTAATACCGGATAAGAAACTTAGTTAAATACATTTGTCAGCATTCAATCCAATCTAAATTTCTTATCTGCAAATGATTGTCACACCTCTAAACTCTAATGGGACAGGTTATTGAAATTAACAACAAGCCAACTAAGCTTATATCTTACGTCATCGAAGTAAACCTTGGTGGGTTTTTGGAACCAAAATTAGTTAGAACTTTGACTAAACACTAGCTAGCAAGAGTGCACCCCATACTCACATTTTTCAGTCAAAAACAAACAAAAACACAGTGTGAATCCATTCTGCCTACCATGCCTTCGGGGTTCTACTGTGCTAGGACAGAGAGACGTTTTGTAAACTTTCTAAACATTGGCTTCATCTTCCGTTATCACAACCAGTTAATACAAAACCATAGGTTGTCTAAACAATCTAAACCTACGTCGAAAACATGTATTAAAACTGAGATATAAACTCCTTCACAGTGGCGAGGTGCAGGGTGGCACTTCATGCAGGTCAATCGTTTTCATTGAAGACAAACCTCACACAGAGCTTACAGATAAAATCAATACTTGCAATATCTTATACGTTGAAAGAACCAACACAAACACTGCCAAAAATAAGATACAATTAGTGAATAAAGTCTGCGCAGAGAGGAAAGATGAGAACCTGTCGTAGCTCTAAGGAAATCTACTCAAGCAAGCTCGACCTTGCTGATCTCTTAGCGACGTTCTTCCACATTTCTCCTCAGAATCTAACCACAGCTTTTTCTATTTTCTTTTCGTAACCTCTTTCCCAAGAAATACCATCCCCATACTTGCACAGTGAAGGAATCTCGGCACTCATACTGCCGTCCATGCCTAAATAGTAGGAAATCTATTTTTGGCATGCTTACCTGACCCCTATCCTTCAGCAACCACTTCACATTATGGAGCTCCTTATGGTGACGTGGCAGCTGGTGAACATAACAACCCCATCCACTAATCAAACATGAAGGCTTCTAAACCTCTAAATTCACAACTACACCGAATAGTGGTGTTTAAGCTCTTGCAAGGTGGTAGATTATAAATGAATAAAAGGTCTCTAAAGTCGATCAAGAGAATAAACAAAGGCCAACTTAATAAAAATAAAGGTTAGATCAATAATAACTCAAAGTCTTAAGCTAGAAGGAAGAAGACTCATTCGAAATGGAAGATATCAAAAACAAACAGAACTTGAACGTGTCCCTACTCAAGCTTCGACAAGAATATCGACATCTTTCAGGAATAAGGAAATACCTCATGTTTACCAAAATATAACTAATGTGATTTTGGCATATTCCTCCAAATAACGACCAAAGCAGGTTATAGCTCACCTTGGCTTCAAATTTGACATCTGTCGATTTCCAAAAAGGAAAGAGTTCACAACATATGTCCAAAGCATTTTTACGACAATCACGACAGATTGGGCGTAATGCAAAACAAGTTTTCTAGATCATTTTATGCACAATTACGACTTCTCGCGTCATTCGACATCGAGACGTGACTCACAATTCTACCACAAATAAGCTCATTTATTTACCTATAATCAAAATATTAGTCATCCCTATTAGACGACATGATTAAGAAGACTTGCGACAATAACGTCGATATCTAAAACTCTATATGACGACTTACAAAAGGTGCTAAACCTTTACTTCAGACGTCGACATCTTGACTTAAATTATCTTAGCCACAAACATGACTAAATTCAAGGCATCAAGGTTTTTTCTACCTGATTGGCGTTTTCAGTAACAAACACCCATGGTTAGTTTCCAGAGTCTATTCTCTTTCTCAAAGATACTTTCTCTTCCTGTCAAACATGATCCACCTGTTCCTGCAATGACAATCTCACATACAATTTTTGTGGTCAAAGCACCTATATTCTGAATCAAAGCATAATATATATAATCATTACATTCTCATAACAAAATGACATTTTAGTTTATAATATCACATTGATCATAATCAATAGATTCCAAAATTTCATAGAATTAACTTTCTCTATCCACATCACTAGTTTCCATGATGTCAACAACATATTACATAACTGAAATATTCAAGAAAAAGTAAATAGTGTTATTGATTCCAAAAAGATGGATGTAACATATCCTTCCCCTTAAGAATCATTGTCCCCGATGATTGAGTTTATCAAGCAAAAATTAAAATTAAAACAAACTTTTTATAGTTCAACATTAATGCTTTTGAAAAGTTTAGGAAATCTTTGGTAAATGTCTTTATAGTCTTCCCAAGTCACGCTATCCTCGCCATATTGGTCCCACTGAATTTTGCATTGCAAAACTTCTCGATTACGTAAACGAAGTCTACGCATTTTGAGCTCCTTGAGTGGCTCGATCATAACCACCCCGGATTCTTGCATCTGTAAAGAATTCCAGTTAAGGATGTGGTCATTACCTACAAAATATTTCTTTAGATATGAAACATGAAAAACATTATGCATTTTGGACAAGGCTGGAGGTAGAGCAACTTTGTAGGCAACTGGATTGATAATCTCAAGAACTTCAAAAGGTCCTACATATCGAGGAGCCAATTTTGATGATTTACCAAATTTAATTGAACTCTTATGGGGTTTTACTCACAAAAGAACTTTCTCACCAACATAGAAATGTCTAGGCACTCGTTTGCGATTTACATAACTTTTTTGCCTGTCATTGGCTTCTGCCAACCTCTTCCTAATCATTTTCACTTTTTCTTCCATATCCGCAAGCATTTCAGGTCCAATGCTTATCCTATCTTCCATCTTATCCTAGCTTATAGGAGTCCTACATTTCCTTCCATATAATGCTTCAAATGGTGCCATCTTAATGGCAGAATGATAGGAATTGTTATAGGCAAATTCGACAAGAGGTAAATATTCTTCCCATCTGTATTGCTGATCCATGCAATACATTCTTAAAAGGTCTTCTAATACTTGATTAACTCTTTTTGTTTGTCCATCAGTTTCAGGGTGATAAGCAGTACTCACATTAAGTTTAGTCCCTAATGCAGAAAATAAGGTTTGCCAAAACCAAGAAGTTATCTGAGCATCTCTATCAGATATAATCTTTTCAGGTACACCATGTAATCTGAATATTTCCCGCACAAATTTTTGAGCTAAAAGATGCACTCCATCTGTCAAATTTCTCGGGATGAATTGTGCTACCTTGGTTAGTTTATCAACAACAACCAATATTGCATCATGCCTATTCTTAGACATTGGTAACCCCTGGACAAAATCCATACTAACAACCTGCCATTTCCATTCTAAAATATCATGCGGTTATAACAATCCAGCAGGATGTTGGTGTTCTGCCTTAACTCTCTGACACTCCAAACAACTAGCTACAAACCTTGCAACATCACTTTTCATTCCCTTCTAGAAATATAGCGGCTTGACATCAGCTAAAAGTTTTGTTACACTAGGGTGTCCAGAGTACGGTGCACAATGAACTTCCTTCCAAACAAGGTTTCTAAGTTCCACTGAATCAGGAACGTAGATTCTTCCCTTGAATCTCATCAAGCCATCCGATTCAAAACTGAATCCGTCATATCTTGGGTCCTTAGGGTTTAAGTGCAGAGCCTATTTCACTTGCTCATAATACTCATCTCCAGACAAACTTTGCAATACTAAATCTTTAAAGTTAGCATGAATAGAGATTATAGAAGCTATGTGTCTTCTTCTGCTTAAGGCATCAGCTACTCAGTTTTCTTTGCCTTTGATATAAGAAATCTCAAAGTCATAATCTAATATTAATTCCAACCATCTCCTCTACCTTGCATTGAGATTAGGTTGTGTGAATATGTAGCGAAGACTTTGATGATCTGATTTTAGTATAAAAGTCTTTCCCAACAAATAATGTCGCCACATCTGAAGGGCGTGAATCACTACTATCAGTTCTAAGTCATGAGGAGCATAGTTCTGCTCATAGTTTTTTAGCATTCTTGATTCATAGGCTACTACCTGACCATCTTGCATAAGCACACCTCCTAACCCTTCCCCCAAGGCATCAGTAATAACCTCAAAGTGTCCTTCAAGATCAGGAACCTTCAAGATTGGAGTGGTTGTTAACTTTTCTTTTAACAAAACAAAAGCCTTTTGACATTCTTCAGTCCAAACAAACCTTTTTCCTTTTCTTTGCAATGAAGTAATTGGGCTGGCAATGCTTGAGAAATTCAAAACAAATTTCTTGTAATATCCAGCCAATCCCATAAAACTTTGGACTTTGGAAACATTGAAAGGTTCAGGCCATTCCATAATAGCCTTTATTTTGGCTGGATCAACTGATATCCCATCAGCTGATATTATATGCCCCAAATACTGCACTTCTTTCTGAAAGAAGGTGCACTTTGAGATTTTCACATACAATTTGTGTTCTCTTAATTGTTGCAAGACTATTTGAAGATGTTGTCTATGCTCCTCTTCATTTTTTGAATAAATCAAAATATCATCTATGAACACTAGGACAAATTTATCAAGACAATCTCTGAAAACACTATTCATGAGATTCATGAAAGCAACAGGTGCATTGGTCAATCCAAATGGCAAAATAGTAAACTCATAATGATCATATCTTGTTCTAAATACCATCTTGTAAATATCTTCATCTTTCAACCTTAACTGATGGTATCCAGATCTCAAATCTATATTAGAAAAGACTGATGCACCATGCATTTGGTCAAATAGATCATCAATACGTGGCAATGGATACTTATTCTTTATTGTCACCTTATTAAGCATCCTATAATCTATACACAGCTTAAGAGTTCCCTCTTTCTTCTTGACGAATATAACCGGGGCTCCCCATGGTGATACACTTGGCCTAATTAGATTCTTAGACAATAGCTCCTGCAATTGAGCCTTTAATTCCATAAGTTCAATGGTGGTCATACGATATGGAGCTTTAGATACTGGCTCTGATCCTAGTTTAATATCTATGCCAAAATCAAATGTTCTTTTTAGAGGCAAGCTTGGTAGCTCCTCGGGGAATACATCACTGAAATTGCAAAGATATGGATATTTTTCCTCAAATGTTTGTTTCTCCAAGGTTTCCTCTACTAGGTCCATTTTGATTGCAAAAAGTTGACATCCCTTTCACCTAGCCCGTTTTAATTGTTTTGAAGAAATGGATCTAATCCTTATTTCCCTTTGAATTCCTTGAATATTTACTGAATTGCCCTTCTCATCCAGACACTCAATTGTTTTATGAAAACAATCTACCTTGGCCCTATGTTTCCACAACCAATTCATTCCTAAGATGACATCGTAGGACCCTAAAGGTGCTACGTATAAATTTGCCTCAGTGGTGAAGTTAGAAATATCAATCTTAGCTTCGAACAAACATTGCTCTACCTGAGCCTTTGAGTTATTTGCATACTCAACTGTCCACGGTTTTGACATAAATCTAGGTTTTCTTGAAAATTTACTTAAGACTCTAGGTGACACAAAATTTTTTGATCCTAAATCTTTCATCATTTTGGTATTGAGGAACATACTTCTGTAGTCTAGTAATTTTTTCTGCATACTCAACCACAGATAGTTCACCTTGCCTGAGGTTTTGGAAATCTGTTAACTTTTGATCAAAATATAACTGAGGTAACCACCTTTTTTAGAATAGTTCCATGAACTCATTCCATGTCACCTTCAAGGGACTTAATTCTAGCTCCATTTTCTTATTCATCCACCAAGTGGATGCTTCCCCAGATAGCTGATACGCTCCCCACACTGCTTTAGTAACTTCAGAGTAATTTCTGATTTTAAAATATTTCCCCATCTCTGTTAACCATGCTTCTGCCACATCTCCGGTTTTCATTCCATCGAACTTAGGGGGGTTAACCTTTTTCATATCCTTAGATAATTCCAGTGCAAGTTTATCTTTGGTCTCCCTTTGAACTTCACTATCGTCAGGGTTTTCACTTGACATGTCATGATCCTATTGTTTACTTTTGCTTGCATTATGAGAAATCTCATTTTCCCCCTCCATGTTCCCAGTTTCATCCATTTTCTTTTCCAGTTTGCTCAACCTTTCCTTGGTTTCAGTAAGCATATTAAGAATCCTATCCAACTTATCAATGGAGTTTTCCTGAGAGTTATGACCTTCCCGATCTTCCCCCTCATTAAACTCTGACTGATCCATGATTGTTTAGTTTCTCACCTAATTAAACATATACTAATCAGTTCTATGCTTATCATTTTATAAATCACCAAAATACAACAATTGATCATAATCATAATTGTTCTCAAACCAAAAATTTGTCTTTATTCAACTTTGCAAAATTGTTTCTACATTCATTAGAGATAAACATATCTAAAGTTTTTACTTAGTATAGACAAGTGGGGTGTAACCTTCAGATTCATTATCCGACACATAATCATGAGGTGTATACCCCTCAGACTCGCTATCAGATGACAGTACAATGATTTTAGCTCCAGGTGCTATACAGGGATCCCTAGTGATCATTGGTACACTAATAGGTACACTTACATGCGCACTAGTAGGTACAGTCATAGGCACACTAATAGGGCAGCAATTGACCATGATTCGTGCCGCAGTCCTAGCTATCTCTAGGAGTTCTCTTTTCACTCGTTTAAGTCGTGACAAAGCATTGGCAAAGGTTTCCACATCATCAAGCCAAATGTCATTTTCATCGTTAGTTTTCTCAATGGTCTTGACCATCGCAAGTCGTTTATGCTTAGCTTGCAGATAACGCTCCTTACCCGCAAAGGATTTTCTTGCAGTTTTCTTGATGCGTACCATCCTAACACAATAAATCAAATCATTAGCTACCTGCTTAATGTTGATTTCCTAATCAGGTTAGTGGACTCATCAGCCCTAGTGTTGAACCTGGTTAGCTCTGATACCATATGTAACATCCAATTCTAGTTTAACTTGAAAACTAGGTTTTACCATAGGTATATTTTTTTCTTTGTGATCAAACATAAAAGATTTCACTACTAACAAGTATAACATTCTTCGATTTAACAATAAACATGATTTCATTATTCATAAAGCTGGAAGAAATAATAAGCCATAAACATTTAGTTATCTTACTAATTTGAAAATTCTTTAAGCAAATTCAATATTAGAAACATACCATTATCACCACATTTCGATTGTCGACCATTCACATTCAAGACTCGGCAATCCTCAATATTTGGAAGATAAAGTATCTTCAAGGAGCTTAACCTCCAACCACAGACCGTCGGTCTCCCGCACTCCTTCCTAACCGAAAGTGGCCCTACCCTACTCAAGAGAATAGACTTAGGATAACCATCAGTGTTTGCCATCTGAGCTCTGGTGTTGTGACCTACGAGACTTGTTATCATGCAATCCCCTAGATTCCCTCTAGTCTTGCATGACCATTCCACAAGCTACGCCATCCAGTCACAGTGAACATTCAATGCACTTGAGGATCATGCATCACCTTGGCCAAAGGATTTAAATTTTATTTTAACGTTGCATCAATGCATAGATTAAGTTCACCCACCCTACTCGACTCAAATTAATCACAATCCTACAGTTTTCCTATTTGTAAGGTTTATATATATGTTAACCTCAATGACCTCAAGGTATTAGAATTTCATCATGTAATAGCACATGGTGCAAAGGTTTACTCTATCCCTGAGCTTATGGAAACCTCTCCATTTTCACGATGTATGAATGGTTTTCTAGTACAGTGTTTATACAGATAACGTTTTGTAATGCAATAATAATCTCTAAACAGTCTAAACCATTGTTTAAAATTATCCACTCATAAGTGGTCTCTAAACTTGGTTATACAGTTTTCAGGAGTTTTACAATTTACCCAAGTATAAAATACGAATACCCGAAGACCTGAAGTTTTAAGTTTTAAGACTCATAAAGGTCTTCAATGTACTAGGTATTAGTGATATATCAAAATGTTTCTAAATACAAGGAAAATTCACATGCAAATTTATTAACTAAATCACAATATGTGGGTTCCCCACCTTTATCTTTTTACTTTATATGCTTGATGGTTTTTGACCAAAAATATTTACTTATACTACAAAACTCTACACCCTCCTTCCAATACAAACAATTTTAAATGGCTTTATGTGGTAAGAGTTATATAATAAAGATCTTAAAAGACTTGGAAACTATCTTAAGAATCCAGAGAAGAACATTCTCATTTATCGACCATCAACTTAAGAACTAATACCGGATAAGAAACTTAGTTAAATACATTTGTCGACATTCAATCCGATCTAAATTTCTTATCTGCAAATGATTGTCACACCTCTAAACTCTAATGGGACAAGTTATTGAAATTTACAACAAGCCAACTAAGCTTATATCTTACGTCGTCGAAGTTAAACCTTGGTGGGTTTTTGGAACCAAAATTAGTTAGAACTTCGACTAAACACTAGCTACCAAGAGTGCACCCCATACTCACATTTTTCAGTCAAAAACAAACAAAAACACAACGTGAATCCATTCTGCCTACCATGCCTTCGGGGTTCTACTATGCTAGGACAGAGAGACATTTTGTAAACCTTCTAAACATTTGCTTCATCTTCCGTTATCACAGCTAGTTAATACAAAACCATAGGCTGTCTAAACAATTTAAACCTACGTCGAAAACATGTATTAAAACTGAGATATAAACTCCTTCATAGTGGCGTGGTGCAAGGTGGCACTTCATGCAGGTCTATCGTTTTCATTGAAGACAAACCTCACACAGAGCATACAAATAAAAACAATACTTGCATTATCTTATACGTTGAAAGAACCACTGCCAAAAATAAGATACAATCAGTGAATAAAGTCTGTGCAGAGAGGAAAGATGAGAACCTGTCGTAGCTCTAAGGAAATCTGCTCAAGCAAGCTCGACCTTGCTGATCTCTCAGCAACGTTCTTCCACATTTCTCCTCAGACTCTAACCACATCTTTTTCTATTTTCTTTTCGTAACCTCTTTCCCAAGAAATACCATCCCCATACTCGCACGGTGAAGGAATCTCGGCACTCATACTATCGTCCATGCCTAAACAGTAGGAAATCTATTTTTGGCATGCTTACCTGACCCCTATCCTCAAGCGACCACTTCACATTATGGAGCTCCTTATGGCGACGTGGTAGCTAGTGAACATAACAACCCCATCCACTAATCAAACATGAAGGCTTCTAAACCTCTAAATTCGCAACTACACCAAATAGTGGTGTTTAAGCTCTTGCAAGGTGGTAGATTATAAATGAATAAAGGGTCTCTAAAGTCGATCAAGAGAATAAACAAAGGCCAACTTAATAAAAATAAAGGTTAGATCAATAATAACTCAAAGTCTTAAGCTAGAAGGAAGAAGACTCATTCGAAATGGAAGACATCAAAAACAAACAGAACTTGAACGTGTCCCTACTCAAGCTTCGACAAGAATATCGACATCTTTCAGGAATAAGGAAATACCTCACGTTTACCAAAATATAACTAATGTGATTTTAGCATATTCCTCCAAATAATGACCAAAGCAGGTCATAGCTCACCTTGGCTTCAAATTCAACATCCGTTGATTTCCAATAAGGAAAGAGTTCACAACATATGTCCAAAGCATTTTTACAATAATCATGATGGATTGGGCATAGTGCAAAACAAGTTTTCTAGATCGTTTTACGCACAATTATGACTTCTTGCATCATTCGACATCAAGACGTGACTCACAATTCCGCCACAAATAAGTTCATTTATTTACCTATAATCAGAATATTAGTCATCCCTATTAGACGACATGATTAAGAAGACTTGCGACAATAACGTCGATATCCAAAACTCTATATGACGACTTACGAAAGGTGCTAAACCTTTACTTTAGACGTCGACATCTTGACTTAAATTATCTTAGCCGCAAACATGACTAAATTCAAGGCATCAAGATTTTTTCTACCTGATTGGTGTTTTCAGTAACAAACACCCATGGTTAGTTTCCAGAGTTTATTCTCTTTCTCAAAGATACTTTCTCTTCCTGTCAAACATGATCCACCTGTTCCTACAATGACAGTCTCAAATACAATTTTTGTGGTCAAAGCACCTATATTTCGAATCAAAGCATATTATATCCAATCATTATATTCTCATAACAAAATGACATTTTAGTTTATGATATCACGTTGATCATAATCAATAGATTCCAAATTTTCATAGAATTAACTTTCTCTATCCACATCACCAGTTTCCATGATGTCAACAACATATTACATAACTAAAAGATTCAAGAAAAAGTAAATAGTGTTATTGATTCCAAAAAGAGGGATGTAATAGCCAAAGTGCCTACTCCTCTTCCATTGTGATAGTGTGCAATAAGGATGACACTTGGTGCATGTGTCTAAACTATTGAGAGCTCGAAAAGTACACCATCAAAGATATGTTTCCTATTCTAGTCATTGATTATTTACTAGATGAATTGAATGGAGCTATGTTTTTACAAAACTGGATCTTAGATCAGGTTATCACCAAATTCAAATTAAGGAAAAGGATATTCCCAAGATAGTATTTAGGACTCATGAGGGTTATTATGAGTTTTTAGTGATGCCATTTAGTCTTACTAATGCTCCATATACATTTCAAAGTTTAATGAATGCCATCTTTAAGTCATTTTTGAGGAAATTTATATTAGTGTTCATTGATGACATATTGATTTATAGAAAGACTTGGCAAGAGAATTTTAATCATGTAGATCAAACATTACAAATTCTCAAATAACACTAGCTTTATGCTAAAACTTCTATTGTGCTTTTGGTCTTAAAGAGGTGAAGTACTTGGGTCACATAGTGTCACATGAAGGAGTAAAGGTTGATCGTAACAAAATCAAGGCTACGATAGAGTGGCCTATTCCTAAAACTATTAAGAACTTGAGGGGTTTCCTTAGACTCACTAGATATTATAGAAGATTTGTGAAGAACTATGGCCACATAGTAGCACTACTTATAGATTTGTTGAAGAAATATGCTTTTCAATGAAATGAATTAGCTAATACAAAGTTTGAGAGATTGAAGGAGGCTATGTGTACCACTCTAGACTTCACCAAGGATTTTATTGTGGAGTATGATGCTTCAGGAAATGGTATAGGAGTAGTTATCATGCAGAAATGAAGGCCCGTTACTTTTTAAAATCATCAATTGAAGGGTAAGAATCAACTCAAGCCCATTTACGAGAAGCAAATGTTGTCTATTCTTCATGCAATAAAACAATGGAGGCCATATCTGATAGGTAGACACTTAAAAGTCAATATAGATCATGATAGCCTCAAATATGGTTTTGAGAAGTGGTTATCATCGGAAGGGAAACAAAAATCGGTTACTAAGATGTTGGGGTATGACTTTAAGATCATATATAGGAAAGGAAAGAAGAATATATTGGTTGATGTGTTATCTAGGAAGAATGATAAGAATGAGGCATTATTGTGTGTCATTTCAATAGTATAAGTAGATTCCAGGTGGAAGAATCCAAAGTAGAGTGGAAAAATGATGTGGCTACAAGAAATCCCATTCAACAGTTGCAAACTAATCCTAGCAATTCAGATAAGTTGTTGGAAGGGAGACTATTTGTATAATAAAGAGAGATTGTACCTATGCATAAATTCCATCCTCAAGCACAAGATTCTCAAAGAGCTCCATTTTTCTCTAGTTGGGGGTCATTCAGGATTTTTGAAGACATATAATTGATTCAAGCAGGATTTCTTTTGGGAAGGGCTTAAAGGTGATGTTCAAAAATTTGTGGTGAAATGTTTGATATATCAAAGAAATAAAGGGGAGATGGTTAAGACACCTGGTCTCTTGCAAACCTTAGTTATCCCCGTCCAATGGTGGGAAGAGGTCTCCATGGATTTCATTACAAGCAAGTTCCAAGATCGAAAGATAAGAGTGTCATCATGGTATTTGTGGATCGCCTTACTAAATATGCCCATTTTATTACATTATCCCATCCTTTTATAGAAAGTATAGTGGCAAAAGCATTTATAGAGAATATACAAAAGTTACATGGTACCCCAAGGGTTATTATCAATGATCATGATCCTATCTTTACTAGTAACTTTTGGATAGATTTATTCTCTTGTTTGGGTACTCAATTAGCTCGCATATCTTCATACCATCCTTAGTTTGATGAGAAAACAAAGGTTGTCAATAAGTGCACAGAAGGATATCTATGTTGTTTCACTTCAAATAATCAGTCTTAATGGGTGGATTGACTACCACTAGCAAAATGGTGGTACAACACTTCCTTCCATACTTCTTCAAAAATATCCCCATTTATGGAATTGTATGGATACCATCCTCCATTCATCACATCAACATTGAAGGTAACACCAAGAGTTTAGGCAATGGAGGATCCAATGAATCATCAACAATGGGAACTTTCAGGACTCGGGGATAATTTGGCCATGGCACAAAATAGAATGAAATAATAGGTAGACCAACATCATAGTGAAGAAGTTTTGAGGTTGGTGATTAGGCTTTCTTGATATTACAACCCTATAAGTAAATGCCCCTGAAGTAACAAACAAAGAGTAATAATTTGTTGCCAAATTAGTATGGTCCATACCCAATTCTACAAAAGATTGGTAGTGTAGCATATAAGCTTAAGTTACCACCTACAACAAAGATACATCCATTTTTTCATGTTTCTTGTTTGAAGAAGGTGATTGGTTGACAGATTCCTATACAGATTGTGTTACTAAAGCTATGTTGTTATATGGAGCCTAATTAGACTTGGAGGTTATATTTACCCCTTTTATCGGCGCGGTTTCCCCCCCAAATCCCTACGGGGTAGCGCCCCCAAGACGGGGTCAAGGGGTAGCGCCCCTTGCGGGGTCTAGGGGCAGTTCCCCTGGCACGTTCCCTGTCGCGATATAGGGTGGGGTTGAGGGGCAGCGCCCTTGAAACCTCACACAGTTTTTTTATTATTTTATAAAGCACCGGGAGTTATTTTTTCATTGACCGACATAAGAAAACCCTATTTTTGTAACCAACAAAAAGCTTAATAAAAAGTGGCCAAGGGTTAGGGTTTGGGTAGTGTATTGTAGCATTTTGCAGCGGTATTGAGTTGCAGGGATTGCTGATTGTAATCAATTTTGATTTACTGGATAATAGTATTGGACTCTCTGTTTGGTGGATGTAGCCCGAGTTTGGGTGAACCACGTTAAAACTTGTCTCTCGTTGTTATTATTTCTGTGTATTTCCATTCCTCTGTTTAATCTTTATTTGCATTTAATTGATATCTTCTGCTGGCTAACCCTAACAAGTGGTATCAGAGCAAGGTTGTGTTTTGATTATCGTCTACAGGAAAGTCTCAGTTGAGTGGGAGCAATGGCGGATGAGGGTAAATTGAAGGTCGATAAATTCAATGGGCAGAACTATCAGTTATGGAAGATGCAGATGGAGGATTACCTCTATCAAAAGGATTTATGGATGCCATTGGAAGGAGAATAGAAGAAATTGGCAACAATGTTTGATGAGGATTGGAATCTTCTTGACAAAAAGGTACTGAGAACCATTCGGTTGTGCCTGGCACCAACAGTGGCATTCAATATAACAGAAGCGAAGACAACAGATGGTCTGATGAAAGCTTTGGCTAAATTGTATGAAAAACCCTCAACCTCAAATAAGGTATTTCTTATGAAGCGTTTGTTTAATCTAAAAATGGTTGAAGGTGGATCTGTGACAGATCATTTAAATGAATTTAATACGATTGTCAGTCAATTGACTTCTGTAAATGTAAAATTTGATGAAGAAGTTAGAGCTCTCTTGATATTATGTTCATTGCCTGAAAGCTAGGATAGTTTGGTAATGGCGATTAGTAACTCTGTTTCTGGTTCAAATACCCTAAAATTTGATGATGTTGTTGGTGTTATTCTGAGTGAGGAAATTCGTAGGAAAAGCTCAGGTGATCCAAATCAGCAGTGTTTTGAATGCATAAAGCAGGGGCAAATCAAAGGAGAGAGGAAAAGGTTCTGGAGGTCATGGGAAGTCACAAGGAAAATTAAAAGACAAAAGATCCCAAACTAGAGGATAGAAGGATTGCTGGTACTGTGGAAAACTAGATCATCTAAAGAAAGATTGCTGATCTCGGAAGAACAAAGAAGGAGACAAACAAGAAGGCAATAAGGAAGCAAATGTGGTAAGCAATAAGTTTGAAGATGATGCTTTGATTCTTTCCCTAGATAATGCTGATGATTCATGGGTTTTAGATTTAGGGGCCTCATTTCATGCTACGCCCCATAGAAGTTATTTCCTTGATTATGTCCAAGGGGATTTTGGGCTAGTTTATTTGGGAGATAACAAACCCTGTCAGATTGTTGGAAAGGGAAGAATCAAGATTAAGTTGCAGAATGGAAATCATTGGCTACTACAAGAGGTAAGGCATGTTCCAAGGCTCAGTAGGAATTTAATTTTAGTAGGGCAGCTAACTGAACAAGGTTGCACTGTTACATTTACTGATAAAAATTGGAAGGTTTCAAAAGGTGCCTTAGTAGTAGCAAAAGGTGTGAAAGTAGGCACCTTATATCTTTGTATAGGTCATACTGTTCCTTCTACTTTAGCTATTACAGAGAAAAAAAAATAGGTTCAGGAACAGTTGCTGCAGGTTCTGAGACAACACTGTGGCATAACAGACTTGGGCATATGAGTGAAAAAGGTATGAAGGTACTTCATTCTAAGAAAGTTTTACCAGGTCTGAAATGTATTAATATGGATTTCTGTGAAAGTTGTGTGTATGGAAAATAAAAGAGAGTCAGTTTTCTCAAGGATGGGAAGCAAAAGAAAAATGAAAAATTGGAGCTTGTGCATACAGATGTATGGGGACCAGCTCAGGTATCTTCTCTCAGTGGCTCTCGATATTATGTTACATTCATAGATGATGCAACTAGGAAGGTCTAGATTTATTTCCTTAGACAGAAATCTAATGTATTTGAAACATTTAAGAAATAGAGAAGCTTGGTTGAAAATGAGACAGGTAAAAGATTAAAATGTCTCAGATCTAATAATGGTGGTGAGTATTGCAGCAAAGAATTTGAAGATTACTATTCCTTTAATGGAATTCGTAGGCAAAAAATGGTTCTAGGGACTCCATAGGAAAATGGAGTGGTTGAACGCATGAATAGGACAATAATGGAGCATGCAAGGACCATGAGATTGCATGTTGGACTGCCTTTAAACATGTGGGCAGAGGCTGTCAACACTGTTGTATATTTAATTAACAGAGGTCCTTCAGTTCCTTTGGGCTGTGGTATTCCAAAGGAAGCATGGACAGGCAAGAAGGTAAGTTATTCTTTTCTGAAAACCTTCGGTTGTGAAGCATTTGCACATATAGATTCTAAAAATAGAACCAAGCTGGATGCGAAATCAAAAAAATGTACCTTCGTTGGATATGGCATTGATGAATTTGGTTATAGGCTTTGGGATTTTGAAAATCAGAAAATTGTGAGAAGCAGGGATGTTATATTCAATGAGAAGGTGTTGTACAAAGATCAGTTGCAACAGCATGAGAAGAAAGAAAAGGATTATGTGGTCTAGATGATACTCCAAATAGTGATGTTCCAGTGGCTCCTCATGCTCTGCAACAGCAACCAGAAATACCACAAACTCCAGTGAATGTTAGATGGTCAACAAGGATAAGTAGACCTCCTGAAAGGTTTTCTCCCTCTTTGTATTCTATTTTGTTAACAGATGCTGGTGAACCAGAAGGGTATGATGAAGCTATGCAGGTGGATACACAAGTTCTGTGGGAGCTTGCAATGAAAGAAGAAATGGACTCCTTGCTAGAAAATCAGACTTGGGAATTATGTAAGTTACCTGTAGGTAAAAAAGGCTTTACCAAATAAATGGGTTTACAGGTTGAAAGAGGAAGATGGAGGTAAGAAAAGATTTAAGGCCAGGTTAGTTGTAAAAGGATTTGCACAGAAAAAGGGCATTGATTTTGATGAGATATTTTCTCTAGTTGTCAAGATGACTTCTATTCATACTATTTTAAGTATTGTGGCTACTGAAGATTTACATTTGGAACAGCTAGATGTTAAAACTGCCTTTCTCCATGGTGATTTGGAGGAGGAGATATATATGGAACAACCCCAAGGATTTGAGGTCAAAGGTAAGGAGAAACAGGTGTGCAGATTGAAGAAGAGTTTGTATGGCCTGAAACAAGCACCTCGGCAATGGTATTTGAAATTTGATAGTTTTATGGCTAAGCAAGGCTATAGCAGGTGTAATTCTGACCATTGTGTTTATTTTAAGAGGTTGGATAATGACAGCTACATTATTTTATGTTTATATGTTGATGACATGCTTGTAGCTGGGTCTAACATGGATCACATAAGAGAGTTAAAATAGCAGTTAGCACAGTCATTTGCTATGAAGGATTTGGGGACAGCAAAACAAATCCTTGGTATGAAAATTTGCAGAGATAGGAAGAACAGATAATTGACTCTATCTCAAGCTGCTTATGTTGAAAAGGTGTTGCAGAGATTCCATGTGGAGAATGCAAAAGTTGTAAGCACACCTTTGCTTAGTCATTTGAAATTGACTAAGGAGAGGTGTCTTAAGACACAAGAGGAGGAAGAGAAAATGTCTAAGGTACCATATGCTTCAGCTGTAGGAAGTTTAATGTATGCCATGGTATGCACGAGACCGGATATTGCACATGCTATAGGAGTCGTTAGCAGGTATATGAGTCATCCCGGATTAGAGCATTGGAATGTGGTAAAATGGATTCTCAAATATTTGAGAGGTACATCTAATAAACACTTATGTTTTGGGGGCTCTAATACTGATTTAGCAGGTTATGTAGACTCAGATTTGGCAGGGGATATTGATACTAAGCGGAGTACTATAGGTTATGTCCTTATTGTAGGTGGAACAGCAGTGAGTTGGATTTCTAGGTTACAAAAGGTGGTTGCTTTATCCACCACAGAGGCAGAATATGTAGCTGCAACAAAGGCAAGCAAGGAGATGATATGGCTGCAATCTTTCATGAATGAATTAGGCACACAATAGGTTAACAGTTATTTGTTTATGGACAGCCAGAGTGCCATACATCTTGCAAAGAATTCTGCCTTGCATTCAAAGACCAAACACATACAATTGAAGTATCACTTCATTCGGCTGGTGTTGGATGATGGACAGTTACAGCTGGCCAAGATACATACAGATGACAATCCAGCAGATATGTTTACAAAGGCAGTGACAAGGGAGAAGTTGAGCTCCTCTTCAGCTTCAGTTGGTCTTCTAGACTGAAAACAACAAAAATAGAACAGCAGAGTCTAGGGTGCTTATTTCCAGTGGGAGCTACTGGGTCAGTGGTGTTATGATCAGTCTCCAAGTGGGAGATGATATGGTGTGGAGTTTGATCAGTCTCCAAGTGGGAGATTGTTGTTATATGGAGCCTAATCAAACTCAGAGGTTATATTTACCCCTCTTTTATCAGTGTAGTTTCCCCCCCAAATCCCTACGGGGTCAAGGGGTAGTGCCCCTTGTGGGGTCCAGGGGCAGTGCCCCCGAAACCTCACACAGTTTTTTTATTATTTTATAAAGCACCGGGAGTTATTTTTTCATTGGCCGACATACGAAAACCCTATTTTGTAACTGACAAAAAGCTTAATAAAAAGTGGCCAAGGGTTTGGGTTTGGGTATTGTATTGTAGCATTTTGCAGTGGTATTAAGTTGCAGGGATTGCTGATTGTAATCAGTTTTGATTTATTGGATAATAATATTGGACTCTGTTTGGTGGATGTAGCCCGAGTTTGGGTGAACCACATTAAAACTTGTCTCTCGTTGTTATTATTTCTGTGTATTTCCATTCCTCTGTTTAATCTTTATTTGCATTTAATTGATATCTTCTGCCAACTAACCCTAACAAGCTGGATGAGGAAGGAAGAATCATTTTAGATCTAGAGTTAATTCTCCAAATGTGTGCAAAGAAGTTGAGGACTAGGACAATCACCAATTATCTCATTTAGTGGAATAATTTACCAGTTGAAGATGTCATGTGGGAAGATGAAGATTTTGTGCAGAAACATCCACAATTGATCAGCATTGAGGATAATGTTTCTTTGAAGAGGGGGGAATTACACCCTTAATCTTATATTGGCATAGGGTTATGAGTAGTCATCTTGTGGCTACCTTAACTCTTAATTAAGTTATATGATCATTAATATAGACTTATATAGGTATTTAGGTTGGCCTAGGTGATATAATTTGGGTACCTAAGTTGTCCTGGGTGATATCCAAGGCTTGAGTATGGTATATATATGTTTAATGGTTAAAAAAGGGGGAGAATGTTGATTTCAAGAGTTAATGTGGAATCCTCCTTTCACACCAAACATTCCAAGGGCATATTAACCGAGTTCAACCTCCAATTTGTGCAAGAGGATTCACCTATCAAGTTGGGCTACCACTTGGGAAGATACAGAATCTTGGATGTGTCAAACAGTATCTCAATTTAATACTCAATTTCACTTAAACCCTAAATATGCAAAACAGTAAGCAAATTATCAAATCACGGCAAATCCTTTCAAACTAAGATGAGGGACAAAGATATTTAACTCACTATTTTTTGAAGTTTGGAAGGTGGAGAAGTCAGGGACACGAGGACTAGCACCCAAGTCCAAGGTGTACTTTTGTCACGAAATCTGGAACTACTCCCAACACTGATCTGTACTACAACTTCTGTTTCTGCCTCAGAAAAATTGGAGGACATGGGGACTAGCGCCCTAGTCCAGGAATGTTCATTGGTGTCCTTTGCTTCTCAGATCCTGAATCCTTGATGTATGCCACTCCCTTTCTGTAATTCCACCCTGTGGAACTCGGTACCTGTAACCTACAATCACAAGGAGTGTGGAAGGGGGTTGTGGTGTTTAGAGGCTTGCCTAGGTCAAGCCCCAGAGAGATATTCAAGTCTTGAAGTGTAGTTCTCATGGAAGGAAGATGTTCTTCATGTCATGAGGAGATGGATGTCAAATCTACAAATGCAATCACAATAACAACACAGTATTACTCTGCAACACAATGAATGCCTTGAATCACTTTCACAAAAGCAGAATGCTCATCTCATTTCGATCTAGTTTGCAAATGAAACCTAATCATGCTTATATATGTAACTACAAAGATTCCCGCTAAGAATTGTGTAATTCAATCTTGAGATGTCAGTCTGGGACCCAAATAACAGTCATAAAACTAACATAAAAGTTTAGGGCAGACCCAAAATAAGGTTGGACTAGGGTGCTAGCACCCAAGTCCACCCCCTTGTTTCTATTATGGGATCATTAAATTAGCACCCCCTAGGTCGTATTTGTCACAAGACCCAAGGGTTTTCTCATCGAGTGTCAAAAATAACACACAAGATGCTCTAAATGCAATAATAGGACCCCGGAGCTAAACCTTAAGAGGGAAAAGCCCCCAAGGGGACATTTTCTAACATAACAATATATAGGAGGTAGAGGTTAGTCATTATAATCATATTGCAAATTATGTTCTTCATGGATACTTTTGGAGGTTTCCCCCTCAAAGTGGCATATTATTATCAAGTATTTGCAACACATTTCCTATTATATTCTTCTATTGTGCAAGTTGTTTCATTACACAAATGAACTAGGAATGGATGCTTGGGAAAGAGTAGGAAAAATCTCTTTCAAGGATAGAGGAAGTGTATAGGAGTTGAGCAAGACACGAGAGTATGGGAGTGCCATTTTAATTTAATCTATTAAAATTATGAAATTGGTAAAATTAAAATTAATAAACTAATAAATTTATATACAATCTAATATATATCATTTGTTATAAATTTACTTAAAATAAAATATAAACTTAATTTAGTTAGAAAATTATTTAATGGTTTTAAGTATTTTTTTTGCTTATATGCCTAGGTTAGGCACCCAAGAGTTGCAAAAATTGAGTGTTAAGCCTATATTCTAGTAGTAATGAGCTTGTTAAATCTATTCATGAATAAATTTAACCTTCACCATCTTATCATTCTATAAAAATAACTTATCCCACACATAATTCTCCCTTTCAGTTAGGATTGTCTTCCAAAAATTATTTAGTTGAAACTCTTATCATGCCACTTCTAAAGACTTAGCCATCATATATGCATGATAGAAATTATTTATACCATATCTAATACTATATATTACAAGGCATAATATTTTATAACATATAGGAGGACTAACATATGCCATCAAAGCCTTCCATGAACCCTAACTAGTGATCTATCATATCATAAACTACATATCTAAAGGAAAAAGAAATTAAACCCCCTATAGCCCCATAGAAAAGTCTAAAAATCTATGATATTTGAGCTTGAGACTAGGTGAGAGGGTAAATTATCATGACCCTCTTCACCCTGTTTTCACAAATGTTCTATTATTACTAAGCAGGTCAGTAGGGCAAATTTCACATTCCCCGCCAAACCATCGTTAACATTCTTACATTTTTCACACTTGGGTGGAGGAGGGATTTCCACCAAACCATCATCCTCCTCTTCTTTATAGCCATAACTAGCATTATCCAACTTAGCCTCAGCTAGTAATTTGACCTTAAGGGCCTTTACAACCTCTTCCATAGCTCGGTGAGCACCTTAAATTTTTTCTTCAATCTATGGAAGTGCTCTAAATAAAAATTATAAAGAACTTCCACTTGGTTCTCTACTTATGCAAAATTGAACACATTTCTACACCCTAGAGACTGACCAAGGTCCAACAGGAGATTCCCCATCATATTTCAAACCCCAACATAGGGAGAACCATCTATTTTCTTTTCCACCCCCTAAATTCATTGAACCCATAAGTGAAGATCTAGATTTGTGATTTCCTAATCTGATTAATCAATGAACTTTTTTACCATCTCAATACCATATACTCAAGCTTTATGCCACTTCTCCTTCCTGACATCATCCATTATCTCTTCGAGCTCCCATTTCCCTCTACACTTCTTTGTTGACATGGTTGTTGAATAAACACAAAGCTCCCAAACCTTACCATTTGGGAGCTCTAAAGGCAATTCCTATGTATAATTAGCCATTGAATTCTCGATTGTCACCATGCCAAGCGTTAATTACTCTTAATTACTACCCATAGCATTTTCCCTACCAACCATGATCTTCTTGTTGTGTGTACTACCTCCGGAACTCACTTGAATATTATGCAGCTTTCATACTAATCATTACAAGTTTTAGCATGCTCCTTAATAGGCCAATGGTCTTAAGTTTAGAATTTTATTTATTTTAAAATTATTTTATTTAAATTTTAATTTAGTTAGAATAAAATACAAAATTAATTTAGCTAGAATTAATTTAGTGGTTTTATGTAAATAAATTTAGCTAAAGTTTTATTTGTTTATAGTTTGTTAGAATTAATTTATTTAGAATTTTTTATTTAGTTAGAATAAAATAAATTTAAATTTTATAATTGTAGTATCGTAAATTGTGCTCGCCCATAATATCATGCTTTATTTGGCACTTGCTTCAGTGTCCACTCCCTTAGTGTGATTTCCAAATGTTGTTTTTGTTGGAATAAGGTGCCATTAACCTTGTAAATTCCAATATTTCATTTTATTCCATTTATTATTTGTTATTTGTAATTACCCATAAGGGAATGAAGTAGTCTCATTGACAGTTGTAATTTTGAGGTTACCGGCGGTAGTTACGGAGTGACTTTTACTATTGGCAAATGTAAAAACTCAAAGTAAATAAGGGTAGGTGTGCTCCCTTGAGGAATATACTATTTTTGGCATGTATGACAACTGTCATAATGTTTGGTGAGTGAATCTATGAAAGCTGCAAGTTATCATAAGATTATGAGATTCTATGACGCACATGACGGATATGTTAGTTGTATATTTGCTATGTTTAGCCCAAGCTTCCTATCTTGGATAGATACTCTTTTACTAGAATCTATGATGGTTATGATGTGTCATAAGATGTTGTAAGAGGCCAGATTTAGTCTTGGGAGCCCAACCTTTGCATGGCTATTTTTGGACAAGTTAAGATGCTTGTAAGATGGTAATTAATGTTTATGGGTTGGAGAATCTTAGGAGAGAGAAGGTGAATGCCTAAGATGAGTTAGAAAATGTTTCTATAAGTATTTTCCATGAATTAGTTGCTGCAATATATATTTTAGGTACTTGGGTGCTTCCGGAATGCTGTCAGATTGAACACTGGTGGAGAGAGTTGAAGTGTTGTTGTATTGTAAATCATTTTTAGATTAATACAAACATTGGGCCTCTTTCTTGTGTGGAGTTTTTTACCCAAAAGGTTTTTCTCCACGTTAAACATTGTGCTATGTGTTCATATTTCTGATTTTACATTTTTGAGAAGCATAGTTTTGTTTCTATGTTACAGTCTCCATTAATAACACACAGTTAAAGTTTGCTGAAATTTATCTTGAATCAGATTTTCATTGAAGTAGTGTTGCTTTCATTTCTAACATTTGGTATCAAAGCCTAGCCAGCTTTGACTCTTGGATGGTAGTGTGGAAGCTATAGCTATAGTGGGACATTTGGTTGTGTTTGTTTTGCAGATCTTGTGTTGTTATTATGGCTGCATCCACCATTGCATCAACCTCTTGATTGGACATTGAGAAGTTCAACAAAACGAGGTGTGAGTTGTGGAAGCTGAAAATGGAAGATTTGTTGGAAGAAAGAAAACAATTGTTGGTTATACAAAAAGAGAAGAAACTTGATGATGTCTCTCAAGATGAGTGGGATAGACTAGATAAGAAGGCACGGGAAACCATCCGGTTGTGTCTTTCAGACTTTGTCCTGTTGAATGTCACAAAGGAAGAGACTACATACAAGTTGTGGAAACATTTGGGTGAGATCTATCAAGCCAAGAGTATGGTAAATAAACTTTATTTAAAAACAAAATTGTTTTCCATGAAAATGCGAGAAGGTGAATCAGTTGCAGAGCATTTAAATTTTTTTAATTTGTTAGTGTGTTAGCTTGATTCAGTAGATGTTGAGGTTAGTGAGGAAGATAAATGTATCTTACTTCTTTGTTCTTTACTTGAGTCTTGGGAGAATGTTATCCTTTCTATCACTGCTAACCTTGTGGATCTAAAGTCGGATGCTCTTGTTTCAGTGCTACTGTCACAGGAATTGAGGAAGAAGAGTTCAGATAGTTCAGGGGGTGCTCTCAGTGTCAAGGGAAGGTCTAAGGAAAGAGGACCTAAAGGAGATTAGAAAGGGGCTAAGGACAAGTCCAAGGGCCGGTCTAAGACTCCTGGTAAAAAGAATAGAGTTAAGTGTTGGAAGGGGACATGTAAAGGAGTGTAGAAACCCCAAGAAACAGTGGGAGAGTGCTTTGGATAAGTCCTCAAATGCAGGTGAAGAAGTTTTACTTTCTGCATGTAATCTTGTTTCTAATGATCACTAGTTGGTTGACTCAGGATGCTTGTTTCATATGACTCTGCATAAGGAATGGTTCTCCTCATATGAAGAATATGATGGAGGTAATATCTACCTTGGTGACAACTCTACATATCCGATTGTTGGGAAAGGAAAGGTATTGTTGTGTTTCAGTGATGGGAGGATTAAAACCCTCCCTGGTGTTTTGCATGTTCCTGGATTAGCTAGAAATCTGATTTTCAAAGTTGAATGATTTAGGAATGCATGTGACATTTGACAAGCATGGCTACAGATTGGTGAGAGGGAACTTCGTGGTAGCAAAAGGGAAGAGATTTGGGAACTTTTTTAAGCTTGAAGCCACTACAGTTTATAATGCCTCCTATGTATTTGAGGCTAATACTGAAAATGCATGTACATAAGCAATAATGTATTAAAAACTATTAAGAATAAAAATTTGTTGGATGGTTTCTCCTATTATGATGAGCACTTTGATTTTTGTGAGTATTGTGTGTTTGGTAAACAAAACAGAAAATCATTTCCTTTAGGAAGCAATAGAGCAAAAAAGAAGTTAGATATTATTCATACGAATGTGTTTGGACCTATGGATAATGAATCTATCAGAAAATCTCATTATTTTGTAACCTTCATTGACGATGTATCCAGATTTACATGGATTTATTTTATGAAGCATAAATCTGAAGTTTTCACTGAGTTTAAGGAATTCAAAGTCTTAGTAGAGAACTAATCAAGTTTAAAGATAAAAATATTAAGATTTGACAATGGAGGGGAATATTGCTCTAAGGAATTTGATGAGTTTTGCAAGCATGTAGGTATAATCAGACAAAAGACAACTCCGTGTACACCACAACAGAATGGTGTTGTAGAAAGGATGAATCGAACAATTATGGAAAGAGCTAGAAGTATTCTTAGTGATGCACAATTGGATAAATGCTTTTGGGCAGAGGCTGTGTGTACTGCTTGCTACTTGATAAATAGATCTCCTTGTAAGGCTCTTGATTTGACACCTTATGAAGTGTGGACAGGTAAGAAACCTTCTATTTCACATTTAACAGTTTTTGGCTATGAGGCTTTTGTTCATGTGCCTAAGGAAAAGTGATCTAAGTTGGATCCAAAGGTTGAAAAGTGTACATTCATTAGATATGGTGATAATGTGAAAGGTTATAAGCTTTGGAATCCACTAACCCACAAGATTATCTTTTCTAGAGATATTATTTTCAGGGAACTTAGAGCTATTTCTGAACCTGAGCAGCCAAAAGAGAAAGAACAAAAGGTAAAAAAGGTGCACTTTGACTTATAGCAGCAAGATGCACCTCAAGAACTACAAAATGATGGATTGGGGGTGAAGAAGAAGAAGAAGATTCAAGTAGTTCTGATGATCATGCAGAAGAACAAGTAGAGTATCTTACTCCACCCTTGAGGAGATCCACAAGACAATAGAATCCAGTTGATAGGTATAGCCCACCAGATTTCTATTGTGTATATGCTTTATTGAGTACTAACGATGAACCTAGATCCTATAGGGAAGCTATTTCTAAGACGATAGTGAGTCTTGGAAGCTAGCCATGCAGGAGGAGATGATGGCTTTAGACTCTTGTAACACCTGGGATCTTGTTCATTTGCCCAAAGGAAGAAAGGCCATAGGATGTAAGTGGATTTTCAAGAAGAAGTTTGGAGTAGACGGGTTATTGGAGAAGTACAAGGCTAGACTAGTAGCCAAGGGCTACTCCCAGAGAGGAAGTTGATTTTAGTGATATATTCTCTCCTGTTGCTAAATTGACTTCTATTAGATTTCTCTTATCCATTTTTGTAGTTTATGATTGGGAGATTGAGCAAATGGATGTTAAGACTACATTCTTGCATGGAGACCTTGAAGAAGAAATTTATATGCAACAGCCTATAGGTTTTAAGGTAAAAGGAAAAGAATATTGGGTTTGCAGTTTGAAGAGGTCTCTCTATGGTTTAAAAAAATCCCCCCGAATGTGGTATCAAAAGTTTGATTCATTTGTTTTGAAATTGGGTTTTGTTAGAAGTGAGGAGGATCATTGTGTTTACATTCATTGTGTTGATGATTCTATACTGGTTATTGCTTTGTATGTTGATGACATGTTGTTTTTCAGCAATACTAAGGGTATGGTCAGTGAGCTTAAAGCCCAACTTTCAGGTGCATTTGAGATGAAGGATCTTGGTGCTACAAGGTATATTCTAGGATTGGAGATCAGGAGGGACAGAGTTAACAGAAAGCTTTGGTTTTCACAAAGTAAGTATGTGAATACTATTGTGCAGAGGTTTAGTTTGCAGGACTATAACCTAGTTGGAGTTCCTTTACCCATTACTACTAAGCTTTCATTAGATATGTGTCCAAAGACTGAGGAAGATCTTGAGTATATGTCTAATGTGCCATATGCTACTGTTGTAGGGAGTTTGATGTATGCAATGGTTTGCACTAGACCAGATATTGCCCAAGAAGTGGGAGTTTTGAGAAAATTTATGTCTAACCCTAGTAGACAGCATTGGAACTATGCGAAGAGGGTGTTTAAATATCTTACAGGTACTCTTAATCATTGTTTGGTTTATTCTGGTACTGATAGTACTAATAAATCTTTGGACATATAGGGTTTTGTTGATGCAGATTGGGTAGGTGACTTGGATAGTCAAAGGTCCACTAGTGGCTATGTGTTTACTCTGTTTGGAGGTGCAATGAGTTGGATGAGTAAGAGGCAGCCCACAGTTGCTTTGTCCACTACAGAAAGAGAGTATATGGCTACTACTCATGTCTCTAAGGAGGCAGTTTGGTTGAGGAGACTGTGTACAGGTATTGGTTTTGATTGCAGGATCATTCAAATTGGTTGTGATAGCCAGAGTGCTATCTATTTGGCTAAGAATCCCATGTATCATGCTCGGACTAAGCATGTTGATGTTCAGTATCACTTTGTTTGAGAGTTGGTTGCAAATGGAGAGATTGAGCTAAAGAAGATAGACACTCAAGAGAATGTTGCAGATTCATTGACTAAGCCTGTGAGCACCGAGAAGTTTGTATGGTGCAGAGAGGCCATGGGCCCTGTTTCTAGTGCCTGATTATTTTTCATTTGTTTTTATATGGGTTGATTTACAATGTATAATGTCAAGTGGGAGAATATTAGAATAAGGTGCATTAACCTTGTAAATTCCAATATTGTATTTTATTCCATTTATTATTTGTTATTTGTAATTACCCATAAGGTAGTCTCATTGACAGTTGTAATTTTAGAGTTACCAACGGTAGTTACAGAGTGACTTTTACTATTGGCAAATGTAAAAACTCAAAGTAAATGAGGGTAGGCATACTCCCTTGAGGAATATATTATTTTTGGCATGTATGACAACTGTCATAATGTTTGGTGAGTGAAACTATGACAGCTGCAAGTTGTCATAAGATTCTGAGATTCTATGACGCATATGACGGATATGTTAGTTGTATATTTTCTATATTTAGCCCAAGCTTCCTATCTTGGAAAGATACTCTTTTGCTAGAATCTATGATGGTTATGACGCATCATAAGATGTTGCAAGAGGCCAAATTTAGTCTTGGGAGCCCAACCTTTGCATGGTTGTTTTTGGACAAGTGTGAGATGCTTGTAAGATGGTAATTAATGTTTATGGGTTGGAGAATCTTAGGAGAGAGATGGTGAACACCTAAGATGAGTTAGAAAATGTTTCTATAAGTATTTTCCATGTATTAGTTTCTACAATACAGATTTTAGGTACTTGGGTGCTGTGAGAATGTTGTCAGATTGAAGACTGGTGGAGAGAGTTGAAGTGTTGTTGTATTGTAAATCATTTTCAGATTAATACAAACATTGGGCCTCTTTCCTGTGTGGAGTTTTTTACCTGAAAAGGTTTTCTCCACGTTAAACATTGTGTTATGTGTTCATATTTCTAATTTTGCATTTCTGAGAATTATAGTTTTGTTTCTGTGTTACAATATCCATTAACAACAAACAGTTAAAGATTGCTGAAATTTATCTTGAATTAGATTTCCATTGAAGTAGTGTTGCTTTCATTTCTAACAGTTTTGACCATTTCTACTTGTCTTACCCAAAAACTGTAAAATTTCCTTAGCCTTGGCAATGCCCTGAGTAATCTAAACCTTTTTTAAAACTGAAGTTGCATGGACCAAAGTGCTAAGTGTGGATGTCTACACCATGCACTGGCATCCACATAACATCTTTCAGTTCGTCAACCATTTTTAGAAGGTGCATTTTTACTTGCGTGGCACTCTGAGCTTTTTCTGATGTCTATCCGCACCTAAATGACTCTTTTCCTAGATTTTTGGCCTCTCGCCTCTTCTATAAAACCTTATCGCTTTGCCATTCAAAGGATGGATTCTTTTCCATAACAAAGCTCTGTTGAAATTGAGACTGAATACTTTTCATAGCGAAGCTCTTCCAAAATCATCTCTCACCATCATCATACTCTAGCTATTGTTCAGTCTCTTGCTCTATTGCATGTATTTTTTGTTTTGATCATTGCAAATGTTAGAATAAATCATATTTCATTTATATATATTATCAAATCTTGCTTGTCACTACTCAAACAATTCTAGATGCACTTAGAATTAGAGCACACATTTTTTATATCAATCTATCAAGCTATATCTTTGGTTGCCGTTGAAGTGGAAACACAAAAAATAGGGTTCAAGACTAAGGCAAACTCCTATACATCCCAACCCTTTCTTGTTGCACATATGTTACCTAAGGTTGTGATGTGGTTGTCATTGATGTCAGCAACTCAGTTTAGGCTAGATTGGATAAGTACTTACTTCAGCAAGGCTTCAAGAAAGGTACCACAAATAGTAATCTTTACATTAAGGAAAAGGAAGACATGATTCTGATAGTTGCAGTATATGTTGATGATATCATCTTTGGTGGAAATGATAGTATGTGTAAGTGGTTTGTAGAAGAGATGTAGAAAGAATTTGAGATGTATATCATTAGTGAGATATCTTTCTTCATTGGGCTTCAAATTGCTCAGCTAGGTGATGGTATCTTTATTTATCAGGCTAAGTATGTTAAAGAGATGAAGTTTGGTATGGAGGATTCCAAACTAGTAAGTACTCCTATGGTTACTAGTTGTCACTTGAGCAAGAATGACGAGTCTCTGGAGGTTGATTAGACTCTTTATAGATCTATGATTGGAGGATTGTTGTACTTGACTGCTTCTAGACCTGATTTTATGCATGTAGTATGTGTGGTTGCCAAATATCAAGATAATCCTAAGCAAACACATGAGAAGGCAGTGAAAATAATATTCAGATACTTGAAGGGAACTCCATATTATGGCTTATGGTATTTGAGAGGTAATGACTTTGATCTAAGTGCTTACACTGATGTTGATTGGGTTGGTTGTGTTGATGATAGAAGAAGTACAAGTGGTGGTGCTTTCTTTTTAGGAAGCAAATTAGTCTCTTGGCAGAGTAAGAAGTAGGACTCAGTGTCCTTATCCACAACAGAAGTTGAGTATATTGTTGTACCATCTTGCTACACCTAAGTGCTTTGGATGAAGTAGACTTTGAAATATATAAAAGTGATGTATGATGAACCTATCCCTATTTTGTGTGATAATACTAGTGTTATTAATATTTCCAAGAATCCATTTATGCATTCCAGAACCAAGCATATATCAATTAGGTATCACTTTTTGAGAGAGAAGGTTGCAGATAAAGAAGTGAAATTGGAATATGTTCCAATAAAGGATCAAATTGCAAATATTTTTACGAAGGCTCTTGTAAAGGATACTTTTGAGTATCTCCAGCAGAAGTTAGGGGTAATTGTCCCTCCTTCTAACTAAATGCATGGTTGTTGCATCTGTCCAGGGGGTAATTCCTGCTATATCTTTTTCCTAAACTGATGGTGGCTACCTCCCAGGGGGGAGCAGGTAGTGGTTGTTGCTGACAGGGAAAGTTGAAAAGAAGAGTTTGTTACCCTTTGTCCTTGATGTCAAAGGGGAAGAATGAGTAGGTGTGTGATGCCATCAATTCCAAAGGGGGAGATTGTTGCACATATGTTATGTAAGGTTGTGATGTGGTTGTCATTGATAAAAACACTCAGTTTGGGTTGTCTGATATGTTGTTGATGTTGGATGTGATGTGGTTGCTGAAGTTCATGGTTGGATGTCATGCCTCAATTAATGTAGTATTGAGTATGATGATATATTAATGGGAATTAGAAGTTTCAAGATTACACATTAAGATGGGAATTAGAAGTATCAAGATGACACATTAAGATGGGAATTAGAAGCATCAAGAAGATATATTATGATGGGAACTAGAAGCACTAATATGTATATTTCTAAGGATGTGTGATCTGTCACAAAGAGGTTCTAGTCTCCGGAAGTTGATGAAGATTTCTGTTGTAGGAAGCCACCTGGGAGACTGCTTGGGAAAATGCTCTGCATTCCTCCACATTTGAAGATATGGTCATGCGATTCAGCATCTAAGTTTAGTATGTTGTGAAGGTGTCATGTCCAAGAGATTAAGTCTTTATACCTTCAGCAATGAAATTTATGAGTGATAGAGTTCTGGTCTGTGCTTTGGCAGAGTAAAATGGTGATGAAGACTTGTTGGAATACTCTGCATTCCTCTGGATGTGAAGATTTATCAATGTGATTTTGTGAACATGTTCAGGGAGGTTCAATGCATACTTCTATGAAGTATCAAGTGATTTGTTTATCCTCAAGCAATGTTTAATCTTCTATGTATACCACCAAGTTAAAATAACCGATGTGCTACAAGCTTCATGTGTTCTTGCTTAAGGGTGACCTATTTCAAATGAGCATGATGTGTGTATGTTATTCTTTAAAGGATGATGTTGTGAAGAATGTTTAGGACCGGGTTAAGCATGTGTTGGGGTCTGCAAGGCATGTTTCTTCTCCTAGAGTAGCATGTAGTTCATGTTAAAGCTTGTCCTCTACATGTTTCATGATGTGTGATCTCTGGCTGACTTGTAAATTGTAATATTCTTGTTGTATTGGCTGACTTGAAATGTAATCAATGTAATATCATGTATATATTGTGAACCTAGTTGATCTAGGTGAAGTATGATTGCGAAATGAGAATATATGTGTGTAAAGCGCAGAATATGAATATGTTATGCATTATGATGTACAACTGAAGGAGAAAGAGTAGAAGCAATAAGGGATGTAATATTTCATCTTGAAGACATTTTTGTGACAGGAGGGAAGTGAAGAGTGTGTCTAATTGATCCAATCATCAGAAGAAGCAGAATTGCAATCATCAAAGGTGTGAGCTTCAATGTTAATTGTTAGGCAGTAGAAGGACTATCATACTATAATCATTTCTAAGTTCATTCTCAGTTTAGGGAGTAGTTGCTTCCTTGGGTCGTAGCCCTAAAACAAAGTCTTCAAGGAATAGTAGATTCCTTTGGAGTGACCCTAAAACAAAGTCAACAGGGAGTAGTAGCTTCTTTGGGTTATAGCCCTAAAACAAAGTTGTAAATTTTATAGTAGTGAGCTTCATATATCGTGAGTTAATCCTCACCGTGTTTTTTCCCCTTTTGGGTTTTTCCACATATATCTGGTGTTATGTGTTAATGTGCATTGTGTTCATCTTTCATGTTTATGTTAATGCTATAATGTTTAAGCTTAAATCTGCTCCAGAGGATTTGAAGTTTGATTGGAAACTAATTCACTCCCCTCTCAGTATCCTGGTGTGTTCAACATTTCTTCCCTCTGTGTGTTTGTAGGTTTTGTTAGGAAACTCAGTGGTGGAAGGAAGGACAAAAAAGACTGGAATGAGAGCTGAGACTATGAATCCATATGGTACTTGTGCCACAGAGACTACAGTGTAGTGCATAGATGTCCACACTGCACGTTATCATCCTGGACAGTGAAGTTGATTGCCTAGTGCCAGGTTCCTTATCATTTGTCTTTTCATTTCTATACTTCATTTCTATAAATTCTATTTACTATTATTCATTTTCCAGCATTGTAATCAAAAACATAAAGTGGTTCTGTAGACATAGATTTTGTTAATAGAACCCTAGTGTAATGTTAGTGGAAAGCTCCATTTGATTGATATGTTAAGTTAAGGATTAGTTTTTCCTACATCACATTTTGGTGAACCTGACGTGTTGAACTTAAAGCACCTTCTTTTCATTCAAATTTCTTTTCTTTCTGAAAAAACAAATCAGGTCACTACCCTGAACCCCGACCTTCGACAAGATCTAGTAATACCTTACTTAATTCTCTCCTTCTATCTTTCTAAATTAGCATGTTCTCTTCTCTTCTTACATCATTTTCCAACTTTTCTCAAAGGGTTCATGAAAGTGATGTTCCATTCAATGCATGTGATGGTGACTTAGCCCTTCCTATGTCACTCTATTCTTTTGATCCCTCTCATAAGATTCCTCCTATTTATGAGGATATTTTGGCACAAGAGGATGAAATCATAGATACTTTTCTTAACATTACTTTACCATCTCTTCATTTCAATGCTCTCCCTTCTAGAGATGAAGCATTAGTAGATGAAGATCTTCACCTCACGTTAGATTACCCACGGATAGATGTTGAGCATACTTCTTATGTTTCTTCTCTTACATCAGGTATTTCTCAAGTGGATAATAATGTTAATTCAATCATTATTAATCAACTTATCCCACCTACTAAGGGGATGTTGGATAAGTACATTAATATTCAAAATCTTTCTTCTACTCCTAAAATCATTGTGCATAGGGCACCTAATCTACCCCCGCGCTCTCATCCTATGATCATTATTCAAGGAATTCCTGACAAACCTCGACCTTTGAATTACTTTTTAGGAATTACAAAGTCTATAACTAAAAATATGTTTGTGTCTCCTCACTCCCATGTAGTAGCCCACATGTATAATACTCAGCAAAACAAATAGGCTACTCATGTCCCTTTTTCCCTTCCTCCACCAAATCCTATTCTTCCACCACCTCCTCATCTTTCTATGGAGGATATGAAAGAGTATGATCTTGTTAAACAACTCAAGGCTACACAAGATAAGATCTCTCTTTGGGACCTGATACAAGTTTCACCTTCTCATCATAGTGCCCTCCAACAGGCCTTGCAGAAGATATCTATCCAATCTTCCATGAAGCTCATGGACGTGGCTGCTATTCTTGAAGGTTTTCATTCTAATTCTCCTAATATCAATTTTCATTTCTTTGAACTCCCTTCTTATGGAGTTCAGAAGCAAAATAATTCTCTTCTGATTATTGTAGGTATAAACTCGACTGGGATTAAGAGAACTCTTATTGATAGTGGTTCTAGTCTTAATGTTTGTAGTTTAGACTTCCTTAATTTTCTTGAAATCTATGCTTCTTCTATTTCTCCTTCAAATATATCCATCAAAGGTTTTGATAATGTGGCTTGCCCAACTTTAGGCACTATCACATTGCCTATTACGTTAGGCCCCATTACATTGCCTACTAAATTTCATGTCATGCAGGAAAATCTATCTTATAATCTTCTCCTCGATAGACCGTTGTTTCATGCCATGGGTGCAGTTCCATCTATCCTTCATCAATTTCTTAAATTTCTTCATAATGGTAAAGTTCATAAGGCAAGTGTTGATCCTGACCCTTTTCAATACTGTCAACAGGTTGAATTGGGTCACGAAAAGCCTTCTCTTTATTCTTTTCATAGTATTATACCTTCTACAACAAATTCTCAAACACCATCGTCACCCTCTATTGATGATTATGTGCCTTCCTCATCCAATGCATGTCTTGGTGATGATTGGGGCTCCTTAGACTTCACCCCCAAGGGCCTGATGAATATAAGGTTGACTCTTCTCACTCTGACATTTCCACATTCAACAAGGATATGCATTTTGGTATTAGAATCAATCCCTCTTCTCATGTAAATTTGGTTACTACTTCTCTTCCAAAGTGTGCATACACATCTCATTTCAACAAGGCCGGTGATGTTTATTCTCCTCTTTATGATTTGGAGACACATTGCAGTCTCGGATACAAAATTCTTTCTAAGAATGGATATAATGGAAATGGTTTAGAGAGCATGGAACAAAAAGTTAAGGTCCCTATGGAAGGTCTACATCACACTTACCTTCTATAGTGGGTTTAGTTTTATGGCCTTCTCCTCTATCTAAATCCCCTCCTCCATTGTCTAAGGTCTATATGGATTCTTCTTTTTAGAAATCAAACATTTCTCCACAACAGAAAGGGTTGCTTCCTAGTCCTACTTCTTGTCTTCTATCTAAACAAGAGTGTATTTTGTTGAGGCTTCTCAAAGCCCACTTAATCACTCTTCCTCCTTCTACACACAAGAAGTTTCCAAATCATATTCAATCAACACCTCCTTCATGTGCATATTATCGAGTGCTTGGTCATTCCACCAATGAATGCCAAGCCTTAAGAAAAAAATCAACAAATTATTGGCACGAGTGCTCTCACTCCTCTTGCTGATGAAGCACCTGTCTCTTTTCTACATGACAAGCAATATTAAGGATTAAACCTCTATCTGGTTCATGGTTCTTTCTCAAATTTCTCATAAGATTATTGTGTTGCTACCCACTATGTGGCACCTGTAGATTTCTTTGTTTTCTCATTGCCATTCATGGTGGTAAAATCTCATGTGCAACCATACTTCATTTTCAGTAACAACACAATATTCTTTTTCATGATTTTCCTCACCCGTATTTTGGAGGGCAGTCACAACTCATTCTAGGGGTGTGCATTCTTCATAAGGATCCCCCCTCCTCTTTCTTTCCCTTTTCTTTACCTTAAAATATTTGCATATAATACATGCTAATATTTTAAGGCGAGCATATATTCTCCTCAAATGTGCATCCATGCATGCACCCTTCTTTATTCACACCTCCTGAGATGTAGCTTATCAATTCACACCCCGAGATGTAGCTTATCAATTCACCCCTTGAGGTGTTGTATATAACACTCCCTGAAAAGTTCACCCCCATGGTGTTGGTGTTTGGTATGCTCCCAGAGGTGTTGATTTTTGATACACTCCCTGAGGTGTTGGTGTTTGATATCCTCCTTGAGCCATTGGTGTTTGATACGCTCCCTGAAGTGTTGGTCTTTGATATGCTCCCTGAGGCATTGGTATTTCATGATCACCTAGCATAATGCAGCTTTCTAGTATGTGTGCTTCATATGACCTACCTTTTTACACTCATGGTTGCCTCACATAATGCAACTTTCTAGTCTATGATCCATGACGGTATTATGATTTGCATGACCCCTAGTGATAGAGCAAGCTAGTGTCAGAGTCATATACTCTTCTTCATCTATGTTGATTGTTTCCCTATCTACCCATGCATCTTCTCTCCTTGAAACAATCGATCGACTCATTAAATATTCTTCTATCTCTGCTTAAGAATTCCTCTATTTTTGTTTTCTTTATTTTTGATGCATTTTGGGGACAATGCATGGTATTGACACAACCTTTCACATTGAGGTCTCTTTCACTTGGCTGACTTAAAATTTTTCTTTGCTTGATGTGTGTTTTTCCCTCTGTAGATGTTGATTATGTTTATGTATATGTTTGTGATTTTCCAACATAGTGGTTTTGCAGGTTTATGCTCTAACACTATTGTCTTGCAGGTTTTTGTTGTCTAACGTATTTGTTTTATAGGTTCTCATCCTAGGGGATTGATTCCTCTACTTGAAAAGCTCTGCATCCTCTACAATATCCTTTTGGGTATCATTTCATGCTTATTTACTTTTAGTATTTTATTTCTTGTAATTTAGCATGCATATGCACGTAGTGTCATACACCCGCTAAAGTGGGGGCTAAATGTATCATCGTAAATTGTGCTCACCCACAATTTCATGCTTTATTTAGTACCCATTTTATTTTCCACTCCCTTAGTGTGCTTTCCAAATGTTGCTTTGACCATTTCTGCTTGTCCTACCCAAAACTGTAAAAGTTCCTTAGCCTTGGCAGTCTCCTGAGTAATCTAAACCTTTTAAAAATTGAAGTCACATGGACCAAAGAGCTAAGCATGAATGTCTGCACCATGTTCTGATGTCCTGATAACATCTTTTAGTTTTTCAACCATTTTTAGAAGGTGTTTTTTTACTTGCATGGCACTTCAAGCTTTTTATGATGTCTATCTTCACCCAAACGACTCTTTTCCCATCTTTTTGGCCTCTCGCCTCTTCTATAAAACCTTGTCACTTTTCCATTCAAAGGATGGATTCTTTTTCATATTGAAGCTCTGCTAAAATTAAGACTGAATATTTTTCATAGCGAAGCTCTTCCTAAATCAACTCTCACCATCATCATACTCTAGCTATTGTTCACTCTCTCTCCCTATTGCATGTATTGTTTGTTTTAATCACTACAAATGTTAGAATAAATTATATTTCATCTATATATATATTATAAAATATTGATTGTCACTACTCAAACAATTCTAGATGCACTTAGAATTAAAGCACACACTTTTTATATCAATCTATCAATCTATATCTCTAGCTATTGTTGACATGGAAACACCAAAAACGGGGTTTGACTAAGGCAAATTCCTATATAGCCCAACCATTTCTTTCCTCTGTGTGTTTGCAAGTTCTATCAAGAAATTCGGTGGCGGGAGGAAGGACTAAAAAGGCTGGCATGAGAGCTAATATTGTGAATCTGTACAGTACCCACACCACATAGACTACAACACGGCGTGTAGATGTCCATGTGGCACGTTGTTGTCCAAGACAATGAGACTGTCCACTTGGTGCTAGGTTCCTTACCATTTGTCTTTTCATTTCTATAAATTCTATTTACTGTTAATCATCTTCTAGCATTGTAATTAGAAACATAAAGTGGTTCTATAGACATAGTTTTTGTTAATAGAACCCTAGTGTAATGTTAGTGGAAAGCTCCCTTTGATTGATATGTTTATTTGAGGAGTAGTTTTTCCTACATCACAATAATAATTTTATGTGAAATAATGTATTATATTTTAAAAGTTATATTCTATCGTTATGGTGAAAATATTTGCACAACATACTACTAAGATTTACAAACTAGATAGAATTATGTAGAGTCACTAAACCATTAAAAAATGTAAAATGTAATGTCAAATAATATTAAATGATCTTAGAATAATTACTATAGGTTTAGAGGGCATTATCCCATATGATCAATTTAGCATAGATTGCATTATGGATCAACTATGATCTAATGTTAAGGGGGGTGGTGACTTTTGAGGACATTAATGTGCTAGTCATGAAAGAGATGAGTTTTCCTTCTTATGTAGGGATGAGGAGGGTACATGGTCACTCAATTACTAAGTGCATCTTTTCTCTTATGGCACCTTTGATTTATCCTAGATTTCTAGTTGCACATGGTTGTTATCTATACAATGACCATATTCCATTATATTTTTGCAATAGTTATACGATGAGGTTCACCTAAACCTTGACATTGACTATGTTGATATACATCATCATCATGTAAAGGATGAGGGAGAGTGTATGAGAAAGATGTTGGGATTTGGGTGATATTCACAAGCAAAGAGTCCTCGTAGGAAGAATTTATCCGCAGTCCTTATTATGGTGGAATATAGTGGAATGCGATGAAATGCGATGAGTTTATAGATATTGTGGTATAGAAAACATAATTATTTACATGATGTTAATTATGTTGTAGGTATTGTGATACATCACATATATGTTGGTTCACATGTGGTGGTGCTATGACAACAACCACAAGTCATTTGGATGAAGAACTCACAACTACATATGAGTTTAGTGTTTGTTGGAGCATGATCAGTGTTGCAACAACAGTTGTGAAAAAATTGATGAACATGCAACATGATCTGAGGGTAGGATAATGTCTTAGAAAATGACACAAGGTATCACAAGTAATCAGGAGTGAAGGTGTGTTTTTATGTGCTACCACAAGTGAGATGCTAGTAGTAGTCGCTATACTAGAAACATACTGATACTAACAATTTAAAGGTTGTAGTTCTATTGATTCATAGTGTGTAGTAGTAGCTAAGTTTGAAAGTTGAGACATATTAATTGGTAATAAATGTGATATGGTGATGTCATGTATGTTCAAAATATGGTTACATGACTCTTGGTATTCCACAAGTTGGTTAGATAGTTGGATGGTGGTTTTCCAATGAATATGTCTATATATCAGTTTATGTGAATGCTCAAAGGTTACTCGAGGTTATGAATTCATTGTATAGAAACTAAAGTCATCTATATACATTGATGGTGTGTAAACACTTGAAAGATGCAAAAGAAGGTTATGTAGTAGATTGAGACTTGGTAAAAGGTTTTCCTAAGACATTATTGTATTGAATCAATGTTGATCTAAATAATACAATTGTGAACATCTTTTGGTGGTGGGTTTTCTCCCAAAAGGGTTTCCCACATAAAAACCTTTATGTCTTGTGTGATCTCATGACTATATACTATTCTATTACTTTCATATGTGTTGATTCTTTACATTTGACACATTTTGTTGACTATTAACTGAACACATAATATTAATAATTTGTTATTTCAATATGTTGATCATCTTTACTAGGGGTGTAAATCCCCAAAATTTGGTATTAGAGTGAGGTTGGTATTTGATGAAGGGGGTAAATCATAAAACACACAACAACAGAAATAGAACAAAAAAATAGAATATTTATTTACTGATCTAGGCAACTCAATACATTATAGAAGCTCAATTACAATCAGAGGAATCAATCCTCTGCAGGTTGCAACACACTACAGCTACACCTCACCAGGCTCTGGAATCTTCTACCTTTTGTAACCCCAAATCAGCTAGGGTTTCTATTTTCCCACCTATGCTTGACTCCACACTTGCCCCCCCCTAACTCTCTACTGCCCAGGGTTCCCAAAAATGGTTATTAATAGCCTTTTTGGTAGCCAACAACCTAATTTTGAAATTTGCATCTCCCTCCAAAAATAGGTCAACTTCCGGGAGCCATAACTTTTGATCCGGGTGTCCGATTGACGAACTGTTTTATGTGTCAGAATGATCACAGAGTTCTCTATGCACTAAGAGCCAAATCTACTAGTTCTAGCCTTTTTTAGGCCCGTATGGGGCCGTTTAGTGCCTCAAACCTAAGTTTGAATAATTTTCAGGCATTTTTTGGGAAATAGAAACTTTAATATCTTTCATCTCGCAAATGATCTTTGTGTGATTCCTTCACCAAAGGTATTATATTTATTTTATCTAAGTTCCTATAAATTTTCACTTCAATCCGTGCCCAAATGCAAACTTTCTAAAAATAGCAGGTTACTATTTTTAGCAGTTTGGAAAAACTGAAAGTCCTACATCATTATTCAAGCAATTATGGAACCAGAACCACAAATTTTGAAAAGAAATGGAAAGAACATCAACAATTTTGAAACACATATTTTTTTGGGTGATGCAAGATTGCCCTTATACCACTGGATGCTCCTGCATCAGACACCCAGGATAATTTGAGAAGTGACCCTGTCATGTCTCAGGTGTTTGTGTGAGGAAAACCCAAACAGTCAACCTCTACCTTAGACAGCCAAGAAGAATCTTCAATAGGTCTTCCTTTCCATTTCACCAAATATTCTTCATATTGCCTGTTCTAAGTACTTCTTCCCACACGGCTATCCAAGATCTCTTCTATCTCCTCCGTTGAAGTAGATGTTGGAATACTCCACTGTTCTTCTGTTGTTCCATCCTCTGTGCCACCCCCATGATATTCTGTTAAATCAACAATGTTGAACATAGGGGAAATATTAATCCCACTCGGCAACTCTACCTCATATGCATTTCCTGAATCATGCTTCTTCAGGATTCTGCACGGTCCAAATTTCTTCATTTTCAACTTATTGTATGTTCCAATTGGGAACCTTTCTTTTCTCAAGTGAACCATGAATTCATCTCCTACCTGGAACTCCATATACCTCCTCTTCTAATCTGCCTTAGCCTTGCACTAAATATTCATCTTATTAATGTGCTTTCTCACCTCTTCATGCAAATTCCTCAAATGTTCTGCAAAGTCTTCAACCTCGGCACTTGTCTCTTCTCCTTTGTCCAGATTCCTTAACTCTGAAGCATTTCTTGGACTATTTCTATATACAATCTGGAATGGTGATTTACCAGTACTCCTATTGACAGAATTGTTGTAAGCAAATTCTACCTATGGTAAAATCAAATCCCATCCCTTGGGCTTATCTCCCACTAAGCATTGTAGCAGGTTACCCAAACTCCTATTCACCACTTCTGTTTGTCCATCAGTCTGTGGATGGTGTGGAGAATTGAACTTCAAATCTATCTTCAACTTCTTCCACAATGTCCTCCAGAAATAACCAATAAACTTGGTATCTCAATATAAAACTATGCTTTTTGGTAGACCGTGTAATCTCACCACCTCTCTAAAAAATAATTTAGCAATATGAATAGCATCATTAGTCTTCCTGCAAGGAATAAAATGTGCCATCTTCATGAATCTGTCCACCACCACAAAAATGGAATCATGTCCTCTCTGTGTCCTTGGTAAACCAAGAACAAAATCCATACTAATATCATCCCATGGCTTCTCTGGTATAGGCAGTGGCTAATATAGACCTGTATTCTGACTTGCTCCTTTCGCCATCTGACATACTCTGCAACTCTGCATAAATTTCCTCACATCCTGCTGCAACTATGGCCAATAATAATTTTCACCAATAATAACAATGGTCTTATCTCAACCAAAGTGTCCAGCCAATCCTCCACTATGCTTCTCCTTAATCAGGTTCTCTCTCATGGAAATCCTCAGAATGCACAACTGGCTTCCTCTAAACAACATGGCATCTTGGATTATGAAATCCAACCATTTTGTCCTGTCCAAAGTAACAGGTTCCAAACAAGATTTCCAGGTCTCTGCAAAATCTAGATCTTCAGGATACAAACTTTTGAGCTCATTGAACCCAACAACCTCTATCTTCATTTCTGTCAACAAATTTTGCCTTCTGCTCAAGGCATCTGCAACTCTATTGGACTTCCCACTCCTGTGCTTCAAAACAAAAGTATAGCTCTGCAAAAACTCAACCCATTTTAAATGCCTTTGGTTCAACTTTCCTTGACTATTAAGATACTGCAAAGGCTGATGATCAGTATATAAAACAAACTCTTTTGGCAACAAATAATGTCTCCATTTCTTCAGAGCCCAAACTATTGCATAAAATTCCTGATCATAAATAGAATACTTTTTCTTGGCATCATTAATCTTCTCACTAAAATAGGCAATGGGCTTACCTTCTTGACTCAAAATAACTCCTATACCACTTCCACTAGCATCACAATCTACCTGAAATACCTTATTGAAATCTGGAAGTGCCAAAATAGGTTGTTCTACGACTTTATGCTTCAATGTATCAAAGCTCTTGTCTGCTCCTTTAGTCCATCTAAACTCTTTTCTATCCCCTCTCATTGTCTCAGTTAGGGGTGCACAAATGCTACTAAAATTTCTCATAAACTTTCTGTAAAAACTTGCCAAACCATGAAAAGAGCGTACCTCCATTGCACTCCTTGGCATAGGCCATTCAATGATAGCCCTCACCTTTTCTGGGTCCATCTTAAGACCTTCCTCTGAGACAACAAATCCCAAGTATACCAACTCCTTTGTAAAACTACATTTCTTCAAATTAATCAACAACTTCTCTTCTCTTAGCTTCTCTAAAACTCTTCTGATATGCATCAAATGCTCATCCCAAGTCTTACTGAAAATTAAAATATCATCCAAATAAACAATAACAAAACTTCCCAAAAATTCTTTCAATACCTCGTTCATGAGCCGCATGAATGTGCTCGGTGCATTGGTTAGCCCAAATGGCATGACTAACCATTCATACAAACCCTCCTTGGTCTTGAAGGCTATCTTCCATTCATCTCCTTCTCTAATTTGGATCTGGTGATACCCACTCTTCAGGTCAATTTTCGTGAAGTACTTGGCTCCACTCAAACAATCCATGATGTCATCCATTATTGACAATGGAAATCTATACTTGATCGTTATCTTATTGATGGCTAGAGAGTCTGTACATATCCTCCATTCTCCATCCTTCTTTGGTGCTAGTACTATAGGTACCGCACATGGACTTAGGCTCTCCCTTATTAGTCCCTTCCTCAACAATTCCTAAACTTGTCTATTCAGCTCTTCATTCTTTGCAGGGGTCATTCTATGGACTACCTTGTTTGGCAAACTAGCTCCTGATATCAAATCCATTTGATGACTTATCTTCCTTATTGGTGGTAAACCTTCTGGTACATTATTAGAGATAATGTCCTGGAACTCTTCCAACATATCTAAAACTTCTGTTGTACCTCTTCACAGTTCTCTTGACTAATCCTAGGAATCAATGCAAAGTAATGACGCTCATGCTTCATACCCTCCAAAAATTTCCTACCATCTACCAGGCAAATTATGGCAGTACTACGTACCTTTTCTTCCACCTCCTTCAAGGGCTTCAACTTATGACAAACTCCATCCTTTGTTAGAGAATATGTGTTTGCACAGCCATCATGGATAGCGCTCCTATCATACTGCCACGGCCTCCCCAACAGCATATGACATGCATCCATCGGTATGATATCACACAGCACCTCATCATGGTAGTCACCAATCTTGAACTTCACTAAACATTGCTCATTAACCAAAGCTCTATGGTCCTTCTGCAACCATGCAATCTGATATGGATGTGAATGCTTTCTTCTTGTCAACTTCAACTTGTCAACCATCTCTTCTGAAACAAGATTATCAGTACTTCCACTATCAATAATAATATCACAACACTTACCTTCACATTTGCACCTTGTGTAGAATAAACTCTTCCTCTGATTGGGTTCTTTCTCCTCATTCAGTAAGGTTCTTTTGACAACTAGGGTTTCTCCCCTTTCAGCATCTTTAGAATGCTCAGAATGTGCATCTTCATCTACATGTGCAACTCATGCATTGCCTTTAGGTCTTCTATTTGTCCTTCCTTGAAGTTGAGGACACTCATATGCTCGATTCCCTTCTTCTCCACATTGGAAATAGGTTCCTCTGAAACCTCCTCTTCTGGTCCTTGCCTAGGTCTGCCTCTTCCTCTTCCTCTTCCTCTCTGCTCACCATTGTTCTGGTCATGAGGGTGGTAGGTATTATCTCCTCTCTAATTTTGACTGGTACCGACTTCTTCACTTTTCTTTGAATCTTCATTTCAGCCCCCATAGGGTCTTCCACTAGTCCTTCCACCTTGACCTCTTCCCCTTTGCTTGCTGTCAAATCTTTTATTCAGCGTCTCTTCCACCTCTAGGGAAAACTAGTATGCATCTTCTATGGTGGTCATTCTGACCAGGCTCAACTCCTCTTGAATACCTTGCCTCAACCCATTAATGTAACGGGCTACCTTCTCCTTGTTGGACTCTGCATGACCTGTCCTAATATTAATTTTATAAAACTCTTCTGTGTACTCCTTAATAGACTTGTTACCTTGCTTCAGTCCTTGCAGCTTCTTCAGCAACACCATCTCATAGTCCACAAGAATGAACTGCTTCTTGAGTTTCTCCACCATCCGATCCCATCTGGTGATCTTTCCTTTTCTTCTTTTGTTCCTCTCTAACTGGACCTCCTTCCACCAAATATTGGCATGGCCCTTCAATTTTGTTTTTGCAAACTTGACCCGATCTGGGTCTTCTACATCTTCATACTCAAAATATTCCTCCATGTCATTGATCTAATCAATAAGCTGTTCTGGATTTAAATCTCCAGAATATGTAGAAACTTCGATCCTGGACCTCTTTCTGATCTTCAAAATCGCCCTCAACAACCTAACTTCTACAGGATCTCCTGCAGCTTCTTGTTCATCCTCAGATAGCTCTTCTTTAACTTCATCTTCACTTTCTTCTCTTGTTCTCAGCTCAAACCCTCTTCACAGATCCTCTTGCAATGCATCAATTTGCCTTTGTAGGGCTCTAAAACCCTCTTCTGTCAAAGCATTCCTCCCAATACGATATCTTTGTGGAGGCATCTTGATCTCCATAGCAAACCCACAACCTCAGGTCCTAGTTCAAACTGCCTCACAGTCGACAATCTGTCTACACACTCAGGAACCCTTGCTCTAATACCACTTGATGAAGGGGGTAAATCATAAAACACACAACAATAGAAAATAGAATATTTCTTTATTGATCTGGGCAACTCAATACATTATAGAAGCTCAATTACAATCAGAGGAATCAATCCTCCATAGGCTACAACACACTATAGCTACACTTCACGAGGCTCTGGAATCTTCTGCCTTCTGTAACCCCAAATCAGCTAGGGTTTCTATTTTCCTGCCTATGCTTGACTCCACACTTGCCCCCCCTTAACTCTCTACCACCCAGGGTTCCCAAAAATGGTTATTAATAGCCTTTTTGGTGGCCAACAACCTAATTTTGAAATTTGCATCTCGCTCCAAAAATAGGTCAACTTCCGGGAGCCATAACTTTTGATCCAGGTGTCCGATTGACGAACCATTTTATGCGTTAGAAAGCTCGCAGAGTTCTCTACGCGCTAAGAACCTGCTCTACTAGTTCTGGCCATTTTTGGGCCCATACGGGGTAGTTTAGTGCCTCAAACCTGAGTTTGAATAATTTTCAGGCATTTTTCAGGAAACAGAAACTTTCATATCTTTCAGCTCGCAAATGATCTTTACATGATTCCTTCACCAAAGGTCTTATATTTCTGTTATGTAACTTCCTGTAAATTTTCACTTCAATCCGTGCCCAAATGCAAACTTTCTAAAAATAGCAGGTTACTATTTTTAGCAGTTTGAAAAAACTGAAAGTCCTACATCATTATTCAAGCGATTATGGACCCAGAACCACAAATTTTGAAAAGAAATGGAAAGAACATCAACAATTTTGAAACACATCTTTTTTTGGGTGATGCAAGATTGCCCTTACACCACTGGATGCTCCTGCATCAGTATTTCGGTGGCATCTACTTTGTTAGAGTGTTAACCCTAACGTGTGTGGTGGTGTAACGCTACTATGTTTAGAAAGTTGTAATTGGAGTATAACTGGAATCAAATAAAATCTTTGACAAATTCTATGATAAATTAGACCAATAGTAAATCTATGGTGAGAACATCGAGGTCTAAAATTGAAAAATTCAATGGTCAAAATCTCAAAGTATGGAAGTTGAAGATGGAGGATCTTCTAGTTGAAAGAGATTAGTGTTCAACTATACTATCTTCTTTAGTTAAACCCTTAGACATGTCTGATGAAAACTAGGTAAGAAAGCTGGAATACTATTGGGTTATGTATATTAGATTCTATGATAATGAATGTTTCTCAAGAGCAAACAATAAATTCATTATGGAAGAAGATAGGTATGTTATATCAGTCCAATAGCCTGGTTAATAAACTTGTTTTTCAGAAAACGTTATATTCTTTAAAAGTGAGGGAGGGAGGTTGTGTAACTAATTAATTGAATTATTTTGACATAATATTGAATCAACTTGTGTCAATAGGAGTCAATATGGAAGAGGATAAAAAATGCATTGTGATACTTTGTTCCTTACCGGATTCATGGGATAACCTTGTAATGTCTATAAGCAGTAATGATACAACACTTAAACTAGAAAATATGATTAGTATTTTTTTAAGTAAAGAAACTAGAAAAAGGTCCTTAGATGATAAATCTTATGATGCCCTTGTGGAAAAAAGGGCCACATAAAGGAGTGTAAGTCCAAGAAGAAGGAAGACTTCTCTAATAAGTCCTCTAACACTAATGAATATAATAGAGATTCGTGTATGTCTACTAATGTTGTTGGTGATGATTCTAGGTTGATTAATTTAGGTGCTTCTTTTCATCTGATACCACACATGGAGTGGTACTCAAATTATATCAAAAGTGGTGAGGGGAAAGACTTTCTTGGTGAAAATATCTCTTTGAAGATTGTTTATTGGGGAAATGTCAAAGTTGCTTTCATGGATGGTAGAGTTTGGACACTCATAGATGTACGACATATACCAAGTTTGGCAAGAAACTTTATGTCTATGTCTAAAATGGTTAATTCAAGAGTTCATGTCAAATTTGATGGAAAAGGATGTAGATTAGTTAAAGGTAATTTGGTGCTTGCAAAAGGACTATGGTATGGAACTCTATATAGGCTAGATGCAACAATTTTTTTTGGTAGTGCTAATGTTACTACATCTAAATTAGGGATATTGTGGAATTTCCATTAGGCCATTTGAGTGCAAAAGGATTATAAACATTGGTAAGTAAAGATATGGTGGAAAGACTTGGTGATTTCTCTGTTGGTATTGAATTTTGTGAGCATTGTGTGCTAGGTAAACAAAATAGAGTGTGATTCAACTCTATAAGCACTAGAGTAGAATAGATTTTGGAGATGATACATAGAAATGGTTTGGTCCTATGGATATCCCATCCATTATTATTATAGGTATTCTTGGTTATATTTTCTTAGAAATAAGTATGAGGTGTTTCTTAAGATTAAGGAGTTCAAAGCTCTTGTTTAGAATTAGACTAGTAACAAAATAAAGGTGCTTAAGATAGATACTAGCAGTGAATTATACTCTAAAGAGTTTGATGTATTTTATAAGCATGTTGGAATTGTGAAGCAAAGAACTACCCCATACACACTGTAATAGAATGGGGTAGCAGAAAGGCTAAACAAAACTTTCTTAGATCGAGGTAAGAGTATGTTGAGTAGTGTGGCCCTAGGACAAGAGTTTTGGGTAGAGGCAATGACAATCGCATGCAACTTGAAGAACAGGTCTCCCACTTCTACACTAAAAATAAGATGCCATATGAAGTGTGGACTGGAAGAAAACCATTGGTGACACACTTGTGGGTATTTGGTTATGAGGCATTTGTTCAGATGCCTAAGGAGTGATGGTCCAAGTTGGATCTCAAAGCTAAAATGTGTATTTTCATTGGTTATGGAGAAATATCAAAGGCCACAAGCTTTAGAATTTGGAAACCTTAAATTTTTTCTACTCAAGGGTTGTTACATTCAGGGAACTTGATGTAGTGCCCAAAATTGAACAATCAAATGAAGGAGAGAAAATGCATTCTGATACAAAGGCAAAGTAGTAAGATGTATCTAAAACTAAACAGCGTAGTAGATAGGATAGTTTGGGAGAAGAAGAGGTTAGTACATCTAGTAGTAGATATGAAGAAGAACAAAGTATAGATGCAGCAAAAAATTCTTCACCAATAATTGTGAGAAGGTTTACAAGGCAATAGAGATCATCTGATAGGTATAGTTCACTATATTTTCATTGTGTTTTTTCTCTCACTTGTATTGATAGTGAACCAAGTTCTATGGAAGAGGTTCTCACTTCCAGAGAGAAAAAGTCTCAGAAGAATTCCATGGATGAGGAGATGTTGGCATTGAAGTAGTGTTAGACTTGGAATTTGGTTGATCCACTTGAGGATAGGAAACTCATTGGCTACAAGTGAGTGTTTACAAAGAAGTTAAAATAAAATGGTTGTCTTGAGTGGTATAAGGTGCAGTTTGTGGTAGATGGTTATTTCTAGGTTGAGAGAATAGACTTTAGTGAGATATTTTCCCTTGTTGCTAAGTTGAGTTCTATTAGAATATTATTGTCTAATGCTATAGCACTTAATTTGGAGATGAAGTATATGGATGTCAAAATAACATTCTTAGATGGAGACTTAGAGGAGGAAATTTTCATGGAACACCCTGAAGGATACAAGGTGAAAGATAAAGAGAAATTGGTTTGTAGGATTAATAGTCTCTAAATGGGTTAAGGAAATACCCACAAATGTGGAACCAAAAATTTTGACACATGTGCTATAATTGTGTTTTGGAAAAAGTGATGTTGAACATTGTGTTTACTTCAAAGAGGTAAATGATCATAAATTCTAATTATTATTTTATATGTTGATGATATACTTATCATTGGAGATAATAAAGCATTACTTTAGGAGATTAAAACTTAGTTGGCTAGTAAGTTTGATATGAAAGACTTATGAGCTACAAGATACATTCTTGGAATGGAGATATGCAAGGATGGGAGTAAAAGGAAACTATGGCTAAACTAGAGGAAGTATCTTGAGATAGTCTTGCAAAGGTTTGGAACATAGGATAGTAAACTAGTAGGTTCACCCCTACCTATTGGCACAAAGTTAAGTATGGAACAATGCCCTAAAACTATGGAGAATTTGGAGGACATGAGGAAGGTTATTATCATGGTACTAATTATATGGGCAATATTTTGAGTTATAGGGATTTGTTGCCTCAAATTGGGAAAGAGATATTGATAATTGGAGGTCTACAAGCATATATGTGTTTATTATATTTGAAGGAGTAGTAAGTTGGATGAGCAAGAGGTAAAAAATGATTGCCTTGTCAACTAATGAAGAAAATATATGGCTACAATACATGATTGTAAGGAATTCATGTGGTTGAAGAGGTTAAGTAATAGTATTAGTTTTACGAGTCAGTAGTGTTGAAGTGTGATTCAAAGAGTGTAATCTGTTTAGCTAAGAATCCTATTTACCATGCTAGAACAAAACATATTGATGTGCAATATCATTTTTTGACGGAGATGGTCAAGAAAGAGAAATTCAGAATGGAGAAAATTGACACTCAGGCAAATACTATAGATTCTTTGACAAAACCTATAATTACTACAAAATTCATGTGTAGAGATGAGATGGGATTATCCCATTTTTGAGCATGAGGTTAACATCTTGGGTTAAATAGCACATGCTCTTCTATAATAAATATAAAGTACAAGAATGTTGGGAAGTTGGTGATATTCACCTATAGAGTCCTCATAAGAAGAGTTTATTTGCATTCCTTATTATGCTGGAATGCAGTGAAATGCAGTGAGTTTTCAAGTATTATGGTAGAGTAGACATAGTGATTTGCATATGTTAATGATGTTGCAAGTCTTGCAACATATCACATATGTTGGTTCACATGTGGTGGTGTTATGACAGCAACTACAAGTCATTGGATGAAGAACTCACAACCACATATGAGTTTAGTGTTTATTGGAGCATGATCGATGATGTGGGAGCACTTGCAATAGAACTAATGAATATGGGGCATGGTCTAAGGGATGCATAATGTCCTAGAAGATGACACAAGGTATTTCAAGTAATCAGGAGTGAATTTATGTTTGTATGTACTACCACAAGCAAGACGTTGGTAGCGACGGCTATACTAGAAACATATTGATACTAACAATGTAAAGGTTGTAACTATTGATTCATAGTGTGCGGCAACAAAAAAGTTTACAAGGTGATTATCCATGGGGAGACATATTAATTAGTGATAAATGTTGTATACTAACATCATATATAGTCAAAATATAGTTACATGACTCTTGGTATTCCATGGGTTGGTTAGACAACTGGACGGTTGGTTTTCCCATGAATACATTTATATATCAATTTGTGTGAATCTGCCAAGGCTACTCAAGGTTATGAATTCATTGTATAGAAATTGAAGACATTTGTGTACATTGTTGGTGTGTAAATAGTTGAAAGTTGCAAAATAAGGGTATGCTGTAGATGGAGACTCCGTAAAAGGTTTTCTTGAGACCTTATTGTATTGAATCAATATCAATTCTGAATAATACAATTGTGAACATCTTTTTGTGGTGAGTTTTCTCCTATAAGGTTTTCCCATGTAAAAGTATTATGTCTTATGTAATCTTGTGACTACATATTGTTCCATTACTTTGATATTTGTTGATTCTTTAGATTTGTTAAATGTTGTTGACTATTAATTAAACACATAATCTTAAACATTTGTTATTTTAGTCTATTAGGCATCTATAACAAGGGTGTAAATCCCCAACAAAAGATGACGTATGTTGCCCAATTCTAGTATTGGATTTCATACATATGGTTGGGTAGAGGGTCCATGCATTTGTACCAAGATTTGAGACAATGGTTGCCTTAGTTGTAAATGCTTCTTGGAGGGAAGAAATTAAGGCAATTGTATACATTATTGTGATTTCATAGTAAATATCATCAAATCTATAGCTGGGTAGTACTTGCAGAGACACCCAGATCTTGATCCTACACCTAACCAATTACCATCATCTTCACACACAAATCAAGCTACATTTATGATGCTTGTTTGTCATCATTGGACGATATTGATGTTGTATATATTATTATCATCAAATGCATGTATTAGCATACAGTCTTACATCTACATTGTTAAGGGCTTATCATGTGATAAGCTTATAGGCTAGCATTGATGTTAACAATGTTGAGTAGCATATTGAGCAAGCATTGTTAGCACAACCTATATAGCCCACCCCAAACATGCATGCTCAAATACATTGTTAGCATTCAAGATCTTTAGTGGTGTCTAGTGGTCAAGATGTGTTTCAGTCTATTCATCATGATGCTTCTGATTCTAGTGATCAGGTTGTCCCTAACTATAGTCATCACAATGATATTTAATTTGATAGCCATCATGGTACTCACTCTATTATTCATTCCACCACAATTTCTCATGATACTTCTACTTATACAATGTGTGTGCCTAGCTAATAGAGGAGATATTATAGTATGCAACCCTAGAGGATATTTAAGGGATTCCTAGATACATGTTTGTCTCTACTTAGATCATTAGAGACATGGATTATATATGAGATTTGGATAATTCTACATGACAATAATTATATGTTATTGCAAATGATATTGTTAAGAGATATGGAAGCCTACTTGCAAAAATATGGAGCATGATGGTGATCCTATATGTGGAGAGGTATAAATTTAAAACCTTTTGTACACATAAATCAATGTCTTTCGATATTTTAGATAATTTAATTTTCCTTGTGTATATTAATTGATAGTTTTTTTTAATGTGTTTTGGTGGACATAAGGGTTATTTGGGTACATTTCATCTCATATGTACAAAGTTGCATAATATATCCTCACAAGTTGGATTATGATAATGGTCACTAGGTGAGATAGTACTTGTACATTCTAGATTATAATCCATGTATTTGTATCATAATATTTTTTTTTTAACTAATGACATGTTATTTACATACATATATATGAGCTTACATGTAAATACATGTGTTATGTTTTGAACATGGGTTGCTTTAGGATAGCATTCACACGACACTAGTTTACACTTCGAGGGTCACTCTTCCAGGAGGTGAACCTCGTAGTAGTAGATATATTTCATGTGATAGTATATAGTAAAATAATTTTATATTTGATACATGTGGACATTATGTACTTTTGAGGATCATGATATATATTTATATATGCACATGTTCACATATTGTACACATATTTTATCTATTTGATATGTTCATGGGTCTTGTTTATTTACTTTTCACAATTATATATCAATATGATACTTTAGTTATTAATTTAACTAGTTTGATATTACATTCTAGATTAGTTAACTAATTGATGATGATAAAATTTTATAATATTGATATCTAAAATTTAAAGATAAATGTGTATTAGAGACATGATATTTCAACAACCCATTGTAATTAAATTAGATTGTAATTAACATGGTATTTCTATAGTCCATTGTGAGAATTATTATGATTACTCACCAATATTATAATATTTTAGAAATATTATAAAAAATATATTATAATCATTATAACTAATATTAAAAATTATAGATATTATAATTATAAATTTATTATGATATTATAAAATATAGATATAGTGTTAAGATATGATTATATTGTTAAAAAGTACAATGGTCTAAAAATTGAAAATGTTATTAAATTAAATGGATACAACTAAGAAAAACATAATGATATTACTATAAATATAATAAAAATTATAGAAGGAACAAAAAAGGACATAAGAAAAGATCAAGGATATATCAAAAAGGTTTGAAGGGGAAACAAGTTGAGAAAAGAAAAAGAGAGGGACACCGCGCAAGGGCAAAGAAAAAGAGCTAGGAGGTGACATAAGGGGATGAATTAAGGGGACTAAGGGACATATTAAGGTGACTAAGGGGACTTAACGAGATGACTTAAGGGTACTAAGTAGATGGATCAAGTGAAATAATGAGACATAAGGAGAATTAAGGGGATAGATTAAGGGGACTAAGCGGACAAGTAAGGAGATAGATTAAAGGGACCAAGGGTACTTAAGGGGATGAATTAAGGGGACTAAAGTGACTTAAGCAGATGGATTAAGGGGGACTTAAGGGGATGGATTAAGAGGACTAAGGTGACTAAGAAGACTTAAGGAGACAAATTAAGGGGACTAAGGGGGTACTTAAGGGGTTGAATTAAGGGGATCAAGGGGTCTTAAGGGGATGGATTAAGAGGAATAATAGGACTTAATGGGATGAATTAAGGCAACTAAGGGGACTTAATAAGATGAATTAAGGGGACTCGAAAGGACTTGAGGGGACATATTTGTAGTGCCACATTAAATGTTTGAGATTATTCAATTGCCACCTCAATTCTCATCAAATAATAAAAGTATTCCATCAAATAATATAATTGTTCATTATCTCATACCCATACTTGCATTTGTAATTTTGTTCTTCTTATAATTTTGTTTTAATGGTGTGATATTGTAGACACCTGAAATTGACGACACCTCCTAACCCCACTTTAAACACCTTTTGACATCATTCATCCTAGGAGTCCCCTTTATCATTCCCCTTCCATTAGCTAATTAATTAAATAAATTATATTTATTTAATTGATCAAGATTATCCCTCCCACCAAATTAATTAAATAAATTATACCTATTTATTTAATTAATTTTAATCCATTTTACCTATTTCCCAAATTAATTAAATAAATTATATTTATTTAATTAATTTAATCTATTTTCCCCTCTAGTCAAAATTAATTAAAAAAACTTATTTATTTAATTAATTTATCCTCCCACATGATCCCTATCCAATAATTAATTAAATAGTTTTATTATTTAATTAATTATTTCCCATTTGTCCTCATCCTCATCCCCTTGCCACAAATAATAAATGAGAGGCACAAAAGTCAAACTAAGTTTTCATCTCAACCATCAATTTCATACTACATCTCCAAATCTCAACTATTCACATAAGAATATGCCCTAGAAGCCTCCATCCTTGCCCTAATGTTGTCTCATCAAATCCTAACCATCCATTGCACCTCTTAATCCTAGCCATCCATCTTATCACCTAAAAATCTATAAATCAAACATCAACCAAGCCATTTTCAAGTCTCCTCATTATACCAAGATTATGCTAGTTTAAATTGAGCAATCCACATACATTCAAGCAAGCATCTCAAAGAGCATAGCTAGTGGAGCTAGGGTGCACTCCATTCTCGCTCTATCAGAGGAGAAAGGATTATTTGATGTGAAAGGTTGTGTTTATTGCATTATCTTTTTGTATTTTCCTCTTATCATTTTCTTGTCTTCATTTTGGCACACCCGATGGGACCCATGTCCCTTGATCTAGCTTGCTTTTTACAGGTTTTGTTATCTTTTTATTGCAGGTTTATGCTCTTTTTGGACAAATTTTGGGGGTGACCTATTGCAGGGAGTATCCTACGGCAAAAAAGATCTCACAGTTGAGTCTGAGAGCCTAAAAGCCCTAGGATCCATATAAAATTCAACATATTTGGAAAGTAAAAAAATTAAAAAATTTTGAATTTTTTTTACTTACAAATCTGTATAGTATGGACCCGTTGTACGATGTTCCCCAAATAGTCTGCAGGATCTACGTATTTGTTATTGGGTTTTACATTAAGAAATCCACCAAAATCAGGCTTTATAGGAAAAATTAATTAATATTTTGATTTGACTTTATTTATCATTTAAATCAGGGGATTTTAAAGCTTTTGAAACCACAATACATATTTTTGATCTGTAGATATTATAAGGTTTTATCCACAGGTTCTTTATGTAATCTAATCATCAGTCTTTAACTGCAGGTTATTAATCATGGATTTCACCCTTTATATGCCAAGTCTTTGGTTTAGCCACGAGTCTCCGGAGCTTCATACTCATTTTTAAAATTCTTGCCCACATTGAATTAGGTGGCTGACATAACAGTCGGCCCTGGTCATATCAAAGACCAAGAGCCACCATTGGTCCTATGCCTGAACTCACCTCCTAGCCCCCTTTTGAAGCACTACAGTCATATTAGTGACCTCATAGTTTATCGCGTCATCTAGCCCCTCACAACCTGGTGAGTGGTCACTTTTGTGACCAAGACCTATCAGTTTTCACCTTTAACCCCTGGTCATATGAGTGACCAAGGGCTAGCACCCAATTCTAACTACAACCCTTAGCCACCAAAAGCAAACCGTGCTTGTGACCACTTTAGCACCTAACCATTAGCGGTCTACCTAACCGCCAGGGGTAGACCCCTTCCATTTGGCCTTATAAACTAGCTATTTTTTCACTTTCTCATAACTTGGGAAAATCGTATCAATTTTTTGCAAAATTATAGGTATTGGAAAATTGATTCGATGAACTTCATAGTGGTGTAGGCATATTCATTATATTTGATCAAAATAATTAAGTATAATTATTTGAAATCATTATTTTCTTGCAAATTTTAATCGCTTATATCTTTTGCGTATCAAATCAAAATTTAGCCAATTTTTTTTGAAATTGTATAGAAATCACAACGAATCTAGTGGTATAATCTAATCTTCTGTATGTTATCATCTATTTCTAATTTTGTAGATTTATTATTTTAAGCTAACACACTTGTTTATAGCTTTTTTGCTTGTCAAAGGTCAAATCTCTCAAACTACTAACAAGTTTGTTGTAGGTTCACTTGTCAAAGGCTTATCATTAAACCAACTTATGTTTTCTTTATTTGGTGAGCTTGGTTATGTCTTAAGGTGTGTGTATTCTTTTCCCTTGCATTGAAAGGCAATCTTGGGAATCAAAAACACCCTTTGAACACATTCTCTTTCACAACACACTTTGATTTCTAAGGGATAATTTATCTTGTTTGTGTGGATCAAGTGTGTGTGTGTATGCTCTCCCATCACATCACAAGGTCATATTGGGGATCAAAAATACCTTTTAATTTACTTTTATCACCTAAGATGTGTTAGTGTGTTTATTCTCTCTCCTTACACTTCATGCAAGCGTGGAGATCAAAAACACCTAACATCTACCTTTCCCTTTAGGAGGCCTACTTGGGGATTTCATCACCTCAAGGGATGACCTCAACCACATATTCTGATGAGGTATATAAAAGGGGGAGAGTGAAATTTATACCTCAATCTAGTCATCGTCATGTCTAGTGCAGCCTTGGGGCCCCTGGTGATTTAGGACACAAGGTGAAGGGATCTTCCAAGCCTTTTCTCTAGTCCCACACTTATAGATGAACTAATGTTCACATATTGAGCTCCACGTACCTTGTGTATATCGGGGATGCCCCTAGAGATCTTGTACAATTCTAGCTTAAGACCTTTCGACCATCATTTATTTTGGTACATTACTACTAGGGAGGAGAAGTGCTCACATGTACATCCATGTGTTGAGATAGAGCTAATATTGGTGAAGCCTTTGGTACTCCAAGATAATGGATTTCTCATTTACGCAGCTATCCCTAGCTATCCATCACAGGTATATTGTATTAATGGATTAATTTCCATTGTGAGTCCACAAGACTTGACACACCCACTTGAATAATCATAGGCTTGTTATTGTGATTGTTGTGTCTTCATTTGTCGAAACTTGTTCTATCCCATCAAATCCAAAATCACCTTCCTTTGAAAACTTGTGCATATTGTGTGTGAAATTTATTGTTTTCAAATTACCTAAGATCAAGCATCTAGCCACCCTCTTTAATCATATTCTAATCATCCACCTCACCCAAATCAACTTCATCCTAATCATTCCCTAATCACCCATCTTCTCCTAATTATCCCTTAATCCATTACCTACTTCATCCTTTATCCTGCCCACTTTATCCACAACATCATTCTCCATCCTAATCCTCATCCATTCTATCCACCTAAACTACTCCCTAATCATCATCATTATCCCTCATCAATTCCATATTTTAGCTTAATCAAACCTATCACCATTCCAATTACCCTAATCCTAATCTAATTTATTCCTAATCCATTACCATATCAATTTTATCCAAGACCCTAATCAATCCACTCACAACTCACCCTGCATACTTAAGCTTAATCCAATCAATTATCCATGATTGTCAAATCCATAATACATCTCTATCCATTATCCACCTAAGCCCAATTAAATTTCATCCCCCATCCAATTTTGTCCAAAATCCTAATCATAATTCTTCTAAATCATTATCCAAATCCTTCATCAAAGGGCCCTTAGCCTAATCCAAATCAACCCTTGTCAATCAATTGCCTTATCCATAATCTAATCCTAACCACTTCATTCTAATCCAATTTCATCCTATTCATAATCCAACCCCATCAACTACCAAAATCCAAATCAAATCAATCCATCCAAGTATCAAGTGTCATGCATCCTTAACCTCGATCAATCCAAATCAATCACCCATTTTTCCACTTTCCAATCCATATCCATCCAAAATCAAGTCTAATCTAGATATTTTATCCTTCATCTCTAACTTACATTTTGCTTGAGAACTTGTCTATCTCAATTAGTGTGTTAAGTTAACCCTTATCAAATTTGGACAAATTGTTGGCAAGAGACACTGTGTGGCTTCATCAGTGTTGTCATTGATGGCAACAAAGTCCATCCCACACATCCGTAGGACATGGTGTGTCTATACCGGAAGTTAGATTGAAGAGTATTTTGGTCCGGTGACCAAGAACAGAGCATGCAACAAGGTCTGACAGTCAGGTCTGGATCTCTCAGAGGAAGTATCTTAGTAAAGTGTTAACTTGGGGAAGACAAGAGGAGTACCATGACTAACAAATTCTAGAGATTGAACCTCTGGTGATGAAAGAGTGAAAAGATATACACCTAAGTGTTGGGTTCCTGTTTGGCAGAGTAGACTGAGGAAGAACTAACCGATAGAGCATCAGACCTTAATCCGGATGAGATATTGATGGTGATCAAGTTTCTTGAGGTATCATTCATGATTGGCCGACATGATTGATGACTTCTACAAGCATCTCCTTGATACGCATCACTTGGTAAGCAAGGATTTAGCCGACAGACCAGAGGTTGGGAAAATATTGAGTATTCTGGATGCTGACTAGAAAGTTATTGAAATCATTTGTGCGGATATATATACTAGATGGATTTCAATGAGAAAGTGTGTGTGTGGTGTATTGTGAAGTGCGAAGAAAAGCAAAGAGCAGTGTGGAAACAGTAATACAGGTCCGGTATGTGATAGGACAGCAGCACCAAAGAAGAGGAAGAATGAAGTGCAGTAGATCAGTATATTGAGCCTAACCGGAACTGAACCTAAGCATGTGTGGATGCTTCTCATCAGTTCAAGTATCTTGTTACTTTCTTTATAACCTGTAGACAGTGAGTCTCTTGTAGGTAGTGAGCCTCTTGTAGGCAGTGAGCCTCTTGTAGGTAGTGAGCCTCTTGTGAGCAGTGTGCTCAGGTATTGAGCCCTAATTGGCAAGTGCCATTTTGTACTTCTATTCTTTTAATAGAGAATACAATCTTGGGTTAGTCACCCCATGGTTTTTGCCTTAATAGAGTTTTCCACGTCAAAATCATTGTGTTATGTGTATTGATTTTGTTTATGCTTTCATGGTTATGGATGCTTATTTGTTTTGATGCTGCACTAGTTGTTAAAGAAGAACAGAAAGTTAAACTAATTAAGATAACTGATTCACCCCCCCTCTCAATTATCAACACAAATTAGCTTAGGAATTTGTCTATCCTGAGTTAGTGAACTCCATATCCCTATCTAATTTTTCTTGGGCTCTTGTATACCCCAAGTAAGAAAGGAAAATCCCTATCCAATTTTGCTTGGGCTCTTGTCTACTCCAAGTAAGAAAGGAAAATCCTTATCCTATCATTTCTTAGGCTCTTGTCTACCCTAAATAATAAAAGGATATAATCCTTATCATCCTTTAATCACAAAATATTTAGACTTACTTGAAGCATCGCTATCTCATTTTCAACCTTAGTCCACAAATCCAAAATTTAAATCACTATCCCAAAAGTCCATCCAAAATCCAAGTCATCAAGCCATGACTCCATACATGAACATGCAAGCACCTAATGATCAAGCATGGGCTAGCACAAGCTATGTCCCTATACCTAATTGCATACCTTGTGGTCATCCTTACACTACCCTTTACAACGGAAATCCATTCTATCTTCCATTTACATATCCACCTTCCAATCCATTAATCCCTATAGTCCACCCATCACAATATCCCTCAAACCCTCCTAATCATAATTCGTTAGTCCACATACCTTCCAATCCATCAACCCCTTCCATCTGTCCATCACATTATTCCTCCAACCCTTCATTAAGGAAGCCCATCGAAATAGCCTTATAGAAATTAGTCCAAGCAAACCTCATTAAACTCCCTAAAGTAAAACAATATGAGGAGAACCCATTCAAACCCTCTTGGTTCAAAGAACATGAATTTTGTGAATACCATGGGGTAAAAGGCCATAAAACATCCAATTGCATAAAACTTAAGAAGTGCATCCAAGATCTCATCAATCGTGGTGAGATTGTGATTGAGGATCTCTCCACCAGCTCCTAATATCTACCCAAATTATCCTTTTTGAATGTTCTCCAAGGACTCCTAGCTAAGGAAACTAAATGAAAACCCAAAAAAAATTGTGGATTTATCTCACCCCACTTCCCCGAAACCATCCAAATGTGTTATTAACAAAGTCATCATGGGCACCTAGCACCCTTCAAAACCACTCCATCTGCCCCATCCTTCTTTATATCTAAAAACCTATCCCAAACATCTCCCATTCCTCCATCCACCTCATTAGAGGAGTCTATCCAAATGTCAAAAGAAACTAAACACTCCTCCCCATTGCACCATCCATACAAATCTAGTTATGTCAAGAGCCTAGTCCAAAGAATGTGGAAACATAACCCCCCATCCTAATCAAGATCTAAACATCCCATCTAATCCCATCCCTGATCCCCTCCATCTTATAATCAACCTATCCACACTAATCCCATCCCCGATCCTCTACCATCATATGATCAACCTATCCACACTGATCCCATCCCCAACCCAACACCATCTCCTACTAAACTCCCATCATCCCCTATTGATTATTCACCATATCCTATCAATCCCTCACCATCTCCTATTGATCCCTCATTATCTCCCATTGATCCTTCACCATCTCTTATCAACCCTATCCCAAATCCATCATCATATTCTCTTGGACCCAACACCCTCATCCATGGTGGTTGTCTCATATAGGAGAGGAACAACTCTTATCCACCACCCATCCTCCCCCATCTAATTTAGGACTCACATCTTGTTTCCAAAATAATAAACATCTCATCACACACGACATGCTCCAAAACATGAATTATCAAGGAAAAGGCTTAGGCATCCACAAACAAGGAATATTGGATCCCATCCATGTCAAAACCCATCCACGATCACATGGCCTTGGCTATATATCCCAAGGACAAAAATCCAAACAAGTTGGTACCACCCGCACACATCGCAAGGCATCTTCTTCCAATTTCACACCCTGTGCACCTCATCGCACTCCCAAATCATACACCACTATTCCTCCTCCAAATTATTTCATCCATCAATCCAAACATCCTACCATCCTTAAATCAACTCTTCCTCCACTCCTCCCAACTCCTAATATCCCCATCCTTAAAACCCCTCATCGCACCTCTAAATCATATGCCGCCATCCCTCCTCTATCATCATACAAATCCAAAAAGCATGTGACCACACATCCCCCATCTTATCCCATCCATAAATATACATGTCCTTCAATCCCTAAATCCACTCTTCCTCCACTCCTCCCAGCTCCTAACATCCCCATCCTTAAATCCCCTAATCCCCCATCCTCAACACCCTCGTCCACAAATTTTGTATCCCTAAATCCCTATCCCTCTAAATCCATAATCATGACCAATGAATGTACACATCACCTAAATATGAAGCCATCATCAAACCTATTGGATTCAAAAATAATCATTTGGATGCCTCCCCACATAAAGCGCAAACTCCACAAAATTCTCGATATTATCCTGTTGTAGGGCATCGATACACAAAGTCAAATAAAAACCCAAAAGGCTACCAATGCCCACATCCCCAAAGTCAAAAACAAAAATGTTGTGGGTCCCCAAGCAAAAGGCATTAAATCCAAGTGCGCATCCAAATTTCTAAAAAACCTGCTCCCCATCAATAAATTCAAAAAATCCTAAGTCCATTTAGGTTCCCAAATCCCCAAATCGGTGATCCCAAACCCCCCATCTTGATCCCATCATCAAAAATCCATAACTCCTCATCACAAATATAAGCTTCAAACTCCACCACGGTATGTGCAAACATTGTTCTTGGTTTCCCTCTACCCCATGACATTCCCACATACCTCCATCCCCCCATCTTATATCCCCTATCCCGCATATCTCCCCCATCACATCCCTATGGTCCATACTTTCCCACATACCTTTCATCCATCATCCATTTATCCATCCATCTATATCCATCTATCCATCTTCCATCCATCCATTTATCCATCCCCTCTTCTACCAACATCAATGCACATAATAGCACTTGACATTGTCCATGTGAGACAGACATCTAAAATGGGACACTATCACCTTTCTATGGAAACAGATGCTTGAGTCCCCACTCTCTCTCTAAATCCCTCCATTCATATCCACCTATCCCAATATCCATCAAAAATTCTAAAAAAAAATCAAAAAAATCATTCGTCCAATGGTGAAAACCACTTCTCTTGGCACCTTGGGCAACTACCATGATGAAAACCCCTCACAGGCATCATGCATAATCCCTCCACCCATTTGAACTATACACTTAGGGGGAAATCCTATTTATTCTATCATCATCTTATCCACTACATCTCACCTATCCTATCATCTCCCATCCATATCTACCCTATCGTCTCCAACCCATCCTATCCACTATATCTTCCTCCTTATCCTATCATCATTCCATATTCCCTTCCTACTTTTGATCTTGATAAGGATAGGGGAAAAATATCTAAAACATGCTTTGGTCACCTCTTAGCATACATCCATTTCCAATCATATCCTCCAAACATCCATCTAATCCCATCATCCCAATGCCTCAATGACACATCTAGAGTCTAGCATCTTATTCCTATGTGACGTAATCCTTGGAGATCACATACAAATTCCCTCCATCCATCTATCCTCAATCCTCCATCTATAATATATCCTACATCCATCCTTTCCTTCCACCCATTATCGCTATCCATTATCCCCTTATCACTAATCCTTCATGTATACCCCATCCACTATCCATTATCCCCTTAATCATCTTGTCATTATACTCCCACAAATCTATTATCGATAAACTTGGATTTCCCTTATCATTAGTATCTAGCTAAAGTCTACCTACATGCACACCAATGTAATCCCTCTCAGCAATCCAAATCCCCCCAAATATCCCAATCCCCCAAAAAACACCCAAACATTGTGAGAAGATCCTAATCAATGTGCACCTTGAGCCAAGCAATCTACGCAAACTCATCCAAATGCATTCATGGTCTTATTCCTAGCCTTGCTGCAAGCCTGGATCAAACATGCATCATTATCATTAGGATATATCATTCTCAATCCTAGTGCTGATCTCAGTCCAACAACACTATCCTTATCCAAACAATCAATCAACCCATCAACCCATCAATATTGGCTTTTTAGCTTGACTAGGGACATCATCATTTTTTTCTTTGTATCTTTTTGTGCATGCGTGCTTGCTTGTGTGTGTGCATTATCATTTTTATCTTGCATCTGTATTAGTCCTTATAACCTACCTTCCACAACGATATCATGGTCTTGTTGGCAAGAGACACTGTGTGGCTTCATTATTGTTGTCATTGATGGAAACAAAGTTTATCCCACACATCTGCAGCACATAATAGGTCTTTACCAGAAGTTAGACTGAAGAGTGTTTTGGTCTGGTGAGCAAGAACAAAGCATGCAGCAAGGTCTAACAATCAGGTCCAAATCTCTCAGAGGATGTATCTCAGCAAAGTGTGGACTTGCAAAAGTCAAGAGGAGTACCATGACTGCTACATTCCAGAGATTGAGCCTCCGGTGATGAAAGAGTGAAAAGATATGAGCATCTAAGTGTTGGGTTCTTGACAGGCAAAGTAGACTGAGAACTCTGCCTGTCAAGAACCAACCGACAGAGCATCAGATCTTAATCTAGATGAGAAATTAATGGTGATAAAGCTTTGTGAGGGATCATTCTTGATTGGCTGACATGATTGATGATTTCTATATCTATATCCTTGATACGCATCACTTGGTAAGCTTGGATTTAGCTGACAGATCAGTGTTGTGGGAAAATCTTGAGTATTCTGGATGCTGACTACAAAAATGTTGAGATTCTTGATGCGGATATATATACCATATGGATTTCAATATGAAGGTGTGTGTGGTGTGATAGAGTGTGTGAAGAAAAGCAGAGAGAAGTGTGGAAGCAGCTATACAAGTCCGGTATGTGACAGAATAGCAGCACTAAGCAAAGGAAGAATGAAGTGCAGCAGATCAGTACATTGAGCCTAACCGGAACTGAACCTCAGCATATGTGGATGCCTCTAATGAGTTCAAACACCTAGCTACATTCTATATACCTTGTAGACAGTGAGTCTCTTGTAGGCAGTGAGCCTGTGAGCAGTGTGCTCAGGCAGTGAGCCCTAATTGGCAAGTGCCATTTTGTACTTCTTATTCTTTTAACAGAGAATACAATCTTGGGTTAGTCACCCCGTGATTTTTCCCTTAACAAGGTTTTCCACATCAAAATCATTTTGTTATGTGTATTGATTTTATTTCTGCTTTCATGGTTATGCATGCTTATATGTTTTGATGCTACACTAATTGTTAAAGAAGAACAGAAAGTTAAATTATTTAAGATAATTGATTCACCCCCCCTCTCAGTTATCTACCTTGTTTTCAATAGGTCTTCCATATCATGGTGCTATATGATATAGGGTTGCTTGTAACCATATTAGGTTGTCTCATCACAAAATCCACCAAGTTTGTCAAACACCTTGTGTTGTGCTGGGGAATCCATCTATACACATGGGACACCTTATCACCCTAGTTCTTTATACCTTGGTGCATAATACCCTTTCTATATTAAATCAAGGATTGCTCTTTATATACCATCATAATCTAATCATATCACCTATCTATCTTTGTCTCCCACATTCATCCCTCATTTTTTCCAATCTCCCCAACCCATACCCTAGGAAATTCTATTTTCTTCATCTAACCCATTCTAGTCTCCCAATCTAATAATACTTGGACCTCTACATCCATTTCGAGAGCACACCCATGTTCTTCAAACTTGCCCATCCTCTCGAGTGGGCATCACCTCTCCTTGTCACCCTCGCTTCAAGTGACTGGGGCATCACCATCTATAATCCAACCATATTCTTCTAAACTAAAGTCTTCTTCTATCCAACCTAATACTATGCTTTAAACTTCTTTTAAATGGTGTTACTTCACAACACCATCTCAAAGAGGGGCAAAATGTAGACACCTGAAATTGACCAAATCCTAACAATACCTCCAACATCGCTTTCAACACCCACCTAAAACTACTTAATTAAATAAAATCATATTTATTTGATTAAGGTTATCCTATTTCTAAAATTAATTAAATAAATTATATTTATTTAATTAACTAATCCATTTTCCTCTTTAACCAAATTAATTAAATAAATTTTATTTAATTAATTAATTTCCCACATCATCACTCTTCTCCAATAATTAATTAAATAATCATATTATTTAATTAATTATTGAGAGTCACATGACTTGCACAAAAGTCAAACTAGCTTTTCATCTCCACCACTCATCTCATATTACATCTCTCAATCTTAGCCATTCATATAAATAATGCCCTAGAAGCTTTTATCCTCCACCTTTTAATCTCAACCATCCATTGCACCTCTTAATCTTAGCCCTCAATTCCTCATTATCAAAAATCTATAAATCAAATATCTCTATGGGTGTCCCTAATATACGCAAGGTATGTGGGGCTCAATCTTTGAACACTAGTCCGTCTACAAGCGTGGGACCAGAGAAAAGTCTTGGATGATACCTTCACCTTGTGTCTTGAATCACCAGTGGCCCCAAGGCTATGCTATACATGATGATGACTAGATTGAGGATAGATTTCATTCCCCCCCTTTGATATACCTCGTCAGAACATGTGGTTGAGGTTGTCCCTTGAGGTAATGAAATCCCCAAGAAAGCCTCCTAAAGGGAAAGGTAGATGTTAGGTGTTTTTGATCTCCAAGCTTGCATGAAGTGCAAAGAGAGAGCATACACACACTACACACCTTAGGTGACAAAAGTGAATTAAGAGGTGTTTTTGATCCCCAAGATCACCTTGCGGTGTGAGGGGAGAGTATACACACACACACACACTTGATCCACACAAGCCAGATTAATTATCCCATACAAATCAAGGTGTGTTGTGAAAGAGAATATACTCAAAGGTGTTTTTGATTCCTAAGATCACCTTTCAACACAAGGGAAGAGCATACACACACCTTAAGACACAACCATGCTCACCAAACAAAGAAAACACAAGTTGGTTTAATGATAAACATTTGACAAGCGAACCTGTAGCAAACTTGCTAGTAGTTTGAGAGATTTCACCTTTGACAAGCAAAAAAATCTACAAACAAGTGTGTTAGATTAAAATGATAAATTTACAAAATTATAAATAGATGATAAGATACAACATACTAGATTATGCCACCAGATTCCTTGTGATTTCTATACAATTTCAAAAAAAATCATTGAATTTCGATTTGATATGCAAAAGATATAAGCAATTAATATTTACAAGAAAATAATGATTTCAAATAATTATACCTGATTATTTTGATCAAATCTGATGAAAATGCCTACACCTCTACAAATTTCATTGAATCATCTTTCCAATGCCTATAATTTTATAAAAATTTGATACGATTTGTCCAAGTTATGAGAAAATGAAAACAAATGGTTCGTTTCGTTTATAAGGCCAAATGGAAGGAGGTCTACCCCTAGTGGTTAGGCAGACTACTAATGGTTAGGTGCTAAAGTGGTCACAAGGACATTTGGCTTCTGGCAACTAAGGGTTGTAGTTAGAACTAGGAATAGCCCCTGGTCGCTCATATGACTAGCAGTCAGGGGTGAAAGTCAATAGGTCTTGGTCACAAAAGTGACCACTCGCCAGGCCGCAGGGGGCTAGATGATGCAATAAACTGTGAGGTCACTAATGTTACCATAGTGCTCTGAAAGGAGGCTAGGAGGTGAGTTCAGGGGCAAGACCAGTGGTGGCTCTTGGTCTCTGATATGACCAAGGCCGACTGTTATGTCGCCCACCCGATCCGATGTGGGCGGGAATTTTGAAAATGAGTATGAAGCTCTAGAGACCCATGGCTAAACCAAATACTTTGCGTATAAAGGGTGAAACTCGTGATTAATAACCTACAGTTAAAGACTAATAATTAGATTACGTAGAGAACCTACGGATAAAACCTGCTAATATCTGCGGATCAAAAACATGTATTATGGTTTCAAAAGCTTTAAAATCTCTTGATTTAAATGACAAACAAAGTTGGATTAAAATATTAATCAATTTTTCCTATAAAGCCCAATTTTGGTGGATTTCTTAATATAAAACCCGAGAATGAATATGCAGATCCTGCAGACTATCTAGGAAGCATTGTACTATGAGTAGAATTTTTTTTTTTAATCAGTTTTTTTACCTTCCAAATATGTTGAATTTTATTTGAATACTAGAGTTTTTGGGCCTCTTGGACTCAACCGTGAGATTTTTTTGTCGTAGGATACTCCCTACAATAGGTCACCCCCAAAATTTGTCCAAAAGAGCATAAATCTGCAACAAAAAGCTAACAATACCTGTAAAAAGGAAGCTAGATCAAGGGACATGGGTCCCATTGGGCATGCCAAAATGAAGACAAGAAAATGATAAGAGTAAAATACACAAAGATAATGCAATAAACACAACCTTTCACCTGAAAACATCCTTTCTCCTCTGATAGAGTGGGAAAGGAGTGCACCTTAGCTCCACTAGCTATGCTCTTTGAGATGCTTGCTTGAATGTATGTAGATTTCTCAATTTAAACCAACATAATCTTGGTATAATGAGGAGAGTTGAAAATGGATTTGTTGATGTTTGATTATAGATTTATGGGCGATAGGATGGATGGGTAGGATTAAGAGGTGCAATGGATGGTTAGGATTTGATAAGACAACGCTAGGGAAAGGATGGAGGCTTCTAGGGCATATCCTTATGTGAACGGTTGAGATTTGGAGATGTAGTATGAAATGGATGGTTGAGATGAAAACTTAGTTTGACTTTTGTGCCTCTCATTTATTATTTATGGCAAGGGGATGAGGATGAGGACAAATGGGAAATAATTAATCAAATAATAAAACTATTTAATTAATTATTGGATAGGGATGATGTGGGAAGATAAATTAATTAAATAAATAAGATTTATTTAATTAATTTTGACTAGAGGGCAAAATGGATTAAATTAATTAAATAAATATAATTTATTTAATTAATTTGGGAAATAGATAGAATGGATTAAAATTAACTAAATAAATAGATATAATTTATTTAATTAATTGGCTAATGGAAGGGAAATGATAAAGGGGACTCCTAGGATGAATGATATCAAAAGGTGTCGAACGTGGAGTTAGGAGGTATTATAAGATGGATATCTAGGTGATCTAAGGATATGGTCAATTTCAAGTGGCCACATATAACATAAACATCATTATACAAGAAAAGTATATACATTATAAACCAAATCATCATCTAATGAAGACTCTTTAACTACATCATGAGAAGATAAATAAAGAGGATCAATCAACAACATCATCAATATTCACCACACTAGGTACATACCAAGTCATAAGAACAAATTGTATTGACATGCGATCATCAAGTATAGATAAGTACATCAAAATACTTGTCAATATTTAAAATATTATAAAGTAAATCAATACATAAGTACATAAAAATATTGTCAAAATATAAATCAAACCATATCAAATGGTTCAAATCTCTTATTAATTACATGCAGTATTTTCCCATGATCTTCTATATCTAATCTCCACTTATGATGACCACATGCATGTTGCACACTACGAAGGATGATGTCAATAGAAACTACTAGGTGACTATAATGATACACCTTATGGTGAGGTTCGTAATCAAAAACATGGGTCCTATTTTGAACAATTTTACCTCTCTCAAATATGTTCCTTGCAAGACAACTAAACATGTGGGAAACATTGTACCATCACTTTATTTTAGTTGTATTAGCTTCATTCTTGCATTTTCATAGCACAATAAATAGTAATTCACATTTTCCAAATTTCTAACTTCCTTAATTACTAAAAAAACGTCTCCTAACACATGTACAAAGAGAAATATAATAAGCATATATACACATGTATATATATTTTTTCATAACATCAAGTATAACAATGCTCAAACCTTTTCTAACCAATCTCAAAATGTGGCATAATCAATTGAAATTATAGGAATATCTTCAAATTTTTCATATTTATCTTGTCCATTGTGTCATTCATAATGAGATGTACTGTTATCCATTCACCTACATAGCCACAAGCTTGGTTCATGCATCTTTTATATATGGTCCTAACATGCATTCGGTACAAAAACATGAGTAGTCCCTCATACAAAGTATCTAATTTTATTGATTTGTACTCATCACATAATGGATTTACCTAGTCCTATTTGTCCTTTGACAACCATGTGTCATTCTTCAATCTACCCTACAAAAACCAAATCAATTAACTTTAAGTATAAACTTTAAAAACACTTTTTGGTATACAATTTTAATTTTAATAAATAAATGCAACTTTATTGTGTACCTGTAATCTCCCAAAAGACTATATATGGAGGTGGGTTCCCCCTTGAAGTGTGCACATCACATGTGAAATGCTTCTAACACCATTGAACAATGACATATGCATCATTCAAATGATCTCCCTCATGATAGATTTGTTTTTTCCTAAGTGCACATTTAAAGCAAACCCCTACACTATTATGTTCACCCTTCCCATGACCACTCTCAAAAAACTCCAAATATGAGGCTTATGCATACATCAATCAAATCAATAAAGTGCAAAAAAATGTCATGACGATTTGAATTGTGAGGCACAACCATCTAACCGAACACAATGTTTTTCCATTCTTACACCCTTTTCACCAAGAAACAAAAATAATTGAAAGAAGTGTTGCACGAAGTGTGTGTCATGCTCTTTATCATCACTAATATAAAAGTGACATTCTTTCTTGATGACTCATTGGAGATAATTTCTCGCAATCCCATCCAAGTACATGTGTGCATGCTAATAACACACATACCATGATAGTCACCTGCTTCATTTTATAGTATTATGTTTGAATCTCCTTTTGATGGATAAATGAGTAATTCTCTACAAATTCAACCACTAATAAGATTGTTCTAGGAGAAAAAGTATCCTTTAGTGTATTAAAATAATTTTGTTACTAGTGGAACCCCCCCATAATTTCCTTGCTCTCAAGTTTAAAACCCCTGCAAATGGCTAAGTGTATACATAAAAAGATTAATCCCCAAACCCTTAAGCCTTTGTGTTTGTATGTGTTGTATTTTCAACTTGACTTGGTATGGGTGGTCACCCCCTTTTTAAGTTACAACTTCATGTCTTGTGTCTTGTTTGAAACTGGCCCCTTAGGCCTAGTAATCGGCTCCTCTCGTGCGCGCAAATATTTCCTATGTCTGAGTGCTAAGTCTTTAAAGATAGATCAATGGTTGTTGTGGCATTGCGGGCTCCAAATCTATTAGATCAATCAAAGCCATGTCAATGTGCCAACTATTGATTCCAAGCTAGCGGGCCTGAAGTCTTATCAGTTAAGTTCCCTGCTACGCACTCACTCCTTATTAGATCGCAGCAAAGTGCTGTGAAAAGATTAAAGAATATTCCTTATGTTTTTGCGATGGTGTGCCATGTGGAAGGCAGGACCCGGTCCTATCTTAGCAAGCTAAAGCTAGCACCTAGCGCATGAGCACAAGGGTGGTGGTGTGGGTCCCTTTTGGGCCTGCGTTGTCGTGATGAGTTGACATGTGGATCCAAGGTTGAAAGTCTCTGTTGAATTGGTGAAATTCGATTGGTCCATGCTATTCCAAAGCGTGTGAATTGCTTTTCAAGGGTGTAATTTCAAATATGAACCGTAGATTCTCCCATGGAATGATAACATCGATGGTGGAGATTCAAACATGAAGAATAGCTAGTTCCTAGCTTGTTGGCCGACTCACGCTTGTAGTAATAGCAATTTGATGGGAAACCAGCCAAAATATTACTTGTTTTGTGAAATAAATAGATCAATCTAATTGTTGGAATGAGTACATTCATTTGCAATCAAAAATCTTGTGAGAATTGAGCACTACACAACATCAATTGAAGAAATAGGGTTTCTAGCTGCGACACTCCTGTAAGTACAAAACTATTCATTTTGCAATCAATTTGCACAGATTGCTTGAAATTGTTTGTAGAATTTGAATTTCTTGAGCAACTGAAGCCAATTATATAGTTAGTCTATTTTTTGAGAAACCCTAGCCTACAATTCAAGCCCTAAACATACAGAATGGCTGGTCCATCTGACACCAAGAGGGGATTTGAGTAGGATTTGCTCTCTCAATGCCTTGGCTCATCTAAGAGGGCTATCAGCCTTGCTGGAAGAAATAAGGATGAAAAACTTGTAGACTAGGGATGCAGTTGTTCCCCTGTCTGGGTGGTCTTTGTTTGAATGGTGGTATAGAAAGAGAGGAGAAAGGTCACCATTGAGAAATGGTTGGTGCCTTGATATGGGGAAGGTTGTGGTGCCCAATGTGTTCATTGACACAGAATTTGTCAAATTGGTAGCTAGCAGGTATGATGCCAACACAAGGAGAGTGTTGTCAGCAAGTGGCAATTATGTCATAGCATTCACAAAATCATACATTACAGAGGTATTTGGTCTGAATAGGGCTATAAACAAGGCCATAGATTTTGACAAATTTAGATGAGTATATGAGACACACAAAGCAGTTTACAGGTCTGTCAGGGTCCCAAGTCATAGGGTGAAGACTTTTGGTGGCAGAGGAATGGGAGTTTTTGAGAAGGAGCCACTTAGCATCAAACCTTTTGAGAAACACTTCATCAAAACTTACTATTCATTGTATTATATCACTAGTGAAGATGCAGAAGAAAAGATCCCTGTGCACTTGATGTTTATGGCTATTGACATTCAAGATGACATTGTGAATGGAGAGTTTGATTTTGCTTCCTTATTGGTAGACAAAATGCACAAACAGATGATAGCCCTTAAGGCTAATCAAAAATTGGAATTTAAATGGTACTCACTTATGTGCCATATGTTTTTATATGCTAGTAGGGAAGTATGGGAGAAGACTCTGCAGGTAAGAAGATTTGATGACAATAAAAATCTCTTGTCAGTTTAGTGATGGTCTTATCTATGGGATATGGATTGTGAGAATTTAGATTTCGTCATTTTCCAAAAGTTCTTTGTCAGGAAAATGATGGCCTATCTAGGTGAACATAGGGAAAGAATACCAAAGGAAATACAAGATTTTCTCAGGCCTTATGAGAGAACTCTAAGGTTGGGAGTGATGCATAACTGGGGAGATTGGTTTTTGAACCAATATTCTACATATTTTAGAGTTTATGGATTCACCTTGAGACCTCATTTGTTGGTCGTGTACGTTTCAAAGAGATTGACCTATCTGGAGATCATCTGGCAGTTGAATGAAGTGGATAAGTTTCACCTCAGGGATCATAAGAAAGGCTCACTTTTTCCTATTGTTTTGAAATGGTCAGACTTCCAAGTGGAAAAAAAGGAAGGTTTGGATCAAATTTATCCTTTGCTCAATAATTTTAGATTACATTTTCTACTGTTAGACCAAAATTTGACCCTAAAGGATTCATCAATTCAGTTAGATTGAGTGTAAGAAAGTCTACATTCCCTCATGATATGAATTTAGTTGAGGATGTAATAAGAAACTCCCTAACATATGAAGAGGTAGAGAATAAAAATGAAACATGGAAGAGAATTGTCAAGGGAGAGAATGAGAAGATAAAAAAGGATCCTTCATTTCTTGGTTCCTATGTTGAAGAGAAAGACAGAATTGTTAGAATCAGGAAGATGCTAGAAAATGTAGACCAACTGATGATTCTTGAGGAGCAGAGACCTCCTATAGTACAGAGAGATCCTGGTGTAAGGATAAGGCCCTATGTTAGAGAAAGAAGTGAATATACTGAGGAGGAAGCATCCCAAGATATTAAGGAGGTAGATAGTCAATAGGTTAAGAGGCAAAAGACCTCCGAGGACAAAATATCCTCCCAAGACAAAGGAAAAGCCCTTATGGAAATTATTGATGTTGAAGATACTCCAGGAGAAGTGGGAGATGTAGAGGTAGATGTTGAGGAATAAATTGGTATGACAGTGCCACCCATGCCACAAAATAGAACTATTGATTATTTTAAGGTTTCTAATGATGAAATTGGAGACATAAGGGCATTGGCTTGCCAAACATTTTTGCAAGATGATGAATTTGTGAAAACTCAAGAATTCAAAGATTTTGTATTGAGAAGAAAATAAGTTGCCTATTAGAATAGGCTAGAGGAGGAAAGAAGAAGATTTGATCCATTTGAAGAGAAGGATTTAGCCACTAAAGTATTGTCAGAGTTTGATTTGAAGCTTGACAACATCACTCCTGAATAGGGAAAACAGATGGTGATGGAGAGTGGAATGTTGTTATTGCCAAATTGGAGTTTGGCAAATGCGTTAGCCTTTGAGACCATAAGGAAGTAGAATGAAGTAGTCTTCTCTACTGAGGAGCGAGTAGAGGAAATTTTTGGATGTGGTTTCAATTCATCTTTTGAAACATTATCTATTTGGACCCTGGCACCCAACACAAGTAAACCAAATGTGGTTGAGAGCATTGATCAGCTTAGGGGTAACCTAATTGTGAAGAGAGTTGCTGACACACCAGCACCATATGCAGCAGCCTTGGCAGTTGACACAACCATGTTTAGTTAGGCTATAGTCCTAAAGTTTCAAAAGGACTTCAATGAGTTGTAGAAGAGATATATAGATGATCTAGTGAAGTTGAGAGCTTTGGAAGAAAAAGAGTTGGTGTATTCTAGAAGCCCTGTGCCTATCATTTCAAGTCCATCAAGTGAAGCTTTTCCATCAAATAGGGATACCTTTCTTGTAGAGATTGCATAATTGAAAGGATCGGTTGAGGCTTTAAAGGGAGATAGAATGCAGGCATACATCAAAATTGTATTTGATATAGTTAACCATCAGTTAATTAAGATCAATGGGAAAGTAGATGATGCATACAAGGGGACTGTAGACTTGAACCAGGATTTAGTCAAGCATGAGCAAAATTCATCTAGTTTGCAGGAGATTATGAATAAGTGGATGCCAAGGAATTCCACAATAAAGTAGATGGTCAAAGCAACCAAGTTTGATCCAAACAAGCTCCCTAGACTACAAGGTGTATCAGAAACCATGGGAATTTTGCATGATGTTGCCTCTTACATGATGAAATTAGAGAAGCAATTGAAGGAGAAGGTGACATCCATTGATCAGATGAAGATGAAGGTATTGCCCAATTTCAAAGATGATTAGGGTCAAGCCAAAATATTGGACCAGTGGAAAGCAAAGTTTATAGTTGTGGGCTCTAAGGTGATTGTGTTGGTATGTGTTGATGGTGAGTTGCAAACAAGTTCTTTGAATTCAATTTTGGATGAGCTTATTTCATTGGAGAAGCTCTGTGATAGTATTGGCAAAGAATCAAAGGCAATTTTGGATGCCCAGTACATCAGTCACAATGATAAGGTGGTTAAGGTTTTAGAATACCAATGGCTAGAAGATAATGAGTATGGAGCTTGGGAGGAGAAGTATGAAGGTGATTGATGCTTCAGTTAGTTTTCAATCGATCATCAGTTTTCAAGGATGACCTATTTTTGGCAATTTTCAAGTGGTACTACGTCTTTGGCCTATGCAAATAGATCAAAACATCATCATTGGAGGATTATGTTGGAAAACATGTGATTGTAACTGAATTGTAATATCAAGTATTGAATTAGCACAAGCTCTGAAACTATTTTTGTGATGTAATTACCAAATTTTCTAAAAGTAGTTATAGGAGGCTTAGCCGACATACTTTTTGTACTTTTCCTATATAAGGGGAATTCATACTATGCTCTGTATCTAGAATCAATCTAGAAGTAGTATCAGCAAGAAGAGAATACTCTAAAAATCAATTGTAAATCCTTGTGATTTTGACTGATTCCAATAAGAAAGGAGTACTTATGGATTGCAGGTCATATTTTTGCATGTGAGATCATTTGTCTTCTGCATGGCAATTTTCTATTCAGATTAAATTATATGAGAAACACTTTATATGTGTGTTATTTGTGATTGTCTCCTTGGATATGAATTCTTTTCTTTTGAGTGAAGTTGCTAAGGGTTCCTGAACTCATCAATATACATTTGCTATATTGTATGTCTAATTTGTTGCATCTATTCAAGGAATGGATTAAATTGCTTTAGATCATATATGAGGGGAAGTGTGTTGTATAAATGGATTAGTGAAGAAGAATCATAGATAATACTCTTTCTTGGACTCATTGTTACAAGGCAGTAGTGATTTTGTTTACCCTCTGAATGTGAAGTTTTGTTGTCATGGAAAAAGCTATTGCATGTAGGGTTTGACTCTGTTACCCTAAATAGGCACCGATCTGAGGATATCTCTCAAGTTTAAGCACCTAAAAACACAAAAAATCAAGAAGATAAAACATTTTCCTTTTGTTTTGTATAATGTGTTCAAGTTGTTCCATGTTCTCAGAGTTTTAAAATAGATATATGTTGAGGATTTAGCTAATCTAAAATAGGATCTTTCAGACCTCAATACAAAAGTGAGAACAATCTGCTTAACCAATATCTCATTATACTTAAGAGAAACTTTTCAGATAATTTCATAAGGAAATACCCTCTAGGTCTAGCAAAGCCTAAAGTGCAGAGAAGAACAAGCAATTGTCTCATGTTCGTTGGCCACTGATCTAAGAATCCTGAGCATTAAGGGTAGCTACCTTATAGGGATAATTAGGCAATTAGTTGGGAAAACCAATAGTTACTACTTTTTCAAAATAACTATGTTGTATGTATTGGACTATTAGTTTTTTGAAACTTTAAATAAATGTTCCAAGAGGTAGTTCCTCTTCCACATAATCTTGTCTTTGACTAGATGTACTTGTAGTGACCATATTTTCCATGTCAATGTCTTCCTCCCTCAATGGAAATTTTTCTAAATTTCCACATGTTTCACAAAGTTATCTTATGCATTTAATTGGACTATCCACATCATCCTTAGTTTTATCACACATAATGGAGGATATGTATTCACCAACCCATCTAGGAGGTACATGTTCTAATTCATCCCCATTGAGCATACTCTTACCCTCTCCAACAACATCATGTTCATCCTCTGTATAAATCTATTCTACTAAGGAGTGTATGGATTTGTTTTATCCCTTTCAATACTATTCTCTTTACAAAATTTGTCAAATTCCACTAAACAAAATTATCCATTGTTATTAGTTCTAAACACCTTGATCTATTTACTAGTTTGGTTCTCCATGAGAGGTGTAAATTACCTGACCCAATTAAACACCTTAGATTTGCTTCTAATAAAGTAGACCCAAGACCTTCTAGAGAAATCATCAATAAAAGAAACATAATACAAGGATTTTGATAGTGAAGGTACATCTACTTGACCAAAAAAGTCAAATCGAGTAAAACTAAACATGATTATGTTTTTCTTATATATAATGTTCACAAAAATCAAATTCAAGATAACAATCAACGAGCCCCTCTATTAAATTTTAAAATTTTCAAGGTCCTTAGACTTTCTCACCAATACAGCTTATGTGTTGGTGCTATAACATTGTCTTCTCAATAAGTAACTTTCTCTTTGAGGTAAGAGCACTCTTAGGTACCTAAAATGGATGACCAGTTAAAATAGATACAGTAAATCTCTTCACTACAGGTTTTGATGTCAAAGGTGTAGATTTATCAAATATCTTCATCGCATGTATAGAAGAATTATTGCACTAGACACAAGTTCTAGCATCACATTAAAAGAGAATACCAACTCAAACCCATTTATGAGCATAGCTTCTCAAACCATCTTACACCCTCCATTTCCATAGACAAATGCACTCCCACATTGATGAGCCCCAGAACTATCTTTATTTAATACTCTTTATCTCTTGCTTTAACCTACATTTCATATAAGACTACACTCTTTTAATATCCTTTTTACTAAATACTCCTATAAAGCACAAAGTTTAATATGTACTTTATTTATTGGATGATTGTATATTTAAAATTAGTTATTTTTAGGATAATGTAACATCTTTTGTTTTAGTTGTGATAATTGTTATGCTCCTAAGTTGTTTTAATGCAACAAGGTTTTCCAGTTATCCCTATTCATCACTTTCTTGCAGGTGATCTACAACCTTGGCTAGAGTAAGCAGATCCTATTTGTTGTGAGCCAAGGACTAACTCTTTTGCAATCATTTTTCTACATTCAAACAACTTAGGAACATAACAATTATCACAACTAAAACAAGAGATGCTATGTTATATTAAAAACAACTACTTTCAAAAATAAAATAACCCAAAAAACAAAATATGTACATATCAAACTTTCTCTTTTATAGGAGTATTTAGTAAACAAGGGTATTAAAAGAGTGGAGTCTTATATGAAATGCAAGTTAAAGTGAGTAAAAGGAGAACGTAAATATCTCCAAGGATTTTGACAAGAGGATAAGAGGAAACTAGAATAAGGATGGGAACATGTAGGTCATGCTCCCAGATAATGGTAGCAAAGTGCAACACAAGGGTAACATGTGGATCATGCCCCCGATAATAATTAGGAGAACTAGGGGGTGACATTTTTAAGCAATGCCCCAAGTGATTGGAAGGGAAATAACATGAGGGGAAGATTTTTCCTATGCTCCCAAGTGTTGTAAAGAGGTAATGAGAGGGAGGATAAAAAAAAGTGTACATTTAAGGCATGCCCAAAGGTGATGAATGGATAAAGATAGATCATGATATGATGCCTCCAATAGTAAGGAAGAGAAATAATGATAGGAAACATGGATAATAGGAGAGATACATAAGCATAGAAGAGAGGCACAAGATAAAATAGGAAAAAAGTAGATGTAGAATAAGCAAGGTAATGGAAGGAGAGATGCCCCCAAAGGGAAAGAGTGAAGATGCCCTACTAAGGAATGATAGGGTAGATCAAGATAAAGGAAAAAGGAAACAAGTCAAGGAAAATATATGTGAGATAGAAGTTAAATAGAAGAGCAAAAAGATGAGTTTTTAAATAAATGTGAGTAAAGATTGGGTGGAAAGTAGAGAGATAAGTAGATAATGAACTAGAGGGAATAGGTCATAGAAGAGGGAAGAACCAAGGTCGCAATATAGATGAGTGGGTTTTGTTATGTGGTTCTAAGTTTATTCACTAAACAGTAAGTTTATTTTGAGGATATTCTATGTATACTATGTAGTGTAAGTAGGAAAGGAAAGATAGGAGGAGTGCAAAGGGATGCAATAGTATAGTAGGTCAGGAGATAAGGGATACTATAAAACTAAAGGTATTTCCATGAACATTTCAAGGAAGTGGTCATTATTTAATAAAGGACTTCAAGAGAAAGAGGAAAATACAAGTACATAAGGGATTGAGAGGTGGGGAGATAAAGGAATATGCTAAAATCATGATCTAATCTCAGGCCATAAAGACTAGGAGAAAAGGGAGAAGAAATCACCCTAGCTTAAGAGTTCAAACTTATAATGACCTATAGGGTGGATCAATAGAAAGGGAAATGGAGAAGTGGTACATCTTAGTCAAGTGGAGTGAATTGTTTTTTACCTTTCTTTTTTTTTTTCTTTGATGGATGATATGGATTTTCACTTGTGCGTGCTTTTTATTTTTTCTTTTCTTTTATTTTCAATTTTTCTTTTTATTTTGATAAGGATGTCACCCTTGTAGTCTAAACCCATGCAACTAGAAGGATACAAGGACTCATCACCAAAGGTTAGACCTAACAAGTACATACATCATGCATGTAGATTAGAAAAGAATGATATGTGGTACTCAAAACTTATAAGGAAAAAGAGGGGTAATCTGTTGGCAAGAGACACATTATGGCTTCATGATTGTTGTCATTGATGGCAACAAAGATCATCCCACACATCCGCAGGACATGGTGTGCCTATACTGGAAGTCAGATTGAAGAATGTTGTGGTTTGGTAAGCAAGAACAGAGCATGTGGCAAGGTCCAACAGTCAGGTCCGGATCTCTTAGAGGAAGCATCTTTGTAAAGTTCAGACTTGGGGAAGTCAAGAGGAACACCTTGACTGATAGATTCCAAGGATTGAGCCTCCGGTGATAAGAGAGTGAAGAGATATGAGTATCTAAGTTTTACGGTCCAATTTGGTAGAGTAGATAGAGGAAGAACTGACAGACAGAGCATCAGAATTATTTCGGATGAGATATTGATGGTGATCAAGGTTCTTAAGGTATCATCCATGATTGGATGACATGTTAGATGACTCCTATAAGTATCTTCTTGATCAGCATCACTTGGTGAGCAAGGATTCAGCTGACAAACTAAAGTTTGGGAAAATATTGACTATTCCAGATGCCGACTAGAAAGAGGATGAAATCCGTTGTGCAGATATATATACCAGATGGATTTGGATATAAAGTGTGTTTTTGTGGTTGAGATGTGCGAATAAAAGGGTGTAGAATAGTGTGAAAGCAGTAAGGCAGGTCCGGTATGTGAAAGGACAGCAGCACAAAAGGAGAGGAAGATTGAAGTGTAGAAGATCAGTATACAGAGCCTAACCAGAACTGAACTCCAGCATATGTGGATGCCTTTCATTAGTTCAAGTATCTTGTTACTCTCTTTATAACTTGTAGACAGTGAGTCTCTTGTAGGCAGTGAGCCTCTCGTGAGCAGTGTGCTCGGGCAGTGAGCCCTAATTGGCAAGTACCATCTTTTGTATTTTTATTCTTCTAACAAAGAATATATTCTTGGGTTAATCACCCCATGGTTTTCTCCCTTAACAGGGTTTCCACGTCAAAAATATTGTGTCATGTGTACTGAGTTTATTTTTGCTTTCATGTTCATTTAAAGCTTATATGTTTTGATACTGCACTAGTTGATTAAGAAGAACAGAAAGTTAAAACAATTAAGATAACTGATTCAACCCCCCCTCTCAGTTATCAACAATTGGTATCAGAGCCAAGTTCCTCCCAACATAGCCTAACAGCTTGAGGAAGATCTGGGAATTCAAATGGATGTGTATGGTATGAGGGATCAACTCCAGTCTGCCCTAGATGATCTTGAGCAATCTAACTCTGAAGTCAATGAATTAAAGGAAAGACTCAAACAGGCTGATGACTTCATAAATGAACTAAAAGGGAAACTGAGTATCTCTATGAAAAAAAGAAAGGATCTACTTCATCAATTGGCAAGTCAAGTTGAAGCAAATGATACAAATGAAGACCTGAAGGAGAAGACCAAGCTATGTGAAAAGTTATCAAAAGAGGTCATTATGGTAAAACATGAAATGGAATTAGGAGTCATAAAATTTACTCAAGAAATTGAAGAGAAAAGAAAAACAGAAGATGATCTAAGACTATCTCTCAAAGAGAAGACAGAAGACTGCCACAAGATGGATAGAATAATCAGACATCTTGAATCTGATCTTGAAGATGCTAAAGATAATGAAGAAAAACTTGAGGAATAAATTGTCTCTCTTAAAAGGGATCTTCAAACAGTAAATGAATACAAAGAGAAATTCAAGATAAGTTTTGCTCAACTTGAAGTTCTTCTTGAAAGCCAAAAGAGGGTAGATGACAAGTGTGGCTTGGGATATGAGAAAGGTGAAAGCTCTGGATCTGGTCAGAAGAAGTTTGGATCAAAAAATCCAAGAAATAGGCCTAGAAGACCTCCGGTAAGGCAACCTAATGCTCAAAGATATCCATCCTTCAATGGATACTGCCACAACTGCAATAACTTTGGTCACAAAGCTAATCAGTGCAAAAAGAGAATGAATCAGACTAATACATCCTTCTCCAGACAATGTTTCAACTGCAAGAGGTATGGTCACAAATCTTATGAGTGCAGAAATATGCAAATGAACAATTCATTCAATGGTAGATGCTTTGCATGCAATAGAATGGGTCATATGGCTAATCAATGCAGATAAAGAGGATATCAATCAAATATGCAAAGAAATGTTGTTTGCCACAACTATAATAGATCTGGTCATATTGTCAAATTCTGTAGAAGCAAGAATCAAGACAAAAGAGGTCCGGTACATCATAATCAGAATCAAGACAAGGGAAAAAGAAAAGTGAATGTGGATGAAGTTCAAAGTGAGATGAACAAAATTTGGGTGAAGAGAAGTACAAAAAATGTAGGGGATGGATCCACACCAGGATCTGGTGCTGATATTCCTTCTGAAAATTAAAAAGTGAGCTCTAGCTCAGGGGGAGACACAAGGAAAAACACTTTTCCCCCAGCTAGTTAATTGGTGCTGAGATTGGCACAAGGAGAGTTGCAGATTAAAGGGTTCTCAGAGAAACATCTAAATAAGTGCAAGATGTTTGGAACAAGATTGTTTCGGTTCTTCTAGTTATCTGGATGAGGAAAATAAGGCAAACCAGAATGACTTAAGTTGAGCATTTATTGCAACTTGGTATTAGGGTTTGCGGAGTAATATAAGGGTTTTTTTCTTATTAAACACTTGTTTATTTTGCATTCAAGAAGAAGCAAAAAGGAGCTCTGCAACAAATTTCCTCAAGCCCATCAAAAATCATCTGCAGAAGTCGATTCATCCAGCAATAGCAATTGATCTAGCTCACTCCATGAAACCTAGAAGTGTAAAAGGTATTTTCTGTTCTTGAATATCTCTCTGCAAATCTTTGAAAGATGACTACTCCGAATGTAGTGAAGATTTCTGATAGGCCCCAACCCAAATTCAAGAAACATCCATATAAATCCCTAGAAGTTGATCCCCTAGGCGCATTTTCAAGCATTCCACATGGAGTTTTACACGTAGAGGATGTTAGGGCATATATTCATGCGAATATTGAAGAATTTGGGGAATCTAAGCTGGCTGATATCTATCACAAGCATTTGATAGATGACTCATTTGAAATCAAAACTTAATATAAAGCCATCCGGGAAAAGTATTTTGCACAATGTATTCATTTCCCCTATTTTTTGGAAGACAAATGGGTCCGGTACATTTTGAGCAGAATGCATGACAACTTCATGTGGTTGAATAGGTCATTTAAGATCACCAAGGATGCCATTAAGGCAGTAACCAGATTACACTCAACCGGTGGGATACCCACTCTCAAATCTATCAAAAATCAAATTGTAAGTGAGGCTACCGGATCAAAGTTTGATAAAAGAGCAATGACAATTGAGGATATCACAGATCTAGATATCAAGTTTGCATCAATGATAATTGGATATAAGATATATCACTCCAGCAGGGAGAATTCAATATCCAGAACTGCTGTATACACTGCTTATGAAATGTTGAGAAAGAATGCAGATTATGACCTTTGTGAACTTCTTCTGAATCAACTGATGGAAAACCTACAAAAGATCAAGAAGGACAAGAAGAATTCCTTCAAGTATGGTGGGTTGATACTGTGTTTGTTCTTCTACTTCATGAATGAGCTTCCCAGATCTAGTGGTTGGGTGTGGCAGAATGATAGCCCAGTCACCATCCAAATCAGAGATTATATACATGGGCTTGGTGATGCCAAGGCACAGAATACAACACTCTGGGGCTATTTCAAGAATTTTTAGAACATGATGCAAGAAAGAGAGAGAATCCCCCAAGCTTTAGTTGAAAAGTATAAGGATATAGTTTACTTCATGGTTGAAACTGATCAGTGCCTTATGGAGGCTGTGGAGCCTAGAATAGTATGGATCATGCCAATGGGGTATGAAGTGGATGAGAAAATTGTAGAGTTGCATGTTCAACACATGCTAAGTCAGCCCAAAGATCCCAAGGTAGAAAGGTTTGGAACCTTTGAAGAATTGAGTGTAAAGATTCATGTGGAACTAAGACAACCAGAGATGAAGAGAAAAGTGAGAAAAGAAGTAGAGAATGTTGCCAAAAGATATGGCATCTCGAAAGAAGCACTTGAGGCACATAGAGAAAAGATGGAAAGGATAGAGAAAGAGAAGGAAGAAGTAGAAAAGGAAAGTGATCCGGTAGAAGCACCCTCCCGAACCAGATCCTCTAAGAGGTCTGTACCTACCACTGACAAGAGCTCAAAGGCAACAAAACCAAAAGCAAAATCATCCGGTAAAGTAGAGAAAAGAACTAAGACAAAGGCCACAAGGTCTTACATCAGTCAGAAGGATGGTGAAGAGACTGAGTCAGATGAGGAGGTAAAGAAAATGAGGAAAAAGAAGAAAGTATCTAGTGAACCCTCTACCAGTAAGGACAAGAAAGAGATAGCAGAAGAGTTTGTTAAAAGGCCCACTCTGTCCATTGATGATGTAGTCAAATCAGTCACTGTGGATGGGAACTTGAAGCCAATGACTGAATTTTATGATGACTATAATGAGGCTGATCAGAAGATCCTGCAAGAAGCCACAGTCAGGTATCTTAACATTTATAATAAAGTATTCATTGAGATTATTTCTCTAATTCCCAAGAGTCTAGAGAAAGAACTAGAAATCAGGAAGAGCAATGCCAAGGCCAAGGACCTTGAGATCAGGGAACAAATAGCCATTCAGCTCTATCCCTCAATCACTCAGAAACAAATGAATATAATTTTCAAAGATTGCAAGGATGAGTTCCGGAGCAAAGCTAGGATGAATCAACTTATGCTTGGAGAAACTGATAAAGTGGCAAAAGAAACTGAAGAGATCCTTAAGAATGCCTATAAAAGATTCAATATTCCTATCATAGAGGACTTGGGTGATGAAACATCTACCATCGAAGATAAAGATAAATCTACTGAGACAATGGCAAAAGAGGTAAAGAACACAGGTGAAGAAAAAGATAAGGACTTAGACTCCTTTGATCCAGGAGAGAAGGTTCATGAAAAAGCAAACATCTCTCCTCCGGTTTCCCCCGTAGACTCCGGATCTAAAGGAGAAGAACAAATAAAGGAGAAAACCAGTCAAAGAGAAGAAGTACAAGAAAAGGAGAAGGTCAAATAGATAAAGTCATAGATGACAATGGCAAGACTGCAGAAGGGGAGAAAACTCTGTCTCCGGCAAGAGACACAGCAGAAGCTATCAAGGATTTCTTGACCAAAGAGATGATGGAATTTGATGAACCAGAGTTGCTTTAGGGTCCATTCAATTTTGATTCCCTCTCTCCGGTGCAAACCATGAAGCTAGCATCCTTTACTTCAGCAAAGGCAAAAGAAAAGCTTCTAAAGTCCCACATGGAAGACTGCAAGCTTATAGAAATTGTGTCTGGTGTACTGGAAAAGATCATGCCATCTTTTCAGAAGGATCCCTTAGCCTCCTCATCCGGTAATCTTAAATCTCTAGTAAATAGTGTTAGCACACATTTTGATTCCTTAGAAAAGTCAGCAGAAGCTAAGGTCCGGAAGGAGTTTTTGACAAAAAGATTATCAGAGGTACAAGGGTTAATATCAAATGATAGGAGAGTTATGGATACTGGAATAAAGAGCTTAGAAATTGCTCTTAAAGATGGCGAAGATATCTATAAATTTTGCTTATCTTGGCCAAAAGTGACCAAGGATCTTGACAAGAAAGTAAAAGAGCAAGAGGATAAACTATTAAGTTTACTCAAAGTTTTGATCCCCTCTCCTCTTCCATAATAAATCAAGAGTGCCAGACTCTTGCAAATATAAATGAAATAAAGAAGCTTGAGAAGGAGAAGAAAATAAAAATAAGCAGGCTAAGTGAACTAAGAGGGATTATTATTCCTAAGTTAGAGGCCATGCATGAGGCTCTAACTGATGCTTAGACCACAGCCTAGACCAGTGATCTGACAGATCTCAAAAGGGCAGAAGCATTTGCATTCCTGCTGAGTGGTCACATCTCAATTTTGGACAGGATGAAGCAGAGTTGGGCAACAGAACTTGTCCAATTGAAGACAACTTTTGTAGACATACTACAGTATATGTAAGTATAACCTGTTTATGTACTTATATGGCTAAGTATAGATAAATTTTTTGGCATTTTTTTGTGTACGGACCCTACCCTTTGCCATTGATGTCAAAGGGGGAGTGAGGAACAGTGAAAAATGTGGAATCCAGCTAAGGGGGAGGTCCGGCAAAATGTACATTAGAACAGAGCATCAACCAAGGGGGAGTGTAGTATAACACTTAGTCATTTTTCACTAAGTGTTACCATCAATGCCAAAGGGGGAGATTGTTGGCAAGAGACACATTATGGCTTCATGATTGTTGTCATTGATGGTAACAAAGATCATCCCACACATCCGCAGGACATGGTGTGCCTATACAGGAAGTTAGATTGAAGAATGTTGTGGTCCGGTAAGCAAGAACAGAGCATGTGGCAAGGTCCAACAGTCAGGTCTGGATCTCTTAGAGGAAGCATCTTTGTAAAGTGCAGACTTGGGGAAGTCAAGAGAAACACCTTGACTGATAGATTCCAGTGATTGAGCCTCCGGTGATAAGAGAGTGAAGAGATATGAGTATCTAAGTTTTGGGGTCTGGTTTGGCAGAGTAGACAGAGGAAGAACTGACAGACAGAGCATCAGAATTATTCCAGATGAGATATTGATGGTGATCAAGGTTCTTAAGGTATCATCCATGATTGGACGACATGTTAGATGACTTCTATAAGTATCTTCTTAATCCGCATCACTTGGTGAGCAAGGATTCAGCCCACAGACTAAAGTTTGGGAAAATATTGACTATTCTGGATGCCAACTAGAAAGAGGATGAAATCTGTTGTACGGAGATATATACCAAATGGATTTGGATATAAAGTGTGTTGTTGTGGTTGAGATGTGTGAATAAAAGGGTGTAGAACAGTGTGAAAGCAGTAAGGCAGGTCCGGTATGTGAAAGGACAGCAGCACAAAAGGAGAGGAAGAATGAAGTGTAGTAGATCAGTATACAGAGCCTAACCGGAACTAAACTCCAGCATATGTGGATGCCTTTCATCAGTTCAAGTATCTTGTTACTCTCTTTATAACTTGTAGACAGTGAGTCTCTTGTAGGCAGTGAGCCTCTTGTGAGCAGTGTGCTCGGGCAGTGAGCCCTAATTGGCAAGTGTCATCTTTTGTATTTCATTCTTCTAATAGAGAATACATTCTTGGGTTAATCACCCCGTGGTTTTCTCCCTTAACAGGGTTTCCACGTCAAAAATATTGTGACATGTGTACTAAGTTTATTTTTGCTTTCATGTTCATTTAAAGCTTATATGTTTTGATATTGCACTAGTTGATTAAGAAGAACAGAAAGTTAAAACAATTACAATAACTGATTCACCCCCCCCCCTCTCAATTATCAACATAATCCACCTATAAGCATGTCTAGGAGTCACTAATGAGTTTTAGGTATTGGGAAAGAGAAGGATAAATAAGCATACATGGACCTTATCATGAAAATACTACATAGAATAGGGTAGTGCATAGAAGGCTCGTAATGAGTGCAAATCACTTAGTGGAATGATAGAGGGATCGAGAGTTCAAACCTAATGTGACTAGGTCAAATAGAATATCATGGAAAGAGACACAATAAGTGTTTAGGGAGGAGTGATAAAGGAAATATAGGTATCACATATAGGAAGAATGTGGCATATAAGAATATACATAAAAAAATAGTTTTCACAAAATATTTGTTATCTACGGTGCATAAGTGAGGTATATCATTAGGTAAATCCACAATGATGTAGTATAGTCTTAGTAAGAAAGACCTAAGGAGTGAAAAAGATCATAAAGATGATTAGGGCAAGACGAAATGTAAGAACATTTATTAGATGAATAACCAAGACTATCTTTATGGAAATTTGGTTTAAGGTGAATAGGTTCATTAATACCATATTCATAGGATCCAAGGCCTTTTCCTTTATACAAAATGTGCTAAGATATTGAACACATTAACATACAACCTTTCAAGTTTAGGAGAGAATAAATGGGGGTTAGGGTTAGTATGATTAGTTTAATGAACATCTTTATGTGAAGAGGGATAAGAAGATGAAGAGGGATTTGTTGTACCTTGAACACATGCCCCATCCTTTGCACAAGAAAAATGCAGACCCTTCCTTTGATTTGAGCTTGTGAGTATATTTCTCCCTCCCTTTCGGTTTTTTCAATTGTTTGGCTAGCTTGAGTCTTGGTTGTCTAGTTAATTTGGTTCTCCTGGGTCCTAGTTGGTTAGTGTTATTTGATCTTTATGAGTCTCAGTTGACTTACCTCTTTTGGATTTGCTCATTTTTCATGACATGTCTTAGGTTAGTTAACTCGGTGCTTGTTTTCCCATGTGATGGTTTGGTAAGTTTTGGTATCAAGACCTCTTATTTATGATATGCATTTAACTCTTTCACTTGGTTATTTGGCTTGTGTGGAGAGGATTAATACTTTTGTCTTATGTTATCTCACTTGTATGATCATCTTGACAAGAGTGTTTGAGCCATTTTGTGAAAACTTGATAATTGGAGGTATGTGTCCTTGAACACAATAAAGAGTCCATATTTAGACCATTCACTTACTTGACATAATGATCACCAATTTTTGATTCTATGTATAGAGGTTTGAGTTCATGTGATTGCATTTGTGAGTCCTATTGCATACCTTTTGATTTTCTATAATGAGCAAATTGGTCCTTATGTAAGGTTGTTTTTGGGTATGTATTCCATCTAGAGGTATTCTTAATGGTTGCATTAGGTTTTTATCTTTAATGGACTGTTCAATCCTTTAATCATTACTAAAATATCCAAAACTATCCTAAAACTCCTCCATTAAGCCTTCAAAGCCCTTGAGCAAGCTTTAAAACCTTTCTTAGCATTTTGGTGCCAAAATTTAAAGGTAAAGGAGGGAAAGGCATTCAAATTCTATTTTAACATTACCTTAAATTTGGTGGCCTCATCATAAATATCAAACCCTTACATGGTTGTCATTACTCTTTTTTAATTGTTTTTAATGCATTTTGGGAAATCAAAAGTTATGAAAAGGAGTTAATAATAATGACATCATCAAGGAGGGCTCACATAAAGATATGTATGGGTAGGGTATTCTATTCCAAATGAAAAAGTGTTGAACATTATTAAATTTGTCTTTATGACTGTCATAACCCTCTTTGTCATTGTTTTAATCATTTTTTATCAAGTAAATTTTATAAAAAGGGATAATTCATGTGATAACACCATTAATGAGGGAACATATGAATAAGTGTATGGATAGGGGGTTCTAATCAACTTCAAAAAGTATTAAATTTCATGATTTTATTATTTTAGGACTATCTTATCCCCTAGAACAATTGTCTAGATCCATTTTCAACACCTAAAACCTATGATTTAGACCCCACACATGTGGTAAATATAGATAAATCTTTATATAATCCATTTTATATGTTTATAAGACACTTTTCATGATAGTTTATGGTGAACTAAGAGAATGAAAAGGTGTTGTTTTGACTATCATAACAATCTAGTCGTGGTGGAAGGCTTAAAATGCATCAAAAAATTTCATGTTTTCAAAACCATTCTCAAGTTGGTTTACTAGGACCTCAAAGGGAAATTGAGTGATTATCAATGAAATATAGAGGTTTTATATCAAGTTTCTTCTAAAAAATCAAATGAAATAGTCCCAAATGAAGACCTAGGGTTTGGTTGCCAATGGCAACTCACCAAACCCTAGGGTCAAACTTGCTTGAAGGAACCTTTTTTTATTGATTTTGATTGATTTATATATTTAATATCTCATGATTATGTTAAGATCTAGTCATTGTTTCATTAGTTGTAGGCCTATTTCCTCATGGTTTTCAAATCATGGTAGCCAAGGCCATTCATTTTGAACAATCCTTTAAGGAGATCATCATTACACTATAGGCATGGATGGATGGATAGAATCAAGTAAATATTGTCAATATCATGGAGATCGCTATCACAAAGTCATAGGATTGGTCATAAGATTGATGATAAGGATTTTATTATACCAAACCCTCACATAGAACTATTAAAAGGCATAAAATGATATAAAACTATCATAAGTTTATTATCATGGGCATTGAGATTATATTTGTTAGATTCTGTGAGAAGTGAGAATCGTAGCCAAGATCTATTGTCGGTGGTAGATCAATCGCACTCCAATCGATAGATGAGCAATGATCAAAATAGCATACTGAAGAGATTATCCTGAAAGAGAGAAAATAAGAGACAACTACAATAGAATTTTGAGAATTCTCACATTACTCTCACTGACTACTTGAGAGGGGAGAGGACAAATGTATATATAGTAAATAATGGGCAAATACATCCAAGAGGTGTAATAACTCCAACTACCTAAAATAGACAGAAGTTTTACCTACTTGGTAAAAGCCAAAATACATGGTTATACCTACTTAGATAAAAACAAACAAATGGTTATGAGAGGTGGCATAAAAATCCAAAAGAGAGTGTGAAACTCAACTACCCAAGTGTGGGTGATAGGGACACATGTAGCTGATGGATTTAGCCATGTGGCCTCATAATAACCAAGTCTAATAACCTAAGCAAGCTTAATAATGTGTAGGAAAAAGAAATATCCCTAAGGAAAATAAGAAACCTACACTAACACCCCCTTAAGCGTAGCTTAGGGGATGAAAAGATATGGGTCTTGATAAATGAATCTTGATCAGGTACCATATACAAAGAATTCCCCCCAAAAGAGAGGAAGCCCCCCACCCAAAATAGAGAGAGAAAACACCCCCCACAGTAGAGAGAGTGAAGTGGACTAAGAATCCCCTCCTGAAGTAGACATTGGCTACACCCCTATCAAAGCTCTCAAATGAAGGAACTTGCTTTCAGAGAAGGGTTTGGTGAAGATGTCTGTGATCTACTTTGATGTCTGAATGTATTTTAGATCGATGATGTTTCCATGAATTAGCTCCTAGATGTAGTGCATATGTATCTTAATGTGTTTTGTCCTCTAGTGATGGACTGGATTCTTTGAGATCTGTATTGCACTCTGATTATCAAAAAGATGACTATGGGCTTTCTAAATGAAATGCAAAACTTGGTGAGAATATTCTGAAGCCAGATGGCCTCAATGGTGGCATTAACTTCCCCTCGTACTTAACCTCTATAGATGAAAGAGAAATTGTAGACTACTTCTTGCTTGACCAACAAACTAGACCAAAACCAAGTGAGAAGCAATACCCTGAAGTAGACTTGTGATCCTAAGAATCACCTACCCAATCCAAATCAATGTATCCCACCAAGTCAAAATCCACACCCGCTGCATAGTAAATGCCATAGCTATGAGTGCTCTGAACATAGTGGAGAATCCACTCAGCTGCTTTCCAATGCAACTCATGGGGCTCCTGTATGAACTGAGAGACTATGCCCACAGCATATGAAATGTTAGGCCTCGTGTGAGTCAGATAGATGAGACTCTCAATAAGTTGCTGATATAAAGTGCGATCAACCAAGGGTGAAGAACACTTAGCCTCAAGTTTGACCCTTGATAGAAATGGAGTCGATGCAGGCTTACAATCATCCATACAAAATCTGGAAAGCATATCAAGTGCATACTTGGGTTCTGCCATGAAGATACTTGAGGACGACTAAGTGATCTCAATCTCTAAGTAGTGTAAAGACCTAAGTTTGACATCAGATATCGATCATTTAGAGCAGTTTTCACTGCCTTAATGGTGGATGAGTGACTCCCTGTGATCAACAAGTCATCGACATAGAGAACCAGAAATGTTAGAGTATCATCCTGCTACAGAATGTAAACATTTGGATCAAAATGGCATCGAGTGAACCCAACTAACAGAAGAAAGGAGTCCATCTTGGCATACTAGGCTTGAGGATCTTATTTCAAGCCATAGAGAGACTTTCAAAGTTGAAAAACAAGTGAAGGATCTTGAACAAACCCCTAAGGCTTCTCCATGGAGATTTCCTCCTAAAGGTCACTATGAAGAAAATCACTCTTCACGTCCATCTAATGAACTTCTCAATGATAGGTTGTAGCTATAGCAAGGACAAATCATGTAGAATTCATTTTGGCTACACAAAAGTCTCAGAGTAGTCAATCCCAGGCACCTAGGAGAATCCTTTGGCAACCAAGCGAGCCTTATGCTTGTCAACTAACCCATATCTTGCAAATTTTATCTAATAGATCCACTTGCATCAAACAAGTTTCCTTCCCTTAGGAAAAGGGACTAAATCCCAAGTATGATTCCTTTCCAAGGAATTGAACTCTTCTTGCATAGTAGCATCCCACTCAGGGATACCAGAAGCTTCTTGAAAAGTATGTTGATTAGAAATTGAAGAAATAAAGAGATGTGGAGCCTGCTAAAATTGTGACCTTGTTCTTCGAGTATCTAAAAGATCACCAACCCAATCACCTACTGACTGCAAATTCTGACGAGCCCAAAGAGTCCCTGTCATAGGAGAATCATCAACCTCTGAATGATGACTAGGAGGAGAGGGTGGATCCTCATCATCACTATCACCATCTGAAGTGGAGGAAGAAGACTCCTCATCATGATCAAGAGGATTAAGATCCTTTAAAGAACCATCATCATGCTACAATGTCTCCAATGTGATGGTCGATGGATAAGTGCTAGGACAAGAACTAAAAGAGTCATCCTTGAAATGAACACTCCTCTCGATAAATAGCTCATGAGTGGTAGGATGGAGAAGCCTATAGACCTTGACATTGTCTAGGTACCCAACAAATATGTAAGGCTTTCTCTGTGGATCCATAGCCTTGCATTTCTCTATTGGAATGTGGGCCCATGCAGGAGAACCAAACACTCTGTTAGTGCTTAAATCTACAGGCACTTTTCTGTAGATTCAAGCATTCAAATATGCATGCCCCTTCCCAAGAAATCCAATAATTCTATGTCTTTCAGCCTCTGCAGTGCTAAAAATGCAAAAAATCAGTTGAAATGCATGTCTTTGTATGTACAAGGGTGTTTGTATATAGATGCAGGTCGAATGTACATTGGCAGGCTTGCAAAAATCTCCATCAGCCTTCGAAAAATGGTGAAAAATGAGTTGTATACATTTTTAAATGCATATCGGGTTGCATATACAAGGGGGAATGCAGCGGGTTGCATGTATATTTGGTTTGTATGTTCAGACATACAATGGTTAGATACAAAGAAAAGATACATTGCAGGTATATTCCATGGAAGATTCTCGCTTGTATATAGGGGCTTGTATGTCGCCGTTGCATATGCAAGCAAGATATACAAGGAGGTGCAAATATACATTTGCTACAGTGGCGAGGCAGAGATGCATGTGGTGGGGCCCGTGGATATACAAGGTGGAATGTATATTCAATATACATTCGGGTGCACATACAATGGTTAAATACATTGTAGGAATATTCTAGAGAAGATTCCTTGTTTGTATGTGCAAGGGAATGTACATTGAAAATTATACAAAGGCTCGTGACATGCAAAGTGAACAGTGCAAAGGAGAGAGAAAATGGTTGGGCCCACCAGTTATACAAAGGCAATTGTATGTATGCCAATGTACACTCAAAGCATACAAGTGAAATATGCATTCTGAAATCGAAGGAGAAGTCAGATGCAGCGGATAAAAGTTTGAAATATGCCTTGTATGTATGAGGCGATGGATGCAAGCAAAGGGACATACAACCTGGACGATGCAGTGAATAAATATTCTAGGTCCGTGGGTTGTATAAAGCGCTTGTATATGCTGATATACAAGCCGATGTGCAATGAAGGGCATACAAGCCAGATTTGAACCGATATTCAAATATTCTAATAAAATTTGAGGTCTGACTTGTATATAAAGGGCGATTGTATATGCATATGTTCTTGCATATACAGGGGCGAAAAGGCAAAATACAAGGAGAGAGGGTCAGCGATAGAAGGTCAAGGTGCCTATGTGGCACAATATCATTGGTTGGTAGCTCTTCATAATGTTTTGGGACCATTGATTTCGGTGAGGGGTTTTTGATCAACGGTCAGGTTTTGAACCTTCAGCGTGGGTTTTCTTTGCATCCGCAGGCATTGTTTTGAGTGGGAAAACTCCATGGACACGTTGTTGTTGCGTCTTCAAAGGCTGCGGGTAGCTAAAGCTTTAATGGCAAATTGTGCAGGGAAGTATGGGTCGTCTTGACAGGTCAACCACCTGAATTGATGAAGAAAATCTTGGAGCGGCAGCTCAAATCCTGAACATACCTGCTCCTTCCTCTTTGTCCCTCTGCCACATTCAATTTTGAGCGCCATTTCTCATGCATTGTATCTGGTAGATTTTTAATGTGCCATGTAATTAATGCAGAGTACACTTTCTTGTTGTATTAAGCAAACTGTGTTACTCAGTTTGTGGTTGTTGAAGACTTGGGCAATTTTTGTGTGAATAACAAAAAATAGAGCATTTTCCTATTTGTTTTATCTCTGTGGAGTTTATGTGTTGCATCTGAGTTGTATCTTGCACATATATTTAGTTTCTTGTCATTGTATATGAAAAATGCGTTATTGCATGTGTTTATCTATCTGTCTCCACTTGTTGTATGCATTTTCTTCTTCTGAATCTGATTGCTAAGGGTTTCTCAGATTCTAGGGTATAGTCTTGCTGTATCACATACTTGATCTCTAACTTCCATTCAAGGAGTGGATTAAATTGTTTTAGGTTAAGGTATGGAGAAGAATGTATGTTAGCTGGGATGTCTGTAAGTATAGGCAGCTAAATTCCCATTCCTGGGTGGTATTTGTAAGGCAGATACCAGTTCTAACCCCTTGAAACTCGAATGCTAGTTGCAATCCATTCTTATGTATATGTCTATTTGACTCCTTGCCCTGAGATAGGCACCGGTCTGCCCTTGTGAAGTAGTTATGATCCAAAACCCCTATCTTGCATCCAAACCATCATTACAAACCATTCCATAACTTCCACCTGTTAGTTGTAGGAGTAGGATTAGGACCCCTGCGTACTCTCATCCACAACCAGACACATCTGTCCAAGAATATTGCCAACCTTGTGATGTATCATCCACATCTTGGTCCACACATGAGAGTATTCTTCCTATTGCTGTCAAGCTAAATTTTCCTGTCATTGAGCTAGTCAATGTTACATCTTTAGTCATAGGGATACCCCCCTTGGTGCGACAGAACCAGAAGTGAAGGCGAGGCCGTTCACGTAACCTCCCGTGTCTGTTGGCCGAATCTGCCCGTGCATTGGAACTGGCAAACCCTTTGCCGATTCAAAAAAAATAACCAACACACTCAAAAGTACTTAAATGTGGCTTTACGACCGATCCAAGCTTCGAAAGGAGTTACCCCCTTCACAACTTTGTGAGGAACACGGTTTTGGATGTAACATGCACAGTTGATGGCCTCCACCCAATAGTGAGGTACCATAAATCTGGAGTGAATCATACAATTGGTCATCTCTTTCAAGGACTTGCTCTTGCACTTTGCAGCACCATTCTGTTGTGGATTGTAGGGAACTGTGTGCTAAAGATCAATGCCCTCTGAGGTACAAAACTGCTCAAACCTGTGGTTGACACATTCCCCCATTATCTGTATGCAAAATCTTGATGACCTTGTGAGACTATTTCTTTGCAAAATCTTTAAAGTCCTAAAAAGACTCAAAGACCTCTGACTTTTTCTTGAGAAAATAAACCCAAGTGTATCTAGAAAGATCATCAATGAATGTCAAAACATATCAAGCCTTGTTGAAAGAAGGATGTGGAAATGGCCCTACCAAATCACTATGTATTAACTCCAAAAGTTGTGTGACCCTCCATGCTTTGCCTTTGTCATATTTCTCCTCAGGATTCTTACCAAGAGTGCATCCCTGGAAAACTTAATCAGAAAATTAAATTGAAGCAACCCTCAAACCATGTCCTGTTGATTGAGCTATTGCAAGTAGCGATAATTCAAGTGACCAAACCATTGATGCCACAAATGACTCACCTCATCTAAATGAGTGAGTAGTACTATCGAAGGAGAGTCAAGAACAAAGTGAGAAAACTGATACAATCTAGACTAATGATCTACTTTTCCCATGGCAATTGTAGACCCATCGTGCAACTCACTGATTACCACTTTGTCTGGTGTGAACTCAACCCACTTGCCAAAGTCTAGTGATCTGATAAATAGATAAGAGATTAGTTGACAAAGATGGAATGTAGAGAACATCCTAAGATGTTCCTTCACTCATGTCAACAGACCCTCTCCCATGCACTCCAACAGGAGTGTCGTCACCCATTAGAATGGTAGGCATAAAACATGGCTCTAAGGAGGCAAAACCATCCTATGAAGAATCCATGTGGTGCGAAGCACCTAAGTCAATGATCTAGGTATCAAGAAATGAAGCTACAACAACTAAGGCCTTGCCCTTTCCTTTCCCCTTACTCTTTTATGTGTCCTTTGAAGACCCTTCTAATGAACTCTATTTGACAGAGTTAGGCACCTTGATATTGTTCTTCTCAAGAAGATGTGACGAGTGATCAATCTATTTCTTTAAACACTTGTGTTCATCATGGTCAAGCCTTTTACAATAAGAACACTTGACCTTATCCTTCTTAGGTTGTTCACCTTTTGATGAAGAGGTCTGATTAGCTACATTTGAAGCAGCAGGTTTCTAATCTTTCTTCTTCTCTCCCTTATTTTTTTGTTTCTTATCATGTTTGCTAGACCCTTTATATTCTTTTGTGGCTTGATTTGCAACCAAGGTATGTGACTGAGAGGGTTTATTTATACCCATTTGAACCAGTTTATCTTGCTCCTTAGTGAGTTCTATAGAAAACTCATCCAGAGAAGGCATTTTATAGTTCGTACCAAGAGCACATTTTGTGGCATAAAAGGTAGAAATAAACACAGAATAGTTCAGACCAAGCTTAGAAAGAATGCTTAAGATCACTTGTTTTTCTTCTTTTTCTATTCCACATTATTTCAACTACAATCTAATGGCTTTTGATTTTGTGAAGAAGTCTTGTATGGTGTCAAAATTGCTAGGACTCAACCCTATGAGTTCATTCTCCAATTGATGACCCCTTAATTCATCTTGCTTACCAAAGAGGCTTTCCAATGTGGTCCACACATCATTGGGTGTTTTAGTAGATTCAATATGAAAAAGTAATTCAAGAGAAACTGACATACACATAGTACCAAAGCTTTCATCACATTTGTGATGCAGGAGCATCCCTGGTTCAAGAGCAATCTTGCATCAACCAAAAACATTTGCATTTCAATTTGTTTTTAGTTAATTTGTTTCTTTTTAGTTCAGGCAGTTCAGTCAGAAGCAGATTTTGTATTTCTATCACAGTTACATTTAGATCTTGTGGAGTTGGATTTAGTATCTACATTCATTCATCTACATCATATCCATAATTCAGAGATCCGCACTTCAATACCAGAAAATATTGCTATCAGAAGTTTGACTGTTTCTCAGAGTAGAGCATTTGGATAATCAATGACAATCAGCTGAAGGAGAAACTTGTGAAAGCATTTCTTGATCTTTGGAGTCTAATGACACATCATTCAATGACCTTGGTTCATGTCCAACCTTCCTCGAGGATCCGCACCTCATTCCGTTCATTTTCTAGAAGTGTTTTATGCATTTAGGTCTAACCTAGCTGTGTTCACACGTTACATCTCTTCTTTGGAGTTTGTGATCTTCTTTGGCCGATGCAGAGGAATCTATTGGTCCAAATTTGATATATATTGATGTAATAGATCCTTAGGATAGAAGTTAACATAGTTCTCATGATTTAGAAGATTCATAATTTGGATTTTTTGCGAGGAGCTTCAAAGCTTTATCTTGCACATGTATATAATCAGGCTTGTGAGCCCTAATTATAAGCCTGCATATTGTCAACCAATCTCTATTTGAATTCTATGATATATTGAATGACTGAATCTACTATTTTTCCATTTCTTTGAGTTATTTCCATTGTGTTTACTCTTGATGCATGGTCTAGACAGTTCATTCTGTGAACCCTCCTACTGTGACTGCACCAAGTGGTATCAGAGCGAAAGGTTGTATCTTTGGGAGTGAATTGAGCGAAGTTGGCGAAGGAATTCTATAAGATCTTGCTATGGACAAATTGCCAAATTGAGGTAGGTTGCTTGTGTTTCTACTGATCACCGATTGTGAGGCAGTTGTCACCTTGTAGCCCGATCGCCGAACCTAAGGCAGTTTACACTTGATCCTAGGAAGAATGCCACCAAGGAGAGTCACTGTTGTTAGAACAATGGCTAGTAGAGTAGATGAGATTATGGAGATAATGAAAACAATGCAAATTCGATTGGATGTTATTGAAGAAGATAGGCGAAAAGGATTGACACCTAGACCTAATATTGAAAGTGATGATGAAGAAGAATCTCAACCTGTTGAACAAGCTGGTGAAACCCTAGGAGGTAATGATGAAGAATCGGATCAAGTAAAGATGCTTCGAGCTATTTCAAAAATTGGAAAAAGACCTAGAGTTGATGTACCAACCTATACTAGTAATTTGAACCCTGAAGAATTGATTGACTGGATAAATGACATGGAAGAATACTTTGAATGTGAAGAAGTTGAAGATCCAGAGAAGGTAAAGTTTGCAAAGAGAAAGCTGAAAGGACATGCTTCTATATGGTGGAAAGAAGTTCAGTTGGAAAGAAATAGAAGAGGAAAAGAAAAGATTACAAAATGGGATAGGATGGTGATAAATTTGAAGAATCAATTTATACCTGCTGACTGTGAGTTGGAACTGTTGAAAAGATTTCAAAACCTGAGACAAAAGGAGAAATTTCTAAAGGAGTATACTGAAGAATTTCATAAGATGATCATAAGAATAGGACATAGTGAAGCAAGCAAGGAGAAAGTGGTTAGATACATCAATGGATTGAGATTGAACATTCAAGAAGAACTAAGTTTGGTGAGGATGACATCTTTGGAGGAAGCATATCAGTTTGCCCTGAAGGTTGAAGAGAAGTTGAATAAGAGACATGATCAAAGATAAAGAGGCAGAGGATGTAAATTTTAGAGAGGTAGGACTTATTCCAGAGGAGACAGATCATATCCGGAGCACAACAAGTTTGACAGCCTAGTTAAGAAGGATGACAAAGATAACAATGCTTACTAGAGAAATGATAGAAATTTTCTTCCCAGAGGCAACTATAATTCATACCGAAATGAAGGATACCAAAGAGAAGGAAAAGGATTGGATAAGAGAAAATTTAGAGGTACTTGTTTCAAGTGTGGAGGTGAAGGACATAGAGCATTTGAATGTAATCAGGGTAGTACAAGTAAGAGGACAGAGAACAGTGGAAGAGTAGCCTATGTTGAAGAGGAACTTGTTGGATCACCTAGTTCTATTGATAAATTAGAGAAAGGAGAGTCACTTATGATGAGAAGAACACTATTTCAAGAAGCAAATGAGGAACCACTGCAAAGGAAGAGTTTGTTCAGGACAAGATGAAAATCAAGAGGTAAGTGTTGTAAAGTTGTAATTGATAGTGGTAGTTTAGATAACCTAGTTTTAGAGGAGATGGTGACTAACCTGAAACTGGAAACGTTGAAACACCCTAGGCCATATTAGATAGCATGGATTCAGGATGAGCATAAGGTACTAGTGAGTGAAAAATGTTTGGTGAAATTTCATATTGGATCTTATCATGATGAAGTCTTGTGTGATATTATGCCTATAGATGTATGTCATATCTTGTTGGGTAGACCTTGGTAGTATGATAGAAAAGCTATACATGATGGGAGAAAGAATACATATACTATAACAGTAAATGGAAAGAGAATTACTTTGATTCCTTTGGAGGATGACCCTAGAGATGTGGTATATGGAAATGCTAGAATCTATTTGGTAGATGAAAGAAAATTCTTGGATGGTTTGAGACATTATGCTTTGATTCCTAAGAAGCCTGAAACATTGAAGAAAGAAACTAACAAAGAATAACCGGAGGAGATAAGAGAGTTGTTGATAGAATATGAAGACATCATGTTAGATAATGTACCTGAAGGATTGCCACCTATAAGGAGTATCAGTCATCACATGGATCTTATTCCTGGAGCAAGTTTGCCTAACAAAGTAGCACACAAGATGACACCGGTAGAGAATGAAGAATTGAATAGACAAATACAAGAATTGTTGAGGAATGGTTTGATCATAGAAATCTTGAGTCCTTGTGCAGTAACTGTAGTGCTTGCACCTAAGAAGGATGGAGAATAGACAATGTGTATTGATTCCATAGCAATAAACAAGATCATAGTTAAGTATAGATTTCCTTTACCTAGGATGGATGATATCATGGATTGTTTGAGTGGAGAAAGATATTTCACAAAGATAGACTTGAAGAGTGGATACCATTCGATCAGAATCAGAGAAGGAGATGAATGGAAGACTGCTTTTAAGACAAATGAAGGATTGTATGAGTGGTTAGTGATGCCCTTTGGATTGACAAATACACCGAGTACTTTCATGAGATTGATGAATGAAGTCTTGAAGAGATTCTTAGGTAAGTTTGTTATTGTGTACTTGGATGATATTATAATTTTTAGAAAGACAAAGGAGGAACATTTGTGGTATATTAGACAAGTTTTGTAGAGACTGAGAGAAGAGAATTTGCTGATAAACATCAAAAAGTGTAGTTTCATGAAGGAAGAGTTGGTGTACTTGGGATTTGTGATTTCTGCGGAAGGATTGAAGATGGACCCTGAGAAATTGAAAGCAATTGTTGAATGGCCTACACCAAAGAGCATTGGAGAGGTTAGATCATTTCATGGATTGGCTAGTTTCTACCAGAAGTTCATCAGAAATTTTAGTTCAGTTTTAACCCTATGATAGAGACAATGAGAGGTGACAGAAAAGATTTCAAGTGGACATTAGGAACAGATAAAAGTTTTGAGTTACTAAAGTAGAAAGTGACAGAGTGACCTATTTTGGCATTATTGGATTTCAATAAGGTATTTCAAGTTGATTGTGATGCTAGTGGAAATGCAATTGGAGCAGTGTTAAGTCAAGAAGGTAGACCTGTAGCCTATTTCAGTGAGAAGTTGAATGATGCAAGGAGATGATATTCAGTTTATCATCAAGAGTTCTATGCCATAATTCAAGCCTTGAAGAAGTGGAGACATTACTTGTTACCTAAGGAGTTTGTGTGGTATACAGATCAGCAAGCTTTGCAATATTTGAATAGTCAAGGTAAGTTGAATCAGAGACATATGAGGTGGGTAGAGTTCATGTAGAGTTATACTTTTGTGTTGAAGCATAGGAGTGGTAAATCAAACAAAGTTGCTAATGCATTGAGTAGAAGAAGAAACTTGTTGACAGAAATGAGAGTTGAAGTGTTAGGTTTTGATGAATTGAAGAATATGTATGAGGGAGACACTAATTTTACAGAACCTTAGAAAGCATGTAAAGAACCTCTTGTGACAGATAGGAGTAAGTGGTTGGACTATTTCATTGAAGAAGATATGTTGTTCAAAAGAAATTAGTTGTGCATATCTCGAAGTTCCATTAGAGATAATTTGATGAAGGAAAAACATAGTGGTGGATTGGCAAGACATTTTGGCATTGATAAGACAATGGCTTTGGTGAGTGAAAATTACTTTTGGCCTCAGATACATAAGGATGTTCAGAGATTTGTGTAGAGTTGTAGAGTTTGTCAAGTTGCAAAAGGAAGTAGTTAGAATACTGGATTGTATAAACCTTTGATAATACCGGAGAGACCTTGGGAAGACATAAGCATGGATTTTGTGTTGGGATTGCCTAAGAAATAGAGAGGACATGATTCAATATTTGTAGTGGTTGATAGATTTTCAAAGATGGCCCATTTCATACCTTATAAGAAAACAACTAATGCAGTGCATGTAGCTGACCTATTTTTCAAGGAGATTGTGAGATTACATGGATTACCTAATAGTATAGTTTCAGACAAGGATACAAATTTTATTGGATACTTTTAGAGGACACTTTGGAAGAAGATGAAGATAGATTTGAAGTTTAGTTCAGCTTTTCATCCACAGACTGATGGATAGATAGAGGTAGTGAATAGGAGTCTGGGAAACTTGTTGAGATGTTTGGTTGGAGAGAAGACAAAAAGTTGGGATTTGATTCTTTCACAAGCAGAGTTTGCATACAATAATTCAATAAATAGGAGTACTGGAAGAACACCTTTTGAGATTATGATCGGAGTGAATCCTAGAGGGGTAGCAGAGTTAAGAGATATCAGCATGGAGGAAAAGAGGAGTGCAGAAGTAGAAGAATTTGTAGATCACATGAAGATAGTGCATAATCAGGTGAAGAAGCATTTGGAAGATATGAACAATAAGTACAAAGAGAAGACTGATGAGAGGAGAAGACATAATGAATTTGGAGTTGGAGATGAAGTAATGGTGTACTTGAGAAAAGAAAGATTTCTAGTTGGGACATATAACAAGTTAAAGATGAAGAAGTTTGGACCTTGTAGGATACTCAGGAAATTTGATTTAGGAAATGCATATGAAGTAGAATTACTAGAGACATTAGGTATATCACCTATTTTCAACATTGCAGACCTATATCAGTATCAGGAAGCAGAGTTCAGTGACAGCATGGAAGAAGACTTGAAGAAGTAGTTGCCACACAAAGCACCAGAGCATATTGAATACATTTTAGATAGCAGAGTTGGACGCAGCACTAGAGGAAGACAATACAAAGAATATCTTGTGAAGTGGAAAGGCAGACCGAAAGAAGATTCATCATGGATTTCTCAAGCTGAGGTGGACCGTCTTGGTTCTCCCCTAGCCCCGGCAAAGTGAGGGACTCACTTTTTCAATAACCACAGATGTCTGATGCAGGAGCATCCCTGGTTCAAGAGCAATCTTGCATCAACCAAAAACATTTGCATTTCAATTTTTTTGTAGTTTAGTTTGTTTCTTTTTAGTTTAGGCAGTTTAGTCAGAAGCAGATTCTGTATTTCTATCACAGTTACATTTTAGATCATGTGGAACTGGATTTAGCATCTACATCATATCCATAATTCAAAGATCCGCACTTCAATACCGGAAAGATATCGCTATCAGAAGTTTGATTGTTTCTCAGAGCAGAGCATCCGGATAATCACTGATAATCAGCTGAAGGAGAAACTTGCGGAAGCATTTCCTGATCTTTGGAGCCTAATGACACATCTTTCAATGATCTTTGGTTCATGGCCAACCTTCCTCGAAGATCCGCACCTCATTCCATTCATTTTCTGGAAGTTTTCTATGCATTTAGGTATGACCTAGTTGTGTTCACACATTACATCTCTTCTTTGGAGTTTGTGATCTTCTTTGGCTGACACAGAGGAATCTATTGGTCTAGATTTGATATATATTGATGTAATAGATCCTTAGGAAAGTAGTTAACATAGTTCTCATGATTTAGAAGATTGATAGTTTGGATTTTCTGCGAGGAGCTTCAAAGCTTTATCTTGTGCATGTATGTAATCAGGCCTGTGAGCCCTAATTGTAAGCCTGCATGTTGCCGGCCAATCTCTATTTGAATTCTATGATATACTGAATGACTGAATCTACTTTTGTTCCATTTCTTTGAGTTATTTCCGTTGTGCTTACTCTTGCTGCACGGTCCAGATAGTTCATTCTGTGAACCCTCCTACCATGACTGCACCAATTTGTTAAACCATTTTATCTTTTCTGCATCATCTTTGGGTTCTATCTCAAGTCCCATTGTAATTTTGTGATAGTCATGCCTTTTGAGATAGATTATCATCTTTGATTTCCATTCAAAATTATTATATGGTGTCAAAATAGGAACTGAGGATGCATCCATTTGTGCATAAAAGTAAATTTAAAATGCAGAAGAAATGTGCAAAAAAGAGACACATGAGTCACCCCCTCTTTTCACTAGTTTTTGAAATGACCCCCCTAGAAAATTACAATGTTGGCACTTTATAATTAGTGTGATTTACAATGAAAATATCATATTTTTAGACTCTTACAAGGCCTAAAATGGACAAAATGCTGAAACTGCATCTCAAATACAATATGAGATCAAATTTAGACAATTGACATGGAGTACATAGAAAAATATGAACCCTGGAAAAAATGACACCCAAAAAGGAGTCTATTTGCACAAGTTATGGTTCCTGGAAGGTCTCAAAATGAGAACTATGCAACAAATTCTAAGAGAATCTTCAATTTCTAGAAATATGGAGCATCAAGTTAGAAAACCAAACACACCATGGTGTAGAGCTCAAAATTCTACCCTAAATAAAAAAATTGCACTAAAAAAGGAGTCATAACGCTCAAGTTATAGCTCTTCAAAGTTTGGCTTAAAAAGGCAAAACTCCAATGGTGAAGGGGGAGAAAAATCAAAATCCACTCACTGATGCCAACACTATGTCACCGCCAAATTTAGCATGAAATCTCCAACTTTAGCTGGATCTCCAGATTTAGCTACAACTTGCTAAATTTACCTGTCGCCAAAAATGGCAATCCTCTTGATAAAATTTGGGGGTTTTTTGTTTTGGCATTTGCTAAAACTTCCGGTAAAGTTATTGGATTGACAGGTGGTGGCGGTGGGGTGGCTTGGGCCACAAGAAGTGGCGGTGAAGCTTGTTTAGCCGCTCGGGCAGCATTGGGGGTTGCAGGAGGTCGCAGTAGCGGTGGAGCTCACAACACCACTAGGGGTGCAGTGGCGGTGAAGGTTTTCTCGATGGCAGTAGCAGAAAATTGAAGTGTTGCTTGGGGAAGCCAAAGCCCGCACAAGCAATGCACCCATTGTGCAGGGCGGAGCCCACTCTATGCAAGGTAAAGCAGGGCTTAGAAGCCCACGCTCAGGCGGTGGCACCCGTGTGCTGGGTGGTGGTGCCTTTGAGCGCTGCCGCTTCAATGGCGGGTGGCCACTAAATTTTTTTATTATTATTATTTTAAAAAAATTGTATAATCAGGTGAAATTTGGGGTCGTACAACTCAAATTTTTTAAAAAATTCTGAGAACCAACTTTTTTCTAAATTCAACTTTTGGACAATCGATCCTTAAGTTTTCAGGCCTTCTAAGTGTGATGGCGAGGTTCGTTTGCACTAAAAATGCACTAATTTATCACCTACCTCTAAGAACCCCTCTAAAAACCTCTGGTGCAACCGGGTCCTCTGATCTCTAAATTTGGTGAAACGAAAGCCAATATTGACTTTCTCGAGCCTTCTGGATGCTATGGAGATGCTTAAAATGCCTCCGGGATAACTGTAGAGTAAACTCTACATTTTGTTTTAGCAGTGTTGCAAATAATGTTACAGCGGCTAATTTTGTGACTATGTATGTTTCTGTGCACGGATCGAACCAAGTGTCAAAGCTACAACTAAGGGAAACAATATTAAGCTTTATGCAGACGTTGTCGCATGTTACTTCCTTTTTATACAGTGGAGTGTGCCACGTAGTGGTGGCAGTTTCTTTGTTCAAGTTTCATAGTGGTTGCGGGCTACGCCAAGTGTCTACACCAAAGATAGTTTCTAAAAGTTTCTTTTTGATGCTGCATGCTTGCAGAAGTTGTCGCATGTCTTTTGAGTTTCTGTTAGAAGTTGTCGCATGTGTCTTCTTTTTTGAAGCTTATCTGTGTCGCTATATGTATGGTGGGCCATAGTTTTAAAGACACAGTTTTATACTTGTTGCGGAGAGCACCACGTGGCGTTAGCGGAGGAAGGGTCTCTTTTAATTTCAATGCTCTCGGGATGAAGGAATTTTGTTTTCTAGTTGCACTGAAGTGCAACAAGTGTCAGTCTCTGAGATATCCTTCAGGGTATTTTATAAGCTACATGTTTTTGCGAAGGTTGCCATGTGTCTAGTTTTGTTTCATGTGGACAGTGCCATCTGTCTCAGTTTCTCCTCTATGTGGATAGTAAGTGACATATGCAGTGGGTCCCAGATTTTATTATTTTAGTCTGTAAGTGTTCAGGTGGTGACAGATGTCATAGCAGTAAGCTATACGGACACAAACACAGTTTTAAATGCTTTGTAGAGAGCAACAAGTGGTGTTTTCCTGTGGTTTCTTTTAGAGGTAAGCTTTTTGTAGAGGTTACTATGTGTCACATTTCTGAAGTCTCATAAGCCCGCGGGCGTTGCCATGTGTCTTAATGATGATACAGTTAGAGTGCCACATATATTGATACCACAGCCAATGAGTACACAGGATATTACAGTTGCAAATTTAGGAAATCTCAACGGTTGAAGACTCTCAGTTAGCTCCAGTTCAATTTTGCCGTTAAGATTTGGGTTGTTGCAGGTGATTTTGGTCAAGTCTGTGGTTATAAATAAGTTGAAATTATAATTTATGGGGATCTAATTTTTGATAAATTTTCATCAAGAATCTAATAGAGAATTCAGAAACTTTGTTGTGACCAAATTTTATCATTTTCCTTAATTTAGTTATTTCTGATAAGAAGGTTGGCATATCTATGCATGTTACTGTGCCTCTTATGACACTGGAATATTAATGAAAAGAACTTTGTTTTTTGCCTTTGCTGATATTATCTGCCTTTACAAATTTGTCTGAGTATAGCCTTTGATCTGATTCAATTACATCTGTTTATATTGATCATGCAATATATGCTCTTTAATATAACTGCATCTTAAGAATTAGATTCATGTGCTAATTGAGAGAATGTATTTCATTCAAGTGCATCGCCATAGATTTAGGTTTTGCTTATTGTATCTATAATCTTATTTCTTTCCCTTCCCTTTACTCAAAACCCATTTAAATAGGATGAGCTAGCTTCTTTAAAATCTAGAGGTTCTTTCAAGTAGCAAGTCCTACATTCTTGAAACTTCCCACATGTTGGTGTTGAAACTAGGCGCAATTTTACACATCGAGAATTTTTGACACGCCCAATGGGACCTTTCTTGAAGTCTTGATCAAGATCGTATGAGCCAGAGAGTGATAAGGAGTCAGAGCTGTGGACTTACAACAAGAGCTCAGTCTTCTGCTAATCTAGGTATTCTATTGCCACCATTAGTTACTACTCCAAGAAGAAGAGTGAATCAAGTTGCAGTAACATAAGGAGGAAGTATGGGAGCACCTGTAGCCCCAAGGAATTATGCAAATTGGAACACTGGCAGTCCTCTCATTCTCCCAGTACCACCAGCTACTTGGGACCCAATTCTAGCTAATGCTTTGAAAGCTTTACCTAAGTTTAGTGGAGAAGATTTTAAGACACCAGGGGAGCACCTTCAAGATGTGTCAGATGTGTGTGCAATACATGTGATTATTGTACAAAATGTAGCAATCAGATTGTTAGCAGCTTCTTTCAAAGGAAAGGCTCTAGACTGGTATAGATCTTTGACCCCAAATACAATATCTACCTGGGATCAACTTGGTGATGCTTTCTTTGCAAGATTCAGTGAGAAGGGTGACAAATCTTCCTTGCTGCAACAATTAATCACCATAAAGAGGGCACCACAAGAGGCCATAATTGATTTCAATACAAGGTTTCAAAAGACCTGGGATAGAATTCCTGCTATAGCTAGGCCACCATCAAGTATGACAATTGTGTTTTATCTCAAAGCCTTCAATTCTGACATATCAGTAATGATTCAGTCCCTGGGAGGTCAGACTCTGCCAAAAGCATATGAGTTAGCTATTAAAGCTAAAAATAACCTAATTGATGCTGGAAAGTTGCCTCCAAGACCTCCTATGCCCATGTTCCTAGAGATTTCAATTCCCTTGCCACAAGAGGCCCCTAATCTAACAGTTACACCGGTGTCTATGTATACCTTCCCAACAGCCCAACAATCTATTGTGCCCACATCCTCTACCCCTCCATCTGAAATAAATGACATGAAGAATATCCTCAGGACCTTTTCAAATGAGATAATTAATCTCAAAAGGCAACAAACATCCTATCCAAAGCCTTCTTACCAAGGTTTCCAAGGAAATAGACCCCCTTATCAATCAAATCAATATCAAGGCCCTCAAAGGAAAAATAATCCTCATCCATCAAATCAGTTGGTCACAGTCCCCACACCTTTACAGACTGTCCCTCATAATCCTAATAGAGAGATAATCCTAGGACAAACTAATTTTGTAGAAGATACCAATGCTTGGTGCTTCCCTTGAAACAACACCCATATGCCCAGGGATTGTCCCAGAGGAAATTTGCAGCAAAAAATAGCAGAATAGAGAAGGGTTGAAGGACAAGTCCTGATGTCTAATGCCCCTCCATATCAGTCACCTGGTGTCCAGAATACTGTAATGGTGGCTCAGATGCAGGGGATGTCTATTCAGCAAGAAGAAGAAATTGCCCCTGAGCATGCTTTATTTTCATGGATTGAAGATGAAGATTCAGTGTTCCTAAATGAAGCATCCACTTCCAAGAAACCCTTAGTACAGTCAGATTATTATACTAGATCAAAGAGAAGAATGGTGGAGCAGCCTGAAGACACAAATAATGAGACCACTGGACTTCCTCCCTTCCAGAACCATTATAATCCAGTATCAAGACAAGAAGTGCTATAGCCAGCCCAGAACCAATTAGTCTCGGGCCACATGCCAGAAAGAGCAAGGTATCCTTACTATCCAAAGACACAAACATTGAGACCTATGAATGTGGTGGAATAGTTGAAGAAGACCCTAGCACACGTGTCAATCTGGGATATGTTGGCTATTCCTAAGCAAAAGACGTTGTTGCAAGAAACACTACAGAGCCAGGTGGGCTCTAAATCTATCGGTACTGAGGAAGGAGGTGCTGATAAGGAAAAGGTTCAACATAAAGACACCACCCAGTTGCAGACAACAGCTCTATTGAACACTATGCCAGAGGTAGGTAAATCTAAACCAGATCCATTTTATCTGACTTTAATAGTGGGAAAGAAATTACAGCATAATTCAATGATAGATTCTGGAGCTAGTACTACAGTAATGTCAAAGCAGATAGTAGATGCTTTAAAGATAAAATATGAGCCACTTACTAGAGGAGTCATGCAATTAGACAGGAAATCTATCCAAACTATAGGGAGGATCAAACAATTCCCATTGTAGTTGTATACCTACCCCAATATAACTATCAACCAGGATGTGGTAGTCATAGATATTCCCCCTGTCTTTGGTTTATGCCTATCCAGAGATTTCACAGCCAAGATAGGAGGTTACATGTCACTAGATTGCTCACACCTAATCTTAAGAACCAAGTATGGGACAAAGATGAAGGTATTGTCTAAACCACTATCTAAAGACCATATCACTGATGAACTAGCCCCAAAGATAGAAGCATCCCATGCCATGATGAATAAGGAAGAGAGGGTCTTTGTTGAAGAACTAGGTGACTGGACTGAACATGACCAACAAGAGGAGGAAAATAGTCAATTTATGACCATGATGGAAAGTGATCCTTATGGAAATTATGACTCTACTGGCTTGGGAACTTATGTTATCTTTGAGGAGGATCAAGAAATTCCAAATGTAATAAGAAAAGAGGTATCTGAGAAAGAAGAACTTGAAAGAAACTCTGAAATCTGGACCTTAAATTTTTGTGGGGCCAAAAGCAAGAATGGTGTTGGAGCAGGTATTTACCTCACTGCCCCAAATGGAGAGAAGATTCTAAGAGCTATACGCTTTCAGTTTGCTTCTCTAATAATGATGTTCAGTATGAATCTTTAGTGCATGGTCTTATGTTGGCCAAGAAGAGAGGAATCAAGAATTTGGTAGTTAAAGGAGACTTAGAATTAGTAGTAAAGCAAATAAGAGAGAAAGCTATAGCAAAGAATGAAAGAATGAGATCCTACCATCACAGAATTTGGGATCTAACAGATGGTTTCTTTCAATATTGACGTAGTTCCCAGAATTCAAAACACAAAGGCAGATAGGATGGCACAAATTGGTTCTCAATTTGACCCAGCAACTGACCTAATAGTTAATAATGAATTAGTTAAAGTTATAGTAAGACCAGCAATTCTAGACAATGATCATAATTGGCAAGTTTTTGATAATGATCTTCAAGTACTCCTTTTCCTACAACAATCAGGAGAATTTTTTGATCAGTTGCAGCCCAAGATTGAGGAAGCTTATGGTAATCAGATCATCCAGCTAAAGTCAAATAAGCTCCCAAAAGGAATGATCACTCTAGAAAATCTATTTGACCCTGAAGATGCAAGCTTAGACAAAAGGAAGCTTAAGGCAAGTAAGGATGATTATTCTAAAATTTAGGTTAGTGAAGGAAGGAAGTTAAAAATAGGCAATGCTACTACCCAAGAGGAAAAGGACAGGCTGATTTCCTTATGTAACAAATACGATAGGGTAATTGCTTGGACCTATGAAGACCTTCATGGCTATAATAGAGATATCATCCAACATACCATAGAGCTTACTGAAGGATCAAAACCTATCCAACAGAAGCAAAGACCAGTGAATCCAAGAATTGAGCCACTAATGGTAGATGAACTACAAAAGCTTCTAGAATCAAGGATCATTTTTCCAATTAAACACTCAACCTGGGTATCTAACCTAGTATCTATAAGAAAAAAGAATGGTGACATAAGACTTTGTGTGGATTTCAGAGATCTAAATAAAGCATCATTAAAAGATCATTATCCCCTGCCTTCTATGGAATAGATTTTGCAAATTGTGGCAAGATCAGAAATGTTTTCTTTGCTTGATGGTTTCTCAGGGTATAATCAGATTTGGTTGGTAGATGAAGACCAACACAAGACAGCATTCACTACTAAGTGGGGAACATTTGCATATGCCAAGATGCCTTTGGGACTCTCTAATGCTGGGGCTACCTTTCAGTGTGCCATGGATGTAGCTTTTGGGGAACTTATAAATAAGATTATTCTAATTTATCTAGATGATCTTGCCATATTTACCAAGGATACCAAAGACCATTTTGGACATCTCAAAGCAGTTTTCAAGAAGTGTCAGGAGTTCGGGATCTCTTTAAATCCCAAGAAATGTATCTTTGGTGTGCCTCAGGGTAAACTTTTGGGACACATAGTGTCAAAGGATGGGATTTCCATTGATCCAAAGAGAGTCACAGCCATAATGAATATATCTTTTCTAGTTAACAAAAAGGCAGTTCAGTCCTTTTTAAGAAAAAATAATTTTATCAGCCGCTTTATATCTGATTTTGCAAGGCTGATCAGACTCATTACTCTGTTGCTTAAGAAAGACTTGGTCTTCAAATGGACAACAAAAGGGAGGTAGGCTTTTGAAGAAGTCAAGAGAGCCATTTCAACGGTTTTGGTACTGAGAAACCCAGATTTCTCTAAGCCTTTTATAATGTATGTATATGGAGGTGAATACAGTGTGGCCACAGTCCTTACTCAGAAAGATGACAAGGAAGAAGGGGAACACCCAATAGCTTTCTTCTCCAGAACTCTAAGGGAATATGAATCAAGATATAATTTTGTGGAGAAACAAGCCTATGCTATGGTAAAAGCCCTTAAGAAGTTCAAACACTTAGTAATAGGGAACAAAATTTTGATATTGGTAGCCCATCCTAGTGTAAGGGAATATATCATGGAGGGTGAGATCACTAAAAAAGGGCCAATTGGATAACCAAGATCTTAGAATATGACGTAGAAATAAGGCCTACCAAGTTGGTTAGAGGCAAAGGATTGTGTCAATATATGACCAAGACATAGAAAAATCAGTATCAAAAGAAGCAGAAAATGACAAGGTGTTAAGACTCTAAGAGGTTGACCAAGACTCTTGGGTCAGAGATAGAATACAGTTTATGAGGACTAGAGTGATCCCAAATGAACTCTCTCCTGATAAGAAAAGGTACTATAGGAAGCAAGGAGTCCATTTTGTATTAATTGATTAGATCTTGTTTAGAAAGAATATTGATGGAATACTCTTAAGGTGTATAGAGAAGGATGAAGCTCAAAGAGTATTACATGAATTTCATCATGGGACCTTTGGAGGTCATTTTTCAGCAAGGACAACTGCAATTAAAGTGACACAAGATGGTTATTTCTAGCCTACTTTGTTTACAGATTGTCATCAAATGGTTAAGGAATGTCAAGCTTGCCAATTCTATACTGGAAAGAGGAGAAATGCAGTAATGCCTTTAAGTCCCATAGTAGTAGATGAACCCTATGCTCAATTGGGTCTAGATTTTATTGGCATGATCAATCGAGTGTCAAATATGGGACACAAGTGGATTCTTACAGCAACAGATTACTTAACCAAGTGGAGTGAAGTAGTACCACTCAAGGAAGCAACTAAAAAAGTGACCCTAGAATTTTTAGAAGGTATAACTGTTGGCAAGAGACACTATATGGCTTCATTAATGTTGTCATTGATGGCAACAAAGCTTATCCCACCCATCCCCAGGGCATGGCAGGTCTATACCAGAAGTCAGGTTGAAGAATGTTGTGGTCCGGTAAACAAGAATAGAGCATGTGGCAAGGTCCTACAGTCAGGTCCAGATCTCTCAAAGGAAGTATCTCAGTAAAGTGCAGATTTGGGGAAGTCAAGAGGAGTACCTTGACTGATAGATTCTAGGGATTGAGCCTCTGGTGATGGAAGAGTGAAGAGACATGAGCACTTGAGTGTTGGGTTCCTGTTTGGCAGAGTAGACAGAGGAAGAACTGATCGGTAGAGCATCAGACCTAAATCAGGATGAGATATTGATGGTGATCAAGCTTCCTGAGGTATCATTCATGATTGGCTGAAATAATTGATGACTTCTATAAGCATCTCCTTGATACGCATCACTTGGCAAGCAAGGATTCAGCTGACAGATCAAAGTTTGGGAAATATTGACTATTCTGGATGCCAACTAGAAAGGTGTTGAAATCATTTGTGTGGATATATATACCAAATGGATTTAGATGTGAAGAAGAGTGTTGAGTGGTGAGTTGTGCAAAGAAAAGTAGAAGAGCAGTGTGAAGGCAGTAAGACAGGTCCAGAATGTGACAGGACAGCAGCACCAAAGAAGAGGTAGAATGAAGTGCAGCAGATCAGTATTTTGAACCTAACTGGAACTGAACCTCAGCATGTATGGATGCTTCTCATCAATTCAAGTACCTTGTCACCTTATACCTTGTAGACAGTGAGTCTCTTGTAGGCAGTGAGCCTCTTGTGAGCAGTGTGCTTGGGTAGTGAGCCCCAATTGGCAAGTGCCATTTTGTACTATCTTATTCTTCTAACAGAGAATACAATCTTAGGTTAATCACCCCGTGGTTTTTCCCTTAATAGGGTTTCCCACGTCAAAATCATTGTGTCATGTGTACTGATGTTATTTCCATTTCATGGTTATGTTTGCTTATTTGATTTAATACTGCATTAATTGTTAAGGATGATCAGAAAGCTGTAATAATTAAGATAACTGATTCACCCCCCCTCTCAGTTATCAACAATTGGTATCAGAGCTAAGTTCCTCCAAACAAAGCCTAACAGCTTGAGGAAGATCTGGGAATCTTAATGGATATGTATGGTATGAGGGAACAACTTCAGCCTGCCCTAGATGATCTTGAGCAATCTCATTCCGAAGTCAACAACTTGAAGGAAAGACTCAAACAGGCGGATGATTTCATAAATGAGCTAAAAGAGAAACTGAGTATCTCTATGAAAAAGAGAAAGGAACTACTTCAGTAATTGGCAAGTCAAGGTGAAGCCAATGATACAAATGAAGATCTGAAGGAGAAAACCAAGTTATGTGAAAAGTTATCAAAAGAGGTCATTATGGTAAGAGACACTGCTAAGGCATTTTTGGGGACTAAATTGTCTGAGTTTGCTTTAAGAAATGGGATATATTTAAAAACTTCTTCCAGTTACTATCCACAAGGTAATGGTTTAGCAGAGTCCACTAATAAGAACCTCATCAGAATCATAAGAATAATAGGAACTAATTATCAGAGAGAGTGGCACAAGTTACTCAACACAGCACTATGGGCTAATAGAATCACACCAAAGCAAGTAACTAAAATGTCTCCCTATGAGTTGGTTTATGGCAAACCGGCAGTGATGCCACTAAATATAGAGATTCCTACCTTACAGTTGTTGAAGCAGATAGAAATTAAGGAAAATGGCTCAATGCAAGTCAGACTTGCCAAGTTGTTGGAGGTTCAAGAAAAGAGAGAAAAGGCACATGAATCAATAATGAAGCATCAGCATATGGTTAAGAATTGGTTTGACAAGAAATCTTCTAATCCAATTTTTGAAGTTGGGTCTCTGGTACTAAAGTGAGACGAAAGAGCTACCAAACTGGGTCGACACAGCAAGTTTGAATCATTATGGATAGGTCCTTATAAGATTCATTCTTGTAAGCAACAAAATTCATTTGAATTGGAAACTATGGATGGAGAACTTGAGAAGATTCTGGTAAATGGGATCTCTCTGAAACATTTTACCTAAATCAGAGCCTCATCATGTATCATAGTTAATTAGTTGCTTTCATTTCCTTTTCCCGCTGTTGTCTTGCTTTCCAACTTTTGCCCTTTTAAATATTTGTTCCGTGAACATGTGTCACCAGTGCAGAGGTGCCTTGTCTTTTAGCAATTGCATTTATTTGAGGTTGTTCGGCAATTCTTTAAATTCCAAGAAGTACATACTTTTTCAGAAAGATAGCCAATCTTATGGCATATTTGACACTCCGTCTAATATGGATTTTGAAAAGATACACTAATTATCTCTCATTATTAATGCTATTAATATGACGAGATGCGTCATTTATTGTTTCATAATGCCCCACTAAGCTAAGTATTAGTCCCTTCACGATTTGCACTTGCAATCATCATTCTGCAATCCTAAACTATTGTTGTTTCTAAGCTCCATTCCCAACAAATATTTTCAGCTAAGTACAATTCTTTCACAAATTTCTTATCTTTTGTGTCAAAAGTTTCTAAATTCCCTCAAGGATACAGAAATGTCAGAGACGCAATCATAACAAGAAGGACTTGGGATCTTTGAGCACACTGACAAGCTGATGAAAAGAAAATCTTACGCTTCAGCACCTACACAGCCAAGGAAAAACTATCTAAGGACAAGGGTTCCAGAAATATGAGTAAGTGTTGACCCAACTCAGGTGAACGATTTTGCTGATGATATATTTGATACCCACACGCAGAAGAATACTAAGACTCTCTGAGAGGGGGCTCACCAGAGATGCCTCTCCCATGTAGTAAAGGGTCAATGAGAAACATTTGCGATGAGAATTTGGACTTCTTGATTGGCACAGTTTTTGGTTCCTAACATGCACCTGTGCCCCGAATTGATTGATTTGTGTGCAGAATTATTTCACCCACCATTACATTCTATTCAACAAGGCCCATTCATGATTCAAATTAGCCCTAAGGCAATTAGGGATATGTTAGATTTACAATATGATAGAACAGCCACTTTTCCTAATGTCGCTAAATTGCAGGGCACCTGGGAAAATGTCAATAATAAGATGAAGTTTTTGAATGCTGAAATGCATCTGGGTGAAGATAATACATAGTTGCCTGCATTGCCCACACTCAATTCAGCTCCGATGTCCAAGATGCCCTCGCTATGTTGGCCTTTATCTTCGGCCATAATGAAGACTCTACAGTTTATGACTAGCAGCTGGCATTTATTTTCAGATTGAAAACCATTGACAAGTCCCAAGAGTACCGGCTGGACTTTTTAGAGAAAATTGCAACGTCCATGATTGACCATCTTACCAATTTCAAGACAAAGTGTGTGTTCAAGTATTCTACATATCTGTTTCATTTAATGTTGTATCAAAATCCTGGTCTCTTCAAGCAATTCATGTCTTTGAATATGTATGACCCTGAGTTTGATAGTAGTAGAACCATTCCCGTGTCTGCGTGGACTCATGTGTTATCTGATACGTCAGATCACTATGATTTTTCTGAATTCTTTGTCGCTCCTACTTTTAGCCAATTAAGTCCTGAGCCTGTAGAACACAGGATGACATAGAGCATCAAGGATTTTCTAACCAACTACCCAACTCCTTGTGATTACTTATTTGGAGCTCACATTACCATAATCAGAGTCCATGGTTTTAGTGGCGAGCCTATTATGTTGCCCAAAGTCCTAACCCCTAGGGTCACATTTCTAGAAGTAGCTCACCAAGTGTCTATGATTGATAATGATTTTGGTCACAAGAAGAGAAAGAAAAAGATGTATAATGTCCCCTGGACAAGAGGAAAGATATCAATAGAGGTCAGGGGAATTAAGGACCTCTTACTGGGGAAATTGGTTGCCTATGGTTTCTTAATCATAGAAGACAAATGGAAATATGACCCAAACAGTTTCTTGCCCTCCTAGATCATCGCCAATAAAGTTTCTGCCAAAGTAGTTCATGAGGGACGCCCATTGTAGGATGACAGAAGGTCCCCAAAAGAAGATGACCCATCGTTCTATGTGGAATTAAGTGACTTGCCTTATGAGGGACCTAGGTCTTGGGAAACTTTCTATGTGAAAGTAAAAGAATATGACCCTAAATTGAAGATGACCCAAGGCCTGAAGAAAACATTGAAAGGCAAAGAATGGAGTGCAGAGAAGATTGAGGCTTATTGGAAATATCGCCAAGAAATCTCTGAAACTACCCACACATTTGGAGATGTCAAAACAGATGAGACATGGGAGTCAATTTGGGATGAATGGCATCCATCTCTAATTTCAAGACCTAATACAAGAAGAATTTAGAAGAGTGATAAAGAAGCAGAAGAAGAAACAGAGGAGGCTACTGGAGTGCAGGAAACAGGACAAGCATCTTCTGCTAACCCTAGGTCTTCATGGACTCAATCTCTTAGCACCCTTGAGAAACAGAAGGGAATTATATCATCACTGTCTCTCTAGACCCATGCAGCTTCGGCATCTGGGGGTTCCAAGGCACCACCATTACAACAACCAATTCTAATTGATGTAGAAGAAGAAGAGGATCCTGAGGAGGCATCTGATAGGCCTCTCAAGATAAGAAGGCTAAATTTGTCTGAGGAAGAGGAAGAGGAAGAAGAGACACCTATGCCCCAACAGCAACAAGCTCTAGTCATTTCATCTGAAGCTCAAGTAAGTACTTCTTCTCTCTTCTCTCATATATCTTCTTCTTCTTATTTAGGAGTGGCATCCCCAAATACCCAGGTTTCCATGTCTCCTGCCACTTCTGTTGTGCCTTCACAAACTTTTACTCCATTTGTTAGTGCACCAACCATGTCTTCACATGCCATAACCTTACCATTATTTTCTCCATCTGTGCCCAAGCGAGCCCCGCCTCAAATTTCCCCTAGTCAACAAATGTCTGCTATTCCTATGGCCTGCCTCAGGGTCATCCTTTTGCTGGAGGTTATATTGCATCTCCTCCCAGTTTCCAAGCCCAATTAGATATAGCAAGGAAGGCCAAAGAGGCCAGGAAGAAAGAAAACAAAACCCCTGCTATGGCTCATATGAAATCACTCTTTGACCCTATTCAACAATCCTTGATTGTGACACATTTGTCTCCAAACATGGTCAAGCCAAATGAACAGATGCAACCATAGGATTATGCAATGAATGTTGTTTCCATGGATATGTCTTTGTTTAGGCTATAGGACAGAGTAGAGTTAATGAATGAGACTGCTACTGCAGTTGTAACTGACTATCTAAAAGTGTCCAAAAGGCTGTAAAAGGTGGAGGTTGATCTGGCCCAGGAAATGGTTAATAGCAACAATTTAATTTGGGATATACAATCTAAAATCAATGAAATTGATTCATTGAATAAACAGTTGCAAACTATTGTTTCATTACAGATTCATCAGACCATACAGGCACAAGTTACATCTTTGAAGACTGAGCTGGCCCAAGAGAAAGTTGTTGTTATTGTTTTGAGGCAGGAGAAGGCCACTGTACAGAAGAGATATCAGGATAAGTTATCAGAAGCAACATGATTGCAACAAATGATATTGAAAGAGAAAAATGCAAATAGTGCAGCTTAAGCATAGTATATGGCTGAGCAACAGAAAACAAAGCAGCTAACAATTGAGTTAGCAAACAGACCACATAATGCAGGGGTCTTAAATCTGGTTAAGGAGTTATACATTTCAGTATGGAAAAGAATCTCCGAGGAGATTATTCAGCTCAAGCCATCCCTCACTTTCTTATTGAATGCCCAGCAGCTATGTGAAAAGGTGGAATCTTCTGTATAGGCCACATTGTCCATTGTTTCATTGAGGGTTTCTGATTCTCAGCTTCTATTGCAGAAGCTATATGACACAACAGATGAAACATTATCTACAACAGGTATAAATGATAGGATGATTGTTGCCAAGAAGATAAATGAGGTTTTAAGTTGCAATACTGCAGCTATGAATTGTAAAGAGCTCCTTGATATTGTGAAGGAAGGAGTCAAGAACATGAAGAAGCATATTGAAGATCTAGTGCAACTAGGTCTCCCTTCACCATTCCTAGATAATAATACAGTACTGATGATAGATGAAATAAAGGCTCTACTTTTGACGAAATAGAATGATCAGATAATTTTCCAGGGTCTGAGTGATTCATCTACTGTGGCAAAGGTTGAAGCTATATTAATACCAATGGCTCGGCTAGAGTTTCAATTGAAAGCTGTAGTCCAGATTTTGCAATCATTTTTGCATAAAGATATAATCAATCTTGATTTTTCTTTTCAGGATTTACAAAGCAGGCAAGGAATATCAAATTCAGAATGGTCTGTATATCAGACTACATTGTAGAATCTATAATTAAGGTTTTCATATCTGTGGCAACATCATTTTTTATTTATTTTTGGGGTTCTTTCTAAGTAGGCTCAGAAGTCCTGGTAGTCACCAAGAACTGTAGAGTAAACTCTACATTTTGTTTCAGCAATGTTGCAAATAATGTTACAATGGATAATTTTGTGACTATGTATGTTTCTGTGTGCGGATCACACCAAGTGTCAAAGCTATAGCTAAGGGAAATAGTATTAAGCTTTATGCGGACGTTGCTGCGTGTAACTTCCTTTTTATATAGCGGAGTGTGCCATGTAGTGGTGGCAGTTTCTTTGTTTAAGTTTCATAGTGGCTGCGGGCTACGCCACGTGTCTACACCAAAGACAGTTTCTAAAAGTTTCTTTTTATTGTTGCATGCTTGCGGAAGTTGCCGCGTGTCTTTTGAGTTTCTGTCAGAAGTTGCCGCGTGTGTCTTCTTTTTTGAAGCTTATCTATATCGCTATATGTATGGTGGGCCACAGTTTTAAAGACACAGGTTCATACTTGTTGCGGAGAGCACCATGTGGCGTTAGTGGAGGAAGGGTCTCTTTTAATTTCAATGCTCTTGGGATGAAAGCATTTTGTTTTCTAGTTGCACCGGAGTGTGACAAGTGTCAGTCTCTGGGATATCCTTTAGGGTATTTTCATAAGCTACATGTTTTTGTGGTGGTTGGCATGTGTCTAGTTTTGTTTCATGTAGACAGTGCCATCTGTCTCAGTTTTCTCCTCTCTGTGGATAGTAAGTGAAAGTGACATATGCAGTGGGTCCCAGATTTTATTATTTCAGTCTCTAAGTGTTCAGGTGGTGACAGATGTCATAGTGGCAAGCTATGCAGACACAAAGACATAGTTTTAAACGCTTTGCGGAGAGCGACAAGTGGCATTTTCCTATGGTTTCTTTTGGAGGTAAGCTTTTTGCGAAGGTTGCCACGTTTCACATTTATGAAGTCTCATAAGCCCGCGGGTGTCACCATGTGTCTTAACGGTGATACAATTAGAATGCCACATATATTGATACCACATCCAATGAGTGCACAAGATATTACAGTTGCAAATTCAAGAAATCTCAACGGTTGAAGACTCTCAATTAGCTCCAGTTTGGTTTTGCCGTTAAGATTTGAGTTGTTGCAGGTGATTTTGGTCAAGTTTGTGGTTATAAATAAGTCGCAATTGTAATTGATGGGGATCCAATTTTTGATAAGTTTTCATCAAGAATGTAATAGAGAATTCGAAAACTTTGATTTTATCATTTGCCTTAATTTAGTTATTTCTGATAAGAAGGTTGAAATATATGTGCATGTTACTGTGCCTCTTATCATACTGGAATATTAATGAAAAGAACTCTATTCTATGCCTTTTCTGATATTATCTATGTCTTTGCAAATTTGTCTGAGTATAGCCTTTGATCTGATTCAATTACATTTATTTATATTGATCATGCAATATATGCTCTTTAATATAACATCTTAAGGATTAGATTCACTGTGCTAATTAGGAGAATATATTTCATTCAAGTGCATCACCATAGATTTAGGTTCTGCTTATTGTATTTGTAATCTTGTTTCTTTCCCTTCCCTTTACTCAAAACCCATTTAAATAGGAAGAGCCATCTTCTTTAAAATCTGGAGGTTATTTCAAGTAGCAAATCCTACATTCTTGAAACTTCCCATGTTGGTGTTGAAACCAGACGCAATTTTACACATCAACAATAACCAAAAATGTTGCAAGCACTCAGATCTCACAAGAACACAAATATGCATACCATCATAATACATGTGCCTATTTTTCCTCTAAACTATTATGATTCTTCATATCATCTGAGGATGCAAGAGAAGAGCATGTTGGGTTTCTGAGAAAAATATTAGTAATCTAATAGTCCCAAATCTCTCAAATATCAAGATCACAAAAAATGAACTAAACCAAACAAACAGGCTCTGTTACCATGTCAAATTCTGTGAGAAGCGAGAATCGTAACCAAGATCTGTTGTTGGTAGTAGATCAATTGCACTCCAATCGACAGATGATCAAACATCAAAATAGAAGACTGAAGAGATTATCCTGAAAGAGAGAAAACAAGAGACAACTACAAGAGAATTTTGAGAATTCTCACATTACTCTCAATGACTATCTAAGAGGGGAGTGGAGAGTTGCATATATAGTAAATAATGGGCAAATATATCCAAGAGGTGTAATAACTCCAACTACCCAAAATAGGTGGAAGTTTTACCTACTTGATAAAAGCCAGAATACATGGTTATACCTACTTAGATAAAAACAAATAAATGGTTATGAGAGGTGGCATAAAAATCCAAAAGAGGGTGTGAAACTCAACTACCCAAGTGTGGGTGAGAGTGGCACATGTAGCTAATGGATTTAGCCATTTGGCCTCATAATAACCAAGTCTAATAACATAATCAAGCTTAATAATGTGTAGGAAAAAGAAATATTCCTAAGGAAAATTAAAAACCTACACTAATAGTATTTAGGTTGTATGATGAGGTATCTTAGGTTTATCAAGGTAATGTCATGCTCATAAAGTGAACACAGTCCATACAAAGATGAAGATCATACATGGGTTTCAAGAGCTTGTTGTTGTTACAGTCATCTAGGACTGTCAGTAATATATATGCAGCCCATTACTAAGAAGATTATCATGAAAGAAGGGTTATTAGTTGACTTCGGGAATGTAGAAGGATGATCCAAGGGAGTTATAAGGTTATCAAACACTACAAAGGAGGATTTTCATGATTTTAGGCCTATCACAGTCCATTAGCAGCTTCTTGTCCTCATGGATAGTCATGGAGTGTTCTCAATTTTTTGATTTAAGTTTGTCTTTGGGTTTTTTCATGAATATTATGGGATGAGGCTAGGGTATGAGATGGATAAAGATAATATACCATGGAAAAGGATTGATTAAATACAAGTGAAGGCTGCCCTAACAACCAAAATAGATTGTCAATAGTCATAGGGTTGTCCTCTTCTTTGCATGCTTGTCATACTCTTATTTGGTTCACTAATGATCTAGTCTTGCATGCTTATTATCAAGAGATATTTGTACTTGACTGACCCTAGGACTCTAAAAGGTGAGAACATTATCTATTTTAGCTTTCCATGACATCTAAAAATGCCAAAAAGGATTGTACTACTGTCTCAAAAAGTTGTCAAATTGCTCAAATTGTCCTAGTAGGTGAAATGAGATAAATCTTGTTCTGAGATCTATCCACAACTTTTGTAGACCTAGAACATCATTAGACACATTTTAGATATATTTTTTGAGGTTTGTGATTCTTGAAACGATGATAAATGCTCTAGAACATTCTTGGAAACATGTTGATAGCAATTTGACAATATTCTAACAACTTTTTGCAACTTTTGCAAATATGGTAAAAACTTGCAAACAAGTACCCAAACTAAAATTTAAATGATTGGACATATGAATACACATCCTATGTAGGTCAAATCAAGTGATTTTTCACCTAGAACACCTAATTTCACAAAAATGACAAAATTGCAAAATTGCAACAAATTTGATAACTTTGCAACAATTTGGCAAATTTGTAAAACTAATTGATTTGATGCATGAGATGATGGATTTTGGTGATTTTGATTGAAATTTATTTTTTATGATGAACTTGATGCTTATTATTATGTTTCTTTGTAGGTTTGAGAAGTTGGAAACATGTGGAAAGATGTTGAAACACATTAACAACATGTTGACAACATTTGAAAGCATCATCAAATGGTAAGATCTCTTGATGCACTTGCAAAATGGAGGTAAGATGATGTAAACAAGCATGAAGACAAACTCTATAATCTAGAACAACACAAAATGAACCTATACTACTATTGTACATGCACATTTGGAGCCAAAAATGATAAAAACAAATGAAGGAAACAACACCTTGTAGCCGAGAAAAAGTGAAATGTATGACTTTATACCTAATTTGCAGCCAAGTACATGATTGTTATAACCTTCCATGAGGTTATTATTTGTCATTCCAAATCTGAGATGAATAATTATTACTTAAAAGGATGGAAAAGTCAAGAATAAAGGGCTGGAAATATATTTTTAAAGCATAAACCAATCATCTACAGCTGCATTATCATGTTTTCATATGGGAAATGAAGAGCTATAGCTGCATATGGAGGAGAAAATAATTTTCTATAGTTGCACATGTCCTTTTTATTAAGATTTGTCATACTACAACATGGAGTTGGTGTTGTAAAAGGTAAATGGAGTTAGAGTTGTAGTTGCAAATACTAAATGTTTTAAACTTGTAAAGTTACTTTTCTAAAAATAGAAAACTCACTACCAAAAGTAAATGTGGAGATATGGAAAAGTTACTTTTTTCTACTAATGGAAGCTTGTTAATGAAGCTAAAAGGAGATAAAGAGAAGAACCTTGGAAAAAGTACTTGCCACCAAAATTAAATTTGTATTTGAGCATCAACTTGGAGCCACTGAACTCAATTAATCATAATCATTGGATGTAAAAGTGAAAACTTGGTATCTTTTAGAGGATTTGTATAAGTATACAACTAAAATTGTTTGTAAGGGTTGGGAAAAATTATTGGAGACATATTGGAAACACATTTATACTTTGGATTTGAGAGAAATGCATAGTATTTTATGAATTTTCATTATATTCATATGGTTTTCTCCACGCCAAGTTTGGAAATTGTTGAATATATTTGTCAAGATTTTAAACTTAATACAAGTTTACTTCATAGTTTCTAGTCAAGTTAATGGATTGGAAGTTGTTGATATTTATTAAACTTGTCATCATATAAAGTTTGCTTCATGGTTTCTAAACACCAAGAGAGTTTTTCGTACATTTTCAGCAGCTAGTTTGATGGATATTTGATGAGTTTGTGAAGTGTTCGTACCCTTGTGATTTACTGATTGTAGATTAATTTGTCTGGTTAGCTTGAACACCTTTTTCTTTCATTTTGTGAAGAATCTTGTTGAACTACACTAGTAATTAGGCATTTGATAAAGATTGCTTCATGATTTGGAGAATCCACCTTTGAAGATTGCACCTTCTTGAAGCTTGATTGTTGGTTTTTCATGGTCATCAAGAATGGTTAATGTTTGCAAACTTGTTTATCCATTATTGAGGCTGAAATGTGGGTAAAAGCTTGATTTTCATTTAGTTTTTCTTTCTAACCTTTCTCTATCTTGCCCCTTCTTTTGCACTTCTTTTTATTAGATTTGGTTAGTTTAGGATTAGAATAGGACTTTCAAACTTGCATAGTGATGTTATAGAATTAACATTTCATGAATGAAAGTTAGTATATTGCTAGTTATAGGCTGAAAAGTGATATTTTATGGCAATATATGTTAATATCAGTTGTTTATGCATTGATAAATCCAAAAATTGATTGGTTTTTATGCAATTTGACCCTTGATTTGTGCCAAACCCCTTGTTGGAATAGAAAAGAACATCAAAAAACTAAGTTATCTTACAATGCCAAGACCTAGCTAGGAGAGACCTTAGGGTAGTCATTTTATGATTTGTTGGGATTTGATTCCTTTTAGGGGAGAAAGGTACTTAGCATTTTATCTAAGTTGTTGTGTGATAAAACATACATCAACAGTATGTTTGAAGGAGTTTTTTTAGTATGTTGGTTAGCATACAATGCCACATGATGTAAGAATGTTGAAATCTTTGAGATCTACCTTATATTCATTGATATAGAAGGTGTAAGTAGGAAAAAGTTGATTATCTAACTAGTTTAAGATTTCAACTAAACACCACACTAGATAAGACTAAGAATTGGAAAATACTACTATTTATGATAGATAACTAGCAATATGCTTAATCTTATCTAAATGTACTTTTTCCTAGAATTAAACCTATATTTGTTGCTTAGACAAAAATACTGAGCTAGGAATAGAAATAATGAAATACTAGGAATAAAGACACTAGATACAGAAACCAACTATAAAAATGTAAACCTTTAACTACAAAGAGTCTAGTGAGTAAATTTGGAAGAGGCTTAGTTCACACACTAGTGCACCAGTGTTGTAGTCTATCAAGTGCACTGTTATCTTAAAGAAATAGAAAAATAAAGTGAAAATATCGAATCTAGAATATCTTCACACAAGGGAGATGAAGATAGAGCATAGAACACTAGAAATACATAGGAAAATATAGAATAATAGATATATAATCTAAATCTAATTTAACTTGAATAAATGACAAAATGATCATGATGATTAAGTAAATACAAACCTCTATGCAAATGGAGCCTTCAAAGATGCATGTATCTAGGATAGAGAGAAATGGGGTGACTACTTGGGAGCTTACTAAAATGGTCCCCAATTTGGTCATTTGATCTCCATGGGCAGTTAAATAGAAATAATGAAACATAGATAAAAAGTTATGTTCTCTTAATCCTACATGTATTTAGAACCAAAAGAACATAAAATAAATACCTATGAATGCTATCACCTCAAGTCTATAGATATTAAAGCACACTAGTGTGATGGGTGATGGAGTTCCAAAGTGTCAACAAGAAACACTATGATAAAACCAACAATAAAATATATACCTACAAATCTCTCTCAAGAAGAGGGAGAGAATGAGACTAATACCAATATCAATAAGAATGATGTGACGAGATTCAAATAAGCTACCAAATATTAAAAAATAGGAATGGAGATAGGGGGTTGGAAGACATGAGAGGATTCAAAGAAACTACAAATGCAAATGTTACCTAGCTTGAGAAGGTTGTGATGAGTGCATTTCTTTCTAGTAAGAGAAGATTCCACTTGTCAATAATAATTTGTCCTTTTATGTAAAAACTTCCAAGAACAAGCGAGGAATCCTTTTGTCATGACAATGGAGAGGTAGGAAGCACAACTCTTTATGCTAATAACTCCAAGAACAAGAAGCTCACACGATGTTGTAGAATGCCACTATTAATCTCACAAGATGTTGTTCATAGAGTTTTTTTATCAAGAAACCAAGAAATAATTGTGTAAATTGCATTAAAGTTGAATGAGGAATTCAAAATTGCATAAGAGAGTGTTGAGAGAGTGGGAGGAAGTTTAAAGGTCATAAAAAGGATATTCTTGGACAAAGGTGATTGTTCTAGGATTCCATCCTATAGGTCATATGGTGGTTACACAAAAGATTTAGAAATTTAAAGGTCACTAATCTTGGTAGGAAATTGATGTTGTATGACTAATGAGATGAAGGTGTGCCCGCACACATGTGTTTGTGTGCTAACACTAGTGTCCAAGAATGATGTGTCTAGAAACATTATATAATAGACATAAGACAAAAAATAAATGTACAAGATGCATAAAAACACATAAAATTGGTTTGGACACACAAAACACAAAATATAGTTGGCACTAAGAGTAGGATAGAGACCAAGGCTACGCCAAATGAATCCTAAAAACACACTATGGGGACATACACTAAAATAAGGATATTTTGTAGTGTCAAATCTATAGGGAATGCAATTTTTTACCCTACATTTTGCCCCCACATTAGCGAGCTTGTGCCACTAGGCAATAAAGCTACGATAAAGTAAAAAATAAAATACTAAAAATGATTAAATACTATGAGGATACATAACAATATTCTCAGTCAAGAAGGCTTGTGCCTCAAGCAACAATCTACAAAACAAAACCTACAACACAATAATGTTAGCAAACATAAACCCTACAAAAATAGATATATTAGAAAATTATAACTTACAAAGCCAAACATGTTAGAGAATCATATATAATCAAACATATATACAACACTTATGAAAGAAAACTAGACAACACACACATGGAAAGAAGCTAGGAAACATGCACGAAGACAGGGAGAAGAAAAATCAAGAATTTTCTTACATGCTCTATTGCTAGAAAATAGATAGATATAATCCTAATGTACTATGTTGTTAGGAATATGCAGGATAAGGTTCAACATCTAGCATGCTATGTTGCTAGGAAGCATATAATACCTCTATGAATCAAATTTACTAGCATACTCTATTGCTAGGTGATTCACAAAGAGTGTAAAAGTATCTAGGATGAGTCACGTGTAGTGTACTCTATTACTAGGTGACTCATATGAAAATAAAATACCAGGGACTACATGTACTAGAATACTTTAAGGCTGCATGATTCTAATAAGGGTGGCTAGATCCAAGCATGTATTTATACTTGGGATCACAAGCTACTAATTCTTTAGGAGCATGATAGTAGTGTGTGTGCTATTGGAGTCCAGGACAACACTAAGAGGGGGGTGAATCAGTGTTGTGAAAACTTTTAACTTTTTGCAACTTTTAAATTTACAAGACAAAGAGAGAGAAAGACATCAATAAATTGTTAAACACAAATGCATAGGTATGATAATGAAAGGCATGAATCAGGACTTGTGAGTAAGACATTAGAAAACACACACATAGAGGCAAATCATAACACAAGGATTATTGGAGTGGAAAACCCTCATGAAAATTACCTCACTGGCTTATTCAAACTTCACTGGTTACAAATAGGTCTCACTAAACAAAAATGCTTCACTAGTTTTACAAAATGCCTCACTAGCATACAAAGAGGTCGCACTGACCATACAAGCCTCACTGGCACATAAAGCCTCACTGGCAAATACAACCACCATCAAAACAATACAAGTAATATAGAGGGTTTCTCTATTTCAATACAAGCCCCTGAATCTCCAATCATACTCAATTCAATCTTCATATTTCATTGCAATCATACTACACTTTATTCTCATTATCTTTGCAAAAATCAATTCACCTGATTCAAATTATCTCTGCACAATTAATTTCATATTGTCTTCATACCTTCAAAGCTCAATCCTTCAAATCTAATTCACAAAGCACCTGCATTTTCTTTCACACTTAAAAATAATGTCTTCATCTCAGATGCACCTGCAAATAAAATATGTTTTCACATTCTTCTCATCTCTACAACAATCAATCAAAACATTACTTTTCTCTATATATATATTTCATCAATAAGGAACCTTTGATCATCCATCTTCAAAACTTGTTTGCATTTTCATCATCTTCAAAAACCTATCCACCTGCAATAAGAAAGACTTTTCAAATTCATTTTCTCTCTGATTCATTTTCTCTCTATGAAGAACCTGCAAGACCAAAATAAGATCAAATTCATATTCTTTGTATGACCATTCAAATTCTTCTTTCTCTTCATTTTCAAATAAATCTTCTATATGTTCATCTTCTTTCATTTGAAATCCATCTTTTTGCAATAAAGATTTCTTATCTGCAAGAAGACCTTTCATTTTTCAAAAATCTTCAATACTTTCAATCTGTAATTTTTGTCTTGAAAAAAATATCACAATGACCCTACAATAAAAAATAAATTGACCTTTCATTTTTATTGCTCTTCAATTTCCTTCTCTAAAAAACCTTTCATCTTCTCTTTACATTTATCTTCAAAAATTGCTTCCATGTCTTAAATATTTTTAAGAGCCTTGAAAAATATTTTCATAACCTGTCAAAAAGAAATGCCTTCCATAATATTTTCAATAAAAAAAATCATCTTCCCCACTCCTCAAAAAAAATTTCTGCATTTTGATAACAAAAGAAGACACAAAATCTTTAAACGTTATTCTGAAAAGGAATAATGTCTAAAAAAAAATTATTTCCTTAAAAAACTTCTTCTCTTTTTGACTTTCTTGCCACGAGAAGGATAGGATCACTCCAATTTAAAATTAGAAAAAAACTTCAAAAAGAATCTCCTCAAAACTCTCCTTGAAAAGTTTCCTTGAGATCTCCTTAAAAAACTCAAGAAAAATCTGCCATAAAATCTCCTTTTTAAAAGACTAAAAATAGCCTTATATAATCTTTTTAAAATCTCCTTGCAAGTGATGTTGAAAATGCACTTCAAAATGCATTCGTAATAGAGGAGATCAAAATTTAATAGTCACAATTGATTTAAAACAAACACCCAAACCCGATGGTAAAGTAAGGAAGGGGTCGGTCATAATTATGACTAAGAATCCTTGAGCAGGTCAATTTAAGTGGATTAACTTGTGATAACAGGTCAATGTCTATTTATAAAAAGTGTTCTCATATATGACAGGCAGAATAGATGCATTAGACATAAAGGAATAAGGTTTGAATAACAAATTTAGGTTTCACCATAAGGTTTAAAACTTCATTTGGATTACAATAAAATTTAGACTTGTCAATACAAGATAACTGACTGTCAAGAAAGGCTTATCTTGGCAGAAGAATATTATGACATATTCAAAGTATGAAGACATATAAAGGCAAGCATATTATGCAAGACAAGCATGAAGGTAAGGATATCTTGAACCATGAAGACACAGAAGACAATTTTGTTTCGTATTTGTATCCTCACACCATAAAGATATCAAAGCAACCTGAAACATGAAAGCATCCCGATTTGCATCTTCTTTGAGTCATGAGGATTCATAAGAGTTCATGAAGATGATAAGTACCATCATCAACTGAGAAGATCCATCTTAAATGCAATGCACATATCAAGTATAAACTAATAAAGCCAACATGAAGATCAACCTTACAACCTGTGAACAACCTGAAGCAACACTTTGTCGACCTTCTTGTGAATGTTCAACCTTGAAGACACTCCTGAATGATCAGCATCATAACCAAGGCAAGAAACACATGATATCAATGAATATGAACAACATTCTATTGTGCCTTGAAAAACATTCTCCTGGTATAGATTGCTCAATATCATATGAGCAATCTCCTGACATGAGTGAAGCATGAATGAACATTAACTTGAACTTAACATCTTGTTATAAAGCATTCAGATTATAAAGACAACCTAACAACATTAAGATATCCAATTTGATCTAAGTTCTCTTCAACCTCCACAACTCTTGAAGTAATTACATATGAAGATGACATCATGTCACATCCTGACACATGATCCAATCAACTCAATATATCAACTAAACAACTGATGAGCAACAACATCGTGAGTATGCACACAACTCTTGTGACCTCTAAACACCATGAAGACCCTTGTATATCACACAGTCTACTCAACACCTTTTTGACATCAATGACAATCAATCTCCATCAATCTCCCCCTTTGTCATTGATGGCAAAACTACATGATACATTTTTTCTCTCTCCTCCTTAGTGACATCTGATGACAAAGGTTAAAAACTATTTTTTCCCGCTATGATGAAGTGCACTAACAAAACACTACCCATAGACTATACCATACTCTCAGCACAATGCCACTTCTTGTCACAACACCCGTATGAAGATGAAGATGAAAAACTAACATATCTCTGTTATCAAATACAAACTCCTGATGACATCACCTGTGGTTGCAAAACAATTTTTTCGTGACAAACAAATCTTTCACAATCATCAGCCCTTTTTGACATGAATGACAAACCTCCAAGATCTCCCAAAATATAGAGTATGATGCATGATTATGAAGGCATAAAATTGACTCCTTTGATATAACTCATATGAATTTGAACTCCATGCAAGGATATCATAATCACATCAACACTTATGATGAACAAAAATGCAAGTTCAATAAGCAAAATTCTGATAATAGCATGAAGACTACTCATCACAAAAAAAATTCACAACTCATGATGACATGATACCCACTCAAGAGATGACCTTACCAATAATACCATGATAGTGCCTACAAGATAGACAATCAACATGCAACCAATTTACTCCTACACACACTTCTTGGCATGATAAAGAATGAAGACCATCCTCCTATTCCTACACATGACACTTTTTACAACACCATGTCAAATCTAAGATATACAAAACCACTATAAATGAAATGCAGAGACATATGCTATGAATTGACTTCTTCCATTTGCAACATCTTCATCCAACATATGCTAACATCTGATCATAACTCCTTGAGTACATCCAAGATCCTGTGTTTGAGATTCAGATTTTAATCCTAGGACCTATCAACCATCATTCAAACTAGCCCATTAATCTGCACATCAACAAACTAACTGCACCATCAAGTCCTTCCTGTATCACTGTCACACACTAAAGATCAACATAGTTATCATCACCATTAAGAACTTCATTTCACTAGACTAATATGAATAGTATATTATCAGGCATGAATCCAAAATCATAATAAACAAAACAAGGTCATCAAGTTAACAAACATCAAATGATCTCTTATGAAACTACTTGGGGATAATTGATAGAACATGAACAACTCCCCCTAACATCATGCCATCTATTATGTCACTGATGATGTGACTTGTGCAATATGCACAAGTTTAGGATTTATCTTCTCTTTGCTTTGTTTCATTCTCCAAACTTTTACAGGTTCTTTCTTCCTCCAAACTTTTTTAGCCTCTTTCCTTTTCCAACTTTTCAAACCAGGTGATGCTTTTCTGCAACTATGTGCTTTATGACCAAGAGAGTTGCATATATAACAAACTACATTGTAATCATAATCAAATGATTGATAATACCTTTTTGACATCCCTTGAGCATTTATGTTATGCTTCCATGCAGGATCATACCTTCTATGTATTTTACAGTTTCTTTGTATGTGACCAACATTATTGCACTTATAACATACAAGATTAGTATTCCTTTTGCAATCAACTGCTTTGTGTCCAAAATGATTACAGGTATAACAATAACCATTAAATGAATAATTATACATGTACATATAAGCTGGTCTTACAGGAGTAGCCCTTCTTAAATTTCTTCTTTGATTGTGAATTTTTACAAACTCATCTTTGTTTTTCACCTCGACTTCAATCTTCTTTTTGCCTTCAGGAGCAGCAACATGATAACTCAAATCAATTTTCTTTCTAGGAGTCTCTCTGACTTTGGAACACCCTCCTTCTTCATAACCAAGACCAATAGTGTCCTTATGGTACTTTTGTTTGCCTAACATTTCATGCAATTTATTTGTACTTTCTTCAAACTCCTAATACTTCTTGGACAGAACTTTGAGACCTTCATAATTTTTTCTAAGATTGATAATTTAGGCTCTAATTTTAGATTTTCAATTCTTTTAACCTCAAGGTTAGATTTTGTTACATCAGCTATCCTCTTAGCTTCCTCAACCTCTATCTTTAGACTAATAATCAAATTGTCTGATTCATTAATTTGTGTCTTTAAATTTACAATCTGATTGCTTTCCTCTTCAAGATCAGAAGATACTCTTTCAAAATCTGAAATTACTTTGTCTTTGAATTCTTTTTCCTGTTGTAGCTGCAAATCTAATTTCTGGTTCTCCTTTTTGTATTTCTTGAGTTCACTCAAAGCACACATGAGCTCTCCTTCTATATCAACTTCAAACTCTTGTTCATCATCACTTATAATGTGATCTTCTTCTTCTTCTAAATCTAATTGAGTCTCATCTCCTTCATTTGAAAGTCTCCTTTCATTGCCACTTTCTTCACACACCAGGTTGTCCTCTTCTCTATCATCACCTTGATAGATTCTTATCAATTCTTTCCACAAATCCTAAGTTGTTTTACAATGCATAACCTTACAAGAGACATCATTAGATAATCTAGACAAAATAACCTTCTTTTATATATGATTACATTCAAGAGCTTCTTGTTATTTGCAGTATTAGGTGATTGAGAGGAAGAAAAATACCCATTCTCAATAGACATCCAAACACCATATCCTAAAGAGGATAAATAAACTTGCATTCTAATACACCAAACAGAGAATTCTGAACCATCAAAGAAAGGAACTCTTGACTCAACTTTTGAGACATTTCTATCAACTGGAGACTTGACATTTTTCTTTTCTCTATTTCTTTTGTTCTTACCCATGGTACTCCACACTCAGGAACTACCCAAGCCGATTAGACTTCTATAGGGAACCTATGCTCTAATACCACTTGTTGGAGTCTAGGACAACATTGAGAGGGGGGGCGAATCAGTGTTGTGAAAAATTTTAACTTTTTGCAACTTTTAAATTTACAAGACAAAGAGAGAGAAAGACATCAATAAATTGTTAAACACAAATGCACAGATATGATAATAAAAGGAATGAATCAGGACTTGTGAGTAAGACATTAGAAAACACACACATAGAGGCAAATCATAACACAAGGATTATTGGAGTGGAAAACCCTCATGGGGTAGAAAAACCACTCAAAATTGCCTCACTGGCTTATTCAAAACCTCACTGGTTACAAATAGTTCTCACTGACCAAGGAAGCTTCACTAGATTTACAAAATGCCTCACTAGCATACAAAGAGGTCTCACTGGTAAATACAACCACCATCAAAACAATACAAGTAATACAGAGTATTTCTCTATTTCAATACAAGCCCCTGAATCTACAATCATACTCAATTCAATCTTCATATTTCTTTGCAATCATACTGCACTTCATTCTTATTATCTCTGCAAAAATCAATTCATCTGATTTAGATTATCTCTGCATAATTAATTGCATATTGTCTTCATACCTTCACATCTCAATCCTTCAAATCTAATTCACAAAGCACCTGCATTTTCTTTCACATTTAAAAATAATGTCTTCATCTCAAATGCACCTGCAAATAAAATTTGTTTTCACATTCTTCTCATCTCTGCAACAATCAATCAAAACATTACTTTTCTCTGTATATATATTTCATCAATAAGGAACCTTTGATCTTCCATCTTCAAAACCTATTTGCAATTTCATCATCTTCAAAAACCCATCCACCTGCAATAAGAAAGACTTTTCAAATTCATTTTCTCTCTGATTCATTTTCTCTCTATGAAGAACCTGCAAGACCAAAATAAGATCAAATTCATATTCTTTGTATGACCATTCAAATTCTTCTTTCTCTTCATTTTCAAACAAATCTCCAATCTGTTCATCTTCTTTCATTTGAAATCCATCTTTTTGCAATAAAGATTTCTTATCTGCAAGAAGACCTTTCATTTTTCAAAACTCTTCAATACTTTCAATCTGCAATTTTTGTCTTGAAAAAAATATCACAATGACCCTGCAATAAAAAATAAATTGACCTTTCATTTTTATTTCTCTTTAATTTCCTTCTCTAAAAAACCTTTCATCTTCTCTCTACATTTATATTCAAAAATTGCTTCCATGTCTTAAATATTTTTAAGAGCCTTGAAAAATATTTTCATAACCTGTCAAAAAGAAATGTCTTCCATAATATTTTCAATAAAAAAAATCATCTTCCCCACTCCTCAAAAAAAACTTTTGCATTTTGATAAGAAAAGAAGACACAAAATCTTTAAACACTATTCTTAAAAAGAATAATGTCTAAAAAAAAATTCTTTCCTTAAAAAACTTCTTCTCTTTTTTACTTTCTTGCCACGAGAAGGACAGGCTCACTCCAATTTAAAATTAGAAAAAATCTTCAAAAAGAATCTCCTCAAAAATCTCCTTGAAAAGTTTCCTTGAGATCTCCTTGAAAAGTTTCCTTGAGATCTCCTTAAAAAACTCAAGAAAAATCTGCCATAAAATCTCCTTTTTAAAAGACTAAAAATAGCCTTATATAATCTTTTTAAAATCTCCTTGCAAGTGACGTTGAAAATACACTTCAAAATGCATTCATAATAGAAGAGATCAAAATTTAATAGTCACAATTGATTTAAAACAATCACCCAAACCCGATGGTAAAGTAAGGAAGGAGTCGGTCATAATTATGACTAAGAATCCTTGAGCAAGTCAATTTAAGTGGATTGACTTGTGATAACAGGTCAATGTCTATTTATAAAAAGTGTTCTCATATATGACGGGTAGAATAGATGCATTAGACATAAATGAATAAGGTTTGAATAACAAATTTAGATTTCACCATAAGGTTTAAAATTTCATTTGGATTACAATAAAATTCCAACTTGTCAACACAAGATAATTGACTATCAAGAAAGGCTTATCTTGGCAGAAGAATATTCTGACATCTTCAAAGTATGAAGACATATAAAGGCAAGCATATTATGCAAGACAAGCATGAAGGTAAGGATATCTTGAACCATGAAGACACAGAAGACAATTTTGTTCCGTATTTGTATCCTCACACCATAAAGATATCAAAGCAACCTAAAACATGAAAGCATCATGATTTGCATCTTCTTTGAGTCATGAGGATTCATAAGAGTTCATGAAGATGATAAGTACCATCATCAACTAAGAAGATCCATCTTAAATGCAATGCACATATCAAGTATAAACTAATGAAGCCAACATGAAGATCAACCTTACAACCTGTGAACAACTTGAAGCAACACTTTGTCAACCTTCTTGTGAATGTTCAACCTTGAAGACACTCCTGAATGATCAGCATCATAACCAAGGCAACAAACACATGATATCAATGAACATATGATATCAATGAATATGAACAACATTCTATTGTGCCTTGAACAACATTCTCCTGGTATAGATTGCTCAATATCATATGAGCAATCTCTTGACATGAGTGAAGCATGAATTAAGATTAACTTGAACTTAACATCTTGTTATAAAGCATTCAGATTATAAAGACAACCTGACAACATTAAGATATCCAATTTTATCTAAGTTCTCTTCAACCTCCACAACTCTTGAAGTAATTACATATGAAGATGACATCTTGTCACATCCTGACACATGATCTAATCAACTCAATATATCAACTAAACAACTGATGAGCAACAACACCATGAGTATGCACACAACTCTTGTGACCTCTAAACACCATGAAGACCCTTGTATATCACACAATCTACTCAACACCTTTTTGACATCAATGACAATCAATCTCCATCATGTGCTTGCGTGTGTAAGTATGGATGTATGCCCCCCTTAAAATAATTACATAAATCAATGGTATGGAATTAATTTTAAGGTAGAACAGGGGAATTAAAAAGGATCCCCAAGAAACATATATTAGATCATATGCCCCAAGTTATTGATATGTTTCCCCAAGGAGATGAAAGATGATGAGATGTTTCTACAAAAAGATAATATGGTACACCTGAGATTGTATCGAAGGAATGACAAGTAGGAGTAAAGACAATGTCACATATGCATTAGAAACATCCTCAAGAAGACACACACAAAGGGATTTGTATGCCTTGGGGTCAATATATGTTGAGAAATAGATAATCATGGAGTATTGATAGAATTACCATCATTCCCTGAGGCACACATAACTACGATAATAGAGGAAGAAAGCACATAACAATCAATCAATGAAAAAGAGGTAAATGCAGAAAGTAAGAAATGGAAAACACACATGGTTGTCTTAAAATTTTGGGTCAACATGAAAGAGACCTAAATGTCCCCATACTTTGCACTGTCCCCAAAAATAATTTTTAAGAACATACAAAACATGTAGGAAGAATGTTAGGTACAAATAGAGGGATGCTATGACACTGTGTTCCTCCTATATCCATGTACTTACAAATGTAGCATGGGTCTTATAAGTGAAACTAACATACATAAATAATCACAACCACATGGCAGTAGACACATTAAAGCACACAAGAGAAATATACATCATAAACAAAAAATACACATGCATATATACAAATGAGGCAAAGATACAATTCCTACTCATTGAATTCCTCATCCAAAAATTCATCCTTATCCTAATTGTGGTCATATGAGGACTTAGGATTATGGGGGGCTATAGAGTCAATGAAGGAGGTACAATAGTAGCATAATAGAAGTACAAGGAGACATTCTATAGATGTGGGTGGAGTATTGCCCTTCTAAACTTTTGTCAAAGGAATAATGGTCAATGAAGGTGAATATCATTGATAATGTAGGAACATTATTTATCTTTCGCTAAACAGGTACCCATCATCTGAATGGGTCGGTGACTCAAGCAGAGAGTATTCCACCAATCTCTAATCCTATATGATACTAGTGGATATGAGAGGACTAGGATTAAGAGGTTTTGGAAGAGGATCCACCTCAAGTGGAGAAATATCATATGTAGAAGAGGTCAAAGAAAGAGGTGAAGGCATTACCTTAAATTTGGGCTAGTAGTGGGATGGGGTAGGGTAGTGTTCAAATTATAGTTTAGTTAGAAGTAAGGGAGGTAGGACAATGTCTAAGCTAGAGGGTTTGAGGATGTTAGGAAAGGATTGGTGGTGGGTATGGATAAGTGGGACAAGGGATGTAAGGGTGGCACTGGAAATCACATGGACATTAGGTAAATTGATGGGTTCAAGGAAAGGAGGAATATCAAGAGTCTATGGGATAATAGGAGGAAGGGAAGAATAGACAAGGAATACCTCAATCCTTTTAAATTTTTTATCATTTGTTTTATCTTGAGGGTTTAAGGGATGGGATACAAGGAGACTAGGTGTGGTTAGCGTAAGAAGCAGGTGGGGTGGATGTAGGTTGGGTAGTGTTGTGCCCTGCACACATGCCCCATTTTATCAAATGGAGACCCCCTCTTTTTGCTTTGGCTTAAAGTTTCAATTTCCCTTCATTGTGATGTTGAGAGAGTGAAAGTCATGTTTGGGTGGAGGATTTATTTCAAAAGTTGGTATTTGTGATGAATTGCTCTTCTTGGAGTTCACTTTTATCTTCATGATGGATTTTCAAAAGGCTTTGGTTTGTTTTGTGCATGATTGTACAGAGAGAATCTTGTTTTTTCATTCATTTGCATTGATTTTGGTGCCTACAAGACATTGCGCTAAAATCAGGTGTTGTAGGATATGTCTGGTGATTCCTAAGAGCTTTCTTTTTAGTTTAGTTAGTGCCTTCAAAGAGAAAGTAGGTCTTTTGACCCTCATGGGATATTGCAGAGATTTTGGCCTCTAGTGGACATTATCCACTAAGTGCTCTTTTCACCACATATCCTATCTCTTTTGCTTTCCCTGCTTTCTGCATCCTGAGTGCTTGCCACTTTGTCGAGGGTACTATTGCAAATTTATGGTAAGTCTGTCAGAAGTATAACTTGAAATCCACCTCTAATTTGTCATTTTCATCCAAAATTTCACCTTTAAAAGAGCTCTGGCGATTCACATTTGACCCATTTGCATTCAAAGATTTCCATTGAGTGATATTGTGCATTGTTTTCAGTTTCAGGGGTTTTATTTGCGCGTTTTCAAGCTTAACCAGGTCGGCCTTTCTTTTTTTCATGACTTTCAATTTTGGTTTTTGAATGCTATTTATATCTCTATACTCTATTTGAAACCTATTAGGGTGTTAGATAAATTCATTGGAATGGCGAAATGGATGGTATGGGTAGCAAAACCCTAGTTCTTCTTAGCTTAATTCTCTTTCTGTGTAGGGTTTTGTCTACATGATTATGCATCTTTCTTTATGAGGAACTTGCATTGTTTAAGTTTTCATCTTTTGGTGAATTTGTGTCTCCTTTGGGCAGGGTGATTAGGACCTATTTTGCGGAAGAAACCCATTTAGATGAATCCCTTAAGGGTGGTAAGATTTTGTTTTATTTAATTTTTGAAGACCCATGTAGAGTGGGGAAATCAAGCTAGTGGGACCTTTTGACCCTAGTGGATATCATCCACTAGAAGCTCAAATTCCCGCTTTATCCCATAGACCACTTTTCAGTCTGCATAAGCCTTTAGAACTTGTAGTTTTAGTCATTTACAGCAATTTTCATGAGTATGGGATATAGCCCTCAGGGGACCTTTTCCCCGCTTGGTCTAGTAAACGTCATTCCACCCGCTTTACCCCTCTAGACCGTCAAAATGCCTTTGCGATAATTTCATCGGTTGCCAGATATATCCAGTGAAAGGCATTTCTCCTACCTTGTCTAGTAAGGGTAGTTTCACCCGCTTATCCTATACCACACCTAATGCTTGCTCAGAATAAAGTAAACCTCTTTGCACTAAACTACGACATACAACACATGTCTGGTAGGGGTCCAAACTGAAAGGAAGCTAGGTGTGTGGAAATTGCTTCCTACACTAATCTAATGAGGGGAGGAGGGTGCAAATTCAATTTAATCCTTACAATTACAGAATGTTAACAACAATAATGGAGATATTGCAGCAATTCACATACACACAAAAATGAGATAGAAGAGAGGGACACAAGATATACATGGGGAAAACCCTTATCGGGTGAAAAACCCCACACTCCAAAACCTGCACAATGTATTATCAAAACTGAAATGGTTTACAATACACTTGCAATGCAAGCTCTTAGGAGTCTTTGACACTCGTATCTAGAGACAAACTGGCAGCATAACAGTACCTGTCAAACCTGTAATACGTCTCCTCTCTGAAGCACCTGTTTATATCACAAATACAAGGCAGAAATGACTCCACATAGGGATGGGCATCCAACATGGCCTCAAGGCCCAAAACCCATGCCTATGGACACTTGTTCAACACGGTAGGATGCTCCTGACACTTGTTAAGTCACCCCATCCCAAAGAGGTCACCTATTTCCAAAATGGGCTATGACAGATGCTCTTGTGACTCTTACAACTGTCATAGAATCTATCATAACTGTCATGACTTATAGCTATAAAAGAATCTATCATACACAGGCTATAAATAGCATATTCTCTTACAACATGTCATAGTCCACCTTGGGGCACCCAAAGATGCCTTTTTCAAAGATTCTTCATGACACATGTCTGCACCTGTCATAGATTCTTCTATTTCCAACTCTTACATGTCATAACTTTGTCATAGGAATCTGTCATGACTGTTTCAGTCAAGATTCCTTTACACAACATCTAAGATGCCAACACATGGCAAAATATTCCTACCACTAAGTGGGACACCTATCTCCTCATGTGAGGACAAAAATACATGTGGTCATATGCCATGTAGGATGACACGTCACCGTGCCAACTTCCACAGTATGACAACATAGGATTTGCATCCAATTAATACAATAGGCAATAAATAAATAAATACATTGCAAAAATACAAGGAATTACCAAGGTTGAGACATCTTAATTCCCAACAATCTCCCACTTGTCGAACACCTTGTAAGAGCCAATAGAATTAACAGGATTTAATTGCTATAGGTCAAGAAGCCCATAGACTCTGAACACCATATAAACTTCTCTATGCCCACTGGTTTCATCAATGCATCTGCAACATTCTTCAAAATATCTACCTTCTCCAATTTTACCTTCCCATCCTCTACCATGTCTCGCACAAAGTGAAATTGAACATCAATATGCTTTGTTTTGGCATGGAAAGTTGGATTCTTCACAAGGCAAATCGCACTCTGACTTTCACAACTGATCGTAATCTGACATGCATCAACACCAATATCTGAACACAATCTCTTAAGCCAAATGGCTTCCTTATGTGAGGCCGATTATTTTCCTTCCTTATTTTGATCATTTTACATTACAGTTGCTGACATTATCAAACTTTTAGAGACTATTGTTCCATTATGCAAATTTGATTATATCTCCTAATTTTGGTTTGACAGTGTTTAGACATGTGGTGATTCAATTTGATTTTGATGTTATGATTATGTTAGATATATGAGACATAGTTGATGATGATTATTGATGTGATTTCAAGTGCATTATGTGGATATATTATTTGATGATGATTTTGAGACATTAGATAGAAAATGTAGTTTTAATATTGAATTATGTTGTAAATGATTAATGTTGTATGTAATGACATGAATTTAATTTTAGTTGCTTCGGCTATGATTATTCATGATGTGATTGACACTTGATCTAGTTGTGCAGGATTATATTCCCAGGCTATGGAAAATCGGAGGTCGTATTCACACATATGTTACTCCCTATGAAACTGATCCATTCCCAAGAGGGATGAGGATCACGTGTGATCGGATGTTGCTTGCGTGCATGCTTAATTTATTTATTTTGGCCTAGTGATCCCCTTACTTGATTGAATTATTTCATGTGTTGTATATTTATAATTATTTTACACCACTTAGTATTATTTTTATTTTGGGCCATTTAAAGTGAATTTATGCCTCCCTAGGTGTACCTTAGTGTCCGAAAACCTACCCTAGGTGGTTACCCTTGGGTCTAGGGTCAATTTTGAATAACGAAACCTTAGGGTAACTCACTTTTGGTCACTCTAAACTAGGGTTTAGTCAAAGTGACTAATTTTGAAATGGCTGAGGTTGGGAGATGAGTCATGCTTTGAGAAAGACCCATCTCCCTTCCCAAAGTTTGGGGATCCCTTCACCAAGAAGACTTGGGAGGTCTCCAAGACTCCCAAGTGTGTGGGATCTCCCTCCAAGACTCTCACACACGTGTGAGAGCATCTTGGAGGGAGATGGCTCTCTTGGAGAATAAGAGGATGCCATATGGCATCCCTTATCCTCATGGAGGCTTGAAGGGAATTGCCACCTCAGCACTTGGTCTCTCACACATGTGTGAGAGCACAAGTGGATAAGGTGAGGAATGGAATGGAATTGGAGGGTGACACTTGTCACCCTCACACTCCTTCTCCCTTGCAAGTGGCATGGGAAGAGGAAGGGGAAGGTGACAAGTGTCACCTTCTCATTCCTCAAGGCCAAATTGGAAGGCCTATATTATCTCCTCTTGAAGAGGAGTGTGGGGTTCTTGATTTTTGCATTTTTTTCCCTTCTATTCTTGGAGTTCCTTTTTGGGAATTAGAGAAATTTGGAGATTGGGAGACTTGGAGAAGCTTGGAGCTCTTCGCTAAATGTGCTTCCATTTTTAGGGCTTTTGAAGGTAAGCTCCATGGCTATGGCCATTTTCCCTTGTATATTTCATTTTTGTTTGTGTTTGTGAATTTATGTTGATGGTTGTTTTCATTTTGTGTGGGTTGGGAGTTTGGTGAGAGCACCTCCATTTGGAGGTAAGGCTCAACTTGTATGGGGTGGGGGAGAGTGAACCTCCTCCAGGTCACCTCATTATTATTGTGCTACTTATAACCTTGAGGGCTTTTCTATGGTGGGGTGCCATGATAGTTTTTTGAGATATTTGGAGATATGTATTATGTGGTTGTGGCTTGAGGCCTTGAAACTTGGTGATTTTGAGATCTTAGAGTGACCTCTTGAGTTGAGGGGTCCACTCCCCTACCCTCTTCATACTCATCTTCATGAGTTTAGTATTGTGTAAATCCTTGGGAGCATTATTTTGTGTGTTTGGAAAAATTCATTTGTTGTGGTGTGTGTGTGCAACCGTGTGATCCCTACCTCCCCAGCTCGGGGGTGACCCACTAGCAGGTCTATGGTAGGGAGGAAGGCATTCCTTAGTGGCTTGGTTCCCCCTTTGTGTTTATGTTTTGCAGGTCATTGTTGGGCTCTTGGAAAAGTGAAGAAGAAGTTTCATTTCAGCATTATTTACTTTATTTGTTTTGGCTATTTTTGGGAAGCCATGGCCTTGGTGGCCCTATTGTTGAGCTGTAAATTATTACTTTCCTTATACTTGTGTGTGGAAAAGAAATTCTAGAGTGTAATATTCCTTATTATGTTTTTTTTTTTTAAAGAGAAAAGAATGTTCATTATGTTTTGCTTATGTGCTTATGTGGGTTTGGGAAAGTTTAGCAAAAGAGGTTTATTATACTTGTTGTCATCTTATATTCAAAAAAATGGGATGTTATGATGTTGTTGTTGAATATTACAATAAAAAAAAAATAAGTAGATTAGTTTCTGTGGAAATGGGCTTTAGAAATAAAAGAAAAGATTTGTTGTTCAACTATATTTTATGTTCACAGAAAAATAGAAATAGGACTGTACAATTACTTGCTATATAAAAAAATAGACGTGGGGGGAAATATTGGTTTCCAAATGAAAATATGAGGTTTTGTCTTAATCATTTTTCTGTCAAAAAGGAAAGAGAAGAAATAGTAACTTTTGCTCATCTATTTTGCACAAAAAAAAATAATACATTACTGGTTGGTTTATGATACACATCTAATTTTATTATTTCTTATTATGAATGTGAAAATGTATATATATATTTTTGTTTATTAAATATACTCTTTACTTCACTAATTACATAGTGTATATATGTCACTGTGTATATGTATATATATACCTATATATTTTAATAAAATTAAACAAATTGATTTTAAATGTAATAATGATTAAATGAAAAATTGCTGAGCAAGCTTAAATTGACAGAGAGCCAACTGAAAAGAAATAAGACTGTGTTATTGGGGCCGAACCCCATTCTAGTGGACAGCTTTGTACCAGCAAAAAAAAAAGAAACAAAAAAAATGTGTTAAGGAATGGCTGTGGGCGGCGGCGCCCACAGCCCACAAATGTCGGAGGGGTGTGGGGAGGAGGCGGTGCCTCCACCCACACCTCCAAAATCCCAAACCCCCTTCCACGGCTTTCACGGCAGCACAATTCGGTGTGGGCCGTCGGCCCTTAGACTCTTCTCAGCCTCCTATACTATGTGACCTGCGGAATCCTTACTATGTTTAACAGTTATTTTTATATATGCAAAATAATATATATATATACCTCTTCTATGTAACACAAGGATAAACTCTTTTAGTTATAGATCACAAGGATAAACTCTTTTAGTTATAGATCACAAATACTTATATATATATTACAAAAAAGGATGAAACAAAGCCTATGGAGATATACAGTAACTATATACCTTCGTGTGTAGATCCTCATGGCAACCATGGAGGAGAAAATCTCAACCTGCAAAAGAGAAAGCAAAATAGTAGTGAGGCAAAATGAAAAAGACAAAACAAACCAAACAATAGAATGGTGGAGATTAGGGTTAGGGCTCTTTTTAGAAAACTAATAAAATATTAGATTAGGGCTTAGATGGAGGATGAGTGGAAAATTAGAAGTAGTATTTTTATTTCTTTCTTTTATTCCTCCTATGTGCAGAGGAATTCTTTTCCCTCTCTTTTGCTTTTGTTGGCTTTTTAGATTTATTTGACCTCCCTTGGGTTTAAGTTATTTTGAATTTAATATCTTTTTGGGGTTAATTTATTTCCTTGTGGATTTATTTTTTTATGGGGATTGGGATTTTGATTTAAGTGGAAATCTTTATCCCCATGCTAGTTATTTATTTTGGACACCTTGATTTATTGTCTAGTGTTTTTTAATTAAAATTCATTTGGGAAATCCTTTTTAATTTGATTATTTTATTTGGTCAATTTTATTATTTTATGGGGAGAGGTGTTTTAATTTTTCCCCTTTCTCTACTTTTTTAACTTGAGTTATTTAATAAATATAATTGTTGCAAATGTATTTATTAAATGACTTAGTGGATTTTATTTGGTCGTTTATTTAATTTCAATTTTTATATTTTGTTGAGCGGTAAATTTTATTTCGACCTTAGAATTATTTAATGTATCCTTATACATTAGTTAATTTTAATTTTTGCCGTAATTATTTTCCTTGGGGATTCATTTTGAACTATTTATTTCGAATGTTGAAAACGTGTTATGCTGCTAAATTTTCTTAGAATTTTAGGGTTTTATTTTAATAGCATTTTTGTGACGCCTATTTTATCACCCCATCACATCATGCAACCATTTTATCATTGAAACGTTATTGTTATTTGATTTTAATTATGCATTAGAATTAGGGTTTGATTTTGATTCAGTCAAAAAAATTTCATGCACCTAGGAAACTTAAGGTTTTGAATTAAATCGATTCTAACCCTAGTAGCAATGCTCATCGCATCACATAATCCCCTAGTCGGCTATCATCACGCAGGGGATTGCATAGGTAGGCGCTCTTTCCTGAGTTTCAATTGACATGTTTACACCTTATGTGTATTGCCACCGAGCATGCAGACGCATGCAAGGGGGTTCCTAGGGACATGCAAAAAAGTTTTTGGTAAGTCGTGTCATGACCACATGATAAATGTGGAAATGACACGTGTGTTGTGTGTCATGACCGCATGGGAAATGTGGGCATGACACCTTACAAGCATGAGTTATAGCCATGTACTCAGCTTCTGTAGTGGACAAAGCAACCATAGGTTACCGCTTACTCATCCAACTAATTGCACCACAACATAGTGAACACATAAGCACTGGTGGATCTCCTGCTATCAATGTCACCTGCCCAATCAGAATCCACAAATACAAACTGAATGGGGAGGTCTTGTAGCATTACTGTGATAGCATATGGAATACTCAGAAGTACCCCTCAAATATTTGAACACTCGCTTAACTGCATCCCAATGTACCCGTCCAGGATTAGCCATAAATCAACTAAGGACTACTCCCACTGCTTCGGCAATGTCTGATCTTGTAAAGACCATGGCATACATCAAACTGCCAACAACACTAGCATAAGGTACTCTACTCATGTCCTCCACCTCACTAGGAGATTTTGGATAATCACTAACAGATAACTTTGTCCCTAATGAAACAGGAACACACAATAGTCTATAATTTGTCATGCTAAACCTATTCAACACAGTCTTCACATACTTACTCTGGCCTAACCAATGTTTTTTGTTAGCTCTGTCTCTTCTGATTTCCATTCCCAGAATGTACCTGGCTACCCCAAGATTTTTCATCTCAAACTATGCTGACAACTGAGACTTCAAATTAGAAATCATATTCTTACCATTCCCAATCATCATCAACATACAATGCAATAATGAGAATGCGATCATTGTCAAAATTGTAATACACACAATGATCAAATTTTGATCTCAGATATCCAACAGACAACACAAAGGCATCAAATTTCATATACCACATCCTAGGAGACTGCTTCAAACCATACAAAGACTTCTTTAACTTACAAACCAAATTTTCTTTACCTTTCTCTATGTAATGCTCTAGCTGTTGCATGTAAATATCTTCCTCCAAATCACCATGAAGGAAAGTTGTTTTCACATCCATCTGTTCTACCTCTAAGTCATATGAAGCTACAAGAGATAACAGAAATCAAATGGATGTCAGTTTTGCAACAGGACAGAAAATTTCACCATAATCAATTCCCTCCACTTGTGAATACCCCTTCACAACCAATCTAGCCTTGTACTTTTCAACACTGCCATCTACACTGAATTTCTTCTTGAACACCCATTTGCATCCAACAGGCTTATGTCCATTAGGCAAAGGCACCAAGTCCCATGTTTTATTCTTTTCCAAAGAAGCCATCTCATCTTCCATGGCCTCCTTCCAGGAACCTGCATCTTTCATGCCCATAGCCTCTTTCACAGTTCTAGGCTCATTAGTGTTAGTAAGTAAAGCAAAAGCACAACTAGAATCAAGTAATGAATAACCACACCTATCAAGGTGCTTTCTTGTTCATGTGGACCTCCTCAATGGCTGAGGTTGAGGTTATGCTTCTTCTTCTGAGCTTTCAGAGTTGTTACAGCTCTCCTCATCGTCAGGTCTCACAGGGTCTATCTGTTCAGTCTTCTCAGGGTTAGAAGGAAACTAAACCGCATCCTCTTTCTTTTATGTATGTTCTGGCTATAGAACAATGAAAGAAGGTGTTAGCTCTCTAAAGATAACACTTCTACTATACAACACTTTTTCAGCCACAGGATCCCAAAGCTTGTATCCTTTCACACCGACACCATAGCCAATGAAAATACACTTAACAACCTTGTTCTCTAATTTAGACCGTTTCTCCCTAGGCACATGTGCATATGCCTCACAACCAAAAACACAAAAATGTCTAACTGAAGGCTTCTTACCAGACCACACCTCCATAGGTGTCTTACCAACAAGAGCTGATGTAGGAGAATTATTTACCAGGTAGCAAGCAGTGGCAACAGCTTCAGCCCAAAACTTTTGTTCGAGGCTTGCTCCACTAAGCATACTCCTAGCCTTCTCCATTAGTGTCATGTTCATCCTCTCTGCAACTCCATTTTGCTACGGGGTGTATGGAGTTGTCTTATGTCTTTCAATCCCTTGCTCTTTATAGAACTTATCAAACTCCGTCGAACAAAACTCACCACCGTTGTTAGTTCTCAAACACTTAATCTTTTTACTAGTCTGATTTTCAGCAAAGGCTTTAAACTCCTTAAACTGATTAAAGACTTCAGTCTTGCTTCTGATAAAATAAACCCATATCTTTCTACTGTAATCATCTATGAAAGATACAAAATATACAGATTTGGAAATCGAAGGAACATTAACAAGACCAAACACATCAAAATGAATAAGATCCAATACATCAGAAGACTTGTGAGAACTAGAGTAAAACTAAACATGGTTTTGCTTTCCATAAATGCAATGCTCGCAAAAGTCAAACTCAAGATTACAATCATTTAACCCCTCAACAAGGTTTTTATTTTTTAGGGTACGTAGACCCTTCTCTCCAGTGTGGCCATATCTCAAATGCCATAACATGGTCTTTTCAGTAGGAAACTTAGCTTCCAAAGCATGTGCACTACCATCAGAACTAGTTACAACAGATTTCTTTACTGCTCGTTTAGATGGTGGGGATGAAGTGACTGCGGCTCTTTTCTTTGAGTCAGAAGAACTATTGCACTATGAAGTACATGCCTCCAGCTGAAACAAAGTACCTCTCTGAGTACCCTTCGCAAGCACCATAGATCCTCTAGTCATCTTGCATCCATCCTTAGAAAAGACAACTTGCACACCTGCATCATTCAACATACGTACAGAAAGCAGGTTCCATGCTAGGCCTGGGATGTGCATAACCCCAGTGATCCCCTTCACTCGTCCATCAAGGAATCAGATTGAGACTCTTCTACAACCAACAATCTTTAGATGAGAATCGTCACCCAGGTACACTCTTCCACCATCAAACTCTTCATACTTCATGAACCGGTCTCGATGCGAGGTCATGTGGAATGATGCACTAGAATCAATCAACCACACATCATCAGATGCATGGGTGGCCAGGGATATGATGAAGGCATCACCATCATCTTGTGACTTATCAGAATTTGAATTAGGAGCTTTCTTCTTCTTTTTCTTCTCCTCTTTGCATTCATTTCAAAAATGACTAGTTTTACCACAATTCCAACAGAGAGCCTTGGACTTTCCAGGAGATTTGGATCTCCCATGGGATTTGGATCTGCCCTTATCACTTTTCTTGTCCTTCTTCTTCCCTTTCTCTTTGGGTCTTCCACGAACCGTAAGAGTCTCTTTGGCTGCCTCAGAAGACTTTCTCCACATCTCTTCAGATAACAGCAAAGATACCACTTCTTCCATTGTGAATGTGGATGTGGTGCTTCCAATAGCCATAACAAGATGATCCCATGAATCTGGCAAAGAACAAAGTAGGGTCATACACCGATCCTCCTCCTCCATATTCACACCCACAGATGTCAACTGTGCAACGATCATGTTGAAAGCATTCATATGGTCTACAACAGATCCTCCATCTTTCATCTTGAGAGCAAATAGCTTCTTTTTCAGAAAGAGCTTGTTCACCAAGGACTTGGCTTGATAAACATCTCCCAGCTTCTTCCAAAGAGTTTTTGCGGTCTTCTCCTCATGGATATTCAATAGGACAGAGTCATCTAGACAGAGTCTTATGAGACCTTTAGCCTTCTAATCTTTGAGGTCCCAATCAACTTGTGACATTGCCACTGCTTTAGTGCCATCAACGATTTCCCATAGATAACGATCAACAAGTAGGTCCTCCATCTTGAGTTTCCACAACTCAAAATTTGTGCCATTGAACTTTCCACCTCTACTCTTCCAGATGTGGTTGTCATCTCCTTCCTACAACAAGATATAGAATACTCTATACAAACTCCCACTCAACTTAAGATCAGCTCAAAAAACCCCTACCCAACAGCTAAGACCAAAACTGGCCATGCTCTAATACCAACTGAAAGGAAGCTAGGTGTGCAAAAATTGCTTCTTACACTAATCTAATGAGGGGAGGAGAGTGCAAATTCAATTTAATCCTTACAATTATAGAATCTTAACAACAACAATGGAGATATTGCGGCAATTCACATACACACATAAATGAGACAGAAGAGAGAGACACAAGATATATGTGGGGAAAACCCTTATTAGGTAAAAAATGTCACTCCAAAACCTGCACAATGTATTATCAAAACTGAAATGGTTTACAATACACTTGCAATGCAAGCTCTCAAGAGTCTTCGACACTCGTATTTGGGGACAAACCGGTAGCATAACAATACCTGTCAAAGTTGTAATACGTCTCCTCTCCAAAGCACTTGTTTATATAGCAAATACAAGGTAGAAATGGCTCCACATAGGGATAGGCATCCAACATGGCTTCATGGCCCAAAACCCATGCCTATGGACACTTGTCCAACACTATAGGATTCTCTTGACACTTGTCAATTCACCCCATCCCAAATAGGTTGCCTATTTCCAAAATGGGCTATGACAGATGCTCTTACAACTCTTACAACCACCATAGAATTTGTCGTAGCTATCATGACTTACAGCTGTAAGAGAATCTGTCATACACGAGCTATAAATAACATATTCTCTTACAACATGTCATAGTCCACCTTGGGGTGCCCAAAGATGCCTTTTTCAAAGATGCTTCATGACACATGTCTTCACCTGTCATAGATTCTTCTATTTCTGACTCTTACATGTCATAACTTTGTCATAGGAATCTGTCATGACCATTTCAGTCAAGATTCTCGTACACAACATCCAAGATGCCAACACATGGCAAAATATTCCTACCACTAAGTGGGATGCCTATCTCCTCATGTGAGGACAAAAATACATGTGGTCATATGCCATGAAGGATGACACATCACTGTGCCAACTCCCACAATATGACAACATAGGATTTTCATCCAATTAATACAATAGGCAATAAATAAATAAATACAATGTAAAAATATAAGGAATTACCAAGGTTGAAACACCTTAATTTCCCAAAACAAACCTTTGCATGTCCGGTAACCCATCATTTACCTGCTTTTGACTAAGGAACCTTCCTGCACTGAAGTTTCTAGACATACGATATATCTTGTGGGAGCCCAAAACTCCACTCATCCTGCAAAGACCTAAATCCCTGCTTTATCCTACACATGGCTCTAAGCCTGCTTCTAGTGCAAATGGTCAATACCTCCTGCACAAGCTCAACTTCCCACTTTATGCTAGATATCTTGCATCACTTAACTGATTTCAAATGCCCTATTTCTTATCATTGATGTAAAGATTGGATTCTATAGTGCTATGTGCTCACATCCAGTAGGAGGCCAAATGCCTACTTTTTGCTACAATTGATTAGATTTGGTGCCTAAATGGATACTATGTGTTAGAAATTTATGAATATTGTCATGTTTCAATAATTCAAATAGATTTCTAATCAAATTGATAGAGCTAGACCTATTAAATGGTATTCAACTAGGGTATTCATTAGGGTAATGTAATGCAAGATAAATGTCTACAAGGGCTACCATAATGAAGTATGAGTTCAAGGGCATTCCTCCCACCTCCAAGATCACTTCAAACTGGAGTAACATAGGAGATACTGACATAGGTCATGTTGACCTAGATGATTTCAAATTGGGGGTCTTCGGAGACAATCCAACCAATTGGGCAAGGAGGATCAAAGACAACAGTATTGCCCAGGTTGCAACATTTCCTATAGCAATTCAGTGCCTAGAGTTGATAGTAGCTTGTGCAGAGAGATATCATGCTCCCACTAGGTTAGTAGTAGCCCAAGATGGGAGATTTGTTGCATGTTTAAGTGTGGAAGCCATTTCAGAGGCTTTTGATATTCCTCCTTATCCTATCATGACTACAGTCACTAAGGAGCAGAATAAAGGATTGTATGACCAAGGCCTGGAGGCATGCAGAAGAGTCATTAATGATACATGGATGAATAAGAAGAGGACAACAATGTCTAAAGTGCCTCAAGTATTGTATAGGAGTGATTTCATAGGTGAGTTAGGGGATTTAGTGACATTGTTAAGCAAGATCATGGGATTACATGTTGCATCTACTTTTGAGCCACTGATGTTTGGCTATATTGAGGAAGTTTTGAAAGGAGATAGGAAAATATACTGGGCTTAGCTTGCATGGGTAGCAGAGTTGGCTTGAGTCTTGGGTATGCTCCCCAAGGTCTTGGGTTCGACTCCGAGGCTCAGGCTTACCCGATGCACATGGTTTGCAAGCTATTGTGTGCATCCCTAGGGGATTAGTCTTGCCCCAGCTCGCCCCCTCCTAACCCCAACTTGGCAGCTTGTAAGTCTAAGGTAAGGTGGGTTGGGTTGTTGGGCTGGGTCGCGAGAATACCCCTGCTGCAACAATATATATATATATATAATGGGCTTGGATTATTAGTAATAATATCCATGAGGGTTTCTTGGTCCTTAATGAGACTAGGATCTTCCATTGGTCCTCCTATGTTGTATACATGCTAGCCAGAATTTTTGCTTATCCTGGGCTAACCCAACTGGGAACAGTTGGAAATGCAAATGGAGGATGAAGGTGTATGACTGTTAGCCATAGTTGCAGTTGGTTCAATCATTGGTGCACTATAAAGGTAAATGATGCATACACCATGCACATCACCAGAATGTTGCAAGGTGATATGTCAAGGAGGATATCCCTAGAGGCTGCCAATGTGATTCAGAACTATGGGCAGTGGTATAGCCAATTCCCAAAATTTACATACCTCAAGGTGCAGGGATTCAAAAGATCACCTTATAAGCTTCCAAAGTACCCAACCGATAAGATAATTCTGCTAGAGCTAACAAGGCAATTATGTACATGTCATAATATGCTCAAAGACCTGCATAGGGATGCAATCAAATTCCCCATCATTTTAGGTAGGGGATTGTTTACTTTTATTACGATTGGTGCAGCAGAGTACTCTGATGGTGAACTGTAGCAATTACACATGATCTTCTACAAAGCTCACAAACATTTTGATCCCTTTGGTACATTAGAGCAACATGTGAGCAAGAAAATTTTTCATGTTTTAAAGTTGGAGGATTTTTGGGCCAACTACATTGATGATCATGAGGTAAAAAGAAGAAAATGTTCAAGATTATCTTTGGACTTCATCAAGGGATTCCAGATTGCCCCAGCTTCAGATCAATTGGTTGATGATGGAGTGGTGATTTGGGAGGCTGAATGGAGGAGAATTTTTTATCAACCAATTCCACCTCCAAATTGGGCAGAGGTAGAGGATAGTTCCCTTGAGGAACTTATGAGAAACCTAATCAGGTATAGTAGGGCCTAGGTACGGGCACAAGTAGTACAACTCACTGCTGTCGATGTAGCTCTAACATATGTACAAACCCTCAGTAAGAGCGATACAGTGATAATGAAAAGGATGAGCCAATAGAGGTTCAAGAGCTGGAACCTACATCCCAAGGAGAAACAAACCAAGGGGACAAAGCTTACAGCGAAGAGAATGAGGATGAGGTGCCCTTAGCAGATAGAAAAGGAAAGGGCAAAGCAGTCTAGGAATCTAAGAAGAAAGTCATGAGGGGTAGTGTATCCCCAATTTAAATGAGGACATCCAAAAGGAAACCTGCACAAGCTAGAGAAACAGAAGGATCAAAGGTAAAGAAGGTTAAGATTTTATAGAAGGCACCAAGCCTCAAGATTGTATAGGACCCTCTAGCTGTAGATGCATCCAGTGTAGTTCCTTCACCTACTGCTATTGTTCCTCCTATTACATCCAACATACCAGCTGCCTCTATGTCTCCTTCCCCTACTGTTGTCAGTTCACAACCTTCTCCTACTATCCCCTTAGTTCCCTCTATGCCAACCTCTCCTACTACCATCTTAGTTGTGCCTTCTTCCCCCCCTCCATCTTCTCCTCTATCATCCTCTCTTGACGTTTCCATCTCCTCATCACCTCCACTCTCCCTTCCCATTCCACTGTCCATTTCTTCTAATCCATCCCTTTCATCTTTCACAGCTTCTTCCTTGCCACCCATCTCCACCATCCTTACACCTCCATCCTTCTCTTTACCACCTCTCAACCTTTCCAAACCCATTATCATCCCTTTCATCCTTCCATTCCACCTTCCAAAGGTTTTGCAGCATTTGCAAACCTTTCCAGAGTGCAGTTGCCAGATGCAGCAATAAATTCATTTATGTCAATAAACAATAGCTTATCCTAGCCATTCCAGACTGCTAGTGATATTAAGGATGTCCCTAAGCCCTTATCCTCTCAGGTGCCCCTATTGAAGGGAATTGAAAAGGTCTATGTAGAATTGAACATAATCAATGAGGAGGATCAAATACACGATGCTCCTGATAGCCCTTGTCCCCCACAGGATGAGCTAGATAATACTACATTTGATAAAGTGGAGCAAGGTATGATAGAACAAATAAAGCAGATTGGGTCCACTCCTAAGGATAATACTAATGCTCCTAGGAAAGATAACACCAAGAAAGGGACAATTGCAGGTAATGATGATTCTTTGAATAAAGAGTGGGACCAAGTAAATTCCTCTACTCATTCTTTGACAGCCCCAGATTGGCTACAGTAAAGGCTCCAAGGAAAGCATCTTCAAATTGAAGTTGTTGACCTGGATCTGAATAATTTCCTTTCCTTGCTTGAAAATCCAAGGAAGCAGAAGCAAGTAAAAGTTTAATCAAGGATCTATAAAGATGCTTCAGGGTCAAGGATTGTTGAGGTTGTAGTACCTCTAGAACAAGCAGACAAAGAAGAAGTTAGGCCAGAGGAGTATAATATTTCTACAATAAACCTTGGTCCTACTTCTAGGGTACAAGAAATTGAAGAATTCAAGGATTCTTTTTCAAACATTATGAACAGGATGAATAAAGATGAGCTCACCAAGAAGTAGCTCAAGCAGCAAAAAGAGGAACTTTATGCTTGTGTTAAATATTTGATCAAGCCAATGCACACTAAGGATGGTAGTGCTATAGCTCCTTATATTCTTTCAAAGGAAGAATTAGAAGATTTTGATAACATTAGAAAGCTTGCCTCAGTGGCATGAGAATGGATAGAAGAAATCTACATAGAGGGTTGTGAGATTACTGATGAACTACCTGAAATGCATAGGGACTTCTACGCTTTAAAGACTGAATGGGAAGAAGTAATCGAAGATAGTGAGGGATATGATGGCTATCACTCACATATTCATCCCTGAGTTTTGGTAATGAGCAAGTTAGCTGATGAAGTTCTCATGCAAGAGAACATCTTGACAAAGGACAAGTTGCATATGCCCGACTATTGGCTTGAAATGTTGAAGTTAAGAAGAGAGATTTTTTATAAAGTGAAGACTGAAGGTGAGTCTGCAAAGACTCAACTTTTGGAAGCTATTTACAACTTCAATGATCTGCTTCAAGCATTAACAGGTTCACATCTAGATGATACTATGCCCATTGATGTGCAAGAGTGCAAGAAACAACTAGGTTTGCTGTTGCAGGGAGATCCTTTGTCTTATAGTACTACAGATATGAACAAAGCAAGCAACCTACAGGTATAATTCAGAGAATTCAAGAAGGGTAGAAGGGAAAATTTTGTAGTATATCATGATTTGTCTAGATCAATTGATACCCTTAAGTTTAGAATAGATTTTGTGAAGGATCCTGCTCCTTAAGAGATCAATCCAACACTGGAAGCACTGATGGCATATAGGAAAAAGGAAGCAGAAAGGGATAAGGTGATAGTGGATGATAGTGAGTAGTAGTGAGCTGAATCAGTAGGGCATAAGTCAAATGCCAAATCTAGCTAGGCCGCCACCACTAAAAAGTGTGCCACATACTCCTTTTGATAGTCAATTCATTTTAAAAGAGATTTGTCTTGTTGGACAACTCAAAAAGTTGTTATTTTGTCCTATTATATTGTGTCCAAAAGTTGTATTTTCATCTTTTTCCTAAAGGACAAAATTAATTTCGGGATTGTAACTACCTAATTGCCAAAATCAAACGTTGTTAAATATGAGCCCTTGGTGTTGGACTAATCCTCACCATTCATTGAAAACTCAGTATCCCTGCTCCTCTTTATAAGAGCAGTCATTTTTTCTCTTTGTAAGGTTGGAATAGTGAATTATTGAGACTACCAAAATTTTGAATAAATACAAAGCATGTTTATAGGTGTTGCTGTAAATTGTGTTATTGTGTTATCAAATTTTGGATTTCATGGTTCATTTCTACCTTGTTCTAGATAAAGTTCAGTTACAGTTTGGATGTATGCTTAGTTATCTGATGAATGCTCTAGTTCATACCATTTCTTTCTTGTTGATTGTAAGTTACTTTGCATTGTTAGCCTGAACATCTTTTAATGAATTAAGTTTGGTTGCATAATATTGATTAAGCTACGCCAGTAATTAGGTGTTTAATGAATGCATGTTATTTGAAAATCTTTTGTCACCTTTGAAGATTGCACTATTTCTGCAGTGTTGTGGTAAACCCTAATTAAGAAGGAATTGGTTTCTTAGGGCTTTTGTCTATCCACAACAATTTCATCCACTATGATTCACCCTTAGGATTTATCATTTCTTTCTCTATCTCTTATCCTTTTGCATGTTCTTTAAAAGTTGGTAGATTTAGGTCAAAACAGCACTTCATTGATAATAGCTGACAAAATTTTTTAACTTCACAGTCTGAACCACTTAGGGTTTCTGCATACTTACTACTGTCATATCTTATAAAACCCTACATTGCATGTAAGTCCCCTTGACTGGAACAACCAAGACGTATCTAATTGAGTTATCCCGCAAGTCAAGACCTGATATTATAAACCTTGGGGCAATCTTTTTTTGGGTATTTTTGGGATTAGATTCCTTTCAAGAGAGGTGAGATACCTTGTATTTCATCTGCGTTGGTGTGTGGCAAAACACCCATCAATAGGTAGTAGGTGGGGTAGATACAATTTGGGTAGCAAGTATAGGAGGTCTTGTAGATCTACTATTAGAAGTGGATGGGGAAAGGTCCTAAATGTTTTTTTTTTATTTGCTTTATCATAAAGGGGCACAAAAGGGTAACTAGAAGTCAATAAGGAAGGTGAAGTAGTAATAGGTGGGATGGATGGTGCAGTAGGAGGAGAGATAGAAGTAGTAGTAGGTGGGACATATGTTGGGGAGGTTAGAGGCAGAATCAGTGGAGTAGGTGAAGTAATGAGGTTATGGGGATGAGGAACAATCCTCTTAGAAGCATAAACTAGGAGAGGCAAAAGATAGTATTGGTATGAGGTTTAGGTGGGTTGGTTGGCCAAATATAATCTAAGGATAATTGTCCCAAAGTAGAAATTGGTTGGTATGGAGTATGAGGGATGGTGAAGACATGACCATCATGGGGAATTTAAGGCACCGACCTAGATGATAGAAAGGTTAGCCTACATCTCACTAAGCCAAGGATGGCCCAAGAGGATGTGATAATGATTTGAGGTGGAGATGATATGACATAAGACATCTAGGTATTTGGGTTTTACCTAGATTGGAAGGGTGATGGAGCCAAGAGTAGGTATAGAAGTTTCATTATATGTACACATGGAGATATCCAAGGGGGGATAAGAGTATTGTTGCAAACTAGCATGATGTACATAAGTGTTCCTTTGTAACTACATTAACAAGGCTCATAGAATCCACCATAATTCCACAAATAATTTTGTATTGTACCTATGCCTCAATGTATAGAGGACCATTATAATCATCCATAGGCACATCATTAGGTGAGAAGGTGATGATAGGTTTTCACATAGGCTAAGAAATAGAACTATAATATTAAGCCTCTAATGTTCCTATCATCTTAAAGAATTAGTGGTCTAAGAGGAAGGGTTAGATCACTAGGCTCAGTTGGGTTAGGTGTAAGATCAAAAGCAAGGATGAAAGAAATCAAGGTGATAGGATATGTGTAGTTTATAGTGGAATGCTAAGGGAATGGGTTATTGTAGATTTGAATACTTTGGTTAGGGGGTGACTATCTTATTTCCCCATCATTAATACTTAAAACCTAGATAACATTGGAGTCAATCACATCCTATATAAGATGGTGCGAGCACATGCACCTCTTGGTGTCATGTCCTAGAACACAGTGATCCTAGCAGAAGGATTTGGCATTGTATTCTTTCCAAAGAGGAATATTTGTGTTGAGGAGTCTAATTAGTGGTGATTGGATGATGTCATTAGAGATAAGTTGTTGAAGAATAGTCTGGAGGGGATTAGCAAGATTAGAGAAGAAATTTTACTTTTGACACAAGGATAGTACCAATGTCAAAGAAGAGAGTGACATGGTAGAATCAACTTGGCTCATAGTCGATAGGTTTTGAGATTTTTGAGAAAAGAAATTATTTATAATGTGAATAATATGATAAAGAAGGTGTAGGGGAAGGAGTAGTTGGGGCGGCTGAGGGAAGTGCCTCAAACTAACTTAGCATTTGTTGGTAGTTGTAGAACACCATACATAGATGCAGCAAAGAAAAATAGTGCATAAGAAGAATCTTATCCTGAATATTTATATTAAGATTGTTGATGAAGACATGTTGAACATAAAAATCAAGGAGTAGATAAAATTTGAGAAAAGAGGGATTGATAATAAAGAATGACATCAATAACCTTCTTATTATAACCTTGTTTAGAGTGGACAAGGTCAGTATAAGTGACTTGTGGACCAATATTCACTTGTAAGTGTTGGAGGAAAAGAGGAATTAGTTGATCAAAGGAATGGATAGAATAATCGGGAAGAGAGCAAAACCAATTGAGGGTGGTCTCTTTAAGAGATTGCGGGAAAAGTTTCACTAACAAATTATCATCAAATAAGTCACTATAAGTAGTGGTGCATGAAAAAACATGGGTCTGAGGGTCCCCTTTTCCATTATATTTATCAAATTAGGGGACCTCAAACTGAGGTGGTAAAGGTGTCCCAAGAATCTCAAGCGAAAGTGGGCTATGATGGAAATACATTTTGGTTATAAGTTGAGACAGATGAAAGAGAGGTGAGTTTATTTTGCATGTTCCCCATGTTCTACATTATTTGAGGAATATTAGTAGTAGTAATAGTGGTGAATGGTTGAGAAGGCAAGGGTTGAGATGAGCTAGATGGCCTAGCTGTATAAGTAAAGGCAAGAGGTTAAGAATGTAGGATGAACCCATGGTTATAAATTAGGTTACAAGTAGTATGATATGAAGAAGCCCCTATCTAAGTAGGTAGGACAAAAGATGTGGAAACATGTGTAGGGTTAGGTATGTGAGTGTTTGGTGTAGGTAAAGACATAAGAATATGTGTACGTGATAAATTAGAATGTGTGTCAACCAACTAGTCAACGAAAGCATGAGTGAGGGGGTATGCTGGTGCACGATATGCCCCATGGCTTGTAAGAAGTTAAGGCCATCAAGGAAGTTTACAAGCATGTTCTACATAGAATCAAGAAGGGGGTTAGTAGTGTGATGAGTATTATCATCAATAGCAAGGTGTTCTTGAAGGATAGCCAAATCCTAGTCTATTTTGTGGAGTTTTGCACACTCTACCACATTAAGGTCCTCCTCATGATCAAACCCCTCCTCCCCACCATGAGGATCATCTTCTAGTGTGGGGATAAAGGAGGAGGAGTTGTAGGAGTCTTGTAAAGGTTGATAGGAGTATATGAAGAAGATGAAGAATACATGTTTGGATGTAAGCATAAACTATGATGCACTATTAGAGAATAAAATATAGATTGTGGGATAAAACTCATAAAATGGAAAGAATGGAGAGTTGTTGCACACATAGCTGGAAAATTTTGTGTTGGAGTACAATCAACACTGAGAAGGGCAGGTGAATCAGTGTTGTATCTAAAAACCAAATTATTTATTCCTTATCTAACTTGAGAAGAGATGAATAGATAATCAATCATGATAATATGCCTCATCAAATGAAGGAGTTAAAAATTGAATGTGCAAGTATGAAGAACAATCAAATTCATACAAGACTTGAGACAATGACACAAAAGATTTTACGAGTGGAAAACCCTCCTGGGGTAGAAAAACCACTCAAAATTGCCTCACTGGCTTAATCATGAAAACCTCACAATTTACATAGTCTCACTGACTTGTGAAAGCCTCACTGGCAATTAGAAAGCCTCACTAGCAAATAGAAAGTCTCACTGACTTATATACTGTCTCACTGACATAATAGTTGATTACAACAAAGTTTTGAATACATGAAGATACAGAGGGATACTCTGTTTCACTGCAATACAACACACCTTATGTCTCCTTTACAGAACCTATCCAATCTCCCAAGTTTGAACACAAAAGGAACAACTCTTCAAGATTACAATACATCCATCTTCTTTACAAAACTCTTCTATTAAAATAAATTTGAACTTGATCTCTATTCATACCTTGATAAAATCTTCTTAGAAAAACTCAAGTAATCTATCACATAAATATATCCTTCTGCTTACGACACAAGTGTTCTTAATCAATCTTCAAATGTATCAAGATTACCAAGAATGAAAACATACCTCTATAATTCAAAAATAACTTTTGCTACCATCCCACTGTCAAACCTGGCTATATCCTTTTCATTGAACTCCATTACCCCTCTCTGCATTATCATAAAAAAATTCTTCACATATTATACATTCTTAGACAGAGGCATTCACCCTAACATTAAACTCCATTCAAACATCATCTACTCTTCACTATACCTTTCACACTGCCCATCAACACATAAATATGTCTCTGTATATCATTACAAACCAAGTCTCAAATTAAAACTTTTACTCCCAATGAGAAAATAATTTCTTTGGCCATTATATTGTTGAGCAAAAAAAACCATTGCAGATAGTTAAAACTCTTTTATAACAAGTAGCCCGTCAAAATTATGTGTAGAAGATGAACTGTTGGAGCTTAAAAAATAATTAAATATCATTCACATGATTAAGTTTTGCGCCTTGCCGATAAGGGCGTGGTTTGGTGGTTAAGTCACTCGGTTGTAGTGGCGGCCACCAGAGTTCAAACCCCCACTGGGCCAATGAGCTCGCAAGCATTACGCCTTCGCTGGGCCAATGAACTCACGGGTTTGAAGTGTTCTTTCTTGGGGATGAGGTCCCCCGTGTTGTGGCCTCACCGATTCATAGCTCTGAGCAAAAGCGTTGTGTGGAGCTGGAGGGCGTGTCGCACCAACGTCATCGGTCACGTTAAAAAGTTTACCAGGCGCATTATCTAAAAAAAAAGTTTCGCACCTTTATTACATTTGATCATGACCTTTGATTATAACTTAAGCGCCCATCTAACCTTTTGAACCGATTAAGAAAAGGAGCCAGTCACTTCTTATGTCTTGTAAGCCTTCTAGAAGGTAAACATTATTGAATTCACCTTTAGTAGCAAGTCAACTTCGAAATAGAGAAAAAGTGAATGACGGGCAAAATAGGGCTAAAAGATATAGTCATTGTATGACATAAAATGCATTTAGGGTTTGTCCCTCAACCAAATGAAACCCTAACACTATTTAACCACTGCATAACACCATTAAGGCTCTGCATAACACCATTAAGGCTCTACATAACACCATTATAGCTTTGTAGAGCCATCAACTCATCACCTTTGTAGCAGACCCTTATCACTGAATAAACTCTTGAAAAATGAACAACATGAATTAGATCTAGAAACATGAAGATGATCACCAAGTTCTGATATGATCATTGACATTAAAGCTATAAACAACAAGATAAGATGATCCAACATGATCAAGTTATCACAAGAACTCCATCACCTGTTTGATATCTCTTCATGACAATCACATCAACATTCATGTGAACTAGTCTCTGCATCACAGTCACAACCTTGATATCATGACATTTCATAAAGTCCTTAAAGCTATGATGAAGATAAATACCATGAACAAAATAGGGTAAGCATTCTCTGTAACACTCAAGATGAAGTCCTAAGATCTTGAAAGTATCTTTACTGAAAGTATCTCCATTTCATCTCCTATAACATCAACACAAAACACATGCATCTCCTGACTTACCCATGAAGCAACATATCATCATGAAGTACAAGAAGCCCAACATGAAACAAACCATGAACATTCTGAACCACCAAGACTATTGTTACAACCTGTGACCATGTTATCCAAAGATCAACATACAAATGTGATCAGTGTGATTGATTGCCAAATTCCAAAGTCCTGTTAACACCACTACTAGTCACAACATCACTTCTTTGAGCACAAACAACAATACAACTCCCTTGTCATATGCAACTCCTTGATGGCATCCATTACAAGAACAACTGATTATACCATGAAGATCAACATTTATATCAACCACTTTATAACCATTATAACATTTATATTATCATGAAGAGGCGGGTACATTTACCTATTATTCCACATCATGTGATATGACCCTGAACACATCTTAATTTGCATCACAAGACATACTGCAACTGTGAAGCAACTCCTCCTACACCTACTTAACACCTTTTTGTCATCAATGACATGCTGCCATCAATCTCCCCCTTTGTCATTGATGGCAAAACTTATACCTCCTCTCTCACTCCCCCTTTTTGTCATCCAATGACAAAGAACAACCTTCCCTTATCCTGTAATCTCAGTGAAAGATATCATCACTAAGTGCCTGTTAAAAGATATGCATACATTCCATATGAAAGTTTGTAGCAACAAATCGCAAGCACCAAAAACAATGTCAGGGATAGAAACAAAAGATCATAGTGAAATGTGATCAAACACTATGAACATGGATCACTGCACAACCAAATAAAACTATGATAGACTTCATACCATTGTGATTTTACCATACAAGAATGAGTACCAATTGTTGGCCCACAATTGCCATTAAACCAAAAGGTCAGCCTATCAATTTCTAATACAAATGCCAGAGTTAATGAATCCACGGGAGGCGGTTAGTCCATGTCACGAATCTCAAGGCTAAGCTGAACATGGCACTAACCTTTCAAGAGATGAAAGCACCAACTTTCCAACAAATTGGACCTAGAAAATAGAAGGTTGTTTGGTTGAAATTAAAGGACATTGGATTCACCAAAATGTAAGTAGGAAAAATTTGATTATGTAACTAGTTTAATGTTTCAACTAAACACCACACTAGATAAGAATAATAATTAGAAAATACTATTATTTATAATAGATTACTAGCGATATGCTTAATCTTATCTAAACATACTTTTGCCTAATTAAACCTATATTTGTTGCTTAGACAAAAAATCTAGGCTAGGAATGGAAATAACTAAATACTAGAAATAGAGAAACAAGATATAGAAACCAACTATAGAAATGTAAACCTAGAACTACAAAGAGTTTGGAAAATAAACCTAGAAGAGGACTAGTTTAACACTAGCACGCCAATGTTGTAGACCACCAAGCACATTATCATCCAAGATCTTGTTGCAAGTACGGGCCTAACTAGTGTTGTCATTGATGTCAACATACTCCTATTGCATTAATGATAAGATTTGGATGAGCTGTGTGCTGAGGATATTGAGAAAATTAGCCTCAATCAGAAACAATGAAGAACAGTGATGACAGTAAGAAAATAGTCCAAGATAGGAAGAGGATCAGAGGATGCAGATTAAAGGGTTTGTAGATATGTGTCTTAAGGTGGTCCAGTAGAGATTTCAGAGGTCCGCATGAAGATCTGAAGAAGTTGTGGCCGCTCAAGTAAAACCGGTTCTAGTAGGTGTCCAGAGGTGACAAAGTGTTACAGAAAGGTCCGGTGAGATCTGGAAATGCATTATCTGGTTCTACGGATTTGAGGGAGTGTTGAGGAAGTCTTTGTGGAGTGTCAACTCAATTGGTTCATGGTTTGAAGGTCCACAAGCATCTATTCTTTTGTGACAGTAATGACAGACTATGTTCTTGAGGTTCCGGATGAAGGAGAGAAGGATTTCAGTAAGCAGATTAAGTGTGGATGTTCTTGATGATTCAGGCAAGCTTGTGGTGGTCTTTGGATTGTGTCTAGTTCTTATTGGTGGTCCGCATTGAAGTTGGAGTTTGCATTTGAAGAACAATTTCCAGATGATGGTGTTCTTCTTGAGATAGGCCGACCAGATAAGTTATGCATCTTGCAGATGATCTTATGGATGTTTGCCGACTTAGATGATCATTCCTAAGTTGATGCCTTGTATAAATAAGGGATTGTGAAGTCAGTTTGAAGTTGTCTTGGTGAAGATGAGTGTGTTGTGGTGAGGAAGAAAGCGAAAAGGCAGAGCATAAGTATTGGGCTTAAATGGAACTAATTCAAGCATAGTGAAGATGCTATTCTCCAGTTCATGTATGTGATACTTATTTCTTTGTAGACAGTGTGTCTCTTGTAGGAAGTGAGCCTCTTGTGAGCAGTGTGCTTGGGTAGTGAGCCCTAATTGGCATGTGCCATTTGTTCTTTCTATTCTTCTAACAGAGAATACATTCTTGGGTTAATCATCCCGTGGTTTTTCCCTTAACCGGGTTTTCCACGTCAAAATCTTGGTGTCTTATGTGTTGATGTGTTTCTACTTTTGATTTGAATGCATTATATTTTATGATTAATATACTGCTAATCACTAAGAGGATTTAAGTGTGTAATTGGAGAAACTTTTTATACAACTGATTCACCCCACCCCCTCTCAGTTGTGTGCCCTAAGTCTAACAGATCTATGTTGTCATCTGAAAGTAATAGAAAAATAAAGTGGTAGTATGGAATCTATAATATCTACACACAAAGGAGATGAAGACAAAGAACATAGAACACTATAAATACATAGGAAAATATAGAATAACAAAGATATAGTCTAAATCTAATTTAACTTGATTGAAATAAAAAAGGACAAGAAAGATTAAGGAAATACAAACCTCCATGTGAATGGAATCTTCAAAGATACCCATATCTGGGACAAAGAAAAAATGTAGTGACTACTTAGGAGCTTGCCAAAATAGTCAAGCCCTAATTTGGTATTTCTGTTTAGTAGAAAAGAGAGACTAGCCCAATAGATCAAACTAGGTCAAACCCTCTTCTACAAAACATTGGGGCACAAACCGAGCTTGGCTACCCTTGAGGGAGAGCCAAACTATAGGAGCTTTTCCCTTTTGTTGTATAGAGAAGAAATTAACCCAATCCAATCAATCAAACTAGAGCAAAGACATGAAACCCTAGTTGACGAAGATCAGAGCATAACAGACAATCAGAAATAGATATAGACAATCCGAAAGAACCACAGAGAGAAAGGATCAGAGGAGAACCTAGATCTGAGGGCCAAAATACCAAGGACAAGGGTGCTTGGGCATCCTAGACCCTAATTAGGGTTAGCAGAAAATGATGTCTTCACCAGGTCTATACCTGTAGGGTCTGTCTTCTTCCTGAAAATTAGCTCCTGAAACCTATTATTTTGACCTACACACACAAGAAGGAGAATAGTTGGGTTCTATTTAGGAGCTTTCCTCATTCAAGCTCCATGAATGGTGTTTCCACCTCACAATGATAGATAAAGAGTGCATGCCTTGGGAGGGTAGAGGCAAATCTAAAGTAGAATGGAATGCTAGAACAAAGCATGAAGGAAAGAAGTCACCATGAGTATGGAAACCCTATCATGCTTGAAGAGGCATCACAACTTGACTCAAGAAGTTGGTGTAGCCCAAATGAGTAGAAGGATCTTCACAAGACCTGCAATATGTTAGGGTCGTAGCAATAATACACAATAGAGAGATTTAGAGAAGAGTAGAGAGCATGAGAGAGAAGAAGAATCTTTCAAGAAGTTAGATATAGCTTGGAGATGTTCAAATGAATAAACTAACTTGCTCTTATATGCATTCGCATTGATTTCTGGAGAATTAAACCACATGAGGCCGACATTGGGAACCTTTTAAGAGGTCCAAAGATGACAAGCCAAAATTTCGGTTAGGGCTAAGAAGGGGACAAGGGCGCTTGGGTGCCCTGGTCCCTTAGCCCCAAACTCCTTGGATAAGGCACTTAAAGTGTTAATAACCCCGCCTTATAATTATATTTCCTGGTTTTGTGCATTGGGATCAAGAACTACATGCTTAATGCTAAAAAAGGTACTATAATAGGTCCTAATTAATTAGTGTAAACAATTTAGGTCCACCCGAGTGCTAAACTAAGTGTAAAATGCTAGTGTGCACATTTTATGACTCAACATTTAGCCCCCACTTTAGTGTGGGTATGAACTTACGTTCGAACTCATACTAAAGGATGGATTCAAACACATAAGACATAGAAGACCAAAGAATTCTGGCAAGGTTGAGGGGTGATTAAGCCCCCAAGGTTAGGATTATAAGGTTGAAAACACATAGGATGATAGAAGCCATATAATGTCACCAAAATTGAGGGATAATCAAGCCCCCAAGTTTAGGATCCTAGGAATCTATGATGAATTTCATAGACATAAGACACATGGCATAATTCACTCACATACAAAGCAGTTAGAAAACATGAGATAAGACAAAGCATACACAAGGAATGCACTTGCGAAGTCACAATGTATACATGTAACACAAAAAGCATAGATGTCATACACAAAGTATGCACATAATACACCAAGTATACACGTCATGCACCAAGTATACACTCTTGACACGAAGTATACACATGAGGTATAAAGAATATATATAATACACATGGAATACACCTAAAGCATTCAAGGAGAATACATAAGGAATACATAGAGAGAATACATGTGAGGCATGCAGAAGGAGTGAAGAACATAGAGGATAAGCACACATGAGAATACATGCATCATACACCAATCACAAGAAACATAATACAGAAGACCTTGAGTTAGCATGACAAAGGAGACCTTGATCTAAGTGATGTCTCAATCACCATGCATCATTCCCCAATATGTGATAAAGAAGAATGTTAAAGGGTTAGTTAGAAATGAGAAGCAAAAGAGAAGTACAAACATATCATACACATAATCCACATCAAGAAAAGTGTTTTGATTGAAAGATGAGAGTAATGCTCATAGCATGATCTATGCCCCCACCTTAAAGTGATTGCTAACTCCATCAGGGAGTAATTGTCTTTAAGGTAGAGCGAGGAAGAAATATAATACAAGTATGAGAGCTTTCTAAAAGGACATTCCCAAATGATATGTGTTTTCAAAAACTACATTGCGACAAAGGGGTTGCCCCCAAGACGAGCAAACCAAGGAGATGCTTACAGGCATGATACACAATGGCTTGTGTAGTCATGGTATGATGTTGGGCATTGCTACAAGGTGCCACATAGATAGAAGAAAGATCACATACACATAAATTGAATAAACATTAAAGGATGCTAAATCATCCAAGGAAAAAGTAACGAAATTACACATCACGACATATAGAAGAATGAAGTTATGTATAGAGGAATGACACAACACATTCTTACTCCTTGTACCTTTGTGCTAGCAAGGGTGCCAAGGGAGAACACACAATCAAAAAATCATCACAATATGAGGATCACATTACACACACACGTAACACAAATGAGAGGGAGGGACCAAACTTGCAAGTCGACATATAACAAATTATCCTCCCCCAACTTGATTATAAAATGGATGGAGGACAAGGTGCTCTACAGACTACATCAAGCATGGTGAAGAGTGCTAGAGCCAAACCTTGTTTGAAGTTGTTGAATTTTGTCACCCAAGACTCAGCATTCGTTAGTGGAATGGACAAGTGCTCGATGATATACACAATAATGAGGTGACGAATGATTATTTTGTTGAATATTTTTGTGTTTTGGAGTAGGAAGAGTGATTAAGTGGTCTTTGAGTAGACTCGACAAAATACACTCTTGTTGAGATAAAAGAGAAGATATAGGGGGAGTGGGAAGCAATCCTTTTTGTTGTGAACATGGTGGAGAGAACATAGGAGAAGGCCAAAAACCCAAACCTACTTTAAACAAGTACGGTGTTGGTTTCACTGGTTCCTTAATTCCTTGTTCTTTACATCCTAACCCATTTCCATTGTATCCTTGTTTAGAAATAATTTGGTATCCAAGCCCATAACGCTTCTCCAAGTCCAAAGGAAGAGGAGAGGTCATATGACTAGCTTTATTGAAATGTGTTGAAGAAGAAGGATCATTCTTTTCATCATGGTGAGGAGGGTCAAACTTTGTTCCAGCCATCCCATGGGGGTTGAAATCTAAAGAGACCTCGTCACTACCAAAACGTACATTAGAATTAGATGGAAATTTATCGCAAATGGTTGTCATTTCTATAGAAGAAGGTGGATCTTCATCTATTTTAAAGGTTCCATCATCATTAAACTTGAGTTTAAACTTTGTAGGAGTATGTGATTGTGTTGAAGAAAGTTCATTAACCTTCGAGGTCTTTGGGTGCAGAGGTGAGCTTTTATATTCACCCACAAAGGAGGGTGTAAAATCTAATGAACCCCAATCGTCACCAAAAAATGCATTCAAAGGACCGACACTATCCTGAGCAAAATTCTTGTTAGTAGCAAAGAATAGTGGTTTTGCTTTTAAAGAAGGGATCAAATCACTTAAAGGAATTTGATGTCTCACTTCTATTTGTAAGAAACTTTCCAGAGTCGGATCAACCTCAATTGTATGTAATTCATTTTCAAATATGATTTTTATTGAACAATGAAGGGTAGATGGGACTGGCCCCATGGCATGAATCCATGGTCTACCAAGAAGAATATTGTATGCAAGAGCATTAGGAATGACATGGATAAGGGTAAGCAGTGTCAGGTCCACTCTTAATATATAAGGTGATGGTACCCAGTGATTGTCTATCAACATTATCAAAGCCATGAATTTTGAGTTTATTATCTAGTTTGATGAGAGATGTATCAACATTGAGTTTATGTAACAAATCTATTCCACAAACATTAATACCTGATCCACCGTCAATCATAGTGTGTCTTATCCTCATGTTACCAAACATGACGACTATCATAAGAGGTTCACATTGGTTTTGAATTTCTATGGGAGGTAATTCATGTTGTTGAAATGGTATACTTGATGTTGTCGCATGCGTACAATCTAACAGCTTGATGCTATGTCATTTGGTCTAGCAGAAAGTGGAACAACTACCTTTTGTAGAGCCTCATGGAGCATTATGTGGTATGTGGGTGATGTTTGTATCAAATCCCATAGAGAGATCTCAGCTAGAATAGCACGGATCTGCTCAACAAGATCATATTCTTTACCAATATGTGGAGGAAGACGAGGTGCTTGAGGTAGGATAGGTTGAGATGGTGGAAGAGAAATGGGCACACTTGGTGTGTGTTTACTTTTATTGCAGGTGTTATATGTGTGAGCAATCGTGTGATTCTGTGACATGACTTAAACACCTTGATTTCTTTGAGTAATTTATTTTGCAAGATTGAGATAGTAACCCAGGGGTCGAGGTCGTGTTGGAGCACCTTGAACCATAATCACCGGTTTGAAGCAAGGAGGTGTATTAGGTGCCTCATGCACTATGATTTTAGGAACATTAGTACACTTATTCACTATACCCATAGTGGGTGGAATAAGTCTATTAATTATGATTGAATTGACATTGTTTTTTTTTTAGTAAGCTCAACATCCATCCCCGAGGGATTTAATGTGAGAGACCTCTCTTCATCCACTAATGCTTCATCTTTTAAAGGGAGAGCATTGGAATGAAGGGAGGGTGAAGTGTTGTTAAGAAAATTGTTGATGATTGTATCTCCGGTGATGTCCAAGGGGTCTGAACATGCAACCAAATGAGAAATACCAAGGGTCTTCACATCCTTAGTGATATTCAAGGTAATTGAAGATTCAACCAAAGGAGGAAGATCAAGAGTATTCACTTCCTTAGTGATATCCAAGGTACTTGAACATTCAACCAAAGGAGGAAGATCAAGGGTCTTTACTTCCTTAGTGACATCCAAGGTACTTGAACATTCAACCAAAGGAGGAAGGTCAAGGGTCTTCACTTCCTGAGTGACATCCAAGGTACTTGAACATTCAACCAAAGGAGGAAGATCAAGAGGATGACTCATGGAATCATCATGTGAGCTATGGTAAAGATAACAGATTTAAAAAGATGAGATGAATGTCCATTATCTACCCATGGAGGATCCTTTATGAGAGAAGGCACCTCATCCACTAATGCTTCATCTTTTGAAGGGAGAGCATTGGAATTAATAGAGGGTAGGGTGATGTTATGAAATGTGTCAATGATTTCATCCTCTTGCGCCAAAATATCCTCACAAATGGGGACCATTTTGAGAGAGGGATCCAAATCATAGGGTGAAACAGACAAAGCTAGGTCACCATCACATGTATTAGGGAGTATATCCATGGGAATAGACATGGAATTATCATTATTTGTAATAGAAGTATAAGAAGAACTATCACCATCATCTTTCTCATGACAATTCATGGAGATGAAATTAGTAAAGTCCTCTAATATCAAAGGATACATACTCATGAGAGTTATGAAGCTATCTAAATCATATATATAACAAAGGATCTCATGTATAGAACATTTATAAATGTTAATTTCATACATGGAAGCTATGTGATTTAAGACATAAGGATACACATTAATGAATGTATAAAAAGTTTCAAAATCTATAATATATGCATGCAAAGATTCCAAAGAGGAATAACAAGAAGAGGCCATAATGAAAGTCTTGTCTACTATATGTAAATATGATATGCAGCATCAATGCACAATTCATTAATCAAGTACAACCAATAGTAAAATAAGATTGTAATCAAAGACCTACAAGTGTAAGAGAAGCGGGGTCTTCCAAAAATTGTGATATTCTTGGTAACCACAACAACTAAGTCTTGCAAATGTAGGATGTGTAGTATGTGAAAAATAAGTACCTAAATGTTTTATCCACTTGAATGCAACAAATATTTAGATACCTTTTCTTTGATAAAGATGCACTAAATGCAAGACTAGCTAGGGTTTACTAGCAAAACCCTGGATTTTAAATGCTTACTTCCCAAACCACAATTTTTTTTTTCCGATGCAAGAATTCCTTTTTGAAATAAAATGATATTTATGACATGATACAACAATTCAAGATTAGATTTGAAATATAAATTATAGCAGCAAAATCTGAAACAAGATATTAATTACAAACCCTAGGTTTTGAATTTGACTAGGTTTTCCAAAAATGTGACTTTTAAAACCCTAGCAAATAAGAGTCTTAAATGCAAAAGGAGACACCATTAAATGATTACCTACTGTAATACCAATCAGATCTGATGCAAAATCAGAGATTCAAATCTTTTTATGATGCTCTAAAACATATGCAATGAAAACAATGCACAAATATGCCTTTTTGCAAGCTTAAAATGCTTTGATTTTTTACTCTTTTCAATGCAAGAATGTCCTACAACAGAAAGGATGATAAGGTACAGAAAATTAAATCCATTTAATCAATTCAATAATGTAGAAATATCTGAAACAAGACACTAATCTACAAGCCCTAGGTTGAAGATTAGCTAGATTTCCTATAAATGCAAGGTTTTTCAAACCCTAGCAATGAAATAATGCAAAATTAAGCTACATACATATGCAAAATGATGAATGAATGTAATATAATCATATCCAAGGTATAAAATACCTCAAATCTGATGCAAGAAGGATGCCAAAGTGTAAGAAACAATGGGTTCATCAAAATGTTTAGTAGAAAAGAGAGACTAGCCCAATAGATCAAACTAGGTCAAACCCTCTTCTACAAAACATTGGGGCACAAACCAAGCTTTGCTTCTACCCTTGAGGGAGAGCCAAATTACAAGAGCTTTGTCCTTTTTTTGTATAGAGAAGAAATTAACCCAATCCAATCAATCAAACTAGAGCAAAGACATGAAACCCTAGTTGACGAAGATCAGAGCAGAACATACAATCAAAAATAAATACGGATAATCTGAAATAACCACAAAGACCAGGGATTAGAGGAGAACCTAGATCTGGGGGCCAAAATACCAAGGACAAGGGCTCTTAGGTGCTCTAGACCCTAATTAGGGTTAGTAGAAATTGATGTCTTTGTTGGGTCTGTACCTGCAGGCTATGTCTTCTTCCTATTAATCAGCTCCTGAAACTTGTTCTTCTGACCTACACACACAAGAAGGAGAATGTTTGGGTGCTTTTTATGAGCTTTCCTCAATCAAGATCCATGAATGGTGTTTCCACCTCCGTAATAGAATAGATGATAGATAAAGAGCACGTGCCCTAGGAGGGAAGAGGCAAATCTGAAGTAGAATGGAATGCTAGAACAAAGCATGAAGGAAAGAAGTCACCATGAGTATGGAAACCCTAGCATGCTTGAAGCATCATCACAACTTGACTCAAGAAGTTGGTGTAGCCCAAAGGAGTAGAAGGATCTTCACAAGACCTACAATATGTTAGTGTCGCAACAATAATCCACAATAGAGAGCATTAGAGAAGAGTAGAGAGCATGAGAGAAGAATAATCTTTCAAGAAGTTAGAGATAGCTTGGATATGTTCAAATGAATAAACTAACTCACTCTTATATGCATTCTCATTGATTTATGGAGAATTAAACCACATGAGGCCGACATTGGGAACCTTTTAAGAGGTCCCACCAACAAGCCACAATTTAGGTCAGGGCTAAAAAGGGGACAAGGGCACCTAGGCACCTTGGTCCCTTAGCCCCAAACTCTTGGGATAAGGCACTTAAAGTGTTATTAACCCCGCCTTATAATTATATTTTCAGGTTTTGTGCATCAGGATCAAGAATTACACGCTTAATGCTCAAAAAGGCACTATAATAGGTCCTAATTAATGAGTGTAAATAATCTAGGTCCACCCAAGTGCTAAACTAAGTGTAAAATGCTAGTGTGCACATTTTACAACTCAACACTTTCAACCTCCATGGGTAGTCAAATAGAAATAATGAAAAAGAGATAAAAAGGTGTGTGCTCTTAATCCTACATGTGTTTAGAATAAAAAGAACATAATACAAATGTCTATGAATTCTATCACCTCAGGTCTATAGAGATTCGAGAACACTAGTGTGTATGGAGGACAATATGGACGATGGAGTTCCAAAGTGCCAACAAGAAATGCTATGATAAAACCAACAACAAAATATATACCTAAAAGATTTCTCTTAAGAAGAGGGAGAGAATGAGACTAATACCAACAACAATAAGAATGATGTCATGAGATTCATATAAGCTATGAAATATTAAAAACTTAGAGTGAAGATAGAGGGTTGGAAGCCATGAGAGGATTCAAAGAAACTACAAATGCAAATGTTACCTAGCTTGAGAAGTACGCATTTATTTCCAATAAGAAATACTACACTTGTCAATGATAAGTTGTCCTCTAATGTAAAACCCTCCAACAACAAGGAAGCCTTTTGTAATGAAAATGGAGATGTAGGAATCACAGCTCTTTATGCCAATAACTCCAAGAATGAGAATAATCTCACACAATGTTGTAGAATGCCACTATCAATCTCATAAGATGTTGTTCACAGAGTTTTTTCTCAAGAATCCAAGAAAGAATTCTATAGAAAGTTGCATGAGGAATTCAAAATTTCATGAGTGAGAGTTGAGAGAGTGGGAAGGGAGTTCAAATGTCATAAAAAGGTTATTCTTGGACAAAGGTGATTGTTGAAGTTGAAAGGTCACATTATCTTGGCAGGAAATGGGTGTCTGATTGCATTGTCATAGGATTAAAGCATGCCCACACAAATGTCCATGCGCTAGCATTGGCATCCAAGCATGACATGTATAGAAACATTATAGAATAGGCCTAAGACATAAAATAAATGTACAAGATGAATACACATAAAATTGGTTTGGGGACACAAAACACAAAAAGAGTTGGAACTAGGAGTGGGATAGAAGCTAAGGCTAGGCCAAATGAATCCTAAAAACATTCTATGAGTATGGATGTGCTAAAATGAGGATGATTTCTAGTTTCAAAATTGTAGGGTATGCAATTTTTGAGCTTATAGGAGGTAGTGGACTTGAAAAAGGACCTCTTAAAATTCAAGCAAGTGGTAGAGTTTGAAGAGGGTGAATTACTGGGTGAAATAGAGGTAGTGGCATTTTGAAGAAGAGGGGAGGAAGGGATATGAATTTGAGGAGGTAAACCATAAGTATGGGGGTCAATGTGTAGAGTGTAAGAATAAAAGTCATAGAAAGGGGATTTACCTTTGTCAAAATGATGAGGGATGAACCTTAAAGAGCCCCAATCATCTCTAAGAAAGGGTTTAGGGGGTGGAGATATAGTTGAGAAGATGAAGAGGCATAAATTGTAGGCTAATGAGTAGGTGTAGAGGATGTAGAAGGTATGTCACTTGAAGGTGTAGAAGGAGAAGATTGAATGCCATTAAAGGAAGATTCAAATGAAGTGGAAGCCTCTAGGTAATTATGAGTAACAAGTAGTATTTAGAAGGAGAAGTTTTGTCTATTTGAGTCACAAAAGAAGGTTGAGAAGAAGAAGGGTTGTCCTAAGTATTAATGAATCCATGTGATTGTGTCATGTGGAAAAGTTGGTAGGGGTTCTAATCAATCAAAAGGGTATAAGATTTATCTTTGTATGTCAACCTTGATTATTGATGGAGAGTGTAGAGGACATCACTCATAGCATGGATTCATGGTCACTCTATAAGAATGTTATAAGCTAAGGCTCTAGGAATGACATGAAATAGTGTTTCAAGTTTAACAAGATAACCAAAACTAGGATAGATAGTAATAGGAAGATAAATGGTGCCACAAGAAACTCTAGTGATGTTATCAAATCCTAGAATTAAGAGGTCAAATTTTTGTAATTGAGAGGATTCAATGTTTATGTTATTTAAGAAATTCATGCCTTAAATATTGAGACCAAAAATATTATCATCTAGAACACACTTAATGCTTGGCATATGATAAATGGAAATAATCAATAGATGGATATTTTCTTATATTTTATTGTAGAAAGGAGTTCAAAAAAAGAAAAGATAATATTTATGTCAATGGGTGTAGGAGACACAAAGACAGAAGCAACCTCATCTGGTCAATTGTTGGGTTGAACAAAAAAAATGGAGGACTTTATAGAGGTCCTCCTTATGTGTAGAAGAAGTTTAGAGGAGATCCCAAAGGGTGGTTTTGGCTTGTGTGGCATGTAATTATTCTATAAGATCATATTTTTTAGGGTTTTAAGTAGTGATATAAGGTGGAGGAAGATTAATAGTAGTAGAGGGAAGAAAAGTTGGGATTGGTATGTTTTTCTATTTCATCAAGTATTATGTGTATGTCTGAACATATAGTAATATATGTGACAATAAGAGACTTGTTTATTCAAAGATGGAGGGGATGGAGGAAAAACTATACTATAAGTTTCAATATTGGAGAAACTCATACAATGACCTTAGGAGGAGGCGTATAATGTGGCACATTTATGGGTTGACTTGGAGAGATAGTAACATTACATATTATCTTAGAGAGTCTCTAACTTTCCCATCTAATCCTTTAAGCATGTGTGTAATGACATATGTGTGGTTATAAGAAGAGAGAAGAGGAGATTAACTTGTTAGAATTATACTAGGAAGAGAGGAACATGTTTCAACTATATATGTAGGGTGATTGATAAACATACTTAGGATCTTATAAAAGGAAGTAATAATTATTGCATATGAATGAAACTAATTAAGTATGAGATTATTTAAATGATAGGAAAATAAGACATCGTAGTATGTTTATCATAACAAAATCCATACACAGAAGTGATAGAAGATAGAATGTGTATGTTAGAATCTCTTTCATTGGAAAATGTATAGGATATCATAGAATTAGAAATGAGAGAAGAGGATATGGCATGCATAGAACAATCATTATTAGAAAGAGTAAAAATTAAATGTTTACCATAACATAAGTCTAGTGTGTCATTTATAAATCATTACATGTGTTAGAGCAAACATCCTTATGTTCAATTAGAATGTATGAGAGAGGAGACAAGGAAAAGGATGTGGGATTATTATTATGAGGGCAAAGGAGAGGTGATAAGTCAAAGGAATGAGGTAACAATGGAACACTTGGTGTACTAGGTAAAGGTGTTACATCACTAGGAGTAGAAGAAAAGGATGATGACTCATAAGAAAGTAAAGATATAATGGATGAAGGGAGCGTAAGGTGACATGGAGATAAATGTAAGACATCATGGAGAGTAGAAGGACAAAGTGGTGACTCATAGGAAATAGGAATAAATGGAATGATAGATGGAGGGAATGTAGTACCAGAAGAGAACGATAGTGGTTAAATAAAGGAATCACATTTGCGTTGCCACTTGTGCAACACACCCAATGTTTTGACGAAACATTGGGCCCCCTCTTTCGATCTTTGGAATATATTTTTAGTGTCTTGCATTCTTTCATGGCCCACATCATTTTTCATTTTCTCGAGTGTCATGAATCAACATGTATCATCTTAATAAACTTCGAGATCCTTGTGTTTTGTGAGAGGTGCTTCAAGTATGTAAACCTTCATGTTTGGCATTCGGTCTCCACCTATATGCATGTGTCTTCACTGGAATCTTGTTTGCATTTTACACTCAATTTTATCTCTTGATTACATTTTCCAAATTTTTAGCTACCTATACATGACTCGAGGATGTGTTTTTTAAATATCCTAAGCTAAGGATGAATTAAGAGTGTATTATGAATGCAAATATGAATTCAAAATTTCATGCTTGTTAAAATTGATCAAATTGTCTAATGTGACATTCTAACACTCCTCTAGTGTTTGTAGGTTCTTAGTCTTGGTTTTAATTATACATGGAGGATGGTGATGGAATGACGTGTGTACTACCAATTTAACCAAAAGCTGAAGAAGAGAAGAGAAGGAACTCTACGAAGGCATGTTGATCACATCTTCAGACTTTGCATCTATGGAAGAGGTCACAACACTCAATTCACAGTCCACTTGAATCCCACGACCGAGAGACGGATTATGCAACTTCAAGATCAACCTCGACTTGCTTTGTAAAAAAAATAAAAAATTGTAATGGTCATCTTGACTTTAAAATCATATCATGTGGAAAAGGAAGGTCGTTGTATTTCAAAAATAAATTTTAAAATGACATCCACATAAATGAATATTCAAATTTTTTAAAAAACCAAAAATTATAAGAGGCAAAAATGGCATAATAAAAAAACAAAATAAAAATAAAAAATTCATGTTTACAAAAGTGAAAGGGGTGAGTGGGGCATATTATTTAAAGAAATCCTTTTAATTAAAAAATGGAAAGTGGATGTGGGTGGATGGGTGGGAGTCCTTCCACACAACGGGTGTGGAAGGACCGGGGTATTAATTTTCCAGCCAGGATGCCTAGGTGGCAAGTGACTTGGATAGAAGGGTGTTGATGTGACAAGGATGGCAGAAGTGTAATACGGGGAAGGTCATTTTAAGGAGCATTAATTCTGCCTTGGCTTGCATTTTAATCATAGCACACCATCATTTCTTGGAGAACCGCCTCTAATTTTTTCATTTGCTCCCAATCGTTCTTTGCTAGGAAGATTCGAGAAGGCAATCTTGTTTATATAAAGAAGCCTAGTGCAGGGTTCTTCTACAGTGTCTTTCGATTTCAATGGCGAGTGGGTATGGTTTCATCATGAGGATTTCAACAAAAGGATTTATTTGTTTAGGAATGGACACACCCATTCAGGTGGAAAGCGCAATTAGACAACTTGCCTTCAAGGGTCCGGTGACCGATCACAGACTCAAAAGGATTCTGCGCTGAAATGACGACTTTATTCTGTTGGTTGTGAAGGTCATCTTGGGCAAAAAAATTTATGGAGAAGAGTGAATTCTACGGAGTCGACACTTCCATCGTGTCTCAGTTCTTAGCATCCTTGTTAAACGCTAGAATTTTAAAGGAGAAATCTAGCCTCTTGGTAAGGCAAATTTTCATTGACAATTTGCTTGTGGGAGTGGCAGATATAATCAAGGCAGTCGAGCCAGGTGTGGGCATTCCTAGGCTTGTAGATTTTCATCTGCTAGAGGATGATGAGGCAGTGATTCGTTATTTTCCCTTCCTGCTAAACCCTAAAGGTTGGCCACTCATTCTGCACAGAGAACAAGTTGTGGCAGGGGTGGATTTTCTGATGAAGGTGTTGCAGATTGAATCACATGGTGGCTCCTTCAACTGGATAGAAGATTTCAGGGTAAGGGCGGCAAATCTTGGTTTTGATTAATTGCTATGTTGGATATAGTTGGATGTAAGTTTCTTTGCTTTGGTTTCAGTTTGGCGGGTGCATAGGGTAAGAAGTTTGTGCAGGGTTTTTGTCCTCTCCCCTGTAGCTATACAAATTTTGATGGTCGATAGGTCAAATTTTAGCATTGTATACCTAGGGAGTTTGCAGGCCTTGCATGGTCATTTTTCTTCATAATGGAAACCTTGCATGGTCAAGTAGAAAGAATAGGAGATAATTGCAAACAATATGTGGTTAGATATGTAATTTTCTTTTTTCAAATCAATATATTCTATAATATTACAAAACAAAAAAAAATGGAAAGTGGATGTGGGATTTAAGAGCCCCTTTCCTCTTGAAGTACTAAAATTAAAACATTGAGTTTAAAAAAGACCTCTTATATGTGCCACGTCCCATGGAGAAAAGTGGACGTTTAAAAAAAATAAAATGTTTCCCTCATAAAATGTGGCATGGGGGTCCAGAATATGTCTAATCAAATAGAATTTCAAACCATGCAAAAAGCAAAGATGAAACGTGGGGGTGAAGAAAAGACCTAGGAAAATGTCCCTTTGACCAAGTAAAGGAGTACTGGCAGTGTATAAAAGCAGTAAATGAACCTTCTTTAACGTATTAATACTTTAAATACATGTCATGCAAGGGGTCGTGGAATGTAGAGGAGGCCCCTATGAACATAGAGAGGGGTGGCATGCAAGTAAAATATATAATATATATAATGAAAGGGAGATAAGAAGATTTAAATAATCTTTAAAATGTTCTACTTTATTGTGTACATAGGTTAAAGTAGATTTATGAAGGATTTGAGGAGGATTTTGTATGATGTCAAAAGATACACTCTCGGAAATATAAGATTGTGATTTGACATGAAATGTATTTTTTTTTATTGGGGTGATGGAGATTATAAATAAGAGGTGGACTCTTATGATGGGGGTTTTCTCTTCTTTTCATTCTTTCTCCTTTGTTGGTGGGACCATTCTTCTTTTGGGGAGTTAGGCTGAAATTTTTGAAGAAGAGTTTGTGAGAGCAAGGCAATTTTTCTCTTGTGTATGTAACATGGTGGGAAAAGCATTGTAATCTTTAGTTTGGGTATTGTAAATCTATAAGTGTAGAAATTGTATCTTGCTTCGACATTTCATATAAGTGCATCCTTTTTAAGCTTAATGAATATTTATTTATGGTTTCAATGAGTATCATTTGCGCATGTAATATGGTAATGATCTCCTCTTTTGTTTCCATTTACAAATATATTTTTAGAATTCAATGCATTCCTTAGACTCTTGCACAATCCAAACTATATGTTGAGTAAAAGGTTGACAATAGTTCAGGTTGTTTATCTTGCAATTGCATGAAATTTATCAATTTAATGAATGTTGTATGGATTACAAACCCACTTCCTCTCCTCTCCTCTCTTCCTTGATTTCATTTATTTTCCTTCTTTTTCTTTTGAATCTTTTTATTTTTTTTATCAATGGTTAAAGTAGAGTAGGATGTCATTAGGCTTATATAGAACCCATCAAACTGAGCTTAAAACTATCATGTAACTATTTCTCGCTACCAAGTCCCTTGTTGAAACAACACACATTTCACAACTGATCCATCCCATTTAACCATGACCTGGTAACCCTGAGACCTTCGGGAGATCACTCGATCTCCTTTCAAGAGCGGAGTCGGTTTTCGACTCCTAAGGTTTGACACCGCGCAGTTTTGCAAGCCAACATCTTTGGCGCTAGGAGGGTTGGCTAAAATTTGAGTGTAGTTAAATTTAGGGGAAATGGTTACTCACATGGTTCTTACCATTTGAGCTAGGGAGGTTTTAACCAAATGGCTAGTCCTCTAGCATTTCATGGAGAATTCGTTGGGCTTCTTAAGGATTTCATCAAAAGGAATCCTACTTTTCACCTTAGTAAGCATAATGCACAAGATCATTTAAACACATTTAAGAACTTGATGCTTCAACACCAAATCGTGAATCAAGAGCTTGCTTGTATCTTGTTCTCTTACACTTTAGAGAAAGAAGCCTATGAGAGGTACATACATTTGCCACCATTTTCAATTCACTCTTGGGCTCAGTTAGAGACTGCCTTTCTAGGAGAATTTGGAGAATAACTTGATTCAATACAAGCATGCAGACAACTCATGACAATAAGAAGAGAGCCCCATGAAACGATTGCCATGTTTACCCTAAGTTTTTTGTGAAACTGTTGAAAACTTGGTTAAATTTTATGTGCTTACAGCCAATGAAGTGTTAGAATCATATTTGCAAGCCTTGGGACCTTACAAAGATTTCATTATGCAGTCACCGGGGGTGAACAACGTGTAAGAGGCTATGAACAAAGCTCTTATCCTAGAACAAATTAACACCCACAACCTAATACATCAAGGCCATGCTCCTCATTGCATGCAATTACAATCTCAATCTTGGTCCAACTCAATCAACTTGAACAACCCAGTGGCCTCATTTATCCTCACTCAATGTATCAAATGAATCATATCAATCAATCTCAAAATCAGTTTTGAGGCCAAAACAACAAAATGCCTTCCATGATCTACATGTGGCTACCCAGCTTTCTAATTGTGAAAATGTTGAGGTTCAATCTTTAAATTGTCACGACCCTTCCAATTATGAGTGCCCAAAGCAACCACAATTAGATTGGCAAAAGCTAGAAGAACTAGAAATGATGAAGACAATAGGAGTCGGCTCTCTTTGGTCGTCACATAAATAAATGAGGTGAGGTTAAAAATGATGAACACAATGATAAACCAACAAATTTAAACATTAATGACATCTCTACTCTACCAACACATGATCCAAATGACAATTTTTCAAATTTTGAAGTCACCATCCCTAAAATGATAGAGCTTTTAAATAAGAACATGTTGGACATGGGATTTCCATGGGGTCTCAAAGACCTAGCTTTATCAAGAAAATGTAGGATACATGGCATAGATCAACATGGTGATATTAATTGTCTTGCTTTCCTCACATAGGTTGACCTCTCTTTAAAAGGACTAATTTCCATTAAACAAATCTTTACCCCAAAATGTACTCAAGATGAAGATTGAGAAATCATTGAAAATGAGGACATCCATCTTAGACTTAATGAGCATGATGGAATTGATGAGTCTCTCCTTGCTTCTAAGGATGAATCGAACCAACCTCTATTTGATAAAGACTCATATAGTGATAAGGATATGCCCACTAGTCTGGATACTTGTGAGAAAGGTGAGATGTATAGTCTACCCTCTAAGAGTGAGAGCCATAAAAACATTTCAACCAATGAACAAGGTTTTATGCGATGATAGTCCTCTATGTCTACTATGTACTGTGATAGATGAAGCTGGAAACATGAAGAATCCAATATTACAACTAAGGACATAGCCACTCTAGGGCAATCAACTAGTCTAACAGACCTTGCTTTGCCTGATGGATACAAAATCCACCCTATTGCCCATCATGTTGAATCTAGTTGTCCTGACTTCTTGCTAGCATGGGAAACTACAAAAATGGAAGACCATTGTCATGAACATTTACTCGTAGAGTGAAATAGAAGATGTCTCCATTTTGACTAATCATAGCCCACACATGAATGAAGATGTTGATATGACTGATTTTGTGCGAAAAACTAAAAGTTCGAATAGGACATGTATGCTTCAAGTTGATGATCACACTGATTTTGAGTCTTTGTTGTAGTCAATGATGATTGAACAACATGTAGATAGAGAAACTAGACTTGACACTAAGGATGATCTCAAGAGCCATCAAAACATGATGCATTTAGACTTAACTCAAGGAATACAAACTAGTTTGTTTGATCAAATTTCTGAACCATGTGCACCTTTTGAAACTAATGATGTTGCATTTTGTTCTAATATTGCTAATTTTCTTGTTGATGGCTATGATGATTTGGTGTTGACTAAAGATGTTTCTTGTGGTTTACATGTGCACAAGGAGCAAGAAGGAGTTTCTAACAAGCATGACATGGGATACAATAGTTTGTTGGATCATAAGAGTGCACTCCCAGTGGATGACATCATAAATCAGGTTGTTTCTATACCTTTATCTTATTTTGTAAGAAATTATAGTTTGATTATGGTAATTTGGGAAAGAAAACATGTATATGGGTTGAGCATGACCATGAAGAATTGCCTCAATTTCTAATCCTACATGACTCGTCTTGTGAATATGAGCCCATCTTATGTATGGTTTTGATCTTTGAATTTAGGATGTGCTTGCTAAACTTCGAACCCAAACAGTCCAATTGATGTTGCTTAATGCTTTGAGAAAACAAAGTAGGAGCAATCTTGAAGTTAGTTTCCTCGAGTCTTCTAATGTATAATGTATAGTTAGGAAAATTTTGTTTTGTACATACTTTATGTCTGTTTGTTGTTTCTTTTGTTTTGTTTTGTTTGGTTTCCCTAGCCTTGTTTTTTGTTTTTGTTGTCAAGTTACCTTATGGCACTTTCTTGGGATACCATTGCATAATACTTTAAATCTATCTTTCTAGTTGTAGAGAAAATTTAAATAGAACAAAACCATTTCTAAGGCTATGCTAAGCTTATCTGAGTTATGCCTGATTCATCAAGTATGCATGACTATTCTGTTAATTGGAAACATTCAATCATACACATTAATTTTTGGTCTACTAGGGTGACTCATTACAATTTGAGGTAATTAGGTTTTTTGTTTCCTAATCGATCCTTTCATATGTCAATGGTAGTCCTAAACCCAAATTGTAATCTTCATTGCTTGCAAGTTGAGAAAAAAAAAGAAAAAAATAGAAGAGATAAAATAAAATGAGAAGTAAAAGAAAAATCAAGAGAAAAATGAGAATTGAGTTAATAAAAAAGAAAAGAGAAAAAGAAAGAGAAAATATCATAAACTCCATTTTTTCTAGGTGACTCAAGTATCTCCACCGAGGCTATGGATGCTCGGCTAGCAGTGGAGCAATGCTTTGACGGACTAGAGGTATCTCTGTTGGGGCTATGGACACCTAGTTGGCAGCAAAGCAATGCCCGACATGCGTTAGGGTTGATTGCTTTATTCGCTTGATTTCCTCTATTGTAACATTAATCTCAGTTGACTCAGAAAGGGGTAATTGAATCGTGTGCACACACGATCTAATTAGCAGAACCTAGTGCTTGCTTGTTCTAAGTCTGGTTTAATTTGGATATGCATAATGTGGCTTATGTTATGATTTTGTCTTGTTTAATGTTTCTTTTTAACCAAAGATTCTAAATTCTAAGCATTTTTCAATGCTTTCCCTTGAGAGTTGCCATTTGCTGCCGCTTGTGCAACACACCCAATGTTTTGATGAAACATCGGGGCCCCTCTTTCGATCTTTGGGATATACTTTTAGTGTCTTGCATTCTTTCGTGGACCACATCATTTTTCATTTTCTCGAGTGTCATGAATCAACTTGTATCATCTTAATAGACTTTGATATCCTTGTGTTTTGTGAGAGGTGCTTTAAGTATGTAAACCTTCATGTTTGGCATTCGGTCTCCACCTATAGGCATGTGTCTTCACTGGAATCTTGTTTGCATGTTACACTCGATTTTATCTCATGATTACATTTTCCAAATGTTTGGCTACCTATATGTGAATCGAGGATGTGTTTCTTAAATCTCCTAAGCTCGACATGAATTGAGAATGTATTATGGATGCAACTATGATTTGTGTTTTTTAAATCTCCTAAGCTCAATGAATTGAGAATGTATTATGAATGCAACTATGAATTCAAAATTTCAAGCTTGTTAAAATGGATCAAATTGTCTAATGTGACATTCTAACACTCCTCTGGTGTTTGTAGGTTCTTAGTGTTGGTTTTAATTATACATGGAGGATGGCGATGGAATGACATGTGTACTGCCAAATTAACCAAAAGTCGGAGAAGAGGAGAGAAGGAACTCAACGAAGGCATATTGATCACATCTTCAAACTCTGCATTTATGGAAGAGGTCACGACACTCAATTCACAGTCCACTTGAATCCCACGATTGAGAGACGGATTATGCAACTTCAAGATCAACCTTGACTTACTTTGCAAAAACAAAATTGTAATGATCATCTTGACTTTAAAATCATGTCATGTCAAAAAGAAAGGCCATTATATTTCAAAAATAAAATTTAAAATGGCATCCACATAAATGAATATTCAAAACCAAAAAAGAAAACATAAAAAATTACAAGAGCAAATATGACATTTAAAAAATAAAATAAAATAAAATAATCATGTTTAAAAAAAAGTGAAAGGGGTGAGTGGGGCATATTATTTAAAGAAATCCTTTTAATTAAAAAATGGAAAGTGGACGTGGGATCTAAGAGCCCCCTTTCCTCTTTATCTTAGTGAAATTAAAACACGAGTTTTAGAAAAGACCCCTTATATGTGCCACATCCCATGGAAAAAAAGTGGGCGTTTAAAAAAAAAAAAATGTGGCATGGGGGTCAAGAATATGTCTAATCAAGGAGAATTTTAAACCATTAAGCAAAGATGAAACGTGGTGGCCAAGAAAAGACCTAGGAAAATGCCTCTTTCACCAAGTAAAGGAGTAGGGGCAGTGTATAAAAGCAGTAAACTAGCACTTGCACCACCCATAGGAGGTTCAAGGAATACGCCGATAGGAATAACCAGAGAGTTTAGAAAAAATTTTGGCGAGAATTTTTTTACGGCGTGAGACAATTCCGAGCACTATAATGCTCACATATAAAAGTCTATCAGCTAATAAACCTTCTTTAAAGCAGTAAATAAATCTTCTTTAAAGTATGAAGTATATAATAGACATTAGATTTCCAATGTCCATGATATTATTCTTGAGTGCTTCAGGATTTAACAATTTAACTGTGTACGTACATGAAGTACATGTCATGTAAGGGGGTGTGGGATGTAGAGTCACCTATGAACATAGAGAGGGGTGGCATGCAAATAAAATTAAAAAATGATAAAATATAAAATGAAAGGGAGATAAGAAGATTCAAATTATCTTTAAAATGTTCTACTCCATTGGGCACAAAGGTCAAAGTAGATTTCCCCATTCTTATTTTGGAGAGTTAGGCTGAAATTTTGGAAGAAGAGTGTGAGAGTAAGGCAATTCTTCTCCTGCGTATGTAACATGGTGGGGAAAGCATTGTAATCTTTAGTTTGGGTATTGTAAATCTATAAGTACAAAAATTGTATCTTGCTTCAACATTTCATGTAAGTGCATCTCTTTTAAGCTTAATGAATATTTGTTTATGGTTTCATTGAGTATCATTTGTGCATGTAATATGGTAATGATATCCTCTTTTGTTTCCATTATTTTTAGAATTCAATGCATTCCTTAGACTCTTGTACAATCCAGACTATATGTTGAGTAAAAGGTTGACAGTAGTTCGAGTTGTTTATCTTGCATTTGCATAAAGCTATCAATTTAATGAATGTTGTATGGATTACAAACCCACTTTCTCTCCTCTCTTCTCTTCCTTGATTTCATTTCTTTTCCTTCTTTTTCTTTTGAATCTTTTCTCTTTTTTATCAATGGTTACAACAGAGTAGGATATCATTCGACTTATATAGAACCCATCAAACTAAGTTTAAAACTATCCTGCAACTATTTCTATGAAATGCTACCAAGCCCCTTATTGGAACAACACACATTTCACAACTGATCCGTCCCATTTAACTATGACCTGGTAACCTTGAGACCCTGGGGAGATCACTCAATCTCCTTTCAAGAGAGGAGTTAGCTTTCGACTCCTAAGGTTTGACACTATGTAGTTTTGCAGGTCAACAATTTGTAGTCATGATGAAGAAGATACATGTCAATAGAGGGAGGCTTGGGTAAAGGGGAACAATGATTAAAGTAAGAAACATAAGGAGATGTGTCAATGTCATAATGTAGCTCATCCCATGGAATGCCTAAAAAGTGAACGTGTGAGGTAGCATCTTCAAGGCTAATGTCATCTATAGAGGTGTTAATTAACACATTTGTTGTTAGTGTAGGTTTTTATTTCCTAGTGGGTTATTTATTTTTCCCCTATATTCCTAGGTTTTTCCTACACTTCTATTAATCTCGCTTAGGTTAATAAAGTATGTCTTATTGTTAGTGTGAAAAGGGTTACTTTGCTATCTAGCTCTTTCTTAGCTTGTTCTCCACCTTAGCTCTTTTCACACTAGGTTAAGCTTACTTATGGATTTTTTCACTTTATCCCACATTGGTTGTGTATTGAGTTTCTTGGGTGGAATATCATATATATACCCACCTCTTGCTCTCATATGAGAACCCCATTCTATTGTAATGCTTTGCATTCTCTTGAGTTGAATACAGTTTATTTAGCTCATAACTGATTTCTATTTTGCTTTCTCTCAATCACTTGCATGCTTGGGTAGAAATCTAACATGGTATTAGAGCGGTTGTGAGTTGTGGGTTAGCATTTTTTTAGAAATCTAAGAGTGTAGAGTTGTTTTTCGAAGCACATGAGTATGCTCTTCTCTTGCATCTTCGGATGATCTGGAGAAACAGAAATGTGTGGAGAAAACTGTAGTTTGTGAGTTGTGTTTTTCGAAGCACATGAGTATTCTCTTCTCTTGCATCTTCTGATGATCTGGAGAAACAGAAAAGTGTGGAGAAAACTCTAGTTTCTGGGGGGGTTCATATTTTGACTTGTCAATTGCAAGTTTTTTTTTTTTTCATAGCTTCCTCAAGACTCTTTGAGCTAAAATCTAACAATCGGTTTGCATTTTATTTATTCTGATCAATCTTGTAGGTTGCAGCATGCTTTTTTTTGTCTTAGGTAGCTGATTCAGTCTTTGCATGCCGTTTTTTAGTGCAAAACACATTTTTTTTAATTAGTCACATTTTCTGTAGATCACAGAGAAAAATGCCTTCTGAGTTTTGTTCGCAACACTGAAAAACCATCTGGGTATCTATTAGTTTTTGCATATAGCTTATATAGTTTGCAGAAACGATGTCAGAAAGCTACAACAAAACCCCTCTCCATTGGCGTTTTAGAAATTGCAGTTCAACTCCAAAGGCTGTAACTCGGGCTCCCGACCTCGGATTTGTGAGCTTATTTTTTTGATTTTCGCTAATTTTTCGTGCTCTACATGCTGGTACAATCATTTTTTGATTTCAGTGTACAGATTTTTTAGTAATCTCATATTCTCACACGTGACTCTGCGTAGTTCCCATTTTTGGGACTTTCAAAAGTGCATAATTTTTGCATACAGCCTCGGATCGAGGCAATTCTTTTTTTTTTAAGTGCATATTTTTTCATGTACTTCGCAGTGGTACTTCTAATTTCATTTGGGTTTGTCCCAAAATTGTAATTTCAGTATATGTTTATTTTGTGAGGATTTGTAAAAGCATTGAAGTCAAGTCCACTCAGCATTCTCTTGCTAGTGGCCATTGTAACCGCACTACATATAAAGTGCCAAATTAAATTTTCTTGGGAGGGTTCTTTGATTGAGTGGAAAAGGGAGGTATCTTGTGTATTCTTGCATCTTTTCTTTCCTTACAACAACAACAACAATCTAATTCTGCATTAAGATGGATCAATTAACAGTGCCTATTCTAACACCCTACAACTACTATGAGTGGAAGTCCAAGATGACTATCCAACTTAAGAAGTTAGGACTATATAGAGTAATAATGGGTCTAGAAACTGAACCAACCTTAATTGTAGAATCTCCTGATCTTCTTTTTCATGTTGAATCTACTACAACACCAAATGATGTATGGACTACTTTAGAAAATCTCTTTGGTAAACAAGATGAATTAAGGGGACATCAATTGGAGAATGAGCTAATAGGGTTAAATCCATGTAATTTTGATACAATACAAGACTTCTTCACAAAGCTAAAGGCCATTAGATTACAATTGAAGCAATGTGGGATTGAAAAGAAAGATCCACAATTGATCTTAAGTATTCTTTCTAAGCTTGGTCCTAACTACTTAGTGTTTGTTTCTACATTTTATGCCACCAAAAGTGCTCTTGGGACTACCTACAAAATGTCTTCTTTAGATGAATTTGCTGTTGAACTCACTAAAGAATATGATAAATTAGTTCACATGGGTACTATTAAGCCTTCTAAGTCTCATGCCTTAGCTGCAAATCAGGGCACTAAAGATCAGAAAGGCAATGGAAAGCAAAATAAGAAACAAAAGGATCAAGGAGAGAAGAAACAAGGTCCAAAACAAGCTGCAAACAATGCAGCTCCTGAGTCTTCCTCTAAAGACAACATGTCTAAAAAGGAGAAGACAAAGTGTGCCTTTTGTAAGAAATCTGGTCATGATGAGGATAAGCGTTTGAAAAAGCAAATAGCTCATCTCACTTATCTTCTTGAGAAGAATAATATCAAAGTGTCAGATTCAGCTAAGGAAGATTCTTCACAATCTTCAAAGGACACAAAAAATAGTAAGGGGAAGGGCAAGGCCCTTGTTGCAGTTGCTACACTACCAGATAGTTGGGTAATTGACTCAGGTGCTTCTCACCACATGGCCAATACAAAGGAAAGTTTCTCATCCTTGGAGTCATGTTCTGTGCCTGATATTCTTATGGGTAATGATACACCAGAGGAAGTTCTTGGGAGAGGGTCTATTGACATTGGTGATGGGACATTCCATGATGTTCTTTGTGTGCCTTCTTTGTCAACTAATCTCCTATCTGTCTACCAGATCACCCATACAGGTTCCGACAAGAGAGTTGAATTTACACCTGACTTAGTGGTTATCAGTGATATGCACAGTGGGTCTACAATTGTTGTAAGAAAAGTTGATAACCATTCTTGACTCTATCACTTTTCTTATTTTGTTCTTGATTCTCCTTCACTTGCATTGCTCACTCACTCAGATGAGGTGAGCCGTTTGTGGCATCAACGGTTTGGCCACTTGAACTATCGCTACTTGCAGCAACTCAGTCAGCATGACATGGTTACAGGGTTGCCTTCTATTCGATTCTCTGATGGAGTTTGTCAAGGTTGCATTCTTGGCAAGCATCCTAAAGAAAAATTTGACAAAGGCAAAGCACGGAGAGCCACATAGCTCTTGGAGTTAGTACACAGTGATTTGGCTGGTCCATTTCAACATCCTTCATTCAACAGAGCTAGATATGCATTGACCTTCATTGATGATCTTTCCCGATACACCTTTGTATACTTTCTCAAACAAAAGTATGAAGTCTTTGAGTCTTTTCAAGACTTTAAAGCTTTTGTAGAGAAACAATCTGGGAAGGTTGTCAAGATTCTACGCACCGATAATGGTAGGGAATATGTCAACCAAAAGTTTGAGCAGTTTTGTGCCTCAGAGGGCATTAATCTTTAGCACACAGTTCCCTACAGTCCACAGCAAAACGGAGTTGCGGAACGAAAGAATCAATCATTGAAGGAAATGGCAAATTGCATGATTCACTCCAAATCATTGGCACCTCAGTATTGGGTAGAGGCCATCAACTGTGCGTGTTATATCCAGAACCGGGTTCCTCACCGAGCTATGAAGGGGGTAACTCCTTTTCAAGCTTGGACTGATCAGAAACCCACAGTCAAGCACTTCCGCGTATTTGGGTCTCCTACATGGGCCCACATTCCAGCAGAGAAACGCAAGGCTATGGATCCGTAAAGTAGGCCTTGCATATTTGTTGGCTATCCAGATGGTGTCAAAGGCTATAGGCTACTCCACCCTACCACACATGAGCTCTTTATTGAGAGGAGTGTTCGGTTTGAGGAGGATACTTCTTCTACCACTTCTCCATCTTTCATTCCCATGGAGACACTATGACTTCATGATGATAGTTCTTCTGAGGACCTTAATCCTCCTGAGGAGTCTTCTTCCTCCACTTTAGATGGCGATGATGAGGATTCATCTTCCTCCTCTCTTAGTCCTCATTCAGAGGATGCTGATTCTCCTCCAAATTCTCCTACCACTGGGCCTCTTTGGGCTTGTCAGACTTTGGAGTCAGCAGGTGATTGGGTTGGTGATCCTTCAGATGCGAGAAGAACAAGGTCACAGTTTGAGCAGGCTCCTCATCTCTTCTTTGCTTCAGCTTATGATCCACAGTCCTTCAGGGAAGCTTCTGGTGTCCCCAAGTGGGATGCTGCTATGCAGGAAGAGTTCAGTTCCTTGGAAAGGAACCATACATGGGATTTAGTCCCACTTCCTAAGGGAAGAAAACTTGTTCGATGCAAGTGGGTCTATTGAACAAAATTTGATGTAGATGGGTCAGTCGATAAACATAAGGCTCAGTTGGTCGCAAAAGGATTCTCCCAAGTTCCTGGGATTGACTACTTTGAGACTTTTACGCAGGTTGCTAAGATGAATTCAATCTGACTTGTCCTTGCCATTGCTGCAGCCCATCGTTGGGAAGTTCATCAGATGGATGTGAAGAGTGCTTTTCTTCACGGTGACCTTCAGGAGGAGATATATATGGAGTAGCCACAGGGGTTCGTCCAGGATCCTTCACTTGTATGTCAACTTCGGAAGTCTCTCTATGGCCTTAAACAGGACCCTCGAGCCTGGTATGCCAAGATGGACTCCTTTCTTCTATCAGTTGGGTTCACTCGGTGCCATTTTGATCCGAACGTCTACATTTTGTAGCAGGATGATACTCTCACTTTCCTTATTTTCTATGTTGATGACTTACTGATCACAGGGAGTTCTTCATCCACCATTGGGGCTATCAAAACTGCCCTTCATGATAGGTTTTTGATGACTAACTTGGGCTTGTTGCATTACTTTCTCGGGATTGAGATCTATCAATCTTCTTCCGGGATCACCATCAATCAGTCCAAGTATGCTCTAGATTTGCTCTCAAGGTTTCATATGGCTGACTGCAAGCCTGCTCCAACTCCCTTTCTTTCTGGAGTCAAACTTGAGGCTCAGTGTTCTTCTCCACTTGTTGATGGCACTTTGTACTAATAGCTTGTTGGGAGTCTCATTTATCTGACTCATTCGAGACCTGATATTTCATATGTCATGGGCTTGGTCTCCAGGTTCATGCAGGAGCCACATGAGCTGCATTGGAAAGAAGCTAAGCGGATTCTTCACTATGTATAGGGCACTCACAGTTATGGGATTCATTATGCAGCATGCGTGGATATTGACTTGGTGGGATACACAGATTCAGATTGGGCAGGCAATTCTCAAGATCGCAAGTCTACTTCAGGGTATTGCTTCTCTCTTGGTTCTGGTCTGATTTCTTGGTCGAGCAAGAAGTAGTCTGCTATTGCTCTTTCATCTACAGAGGCTGAGTGTCGAGGAGCAGTTAATGCTACTACTGAAGCCATTTGGCTTCAACACATTCTCACTGAGTTTGGTATTTCCTTCAGGAAGCCTAAGGTCATCTTTTGTGACAACCAGAGTGCTATTCAGATCTCTCGCAAGCTGGTCCATCATCAATGGACCAAACACATTGAGATTCACATGCACTACATTCGGGAGTTGATTCATGAGCAGGTTCTTGATCTTCAGTATTATTCGACATCAGATCAGACAACTGACATCTTCACCAAACCCTTCACTGAGAGCAAGTTCATTCATTTGCAAGCTTTGCTTGGGGTGTGGCAGGTGTCCTCCTTTTAGGGGGCTTCTTAGTTCCTTATTTCTCTCTCTATTCTGGGGGGTGTACTCTCTTTTGTGAGGGGGGCTACTTCTCTTTTGGGGGGAACTCATTGTACATGGGTACCTCATTAGGCTTGATTTGCCGGGACCCATTTCTACATCCACCTAAGCTTCGCTTCTGGGGGGTGTTAGTGTAGGTTTTTATTTCCTAGTGGGTTATTTATTTTTCCCCTATATTCCTAGGTTTTTCCTACACTTCTATTAATCTCGCTTAGGTTAATAAAGAATGTCTTATTGTTAGTGTGAAAAGGGTTACTTTGCTATCTAGCTCTTTCTTAGCTTGTTCTCCACCTTAGCTCTTTTCACACTAGGTTAAGCTTACTTAGGGACTTTTTCACTTTATCCCACATTGGTTGTGTATTGAGTTTCTTGGGTGGAATATCATATATATACCCACTTCTTGCACTCATATGAGAACCCCATTCTATTGTAATGCTTTGCATTCTCTTGAGTTGAATATAGTTTATTTAGCTCATATCTGATTTCTATTTTGCTTTCTCTCAATCACTTGCATGCTTGGGTAGAAATCTAACATTTGTCTTGGTCTAATGATATTTTATTTTGACTCTATAACCCTTTCTTTTTCAAAGCAAATAAGTTAAACAACAATTGGGTGAATTATCAGAAATAATTCCCCTCTGAATTAAGGTACAGTTCCCTTTTAAATCTTCAATGAATTTGAACTATTCTAACATTTGAATACACTTTTAACCAAAAAGCATTTAAGGCAAACTAACATTCACACATCACTATGTCATGAATGCGATATCTTTTCTTTCTTATGAAATCATTCAGTGACAGAACGCACATATTCCATCTTCAACAGTAATAAAATATATATATATATGTACATGCATCACTGAACCAATAAATGACAAAACATATATGATGAGTCTTCCAGTAAAAGAATAATTACCACATAAAATGGAGAGCTCGCACAGAAACTTGATTTCATACACTTAAACACATAGATTTAAGTCTGTAGCAATCATTTCTTCCTTTCATTCATAGATGAAAATTTTCAGACAAACATCACATACATTGTAAACATAAAAGTTCAGCCAAAAATCCCTTATCTCTTTCCTATCTCCTTTAGTTTTTAATCAAACATATATATATAGCTTACCCTTTTTAACTGTTCTTTAAACCCAGAGTTAAACAAACTCTGACCCTTAGCAGGATTTAGTTTTTTGAAAACTGATTAAAAGATAGAGTTTTTAAACATAGTTCCGAACAAAGTAACTGAATAAAAAGATTATATAAGCACGATCATGACTGGGATAGCTCGTTAGAATCTCCAGATTTGCTATGTTCTGCCGAAGAGACACATTGCGTCTTCCATTCCTGGTATGCAACAACAAACTCCTAAATTTTTGGGAAGTTAGGGATGCTAATATGCTTAGCTTGTGCCTTCCAAACATCCTTTTCTTTTCGAATGCTCACTACATTTTCTGCATGTTCTGGGAGCGCATCGACGCAAAGGTGAAGAAGTGATTCCAATTTTGATATTCGGGAGAAATCATCAATTATCAGGTTATCATTTTCTTTGACAAAACTGATTTTCTCTTTGAAGGATTATATAACAGTATCAATATCCTTTTTTGGCTCACCATCATCTTTTAAGTACTTCACATCGATACATTCTAAATCATGTTGTAGAGACTGAGTAAACTCAGTTATCTCTTTAATCAGCTTTGTAAACTCTATTCGTCCTTGTTTTGACACTGAGTTTCTCCGTTCAATGTTTCTTCTGCTTACATATAGCATATTGTCATTCAGGCTTGTTATGTTCTTTTATGATAGAAACTTTCTCACTCCATACTTCTAAATTTCAATCATCTGATTTATTACACTCATCCATTTTGCTTCATCCTTTTCCCACGAGGCATTCTATAATTTTAAATCTTCAATAGTAGCTATGGTTTCATCATATATACCTTTCAAATCATTAATGTATTTTATACATTTTTGGATGATACCATCTAGCCAGTCATCAAACACTTTAGTCACCATCTTATTTCTATGTATTTGATCAAGCATTTTTTGATTAACTAGAGACTTTGGATCAAAAGATAGAGGTAATTGAGAGACAGGCTATGGATCTGGATTATGAATGGCATCAATATATTATGCCATTGATCGTAATGCTTGCTTCAACTCTCTCTTATCCTTTTCATCTTTCCATGTACGGCTAACTATCTTTTTAGTAGATGCCTCGAGATGGTGCATGCCTGCAGCATGCGATGCAATTCCAAGGTCTATTCTTTCTACTGCAAAATCTTGGACTGTGGGGTTCTGAACTTCTTCATTAGCTATTGGCTGAGCTATCTCCGCACTCCAATTCCTGTATTGGGATCAATGTCCACCTTGGAAGTGATTTTCAGCTTTTTAGATTTTGGAGCTTTTCCCAGACATTTGCTAACCATATCTTCCAATGGTAAAGAAAATGGAACTATTTTCCTTTTATCATTAATTAAATTCTCCAACCATCGAGACACAGTAACTGGAATCTCTTTATCAGGGGTAAGCTGTTCAGAAGGCACATTTGGCAATATCATTAAATTGGTAGAATCCAAAGCAATCTCTACCTGTTGGTTCGTATTGATTTCTTCTGCCATTGATGAACCAAACCCTTGATCACTCATTATTTCTTCCGAATCTTCTTCAGTATTTAGGTCCACAACTATTCTTTCTGAAATTTCCTTCTTCTTCCTACTCTTAGTTCGTGACTTGGTGGTGCAAGTAGGCAGAATAGTCACAAGGGTTTTCTTAGACTTTTTGGTGGCAGAACCCTTCTCAATTTTTGACTTTGGAGTACCTTTAATAGATTTGAATTCACTATCAAACTGGGCCAGAAAGTCTTTTACCTCCAGCGTTGTTTCCTTTTCATATCACCCTGTATGTTTTACTACTAAAATTGGCCTGTTCCTTCTTGTTAAAAGGCAGAAAATCTGGTTGAATAATTACTGGATCAATTAATTCGTGCCGAATTTACTTTGTAAGACGTAAATTCTGACAAATGCATTAATTGTAAGTAATTCCCGCACACGACCTTGATGTGTAATCATTACCCTTAACCTCTTGAAAGCTAAAACTTTCCACTTCATAAGGTGTTCCGAATATATTTCCCTCCAGATGATTTTCTCCGTTAAAATCTCCTGTAATTTTGACTTAAAGAAGATTTTAGGGGATAACGAGACTTAACACATAGGTACAGTTGTTATGGAACATTTCACGATGAACTATTGAACTTTTGAACCTTTGAACTCTGATATGAGGTTCAATCAGGAGGTTCAAAGATACAAATTGTGTTGCACAAGAGACCGAGGGTAGATGACTTTTCTAGGAACATCGAACATTGAACCTTTGAACCATAGGATTTTTAAAAAGGTTCAAGTTCGAAGGTTCAATACTACAATTATTTTGCACATAAGACGACAGGCAAATGATTTTTAATAACAAAGAGCCAACCTAAGGAGTAAACATATTGACCAATAAGGGAAAACGGTAGATCGACCTTTTGCTCAGGGAATGATTATGAAAAATCGAATAAGGGTGAATAAAAAGGTAACAAGAGGGGAGAGAAATCTTGGAAACACAAGTATGGTAAGAAGTAGGACAAATTAAAAACTCAAGGGTCGAAGAATCATCATATTGTGCATGAACTATATCATCACTAGGGGAAGCATTACTAAAGGCATAAAAAAGATAAATCATTACAGGAAGTATAGGAACCTTTTCAATGAGGGAGTAGGAGGAGAAATAATAATGGTAGAGGGAAGGGAGGACTTAGGCTTATCATTGGGTAATGTATCTATGAAGGATGGATTAGGGGAGGGGGAAATGTGGCAACATGGGTCGTTATAATGGTTTATAGGTGAAAACATGTTTGGAAAAGTAGTACTAGAATCATCATTTGGGGCATGAGGACATATAGTAGAAGGGGGTGGTGAAAAAGGTGTAGTGGTGGGAAAATGAACATAAAAGAACATAAGAGATTCTAAATAATTTTAATATGTACCAAGAAAACAAGTAAAGGTGGGATAGTGAGATAGGCTAGCTAAGATATGATTAATGGGGAGGGACAAGAATTATAAATCAAGAAAGTCTAATATGTGATCAAGGATGATGGGATGAATAGAAAAAGGTGATAGGAGAAAGTGGCATTAAGAAATAGTATATGGATAGAAGGGAAGGATAGGGGAGAATCTATCATAGAAGGAAAGTCAAAGTGATCTAGGGGATAATACAAGGATGTGAAAAATATGATGTAGGTAAGATTAGATAAAGGGTTGAGACAATAAAATGTGGAGTTGTAAAAGGCTAGTTGTGTGTTGTGAAGAATAGGAGGGTACCTGTATGTTTTAAAGAGGATGTTGTTGATGGTTAGATCAAGAGAAATTACGCTGTATAATTCTGCAATGGTGTTGAGATTATAAGAATGGGTGACTAAGTGTTGGGTATATAAATAATGGTGTTGGGATGATCAAGAATAGTGTTGTAAAAGTTTGAGTAGGTGGAAAAGCAAGGTATAAGGTTAAAATAGTCTTCCCAAACCCATCAAAATATGGAATTGACAACTTACCAACCTTCTGTTACAACTTCTGGTTATGTAATTTCCCACCTCTATGGGGTCTATGCTTAAGTCTGAGGTCTATGTAATCATGGAAGGACATCTCAACCTGGAATTCAAGTCCTGAATTCCTCTAATCATCTAAGATTCGATCATGTAACTCATGTTGTGCGGGTTCTTCAATCTGTGGGTTAATTCTTGGTGGGATGTTAGGCGTGAGGGGCCTAGAGTTGGCTGTTGTAGCTCTTGCATGCTAATTTATTGTCTTATTATTCACTGAACCATCCACATTTCCATTATTCCTTTCGTGCCCATTATCACCACCATTGTTTCCCCCATTGTTCCCTGCATTGTTCCCACCATTGTTGCCTATATTGTTCTCACCATTGTTGTTATTTCCAAACATATGTTGGTTCATTAATGCCACCATTTGAGCTAAACTCTTGTAACTCTTGCTAGCAGGATCATTTAGCATCTCCTTGGTACTTAGTTCTTATTGTTCTATGTCACCCATGTTAACACCTGCAAATCTACCAGTCTCTATTTGACCTCTAAAATTGGGATTAGACTTGTTTCTTCTCAGATTATAATGATGAGTAAAAGGTGGCTACATTACTCATTCCACTGTCATGTCCTTGTTTTCAACAAACCCTCCAAGATGGCATGATACTTCTGCTTTGATACCACTGTAACATACACCCTTAGTTTTTTTTGTTTTGTTTTCTGATTTGTAGTGTTTAATAGAAGACAAAGATGCAAAAGGTGTGTTTCACAATATATATTTTGTAATAAATAAGAATTGAAAAACTCTTCAAATGTAATATTTGAAAGTACCCACAATCAACAATAAACTGAAAATGCAATAAATCATCAAAACTAAAGATACCCAGTTGTTGAAATGTTATTACAATGTAAAATCAGACATACCCATTTGTTGTTTTATATGTTGCAAGTTTGATATGAAATATTACAGCAAACTAAAACCCTAGAATGACACCAAAAATGAAAAACCTATGTTCTCCACCTCTAAAACGTCAAACAATGTAGACATTCAAGGTGCCTCCAAAGATGAAGAAATGGGCTCCAAACCCTAGGCGCTTTGACCTAGAGAGGTCATGCCTTGCCTCTTGACTGGTACGTCCTGGTCTGATAAAGCATAACAACAATAATTAATGTGAAATCTCCTTAATATGTTCACCATAACCTCCTTCAATCTGCCCTCATATTCTGATTTGAAAATCTTGGCAAAACTTCAACAAAATCTGTAACAATAAACTCCTGTGTGATTCCTGAATGAAATCATCAATTAATCCTCCAAGTTAGGTCTTTCACCAATGAAGAAGATGTTCTCTATGAAGGATTCATCTCCATAGAGCCAAGTGATGAACAAGTTCAATCTAGCAGAGTGTCGTTATCAATTCCAAATCGTGAAGAACCAAATGAGCTCCAAAAAGGCTCTTTTATTTGCCCTTAAATTCCCACGCCCAAGTAGGGATATTAAAATATTTTATTTAATTTAAACATCCCCTTGTATCTGCCATGTAGGATCCCATCCTTAGGTAACGCTTTATTTAATTTTAAAAAACAACTTTTTATGTCTCCCTAGGTGCCTCATAAAGTCACTTTATTAAATTAAATAACGCTAAAGCTAAATCTTTAATTTAACTTTAATATTTTAATGTTATTTAAATTAAATGCTCTAGACCATGTTGACTACCAAGATATCACCATCAAATACATTCACCGACATTCCCAAAATAGAAATACTGCCAACTGACCAAGTCGGTGTCTAGCAGGTGACTTACTAAAAATAGTAAATGCAGATAAATTGCCTGAATCCTCTCTAAAAAATGGTCATTATGCAAATCTCAACCAATGGAGATCAATGCAACACCTATCATTGCCAAATGAATTGGATTGAACAGTCACCAAGAGTTCCCTAACCTTAACTCATTAGCCCATGGAACCCGCTGAATAGGCTAACGGTCACCAAGCTGAGTGCTTAGGAAGGGGACATTACATAGTCATACAGCAGGACCATCCAAATCTAATATTGCTACCTCCCACTTATGCTATAATTGCTATCATATTTTCTTTAGAGGAGACTTTGATCCATAGGATGCAGAGGGTGTCAACTTCCATGAGTGCACTCATTGTCATTCTACATGTATTAAGAGCTTAGAGGGTGATTAAGAAGTACAACATAGAGAATCAAATAATATGGTGATCACTGATGAGCTAGTGCACGATTTGTTTGGTGATCATGTAGAGGTATTTTTATACAAATTTAAAACATATATATTTTACATTTTATACTTAAGATTCTAACATGTAAATTAGTTTTCAATTCTAAATTTGAATAAAAAATGTACATTTATTATATATTTTAGGGTTTAACCTCGTAGGTTGGTATGACACTGAACATTCCACTAGTGAGTTTTACAGTCCTGTGTATCTTAGAGGTAAATTTCTAATATATCACAATAAATTAGTAGTTAGTTTGTATTCAGAATACTATTGAATTTTTTTATTTTTTTGTTGAATAGGTGAGTATTACACTATCATCCAACATGCCTATTGATTATGTGTACTTGTGTTTCTTAGTTAAATCTATTATTATTTGTTTAGTTGATGAATTAAATTGTCATGCCTCTTGGTATATGAGAAAAATTAGATGTCGATGTTGTTGCTACAATCTCATCCTCAATGTCTCTAACATAGGTATGAGTGTGAATGTATACATTTAGTTATGATTATGTTGCCTCAATTGACATCATTAGGTATTTACAAATAATTGATATGTACTACTTCTATTATGTTATAGATCGATATAAGCACTCCAATATGAGGATCGAACTCTCTTGATGATGCTAAGCATCAAAAGCAATCTAACAATTAGACTACCAATATGTTGTAAACGTGTTTATTATTTTTAATTCATTTTAAATAATGTTTTTTAGTTACAGAGTTTGGCATAGTATCTAATTTTATAATTTGTTTATGCAAGTTGAAATGTAATCTAGCACAAAGAACATGAGATCAAAATGATGCAAGGCGGTAATTGATTTGAAGGGTTGAGCTTCACTTTCTAGTTGGGCAAAGAAATGCTAAATGTTTTAGGATTAGACTTTGCTACATATATACAAGCATTTTGCATGCATATATGGCACATTAATAACAATTTATATGGCTAAATTGATGACATTTTGTAGTACGAGAGAATGTAGGTCTCATGGCACTGCATGACATTTTGATGACATTATGTACACTTCATGGCCTTATCAAGATCAATATATATAAATATTTTGTATGTATTCATAGATTAAATGGTTTAAATAGTTTGAATAATAAGGCTTAAGATTACTCATTCTTAAGGGTGATAAAAAATGGTTTAAATTTTTATATGATATTTATGTATATTGACAATGAAAACAATGAAATTTTGTTAATTTATCTATTGAATCTTATGTGAAATATTAGTTTATCTCTAATGCTATGTATGAAGGTTCTTTAATGTATATGATGAATGCCTTATCTCCCTCTCTTCCTCTCTCTATATTTCCCTCTCTCTATATCTTTATCACTATTTCTCCCCGCCTCTCTCTCTCTCTCTCTCTCTCTCTCTCTCTCTCTCTCTCTCTCTCTCTCTCTCTCTCTCTCTCTCTCTCTCTCTCTCTCTCTCTCTCTCTCTCTCTCTCTCTCTCATTTACTCGTGTGAGACCTTATAAGGTATATGTCTTAGGAATTGCACACATCTATGTCAATCTCCAAGAGTGATGATAAATATGTAGAATATGTTGGAATGTGTTTAAACGAGTTTTCATATTATAGTGAATTAATGTCTTTATGTTTGGTGAGTTAAGTGTTGGGAATTAAAGTGTCTCAACCTTGGTAATTCCTTGTATTTATTTATTTATTGCCTATTGTATAATTAGGATGCAAATTTTATGTTGTCATATTGTGGGAGTTGGCACGGTGATGTGTCATCCTACATGGCATATGACCACATGTAAATTTTTCCTCACATGAGGAGATAGGTGTCCCACTTAGTGGTAAGAATATTTTGCCATGTGTTGGCATCTTGGAATGTGTGTAAGGGAATATTGACCGAAACAGTCATGACAGATTCCTACGACAAAGTTATGACATGTAAGAGTCAGAAATAGAAGATCCTATGACAGGTATGGACATGTGTCGAAAAGCATCTTTGAAATAGGCATCTTTGGGCGCCCCAAGGTGGACTATAACATGTTGTAAGAGAATATGTTATTTATAGCCTGTGTATGACAGATTCTCTTACAGCTATAAGTTATGACAACTATGGCAGATTCTATGACGGTTGTAAGAGTCGTAAGAGCATATGTCATTGCCCATTTTGGAAATAGGCGACCTCCTTGGAATGGGGTGACTTGACAAGTGTCAGGAACATCATATAGTGTTGGACAAGTGTCCATAGACATGGGATTTGGGCCATGAGGCCATGTTGGATGCCCATCTCAATGTGGAGCCATGTTTGCCTTGTATGTTCTTTATAAACATGTGCTTTGGAGAGGTGATGCATTATGTGATTGACAGGTACTGTTATGCTGCCGGATCATCTCCAGATACGAGTGTCGAAGACTCCTACAAGAGCATTGGCTCTGTGTCTGTATTGTAACCTTCATTGTTTACATAATATATTTGAGTTGTGTTTTGGAGTGTGGGGTTTTTTCACCCGATAAGGGTTTTCCCCACATATATCTTGTGTCTCTCTTCTTCTATCTTACATTCTTGTGTATGTGTTTGTTGTAATATCTATGTTAGTGGGTTAACATAATCTGTAATTGTAAAGATAAAAAAATTGAATTTACACTCTCCTCCCCTCATTAGATTAGTGTAGGAAGCGATTTCTGCACACCTAGCTTCCTTTCAGTTGGTATTAGAGCCTGGCCAGTTTTGGTTCTAGCTGCTGGGTAGGGGTTTTTTGAGCTAATCTTAGGTTGAGTGGGAGTTTGTGTAGAGTATTCTGTATCTTGTTACAGGAAGGAGATGGCAACCACATCTAGAAGATTAGAGGTGGAGAAATTTAATGACACTAATTTTGAGGTGTGGAAACTCAAGATGGAAGACCTACTTGTTGATCGTGACCTATGGAAAATTATATCCGGTGTAAAACCTACAACAATGTCACAAGCTGATTGGGACCTTAAAGATCAGAAGGCTAAGGGTCTCATAAGACTCTGTCTAGTTGACTCTATCCTTTTGAATGTCCATGAGGAGAAGAGCATGAAAGACCTTTGGAAGAAGCTGGTTGATGTTTATCAAGCCAAGTCCTTGGTGAACAAGCTTTTTCTGAAAAAGAAGTTGTTTTCTCTGAAGATGGAAGACGGAGGATCTATTGTGGACCATATGAATGCTTTCAACATGATCATTGTACAATTGACATCTGTAAGTGTGAAAATGGAGGAGGATCGATGTATGACCATGCTTTGTTCTTTGCCAGATTCATGGGATCATCTTGTCATGACTATCGGAAGCACCACTACCACCTTCAAGATGGAAGATGTGGTGTCCTCGCTGTTATTTAAAGAAATGCAGAGGAAGACATTTGAGTCAGCCAAAGAAGCTCTTGTGGTTCATGGAAGACCTAAAGAGAAAGGGAATAAGAAGGACAAGAAAGGTGAAAAGGGCGGATCCAAATCTCATGGGAGATCCAAATCTCTTGGAAAGTCCAAGGCTCTCTGTTGGAACTGTGGGAAAACTGGGCACTCCCGAAAGGAATGCAAAGAGGAGAAGAAAAAAAAGAAGAAGAATGCTCTTGATTCAGATTCTGACAAGTCACAAGATGATGGTGATGCCTTCATCGCAGCTCTGGCCACCCATGCATTTGATGATGTGTGGTTGATTGATTTTGGTGCATCATTCCACATGACCTTGCATCAAGACTAGTTTATGAAATATGAAGAGTTCGATGGTGGAAGAGTGTACCTGCATGATGATTCTCATCTGAAGATTGTTGGTCCTAGAAGAGTCTGTTGGCATTTCAATTCGCACCTCTGGAATGCAATTTGGAAACAGATAGCTATGCACAGATAAACTGCTCTCCTATTGGAAGGGGGAGTTCCTTTTCTTACTGATGTTCACTGAAAAGATAACTTGAATGAAACTTCGCCTATCTTCTTTTTGATTCTCAGCTGCGAGCATAAGGTTATAAAACTCTAAATGCTGCAGAAGAAGTTTTTTTCCTTTTTTATAAAACTTCTACTACAACTAGCATAGACTAATGATGCTTTCAACCTCCTGAGTAAATTCAGAGCAAAGGAAGTTGAAAGTGGGCGAGGAATGATTGTTAACACAAAAAAACTTAAGCAATTTTCTTCCAGATTAACATCACAAGACTAAAAGTACTTTAATGATGAGAGCTGAAAATGAAAGCTACAGAAGATACACATCTGACGATGATAACTTAATGAATTGATATAGAATATCAGAACAAAGTAGGCATGAGACTTCTATTCAATATTTCAAAGTTTAATACAACTCCAGGACAACAATACTGTAGCAAAAGGTAGGCATACAATAAGCGATCAAACAATGGAGAACAATGAACACAAAGTGAACAAACACCTGGAATAATAATGTTTGAAGGCTAGAATAGGCACAGCAAATTTGCTATCACAAAAGTCATTACAAACAATGGGCAAGGATGCCCTTATTTATACTAAAATCAAAGGAGTAGGGAACCCTAAAATCTCCTTGATTAACCCTAACTTGCCAACTTGCAAGTTTTATTACTATTCTAAGACAAAGATACAATAAACAAATGCTTTAAAGCAAAGAAGATTCCAACTATCACAAGGTGATTTCTTTCTAAATATAGAATGGATGAGCTTAGGATGAAAGCACATGCTTAAAATAAAAAGCATATGTTTTAAAGCTGCTTTCTTTTGAAATGCATCCCCATCAACATTCTTGCTTTTTGGTGATGTCATCTGTTGATATTTTATTGCTGATTTCTTCTAAAAAAGTTGATTCTGAGTGAAAAAAGCTGGCACATGGGTTTTGTAGGCAATTCTATTTTGAAGCAACCCAGATCATCAGATTTTAAAAAAGCGGAGATTTTCTCGAAAAAGTAGGAAAAAAGTAGTTTCCCAAAAAAAAGCACAACTCCCAATCTTCAAGAGGATGATAATCTGGATGGACCCATCTCGACGAAAACTGAAAAAGCTCTGGTCAGATTTCTGAAAAATGATCTCCTTGAAACAAGGACCCTGAAAAAGCAAGCATTTCTTCTTCCTCAACCCGAATCTATGAAGAACACTGAAAAAGCACCTGGTTTGGGTCTTCGAATCTTCATTGAAAGAAAAATAAAATCTTTCCTTTGGATGCAACCTACAAAAGATAATGAAATAAAGAAGCCCAAAGTTTGTCTTTATAAATCTTTTGGTCGAAAAAGTAGCTTTATTTGTGTGAGAAGAAAACTTCGCCCTCATCCATGAAGAAAGCATTTTTTAAAGCATAAATCCAAGTGGATGTCCTCGAATAGGAAGAATCCCTATTTTGTAGGAGCCTATGGCTTCATGTGCAAGATGACAAAAAAATATCTTCTTTGATGATGTCATCGAATGCGCGAGTTGGAAGAAGTGCTAACAAAACTTTCTTCATTTTCGACACTTCAACACTCATTTTGACTCAAATATGGCTTGTCTCTGACTTTGACAAGGTGGAAAAATGTCGTCATGAACTGAAAAAGCTAACTGATCCTGACATTTTGGAGATTGATCAACTGAGATTCCATCCCCTGCCTCCGTTCGACGATCTGACATCGTTTGACCAAGTTTGACCTCCCGAAAATTGCCAACGAGCGAAGATTGGTAACAAGGCATGTCAGAAAACATTGAAAACATGAAAATATTCTAACACTGCTCAAGTTGGGCACCCCAAGCCTCCTGGGGCGCCCAGTTTCCCAACACTTAGCCATTTTTTTAGTTTTTTCAACTTTTTCAATTTCTTGGTTTGCGTGCGCGTTCTAGAGGCACAGGACCCCTGTTTGGCTGTCAATTTCTATCAACTAGGATGAAAATGAGTTTGATGATCTAGCAAATATGCAAGCCTGATGAAAACTAAGCTGATTGTACCTTCTGTTTGCCTCGAAAAATGTGTCAAACTGATCAACACTGAACCAGACCGAGCTGACGGAAGGAGATTCACATTTTTTGAGAAAAACATCAAAAATAATCTAAGTATGGAGAGTTTGGGTGCCCCAAGCCTCCTGGGGGCGCCTGGTTTCCCAACACTTAGAAAAAATTTAAATTTTTTTCAATTTTGTACCTTTTCTCAATTTTCGTGCCCAGGGCTCCTATTCGATCTTCGATTTCAGTTGTTCTGACGACTGTCGAGACGAGACGGAGGGTGATCTAAGTAGTCTGAACATATTTGTGATGAAATCTTGGCTTTGACTGACTTTTGACCAAGTTTGACCAACTGAAAAAGAGCTGACGGAAGCATTTTTGATGTTTCTCAAAAAACGTGAAAAAAAACTAACACAGGAGAAGATGGGCACCCCAAGCCTCCTGGGGCACCCAGTTTCACCAGACTTAGCCATTTTTTATGATTTTCTAACTTTTCAATTCACCTTGGATCCATCTTGCATCATTTTGCGTGCATCGTCGAGTCGACGACCGTTTGTCAGTTTTGCGTCGTTGAAACAGCGTTGGAAACTCGTCGAAGAGTTCTGGCAGGTGAATTTTTTTGTGTTGATGACTTTCGAGCTCATGCTTCACCTTGTGAAAAAGCAAAAATGACCCAGTAGAGAAAACTTGGTCGTTTGAAGATTCCGTTTGAACTGCGCTGATCATGAAGCAAAATCAACTAATGGGAATCGAGCACGACACCTGATCTGGAGATTCTATTTTTAGAAACTTTCTATTTTAGAAAGTTTTGCCAACATCCATATCTCAGGAAACCCAGAAAACCTAACTCGACGTCTATTTTTAGAAATTTTGCTTTTTTGACTTTTTGACGAAAAATTTTCTAGACTTGTTTCAAAATGCCTTAATGAAGCAAAAAATTTGGTTGGGTACAATAGAGTCTCAATCCGATTCCCTGATGGACGAGTGAAGGGGATCACTAGGGTTATGCACATCCCAGGCCTAGCACAAAACCTGCTTTATGTAAGTATGTTGAATGATACAGATGTGCAGGTTGTCTTTTCAAAAGATGGATGCAAGATGACTAGAGGATCTATGGTGCTTGTGAAGGGTACTCAGAGAGGTACTCTGTTTCAGTTGGAGGCATGCACTTCATAGTACAATAGTTCTTCTAACTCGAAGAAAAGAGTAGCAGTCACTTCATCCCCACCATTTGAACGAGCAATGAAGAAATCTGTTGTAACTAGTTTTGATGGTAGTGCACATGCTTTGGAAGTTAAGCTTCCTGCTGAAAAGACTATGTTATGGCATTTGAGATATGGCCACATTGGTGAGAAGGGTCTTAGAACCCTGAAAAATAAAAACCTCATTGAGGGGTTAAATGATTGTAATCTCGAGTTTGACTTTTGCGAACATTGTGTATATGGAAAGCAAAATCGTGTTCAGTTTTACTCTAGTTCTCACAAGTCTTCTGGTGTATTGGAACTTATTCATTCTAATGTGTTTGGTTCTGTTAATGTTCCTTTGATTTCCAAATCTGTATATTTTGGATCTTTCATAGATGTTTACAGTAGGACATGGGTTTATTTTATTAGAAGCAAGACCGAAGTCTTTAGTCAATTTAAGGAGTTTAAAGCCTTTGCTAAAAATTAGACTAGTAAAAAGATTAAGTGTTTGAGAACTAACAATGGTGGTGAGTTTTGTTCGACAGAGTTTGATAGGTTTTGTAAAGAGCAAGGGATTGAAAGACATAAGACAACTCCATACACCCCACAACAAAATGGAGTTGCAGAGAGGATGAACATGACACTAATGGAGAAGGCTAGGAGTATGCTTAGTGGAGCAAGCCTCAAACAAAAGTTTTGGGCTAAAGCTATTGCCACTGCTTGCTACCTAGTAAACAGGTCTCCTACATCAGCTCTTGTTGGTAAGACACCTATGGAGGTGTGGTCTAGTAAGAAGCCTTCAGTTAGTCATCTTTGTGTTTTTGGTTGTGAGGCATATGCACATGTGCCTAGGGAGAAACGGTCTAAATTAGAGAACAAGGTTGTTAAGTGTATTTTCATTGGCTATGGTGTTGGTGTGAAAGGATACAAGCTTTGGGATCCTATGGCTGAAAAAGTGTTGTATAGTAGAAGTGTTATCTTTAGAGAGCTAACACCTTCTTCCGTTGTTATACAGCCAAAACAGACAGAAAAGAAAGAGGATGTGGTTTAGTTTCCTTCTACCCCTGAGAAGACTGAGTAGACAGACCATGTGAGACTTGATGATGAGGAGAGTTCTAGCAGCTCTGAAATCTCAAAAGAAGAAGCACAACCTCAACCTCAGCCATTAAGGAGGTCTACACAAACGAGAAAGCAACTTGATAGGTTTGGTTATTCATTACTTGATTCTAGTTGTGCTTTTGCTTTACTTACTAACATTGATGAGCTTAGAACTATGAAAGAGGCTATGAGCATGAAAGATGCAAGTTCCTGGAAGGAGGCCATGGAAGATGAGATGGCTTCTTTGGAAAATAATAAAACATGGGACTTGGTGCCTTTGCCTGATGGACGAAAACCTGTTGGATGCAAATGGGTGTTCAAGAAGAAATTCGATGCAGATGGCAGTGTTGAAAAGTACAAGGCTAGATTGGTTGTGAAGGGGTACTCACAAGTGGAGGGAATTGATTATGGTGAAATTTTCTCTCCCATTGCAAAGCTGACATCCATTCAATTCCTATTATCTCTTGCAATTGCTTATGACTTATAGGTAGAACAGATGGATGTGAAGACATCATTCCTTCATGGTGATTTGGAGGAAGATATTTACATGTCACAGCCAGAGCATTACATAGAGAAAGGTAAACAAATTTTGGTTTGCAAATTAAAGAAGTCTTTGTATGGTTTGAAGCAGTCCCCTAAGGTGTGGTACTTGAAGTTTGATGCCTTTGTGTTGTCGATTGGATATTTGAGATTGAAATCAGATCATTGTGTGTATTACAAATTTGACAATGATTGCATTCTCATTATTGCATTGTATGTTGATGATATGTTATTGATTGGGAATAGTAAGAATATGATTTCTGATTTGAAGTCTCAGTTCTCAGCACAGTTTGAGATGAAAAATCTAGGGGCATTCAGGTACATTTTGGGAATAGAAATCAGAAGAGACAGAGCTAACATAAAACTTTGGTTAAGCTAGAGTAAGTATGTGAAGACTGTGTTGGATAGGTTCAGCATGACAGATTGTAGACCATTGTGTGTTCCTATTTCATTGGGGATAAAGTTGTCTGTTAATGATTGTCCAAAATCTCCTAGTGAGGTGGAGGACATGAGAAGAGTACCTTATGCTAGTGTTGTTGGTAGTTTGATGTATGTCATGGTCTGCACAAGACTAGACATTGCCCAAGCAATGGGAGTCCTTAGTCGATTTATTGCTAATCCTGGACAGGTGCATTGGGATGCAGTTAAGCAAGTGTTCAGATATTTGAGGGGTACTTCCGAGTATTCCATATGCTATCATGGTAATGTTATAGGACCGAACACCATGTACTCAGGTTCGCATTCTGATTGGGCAAGTGACATTGACAGTAGGAGATCCACTAGTGCCTATGTGTTCACTATGTTTGGTGGTGCAATTAGTTGGATGAGTAAGTGACAACCTATGGTTGCTTTGTCCATGATAAAAGCTGAGTACATGGTAGCAACTCATGCTTGCAAGGAAGCCATTTGGCTTAAGAGATTGTGTTCAGATATTGGTGTTGATGCAAGACATATTACGATTTGTTGTGACAGTCAAAGTGCAATTTGCCTTGCGAAGAATCCAACTTTCCATGCCAGAACAAAGCATATTGATGTATAGTTTCACTTCATGTGAGACATGGTAGAGGATGGGAAGGTGAACTTGGAGAAGGTAGATACTTGTTGCAGATGCATTGACAAAGCCAGTGGGCACAAAGAAGTTCAAATGGTGTTCGGAGTCTATGGGCCTCTCGGCCTATAGCAGTTAAATCCTGTTATTTCTATTGGCTCTTACAAGGTGTTCAACAAGTGGGAGAATGTTGGGAATTAAGGTGTCTCAACCTTGTTAATTCCTTGTATTATTTCATTGTATTTATTTATTTATTGCCTATTGTATAATTAGGATGCAAATCCTATGTTGTCATATTGTGGGAGTTGGCACGGTGATGTGTCATCTTACATGGCATATGACCACATGTAAATTTGTCCTCACATGAGGAGATAGGCATCCCACTTAGTGGTAGGAATATTTTTCCATGTGTCAGCATCTTGGAATGTGTGTAAGGGAATATTGACCGAAATGGTCATGACAGATTCTTATGACAAAGTTATGACATGTAAGAGTTGGAAATAGAAGATCCTATGACAGGTATGGACATGTGTCGAGAAGCATCTTTGAAAAAAGCATCTTTGGGCGCCCCAAGGTGGACTATGACATGTTGTAAGAGAATATGCTATTTATAGCCTGTGTATGACAGATTCTCTTACAGCTGTAAGTTATGACAGCTATGACAGATTTTATGATGGTTGTAAGAGTCATAAGAGCATCTGTCATTGCCTATTTTGGAAATAGGCAACCTCCTTGGGATGGGGTGACTTGACAAGTGTCAAGAACATCCTACAGTGTTGGACAAGTGTCCATAGGTGTGGGCTTTGGGCCATGAGGCCATGTTGGATGCCCATCTCAATGTGGAGCCATTTTTGCCTTGTATGTTCTTTATAAATAGGTGCTTTGGAGAGGTGATGGATTATGTTCAATTGACAGGTACTGTTATGCTGCCGGATCATCTCCAGATACGAGTGTCGAAGACTCTTGCAAGAGCATTGGCTTTGTGTCTGTATTATAACCTTCATTGTTTACAAAATACATTTGAGCTGTGTTTTGGAGTGTGGGGTTTTTTCACCCGATAAGGGTTTTCCCCACGTATATCTTATGTCTCTCTTCTTCTGTCTTACATTCTTGTGTATGTGTTTGTTGTAATATCTCTGTTAGTGGGTTAACATAATCTGTAATTGTAAAGATAATATTGAATTTGCACTCTCCTCCCCTCATTAGATTAGTGTAGGAAGCGACTTCTGCACACCTAGCTTCCTTTCATTAAGAACTAGAATAATTCTTATATGGTGAGTTTATAGCTTGAACAATGCTTGTATGACATGTTGATAACTTGAATAATGCTTGTATTGACATGGATAGTTATAAGGGAGTGTATGTGAGGCTAGAAATTATCTATGGCAGTGAGTTACAAGCCTTAGAAAGCTGCAAATATATAATATAATGAGAGTTTAATGTATTGAATGTATTGTTAGATCAGTGTAGCCTAGAAGGATCGGGACCCCTAGGAAACAAAATGACACCTCTAGTAGCATTCACTAGCCCACCTAAACATGTCGGCGTAGTCAATTCAGTCCCATAATGCATGGAATGTAAAATAGTAACACCCTCATAGTGAATGTAATGAAACATTTTGAAAGATTATATTTGTTGCCTATATGGTCAAACTATTTAGTGTTGACACAAATTGAGATATGTTATTGTAGATGGACCTGACATACACTTGTAGGTGCAAACAAAACATTCTTAGGTGCCACAACTTGCAAGAATGGCTATGCCAAAGTTTGACATTTTTTTACTCTTAAGGCTCTTAAGAGACTTTGTTGGATCCATGTAGCCCACAAGGATTAGGACCCTTGGGCAATGAAATGATGCCTCCATTAACACTCACCGGTCCACCTAGATGTGTTGGTCCCATTGGTTCAGTCCCATGAAGTGTAAAACACAAAATATCACTTTTGACAACCTTACACTAAATGTAATTGAAGCATTTTGCAAGATTGCATGTGTTGCTACTATGGTTAAACAAATTGGAGTTGACAAATATTAAAATAGATTATTGTACACGGACCCAACATTCACTTGTAGGTGCAGATAGAACATTCTTAGGTGCCATAAATTACAAGAACGATTGTGTCAAAGTTTGAAACTCTTTTGCTTTCAGGGCTCTTAAGAGACTTTGTCAGATCTGTGTAGCTTAAAAGGATTAAAACCCCTAGGCAACAAAATGATGCCTCCAATAACATTCACGATCCTGCCTAGATGTGTTGGCATTGCCAGTTTAGTCCCACAAGGTGTAGAATGAAAAATATCACTCTTGGCTATGTTATATTGAATGCAAATTAAACATTTTGCAAGATTGCACTTGTTTGCACACCAGTCAAATACTTTGGAGTTGACAAAAATGAAGATAAGTTATTTTAGATGGACCTAACATCCATTTGTAGGCGCATACATAATATTTCTATCTACCATGGATTATGAGAATGATTGCATCAAAGTTTTACATTTTTTTATCTAGGGCTCTTAAGACACTTCATCAGATTCGTGTAGCTTGGAAGGATGGAACCCCTTGGAAACAAAATGATAGCTCCAACATCATTCACTAGCCCACTTGGATGTGTTGGCATGGCCAGTTCAGTCCCACGACGTTCAAAATGAAAGATATCACTTTTGGCATCCTTACACTTAACACAAATGAAACATTTTGCAAGATCGTATTCATTTCCACCATAGTTAAATGACTTGGAGTTGAAATTACAGAGGCATGTTAGTATAGATAGACTTGACATCTACTTGCAGGTGTAGTCGAAACATTCCTAGGTGCCATAGCTTGCAAGAATGGCGAGGCCAAAGTTTGACACTTTTTTGCTTTGAAGGCTCTTGAGAAACTTTGTCAGATTTATGTAGCCTTCCCAACAAAATGATGTCTTTAGTAGCACTCAACAACCCACCCAAATGTGTTAGCATCATTAGTTCGGTCCCATGAGGTGCAGAACAAAAAATATCACTCTTGGCAACCTTACATTGAACACATATGAAACATTTTGTAAGATTATATTCATTCTTACCATGGTCAAGCGATTTGGAGTTGACAAAAACTATGATAAGTTATTATAGATGGACCTGACATCCACCTATAGGTGTAGATGGAACATTCTTAGGTTCCATGGATTATGAGAATGACTACATCAAAATTCGATACTATTTTGTTCACAGAGCTCTTAAGAGATTTTATTGGATTAGTGTAGCCTGAAAAGATCAAGACCCTTGGCCAACAAAACAATGTCTCTAGTAGCATTCGCAAGCCCACCCAGACATGTTGGAACTATCGGTTCAGTTCCATGAAGTGTAGAATGAAAGATATCACTCTTGACACCCTTACACTTAACACAAATGAAGCATTTTGCAAGGTTGCATTCATTCTCGCCACAATCAAGCAATTTGGAGTTGACAAAAACTGAGATAGGTTATTATAGATGGACTTGACATCCAACTATAGATGTAGATGGACCATTCTTAGGTTCCACAACTTGCAAGAATGATGACATCAAAGTTTGCCAATTTTTTGCTCTCATAGCTCTTAAGAGACTTTGTCAGATCTGTATAGCCTAAAAAGATTAGGACCCCTAGGCAATGAAATGTCACCTCCAATAACATTTCACCAGCCCACCTAGACATATTGGCATTGTTAGTTCGGTTCCACAAGGTGCATAATGAAAAATATCACTTTTGACACCCTTACACTAAACAAAAACAAAGCATTATGCAAAATTGCTTTCTTTCCCATCATGGTCAAATGATTTGGAGTTGACAAAATTGAGATAAGTTATTTTAGATGGACTCGACATCCACTTGTAAGTGTAGATGAAACATTTCTAGGTGCTATAGATTACGAGAATGATTGCATCAAAGTTTTGCACTTTTTTACTCTTAATGCTCTTAAGAGACTTTGCCGGATCCATGTAGCCTGGAAGGATCAGGATCCCTAGGCAACGAAATGAAACCTCTAGTAGCATTCACCAGCCCACTCAGACATTTTGGTGCTTTCAATTTGGTCCCACAAGGTAGAAAACAAAAATATCACTCTTGACAACATTACACTAAATGTAAATGAAATATTTTGCAAGATTGTATTCGTTCTCACCATAGTCAAATGATTTGAAGTTGACAAAAATTGAGAGATTATTGTAGATGGACTTGACATCCACCTGTAGTTGTAGACAAAACATTCCTAGGTGCCATGACTTGCAAGAACAATGCGTCAAAATTTGACATTTTTGTGCTCTTTAGGCTTTCAAGAGAATTTGTCGGATCTATGTATCCTGAAAGGATCGAGACCCCTGGGCAATGAAATGATGCCTCCAGTGGCATTCACCAACCTACTTGGATGTGTTGGCACCATCGGTTTAGTCTCACGAGGTGCAAAATAAAAAATCACTCATGGCAACCTTACACTTAATGTAAATTAAATATTTTGCAAAACTACATTCATTCCCACCACGGTCAAATGGTTTGGAGTTGACAAAAACTGACATAGGTTATTGTAGATGGACCCGACATCCACCTGTAGGTGCAGACAAAACAATCCTAGGTGCCACAGATTCCAAGAATGACTACATAAAAAATTGACACTTTTTTACTCTTAAAACTCTAAAAAAACTTTGTTAGATTCGTGTAGCTTGAAAAAATTACGATGCCTCTAGTAGCATTCATCAACCCACCCAAATGTTCTAATATGGTATGCACTCTTCCCCTTGCAAGTCAACTCATTTGCACAATTCTTTTTATCAATGTAGGATTAAAACAATTCTTATTATCAATATATTTATGGAAGTAGTTGAAGGCTTTCACTATATTTTAAATTACAATTTTAATTAAAAAAATTAACCTTGTAATAATGATAGAAATAAATAGTTATTATTAAGCGATCACTTAAAATACACTAGTATATTTATATTTAAAAAAATATATCGATATCTTCTCAAGGTTATGTATGTGCTTTTTACATTTTCCATAGTTTTTGTGATTTCTTCCAATTTTTTTCTTTTTACTGTTTTCATTTTTTTTTGGTTTTTATTTTTTATTTTTTACAATTTATTTTTTGGTTTTTATTTTTTTTTAACGGAAAATGAGTGCTCTCATCTCCACTGACTGTGATTGTAAAATGCATCCGCGTAAAAAAAATCTTTCAACATTGGCTGCTGATATTTATTGAAGTTCTTTTAAAATTTATGAACTAATTACCTGCTACATAAAAGTATATATAATAATATTTTTAAATCTACATAAGGAAAAGGGTACGTGGGGTCTTCCTCGCATTATTTATTAAAAACCTTCGATCAATCAATCAATGAGTTCCTCTCCTTGCTGTCCTATGGTCCGTATCCGCATTGACTTGCTTCCCTCTACTTTAACGTGTGCATCATGCATTCTCCTCGTTTTTCCAAGCACGCACAGCCGGAGCCATGTCGAGCGTTCGAATCCCTCCGATGCCTCCACCGCCCAACCAGGACGCCATTGAACTGTATCGCGCCTTCAAAGGTACATACAACACCGCTTTTAAGTTATGTTTCACTATTTTTTCTGTCTTCTGTGGAGGGAGAAGAGTGAATACCCGCGTCAATTTTCAGAACATGGAACAGTGGTCTTTTTTCGTGGTTCAGTTATGATAATTTCCGTTTAACGACATCTGCTTTCTCTATCGGTAAAGAATTTGGACAGACTGGAAGTCAAAGCTGTTTGATTATCTACTCTAGAAGAGCAATTCCATGGGTTAAACAGAGGGTCTGCTAAAGAGGAAGTATGTTACTTGACTGAAACCATTTAACCATGTCAAGACAGCTGGTTTCAACTTTTGGCAAAGGAATCTTAAATTAGTGAACGATTCAAGGATGTTCGAGTTTGGGGCTTGACGCGATTCCGTCGGCCCTTTTTAAGGATAGGTTGTACTTAATTACTTTGGTTTTTTTTATATATAGAGTTAGATTTCATAAAAAATTAGCAAAGAATTTGGCTATTAATGTTTGAGAATGGGTTTTCTAAGGAATAGAATAGAGTAAATTTTTATGACGGAGGAATGAAATCTCATTATTGTACATGTCACTGTATTAAATAGCATGTAAATTAAGGGAAAAATGAATGACCTCTACGAGTTAGATTGGGCCACACCGAAAATGTTACCATGGAGGAATGGAATTTCATTAATATACATGTCATCGTCTTAAATAGCTTGTAAATTAAGAGAAAAATTAATGATAACCACAAGTTAGAGAATGAATGAATGAATGAAGAGTTTTAATAACGTCCACGAGGCCGCAGCAGCCTATGGGACCCAGCAGCCACACACAGCCCCGACAAACGGAACAACAGCCACAAAACGTCCCCTAAGTTGCTTGAATTTCCTTCTTGAGATCTTCCCTTCTGCTGTGGAGTTTGATCACGAGGTTCGCCGTACTATCCAGCCTTGTTGCTTCAAACAGGTTGTCAAGGTTGGCGATTTTCAAAGTTTCACCATAGCCGTATCGGATGTCGTTGTATGCTTTGCACCATAGTTTAAAAACTCTTCCAAAACTCGCCAAAACTCGGCGGACTCCCGAGTCCTAAGGCTGGCCGAGTCCACTCGCCGCGGACTCGCGAGTCGAGTCCTGAAGAGTCCTACCCTGGGACTCGCGAGTCCTATCCTAGGACTCTCGCGAGTCCCAGGGTAGGACTCCCGAGTCCCGACCCTGGACTCTTGTCCTGTCAAATGAACGCCCAAAAACACTTAAAACTATTTTTTTTTTGGTTTTTTTCTTCATTTTAACACTCTTTGAGGCACACAATAGGTCTGCATAGTGGATTAGAAGCTGGAGAAGAGAAGATTACGATCGAAGGAGATCGAAATACAGATACAACCTTCGCCTTCGAACTAGAAAGGTGGAGGGCATTTCACATGAGTCCATCGACTTAGATGATATTGATCCATATGATGAATGGACTACCAATGAACAAAATGATGATGATGTCCTCCTTATTGAAGAAGATCTTGCAGAATTGGAGAGAGGAGCAGCAGAAGCAGCAGAATTGGATGAAATGGAGGGTGACGAAGACAATTTTGATTTTGAAGAACAAGAAACAACTGTAGCACCTAGTTCGAGGCCTCAAAAATTGAGTTACATTAGGAGAGGAAAGAGGAAGATGTAGATTTTATTTGGTTGTTTTTTCTCATTTTGACATCATTATATGTAAATATTTATAAACGTATGATGTTGTTACTTGTTATACATTTGAAAGTTTGACACTATGAGTATGAATCGTATGATTATGGTTCATGAATGATGAAATTTCAAATATTGAGTGTTTGAAGATCATATGACATGTGTAATGTTTGAATTATGGCTCTTATGTTCTCTAAATGCATTAATTTTTTATTTTTTTTTGGTAAAACTACGGTTTTCTTCTTTGCCGAGTCCTAGCCGAGTCCTAGCCGAGTTTTTTGCCGAGTCCCGAGTCCGAGTCCTATTTTGGGCTGCCGAGTCCGCGCCGAGTCCGAGTTTTTCAACTATGCTTTGCACTTTAAGAGGAAATGCCGTTCCGTCTCCACCACGCCTTTGTTGCAGAAGAGGTATATTCTCTCCTCCCAAGCCTCTTTAGGGGTTAGCCATCTACCCGTTTCACACTTAAGATGATATGAGCTCATCCTAAGTTGGGCAATCTGCATTTTCGCTTTCCACTTAATGTCTGCTCTAATATAGGCTTTTTCTTCAAAATCACCCGTGGGGTTGAATTCTTTGAGGTAGTAATCCTTTTTACGGCCCATTTGTTTTGTCCACATGATGCACTTGAATTTTCTTCTCACATTTTTTTATTTCCTCATTAGTATTTGGGCACTCCTGCATGCTAATATCCCACCTCTTAACCCACTTGTCATTTTGCTTCTTCCAAGTGTTTTTTCTTCTAGTTAGTTCTTCCTCCATAATTAGTCTAGGCCACCTGTGTCTTTTCATGTTTTGAATCTTCCTGAGGTAGCTTAGTAACCGTATCATCGCCGATGCCTCTAGAGGGAAGGACCCTGTTTCAGCAAGTAAGATCTCATATGGCACCGAATTCTTGACTTTGAGACTGTTGATGATGAAGTGCTTCTGGATTCTTTCTACCTGCTTCCATTTCTGATTTGACATACTGCTGCCCCAAATTTCACATTCGTAGAGAATCACCGGGGTAACTAACAAGCTGAAGAGTGTTCTCTTGGTCTTCCAATCCCATAACTCCGCAGTCCTGCACCTATTTTGGAGGGAGTACAACACTTTCCATCCTCCTTGAATTCTTTTAGTTCTACAAGTTTCCCAGCTGAGCTTGTGGTAAAAATCAAGCCCGAGGTACTTGTACTCCTCGACTATCTCCAACGGGTTGCCTTCAAAGGTAAAGTTATATTGCTTCTTTTTTCTTTTCAGAGAGAAGATCATTACTTTGGTTTTGCTTGTGTTCACCTGCATTCCTACCTCTTGACAAAAAGTTTCAAGAGCTCTCAAATGTTCCCTCAAGCTGCTGGTTGTTTTGGCGATTAAAATGAGGTCATCCGCATAAAGAAGCAGTTTTATAATATACTTAGCTAGTTGAATCCCCTCCCCACTAACTTTATTTAACTATTCTTCTAATTTATCAATGTACAACCCAAATAAAGTTGGTGAAAGCGGACAGCCTTGCTTGACGCCTATATCGCTGCCAAAACACTCTGACATTCCATCACTAGTTCTGATTTTAGCCTTTACTTGCTCATACAATCTATGGACAGTAGCTCTAAGCTCATCCGGAACCCCCAGCTCCTTCATCCTATTCCAAAGCTTGTCACGAGGGACCGTGTCAAAGGCTTTTTTGAAGTCGACAAAGCAACAAAAGGCCTCATCCCCCTGAGTATTCCATATTTTTTCAATCAAGAATCTAAGTGTAGCTCCATGATCAATAGTAGAATGTTTCGGTCTAAAACCAGCTTGGCCTTAGCTCTTTTGCCTTCCTTTTCTGCCCACCTGCTGATTCTACGCTCTATCATGCTTCCGAAGAGTTTACCAAGAAGGGGATTAACCATGATTGTGCGATAATTTGACGGGTTATTAGTATCCCCCGCTTTTGAAGATAGGGATAACCACACTAGTCGTCCACTCTTCGGGAAGCCCTCTTGGATGACCCTATTGAATATGTGTTTGATATGAGGTGCCAGAACTTCAGCACCCCACTTTAAGTGCTCAGCTTGCAACCCATCAATATCCTGAGCTTTCCCCACTTGCCAATTGTTTTATGCCTTGAATGACGTCTTCGGTGTTGAAAAGTTTTGTATTCGCATAGATTATTGGAGGTCTATGTTTATCCTGGTCCCTTTCATATAGTAACTTCGCATATTCAAGCCATTGATTTCCGGTGATATTGTTTTCTGTTTGTTTCTTCTTTTGACGTAGCTTTTTCCAAAAGCTTTTAGGACTGTTTTTTTCCAAGGGCAATCGGCTCTATCCTTCTGCTGTTTACATACTTTCACTTTCTTATTCCGTAGCATCTTTTTGTACTCCTTCATATGCTCTTTGCCCATACCTCTCTTTCGCAGATTTCTTTTTGCTATCTTGCATTCCTCGTCGAACCATGGGTTTGCCAAGAAAGTATTTCTTGTTCCTCTCTTGGGTCTAGCTCTCTTACAACCATTTAAGGCCTTGTGCATTAGGGGAATCAGCATGTTCTCTCTGAAGAACTGATTCTTTTATGTTAGCTGTTTTTTCTTCGTGATCTCTGAAAAGTTGTTTGATTGCAGCTCTAAAGATTTCCTGGTTCTTCTGATTTAGAAGGATTTTACCTTGGGGGGGTGGCCTTCTTTTTGGCCTAAGTGGACTTGTTCTTCCTGTTGTTTCCTTATGAGAATGTGGATCTTAATATGGATTGGATTATGGTCGGATTTCAAGCTCTAAGACATTGTCCCCAATTACAACCTCCCTCAGCTTCGAAGGTATAACTCTGTGAGCAAATGACATAATCTACTACACTTTGGCCATTGTACGTTTTGTAGGTGATTCTTCCTGATTCAGGCCATGCTCTCATACCGTTGTAGATGATCATGTTGTAAGTGCTACAAAGCCCTAAGAGTTCAGCCCCGAAGTGTGAAACTGCACCTTTGCTGTCTTGAGAGACCCCTGTCCCAAAGTTGGTCGTTCTCTTCCTCTAACCATAGAGGGTTATCTTTTTCTATGATGCTGTTTTTCAGATTGAGAGCTTGATTATTCGCAGTTCTCGCATTAAAGTCCCCAATTATTACAATTTCTCCCATGTTACTAAAAACATAAATGTCTTTTTTTAGAGCTGCAAATGGGTCTTCACGATCTAGATTCCTTTTCTTATAAAATTTCGATCCCTTTGGAGCAAAGTAGCATGCTGCCATCCTTGTTGTGACTTGATTTTCTGTAATTTTAAGCCATATGAACTACTTGTTTGGATCTTCTTTCTCCACTTTTACGAAATTGTCCCTTTCCTCTTTAATTAGGATTGCCACTCCACCGTGTCCCTTGCCACTATTAGTACTTTCATTCCACACTGAAGTCTTTTTATACCCTTCAAAATCCGGAATCCTACACCCATCATGTTCATGAGTCTCAATAAGGATGATGACATCCTTTCCCTCTGCTATGGGCCCCAATCCAGGTCCTCTTCTCCAAGGATACCCTCTACAGTTCCAACTTACCACTGTTAAATACTCCTGGGGGGCCCCGGATTCCTATTTCTTGTGTGACGCTCTGTCACCTATTTGGGCTTTGCCATTTTGTAGCCAAGCCCATTTTCCTGCATCCCTTGCCGCCTTTATCTTCTCCCACTCTCTCCTCCTTTCTTCCTGCTGTATTATAGTAAGGTCCTCATCAATGTAAATTTGTGTGCCTTTAAGGAATCTTTTATTCCTTAGTATGCTGTTTTTGTCCTCTATGTTCTTCAAGGTGACTCTCACATGCCTATTTTTGCCTCCTCCTATCCATCTTCCTATCCTATTTGCTTGTTGTATGGCTCCTACCCAATGAATTTGATCATTAAGAAAGTCTCTTGTCAATTCCTTCGTGATTTCCTTCTCACCATAGTCTTTTAGTCCTTTTATAATGATATTGACAGCCCTATCATTTCTGTCCTTTTCTTCCCTTATCTGGCTTCTAACTTGTTTTTCTATGAGTTCCCTTTGCGTGTTCGAAGGTCCTTTCACCACTTGAGACCAGGACTTAGCCTTATCAATTTGTTCTCTTAGTTGTTTTTCTCTTATCTCCATGCTGGCCATCGCTGATTGGATCTCTTTTATGTGACAGTCCTTGCTTCCTTCCACCACTTTTATCTTATCTTCCTCTTCTGTTTTCCTTTGGTCTAGTAGCTGCCTTATTTCTTTCAGCTCTAGCTCACCTCTTGCCATGGAATGTTGAAGCTTATTTACCTGCTCTTTAAGCATCTCATTTTCCCTGATTAGTATCCTCTTAGTTTCTATTACTTCATTCCACTTGTTATCCTCGACTTGACTTCTTTTCTCGAGGGACTGGAGTCTTTTTTTCAAGATCATTAGCTCGCTGACATACAATTCAGATGACCACGTTAATGGTGTTGTATTAGGACTATAAGTATCGTTATGATTATGACTACCTTCAGTCCTAACTTCAGAGCCTGTTGGTTGGTTTATGTCTGCAGATTTCTTGCTATCTTCTCCTGATCGAAACACTAGGTTCTCCTTCCCTTTTCCTTTATCTTGTTCAGTTTGCTCTTCTTGTGTTTGCTGATTTTCTATTGTGTTTCCCAAGGTCTTGACTGCAGTTTTGGGATAGATGGTTGTGAAATTTCCCTTTCTTGCAAGTTTCCGGATTCTGGTTTTTCTGCGTCTTAATATCCCATTGTATTGCTTCTCATTTACATAGACGCAATGTTCTCCTGTTCCTGGAATGTTGGCGTGAGGGAGCCCTACCGTGTAGGCCCAAGCATCTCTAGTTGCTCCTGCTTGAGCAAAAAGGCTGGAATAGAAGAGGTTTCTTGAGGGATCCACGGGGAAGTGTGACGAGAGATTAAACGGCAGGGTTAACCTTTCCGCCACAGGGCTCTGCATGCCCCTACTTCCCCAAATCTGCATTATTGTTTCCTTCCTCTGCGTTACCTCCCATCGAGGTTGGGGTTTCTGCCTGCACTGAGCTATTTAAGGTTTCGAGCTTCTCCCTGACTTCCATTGGGTCTCCCGAGTCTGCCAGGCCAATGCTATGGCCTGTGGGCTCTAGCATACGGCCCCACCCTTGTTTGAAGGACCCTACCACTGCCTGTTGCAGGTTTTATCTTTGCAGATTGGGTTGCAAAATGTTTTTGTTTTTGATTTGTTTTAAAGAGATTCCGTTGCAGTTTTCAATCTTGTTTAAATAATGACCAGGCTTTTTTAAAGTGCACTTCAGTTTGCAAAAGACCAGACAAGGAGACACTGTAAAATTAAAAAAATGGGAGTAAAAGATCTCTGTCCAGGTGGGGGCGCACCTGACTTTTGTTGACGCTGATGTTGACCTGACCAATCTATAAAAAAAGGCTCCCCGTTTTCGAAATTCGGCTGCTGCCCTCTTCGATTTTAGTCGGCGAAACCCTCAAATGTGCCTCCAAACCGCCTGAAACCTGTGCCTCCAAACCGCCTGAAACCCGAGCATTCAAATCGCCTGAAACCTGAGCATTCAAACCGCGATAGCAAAGACATGACACTGAAACTGTTAGCGATGTTAATACCCAAAATGAGGGGTTATTAACACATCAAGCCTAATCGGGGAGTCCAGCATCATCTCTCAATCTTAAATTTAGAGCAAATATCTTTCCATTAATTGGAGATAAGTCGGTGAAAATATTCTATAAAAACGTTCTTGAAAATGCTGTGGTTCAGTGGTAGGCACTTGCTTACCCAGCATTGGGTCACAGTCATGTTGGCGACTTGACTCTCCAATAACTATGGCACCCAGAGGATGGCCGGAACCAATCATTAACCAACTGGAAAAAAAGCACTCTTAAAATAAAAAGTGGCCCTAAGGTTATGTCTTTCTGTTATAGTCTAGGATATCCCAAGTACGAACACTCACAAACGTAACAGGACAAGAAGACTGATTAAAAAAATGGTGTAATTTTGTTGATATGTAGACATATGCGATAATTGGGGCAAACCTCGAGTTGGGTTGTCAAGATACCCTTTTGTTTCATCTCACAACCTATTTCCTTTTACGTTTTTATGTATTCAGAATTCTGTGATGGTTATTCAACTAATTTATAATCTCCAAGTGTTCATGGTCCTGTAGCTGTAATGTGTATAAACTGCTCAAAGGCTATCACCTGTCAGTATGGAAATCAGAATACTCAAAAAAGAAAAGCATAGAGACATGAAATTCTAAACTGTACTTTATCTATTCAAAGTTGCTTTTTATGTAAGGACATCAATTGACTCTAGAGGTTGAAAGCCTAAGCAAACCTACAAGGTTCTAAATTTAGTACAGTTGCTGAGCACTCCAATATTTGTTGGATGAAAGGATGAATTCCACTTAAAAGTGCAAATGCTTGCCGTCGTACATTCACAAAAGATGGGCAATTCCATCGTTGGCAACTTCATTTTTAGCACAATTTGTGGATGAAAATTTCGTAGACATGGTAAACTTGGTATCTACAGGGGTGGTACTTCATTTTTACCACAATTTGTGGAAGAAAAACTCGTGAACATGGTAAACTTTGTATCTACAAGGGACCAAAGTATCTTGCAGAAGTGATTAGAAATATGAAACTGTGATTAGAAATGACGTCTCTAGGAAATAATGACATAGACATGTGCAAAGAAGAATTTGGCAATGGCTTGCTTAGAGACATTCTTCTATCATGGCACAAGCATGGTCATCTTTGAAAACAATGACCTACCACAAGGAGAACTCATCAAAACTGTGCTTGATACAAGATGTGAACTTTATACGAAGTCTATGGGAACAAATACCTATCATCATTGCCTAACATATAGGGTGTGAATCCCTTGCTTTCTAGTATGCGATCTAACAATGGCACATGCTAGACAACTACTCTCTATTTGGTATCCTTAGCATGAAGATTGGTCTGGTGGAAGTACTACAAAACTGCAAGAGTCTTGTGGATGCCAAAGTGACTTGAGACTTTGTTGAAGTCTGCTTTCTCTATCAACTTCTAGCATTATTTCTCTTGAGGAACTTCATGAACTATAGCATTATACTTGTGAAAAATCGCAGAGGTGAAAATTTCAGCCTTGGAAGCTATACCTATATATATATATATATATAAAGATATATATATACTTAGAAGTTATTTCAATTTGGGAGAGTTACTTACATGTAACAATTTGATTCACTCATCGATTGGAATTCATATTGCAATTTTGAATTATAGGCAACTTAAAACGTCTTAAAATCAAATACTCTTGAATAATTAAAGTGTGTATCAGTAAAAATCAGATGGTTTGATCAGGCTAATATCTACCAAATCAAATTAAAAGGTAGCCCGATAATCATCTTAAAAATTAAAATATATCAGCAAGTATTTGAGAACAAACACAGAAAACAATGGAAAATGTCTTACCATACTTAACAGAACATTGTGAGGAAGGAAATGAAATTTGAATGAATAAAACAATTAATTGAATTGAAATAACCTTACCGTTCCCAGCTATGTTCAGCCTAGGAAGCTATACCTGTAAATATATATATTCTTAGAGGCTGTTTAGGAGAATTACTCACATGCCACAATTTGGTTCACTCATCGGTTGGAATTCATATTGCAATTTTGAATTATAGGCAACTTAAAAGATCTTGAAATCAAATATTCTTGAATAATTGAAGTGTGGATCATTAAAATCAGATGATTTGATCAGGCTAATATCTGCCAGATTAAATTAAAAAGTACCCTGATAATCATCTTAAAATATCTCGGCAAGTATTTGAGAAAAACACAAAAAACAATGGAAAAATCACTCCTAGAGATATCCCCCGCTTTTCCAGGCCTATTGTCACATTTGCACCAGGCCAAGAGAAGCTCTGTTGAACTTGAGCTTCTCCTTTGAGACTACCTTCGTGAGTGCATCAGTTGGATTCACACTAGTATGCACCTTTTCCAATTTCAGCTTGCCTTCTTCAAGAACACTGCGAATGAAGTGATATCTCAGCTCAATATGTTTTGTTCGATTGTGAAAAGATGTTTTTTTGGCTAGATGAATGGCACTGTTGCTGTCACTAAACAGAGTGAAAACATGCTGTTTGCAGCCCAATTCACCCAACAAATGCTGCAACCATATCATTTCCTTAGCACCTTCGGTGAGGGCAATGTATTCCGCTTCGGTAGTTGAGAGTGCAACCACTTGTTGCAATCTAGAAACCAAACTGATTGCTGCCTTAGCAAAAGTGAAAACATAACCAGTGGTTGACCTCCTTTTGTCCAAGTCACCAGCCATATCAGAATCAACATAACTTAGCAGTTGTGCATCTTTTCCTCCAAATCTCAAAACATAATCAGAAGTGCCCTTGAGGTATCTCATAATCCACCGTACTGCATCCCAATGAGCCTTACCAAGATTGCTCATGTATCGACTGACTACTCCCACTGCATGAGCAATGTTTGGTCGTGTGCATACCATCACGTACATGAGACTCCCAACAGCAGATGAGTAAGGCATTCGTTTCATATACTCTTTTTCTTCTTGTGTCTTGGGCACATCTCGGAGGATAGGCAAAAATGATCAGCAAGAGGTGTGCTTACAACCTTTGCACCCTTCATATTAAATCTGTCCAAAACCTTATCAATGTATTTTTCTTGTGACAATTTGATTTCTTTTTTTTTGCCTGTCCTTGATTATCGTCATGCCAAGAATCCTCTTCACTGCCCCCAAATCCTTCATTGCAAACTTGTTAGCCAAATTCTGTTTCAGCTTGCTAACAATATTCATATTAGTGTCGGTTACTAGCATATCATCAACGTACAACAATAACAAAACAAACTCACCGTTCTCCAAAACTTTGTAATACACACATGGATCAGATTCACACCTTGTAAATTGTTGTTCAGCCATGAAGGAATCGAACTTGCAGTACCATTGTTGCAGGGCTTGTTTCAGCCCATACAAGCTTCTCTTCAATATGCACACTAAGTTTTCAAGTCCTTTCTCGAAACCTTCCAGTTGCTGCATATACAATTCTTCATCTAAGTCGCCATGAAGAAATGCCGTCTTCACATCAAGTTGCTCCAACTCAAGGTCATAGATAGCTGCTAGACCCAAAATTGCCCGGATGGTTGTCATCTTCACAACAAGTGAAAAAATTTCATTGAAATCCACACCCTTCTCCTGGTCATATCCTTTGACCACTAATCTTGCCCTATATCGTTTTTTGCCACCATCTTCTTCCTTCAATTTATAAACCCATCTGTTTTTTAAGGCTCTCCGATTTGGCGGAAGATGTACCAAATCCCATGTATGATTTGCCATCAACGAATTCATTTCTTCTCTCATGGCAGCCATCCACTTCTCACTATCTCTGTCATTACAAGCATCTCTGAAATTTGTCGGCTCTGCTTAATCAGAGATTAATAAATTATGCACAAAATCATCAAATTTGGAAGGAGTTCGACGCTCCCTTGTGGACCTCCTCAACTGAGGAATTGATTCCTCTGTGCTGTGATCTTGCAAATTACCCTGTGCAACGTTGGGCTCATTATTTTCCTGTGAATTTCCTTACAGATTACCCTGCGTTGAATATTCAAGGCAAGGCTGTGAATTTCCTGGTGCCAAACTTCTCAAATTTCCTGGTGCCAAACTTGGTACATTCCTTAAATCCATCATTGGCTGCGTTAAAATCAGTGTTTCTCCAAGTTTCCGGGACGGCGAGACGGGGGGACAGGTTTCCGGGACGGCAAATTTTTTCAAAAAATTTAGGGACGGTGAGGGGACGGCTACATATATATGTAAATAATAATATAATATATTAAAATTTAATATAGATAATAATAAATATAATAATATTTATATATTAATATAAATAATAATAATTATAATACATTAATATTATAAATTTATAATAATAATAATATAATATATTAAAATTTAAGAAATTAATATAGATAATAATAAATATTATAATATTTAAATATTATTAATATATATTATAAATAATAATAAATGTAATAATAATTATAATACTATAATTAGCCGATAGGCTTTTATATGTGAGCATTATAGTGCTCGGAATTGTCTCACGCTGGGAAATTTTCGGTTTATTTTGAGACAGCCGACGTTAACTTCCGTCAATTATATTCCGCCACACGTAAATATATTCCTAGCGTTTCGAATATCTAACTAAAGTGCTACAAAAGCAACCGGCAACTTCCGGTAAACCCTAATCAAAGGGTAGTTCGACAAAACCCTCAAATTATCTCCAAACAGTTTTCAGAGAGGGGAAACAGAGGAAGAGCCGTGGAAATTCACGTAGGCAAATTTCCTAAACTCGTCTCAGGCGTTAATAATTCGTGTAACCCATATTCTGAAAATGCAGGGGGATTGCTTTTGTTTTTTAAAAAAATGCAGGTCGTGTGGACGTCCCCGGAGCGCTAACGAGTTCCCAAATCGAGGGACGTTCTTAGGGACGTTTCGCTAGTGTTGGGGGCGTCCTTGGGACGTCCCCAAAAACCTCATGAATTGCAGGACGTCGGGGGGGCGTTCTGTGCCCGTTCCCTAGTTCCCCGAACGTCTCGGACGTTCCGAACGGCTCAAAACCCCCGGGGACGCGTCCCCGGGGTACACTGGTTAAAATTGAATCAATAGGCAGCGATGAAAAGGACTGAGATGGCTGCATTGAAAAGAGGGGCGGTAGACTATAGTGAATAGGCAGCGTGGATTTCATATCCAAAGGTTGCGTAATACTTAAGGGAGTATCCAAAGGGAGCGTGGGATTATGCAAAGGTTGCGTAGGATTCAAAGGAGGCTGTGTGGCATATAAGTTTGTTCCCTACGCCAAACAAGTCTCACGGTTTGGCCGCAGATTTTGAGCCAAGTCTTGTGCCAAACTTTGTGGTTGCAGATACATATGGGGTGCCAGGTTTGGTGTGTGCAAATTTAGATTCCCTTGTGGCAGATTTAGAGCATTAGGCTGCATTGAACATGAAGTAGGTAGTGTGGAGGATGAATTCTGAGGTAGAGAATGTAGATTTTTAAAAATATCACTCCCACTGGATATGTTTGGCGCCACATTTGGATGTGAAAACTGCAAAAACTTATGAAATACATCACTTCCATTGGAGATGTCATCCACAGGTACAAATTCCTTTGCTGATGTCCTCTGTTCTACCAGACTAGGCATAACTTTTTCATTAAAAATGACATCCTTGCTTCGAGTTACTTGTTTGACAACGAGATCCCACAGCCGATAACCATACTTCTCATCATCGTATCCAACAAAGATATATTGTTTGGATTTCACATCCAACTTTGTTCTTTTCTCTTGTGGAATGTGAACAAATGCTTCACACCCGAACACCCGCAAGTGATTGTAAGAGATTCTTCTTCCCAACCACTTCTCCAGAATCTCAAAGTTCAATCGAGATGATGGGCCATGGTTGATCAAATACACCGCTATATTGATTGCCTCTACCCAAAATTCTTTACCCAAGCTTGCATTAGAGAGCATGCTGCGAGCTCTCTCCAAGATTGTGAAAGGAACAGTCTTTATCCGCTATATACCATTATCTGCACAAACTTTATCAAACTCCAAGGAACAAAATTCCCCACCATTGTTTGTTTTAAAGCATTTAATTTTGTGCCCGGTTTGATTTTCAACCAATCATTTAAAACTCTTGAACATGCCAAATACTTCATATTTACGTTTCAGCATATACACCCAAACTTTTCTAGTGCAATCATCAAGAAAAGTAACAAAATAATTAGAGCCACCAATAGAAGTTACCTCCGTAGGACCGAAGACATCTGAATGCACTAGCTCCAACCATGTGCCAAAGTGGAGAAGCTGATCATTCTTTGTTTGCCAAAAATACAATGTTCACACAAATCTAAGTTGATCCCTCTTGAGCAAAATCTCAAGGCCCTTCTTGCTCATATGCATGAGCCTCTCATGCCAAAGCTCTGTCCCGCTATCCACAACCGCCATCGCAGCTCTCACTTCAGTGCGACTCTCTGGCACATTACAAAGTGCCCAATTTGTTGCCTCTTGCAATTACCAAGGCTCCTTTGGTCACCTTCCAAGTGTTAGACTCAAAGGTGATGCTACATCCTAGAGCATCTAGCTGTCCCGCAGAAATCGGATTCCTCTTGAGTTAAAGAACATGTCTCACATCCCGCAACAACCAATTATTTCCATTTCTTAACTTTAACATCACATCTCCTTTACCCACAATGTCACATGGTTCATTGTCACCAAGGTATACCTTACCAAGTTTGCCTTCTTAATAATTTTTGAAAATTTCTCGGCATGGAGTGGCATGAAAAGAAGCACTGGACTCCAACACCCACGCATTAGCTATAGATTCACTTGTAGACAAAATTAATGCACCAACATCATCTTCATACGTTGCATTAACCACATTTTCTTTTTCTTTTCCTTGACTCTCTGCCGCCTTGTATGACCAACAATTCTTTTTAATGTGACCTTCCTTGCCACAAAACCAACAACCTGAATTTCTGCCGCTTGATTTAGATCTTTTGAAAGACTTAGATCTCCTTCTATTGTTATTTCTTCCCCGTTCTTGGGATACCCCCCTACTACCGAAAATTAAAGCCTCCTTGGATGAAGTATTATGATGTTTTCTTCTCATGTCTTTGCTGAGAAGAATTGCAGCCACATCATCAAATTTCAAACCACTTACATTCTCATCGAATCTTTTATTCCGGATACCAAATTGCTGATAGTCATTACAACACCTTCCCAACTATCAGGAAGAGTGTTAGAAAAATAAGCAGTGCAGAATTGAAATAACAGTGAATTAGCAATAAAAGCACAAAATAGACAACACAGATTTACATGGAAAACCTGGTAATGTACCAGGAAAAAACCATGGGCAAAGATCTCTCAATTTTATTCTCAGAAGAAAATTCGCAATTACAAAACTTTTTCTCATGCCTTAGCATTCAAGCTCGACTAACTTAAATAATCACGAAAAAGCACATGCAAAAAACCGATCAAATCTAAAGATAGATCTCCATGCATAAAAGCGCAAGTGGCACTTCCACATGCAATTTTGCATGGTGTACACGTGGAACATGGCCAAAAAAATTGTTGACTACTCGTCACTGCTGGAATAAGTAAAATTGACTTCACATTTCAACAAAGAGAACACAACAACAGGATGACTTTGATTTCTTCTTGAAAATCAATGTCAACAAAAATCAATTGGCTGATTATAGTATTGAATTCATTCAGATGATTGGAAACACTGCTGCCTTCCTTCATCTTCAAATTAAATAATTTCTTCATCAAGAAAACTCTATTAGCAGTAGAAGTTCTCTCATACATACCTGATAATCGGTCCCATAAACCCTTCACTGTCTTTTCCGTGACAACATTGAACAAAACATTGCTATTAAGAGAGGATGATGGTTGCCTTCGCTTTCTTGTCCAATCTGTCCCACTCCTCATCCGTCATGGCAACAGGTTTCTTGGACTCTCCTTCTAGCGTAATTGAGAGGTCCTTTTGAATCAGCAAGGCTTCCATCGATAGCTTCCACATGCTGAAGTTTTGACCCGAGATCTATTCAATTCTGAACCTATCTCCATCCTCCATCTCTTCACAATTTCACCTTACGCTCTGATACCAATTGTTGAGTATAAAGAGCAGCAAAAGATTAAGCTAATTAAATAGAACAGCAAACAACGCACAGTCAAATATTAAACAATCACATGGAGACAACCAGAATTATGTGGTTCACCATTAATGGCTACGTCCACGGGAAAAGCAAGGGAAACTCTGTTTTATTAATGTTCACAGCAGCTTATACAATTCTGTATTTTGAGTGATGCAATGAGAAACTAAGTCTCATTCTTTATTCACAAAAAGAACAGCCACAAGAGATAAAGAGGAGTAGACGAAGGGACATGGTCAAGGAGACCATTGGACTTCACATACTCAACAACCGTTCCCAGCTATGTTCAGCCTAGGAAGCTATACCTGTAAATATATATGTTCTTAGAGGCTGTTTGGGAAAATTACTCACATGCCACAATTTGGTTCACTCATCGGTTGGAATTCATATTGCAATTTTGAATTATAGGCAATTTAAAAGATCTTAAAATCAAATATTCTTGAATAATTAAAGTGTGGATCAGTAAAATAGATGGTTTGATCAGGCTAATATCTGTTGGATTAAATTAAAAAGTACCCTGATAATCATCTTAAAATATCTCGGCAAGTATTTGAGAAAAACACAGAAAACAATGGAAAAATGTTGAACTATACTTAACAGAACATTGTGAGGAAGGAAATAAATAAATAAATCAGTTTAATTGAATTGAAATAACCTTCCTGTTCCCAGCTATGGGATTGAGTCCTTGAAAAACATTTGTAATGATTGAGAATCAGTACCAAGTTTGGCTTCATCAATTTGACAATTACTAATGTAAAAATATGTCAGGTATTCTCTCCAGTAGTTTTGCCTACTCTGTGTTTCTAAGACTGGCTTTGTGAAGATAGAAAATCTTAGATTAAATATTGACACACTGATTGAAATTTTGAATATCCTCTCCATGCTTTCACCTTGCCATCCAACTGATGTCCTTGTGGGGCATATGAATGAAGATGGAATTCATTTTGGCGCAGTATGTGATCTGAATTTTGAGAGAACAATAATATAATTATTCACATGCTTAAGATAAGAACTATACTAAAGTAGGATAAATGATTCACATGCAGGCTTGGGTTGCAACACCAAAACAGTGATAGAAATCCTTGGTCACAGAGATGCAAGACAACGGCCACTGATACGGCAGGCATACAGAACTATGTATGCAGATGATTTGCTTCATCGCCTAGATTCAGAACTCAGAGGAAATTTAAAGGTAATTTACATTTCTATAAGCAGCAAACTTCAACTTTTGGAGGTGCATACTTATAAAGTCTGACAGAAAGTGTGATCTTTTTTGAAGAGGGCCATAATTCTTTGGATGTACGATCCTGCGGATCGTGATGCAGTTTTAGTGAAAGAAGCATTAGCAGGAGCTGGCACCAAAGATAAAACTTTAATAGAAATTATATGTTCTCGGACTCCATCTCAGCTTCAGTTAATAAGACAGGCATATCATGCAAGATACAACAAGTATGTTGAGAAGGATGTTGAGTCAGATACAAGTGGTCATTACCAAAAGGTAAGAGGTCTTAAAATCTTTGCATGCTGGCATGATATGCTTGTCGTCTCTTCTGTATGAATCATCCTTTGGTTATTCACTTTCCTTAATGATATTAGTCATTATTGAGGTATAGAAAGAGTTCATTTAATAGGCATGCTGATTCCTCTTTTTTTCTTCAGTTGCTCCTTGCATATTTAAGTGGTGCTCGCTATGAAGGCCCACAACTAGATATGAGATTAGCAGAGATGGATGCAAAAACACTCTTCAAAGCTGGTGAAGGAAGAATGGGAACTGATGAAGCAACCTTCATTCAAATCTTCAGCACACGAAGCAGCGCACAACTGGCAGCTACTGCTTCTGTTTATCATAACCTGTACAAACACGATCTTGAAAAGGTCAATAACTAGGCACAAAATTGTTGAAGTTGGAGATATAGAACATTCTCTTTTACTATCTGTTTGGTCTCCAGTGTAGTGGTAAACTAGAAGGGCTCATATTTATGCATTGCTATGTTTGACTATAAGTCTTGAATGTTACATTTGATTTCATGAAACATGTGGACATATCTTTACATGGGACATTGATGCACAGGCTATAAAACGTGAAACATCAGGGGAATTTGAATATGCTCTTCGGTCTATTCTAAAATGCATTCGAAATCCAGCAAAATATTTTGCCAAGGTATGAGACTTTTAGCAAATTAGGATTGAAAGTAGATCTTATACAAGGAATATGTGTTGTGCCAAGAAACTAAAACATTGAAATCTGATTGATGGGAAAGAGTTGACATTTACATTGAAAATCATGCCTGTAATATAAATTTATAACCATTCTATTTTTTTAATAGATCTGGCTACTGTATTATCCTTTGACCTCTGAACCACACAAGTGGATCATATATTCTTATGTAGTTTAAAAGATAGAGGAAAAAATGTTGCGCACTGCCAAGGTGGTCTTTTTGTTCAGAATAAATTTTTTGAAGGGATGGAAGTTTTTTACTAACATAGATTGGTGCAGAAATTTATGCGGTTTGAAAAATAAGAAATGTGTCTTATAGGCTAATTTTGAGGAAAAACATAGGATTGACTAGTGGTTCATTTATTTTTCATAAGTCTGATAACTTTATGTACATTCTATATGAAAATTTGGTGATTATTTTAAGGAAAACTCACCATTGGTGAATCTAAATTTTGAAATGAAAAATCAGCCAATGCACAAAAAACACCTGTAGGTGTCTGGTATGTAAAAGACAAATCTTGATTGAAGTCCTTGTTTAACTTTACAGTTACAATGCTATTCTCAAATATCACCAACCACAGTTGTCTGGTTTTGAATCGCTACTTTCCTTTCAGGGATAAGTGGCAAATGATCTATTAGCAGTCTTCAATCTCCAAGACACATCATTGCAAGCACATTCAGCTTTCTTTGTAAACAGAAAGAGCACTGCCCAAATGTAACCTGGATAAAGGCATCTTCATTTATTGTATTCTAGTTATCTCAGTCGCCTCCTTTGCAAGTGCTGCTGAAAGCTTATTTATTTGTATGGAACTTTTATGCTTTCATCTTTTCGATACATTGTGGCTTATTTAGTGTTTATAGACGAACTGTGATAAGTTAACATGGACAGAGCTATGGAGTGTCTATTAAGTTAATATTTAAATATATCTTAGATAATGGTCAATCTTAGTTGTAGATTGCTTTTGCTTTTCAGTCTTTAGTTCTGTCCTTATCTCTTTGCTTTCTGCTTTTTAGCTTTGTGCTAGCTGTTCGTCTATTCTTAGACTCAGTAAACTCTTTATATAGAGCTCTGCTCTTCTTTGTAAAATATCTTATTCGATAATACATTATTTGGTTTTATAAATCATGTAACATGGTATCAGAGCCCGGGTGAGCGGGACTCTGGGTTTGAAATTTTTTCTCTTTTTTCTGCCATTTCTTTGCAATCTGTGACTTCTGGGTCACGCGTTTTTTCTCTAATCGTGACTATGAGATCACAGTTCGCCATTTTTCTTTGGCCGCTCTGCCCTCTATACTTGCGATTGAAGTTTCTGAGCGCACTTTTCCTTCCATGGTCGTGACTTTAATTGCCTTCACAGATCTGATCGCGTTTTGGCGGGCTTCTAGCAATCACGACTTTCATCTCCGTGTTTCCGTTTTTCTGGTGCTTTTTTGTTTTTCTTTGAAAATCGTGTCTCCTTCTGCTAAAATCACGGAGTCTTTTGCAAATCGCGTGGGCGAACTTCACACTCTAAAGTCGTCATTTCTACCTAGGTTCAGCATTGCCTTCTCCCACGGTTTTTATTCTCGCATTTTTGCTATAGCTTCGGCTCTCACATCAATGAGTTTTCTCGAAGTTTTTGATGCCGTCTCACAATTCTAGATCGATCTGTGAGGGTTCTGCAAGTGACTCCTATTCTGGTATGGATTTGTTCTTTTGGGCACCGTTCCTCTTTGTCGTGATTTCATTCCTAGTCTGGTTGCATCCCCGAAGAGTGAAAGTGTGTTTTTCCGTTGACTTTGTTTCCTTCGTTTTTTCGGCGCTGGATCGCATTGAGGGTTCTATGAAGGGTATTTTGACGGAAGTCCTGCTTTATCTGGGTCACGATTACTGTTTGATTTGTGGGTTCCTCTTCTCTAGTCGACAGTTCATTCTTTGACGGGCTTTGAGCCAAAAATCGCAAATATGATCTGCACACTTCAGTGGTCGTGTGGGGCCCTTGTGGGGTTCTTTTAACTGTTAATTGCAATCTTTTGTGCTGGCAGTTACTCATTCCTTAGTTGCAATTTCTGGAATATTTTGTCTGAGGTGCCCATGATCTCTTTGCCCGTGGTGATTTCGGCACTTCTATATCTTCTTATCGCCATTTTTGGAAAACTCGTCTTTTTCGTTGCATGCAGTGCTTAACACTAGCGTTTTGGTCTCAACCTCCGGTCAAATTTTTGACCCAGGTCATGTTGAAGCAAGAGCTCAGCAAACATACAAAAATACTTTTCGTGTTATCTCGAAATCCGTGTTCAGATGTTCTGAACTTCTGCTTTCCGTACTCTCGAGATCTGGATTTTGAAATCCGTGTTCGGATTTATCTCGAGATTTGTGCCTCTGTTTCAGTATATTCTGTGTTTTCAGAATCTGTACCCGTTGAAGGGGTCTATTTTCCCTCTATGTGCCGTCTATCTGCTTCGATATTCATGCTAGTAACTTATAATCCGTCTTTTCGTGCCTTGAAAAACGTGAAGTATGGTATCTTTTTGGACAGCAGTTAGAAGTTCAACGGCAGCAAATTTTTAATCATCAATGTTCTCTACAGGATCTCCTCAGAGTTTGGGTCCCTGTTCCGTAGCCCTGTGAATGGGGTTATGTTTTTTGTTTTTCGTGGCTTCCTTGTTCGGCAAATGTTTTTGCCTTGTCACTGTTTCTGGTGTGTTTTCTACCTTTTCGCCATGGTTCGCAGCTTTGAGGGCTTTCTTGATTTGCGCTTACAGCGCTTGGCCCCTTCTTGTCACCAGCTGGATCTGCGGTCATCATTTGTGTTTCGCCACCTGTGCTCGGGTTCTGTTCTCTGTTTATGTCTTCATCTATCTCAGAAGGCAGTCAGTTTTAGGGGGCATCTTGGTTTAGTTAGTGGATTGACCATTAAGGGGGGGTATTAAGTTAATATTTAAATATATCTGAGATAATGGTCAATCTTAGTTGTAGATTGCTTTTGCTTTTCAGTCTTTAGTTCTGTCCTTATCTCTTTGCTTTCTGCTTTTTAGCTTTGTGCTAGCTGTTCGTCTATTCTTAGACTCAGTAAACTCTTTATATAGAGCTCTGCTCTTCTTTGTAAAATAACTTATTCAATAATACATTATTCAGTTTTATAAATCATGTAACAGTGTACAGTGTCTTGTTTCCCATATTTTGATTGCTCATGAATATATGTACAGAGACAGAAAACCAAGTGGTTGATATTATCTGGAAAAATACAAAACCATATTTTGATGTTCCAAAAATAAAAAGTAAAAAAATTGTAGGATATTCCATGCAAAATATGCCACTTTACCATGCAAAAATCCACCACCGATCAACCAGATTGTATGTGGGTCAATGCATTACCATTTGCAAGAAATTAACTCTTGTATGGACCCCAGGTCTTGTATCTTCTAAATTCTAGGTTCCTGAAAGATCTTACATCTTTATAGATTAAGCCAAAGAAGTGTAGCTCCATACAAGGAGTTCAAATTACCTGGTTTTACTACCAAAGCTAAGAGAGCAGAAATATACTGGATGTTATCTTCAGTCCCATTGAGCTCTTTTAGTCACTGATAGACATTGCTATAGATTTCAATTTGGATTTCAGCAGTGTTATTATGTACAGAACCTGAGCATACAATGGTGAATGAAGGAAATAACAAAACACATGTTCTAGATTTAACAATTAATAGTTAAAATCCTTTGGTAATTGATTCTCTGTATTCATCTTTGCTTCGATTACTTTTTCATTGCTTTGAGAAGCTTGAACTTATGTTTATGATATTTAGCCACAGATATAAAAGAACAGAAAAGTTAAAGAGACATGGTTTTTCCTTCCTCCTCTATTGTTGGATATGGAATTTTCAGCTTCTTCTAAATGAGAAAGAACCTGAAATGCTTTCGTGAGATGAAACAAGTGAATGGAAGTGACATGGAAATGATTAAATCAAGGACCTATAGCGATGTTTATTGCAGCTCAAAAATAACTCTTACATACCATTGTCCATATGAAAGATTAGTTCTTCCACGAGATACTTCCTATTGGATGCTTCACTCTTTTCAACATGATATTGAACCGTAAGCCTTATATCCTAGGAGTTAGCAACATCATAAAAAATCATGTTTACGCTCGCTTTCAAGCTCAATTTGCAAGATGATGTTTGCTCTTTAAAAATATGAATTCGAGTAATATATGCTGTCTTCTTGGTTACATTGATGCTGAACCTCAAAAAGTAGACCAGTTACTGAAGTTTGGCAATTATTGGCCACGGATATAAATCACCATAAATAGAAGACGTGACTCACCAAAGACACATTCAGGTACACTTGTGATATACCCAAAACATTTTGAGGGAGGCCCATCAACTTTTTATGATAAATCTTCTTGGGGGGACATGTGGGTCCCCTTAAGAATCCAATAAAAACATAGTCTGCCCAAGACCCAACAACATTACTGAATCAACCCATAGCCTCTCAAATGTATATAGAAGTCAAAATAAAATCCTTACCCATTTCGTTTTTTGAGCAGCAGGTGAGGAGAAGATAGCTCAGGCTTATTACAAAATAAAGATTCTTGGTTTTTCGGAAGAGTTTTGTAGGGTTTAAGAGTTGGGAAAATAGCTCTTTAGAGAGTTTTAGCGTTACAGATCTTTAGAGGAATCCACCCCTACACACGTAACACAGACATGCCTCCATCCTTACACTTTTTTGGAAATTAGCATATGCATCCTGTACTGTATGTGTACTGAAGTATCTTGGCGAATATGAAATATACCAATTACTTAAACAGAGTTAGGAAATAGCAAAGCATCCAGGATGCAAGTAGTTGAGACATAGCAAGGCATACATAAATTAAAAAGTTTGGATAATTACTATGACATTCTGGATAGACTGTTAGTAGTTGGAAATACATGACCTTAATAGGAAAGTCATTAATTTTTCATCATTCCTGTAAATCATTTTGGCATTGTCTCGTGCTTCAATTGTAAGCAAGATTTTTGCATCATAGTACGAATAGTGAATTTTAATTGACTGGCTGATGGGAAAATTGATTCCTTAGGACATCTGAAGTTCTTAACGGTAAGTCTCTCCAGTTGACGAACATGTAATCGGAGCAAGTGTTTGAGGACTGTGAAACAGAAATTCAAGAATGTAGATCAAGTTGCTGAAGAATTTCAGCAGCAATTGTTGTGAAATGAGAAATTTTAGAATTATAGTTGGGATGGGCTGGAAGACAAATTACGGATTAACACAATGACACCATTAAATGCTCAACAAAACAAAAATTGTATTATGTGGGCTTCATCTATTACACTTCAGATAAAAGCAAATTGGTTATAGAAAGCCTTTATGCTTCACAACCGCCTAAAACTACCAATAACCTCTAATATGAAAAACATAGAATAAAATATTAACTTAAAAGTTTGATTTGGCTTTTGGATCACAAACACCAAAAATCCAACAAACCCCCCATTGATCCAAAAGGGGTGAAAAAGATCAATTGAACTGGAGAAATCAACATGCTGGGGTTATCTAGCAGAACCACTGCAACTGCCAAATGACCAATTATACTTGGGTACTAATCAACTTGTGTTGACACCTCCTATTTCCTGTGTCATTGCCTCCTTTGCAGTCTCCTAACATTACTTGACACAACCATCTTGATGCAAATCTTATGTACTCTAGCATGTGGGACGGAGTGGCAAAAATCTTTTGGGGAAAAAATTGGCAAATCAAAAGTATAAGATTTTTTCAAAAAATGAAAAATCTGGAAAAAATGGGATTTTCAAAAAACATAGAAAAAAAAAGATAATATATATATATATGTATATTAATAATATTATATTAGAATATATTGATAATATAAATATTTTAAATTAATATTATAATATATAACTATTAATAATATAATTATATTACATAAATATAATAATATTTATAAAAAATATTAATAATATAAATATTATATTTTAATATTGTTTTTTTGTTATAGTAACCCTGGTTAGGGACCAGGGACCCATTCAAAAATAGGACATAGCCCTTACTCCCTGAAAATAGTCTTAAAACCACCATACAATTATATACTTTCTGGGTGAGAGGGCAAATTACAAGGTCCTCTCCCCATTAACAGTCTTAAAACTAAAGTAAACTAAAAACAAGCTGTCCTGAGCTAACACTGAGACTATTACATATCGTTCTTGCCTGTGAGATCCACCAGGTCCATCTCCTTGTCGCATGCACACCTGTACTCCGCACGGGCTTTTGCTTCCACCTGGACTCCCATCCTCTTGGCTATCATGAATATGCCCCAGAATAACCTCATGCTTGTCATCTGCTTCTTTAGTAATCTTTGCTAAGTCCTCATGAACCAGAATTGACGCCACTACAATGGATGTAAGGGTGGCCATGGTGAGGGAGTACGCTGCTCCAAAAACATTCCACCGCCCCCAAGTCAAGCCCAGATCAACGAGAAAGTTGGAAACCGCCCCCCTGAGCTTGCCCCCATCCTACCCATCTACTTCTTTAGCCATTGCAAGGATTCTACACATCCATTTTCTCAACATGGGAAAATGGGATTCTGAATCTCTAAGTCGATTAGAGCAACGAAACTCTCCAACGCCTCATCCCCTAAAACCTTGGGCAGTCTCTTGCGAGAAGTGTAAGCCCTCTTCTTCTTTCTGCCTACCGTCCTGCTTGCAACCTTCCTCTGGATTTGCCGGCGCCGAGGTGTGTAATTCTCCGCCATTCCTTTACCTTTATCCTTCTCCCGCCACTCAACGCCTCGCTCTGCAACCCTTCACCCTTCATTACTGGTAAAAAGACTGGTAACAAGATAACAGAATGAGACTGCCAGAAGGCAGATAATCTTGTAATCAAGAGAGGCAGTTGCCTCATCTTCTGACACACGCCACCCTTATTCTTGGAGTCCTCCTTGGGCTTATTTTTTGTGGGCAACTTGGGATGCAAACTCCAACACTTGTTTTAGGTATGGCCATCAATATTGCAATGCGAACAATGATTTTTTAGGTCTTCACGTTGGTGCACAGTAACATTAGTCTTATTTTCTTTCCATTTCTTGAAGGGTTTACCTTTCTTTTCCTTGGGCTCTTCTTTATCTTGTTGTTGTCCTTTTTTAGAAGATTCTCCCTTACCTGTCTTCTTTTCCTCGTCTATATAGTATGCCAAAACACAAGCCTCGTCCAAATCAGCTGGCTTAGTGGTGATGACTTTCCTTCTAAGGTTTGAATGCAACCCACTGAGGTATTTGGTAAGGATATCTTCTTCTTCCAAGTCCATGCTGAGCGACATGGCTTGCCTACAAAATTCAGTCGTGTAATCTTGAACACTTTGATTGCTTCCTTGCCTATGTTAGAGCCACTTTATCTTTTGATTGGTTTCATGGCCAATTGGCTAGAAATTCTTCCATAGCAAGTCTTTGAAACCATCCCAACTGTAGATTGTTGGTTTCTTCTTCTTCTCAGATGAAGAAAGATAGCTCTCCACCATACAAGAGCATTTTCAAGCAAGCAAAATAAATCTTTTGAACTTCACTCACATTATGGACATTGAAATACACCTCCATTTGCTTGATCCAGGTGTCTAAAATCTATGCATTAACTTGACCTTCAAAAGTTTTGATGTCAACCTTGGTTTCAACTTTGAATGGAGTTGTTCCATATTTTACTTTGGGTTCTCTTTCTTCCTATCTGCATTCATGTTCATACTTCTTTCTTCTCCATCGCCTCTAATGCCAAATTTCTTTGCTAGAGCTCATACTAGAGTATTGGTGAATGACTGCTCTTGGGTCCTTTGATCTTGTTGTTTGGCCATATGCTCTTGTTGTTGAGTGATCCACTGTTGGTGCTTCATTACTTATTCCATGCGACTCTCTACAACTGCAACTCTTTATTAATGCCACTTATTCTTATTTTTTGGTTCCAATGGCATGTTCTAATCTCCAGATTTGCTGGGACTAACTCCTCTTTGCCTGAAGACCTTTTCACTGTCATATAAATTCACCTTCCACTTGTTTCCCCACAAGTTTCATCTGCTCTAATATGAAAATGATCCGTAATTGTCTACAAAACTATGATTTGTGAATTACAAATCATCAAAATGATATCATTCTCTAATTTAGAATTGTTCTTTAACCCTTTGGAAGCTGAACAATGTTCATAAAAACTGGAAATTAATGTAAAACACAAACACACCCACGAACAAGAGTATTTTCACCTGGGAAACCCCCAATTTGGAGGAGAAACCCAGCTTGGTAGATGCCAATAGCACTTCTACCTTGTATTACTTGTAAAATAGTGCAAAAGGAAGAATTACAACTAAATGGCTCTTGCAACTCTCTGTCTGGTTCATAATGAACTGAAACTGTGTTGTTGGTGCTCAACAATGGTGTCTCACACTTCTCCAAGACTTTGAAGAAGCTTTAATGTACTTCCAACCTCCTAGTCATGGCATGGTCCTCCTAGTCATGACATGGTCCTCCTGTGCATTGGAAGCCTCCAAGACTGGAAATGAAGCATCAAAAGTCGAATCTATTCATGTTCCCCAACTGCTGCTTGTGCCATGTCATTTTCACCACTTTCCGCATGGATGAATTCACGTGGGTGATTACACGTTTGCCGGTTTAGCTTTACACTTTCGCCGTTTTTGCTGGGTGGCAAATTCATCTGTCACGAAACAACAGGTGCTTGCACATCTTCAAATTTTGAAAAAAACATCATTTCTTGTTCCATAGTTCACCTTGATCCTTTTCAGATCAGCAGCAGAATAAAACTGTCCTTGCTGTGTACTAGACTTGAACTTTGTTGTACTTGTAAAAATACAGCTGCACATCCAACTAAAGGCAACCAACTGTTATATTATTTTCGTTGATTATGTTTTGTATTTCATAGTAGCCAAAGTCTTTCTCGGGAATAAACTGGCAAACCAAAAGATTAAGAAATTTTCAATTAATTGGGATTTGTTCAGGAAAAGATCAGAAAAGATTGCCACAATAATCCAAAAAAACCAGAAACCCTATTTTTTTTTAACAAAAAAACAGAAAATTGCTGTATATACTAAAAAAATGCAGACAAAATTGTGATAAAATCGCTGGTCATGATTTAATTGTGATTTCCCATGTCAAGGATTGTTTGAGCATTTCTATGCAAAAATCACGCTTTTTTTTAACGGGCCAAGTCGTGATTTCTGTAACTACATCTTAGCTGCATGTTTCAAATTCTTGGGAAGGTGAAAGGCTAGAAAATATTGAAGCTGGAGAGATTGCAACATATTGGTGCCCCTACCTGGCTTTTATCATTTGTAGCCGTGTAGACATTTCTTTGTAAATAAAATGTACCATTTCTTTGTTAATAAAATGTACTATTTCTTCCATAATCTCCTGTTGCATGCATGTGAGTTTAGGACTGCAATTTTGTTTACTTCTCCTTTTCTGTTTGCTGTTCAAGTTTCTGTTATAAGGTGCAGGCAAACAAGTCCCATATTTTTAACAATACCACCTTAAATAATTGAAGACCTATTTCTTTTGTGTTAAGAACAAAATAAGGTCTTCAGTTCATTTCAAGACAATGTGTGTGTGCGTGGGTGTGTGCATGTGCGTGTGGTGCGCGTGCGCACATAAGTGTGTGTGCATGCGTGCACGTGTGTAGTGTGTGTGTGTACATGGAAGGGTGTGTGTGTGTGCTCATATGTCTGAATGTGTGTGTATGTGTACACATTTATATTGTATGTGTGTGTGCATGGGTGTATGTATCATTGTATACACATTTATACATATGTATGTATGGATACACACATTCATGTATGTATATAGGTGTGCATGTATGTATGCGTGCATTGAGCATTCATACGTACATATACTAGTATGTGCATGTATGTTCTTAGGTAAGTATGTATGTATACATATGTGTGTGTGGCAAATTAGAGTAATTTGACATATGTTCTATTCTTGGTTATTATGATTCCTAATCTAGAAAAATAAGATGTTATGGATGGAAGAAAGCTGCAAGGCAGCCATTGGCCATGAATGTAAATTAGAAGGAATCCATGAATCAAAGTGTAATGCCCCCATTTTCAGGTTCTCTTGTAGTCCATTTGGCATGGACCTTGTGGGTGTGTGTCAACATTATCAGAGGGGTTATTTAAGGATTCCAATGAGCTCAGGTGGTCTAGAAGACTCATATGCCACTTTTCTGGGTGATTTTCAATTTTTGGTATGCTCTCCAAGAATCTTGGAGAGGGCGTCTATTTATAATAAGTCACTCAGCTGCCTTCATTTATCATTATTCTTCATCGAGATCACTCCAGTGCAGCCAGTTTTCGATTCCGATGCATTTCGACGGTTTCTGCAAAATGGGTGTATTAATGGTTTTATTTTAATTATTTTACTAAGGTCGCTAAATATTATTTAAAATAATTTAAAAACACTTTAATGTTATAGCTCATCGGAACCGAGATGAAATGTTTTAAATCATGGATGCATTAAACAGGGACCTTGTGTGTGAAATTATCATTATTTTAATTAAAAGGTTTTTTTCGGAGCTAAAATAGAGTTTTAATTAAAAAGTGAATATTAAAATAGAAGCTTCTGGAGAGTTTGGCGGAAAAAGTATAAAAAGGCATTTGAGGGGTTCATTTGGATTATGCAATTTATTCTATTTCTTTGATTGTAACCCTTGTGGTTCTAGAGATCGAACTTGGTTCATCTCAACCTTCTTGAGGACGAAAACCCTCTTGGAGATGATCAACCTTGGTGGTGAAAGACCCTCTCAAGTTGATTGCTGGTAAACTTATTCAGAGTTTATGCATTGCACTTCATTTCAAATTTGACATTGTTCGGAGTTTCAAAGGAGGTATTTATTTGCAGGCCAGCTTGGAGGATTTATTGGTGTTCTCATTTCAGGGATTACATTGAGCTGATTGGAAGTACTTACAGGTTGTCGCGGAGAAGCTATTCATTGCTGATATCATATTTCTTTCCATGATATATATATATATATATATATATAAGAGATAATGGTGACCGATTTTCAGGTGATTTAAAGCAGATTTAAGGAGGGTTTTATGGTAAAGTCATTTGACTACCATTTATTTCTATTAACTCTGAGTATTATTTAGCTTCTGGGTATTGTCACTTCCATATTATATTGCTGCTCATATACTTTATCAGAGCTGTAACATGCTACAACACATGGGATGTTGCAAAAATTGAATATTCAATGACTTTCTCATCTTAGTATTTGAAGTATTGTTTAGATATTGCTGTACACAACCATTTATCATTGAATCAATCATATTGCAGCAGTTTGGTTTCATGGATGTTATGAAGCTATGAGTTCACAGGCAGAGTTTAGAGTGAATTTTTGGTGTTTTACTATTTGGCTTTTGGTGCGCAGCCATTCACATAGGCTACAACTGTAAATGTTTATGACAGCAATCTGATATCATGCTACAGTAGCTTATGTGTACTTGGGAATTACATATTTTCATTTGTGGAGTGTTCTTTTGGCATTGTACTTCCATGGTGGATGATTGAACTTTGTAACAAGCAGCTATTCTATCATAGATCAATATATTATTGCTGGATTCAAGGTCAGATTTGTGTTTCATTGTTATTTCTATTGCATGCAAAGTGTTTATTATAATGTCTATGTTGTTTATCTACAAACTTGAGATGTTTCTTGTGTACTTTCAATTCACAATTGTATATCGAATGATCCCAAACACAAATACATTGAAATGCATTTGAAACAACACCAAAACAACAAACATAAAAGTGTTTGACGAAATGTCAGCTCACTAGAAGTCAGTAATCTTACTAGGTGTTTGAGAGAAAAATTGTTCCAAACTAGGGTGTATATTATAGTGGTATTAGAGCAGTGTATCTTGCCAGCCTATTGGGTAGTGGGTATATCAGTTCAGCAGTGATTTATCATTTAGAGGATTGTCTAAGGCTGATTCTTCTAGAGTATGAATTATGGCATCATTTAGTGAAGAAGATGTGGGAAAGAAGCTTTATAGAGCAAGTAAGAAACTTGAACACTTGCCGCGGTCCAGGAAAGATCTACGTTGTATTTTGGAAGAAGTGGGAATGTGCTTATTCACGATAGATCAACAAGATTCAAAGAGGTTGCAATATGCTATGGCTCCATCAGTGAATTCTTTGGTTAAGCCAGAGGTCATGAGACATCCAGATGAGGAGGTAAGACTTGCAGTTACTTTTTGTGTTAATAAAATTATGAAATTAACACCTCCACAGGAACCTTATAACAATAATATTATGAAGAAGGTTTTTCAGTTGATTGTAGAAAGCTTCAAAGGTTTGCCTGATTTTAATCGTCCAACTTTGGCTAAGAGGATCTTAATTCTAGAAAATGTTGCAAAAATCAGATCTTGTGTCAACATAATGACAAAAGAATTGCAAGTTTTAAGGGGCAAATTATTGGTTTCAGAAGAGAAGGTTGTGCAAGCCTTGACCAGGTTTGATAACACACACAACTTAGTTGAAGACCTCTTTTGGAAGGTTCAAGTTAAGGATAGACAGAATGGCATTAAGGATGGAGCTACCCTTGCAAATCTACAAACCATCAAAGAAGCTTTACAGGTAATGAAATCAGAGTATTTGCATTTGCTTTTTGACAGGGATAATGCCATTAAGTTTGCAAAGGAAACCTATGATGCCTACCAAGAGAAGGAAAAAGAGGTTGATGGGCTTTGCCTTGATCTTAGCCTAGCTCACCACTCTCTCTACCAAGTTGAAAATCAGTCAACTATTGCAGCCATGAACAAGGAGCAAGTAGAAAATGCAAGAGTTATGGAGATCAAACAACTAGTTGAAAGCATTGATGAGCTCCAAAAGGATTCTCATTTGGAGCCAAATTGTCCACCAATTTATGAAGAAGAATTTAGCAAGGATGAATTATTTCATGATGATTGTAGCATACCACTTGTTGAAGATTTGAGTACATATCACGAGGAAGTGCCAAGCCTTGTGGTTGATAATCCTCCAGGGAGACCACCTGATAAGGAATGTGTGAATTGGGTGGAAGATGAGGATTTCTTTTGCAATGTGATGTTGCATGAAGACAACAACATTCCTAACTTTGAAAGGGGTTCAAAAGGAGATTTTGAGCTTGCTGGAATTTTCATAACAGCAGTAGACAAAGCAAGATCAGAATTTATCTCGCATGAAGATTTGGTAAGACAAAGGCCTAAACATGGTTTCTCTTCTTGGGACAATCCACCTTTTGGATTGGGAGATGATATGACTTTTGATAATCCACTCTTCGAGTTGGATGATGGAGACTTTACCAATTTCAATGATGAGATTGGAATTGATCATAGGATTTGGGACCCAGGTGAAGTTTTCAACTGTGAGATAATGACTCGGGATTGGGGTGGTGATTTAGATTTTAGAGTTGGTGCCATTGTCCACCTTCCAACCAGCCCACATATGACCTTGGTTACTTGCACACAAATGATTTGGCATGCAATTCCAACTCAACAGTGGGGTATTTTTATGGTTGGAGTTGGATCGGAGAGGTGATCCGATCTTTGGTGAGGTCCTTCCAGCCGCTTTCACGCTCATATTCCCTGTGTATACAGGAGTTTCTCATTGTGACAACTGTTGCCCCAACATTACAATGCTGAGTTTGGCAACTACAGTTTATGAGCAGATTGATTTTGAGTACTTACAGGTTTTATGGCAGCAGGTTGTGGGAGATTTTTCGGATATAGTTCAGTTATTTTTTACTTCCACAATGGCAAGTGATGGTTACTGCAGTAATTTCATGATGCCGGTATATATATCTTTAGATGATGCTTTGACGATTGTAGCTAGTTGGGTGAGTTGGTGTGCTCAGGACTGCCTTTTTGACACTCGGAAATTAAGTGTCGATGTGATGTTACTAGTTTATGACCACAAAGGCATTCTCAGGGTAGCTAATTTCAGAGTTGGTATTGCTGTCATCTTCTATATTAGCCACTTATCAGGGATTGATCTACATCATTTTGGGACACCATGAGGAGATATGCTGAGAATTATGTTTTGGGTTCAAGTAGATTATTTTTCCTGTTGCCCAAGATCATGTTAGGCAATGAGATTGCAAATGTGGACCTTATTGAAATGTTTTGGCAGGAGATCTTTCATGATATAGATTTCAACCCTTACAGGTATTTCAGTTTGGGTTTAGAGGATGGACACTTTATTGGTTTATAGGCGAGGAGGGTGCAGATTTGGCACGATAGATTTCCAGTTATAATCAGAGTGGCGTAACGTCGACATGGTGGGTTTTTTTTGAGGTTAACGTGGGACCTTGGGATCACATTTGGTTGCAGTCTGGATCAGTCTAGTGATTATGATGTTGTGTTGGCATTGCTTGAGGACAAGCAATCTTTGGGGAAGGCGAACTGTAATGTCCCCATTTTCGGGTTCTCTTGCAGTGCAGTTGGCATTGACCTTGTGGGTGTGTGTCAACATTATCAGAGGGGTTATTTAAGGATTCCAATGAGCTCAGGTGGTCTAGAGGACTCATATGCCACTTTCCGAGGTGATTTCTGGCTTCTGGTGTGCTCTCCAAAAATCTTGGAGAGGGTGTCTATTTATAGTAAGTCACCCGGTTGGCTCCATTTATCATTATTCTTCGTCAAGTTCACTCTAGTGTAGTCAGTTTTCGATTCTGATGCATTCCGACAGTTTCTGCAAAAATGGATGTATTAATGGCTTTATTTTAATTATTTTATTAAGGTCACTAAATATTATTTAAAATATTTTAAAAACACCTTAGTGTTATAGCTCATCGGAATCAGGATGAAATGTTTTAAATCATTGATGCATTAAACAGGTACCTTGTGTGTCAAATTATTATTATTTTAATTAAAAGGTTTTTTTTCGGAGCTAAAATAGAGTTTTAATTAAAAAGTGAATTTTAAAATAGAAGCTTCTAGAGAGTTTGGCGGAAAAAGTATAAGAAGGCATTTGAGGGGCTCATTTGGATTATGCAGGTTATTCTATTTCTCTGATTGAAACCTTTGTGGTTCTGGAGATCGAACTTGGTTCATCTCAGCCTTCTTGAGAACGAAAACCCTCTTGGAGATGATCAACTTCGATGGTGAAAGACCCTCTTAGGTTGATTGTTGGTAAACTTATTCAGAGTTTACGCATTGCACTTCATTGTAGGTTTGACATTGTTTGGAGTTTTAAAGGAGGTATTTATTTGCAAGCCAGCTTGGAGGATTTATTGGTGATCTCATTTCAGGGATTACATTGAGCTAATTGGAAGCATTTACAGGTTGTTGTGGAGAAGCTATTCATTGCTGATATCATATTTCTTTCCATGATAATTTGATATATATATATAAGAGATAATGGTGATTGATTTTCAGGTGATTTAAAACAGATTTAAGGAGAGTTTTATGGTAAAGTCATTTGACTACCATTTATTTCTATAAACTCTTAGTATTATTAAGCTTCTGGGTATTGTTACTTCCATGTTATATTGCTGCTCATATACTTTATCAGAGCTGTAACATGCTACAACACATGGGATGTTGCAAAAATTGAATATTCAATGACTTTCCCATCTTAGTATTTGAAGTCTTGTTTAGATATTGCTGTACACAACCATTTATCATTGAATCAATCATATTGTAGCAGTTTGGTTTCATGGATGTTATGAAGTTTTGAGTTCACATGCAGATTTTGCAGTGTGAATTTTTGGTATTTTACCATCTGACTTTTGGCGCGCAGCCATTCACATAGGCTACAGCTGTAAATGTTTATGACAGCAATCTGATATCATGCTACAACAACTTATGTGTACTTGGGAATTACATATTTTCATTTGTGGAGTGTTCTTTTGGCATTGTACTTCCATGGTGGATGACTGAACTTTGTAACAACAAGCTCTTCCATCACAGATCAATATATTATTGCTGGATTCAAGGTCAGATTTGTGTTTCATTGTTATTTCTATTGCATGCAAAGTGTTTGTTATAATGTCTATGTTGTTTATCTGCAAATTTGAGACGTTTCTTGTGTACTTTCAATTCCCAACTGCATATTGAATGATCCCAAACACAAATGCATTCGAAACAACACTAAAACAACAAACAAAAAAGTGTTTGACGAAATGTCAACTCACTAGAAGTCAGTAATCTTACTGGGTGTCTGAGAAAAAATTGTTCCAAACTAGGGTGTATATTACACAAGGAGTCAAAATAATTCAGAACGAAGTCTAGATGTAGTACTAAAGTTAGAAAGCCATCGATATAGAGTCCACAACTCATTAGTAATCATCTTATAGTATGTGTGTAATGTCCCCTTTTGGGATTGCCCTAAATCTTGCCTTAGAATCACAAGTTAGGGTTACAACTTACCAATCAAATGTTGTAAGCAAGATAAATCCTGGTTTAGGTCTTGCAATAATGTAGATAATATTGGAAATACAATTCATATGATCAAAACATGTATAATAAATTATCTATTTAAATCATGTAAGATATATATATATATTTCATATCTACATAAACTACACAATATCTATAGATCATGATAGAAGATCAGCTGTAATGCATAGAGGTAATTTAATCATGATAGGACTTGGATGAGGGACATGATAAGTTTGCTCGAAGCTATCCATACCAAGCCCAAGAGCACAAGTGTCTCAGACAACCCACCCCTTGGCCCAAGCGGCAGGAATATCCAATTTTACCCTTGGGTTGGCGTATTTGCCGGATAAACTCGTATTTGCTTTCCTATCCATGTTACCCTTTTCGTCCTTCTTATGATTGAAGCTCCTTGAATCCATCCTAATAACCAGTCATAGTTCGGCTTGAAAGGAAAGCCTTGAAAGGGGTGCTTGTAAACTACTCACCCACTTAAGCCCAAGAGCATGACTATCTTAGACAACCCACCCCTTGGCCCCGAGCGGCAAGAATATCCAATTCCACCCTCGGAGTGGCGTGCTTAGCATGAGGGCCCGTAAATAGCATTACCCTATCTTGCCTCCTTCAACCTTTGATTGATTATAAGATAAAGACATATATGTATATCATTTATTTATATTAAATGATCTAAGTATCAATTTATAATAGCAGTACTATGATATATATATATATGAGAAAATTTAAAACTTATAAAATAATCACTGCACATTATTCCTCAAATTCGTACCAGATCCCTTTTTGCTGTTTAGTGTATACTTGCACTTAAGTCTGATTAGTATCACTGATTTGCAGATCATCTGAGTAGAATATAAGGTATTGACTGATGATCTTGTTGCTGATTGCTTGATTGATCAATCTGCTAATGGATGACAACTGAATCTTTTAATTTTTCCTTGGATGATTCCATGCTCCTCTGATCTCATATCACAAATGATATTTTTATATGCATTTGAAAAGCCACATCCAATGGTGTTGTGCCTATATGGAAGCCGCTGCCCAAAGATCACAACACTTAGTTAACTCTTCACACAACCTTCAACTCTAATCATTGTCTTCATAATGATAATCACAACCTTTCATAAAGTAGCTACACTCTATGGATCAATCGCTGCCTTTTAATATATTAATTGCTGCTCCATAAATCGCACATACTTATGTTTTTGAATGGTATCTTTTGATATGCAAATTGCACCACTTACATACCACTAAATATAAGATGTTTTGTCTTATTCACAAATCGTTGGATGTTAGTGTATGTTAACTGCTCCATATTACTTGATACAATCTTTATCACCTCTTCTTGATTGCTCAACATCACACATATTTATTTGGTAGTTTTTTACATTATATGATGAATTCAGCCATAGGTAAGTATTTGATTTATGATTTGCATTCCTATTTCAAGGGCATGACAGTCCGCCTTGCCCAAGATTGCTTGTCCTCAAGCAATCACAAACTAAGAATCTTTTGAAATTACCAAGATTCTAAATTAACCCTATAGATTTGTATTTTTTGTGAGGTCATTAACTGTAATTGTGACTCTGATAGGAATTGGAAATTTTAAACCAAGCGACGATTATTTTGGTTATGTTTGACTCTATGTCTTTGGAGAGTAGCTATTAGTATACTTGCCTCAACTTGACTATCAATAAAGTCAATACCATCCTCTAACGTATGAGGACAATTTATTGTTCAATAGTCTTCTTACTATTTCCCAATAACTTTCAACAACAAAACCAAGAGTTAGAAATTGGTAAGACTTGTTACTTAAGACAAGTTTTCTCTCATTTCCTCACCCCAAGGATCGTACGCAATGATACAAACTCTTTATTACCCATAGGTAATTAATATTTGAGTACAAATTTATGGGATTCATCAAGTCAATAAAATGAAAGATGTATAATAGTTTAGCATTCCTAGCAAGCAATAGGACGACTTAAATTTATAGGTTTACCCTAATATCCAATTCTTGTTCCATCTTCTAATTCAATTGGAGGTTATTACTCCTCTTTGACATATCTCCATGTTTGGTACTAAATTTATTTTCATATCATGGGAAAGTACTTGATTTATTTAAACAATATCAATTTATCCCAAGGTTTGATAGTTGAGAATGATCCTGGGATTTGTGGGTTATAGGCCCATAATGTGATTTAAAATAGACTTATGTAACAAATTTGGTATAGCTTGATGTGTATCAAATTTATCTAAGGTACTTATGTGCTTAATACTGATGTCCTTGATCTTTAATCATGAATGAAGAGTTACTCTAATCTTAGAAGAAGAAGACCCTTGGATGAAATGACCTACTCTAGATATTACATATAGAAGTGAATTTGGTCCACAAGACAAAGTTCACTAGATCAATTTTATAGGTTACAAGGTAGATCATATGTGGTATGGACTGGATTGTATTGCCATTGTTTCAATGAGTGTGGGATAGATCACTTGATTGTACATTTTGATCTTGTTCCAAAAGAATAGAACAATTTATTCTTGATTATGTTCCTCCTCCATGAAGCTTGATGAATATATCTTACGATAGATTTTGAATATTTCTCTTAAGATCTCTCAAGAGTCCAAATTTGTAGGTCCTTAAAGAATTGAGTTGTCTTCATTACATTCTCTCGAAAATGTTGTTTTGGCTTTTAAGAGGTTGACCATCCTAGGTCAAGATGATATCTTAATATATTTATCTCGAAGTTTGAAAGTAAGATAATCTTAATCCATCTTTGTATCCTTAGGTATGCTTAAGTTTTCGTGACAACTAGTGATGGCAATGTGAGTTTCTATTATATCGTTAGATTTTACCCTTATATCCATTTGGGGGAGTTGCCCCCCTTCATAGTTAATGAATCACCACCCTTCATGGCTGCCTTGAGAATAATACTTTTCTTCCAAGTTGATTGATAGGTTTCTTTCCTATTGATGGTTTCTTCACAAGGAAATGATTCCCCTTTCATATTTTATTATTTGAGGGAGTCACACTTTTTCGCTTCACTAGTTACAACTTTTCATTATTGCATAAGTTAATTTGTTAATGCTTCTCAACCCAAGAAGTGTTAAATAAAGCTTTGATAGATTTGACATTTTCATAATTTTTAAGCATAAAGTAATCTTAAACACACATGGAGTAAACTTGTTGAAGAAACATTAGACATGAAGCAACACATAGATATACATAATACATGAAGCATACACATAGGTACATGCGATACATGAAGTATACATGTAAGACACAAAGCATGAAGCATATACATAGATACACGTAATATACGAAGCATACATAAATACATGTGAAGCATGAAGCATACACATAAATACACGTGATACATGAAGTATACGTAAGACAAAGTATACACATAATACACGGAGCATGAAGCATACACGTAATACACAGAGCATGGAGCGTACACGTAATACGCATAAGTACATGTAATACAAGAAGCATGAAGCATACACGTAATACATGAAGCATGAAGTATACACGTAAGACACGAAGTGTGAAGCACACACGTAAATACATGTAATACACGAAGTATGCACATGAATACACGTAAGTCACGAAGCATACACATGAATATATGTAAGTCATGAAGTATACAAATAAATACACACAAGTCATGAAGTATACACTTGAATACACGTAAGTCACGAAGCATGTAAGCCATGAAGTATACACATAAATCATGAAGTATACACTTGAATACATGTAAGTCACGAAGCATGTAAGGCATGAAGTATACACATGAATACACGTAAGTCATGAAGTGTACACTTGAATACACGTAAGTCGCGAAGCATGTAAGGCATGAAGTATACACATGAATATACGTTGCATCCACTATCATTCACAGGATGGCAAGAAGGATGCTTTGATAGCACTTGTAATGTCCCCTTTTGGGATTGCCCTAAATCTTGCCCTAGAATCACAAGTTAGGGTTACAACTTACAATTCAAATGTTGTAAGCAAGATAAATCCTGGTTTAGGTCCTGCAATCATGTTAGATAATATTGGAAATATAATTCATATGATCAAAACATGTATAATAAATTATCTATTTAAATCATGTAAGATATATATATATATATATATATATATATATATATATATATATATATATATATATATCTACATAAACTACACAATATCTATAGATCATGATAGAAGATCAGCTATAATGCATAGAGGTAATTTAATCATGATAGGACTTGGATGAGGGACATGATAAGTCTGCTCGAAGCTATCCATACCAAGCCCAAGAGCACGAGTGTTTCAAACAACCCACCCCTCGGCCCAAGTGGCAGGAATATCCAATTTCACCCTTGGGTTGGTGTACTTGCCGGATAAACTCGTATTTGCTTTCCTATCCATGATTGAAGCTCCTTGAATCCATCCTAATAACTAGTCATAGTTCGGCTTGAAAGGGGTGCTTGTAAACTACTCACCCACCTAAACCCAAGAGCACGACTATCTCAGACAACCCACCCCTTGGCCCCGAGCGGCAGGAATATCCAATTCCACCCTTGGAGTGGTGTGCTTACCATGAGGGCCCATAAACAACATTACCTTATCTTGCCTCCTTCAACTTTTGATTGGTTATAGGATAAAGACATATATGTATTATCATTTATTTATATTAAATGATCTAAGTATCAATTTATATTAGCAGTACTACGATATATATATGAGAGAATTCAAAACTTATAAAATAATCACTGCACATTATGCCTCAAATTCGTACCAGATCCCTTTTTACTGTTTAGTGTATACTTGCACTTAAGTCTGATTAGTATCACTGATTTGCAGATCGCCTGGGTAGAATATAAGGTATTGACTGATGGTCTTGTTGCTGATTGCTTGATTGATTGGTCTGCTAATGGATGACAATTGAATCTTTTAACTTTTCCTTGGATGATTCCATGTTCCTCTGATCTCATATCACAAATGATATTTTTATATGCACCTGAAGAGCCACATCCAATAGTGTTGTCCCTATATGGAAGCCGCTGCCCAGAGATCACAACACTTAGTTAACTCTTCACACAACCTTCAACTCTGATCGCTATCTTCATAATGATAATCGCAACCTTTCATAAAGTAGCTTCATTCTATGGATCGCACTCTATTATTAATAGCAATTGCTGCCTTTTAATATATTAATTGCTGCTCCATAAATCGCACATACTTATGTTTTTGAATCGTATCTTTTGATATGCAAATCGCACCACTTACATACCACTAAATATAAGATGTTTTATCTTACTCACAAATCATTGGATGTTAGTGTATGTTAACTGCTCCATATTACGTGATCGGTCTTTATCATCTCTTCTTAATTGCTCAACATTACACACACACACACACACACACACACACACACACACACATATATATTCGGTAGTTTTTAACATTATATGATGAAGTCGGCCATAGGTAAGTATTTGATTTATGATTTGCATTCCTATTTTGGGAGCATGACAAGGTGACATTCCAACCTGACACTATCAATATAATTATTAGTGGATGGGCATGATTTCAAATTGATAATCACCCACAGATGAATTATTTCCCCTAGTGAAAATCAATACCTGAGGTTTCTATAGGATATCAATATATAGGTTTCATTAGAATTTAGGATATCTCTGTGTTACACGTCACCTTCCCATTATATGCTGCTTAGTAAAACATCAGAACTATCTATAGATATGCATCCCTTTTATTTGTCGTCGTCTCCAGTTGTGATATGAGATTCATTAAATAACTCAGCCCTGTAGAGCTTTACATAATGGGATGCCTCAAGCCAATAAGGTTCTAGGTCTGTTCAGTGAATACAATGGGATGCTTCTACCGTGTAGGGAGATATCCACTGGTTATAATGGGACCATACTGACCTGTGTAGGTTCTAGGTCATCCTATGATTATAATGGGTTGCCTCAACTACTGTAGGGCTCTAGGTCAGTCCAATAAACTAATGACTCTTGTAGCATGCCTCGATTCATGGTAGGGATGTAGGTCTGTCCAATGAATACAATGTTGAATGGGGTATGTCAATCCTCACCCTTTGCATGGGGTTTAGTTGTTCTCGATGAGTATAATGGGACACCTTGAACTACCTAGGGCTCTAGGTCTCTGCAATAAACATAATGTGATGACTCATTGAACATAGGGCTCTAAGATTTTTCAATGAATATAGGTTTCTAGTCTTCTCTAATGAGTATATTATAAATGAGATGACTGACCACCTTGGTTGTGAGATTTGTTCTATGAATCATAATGGAATAACTTGACTCAATTAGGGCTCGAGGCCTATCCAATGAATATAATGGGATAGATCAGAATGATGACTTGTCTGGTCTGTCAAGTGAACACAAGAGAATGCCTCAAACTGCGTAGGGATCCAATTCTTTCCAATGAATATATTGGTATACCTCGACCCATGCACGGCTCGAGGTCTTTCCAACAAGTACACTGAAGTAGTTGAGCCGTAGTTTGAAAACTCGTGGCTTAGCAAAAAGTTTAAACTCAACAAATTAAAAAAAATACTTAAATTGATTGACTTGGCAAAACTCCACAAAACTTGCCAAGACTCATAACAAAAACTTGGCAAAACTCGGCTAGGCGAGTTAATAGGCAGTTTACTCATTTTTTTATTCAACTTGTGAGTACTTGGCGAGTTTGTATACTATGACTTGAACCACAGGCCTTCTGGGTTGGTCCATGGGGATGATTAAAGAACAGCAAAAATAAATTTGGCAAATCAGCATTTGTCATATTGACAAACTTTATTTTTTAATGACAGCTATAAATTGGTGTTTTAGGAGTTTGAGCCCTTTTATGATGCTGACATTGCCTTGCTAGTAGATTCAGTTTTTGGCACAAAACTCTTCAAAATAGAGTTGCAGAAATGTTGCACACTAGTGCAGGTGACAATGAGTTGTAAACAACAAGAGGCTGACAAAATGGCTTATTTGGGTAGAAAAGTTACATATGAATAAATGCACTATAATTAAATGGAAAATGTCAAGAGGACGTCTGGCTACCAACAGCAAGTCAGAAATTCAATAAAATTTGAAAGACATTTTGTTATTGCCTGACGATGGGATTACATCTGGATTTCTTTGTATGGAACTATCAAAGTATTGGAGATGCAATTAATGGCTTATCATATAAGGCAAGCCTTCTCAGATTCCTTACAATATATGCATACACTAATCATGATGTTTATAGTTTAGTTGTACTTATGCTTTCAATTTTCTGGATTCTTTTCACTCGCTCTTTCATAATTTTGGCACAGATTTTGTACAAGTCAATGAAGGGCATAGGAACCAATGATGCAGCTCTTATTCGGGTCGTGGTTACACGGGCAGAGATGGACATGGAATACATCAAGGCAGAATTTTTAAGTACTTATGGAAAGACCTTGGAGCGTATGATTTCATCTGATACTTCTGGTGACTATAGGGCTTTCCTTCTTACTCTTGTTAGTGGACAACCTAAGTAGTATTTTCACTATTTTTCATTTGTGACAATCGTATGTGTTTTTCTGTAACTCTATACAACTATGATCATTTGTGTGGGTAACTAAAATTTCAATGTGAACTGTCACATTGATAGTGTTGTATTTTAATACTTTCCTAATAATTCTTGGTGGTGAACAAAACAAATGATTATATTGTTTGATTATGGACAACATATTAAATTGTCTTGAAGTTGAAAAATATATTATAGGTAAATTTGGATTGCTTTTTATGGTTTAGTATCTTGTTTCGTACTGCGAGTTCAAGATATGATGGTGCTGTCTAATGATTTTGACATACAATTAGCATCATACATTTAAATACATTCCAAATAGTCTGATTCCTGGATCAACTATGATATCTATGTTGCAATGTAGAGTTGATGTGCTGTCCTAACTGAATGTTATAGAGTCTAGAATAGACTGTAGCATGTATATAATAGGGCATAAGATTGTGTATTGGGCATGCATTTCACAAATTTATTAGACGTCTAGAATGAAAATTGATGGAGAATGCTATTTGCAGAAAAATTCAAGAAATTACAATAGACACTGACCTTATAACATGTCAATCAAGAGGCTGGTTTCTAAAATATGAATTTAATTTAGGTGAATATTTCAGAATTACATTGTGCATTCAGAAACCAAGAAGGAAGTTAGTTCAAGAGAACATGGATTTTTAATCTGCAGAAATTTATTAGACGTCTAGAATGAAAATTGATGGAGAATGCTATTTGCAGAAAAATTCAAGAAATTACCATAGACACTGATCTTATAACATGTCAATCAAGAGGCTGGTTTCTAAAATATGAATTTAATTTAGGTGAATATTTCAGAATTACATTGTGCATTCAGAAACCAAGAAGGAAGTTAGTTCAAGAGAACATGGAAAACTAAACTTTCTTAGGAATGTAGATTGTTAAAAAAAAATTATGGTGGGAAGGAAAACAAATACTACCAAGTCTTGAACTTCTTGAGAGATGAGCACTAACGAACAAGTCTGGAATTCATGATATCAAAAAGTTTTTTGCTCATATTTTTACGAGTGGAATTTTAACCTCAAGGGTTTATCCTAAATTTGCGATAAATTGTGTTTAAGGTAGTTTATTCAAATGAATTATAGAATTATTTTCAGCTACAATTTGAAAATATGGCGGACTGATAGAGATTTGGCAACCATCTTTGATGGCTAACTAACTTAATACTAACACTTAATAGCACCGCATAGACAAAAAGAGAGCAAAGATTTTGAAACAGGTCGTCAACTTAGAAAATGCTGGGCTGTGGGCCATACGAACTATCTTGCTGCTTAACTAGGGCCATGGGATGAGCCAAGAACTTGATTGCTTTCTCTGCTTTGGTCACATTGAAATGTTCCTGAAGTGGGGAAGATTTCTCCAGTTTGCTAAGGTCCACCACCTCAACTGTAGGATGAAAAGCTTGCGTACCTCGACCATTGCAAAGGAAGTGTTGGATGGCGGCCATTTTTTTTTTATTATGGCTTCCATCCGAGCTTCAATGGCCCTCATCGTTTGGATAGAAATCGGACCCCAAAATTTGTAACCAGTGCAAGGTAGAGAAGAGAGCTTGGTAGGGTTGGCTTCGTTGATAGCTTCTGAGAGCCCCATATCGAATCTTTTTCCCATATATCGAAATGACCGAGGGTTATGGTTAATTCCTTGTCGCCAGTGATTGTGAGAATGATAGTGCACAAGCATGGATGGGATTTCAGAGTTCACGTGATGGCACGTAGCATCCTCCAAGAAATCTTGCCTTAATATCTCCTCACTTACCATTATAACATCCTCTTCCTGGAAGAAAAAGACCTTCCTCAACTTGGATGAGGTGAGTTTCCCTATGATGGCCATTTGGCGGACGCTAGAGCCTAAAACCAAAAGCTCCATAATTGCTAGGTTGCATAACGTTGGACATGTGCTGATTGCAGATTTAACGGAGTAGCAAGCATGAGTTCTTAATATCACCAAGATTTAATGGAGTAGCAAGCAGAGGGTCCCGCAGAGGGTTTTGCAGATTGAAAACGTGCTTGTGGAGGACGGGAACAGTGGGAAGTAGCTAGATTTCGAAAACAGGTAGCGTTTTTAGAGATTGGTCGGGTCAACGTCAGAGTCAACAAAAGTCAAGTGCGCCCCCACCCGGACGGGGATCTTTTACCTCCATTTTTTTTTTAATTCTGCAATGTCTCCTTGTCTGGTCTTTTGCAACCTGGAGAGCACTTAAAAAAGCTTGGTCATTATTTAAACGAGATTGAAAATTGCAACGGAATCTCTTTAAAACAAAATAAAAACAAAAACATTTTGCAACCCAATCTGCAAAGATAAAACTCTCGGTAGGTAGTGGTAGGGTCCTTCAAACAAAGGTGGGGCCGAATGCTAGAGCTCACAGGCCATAGCATTGACTTGGCAGACTCAGGAGACCCAATGGAAGCCAGGGAGGGGCTCGAAACTTTAATTAGCTCAGTGCAGACAGAAACCCCAACCTCGTTGGGAGGTAATGCAGAGAATGAGGAAACAATAATGCAGATTTGGGGAAGTAGGGGCATCCAGAGCCCTGTGAAGGAAAGGTTAACCCAGAGGGGGTTTATTATATCGTTGAATCTCTCGCCGCACTTCCCCGTGGATCCCTCAGGAAACCTCTTCTATTCCAGCCTTTTTGCTCAGGCAGGAGCAGCTAGAGATGCTTGGGCCTACACGGTAGGGCACCCTCACGCCAACATTTCAGGAACAGGGGAACATTGCGTCTATGTAAATGAGAAGCAATACAATGGGATATTAAGGCGCAGAAAAACCAAAATCCGGAAACTTGTAAGAAAGGGAAATTTCACAACCATCTATCCCAAAACTGCAATCAAGACCTTGGGAAGTGCAATAGGAAATCAGCAAACACGAGAAGAGCAAACTGAACAAGATAAAGGAAAAGGGAAGGAGAACCTAGTGTTTCGATCAGGAGAAGATATCAAGAAAACTGCAGACATAAACGAACCAGCAGGCTCTGAAGATAGGACTGAAGGTAGTCATAATCACAATGATACTTATAGTCCTAATACAACACCACTAACGTGGTCATCTGAATTGTACGTCAGCGAGCTAATGATCTTGAAAAAAAGACTCCACTCCCTTGAGAAAAGAAGTCAAGTTGAGGATAACAATTGGAATGAAGTAATAGAAACTAAGAGGATACTACCCAGGCAAAATGAGATGCTTAAAGAGCAGGTAAATAAGCTTCAACATTCCTTGACAAGAGGTGAGCTAGAGCTGAAAGGCATAAGGCAGGTACTAGACCAAAGGAAAACATAAGAGGAAGATAAGATAAAAGTGGTGGAAGGAAGCAAGGACTGTCACATAAAAGAGATCCAATCAGCAATGGCCAGCATGGAGTTAAGAGAAAAACAGCTAAGAGAACAAATAGATGAGGCTAAATCTTGGTCTCAAGTGGTGAAAGGACCTTCGGACACGCAAAGGGAACTCATAGAAAAACAGGTCAGAAGCCAGATAAAGGAAGAAAAGGACAGAAATGATAGCGCTGTCAATATCATTATTAAAGGACTAAAAGACTATGGCGAGAAGGAAATCACGAAGGAGTTGACAAGAGACTTTCTTAATGATCAAATTCACTGGACAGGAGTCATACAACAAGCAAATAGGATAGGAAGATGGATAGGAGGCGGCAAAAATAGGCATGTGAGAGTCACCTTGAAGAACATAGAGGACAAAAACAACATAATAAGGAATAAAAGATTCCTTAAAGGCACACAAATTTACATTGATGAGGACCTTACTATAGTGCAGCAGGAAGAAAGGAGGAGAGAGTGGGAGAAGGTAAAGGTGGCAAGGGATGCAGGAAAATGGGCTTGGCTACAAAATGGCAAAGCCCAAATAGGTGACAGAGCATCACACAAGAAATAGGAATCTTGGGCCCCCCAGGAGTATTTAATAGTGGTAAGTTGGATATGTAGAGGGTATCCTTGGAGAAGAGGACCTGGATTGGGGCCCATAGCAGAGGGAAAGGATGTCATCATCCTTATTGAGACTCATGAACATGATGGGTGTAGGATTCCAGATTTTGAAGGGTATAAAAAGACTTCAGTGTGGAATGAAAGAACTGATAGTGGCAAGGGACATGGTGGAGTGGCAATCCTAATTAAAGAGGAATGGGATAGTTTCGTAAAAGTGGAGAAAGAAGATCCAAACAAGCAGTTCATATGGCTTAAAATTACAGAAAATCAAGTGACAACAAGGATGGCAGCATGCTACTTTGCTCCAAAGGGATCGAAATTTTATAAGAAAAGGAATCTAGACCGTGAAGACCCATTTGCAGCTCTAAAAAAAGATATTTCTGTTTTTAGTAACACAGGAGAAATTGTAATAATTGGGGACTTCAATGCGAGAACTGCAAATAATCAAGCTCTCAAGCTGAAAAACAGCAACATAGAAAAAGATAATCCTCTATGGTTAGAGGAAGAGAGCAACCAACTTTGGGACAGGGTCTCTCAAGATAGCAAAGGTGCAGTTTCACACTTCGGGGCTAAACTCTTAGGGCTTTGTAGCACTTACAACATGATCATCTGCAACGGTATGAGAGCATGGCCTGAATAAGGAAGAATACCCTGCAAAACGTACAATGGCCAAAGTGTAGTAGATTATGTCATTTGCTTGCAGAGTTATACCTCGAAGTTGAGGGAGGTTGTGATTGGGGACAATGTCTTAGAGCTGAAATCAGACCATAATTCAATTCATATTAAGATCCACATTCTCATAAGGAAACAACAGGAAGAACAAATCCACTTTGGCCAAAAGAAGGCTACTCCCCAAGGTAAAATCCTTCTAAATCAGGGGAATCACGAAATCTTTAGAGCTGCAATCAAACAACTTTTCAGAGATCACGAAGAAAAAATAGCTAACATAAAGAATCAGTTCTTTAGAGAGAACATGTTGATTCCCCTAATGCACAAGGCTTTAAATGGTTGTAAGAGAACTAGACCCAAGAGAGGAACAAGAAATACTTTCTCGGCAAACCCATGGTTCGACGAGGAATGCACGATAGCAAAAAGAAATCTGCGAAAGAGAGGTATAGAAAAGAGCATAAGGAGTACGAAAAGATGCTACGGAATAAGAAAAAGAAGTATGTAAACAGCAGAAGGATAGAGCTGATTGCCCTTGGAAAAAACAGTCCTAAAAGCTTTTGGAAAGAGCTATGTCAAAAGAAGAAACAAACAAAAAATAATATCACCGGAAACCAATGGCTTGAGTATGCAAAGTTACTATATGAAAGGGACCAAGATAAACATAGGCCTCCAATAATCTATGCGAATACAAAACTTTTCAACACCGAAGACGTCATTCAAGGCATAAAACAATTGGCAAGTGGGAAAGCCCAGGATATTGATGGGCTGCAAGCTGGGCACTTAAAGTGGGGTGCTGAAGTACTGGCACCTCATATCAAACACATCTTCAATAGGGTCATCCAAGGGGGCTTTTCGAAAGAGTGGACGACTAGTGTGGTTATCCCTATCTTCAAAAGCGGGGATACCAATAACCCGTCAAATTATCGCACTATCATGGTCAATCCCCATGATAGAGCACAAAATCAGTGGGTGGGTAGAAAAAGAAGGAAAAAGAGCTAAGGGCCAAGCTGGATTTAGACCGAAGCATTCTACTATTGATCATGGAGCTACACTTAGATTCTTGATTGAAAAAATATGGAATACTCAGGGGCATGAGGCCTTTTGCTGCTTTGTCGACTTCAAAAAAGCCTTTGACACAGTTCCTTGTGACAAGCTTTGGAATAGGATGAAGGAGCTAGGGGTTCCGGATGAACTTAGAGCTGCTGTCCATAAATTGTATGAGCAAGTAAAGGCTAAAATCAGAACTAGTGATGGAATGTCGGAGTGTTTTGGCAGCGATATAAGCATCAAGTAGGGCTGTCCGCTTTCACCAACTTTATTTGGACTGTACATTGATAAATTAGAAGAATGGTTAAATAAAGATAGCGGGGAGGGGATTCAACTAGCTAAATATGTTATAAATTTGCTTCTTTATGCGGATGACCTCATTTTAATCGCCAAAATAGCCAGCAGCTTGATGGAACATTTGAGAGCTCTTGAAACTTTTTGTCAAGAGGTCGAAATGTAGGTGAACACAAGCAAAACCAAAGTAATGATCTTCTCTCTGAAAAGAAAAAAAGAAGCAATATTCCTTTACCTCTGAAGGCAGCCCGTTGGAGATAGTCGAGGAGTACAAGTACCTAGGGCTTGATTTTCACCACAAGCTCAGCTGGGAAACTTGTAGAACAAAACGAATTCAAGGAGGATGGAAAGCATTGTACTCCCTCCAAAATAGGTGCAGGATTGCGGAGTTATGGGATTGGAAGACCAAGAGAACACTCTTCGGCTTGTTGGTTACCCCGGTGATTCTCTACGGGTGTGAAATTTGGGGCAGCAGTATGTCAAATCAGAAATGGAAGCAGATAGAAAGAATCCAGAAGCACTTCATCATCAGCAGTCTCAAAGTCAAGAATTCGGTGCCATATGAGATCTTACTTGCTGAAACAGGGTCCTTCCCTCTAGAGGCATCGGCGATGATACGGTTACTAAGCTACCTCAAGAAGATTCAAAACATGAAGAGCCACAGGTGGCCTAGACTAATTATGGAGGAAGAACTAATTAGAAGAAATAACACTTGGAAGAAGCAAAATGACAAATGGGTAAAGAGGTGGGATATTAGCATGCAGGAGTGCGCAAATACTAATGAGGAAATAAAAAAATATGTGAGAAGAAAATTCAAGTGCATCATGTGGACAAAACAAATGGGCCGTAAAAAGGAATACTACCTCAAAGAATTCAACCCCACGGGTGATTTTGAAGAAAAAGCCTATATAAGAGCAGACATTAAGTGGAAAGCGAAAATGTTGATTGCCCAACTTAAGATGAGCTCACATCATCTTAGGTGTGAAACGGGTAGATGGCTAACCCCTAAAGAGGCTTGGGAAGAGAGAATATGCCTCTTTTGCAACAAAGGCGTGGTGGAGACGGAACGACATTTCCTCTTAGAGTGCGAGGCATACAACGACATCCGATACAGCTATGGTGAAACTTTGAAAATTGCCAACCTTGACAACCTGTTTGAAGCAACAAGGCTGGATAGTACGGCGAACCTTGTGATCAAACTCCATAGCAGAAGGGAAGATCTCAAGAAGGAAGTTCAGGCAACTTAGTGGGCGATTAGTGGCTGCTGTTCTGTTTAATGGGGCTGTGTGTGGCTGCTGGGTCCCATAGGCTGTTGCGGCCTCGTGGACGTTATTAAAATTCTTCATTCATTCATTCAATGTAGAGTGAGGCTTGCCTCACTATATCATTATTCCACATGCCTTCAATCACATTCCACTTCGCTAATGAGTCACTTGCAGGGCCTAAATTTGACGGTCGACCCTACCTGTCAAGCAATTTTTTTTGTGACAGTTGTCATATCAAAGGGGTCCTTAAAATACTATGACATGCCTTAATATAAGAAAAACTAGCACTTGCATCCATAGGAGGTTCAAGGAATACGTTGATAGGAACAACCGACGACTTACGAAAATTTTCCGGCGTGAGACAATTCCGAGCACTATAATGCTCACATATAAAAGCCTATCTGCTAATTATATATAAGTCAAATATATGTATCATTATACGACCATCAAATTTAGGCCCTACTTGCAATGATTTCCTTCGGTTGCTCTAGGCCTTGATTTGATAAGAAATCGACTAGTTTGTTTCGCTCCATTTGTTGTTTGGATGAGACAAAACAACAAATGGATGAACAAATGAAATATTTATTTGAATGCTTGCCCCATTAATAGCAAAGAGGTAAAGGCTTTTGTTATGGATAAGTTCCGCAAGCGTTTATGGGGGAAAGTGCTTGGGAGGAAGAAGAAATACACTCTTGACGAATTCAACCCTACTTGTGACCATCAACAAGAGCTCAGATTCTTATTGTGCAATTAAGAACTAACTCTCATCAACTTCGGTGTGAACAGGGTGGTGGAAAAGACCTAAAGAAACATGGGAAGAACGGGTGTGTATTTTCTGCACTATCGGGGCAATGGAATCGGAAAAACACTTTATTATGGAGTGTGAGGCTTTCAAGGACATCAAGGACAAGTATACCAATAGTTTGACAGATCTTTCTTGGCATAGTTTTTTCAGCGAAGAGAATGTTGCGAAGTTTGAGGGGCTCATCCTCGCTTTGAACATGAAAAGGATTGAAGTGCAAAAGACAAACAATAAGGCTGGTGGTCCCATAGGCTATTTTTAGCCTCATGGACATTAAAAGCTATTCATTCATTCATTTAACAATGGGAGATGGAATATTCTGCAAGCGAATCAAGAAGCGCCAAAGCTTCTTTTAATAAATTCTGAATTTTCTAGTTTGATGATTGCCTATTCCTAAGGCAAAGAACGATTACCAACGAATAGCCTTCGATTAGCACCTTGTTTAGAGGGCAAGTTTTAAGTAGTTGCAGCCCTAGTAGTAATGTTTATGTCTTTGCTTTGTTACTAGTCTTTGGGGAGGGTTTCTTTGAAGCGACATTAATCAATTTTCTATTGGAGTCACGAATGACACAACCCACTCCTGATGGACCAAGATTGCCCTAAGACATGCTATCGAAATTCATCTTCCATGTGCTGATCAAAGGAGGGACCCATTTTATCCTTGATCAATTTTTAGAATTAAGGATTGATGAAGACGTCCCATGAAGAGGGGAATTAAAATGATATCTATTAATAGGAAAGTTATTATTTTATATTGAAACAAATTTTTATATAGGGTGATATTTGGATAAGCTACCAAATTGTTGCACCCCATTCCAAACTTGGATTGTCATAAACTTGTCGTCATATCATCATTTTTGTGTGTCGAATTGTTCGTCATTGTCAATTTTTGGTCTTGTTGATGTTGCATCATAGGCCATGTCCAAAAGTTGGAAAAGTCATTGTGTCTCCATCCGTTAGAGTTTGTTAGTCATCATAAAAGCGTCCAATCCAAATATGAATTTAACTTTGTCCATCAATTTAATTTGATATATTAATTTATAATTAATAATTTATTATTAATTATTTATTAAATATCGAAATTAAAAATTGTTAAGTGTTATTAGTGTTATTGTCAAATATATATATAATTTTTTATTGATAATTAAAGAACAAAGTGTGTCATAATCTTCTCTCATGCACCTATTTACAAGTCATAAATCAATTAAAAAAAAATCACAATTAAACTCTATGCGCTTTAGAAAGGAGAAAGGCATGTCAAGATCACTCAAAGTGCTTGCCAAAGTAGATCATGCCTTCCAACATGGATGAATATTAAGCGTGCTTTTGCAAGGAAAAGTCAACCCAAAAGCTTTAAAAGGGATGTAATCCCAATTAGTGACCATTTAGAACAAAAACACACTATAGTTGGAGGCACCTTATAAAAAGATTTTCCACGCCTAGTAGCCAGGAAAGACAAAGGTGAAGGTCAAGTCAACGCCCAATCATCAAATTCAAGATAGAGCAAAATAAAAAATAAGGAAAGTCCATGCTATCAAATTCAAGAGAAAGGCATTGGAAAACAAACAAGACGAGTCCATTGCCCAAATCAACTTTAAGAAGTCTACGGTTATATCAAAGCATTAAGGAAATCAAATCAACAAGTAAAAAGAAAGGATCGATCTCATAAAAAAAACATAGGCGCCAAGTCAATAGAAGATGAAGACAAAAAAAAAAAAACTCCAAATCAAAATCACTCCAGGATTCATCAAAGATAAAAGTGCCTTCCAGGAATATTCACAGTTAGCCAGAAGATGGATCGATAAAATTGTTATCAAATCATTGTCAAAGACATTTAATTTTCGTAGTGACCTCTATCATTTCAAGTGGATTTTCAATCAATCCTTGGCAATCATATTCAAGATCGAGAAATGGTCGAGGATTTCAAAGCGTTGTCAAAGATTCCAAATTCAAATCACCGAGGTCAAAAAATTGTTAAAATATCAGCAGTGAAGAATTTCTCAAATTCTAGTCACCAAGATCGTGAAATTGCCGGAATCTCATAATTTCATCAGAAGATTTTCAGTTTGCCAGATTTTGTGGGAAAAAATACCGTCAAGCCTGCCTTCATAGTTCTATTTTTAGCCTGTGCTAAAAATAGATCATCATCATTTTTGTGGGAAAAAAAATAAATTCAGAAATTGTTAATTTTGACATTTGCTATTTTTAGTGTTAACTCAGTTAACTTTTTCCTCGATCAACATGTAGGAGCTACGAGTTTTGAATGCATAGTTGCATGATTTTCATCAATTGAACTATAGTTGTATGGTTTTAGTTTTTTGGAGGAGATAATTCTAATAAAGTTTGCATGTAATGCAGTCACTTAGAATTAGGAGTTCAATTATTATTTTAAATTATTCATGCAATCTTTGTAAACATATAAATAAGTGCTTTTGCACATAGATCAGGGGGATTATTCATTATTCATTATTCATTGTCAGAGTAGTATTTAATATCAGAGTTAGAGAAATCAGTTGTATCAATGAATGAACATCAATAAAATGACAGTTCTCATGTCTTCATTACGTTGGAGTTGCTAGTAACTTGATGTTCAACATAATTGTGATTCTGTTATTCATTCAATAACATTTATTATGCATGTTTTGTTGATGAATGTTTATTGAAATGTGTTGTCATCCGTGTTAAAGGTTAAGTCGATTCAATGAATTTGCAAACTTTGTGTTGCAAGTGAAATTGAAGATATAAGTCGTGGCTTTGTACCATCTTATATGCGATTTAATCTTGACATTCGTGATTATATGTTTGTGTTAATCTGTTCAATCCAATCCATGTGCACTTGTCTTGTTCAACATCTGGATTAGTTGAATAGTGCAAACATCTAGCAATAGGCTTTAATTCCAGTCAAAAAACACAGGTGAAAGTGCGTCTCTGCTTTTTGCAGGTCACAAATCCAAAAATATTACATTTTTATGTTTTATTTAGCATAAGTGTGAAAATATCTTTTGAAACATTGTATATTCTGTAAATTGCAAGTACATGTACAATTTTAGGTTAGGTTTTATGTTACAGGGAACTTCCCCTTCTAATTCAAAGAGTGGTTTTACTGCACATCTGATCCGTTTTACGTTCGCACTGAAAGGTGTGAAATAAAACGCTAACACAAATGCAACCATTTTATGAATTGTCATTTTTGCCCTCCAAAACATGATTTAGAGGCTTCATCAAAGAGCATCTATTACAGGAGTGATACACAAAATTCTGAAAAAGCACCTATATATCAATGAGTTGTTTGGGAAGATAACACAAATCTAGCAAATTACTTGCGCATGAAACATCCAAATTCCTTGAAATCAAATTGTCGTTTAACAATACCACAAAAATAGCTAGTTGAGAGAGTTATCATGTAGTATTGATAAGTCTAAAATTCAACACACATCTAAATGATTTGTTGAAGAGTTAATTCTCAATTTCCAGATTTCTGCACCCTTGGAGAGTACCAAGCCTGCAATTGCAATTTGATAGCTCATGGTTCGTTTTTGCACAGTTGTGTGTAAACATACGGACTTCCAATCGTGGAACTTTTATGTTCAAATATGAGGGATCTTATATGATTTTTTTCAAATGTTCAAATTGATTCACCATCCTACTCACATGATAGTGTGTTATTGGTGAGCTTCGAACCAAATACATGGGACTTTTCCTATGCATGTGATTTTGCATATGTGGTTAGCAAGACCATCTATCTTGCTGTGTGAGCAGAAAAAATTAGGTTAATAAGATCAAGTATTACAATCAAAACTCAATCCTACCAATTTTAAAGAATCCATCTAAATGACACAAAATGAAAGCAAATCAAAAAACAATGTCACCTAGATTGTATTGATTCCTTGGTTGGAATGTGGATTGCTTCTCAATAGTGAACAAGATTAACTATAGAATTACTTATAGGTAATAATTCATTTATAAATACCCATAACCCTAGATGATGGGCAATTACTAGTAAAGTTACAAACGAAGAGGATAGAGCACAGGACAGAAGGAAGTCTCCCTTAGAATGGTTTCTTCAAACTCAACTTTGATGGAGCCTCAAGGTAATTTGGGTCCCAATGGTGTTGGATGTGTGATTAGGGATTCTAGGGGACCCTTGATTAAAGTTGCATCATACATGTTGGATTGAGGAGCTAACATCGAAGCATAGGTTCAAGCTTTATAAGCTAGATTGGGGACCTAATAACGATGTAGATTTCAAGCTTTCATGATGGGACTCTCATTGGCTAAAGAGCTTGGTGTTATGCACCTTATCATTGAAGGATATTCAATTAACATAATAAATGCCATCTAGAAGAGGGGCTCCTAGAATTGGAAATTGGACATCATTTTAAGGCAGGCTTGGGAGATTTTGGATTCCTTTGCAACATATGAATGTGGACATTGTTTTAGGGAGACAAATCGTATTTTTGACTTCCTAGCTAATGAGGTGATTCATAGTCCTTATCCTTTGGCTCTTTGCAACAATATCAATGAATGGGAAGAGCTACACTATATATGGGATCTTCCCTTCTCTCGTTCTAAGTTGGGAATGTTGGCCCATGATTGTCGTTAAACCAAAAGGTCGACCTATTAATTTCTGATACAAGCACTAGAGTTAATGAATCCATGGGAGGCGGTTAGTCTATGTCACGAATCCCATGGGGAGTACTGACCATTTGCCAACAAAGTCCCCTCAACGTTACAGGGGGATTCAAACCCGTGACCTCTAGCTCTGATACCAATTGTTGGCCCACGATTGTCGTTAAACCAAAAGGTCAACCTATTAATTTTTGATACAAGCGCCAGAGTTAATGAATCCACGGGAGGCGGTTAGTCCATGTAACGAACCCCACAGGGAGCGTTGACCATTTGCCAATAGGGAAGATTAGTGAAAGGAAGCTAGGTGTGTGGAAACGCTTCCTACACTTATCTATTGAGGAGAGGGCTATGCAAATTCAACTTTATCCTAACTATTACAGCGATGTTAAACCATTAACATAGCAGCAAAACACAAGAACCAGAAAGTAGACAGAAGAAGAGAGACAAAGATTTACGGTGTGGAAAACCCTTATCGGGTGAAAAACCCCACACTCAGAAACCTGCAAAATGTATTAACAAATCTGAAAGAATGTTTACAATACACTTGCAATGCAAACTTCAATGGTCTTCGACACTCGTGTCTGGAGTCAATCTGGCAACATAACTGTACCTGTAAACCTGTGATACAAACTCCATCTCCAAGCACCTGTTTAAATAGAACATACAAGGCAATTTTGGACCTTTCTTGGAATCGGCGTCTAATATGGCATCTTGGACCAAAACCCACGCCTAGGGACACTTGGTCAACATTGTAGAATGTGTCTGACACTTGTCCACAGCTCCCATTCCAAAGAGGTCACCTATTTCCAAAATGGGCTATGACAGATGCTCTTACGACACTTACGATCGTCATAGAATCTATCATAGCAGTTACAACTTACAGCTATAAGAGAGTCTGTCATACACATGCTATAAATAGCATATTCTCTTACAACACATCATATTCCACCATGGGGCGCCCAAATATGTCTCATTCAAAGATGCTTCATGACACATGTCATTACCTATCATACAACCTTCTATTCTCAACTCTTACATGTCATAGATTCGTCATAGGAATCCATCATAACCGTTTCAGTCAAACATTCCTTACACAACATAGAAGATGCCGACACATGACAGAATATTCCTACCACTAAGTGGGACGCCTATCTCCTCATGTGAGGACAAAATAACAAATTGTCATAATCCATGTAGGATTGACACATCACTGTGCCACATCCCACAATATGACAAAGTGGAATTTCCAATTATTTACAACATAGGCAATTGAATAATAAATACAAACATTACAAATGTAGAGAATTACCAAGGTTGAGACACCTTAATTCCCAACATTCTCCCACTTGTCGAACACCTTGTAAGAGCTAATAGAAAAATAGGATTTAATTGCTATAGGCCGAGAGGCCCATAGACTCCGAACAGCATCTGCAACATTCTTCAAAGTATCTACCTTCTCCAAATTTACCTTTCCATCCTCAACCATGTCCCTCACAAATTGAAACTGAACATCAATGTGCTTGGTTCTAGCATGAAAAATTTGATTCTTTGCAAGGCAAATTACACTTTTGATTGTCACAACTGATCGTGATCTAACCTGCGTCAACACCAATATCGGAACACAATCTCTTAAGCCAAATGGCTTCCTTACAAGCATGAGTTGCTGCCATATACTCGGCTTTTGTCGTGGACAAAGCAATAACAAATTGTCACTTACTCATCCAACTAATAGCACCACCAAATAGTGTAAAAACATAAGCACTGGTGGATCTCCTGCTGTCAATGTCACCTGCCCAATCTGAATCCACAAATCCACGAATATCAACAGAATGCGGAGGTCCTAAAACATTACCATGATAGCAAATGGAATACTTGGAAGTACCCCTCAAATATCTGAACACTCGCTTAACTGCATCCCAATGAACCTGTCCAGGATTAGCCATAAATCGACTAAGGACTCCCACTACTTGGGCAATGTCTGGTCTTGTGCAGACCATAGCATACATCAAACTGCCAACAACACTAGCATAAGGTACTCTGCTCATGTCCTCCACCTCACTAGGAGATTTTAGACAATCCTCAACAGACAACTTTGTCCCTAAGGAAACGAGAACACACAATGGTCTACAATCTTCCATGTTGAATCTGTCCAACACGGTCTTAACATACTTACTCTGACTTAACCAAAGTTTTCTGTTGGTTCTGTCTCTTCTGATTTCCATTCCTAGAATATACCTGGCTGCCCCTAAATCTTTCATTTCAAACTGAGCTGACAACTGAGATTTAAAATCAGAAATCATATTCTTACCCTTCCCAATGAGCAACATATCATCAACATACAATGCAACAATGAGAATACGATCACCATCAAACTTGTAATAAACACAGTGATTCGATTTTGATCTCACAAATCTAATTGACAACACAAAGGCATCAAACTTCAAGTACCATCTCCTAAGGGATTGCTTCAAACCATCCAAAGACTTCTTAAGTTTGCAAACCAGATTTTCTTTACCTTTTACCATGTAATGCTCTGGCTGTGACATGTAGATCTCTTCTTCCAAGTCACCATGAAGAAAAGTTGTCTTCACATCCATCTGTTCTACCTCCAAGTCATAAGCTGCTGCGAGTGACAACAGGAATCGAATGGATGTCAGCTTTGCAACAGGAGAGAAGATCTCACCATAATCTATACCCTCCACTTGTGAATACCCCTTCGCAACCAATCTGGACTTATACTTCTCAATACTGCCTTCTGCACCAATCTTCTTCTTGAACACCCATTTGCATCTAACGGGTTTCCATCCAAGAGGCAAAGGCACCAAGTCCGAAGTTTGATTCTTTTCCAAAGAAGCCATTTCTTCCTCCATGGCCTCCTTCTAGGAACCTGCATCCTTCCTATCCAAAGTCTCTGAAACAGTTCTAGGTTCATTATTGTTAGTGATTAAAGCATAAGCACAACTAGAATCAAGCAATGTAAAACCAAACCTTTCAGGTTGCTTTCTTATTCGTGTAGACCTCCTCAAGAGCTGAGGTTGAGGTTCAGCTTCTTCCTTTGAGCTTTCAGAGCTGCTAGAGCTCTCCTCATCATCAGGTCCAACATTGTTTTTCTGTTCAGTCTTCTCAGGGGTGAATATAAACTGAACAACATCCTCTTTCTTTTCTTTTTCTTCTGGCTGCAAAATAGTAGAAGGTGTAAGCTCTCTAAAGATGACACTTATGCTATACAACACTTTTTCAGCCACGGGGTCCCAAAGCTTGTATCCTTTCACACCAACATCATAGCCGATGAAGATACACTTAACAGCTTTATTCTCCAACTTTGACCGCTTCTCCCTAGGCACATGTGCAATGCCTCACAACCAAAAACACGAAGATGTCTTACTGAAGGCTTTCTACCAGACCACACCTCCATGGGTGTGTTTCTAACAAGAGCTGATGTAGGAGATCTGTTTACCAGATAGCAAGCAGTGGTAATAGCTTCAGTCCAAAACTTTTGTTCTAGACCAGCTCCACTAAGCATACTCCTAGCCTTTTCCATTAGTGTCCTGTTCATCCTCTCTGCAACTCCATTTTGCTGCGGTGTGTATGGAGTTGTCCTATGTCTTTCAATCCCAAGTTCCTTGCAATACTTATCAAATTCTATAGAACAAAACTCACCACCGTTGTCAGTTCTCAATCATTTAATCCTTTTACTAGTCTGATTTTCAGCAAAGGCTTTAAACTCCTTACACTTGCTATAGACTTCAGATTTGCTTCTGAGAAAATAAATCCATGTCCTTCTACTGTAATCATCTATAAAAGATACAAAGTATATAGATTTTGATAACGAAGGAACATTAACAGGACCAAACACATCAGAATGAATGAGGTCCAACACACCAGAAGACTTATGAGAACTCGAGTAAAACTGAACACGGTTTTGTTCTCCATAAATGCAATGTTCGCAAAAGTTGAACTCAAGATTACAATCATCTAACCCCTCAATGAGGTTCTTATTTTTCAGGGTACGCAGACCCTTCTCACCAATGTGGCCAAATCTCTTATGCCATAACATTGTCTTTTCTACAGGAAGTTTAACTTCCAATGCACAATTACAACCATCAAGACTAGAAACAACATATTTCTTCAGTGCTTGTTCAGATGGTGGGGATGAAGTGACTGCTGCCCTCTTCCTTGAGTCAGAAGAACTATTGCATTGTGAAATGCATGCCTCCAGCTGAAACAGAGTACCTCTCCGAGTACCCTTAGCAAGCACCATAGATCCTCTGGTCATCTTGCACCCTTCTTTCAAAAAGACAACCTGCATACCTGCATCATTCAAACTACTTACAGAAAGCAGGTTCCGTGCTAAGCCTGGGATGTGCATAACCCCAGAGATCCCCTTCACTCGACCATCAGGTAATCGGATAGAGACTTCCACGACATATGATCTTCAAACGAGAGTCGTCACCTAGATACACCTTTCCACCATCAAACTCCTCATACTTAGTGAACCAGTCTTAATGCGAGGTCATGTGGAATGATGCACCAAAGTTGATTAGCCACACATCATCAGATGCATGGGTTGCCAGGGCTGCGACGAAAGCATCACCGTCATCTTGTGATTTGTCAGAATCTGAATTGGGAGCTTTCTTCTTCTCCTCTTTGCATTCCTTTCAGAAATGCCTGGTCTTGCCACAGTTCCAACAAAGAGCCTTGGATTTTCTAGGAGATTTGGATCTCCCACGGGATTTGGATTTACCCTTCTCAACTTTCTTGTCCTTCTTCTTCCCTTTCTCCTTGGGTCTTCCACGAACTGTAAGGGCTTCTTTGGCTGCCTGAGAAGACTTTCTCCGCATCTCTTCAGATAACAGCGAAGAAACCACCTCTTCTATTTTGAATGTGGATGTGGTGCTTCCGATTGCCATGACAAGATGATCCCATGAGTCCGGCAGAGAACAAAGTAGGGTCATACACTGATCCTCCTCCATCTTTACACCAATAGATGTCAATTGTGCAACCAGCATGTTAAAGGCATTCATATGCTCAGCCACTGATCCTCCGTCCTCCATTCGAAGAGAATACAACTTCTTTCTTAGGAAAAGTTTATTGACTAGGGATTTAGCTTGATACACATCCCCCAACTTCTTCCAAAGGAGTTTTGCAGTAGCCTCCTCATGGACATTTAAGAATCGACAAGACTAAGTCTTATGAGACCTTTAGCCTTCCGATCCTTGAGATCCCACTCATCTTGAGTCATTGTAGCTGGTTTAGTTCCGTTCACACTTTCCCAAAGGTCTCAGTCAATTAACATGTCTTCCATCTTGAGCTTCCATAGCTTGAAATTACTGCCGTTGAACTTCTCCACTTCAAACCTTCCTGATGTGCTTGCCATCTCCTTGCTACAATGAGATACAAAATGCTCTGCATAGACTCCCACTCAACCTAAGATTAGCTCAAAAAACCCCTACCCTACAACTAGGACCAAAGGTGATCAAGCTCTGATACCAACTGAAAGGAAGCTAGGTGTGCAGAAACGCTTCCTACACTAATTTATTGAGGAGAGGGCTATGCAAATTCAACTTTATCCTAACTATTACAGCAATGTTAAACCATTAACATGAGATATAGCAGCAAAACACAAGAACCGGAAAGTAGACAGAAGAAGAGAGACAAAGATTTACGGTGGGGAAAACCCTTATCGGGTGAAAAACCCCACACTCAAAAACTTGCAAAATATATTAACAAATCTGAAAGAAAGTTTACAATACACTTGCAATGCAAGCTTCAATGGTCTTCGACACTCATGTCTGGAGTCAATCCGGCAGCATAACTGTACCTGTAAACCTGTGATACAAACTCCATCTCCAAGCACCTGTTTAAATAGAACATACAAGGCAATTTTGGACCTTTCTTGGAATGGGCGTCTAATATGGCATCTTGGACCAAAACCCACGCCTAGGAACACTTGGTCAACATTGTAGAATGTTTCTGACACTTGTCCACAACTCCCATTCCAAAGAGGTCGCCTATTTCCAAAATGGGCTATGACAGATGCTCTTACGATCGTCATAGAATCTATCATAGCAGTTACAACTTACAACTGTAAGAGAATCTGTCATACACATGCTATAAATAGCATATTTTCTTACAACACATCATATTCCACCTTGGGGCGCCCAAATATGCCTCATTCAAAGATGCTTCATGACACATGTCATTACCTGTCTTACAACCTTTTATTCTCGACTCTTATATGTCATAGGTTCGTCATAGGAATCCGTCATAACCGTTTCAATCAAACATTCCTTACACAACATAGAAGATGCCGACACATGGTAGAATATTCCTACCACTAAGTGGGACGCCTATCTCCTCATGTGAGGACAAAATAACAAGTTGTCATAATCCATTTAGGATTGACAGATCACCGTGCCACATCCCACAATATGACAAAGTGGAATTTCCAATTATTTACAACATAGGCAATTGAATAATAAATACAAACATTACAAATGCAGAGAATTACCAAGGTTGAGACATCTTAATTCCCAACATTAGATCCTCCCTTTCAAGACCAATGCCAACGGTAATAGATTCACGACCACCACCACTTGTTGACATGAATGCCTTGGGATTGCAAGTAAATGATAGCTTGAGGATATGATGTCAATCCGTTGAATTGAGACTGACTAGAGTTGGCGAGATCAGGTTCAAACAATGTGAGGCATGGGAGCTAAGGATTCATTCCCTACATTCTAGTTGTGGATTTTCAAGAAATGATAAGTGCATGTATTGTCTATTGTTTTCAACCATGAATCTAAGAGTATATCTTCTGTTGGAGAAGTGGGAGGTGCCTAATTTTGTAAGATGACTTGGAATGTCTCAGAGAAATCTTTGTCATTCACTTTTCCCTTGTTGAAGATACCATTAGAAAGGTGGTAGCGCAAGAGATTCTAATGGAGTTTCCTTAGAGTTGTCTAAACAACATTGTGGCCTCTTGTCTTCAAGTATCTAATCTTATGGACATGCTGAGAGAGGAAGGGATGGTGTGGGCTCTAGCACAAGTGTATATTTAGGATATCTATATTTTAGAGCCCGGGTTGTCCAATGTAATCAACGATTACATTATTGAAGCTAGACTTGTCAATGTTGGGGTCTTATTTTCTATAGACTTGCTTCATCTAGGGAAGCAAATGTCGTCATATGTGCAACAAGGGACAACCTAGTTGTTGGTTCATTGACTAAGTTCAAAGCAATTTTTGGAAACCAAGAGAAAGCCCTCGAAGGGGATTTGCAAAAATGGGTAAAAGTGTGATTAATGCCATCACTTTCCTACTATGCAATGCAACCATCTAGAGAAAGAGGATAAAAAAGAACACAACAAAGCCTGATGCCAATTCTAGTGATAGCAACTAGGTGCTAAGTATAGATGTTCAATGCAAATGTAATTGTTTTATCTAGGTTAATGCGGGTGATATATAACCCTTTGTATCTAAAGTTTTGTGTCATTTCTCTAAATTCAGTAAGAAGGGTTTTAATAATTATTTGTATTATATATACAAATGGGAGTGACCTCTAAGGTCACATTTAAGTATAAATAAATTCTAAATATAAAATGATAAATCAAAATGGTTTGTATTTATAACACATACTTAAAGTCAATATATTATCATGTAGAAAGCCTCATTATCATCAATTGGTTCATTATAACTATGCCACTCCCACAAATTGAAAGGATCCATGTTTGAGCGTAGACAAATAAATGAGATGACTATATATATATATATATATATATATATATATATATATATATATATATATATATATATATATATATATATATATATATATATATATATAAAAGATAACCAAGGTTTCTATTAGGGCCCTAACCTTCAAGTAAATATAAAAGCTTAAAATGCCTTTAGACACAACCAGAGTACTAATATAACACTTGGCCTTAAAGAACTATGGCCAAACAATAAGAGAAATTACCAACAAAAGCCACCTAAGATAGAAAACATAGAACCTTTCTAACCAACAAGGTGGCAATAACACACAACAATCTATAAGCTTGAAACACCAATCTCACAATTCTTTTGCAAGAATTTAACATTTTCTTTGTTTCACATGGGAACGTAATGCCATTTGTAGAGAGGAGACAAGTTTATTTTACTTTCTTCGATTGGTCATTGTTGTGCAACTACCATTTTTGGGAGATTCCATATAATGCTAAATCTCCCCTTCACTTCCCCCTCCAAAATCTATAGGAAAGTCCTCATAGGAGAAAGGATCCACCTGTGGCAACTATAGCTCATTTGAGCATTCTACTTGATTATCTGAGGAAACTGCTAATAATTTAAAATCTATCTTCCCAAGCTCTGAGCAACCAGTTTTATATGTTCTCTTGGATTCCTATAAATTATGAGGATTACTTTTATTTAACATTGTAATCTACCATTCCGACTCTTTTATTTGATCCATATCCCCAACTATCTTTTGACTATTATCTACCTCCACATCCTATTGCTCCTAAGGACTATTTGGTTCAAATAATGAGCATCACACCAGTTGGTGGCATAGGGTTGCATCCTTCCACCAAGAGTTCCTACAAATACTTTAAAAAAAATCCACATTTCTCAGTTAGATGCACTACATTAAAACATTAGTAGCGAAATGCAACAATTCTCATAATTTAGGGGTTGTTTCCACACTGCATTGCCTACCTTTAACCCTATGTCTACTAGGAGACTAAGAGAGAAATCATAGCTCTATTAATATGCGAGTGGAAATGAGAGCATGCTTATGGGTTTCAGGGGAGATTAAAATATATTTCTCCAATGAGTTGCCTATGCTTCTTAGTGTTGAAGATTACTAAAAATGAAGAGGCAAATCGAGTAGCCTCACCTAGATTGGGGCTATGTGAAAGTTCTTCATAGTCAAATTGGACCCTAGAAACTAGGGTTTCACCAAGAGAGAAGCCATATCCCAGGCCCAAGGTCCTTTCTCTAAAATCTTGCCCTTATCTTCTATAGAACCAAATACAACTACAAAAAACCCATTCTTATAAGGATAAATTACCAAAGGAGCATCAAGATGAGGAAGCTAGGAAGATTTTATCCAGTCATTAAGTCTAGGAGGTTGGGCCAGAGGTTGGTAAATCTATTGCATATGAGAAGCTAAAGCTATAACTAATTTAATAGTTGGCATTTTGGCCATCGGAGCAAAAGTTTCATTATAATTTAATCCTTCCACTTGAGAGAAACCTCTAGCTACTAACCTAGCTTTACATTTGCTAACCTCATTATTGACATTGAACTTAGTTTTATACAACCATTTACATGGAACAAGATTCTTACCATGAGGTAAAGATACAAGCTCCCAAGTTTGATTTTCAATCAATGTATTATATTCATCTTGCATAGCCTTTTCCCAATGAGGTTGATGTTTAGCTTGATCATAACTTTGTAAATCATTAGTATCCATAATTTTAGACATTAAAGCATAATTGCAATAGTTTGCTTTTCTAGCCTTAGATCTATCCATTCTAGTTAAGTTATCATCACTTTCTTGAATAAATTTGTTAAACCATTTAGGCATACATTTAGATGTAGGAGTATCATCACTAGAAGAAGAATCATCATGAGAATGTTCATCATGTTCACTATCACTTTGACTAAGAGAAGTATTAGAAGGATTCAAAGAAGTATTCAAATAAGGTGGATTATCCTCAATAACAAAAACATTGTTTTGAGAAGAGTCATTGTTAACAACTTTAGAACAATCATGAACACTATTTTCAGCAATGCATACATCTCTAACAACTTTAACTTTATTAGTAATAGGATTATAAACTCTATAAGCTTCAAATTGTTCATCATACCCAACAAAAATTTGAGAAGAAGATTTAGAATCTAATTTGTGCCTTTTTTGTTTAGGTTTATGAACAAAAGCAATTGAGCCAAAGGTTCTTAAGTGCTTAAGATTAGGTTTTCTGTTGGACCAAGCCTCTTTGAGAGTGATATCCTTTAAGGTTTTGGTTGGAGTTTTATTAATAATATAAGTAGCACAAAACATAGCTTCAACCCAAAATTTTATGACATGTTTTTAGCATGTAACATACATCTAGCCATTTCAACAATAATTCTATGCTTCCTTTCCATTACACCATTTTGTTGAGATGTATAGGGAATGGTTAGCTCATGTTTAATACCAAAGGACTTTAAATAACCTTTAAAAGCATTATTCACATATTCAGTACCATTATCAGTCGTAAGAATTTTAAGTTTAAAACCAAATTGTCTTTCAACAAAATTATGAAAATCAACAAAAGTATCAAGACCTTGATCCTTGTTTTTAAGAAAATAGATCCAGGTTCTTGAATAATCATCAACAAAAGTAAGTGCATACCTTGATCCTTGGATGGATTCATTTTCCATAGGTCCCAAAAGGTCGTTACAGATGAGGTGCAACTTATGATTTGCCCTCCATGCTTGACCTTTAAGAAAGGGCTCCCTATGCATTTTACCACTCATGCATCCTGTGCATACAATTTTAAATGGAACAATACTAGGCAATCCTTCTACCATATTAAATTTTTTGCATCAAGGCAATATTGTCAACATTTATATGACCATGTCTTTCATGCCAAACATTAAAATCAATGGTAGATAATAAAGAGTATTTAGAAGTAGCAAACTCATAGAGTTTGAACAAATTATCATTGTCTAATTTAGCATTAGCAATAACTTTATCATTTTGATTTGGATCAATCACCAAGTACATATCTTTATAAAATTCTATCTTATAATCTTGACAAAGCTTAGCTATAGAAAGCAAATTTGTTGTCAATTCAGGAACATACAAAACATCATGTAACTTGCCATTAGGAACATTCACATCTCCAATTGCTTCTACTTTACAACTATGATTATTAGCAAGTTGAAGAGAAACATTAGTGTTGTTAGGTTGCATTGATTCAAATATCTCTTTATGAGAAGTAAGATGTTGAGATGCACTTGAATCAATAATCTATTCAAAGAGGTTTTGAAGCATTTAAAGCCTAAGTAAAAACATGCCTAGATTGATTGGCATTATTATTATGAGGCTTGTGATTTTGTTGATAATTTTGCCTCATAGGTTGTTTATTGTTATTAGCATTTTGCTTCTTGTAGAAATTGTTTGACCAATGACCATCTTTATCACAATAGTTACAATGAGGCCTCTTATAGGAATTATTCTTTCTATTATCATAACTATTATTGTTGTTATTTCTATTGTTATAACTATTATTATGCTAAAATTTGGGATTATAAGTTTGTTTATTATGAGGTTTAAAATTTTGTTTATTATTTTTAGACGTAAAAGCATGCTCTTTTTGCCTTAATAAATTGCGAAAAATATCATAAGATAGTTGAGTAGCTAAAGTAGGAATAGCTAATTGAGCATGAATATTTGTAATGAATTGTTGAAATTGTCTAGGCAAACATTTTTTAAGAGCAATATGAATTAATCTAAGATCTTCAAGATTAACTCCTAAATCATTTAATTGACCATTAAGAGCATCAAATTTGAGAAGAAATTCATCCATAGTTTTGAAATCTGTATACCTGAGATCTTCAAGTTGATCTTGAAGTTGAATCTTTCGAGATTCATTAGAACTATCATAAGTTTTCCTTAGAATTTCCCATGCGACATAGACTTTCGTGCATGCCCAATATGAACATATAGTTCGGGTGACATCGAAATGCCTATTAGGCCAAGGGCTTCGTCATTCTTCTTATTCCATTTGCCTTACTCATCCTAACTTGTTGTAGGACCAAGCTCCGCTTTAGGATTAGTTGCTACATCCAAAAGATGTTTAAATCTAAAAATAAAACTAATATGCATTTTCCAAGAATGATAGTTAGAACAATTCAATTTGATTTCAGGAATCAAAGTAGGCATGTTTGCAAAAAAAAACTACTTATTTAGGTAAACAAAATGCAATTTTTTTTAAAAAAACCTAACTAGGTAAAAAATATATATATAAAATTAAGAAAACTAGAATGATTTTTTTTTTAAAATAAAAAAGATTAAAAACTTTATTAAAAAGACAGACTAATTGCTTTATTTTAATAACTTAATTAAAAATATTTATTTTAAAATATATATATATTAAAAAAATATTGAATTTAATAAAATTAAAAAACTTAATTAAAACTTATATTTAAAAAAAATAGAAACAACATATAAACAACCTGCGGGGTCAAAGGAACTAGGTATTGTTTGTTTTTGCAGGGATCATAGCACTGGAGAGAGCTGGGGAGAAAGCCCAAAAAAGGGCGACGGCAATGAAGGCAACCGATGCAAAGGGCAAGGGCCAGCAGAGGGTTCAAGAGGGGCGGGGACCGTTGCGGCAAGACCGACAACAAGGTCGATAGAGAGTTGACAGCGGGAGCCTTAGGCTCCTCGTGGGCTCCTCAGGGCCTGCAGGCTCGGCCTCGGCCTTTGAGGGGGTTCGCAGACCTCAAAGAGGTTGTGGCCTCTTTAATGGCCGCGGGCTCAAAGAGCTCTAAAATATATTTTTAAAAGTAAAATATATTTTTAAAAACTTTAATTTTATTTTTATTTTTAAATTTTTTTAAAACTTTATTTTTAATTTAATTTTTTTAAAGCTTTAGAATATATATAATTTTTTTAAAACACAAACCTGCAGATAGGGCAAAGCCCTAATTTTTTTTCAAAACTTTGATTTTAATTAAATTTTTTTGAAAACGTGGATTTTTTTTATTAAAAAAAATATAGATACAGACAACATACAGATTAGATGTAATTTAAAAAAAAAAAACAGATACAGATCCAACATGTAGGGCTAAATCCCTTAAAAAATGTCTCTTTTTAAATGAAATAGATTTTGTTTAATGGAGTGATTCAACAACCAAGGCTGGGTGCCCTAATTTTTTTAAAACTAAATATATATATATATTTTAAATTGCACAGATCTATCGAGGACAAAAAAAATTCAAACAAAAATGAATAATTTTTTTTACACAAATTTGTAAATAAAGTGAAATAAAGGGTTAAAACCCTTGTTCCTGCACAAAAAAAACTTCTCCTCTCAAATCTGTAGTCTCTAAAGGTGAAATGCTCCTAGAAGAATGACGACTAAACTTCAACAATTTAACTCACAACTTAGTTTAGTAAACCTGCTCTGATACCATGAAAGGAAAAATAAAAGAGCAAAGGAAAGTACTAACTAAGGAGAATTGTTTGAAGTAAACAAATAAATTACCATCTAATGAAGAACCAAAACCAGAAGCATGCACCAAGATTCAACAATGGAGACAAATTTTGAAGGGGGAAAAGCAAAGAAAAACCCCAATATTATGTAGATGGCAAGAAGCCTAAAATATTACAGAGAGAGAGAGAGAGAGAGAGAGAGAGAGAGAGAGAGTTTCTCAAGCATGAGTGTGCGTGAATGTGAAAATGAGAGAATATGAGAGAGAAGCACCTCATAAATAGAGGTGAGAAAGGAGTTGCATTTAACTCTCATATGCCATATATCACTTGTGTGTACAAAGTGTCAATCCTCATAAGGACGAGGCTAAAGCCTAAATATTCCTCCAAGAGAAATATGAACGTGAGTCATCCTCACACATGTGAGGATACTCAAATAAGACAAAATACATTGTATTATAAATACAAGTATTTAGAAGATGCAATTAATAACTTTTACCAAAGTAAAGTTAAATAACCTTTACCAAGTGAAGATTAACTTTGTAACATGGATCATTTGTTAGACCTATTCTAGCGAACATACCTATGGATCTTGAGTCATTAGTTGTTGTGTCTAGTGTTCCTATTTTGGTGGAGGCTTCAGTTCCGCACTTTGTTCCTCTTATAGCCCCCACGAGGGTTCAAGTTTTTGTGGAGGATAGTCTTCCCCTCTCCTCATCCTGAGTACATGGAAGACAAAGTTTCATGGAATATTGTTCAAAGAAGGAAGAAAGGTCTTCCAAAACATGCTTGTGTTTCCCACACCTAGGTTATGGGTGTTTGAAAAGAAAGACCGAAGACCAGGGTTGTGTAGTTGGTCTCCTAGGTTTGTTGTGGTTGGCAGCTTTGTTGTTGTCTCTTGGGTTTCTTTTTGTGGGGGGTTCACTATCGTGAAATTTTTGTTGCGTTTTGGTTGTTCTTTTAGCCTATTGTAAAAGGTTTCGAGGCCCATTCAAAACCCATTTTACCTCTAATAAAAAACATTCTAGTCTTCTATGTGGATAGAGAATCATGTTCCCTTTAATGATAAATCAAGATCATAAAAAATTGACAGTTTTTCTTTATTTTCTGATAAGTTCCACAAAGAAATTCTATCAAAGTTAAGATTGAACTAAATTCTATAAGGAACTTTTTTAATGGACTATTTTCACATTAATTCATAGTAAAAAATAAAATTCGCCATATAAAGAGATTCACCTCATCGTCCTGCTACTTATGTTCACCCCTAAAACAATCTTGAATCCTTGTCATATTTGTGATACAACAAGGCTAAAATAATTGAAGTCTCTTAAAACCTCTAAAAATGAAACTAATATTAGGTCAAAGATTTCGGCAGGAAAATGTGTTCATTTTACAGGAAGATAAAATCATTCCAAAAGAAGTTTACATATCTGTTCTAAAATTTGGAATGCTAGATGAAAATGAAAATGGAAATGGAATCCTTTTATAGTCCATGATGCCTCACGACGTAGCTTATAGGCGGCTTGTAGCATATGAGGAAAACTAAAAGAGGTCAATTTTTAATTAGTTAAGTGCCTCAAGCAAATTAATTTAGATACTTTTTCTATTCTCCATATAATTATTGTCCAAAAAGCACATGGAGAGAAAGATTTTGAAAAACTCAAGATAGGAATGTGTGTGAAACAATATCAAAAAATTCATAGTACATTAGAAGATTTTTTAGGAGAAGATGGCTTTGGGTGCAGCCAGAGCGATTCAAGGAATGCAATTATTGCAGGATATATTCAAAATGGAATTGTTAAAAAGGTTTGAGAAACTTTCAAGCAAAGGTTTTTGGCATGCGCTCCTGCGTACGCCTAATTGAAAGCTTTGGGACCAAGCAGGGCTTAAATTTGATGGTCCACCTTGCCTGTCAAGAATTTTTTTTTCTACGGTTTCGTCTTTATTATTGCCTTTCACATGACAATTAATTTTTTTTATGCAAGTCAAATTTTATAAGAGCACTTTGTACCCAATATCCTTGTTATTAACACAAAACTCCATGGATATGGTTTTATGCACTAAAGTGACGTGAGGGATGATAATACCAATGAAAAGTAGATTTGAAGCTATCATATCCTATCCTATCACAGTGTTTCTTGTGCTCAAACAGTTCAGTTCACTATATCACATTGTTTAAAAAACAAAAGAAGGGGCTCTGTTATTAGTATCCTTGTGATCAACCATAACATATTTTTGCATGAGTCTTATAAACCACACTTCTGTATAAAGACTTGGATTCCCCCTATAAGATGGATCAACATCTGAAGACAATTTGGAGGATGAGCGTTAGATTTTCATTATAGAACTTATATTTATTTCATTATTATATTTACAACAACTCATTAAAATACGAAGAGATGGGTTGGGCATCAATGTTAAAACATAAAAGCCCTGAATATATTCAATTTTATTTTCTTGACAGAACATATAAAAAGAACTCATGAAAACTACATTGAATTTTATGAAGTATGAACAACTATGAAGTAAGAGTTTTTGGAAGTATTTATTGAAAAATATATACAGTTGAATCCAAAAACCTCTACATTGTATAATGTAGATCCCAATTTGTCAACACTATTTCATTCAAGCGGCTATTACCATAGCAAGCAAGCACCAAACAAATTTATCCTACCAAAAATTATACTAAAAAAATACAAGAAACACAAAAAGATTAAAAATAGTCAATTTAAAGAGACTTACAGTACCATAAACTCACGCAGTCACTATTAACAATTAAAGATCCAGTCCAAATCTCCAATCGTTTTGCTCAAGGAGGTTTAGAAAAAAAAATTGAGAGCGTGCTCCCGCTGCTTGAAGGGAATTTTCACTCTAAAAAAAATTTATAATATAAAATATTATTTGCAGCTGCAGGCTAATAATATAAAAAAACTCAAAGAATATTTAGAATATTTTTGAAAAATTTAGAAAAAAATAAAATAATAGAAATTGTTGAAAGTTTCTATTAAAAAATTTAGAAATAAAAGTAAAAAACATGTATTTGTAATTTTGTATTGTTTTTAACACATATATTTTATGTATATAAGAAGTTTCTATTAAAAAAATTAAAAATAAAAGCAAAACACACACACACACACACACATATATAAGTGTAAGTATATATATATATATATATATATATATATATATATATATATATATATATATATATATATATATATATATATATATATATATATACACACACACACTATACGGTTAAATTTTAATATTAATTGTTTTTTTACAATTTCTAAAAAAAATTACATTTATTAATATACGGTCAAATATTTTTTATTTTCACCGTATTTTATAGTTAAAATCTTTAAATACAAATATACGGCCATCAAATTTAAGCCCTGGAACCAAGTATGGGCTTCCATCAATGCCTTAAAAGGGAAATATTTATCAAATGTTACAATTGCAACTGTCATGGTAGAGATGTATGCAAAAATGAAAGCATTGACAAGGCACATCAACTCATGGAAGCAATGATTACAAAACACACAAAAAGAATTTGTTAAAAAGCTTTAGAAGTTTTCGAGCAAAAGCAATTGGCAAATGTAAATCCAAACTCCACTACCCTTGCCATGGCCTCCCCGTCTGCGCAGGAGCTTTGGAAACAGGGTAGGGATGTCAGAAATTTAATCTTCCGTCAGTGTGCATTTTTTTCCCCTGCCCCCGTGTCAGACTGGGGATCTCCAGAATCTACACCCCAGCATCGTTGGCCTGCCCAGCAATTAACTCGGTATGTAAGTTTGAATTTGAAAGGAATGGTTGAGTGCCAAATTTTTTGGCAATTGAAAATGAGACAAAAGAGAGGGAATGTTAGTTGACCAGATAGAATATATGTAAGAATAAAGCCTGCAGCAGCAGAGAAATGTGAAGAAGGATAATAGCAGAGAGAACATTGCAGAGAATAGAAGGTCTCGTGTGCAGTAGCACTGGGTTTGCACAGACAACTACGGAGTTCCTACAGGCAGCTCCAGAAACAGTTTGCAGCTCCAGTGATTGGGGCGAATCAGAAAACTGAGCAGCAACTCTGCATTGTAGTTTGTAAGAAGTTTGAATGTAATCTTAAAGGAGGAAAATATATATAATATTTTGTTGTCATTTGTGCTTTGTCTTCTTTGTGTGTGTATTTGTTTTATGTTGCACATATATTGTTGTAGCATTAGATTGTCTGGTCAGCTGTCTACCTCCCCTATTTTCTTTTTCCCCTGTTGCCAACAAGTGGGACACCTAACAAAGTGTTAAGGACAGAGGGATCTCTGTCAGATATTGCATCTGGAAAATCTCGAGTAAACTTGAAAGCATATGGAAATGCACAAACTGTTTGGCAAGGCCTCAAAGAGGCGTCTACCCATAATGTACAATAACTTGTAGGAAAATAAATATAAAAACACCTTAAATAAACTTCCAATATGAATTGAACCAACTTGGCTTCAACATACACATTTTCTTATGTGATAGTGCCATTAAATACTACAAGATTACCTTACCTCATGGCCTAGGGTGAATCAAACAACAGGAACTCAACTGTAAAGTAGCTTTAAAATAATAGTAATCTAGCTCACAATCTCTTTAATTTTTTATGCAATCTTCGCAAGCTTAACCATATCGACTGTGAATGCATGAAAATTTTCTCCAACTTAATCCATCGCTCAACTATTTCCCTTCTCATGAGGTCATTCGGTAGAATAGAGGTATATCAGATTCTTTTTTAACCACTACAAGAGATGGTAGTTAAATGAATGAATGAAAGATTTTAATAATGTCCACGAAACAAGGTAGTCTAAGGGACCCAGAAAACCACACCTCAAGGTATTTTCAAACTCTTTTTGAAGTCAGATCTTCTGCTATGAATCTTGATCAATAAACTAGTCATATTGTGAATCCCTGCCTCCTTGAATAACTCACTAAGGCTGTCCACACTCCAACTGTTCACATACTGGCTTCAGTATCCAAGAAACCAAGATGAAGGCAAATGATATGAGAGGGGTTGTAGCAAAATGAAGATAAAATAGTGGGCACTTTGTTGATGCTACAGGAGCCTCACACAGCTTGGGGCTAATTTGGAATACAAACATGATGATTACTAACCACAATCACAGTCACCCATCCTAGAAGATGTGCAAAATAAGATACATTCCCATGAATCTAAACTTCATAATGATCAATGTGTATGGCCCTGTGGGAAGCACTTGAAAATTGGAGGTCTGGCAACAGATTTCAACTACAATTCAAACTATGAAAAATGAACTGATCATTGTGAAGGTTACTTTAATGCCACCTTAGATACCTTGAAGAAAAAAGGGAGTATCTCCAAGCTCACTCAGTCTTAGTTGGATTTCTAGAACTTCATTTGCAGAAACCAATAAATGGTAGCTTCACCTAGACAAATTGAAGACAAGGTTATTACAAGCATTATAGAAAGACTAGACTGATTTCTCCTACATGGAGATTAGTTCTCTATTCCTCAATTATAGGAATGTTCAATCCTCCCAATATCTGGCTCTAAGCATTTCCCGTTGATGCTAAAAAAATTTCCGGACTCAGCCCCAAGAGATGCCCCTTTAAATTTGAAAACATGTGGCTCCGAGACTCAAAAATTGAAGACAGGATATCAAAATGGTGGAATTCAGCCCCAAAAATTAAAGGTTCCAAACTCTTCCAATTCTTTAAGAAGTTGGGCCACATAAAAGAACAATTGAAAAGTTGGAACAAGTCGCACTTCAAAAACATCTTTGAGAAGGAAAGAATAGAAACAAAATTAGCCATGTTGAATGAGAGGATCTTTAGAGATGGCATAACACATAAAACCTTCCTTAAGGAGAAGGAAATTATGGGGCATTATTATGAGATCTTGGCTAGGGAAGAGATCTTCTAGAGGCAGAAGTCCTGGGAATGCTGACTCAAAGAGGGAGATAGAAACTCAAAATTCTTCCACAACTCTACTAAGGCAAGGAGGAATCTCAACAGAATAACTAGAATTAAAAGCAAGGATGGAGTGGTCATGGAGAAACCGGAGGATATCGAACAAGTAGCGGTTGATTTCTTCAAAGACCTATTAAATGAATTTGGACCCAAGAATGATCAGATCAGACAATTGATTCTAAGCTAGATACCATGTTTAGTAAGTCCCAAACATAATGCAGTCCTTAATCAACCTTTCACTAAAGAGGAGATCAAATTGACTGCCTTTTAGATGAGTCTTGATAAGAAACCAAGGCCTGATGGCTTCCCTACCAATTTCCACCAAAAATTTTAGAAGATAATTACCAAATATTTGGTGGCAATAGTTGAGGAACCCAGAAGAAAGGGCACAATGTTGAAGGATATGAACAACACCTTTCTATTCATGATTCCAAAAAAAAGAATATGTAGTCAATGGATTATTTCAGACCATCTCTTTATAATACAACTTACAAGATCATCTCCAAAGCAATGGCAAACAAAATAAAAGAAATCCTACTAAGCATCATCTTCAATGTGCAGAGTGATTTCACCCATGGGCCATCCAGTGGTATCATTGCTCATGAAGCCATCCATTCCATCAAAAAGAGTAAATCTCGGAGAATGATAATAAAACTAGACATTAGGAAAACATATGATCAAGTGGATAGACAATTTCTGTTGGATGTCCTTGAGAAATTTGGGTTTTGCCAAGAATGGGTCAAATGGATTCAAAGTTGCATCTCCTCTCCTAGATTTTCAGTGATCATTAATGGTGGTCCCCATGGTTTCTCTTCATCCTCATAGGGCATCAGACAGGGAGATCCCCTTTCCCCCTTTATGTTTATAATCATTGTTGAGGCCCTCGGAAAATATATTCAAGCAAAAGGAAGATTGGATAGTTGGAAGGGAGTGAAGGTGGTTCCTAACTTTGGCCCTATTACTCATCTGCAATTTGTGGATGATACACCCCTGTTTGGGGTGTTTAGATGTCGTGAGGTAGAGGCGATAAAACAGGCTTTGGAGTGCTACTATTATGCCTCAGGGAAACAAGTCAATAAGAAAAAGTCAGAGATCTTCGTCTTCAACACTGATCTGAGGAAACAAAAGAAAATTATGCACATACTAGGATACAAGATTAGCCCCCTGCCAAGTAAGTATCTCGGTATCCCTCTCTTTTCAGGAGCATGCAAATCTAAATTTTGGGATTCCCTCATTTCAAACTATGCCCTTAAGATGTCTTCTGGAAAGGCAAATGGTTGTCTACTGCTGGTAGAATATTAATGCTCAAAGTTGTAATACCAGTAATTCCAATTTACACATTATCCTACCTCATAATGCCCAAGAAAACCTGTGACATTATAAATTAGAAAATGTGAGACTTCTTTTGGAAGGGAAACTCAAAGAGTAAGAAGTTTCCATTTATTGCTTGGATTAAGATATGCAGTCCAAAGATAGCCGGGGGAGTAGGTCTAAGGAAATGGTTGACTATGAACACAACCTTGGGTGCAAAACTAATTTGGAACCTTTTTACAAACCCTCAGCTTAAGTGGGCTAAAATTTTACAAAACAAATATTTGGACTCCGCAGACCCCAAGAGGATCCTTACAATGACAATCCCCATGGGAGCCAACAATCTAGAACTTCATACTGACATGCAGAGATTTGATAAACAACCATATCACTTGACAAGTTAAAAGTGGTTGACAAGCTTTATTTTGGGATGATTCATGGAATGGCCATCCGACAATGAAGTATCTTCCTCACCTAACCGAGGCTAGAACAGTTATGATTGCAAAGTGGGGTTCACATGTCAAAGACTGTGTTTCATTGGCTAAGAGTGATGAAGGGATAGTATGGCAATGGAAGTCATTAGCGGACATTGATTTAGCTGATGATATTAAAAGGTTGTTAAAAGAACTCAACAAAAAAAGGTCTTTAGCTCCAATGGGGAGGATTCCATAAGGTTGTGTGTAGCCAAGACAGGCAAATATAATGTCAAGATTGGATACAAAATAGAGGAGGCTGCTTTAAAGGAGGACGGACCTATCCACCTCTATTGGAATAAACAATGCCTCCCAAAAGCAAGAGCATTTGCATTGGCGGACTTGCAGAAGAGGATCCTTATCGGTGACAGACTGAGGAAGCTTGGATTTAGTGGCCCCTATAGATGTGTTTTATGCAAAGAGGATGAGGAGTCCACAGACCACCTACTCCTAAATTGTAAATTTACGATGGATTGCTGGAGAAAAGTTATAGCAAAACTCAACTAGGCTAGCCCTTTACCCAAAGACATCCTTTCTCTCTTTGTGGTGTGCCAATTTTGCACAAGAAGGTAGTCTTCTCCAATATTTGGACCATTTGCCCTTCAATAGTGATATGAGCGCTGTGGAAAGAAAGAAACAAAAGACTCTTCCAAGAGAAGGAAATGACAATTGAAGTTTTTTTCAATAAAGTGGAGAATGAAATTATTGGAGTGGTAAATAATGCAGCAAGAAACCAGTCACTCAAGCAGAGTTCATATACAAGCTGGAATAATGAAATCCAGAAAGACTAGAAGGGGCTGGTGATACCCCCCATCTATGGGAAGGCTAGGGATCATCCTATCCACAATCCTAGGGTAGACGCATGATGGGTCCCTTCAGATAGAGATTGGAACAAACTAAACTTTGACGACGCAACCAAAGGAAATTTGGGAGAGTTAAGGGCAAGTTGTATCATCATTAATCATTGCCAAGATGCGATTGCTCAGTGGCAAAGAAACTGACCAAAGGAACAAACAATGAAGCAGAGGCACAAGCCTTGCTACTTGGACTCCACTGTTAGACATTGATCAAACCACACTAGCATGGCAGGGTCAAGAGTGTTCTAGATAATGTCATTATGGGACTAGGGTTCCAGACTGAAAATGACACTTGGCTAGTGATCCTATGACCATATAACAGGTCGGGGGCACCATTTGTGATAGCAGCAGTTGGAGAAAACGAGGAGGAATGCAAACAGAAAGCCATGTGGGAAGCGAAATTTCTTAAGGTCCTAGCTGGTGCAACAGACGCTCAAGTTGCAAATTAGTCCTTTGCCATAGATTCAAGCAGCTTTGTCTCTGATACGGACGGGGGAGAGAAGATGGAAGGGGTCAAGGTTGCCCAGGTTTCTTAAGCTGATGATAATGTTGTTAGCATGTACATAGTTTGTCTATATTACAATAATAGCATGTAATTATAAAGGCACCAACATAACTTGTTACTGTATCAGTCAAACTTTAAACATATAACTCGTATAGGGAATTTGTTCAAGCCCTCCTATGGAGTAGCCATAGTTAGATTTTTTAGTTCTTTTTACTGGGAATGCCCCCTAAGCCATAATTCACTCAAAAAAAATCATTTAGATACATATATTATTACATTTAAAACACATTTTTATTTAATTAATTAAGGCTAATTCCCTTTTCACTGATTAATTAATTAAATTATATTTATTTAATTAATTAGGCTAATTCCCTATTCATTGATTAATTAAATAAATTATGTTTATTTAATTAATTAGGCTATTACCATCATATATATCCACCTTCATGCCATTTTTTTTTAAAATTCATTCATCCACCTCGTCACAAAAGCCAAAAATAACTTTGCATTCCAACCCTTCATTCAAATTAATAAATCCTAGCCATCCACCATTTTGATCAATCTCATCCATCCACTTGCATTAATCTTGATGCTTCATCATTAGCTTGTTCTATAAGCTAATGCATCTCAAACATCCAATTTGTGGCACAATCTCAACCATCCATATCCTTAACCAAAGATCTATAAAACCCCCTCACAAGGACATCTTTCCATACACAGAAATCCATGGGTATATGCTGTCCAAATTTGGAGTCTCCAAAAGCAACCACATAACAACTATGCGTCAACATCAAAAGCTCATTCACTCTATCAAAGGGTTTGCTTGTTCATTATTTTTGAACCCTTTCATTGCTCAATTGGAGGTGTATAGCTAATTTAGAATAGGGACTTGGATTTATTTGTTTTCTCCTTATTTTGTTCTACATTTCAGCTTGTATAGGAGCAATATGTGACAATGGTGTTAGGGATGTCCTAAAAGGTTGCCAAATTAGGAAATTGTGTGTCGTGCTTATGTATAGAAGAACAACATTGGGTTCCTTATTGTGATGCAAGTAGATTCCACTATAAATGTAGAGCCCCTGCTATCTATAGGGATAGAACTATAGAAGACACACAAGCACATTAGTTGTGAATAGGAGCTTTCTTTGAGGTAACCTTGGTCTTCAAATCATTCTATGTTGAGCAGTGAGAATATAGTTCAAAGGGGTAGGCAAATAGTTGAGTGCACCACCATCCTAGGTGCTCTATCCTCTATAATGGGGTTCCCTGTAACCAACAAGCAAAGTTGCCCCCTGGCGGCAACAAAGAGGAGCTCAAAGGTGTACCAAGTGTTCTGAATGGAGCTTCAACATGAATTTACAATGTAATCTCTGTAATAGATTGATCTACAAATAGAAGCAGAAAACTTAGTATGAGAATGCTAGAGAAATGTTAGGAGAATGTAATGAGAGTGCTAGGAAACAAGAAGAGTGTGCAAGAGTATTTCCAAATGAGGAAAAGTTCATTAAATAGGCAAATTTGGACAAATAAACTCTCAAAAAAATGAAGGCAAAGATTATGATTTGAGTTACCATTGGCAAGAGAGGCATTCAAATTGAGAAGGGGCATGTGCACTAGTGTCTTATAGGACATAACAGTGCAGACAAAGGGAATGAGGTTTTAACAATAGAATGGATCCTGGTTCAGAGGCTTAGCACGCCTGTGAAGGTTTTTAGGCTCAAAAACTGTCAAAATGATGCCTCATTACATCTAGGGGTGACAGACGCTAAAATGGGTGCAAAACATAGAGCGAAAAGTGTGAAATATGCACTTTTTGACTCTATAGATAGGAAATTCTCTCCACTTCGACATAAACCAATAAGAAAATAAATCTTTCTTGGTGGAATACTATGATAGATCCTATCCCATGTAGAACGAATGTCAATCTACATAACAATGAGCAATCATCAAATGCAAAAATACATAATTGCACATCATACCATTCACATATATTATTTGGGCAAATCTTATGTAGGATTGTAAGGTAGAGACCAATGTTTCATGAAGAGTTAATAGTTTTTTCATAAACCAGGGATCCCCTTGGAAGATATGATTTGTTTCTTGCTTGGTGGAGAAAAGTGCCATGTAAGTACCCTTATGGCATTATTATGGCATTATTAGGAGTTGTATCTCTCCCATTCGTTTCCAATTTTACCCATAAATGTATAGATCAAAGCTTTTTCTTTGATTATCCATTATCTCTTCCGTTTCATTCATCAAAAAGTGAAATTTCCTAGTGGATTCCATTCCAAATTTATACCATCCCACATTTTTGTAGGGAAGAGTGGACTTTGACTTATTTTTAGGAATCAGTGAAAATTTTCCCACAGATCTAGTTTGTTTCTATCTGAGAGAAATGTGATGGGAGAATCCAAAACTGGGTGTGAGGGGATAACAGCCGCCTCGAAAGAGCTGTGTTATGACTTCCCAGCACTTGATGGTGTGAGGGATCTTGGAATTGTGGGTTTGGATTACAACTAGAGAAAGAAGTTGAGAGAGCATACTGTGCTTTGTTAATTCATCTTCTAGGAACAGCAATTTACAGACAAATTAAACCAACAACTCTAGATGTCAATTCTCTTATTAACAATTCAGTACTTTAATTTCTCTTTGAATTTCTGGATTACAATTATGGTGATCCTCAACACTACCTTAACTATGTTACCATAGAAAACATTTTTCGTTGTAAGAAATTGTAAAAATCAGTTTCCATCGTGAACTCGGCTTAAAACATAGTTCTTGCTTACAAAATTTGCCTAGAAAGTCTGCAGCTTGATAAGCCAGGTATTCTATGTTCCCTAATTACGTGTCATAAGTCACATCAGTGACATGATAATGTAAACATAGATGCGGTGTCTTTCTAGTATAGGTGCCTGTAGATATAAGTATCATATTTGGAATAGCTAAAACATTTGGCATCCCAGATCTTGGTCTCACTGCCTCGAACCACCCTATCCCAAATAAATTATGCATGCCAGAAGAATGCTACTTAGCTACAACATACCATCCCAAACAACCATTAAAGCTCCTTATTTTAAAAGTAGCAATTTTATTTTTTGACAGAATTAGCAATGCCTGCAATAGAATATATGTACTGATCATTTTGAAATTGTTGATTACATATGAATTCACTGAAATCCTGATTCACCGTCTCAGTTACAAATAAGTACAGAAAACAAAGTATCTCAAGTTCTCTGGTTTTTATGTTTTTGACGCACAATTGAATACCTTCAATTATATCTTAATGAGATCCGCTATTTCACATTACTTTCAAAACAAAAAATGTGCTGCATTTATATTAATCCTTCCTTTAGTATAATATATCCTAACATAAGAACTGGAATTCAGTGGATTCCATACATATAATTTGCAGCTTAACCAGATGGCATTATTTTCTGTGCTCATTCTACACTGATATGTCGAAGGTATCTCAATATAAAAGGAGTATAATCCCTGACCTAGTAAAACAATAACAAAATAAAACATGAGAGACAAGAAGAAGAGAACCAAGGTTACCTTTCTTTCCAGAAAACATTATTTTCCACCAATTGATAACAATTTACGGATAGCAAATCTATGTCCACACTCTTCCAAAATTGATGATGGATTCAAAATGAAACTCGCCATTTATGCCCATCACAATCCCACTACATAATTATAATGGTTTGGCCTATAATGGTATATAAGCTTCTTCGGACCATCTAAAGAATTGCTTATAATAACGAATTAGGCTAGTCCCATCAAAAAGTAACTAAACTCACCATTTATACCCATAACAATCCCACTACATAACTATAATGGTTTGGCCTATAATGGCATATAAGCTTCTTCAAACCATCTAATGAACATCACTTATAATAACGAATTAGGCTAGTTTCGTCAAACAGAAACAAATTTTCTGTGAAGTTTAATTATTTGTCGAGTATGTTTCGCCATACTCATGGGATGTATATATATCTGCCATTCCCAAAATGAATCACATATAGAGACATTCTCACAGAAAACATTTAAATTTGAGTAAATTAACCCAAATGTGCTTCTGAAACAGTTTCTGCTTACAAGCGGTGCTTTATCAACATACTTTTTGAACCTTGAAATATTCTAGCATTAAAACTGAGCCCAACAGTTATATTAGTTGCAACAAGGGGAAATGAGAGCATATTCGATACATATTTTTCTTTAATTATTCCCAATTTTCAACTACATTAGCATTAAAACTGAGCCCAACAGTTATATTAGTTGCAAGAAGGGGAAATGAGAGCATATTCGATACATATTTTTCTTTAATTATTCCCAATTTTCTATTTGAAAGAATTGCCTGATATCATTATCAACTGTAGTCTCGTAAAAAAAGCTTTTGTGCTTGCAGTTTAATCAAAAAATTTAGACTACAGTTGCATTACAGTTCAATGTCCATGATTCATGTACTGCTAGATTTCCAGAGTACACTATTGCAATCATAGACATGCTGCTCAATACTATCTAATAGATATGTCAAAAGACCTGGGCAATGAATCCTTCCCGCAATTTTTTTCTTGATTTAACAATTGATCATTCTCTTCTGTTTCTGCTTGTTTTTGTTGTTTTGGCAAATCGAGCTTTTTCCTTTGAGCATTAAAGAAGTTTTTGCTGTACAAAGAACTAAAGACTACCACCTGTTCAAAAGTAATTGCCACAAAACTAAAATTAACAATAAGCCTTACAAGTTAATTTCAACTAAACAGCATAACATCAGTGTTTGATTGGAAAATTTGAAAATATTCAAAATATTTTGATCCCACTGTTGTTTGGTCAGTAAATGAATGTCAACATACAACTTTTGTAAACAGATTTCTTCTGGAAAGAACCACGTAACAATATTTTCCAGAAAATTTGTCTACTACAATTATTTTCTGCGGAAGCTTAGAATCTCTACAATTCTACAATTTACCAGAAAAATATTTACTGTATTGGACTAAAGCTATTTAACAAATAAAGAGAAAGCATTTGAAAAGTAATGACAAACAAATAAACACTTACTGCCCCAATCCACTGTTCCCAGCTTAAGGGATGCGCAAACCATATGCATGAAAGCAAGATGCTAACAAGCTGCTCAACACAGTTATTCGAATGTAAATCAATATTATTTCTCATATTTTTCAAAGCCATCATCTCTATAGATCAAGTATTCAGCAAAAAAAAGTGAATATCAATATTGTCAAAAAAAAGGGAGAGTACTAACGAATAAGCTCCCAAAAGAAATTGCATGTACATATGATATCTAAAGTTCATAGTGACCTGTCTTGTTGTCATAATAGTTGCAAAGGTAAGTGCTCCAAATGTGCGGATAGTGTACGAAATAAAAAATTGACTAGCTGTTGCAACCTGCAGATGTAGAAAATTGACAAATTCACCTTATTTAGTTCATTTCTTACATATGGCAAAAGATGAAGTTCGTAACTAAAAATTATTTAAACTAAATCCAGTTCAAAAAACTACATGTCAAGTAACTACTAATTCTTTAAACTAAACTGGGTGCAGAAGAATGTGCCCATCACATACAAGTGTATGCTAAGGGGATACACACACAGGGAATCATTATACAGTCCACGAAATTCAATGAGGATCTCCACTCTTATCCATATTGCAGCATCTATAATAGAATTAAATGATGATACCATCATGTTTCTTTGCATGTAGTAAGATAGGTTTCTTACAAAAAAGGATTTTGGTAAGAACAACATGATAATCTCAACTTTGAATTGAGTTCTGAAGCAACAATGAATGAGATGATCTATGCTATTGTCACCAGGTTCACCTTGGTAAAGTAGTATATATCATTATCAAGCAGGTGGTGTTTCCCAGAGTGTGTCATGTTACGTGATGTATTTCCTCTACTCATGAAATATGGGTCAATGAGATTGGCTCCAAAACTACACAGTTGAATCCTGATAAAACATCACACAGTATATATCATGTGTGATCATACTAGAGGTAATTTTTATATTTAATTTTTACACCAGTATACAGGTAAAAAATAGGGATATTGATGTAAAAGGGGACCCAAGAAAACGAGTATGTGCTAGTAAATTTAAAAACTAGGGGGAAATATTTAGAATCCTTTGATCGTGCATGTTATGAACCATTTTAATTTTTTACAAAGTGCAACTCCTGTGCCTGTTGTCCTTACACTTGAAAGCCACAGCCTTTGGTATTGCAGCAAAATCTTAACAGTTTGTTTCTTATAACTATTCCCTCAAGGCTAAGTCATTAGCATCTCATCAGATGCTTGTAAAGATAATTTAATGTTATTTAAAGAGGGCATTATTAACCCCACCGCCAAGGCATCGTCAATCTATATTGCTCTTGCAAATATTAACAATTCTCTAAATGGTTTCTTTTAAGGTAATTGAATTTCAAATTGCCCAACAGGGCCAAACTCGTCAGTTTTTAAGTTTTAACCTGCTTCTGAAAAACTTCCAAGCCATCAAGGGCAGCGAGCAAGAAATTGCTAATTGTCTCATAGAGCAAGAGGAAGGTCTGGGGCTGCTTTGGCATCCTTATCAAAGTGTGTCGGGTTGTACAGATGCAATCAATCATATTAACAAAGCTGACCAGCTTTGACAAGAGCATGCTGCTCTCAATCAATCCACTCCAAAATATTATGCACCAAAAAGAGCTCAAATGGAAACCCAAATGAATCTGTAGGAAATTTCCAGAAATGTGGACACATTGATCCATCAAATGATAGCACCAACTGAAGGTGGTCTTGACAGGACTTGGACCTTGAACAGGCATCCTCTTCTTCAGCAGAATCTAGGGAAGCGCCAATGCATAATGAATCACTCTCTAGGATAAACTATGTCTTCCTATTTTAGTACAGATTATCTTTTTGGCATCTAATTCTCGATATAAATAATTCTGGTGTAAAAACTCGAGACACTTTCAGTGATACTTCAGAGTCAGCTTCTTTATACTCTAGAGTTACTAGTATCAAAGCTATTGCCTATTCCTGCTATATTTTTCCTTCAATTACTGAAATATTTTTGACACAGTTTTGTAACTTTTATCTTAATCCTGTCTATCTATCTATCTATCTATCTCTATAGATAAATAGATTGATAGGATTAAGATAAAAACTACAGAACTCTGTCAATATATATATATATATATAGAGAGAGAGAGAGAGAGAGCATATAATTCACGCCTGTCGATGTGACTGTGATCTATAAGCAACAGGCTTATCAAAATATATACCTTTGCTAAACGTTCACCCAATATTACATGCTTGTGATTTATCAAACTATATTAATCTGTTAGATTAATGAGGTATCAAACACCATCTTAATCATTAACAGACAAAGTTTTCACAGTTCATGAGATTCAGATGAGAAGCTTCTGAAAAAAGCTGTGTTTGATTTTTGCATCAATGCTTCAGGTCACACTCCATGACGATCTACACAGCTTTTTTCAGAAGCTCCTCAACTGAACCCATCTTATTATATTATATGAGTCAGCTTTGGTATCCATCATTTGAGACGATGGGACAACAAGCAGCCTATGAGCATCAAAGAATAAGAAATTCAAGACAATAAAATTTTACATCTTTTGGCTTCATTTACTTGGGTAAATAAAGTCAAAACTTTCAAGGTTCACTTCTATTATAGATTAATTACTTGTTTGTTATATTCACTACCTAAAAGACCTATTAGAAGAAAATGCAAATGTATTAGAAAACCAATAAAAAAGATAACCTAAACTCTTACCATGGAAAGTAGTGCAATATCAAAAAGGCACTCTTGATGCTGTAAAACAAAGTTTATAGCTGGTAAAAAATGTCCTTGAATAAAAAGACCTGCATAAAGAAAACACTTAGTACATGCAAATCTCAACCTATACAATGACCTCAATTTTTTTAAAAAGAGAAAATAAAATACAACAGGTATTAAAAAATACAAATTACTTAAATCAAATAAGAAAAAGGCATTACTGTACTAATATAACCTTTGAATATTTAATTTAATATAAAGGATAAAACTAAGATCTTATATTCTAGTCATAGTTTTCATTGACAAGTTTAAACATTGAGTTAGATATTTGCTTCATTTTAAGTACATACACTTAGTAAGTGTTAGCAAAGATGTTTGCACACAAAAAACATTATTACTTATTTCATTTTTATTGTTTGTTTAACTTTAGTAAGAGTGATAGTTACAGGTTTCCATTAAACAAATATCATTCAATTACATTGAATAAGTGAAAGGGAATATTAATCCCATTTAGATTTCAGAAAAAAAAATTGTTCAAATAGTGTTCACATATTTTATAAACTCGTGCATTTCTGCAAAAGGTGGATATCTATTCATAATAAGCACAGTTCCATGGGGACGCGTCCCCCCCAGAAATGCAGCCGTCCCCGAGACGGGTACGTTTGCGAGACGCGGAGACGTCAGGGAAACGCCCCCCCACCGTCCCCCTGTTTCTCCGCCGCCTCCAAAACGTTTCTCTTTTGAGGGGACTTCTGGACGTCCCGAGACTTCCACGCGTCCCCCAAAATGGAAGAAACTTCCAGACGTCCCCCTTAAAATGCAATAAAAAATGATTTTTAAAAAAAAAATCCTAAAAGGCTAAATCGACATGCTTTGACTTAATTTTTCGTAAGGCTAAATCAACAAATAGATGAGGATGCTACATAGACAGGGCTGGTTGGTATTGGTTTAGATGAGCTTGAGTATTTGGGGTCCAGCAATTCTAGTGATGAGGAGATTGACATGAAGCTTGGAGATGATTACATCATTAGAGGCATCCGGCCATTAACCATTTTGGCATTTACTATTTAGTATTTAGTATTTACTATTTCAGTATTTTGTTTTTGAAGTTTGAACTTTGAACATTGTTGATTGTAATTATGAATCATGATTATGAAATTCAAATTATGAAACATCTAGTTCTCGTTCCAATGTCTATTAAGTATATTTTCATTTTGATTTTCATTGTTTCAATGTTCACTAGTTCAATGAAATCATTGCAATGTGTTTAAACTCTAAACTTTACTTATTGAGTTATTCCTTAGGCTTCTACAGTTATACATCTTTTTATAACTAATTTTTCAAGTACTATATGTATTTCAGCGCACCACTCCCCCGCCGCCGTCCCCTTGCCACCCCCAAACTTAGACCCCCCACCCCCACATCCCTGAAACATGTCCCCTGTCATCCCCCCGTCCCGGTGTTAACAACTTAACTTAAGAGTGCACTCTTAGTGCTTCAATACATTTTTGTTTGTTAAAAGAAAAGAATGATTATTTAGACAATTAGCTTTATGTGGTGTAATAATAAATTTACCTTTGAATACACTGTTAGTGCTTCAATACTTTTTTGTTTGAAAAGAGAAAAGAAAGATTATTTAGAACATTAATTTAAAATGATGGTGTGAATAACAACTTTAAGAGTACTGGCAAGTGATGAATTCAGGTGTCATATACCGGTCTAGGATTGAGAGATCATGAGTCAAATCAAGACATGGGCAGAACATGTTGATGTTGATTTATGGATATCAAAGGCCTTCTTTTCTGAAATCTCTTTGTATCTTTTTATTGATATTATATGTGATGTATTAGTTTATGTGAATGGTCATTTAATCAAACGTGGCATCAAAGTAGATTCTATACCATGCCATGTGAAGCTTTGGTGAATGAAGTTTCAATGCTTGTGTCGAGTGAGGCTAGATGACCTATTGTGATGTGAAAAGTCCGTATTTGGGATCATGGCTAGAGGTTGCTTCAAAAAGCACACGTGAAAAACTGGCACAAAAGTAATTGAAGGAAAAATATAGCAGGAATAGGCAAAATGAGATAGGGGCTAGAGATACTGGCACAAAAGTAATTGAAGGAAAAATATAGCAGGAATAGGCAAAATGAGATAGGGGCTAGAGATACTGGCACAAAAGTAATTTAAGGAAAAATATAGCAGGAATAGGCAAAATGAGATGGGGCTAGAGATACTGGCACAAAAGTACCCTAAATATAAAAGCTCATAATGTTTCACAGCAATCTCCAATTGAAGTAGGAATTTTGCTGTGGAATATAATTTAAGGCTTTCTGTTAATATATTATGTAATATACATCCAAGCAATGATTAGTGGGTTTTCATATTTCCAAGCAATGTGTAAAAACAATAAAAACATTCATTTGCCTATCATCCTGATGATGGATCACAGAGTGTGATCTGAAACATCGATATTAAAAAAGGAGTATACAGTTTTTACCCAAAAGCTTCAAACACAAATAAGAACACTTGACAAAGTATTTAAGAAGAATGGCAACAAAACCTAGCAGATTGTAAGAGCCTTCAAAAATATAAAGAATCCAATTCCCCACCCAGATTCAGATCAGAAAAGTCTTCCTAGGCATTCCTACCATATAGTAAAGGAATCTCTAATAAACTCACAAAGATGCTTCAAATAAACAACACCCAGCCAGTTTTCTGCCCGCAAAATAAAATTGGAAAAATAATAGTACTAAGAACCCACTATGTCCAAATCAAGGAGCAGGATATATCAAATACTTGGCATGTGTATGATTTGGGATGAAGTCTTAGTGCCAAAAACTCTTAGAAACCTATGATTCACAAGGTAAGTATTTTATCATTACACCACTAGTCATTCAACAATATTTAATGCATTGTTGGTACTTAATAAGTTAATGCATAATTTGTAAAATAGTAAATGCGTTTTAAATAAGGTACTGGCTTTCTGTTTAATGTTTCTACTATTTTTCTGTGGCAAAAATAGTCTACCCACCTCTTGTTGTGCTTGGAGTTATCTTTATGATCTCTAAATAATCCTAACGATGGATCACAAAGAATGATCCAAAATGTCAAACCAAATATTTCTCTAGACAATTTTCCTGAAGCTGTGTTTCTAAAGAGTTACATCCTATTATATTTGAGCTTCCAAATATGTGATTTTTTGCTAGAAAAATAGTAACCTAACATTTATGAGGCATCGTCTATTTTGAGGATCCAAAAGTAACGTCCTATAATGTCGCCACTTCGAAATTAAACCAAGACAAAGCCCTCCAAATCATTTGGTAATTCTATTCAGGGTTACAAGTGCGCTTCATTGAATTCAGTTTTGAGATTAACATATTCAGAAATATTAATAATTTATCAAGGCAGTTTGAAAGGGGATGTAGCTGTGAGCAGCCACTACAGGACAAGGAAGATTTACTTTCTAACCACTGCTGATTTCAGTAGCCACCAAAAGGGATCAGAGGTGCTAAATAAGACAAACCCAATCAGCAATAAAAACAAAAGACAAGTCAGTCGCAGCCTTTTATCCCAGCATAAGAAAACAAAAGGATATCTAAAGGTGAAAAGGAATCGCAGAAATTAAGAGCAGCTGCTAGAAGACAAAAGTTAAAAGGTAGCCACTAGAAGGCAAAAGTTAAAAGGCAGCCACTTGGATTAAATAATATTACCAAATGAAATTATAATTAAGTTTTTAATCAAGAGACATTCGAAGGGTGGTGACTCTTGGAGAAATAATCTATTTAAGAGAGTCCAAGCAAGGAGAAGAAGGCATCATTGTGAATACATTTTATATTTGATTTTACTCCTTGAGGGGCGTGAACTGTGGTTCAACCAACCTAAGGACAAAACCCCTCTAGGTTAGAAATTAGAGGACGGAAACCCCCTCAATTCATTGCTAAGTTAGTGGACAAAAGCCCCTGATTCAGGCAGATTTGAGACATTTCAAAGGCATTTCATTGAAGATAAATAGCTGCAAAAAGGGGCTGTTTTACCAGCCTCTGGAAGGAGACAATTTCGTCATTCTAAACTATTTTCTAAGTATTAAATCTGATTTATAGAATTAATTATTAGCAGAAATTTCTGAATCATAAGGATTTCATATTTATACTAATCGTGCAAACTATTATAGTTAATAATTGTGAGTTAGGGTATAAGGAAAATTTAAAGGGGACATTACACGTCCTAACAGATCAAAAGGAGAATCTACAAAAAGCTGCATCAATTTGGCATAGCATTTGCAGAGTATGATTAATTTAATATTGGGTTTCTGAAACCCTGGCTCATGACTTATGGATTTTGAACATTAACTTCAAGGTGGCATTCCTTTTGCATTCAAAGGACTTTCAAGAAGCAATGTATTTACCTTTACTTCATTGTTCATGTGGTATTCAAATATGTGATCATTTAATTATTTTGCCTCCTAGAGAAGATATTTTCAATTATTCAGTGTCACTTAAGGAAAAAACAGGTTAAATATGATTCAAAAGGTGGTACTACAGTTCAATGATCAATCTACAGCTCTGTGAAAAGCAATAAGAAAATGATGAAATGAAGCAGAACATAAAGCAATTGAAATGCCAAATAACAAATGACAATCATGTGATTGCACAATAATCAACATTGTGAAACCTAAAACTTTTGCTGTGCATGTAATGATAGGAAATGTTCTGTAGACACAGAATGACATGATTGACATCTGTGAGAAGCCTGCTAAAAGTGTTGGTTTGAGATAGCTACAGAAGATAGGTCAACAAATGGACAGCATGGAACAAATCAACATGGTATAATAGTTCCTCTTACAAAAGAGTAAACCAGTAAGGGCTTGATACAGTGACACAGATCAAAAGACGGAAAACCAAGGTGAAAGTTTCAAACCCATTGAACAAGGCAAAAGCACAGTGATGGAAGATGGCATGTTTAATTAGCGATAATATCCTTTAGAACAAACAGATGGTATAATAGTAGATACATGAGGAGTTGGAAAAATGTGTTAGATTATCGGCAGAAGAATTATAATCCGTGATACAGAGAAGCATCTGTTTATTGTAGCAGTGATCATTATCTGCTGCGAGATTGCTCTACAAAATAGCAGCATAGATTTCAGGATGTGAAAAAATAAAGACAATGATAGTGTGCATTCCAACAAAGTTCCAATCCCATGTGGTGAAGCCTTAAAACAAAGGTACTTCTTTAATGTTAAGAGAACTCGAGCCATGATGAAATCCCCAGTTTCTCATTAAATGAGGATGATGCCAAAATGATAAATATGAAATTATTAGCTGCCTGTGAATTTGGTTGTTATATAGTGGTATAGGAGAGAAAACATGAAAGTAATATCAGGCGACATAAGTGGAATACATCACCACTGATTGAGTCATGTCATGTAGGACATAGAAGAGTTCTGTATCATTACACTAAAAAAAAGAGTTAAGGGAAGATGTTGACATAATAACAAGTTTATTTGTAATTATGTAGAGGCCACTAATTGGTTAGAGTTAGATGTCCTTACGTTGTCCCTTCAGTAATTAATGGTGGGCCTCACTGGTGATGTATAAATAACAACATTGTACCATAAGGGATCCTATCATGTTTATTCGGGTGATATATATATAGTTTTTTTTTCAAAAGCATTGTTGCTCTTCCTTGTGCACATCATTTGATATTCTATATAACTTTTTACTTTGTGCAAATGCTTAATTGTCTTTTTTTTCCCTTCGTCAATCTTGGGTGAGATTATGGCTTCCTTTAGCATGCTGTGGGGTAACATTGGCATATTATTAAGATATGTAAACACATGTAATGCTTGAATGTACTCCATAATTGTTATGTCACAACTTCACCACGTCCACTAGAATTGTGGGCCAAATGAGGTGATGAGGATTTGACAGACAGATCACCCTCCTAACAGTGCCTCCCATTACCATTACACTACAACCCCTTGGACTTGTGCATTGGGTTAATAATTTGACCAGTAAAATTCAGACACAACCTAAATAAAACAAATTCTTCAATTACCAATATCAACATAATAAGGCTACTGTCAAAAGTTTGTCTTTTCAAAGATTAGAAGTTGCACACTATTATAAATCTTTCAAATACAATGTATCAGAAAATAATTCATGCAATTATAGCAAATTTCTAAAATAAACATAGTTAAGAGATTCTTTATCATTTTCAGTTTTCAGAAGTATATCAGCACTAAACAAATTCAATCATTCTACATTAACATGGTTTCTAATCATGCATGCTAAAACATCTAGTCAAAGCATAGGCATGTTCGACAACATCCAAGTTTTTAAATCCTTATGCTTAATTGTGGAGTTGATTTGTGCAATTACTTACCAATTGGTGGCCATACAGGGAAATAACAAAATTCGATCACTTTACAAGCGCAAATTCAAGTGAGATATCATCCACATGTAATCTGGCAACTTACAGTCACCATACTGGTTCAGCACAAATCCAACAAAGGATATGCCACAAAGACGTGTTGTTTCTGAGGGGACAGTACTTTATGGGATTCCATTAGTTGCGATGGTGAATGAAAAGTAAGGGTCATTTATTATTTAAAAAGAAGCCATTGATGTTAGGTTGAAACTTGACGTTTGAACAAAAGCAATCAAAAGGGTCACTCCGAGGCGAAGGAAGGGGAGAAGTTTTCCCTTCCCTCCAAAACCTCAGAGATACCAGAACCTCAACAGATTGTGAATATTAGACATAAAAATCAACAAGGCTCACTGGAGGAGAGCTTCAGACATTGTTGCGCTTGTTTGAGTTACACCCCTATTGATGGTATCATAACATTAGAGACATTAAGGATATTTCAAGAATTTGGAGTCTGTAATTTCTCATGGAAGAGCTGCAAATGAGAGCCGACATTTTGGAAGTATTGTCTATTTTAATAGATGGTTTGAAAAGCCATTTCGAAAATTGTTCATATCTGCTTACCACTTAGAAGGGAATATATTCTCTTCCCCCAAGTTGTAAATCTTCTACAACCAGCCCACACAAGGGACTGGATTTTGAGAAGGATAACTACCAGTCATGCATGCGTACATTTGATTATCAACAAAGTCAATCTGCAATTAAAGATCATTACTTTATTTTCCAGGTAGGTTACATATGGGTCCAATCTTTAATATTAATGCAACACCAACTCAATAATGGTGCGAAGAATATTACAGCTTAATTCTGATGGTTGGTAAAATTAACAAATTGTATATCAATGCAAATATAAGTGCATTCGATATTCAATCATGACACATTTTTTTAAAGCATCTAAGACAAATATGTATTGAGATTGTAATGACAATCAATGCCAAAAATAGTAAATACATTTTATAGCCGGTGATCACTAGATTGGTTTGACTCATTTTAGTGCTACGCAAGCCCTGGACAGTCTCTCTACTAATATATTTTCATAGAATGCTTGAAAAGCCCTGCTACTGGTTAAACGCGTACTCTTATTTAAATCACTAACAGACACAAGTGTTTGACAATTCCAGACATTTCTTCTAGATTTTTTGAAACCTTTTGTAAATAAATTAGAGTGTCCTTAAACCAGTGTTATCAGGGTTTATGGGTGCAGGTAGGTATTGGATATAGCGCTTTTGAAAGTTGGGTGTGCGGATTTAGGGGTCGGCCAAAGTACAATATATATTTAAAATTCAATGTAGATAACTGAAGAAGATAAATTTAATTTATCATTCTACTGGCAATAAAATAATTCTATGGCATAATGTATATTTATAGTTCTTGTTCCTTGACACTTGATAATCTAGTTTTACAAATATAAAGTAAAATTTCTAATTAAAGAGTGACATTTATTTTTTTAAATATCTTTTTAATTCAAAATTTCAAACTGCTGCAGGTGTGGTACTGGTACATGTCCTTATAGAACTGGGTACATTAACCCAGAAACATTGCCCTGGGCTCATGTTGCATCTGCTCTCTGTGCTTGACCATGAACCAAACATGATGCTGATTGATGTCTTGAAGATTTTTTCTCAAATCTCCCCAAGGCTTGTTTGGGCTGGTCTCTCAGTCCTGGACATTACCTTATAACTTTAAAAGCATTATTAGAACCCGCATTGGGCATTTTGAGGTGATAGACAATGATGATGTTGGTTCCTATGGCCTCCTTAGCCTCATTGGAAAGTACAACAGATGATATCAATGGTCTTTTGTCATGGCCTCCCCCCTGTCTTCAGAATAAGGCTCATTGATGTCTTTAATGTCCAATTTACAAGTGGTTGACCGTTGAGGTGACATTTGTTTCAAAGTTAGCAATTAGTAATCATTTTCACTATTAGGTGTGCAACATCTAGATTGTGGCTAACTATATAACTTCTAAAGAGGCACGTGCTTCAGCAAAGTTGTTGAGTTCACCTATATTAGCAGCATAGACTTGCATGATGTGCCTTGGTATCTTTCATGGTAACCATAATCCCTATAGAGGAGACCAATGGGGGTGGTCAATACAAAAGTTAGACACTACGAAAGAACTGGGCAATCCGACAACAAAGAGTGTCAACCTAATTGGAATTTCAGTGGTGCAGGAAACAGATTCAAGGTACTACTATTGAATCTTGTCTGTGAAGATAGCTCAGTTGCACTCTAACAGAATTGTAAAAGGAAAAAAAAGGAAATGATAGAGAAGGCATGGAGTAGAAAAAGACTTTAAGACAGCTCAAAGCTATTCTCAGCATATAGAAATCACAAAGACAATTTCAAAATTTAATTTTTGTCTGTAAAAAACAAATTGCTCATGATGTTTCTATACTTTCTCTTATGTCACGTTTTTTAACTTGTTTACTTCCAGCTAATTCAACAGAAGGGAAGGTACTCACCAATCATACTAATAGCACAAGAACAAAGGGTAGTGTAGAATATTTGATTGTAAATTTCCATATTGTATCCTTTGAAGAGCTTGTCTTGAAATGTGCTTGTAAACCCATCAAATCTGCATTTTGAAAGTAACATTTGTAAACAAAATTTGTGTTTCTCAAACAACCCTAGAAATGTATCCTAAGTTGTTCAAGACCAATATATGGTTGATAACATGAACTCCAAGCAAAAATATGAAACATCAGGTAAAATTAATCTCTAACCACTTTATCAGAGACTAAATTAATAAAAATGGATTTCTAAAACAGCAAACTTCCACAGCATGGAATTTTCCCCATTAACTTCAATATATAACACAAAACATAAAGTTACAAAGTTTCATACTTCAAGTTAGAACTAATGCAATGCACGTATGCACAGCAACTCAAGTTTCACTGGGCAAGTAGAACTCTCAAGGTGAAAAAATCATTCACAGATGTGTACAACAGCAACTACAAGGAATAGCAAAAAGATGAGGTGGGACTGCTTGCAAACCAAAAATATTACATGCCAAAATTTATGTTAAAAGAGAAGGCACAAGTACACCCTCAAGGTCTAACATCACAACAGTCATGACTCATGTTGATATAAGCAGATGCAGGAACGTATAGCCAAGTTTCACAAAAAATAGTATGCTCCTTCAAAACCACTTAGCTGAAAGGACAGGCCATGGAGAAGCTAGTGCTGTCTCTCAGAGAAAAGGATACATTCATTGTTCTGAAGCTTTGCTGTTCTTAGGGGTTGGACCAAGCCTGAAAACATCAACAGATGGATAATGAGAAGCCAGTGGATCAATCCAGGAACAGCAGTTGTCATGTCATGCTTTCTTGATTGCTATTTTTTTGATGTTTACAAGACAGGAAGATCATTGCTGGGTATTCCAAGAAAGGAAAGCCCATGGATAATGGGCAAACCATGACTTCAATGTAACACTAAATGGATGGGCATTAACAAACTGGAAGTAAACCCATTTACAGCACCAAATTGGTGAGATTTCTTGCTGTCTTAAATTCTGGCACAGGGAAATGCCAAAGCAAATTGGTGATATACTGAGAACATGTATGAAATGAAGTGTATGAACATTCTAGAATCTATGTTAATATGGATTTAAATAAAATTACATACCCTTTCCAGCCCAAAACAAATTAAAGTTGATAGGCCAAATTTGGGAGCAGCAGGACAACTATGGGCATGTGGGACATGTAGGGAAAATGCATGCAGGCTAGGTGGGAAAGTTGATTCAGCTCCAGCCAGAGGACAAGAATGCAACCCATTCACAAGCAGGGAACCAAGCTAACAAAAAAAATCATGTATTCCAAATTTCCAACCTGTCAAAAAAATGACCTCCTCCATAACAGGAAAGTGACCTAAACCTCCTTCACGATAGCAGCTAGAAGTCAAGCCAAATCCATTTCACAAAAGCACCCCACACACTGCATGTGCATGTGAATAAATAATTGTTTTTCACAAAAAAATATGGCCTTGGTGAATTCTGGAAGTCATTCTCAAGCGGCAGAAAATTTAGGTACATTGAGAATCAAGATGCATCCTGTCTACTGGAGGCACCATTGAATTTTATATTGACATCTGGTGCACCTAAATAACTTGTCTATTAAAATGTTATTAATGTCTCTTTCCCCAAAAAAACTATTTTGGTTCTTCTTGGAACCAACTAAACACAAGCACAAGACATTGCAAACATAATTGGTTCAACAAAGCATATCATACATTTTACTCCTAATACTTCCATAAACCAGAGGAGCAAAGCCATAGCAATTACCCAAGATAACCTATCATTAGTAAAATGCCCCAAAATGAGCTTTCCTTTTCTGTATTGTATGGTGTGATGTCTTCTGATGCCTGCATCCACATTAAAAAGAGTCAGGATTCTCTTAAATGACCAAATCAACAAATAACTATTTAATGTGAGAATACTTTATTCGTCAATATTAAAGACAAGAAAATAAAGCAGATACCATATTCACAAGCCATGGCAACAGGAAACCAAAAAAGTAGTCCTTAGGAACTCCTCTCCATTCTTGCCAGCCGTAAATAAACTAAAGGCAACATATGATGCCTATCTGTAATGATTAGCACTTAATTTTTTCATTATTCAGGATGATCAAAGAATGATGTGTTTGTGCACCTTCACTATCTTAAAAGACGTGCATTTTTTTATGGGATTTGACTTCCTGATTTTCAAGACAATTCAAAGTCGGTAGCAAGGTTGACAATGGAGATTAAATAAAGCAACAAACTTCAGTTTGGGCACAAAGTGATTAAGACAGAAGTAGGCACTCAGTGTAGTAAAAACTGTCATTCCCTAAAACTAAACACGAAATTGAAAAAAGGCACAAAGTTTGTGGAGCTTACTTTGCTAGAATGTCTTGTATCATGGCAAATCCAGAGAATAAAAAGCAGATGGAAATTTTAGCACTCCATTATATTAATATACAATAAATTGAAACAATCATACTAAATCCCAAGCTCCAAAACAAGAAATATATTTAGAAAAAACCTGACAGTCCACCTAATAAGCAGATAAAATACAGCATTGTATTTTTACATAACAACTAGGTTAGCCACGTGTATAATTTAAAGGCATAAAAATTAACAAAATAAAAACAAGTCAATAATAAGCTTTTTCCTTTCCACTACATTCATTAACACTATGTGTATGATCTAAAGACATAAAAATTAACATATTAATAAAAAAAGTCAACGATAATTTTTATCCTTACCACACAACAATAAAAGAAACTTTTTTATGCAGCATAATCTAAGGCAAGACTCTGTCTCTAACTACTAAAATAGCTGGCTTCTACAATGACTAGTAAATACAGAAAGGGCACCAAATGGCTCAATCTACCAGGGACCCCAGGCCAGTGAAATATAGTAAGGGGAAAGTACGAATGAGGCAATCAAAGGAAGAAAAGAACTTCTAAAAATAAGACTCTACAGGAGCAGAGGCATCCACTTTGTATGGTCATCTATCCTTGATGCTAAAGGATATATGCAAGGAAATGGGATGAACAAGGTCTGGACTCTTCAAGAGGCAAATTATCCGAAATGGATTTAGAACCCGAAAATATGTCCAATAGTGTCTTAAAATTTAAAAAGTGTTTGTCCACGTCTAAGACTTAGGGCTTCATGCAATATAAGATACTATAAAGTGGAATCTACAAAGGAACAAAGAGGAAATCCTTCCACCAAGAAGATTACTCATGGTGATTTTCAATGAAAGGGGCAAACTCAGCAAAAATTGAGCATTTGGATTTATGGGATCCTTTGGTTATACATGAAATTTTGATAATAGAATTTGACCCTATAGAAGGTTCCCCATCAAAGCTTCCTATGTGATTAAATGACCAACCACTAGAGTTTTAGGGTCCTTACTATAGCACCAATTTTTGTTTCCCATTTTACCAAATAAATATTACATTTCATATATGGTTTTAACATTATTTGCAAGATAAGAGTTCTCCCATGTGATTCTCCAGGCTAAGGAGTCTGTAGAAGATATTTTCAACAAAAAATAATTTTAATGTTAATTTGTGAACAACATTATCTTACAGAACAAACAGCAAGTTCCATTTTGGCTAAGGACTATGTTCCACCGAGCCTTGTTTTGTGTAAATTAAGGGAAACGCCAGAACACAAAAAGGGGACACTTAGAAATAAGCCCTAAAATCCTAGAAATGACATTCAAATAGGAAAATAGCATAGGAGCAGGGCTAGGGTCTGAGGGGTGGGACAAGTCCCAGAAGAACATAGGCTAACAAATTCTAAATTTGGCAAAGATCAAGTACAATAAAATTTGAATCTAGGTTAACAAAGTGAGACACCAAGTTTAGAAAAGCTGGGACGACTATGCAAACAATTGGTTTGGATTCAAAGTCCTTAATTATCAACCACACACATGAATTCAAATAGGAAAATAGCATAGGAGCAGGGCTAGGGTCTGAGGGGTGGGACAAGTCCCAAAAGAACATAGGCTAACAAATTCTAAATTTGGCAAAGATCAAGTACAATAAAATTTGAATCTAGGTTAACAAGGTGAGACACCAAGTTTAGAAAAGCTGGGACGACTCTGCAAACAATTGGTTTGGATTCCAAGTCCTTAATTATCAACCACACATGTGAATCCAAGGATGATGCTCAAACTCTCACGAAAATTGGCCAATCTACTTAAAGCATGTGAATCACTTTCACATGGCTAAAAGAATAATGAGAATGAAGAGAGTAAGTGTTCTTTCATTCTGAAAATAACATTGTTATTATTGGCAAGATGATGTAATCGGTCTAATACACAAATACTAGCATGTTATGAAAATTGTAGGAAAAGGACCTTCTATGAAAGAATCTTAGGCCAAATTTTAAAATGAATTCAAGCTGATTTATGAGTATGAATACGTGCCAATTTCTAAGGGAGTTGTAGTCTCTGTAGTTTGTTGTGACCAAAATAGGATTCAAAGGTGAGATTATTTTTTGTACTCAGACAGAAGTCAAAAGAAGAGAAAATGTGCAGTGTTGGGGTGGAAAATAATGATTTGAGTCACCAGGCTTGTTTGTTACATGGTGTAAGGGTCTATGCTTACAACTATAGCAATAACAAACAATTCAGTTACTAGCAATAAAAGTTATTTGAGTTATAATATTATAAACCCTTAGGACCATAGCATTGTAAAAGATAAGCACAACAATCAATACATGATGTAAGGTACAATCATCCCCAACAAGAGTGTTCTCTCCAAGAAGTCCTCAAGCTCATCTATTTAGTGTAGATTTTAATTAGAAGCTAACAGTAACAAACAATTCAGTTACCAGAAATAAAAGTTATTTATGTTACAAAAAGTATTAGAACCGCATCATTGGAAAAGATGAGCACAATAATCAATACACAATGTAAGTTACAACTATCCTCAACAAGAGTGTTCTCTCTTAAGGAAGCCCAGCTCATCTTTGTAGATTTCAATTAGGGACAAGCAACTTAGGTTTAGAAATGTTTGATAAGGTAAGGCTCGTGAAAAATGAGGAAAAAGCAACTGAGGGCTCATCATCAAAAACCCTGTCTGTAATAGACATTCTATCAAAGGGTTAAAAATGACTAACACAGCATAAAAACAAGATAGTCATAGAATACAGCAGGAATAAGAAGATCGTAAAAGAGCCCGCAAAATGTATTAGTAGTTCATTAGCTCAAGGGGGGAATGAGGATTCAGAGTAAACAATGTGAGTACCTCAACAATATTGGTCTTAACTCTTAAGTTCTTAGCCAAACATGCAAACAACTTCACAATTCCAATGCAACAAAGGAAGGGAGAGGGTGACCTGCAATACGGTATCAGCTGGAGTAACAATCAACACAAGCAGGGAAGCAACAACAAGGGCAAATGCGCAACAATACCCAATAATTTTTTAGCTACGAGAAGAAATGAAATTCTTGCTTGGGTAATTGAATTTGGATGATTGAAAACTCTCTGGATTCCAGGATGTATTTTTATATTTTGAACATAGAGAATGTTTCTTATTTCCAAAAGAGAAAAAATAAGAATCTTCAGAAAAAGGCAAAAAGTGGCCCACTTATATTGATCCAACAATCTAGCTAAACCATACAAAAGTACTTTATGATAACCCCTAAACTTGATTGAAATTTAAGTTTAAACTTTGTGGTGTATGTTGTGTACATGGAGATTGCCTAAAGAAACAAAGATTAATAAAAATACATTTTTATATTTTTTTTTTAGTTTTCAGTAATTTCAATTTGCTGTTTATTTTTAGTTCTCAACAACTTCTGCAAGCAAATCACTAAACACGCCAAAAGTCACAAATCCTGTTGCCCAATTCTTAACATAACTATCTGGAAGGAAGAAAGAAAGAAAAAACTATATCAATTTCCACCAATGACCAAGGTAAGTCAACCAAATGGAACTCAAATGCACACGTTACCATAGAAAATTAGGTGTGCTTAAAAGACTCCAGCAATCAAAAATAAAATATCTAAAATTAAATATAAATCTAAATCTAGGAAGCAAAACAATCTAATAAGAGAAGGGAAAACCCTAGATGAAACACTATATATAAAGTTATGTAAAGCAAATAATATGTGACATGAGGCTCCCACAATAAATAAGAGAACTACTGATAGAGCCAAGACAAGGGAGCTGATGAAAAAAATGGCAACAATGAAAATGACAATATGGCATCAGAATTGAAGTGGTTGTTCATACTGGATATAAAATGAATAAAGCACACCCTGCTGTAACCAAAACTGCCAACAGGTAGTCTCGCCCAATGTATCTCTTTTGCATTATAAGTGTCCCCCAAACCTGCAAATGCAACAACAAAAACATAACTTTGAATGATTTGGGAGTCAAAAATTAAAATTACCATCATGCTAGCTAATGTGTAGTATTTAGAGGGGATAAAATGCCATAAAATCTAAAAGTTCCCTGGGCAAAAGTTGACCATAAAAAATCAAACAAAATCCACGAAAACAAAAAATCTGTATCAGTTGTTTGAATACTAATTTTGTTTTAATTGTGGAACATTGAATACAGATGACTGCCAAATAGAAACGTAAAACTGATATCCATAATCATGTGTTTCTACATACCCCTAACTAAATCACATTCCATTATTATATAATGATCAAAACCACCCAACTTGACAAAAAAAATTAAAATAATTCAGGTAGGCATGAGTTTTCCATAGTCCATGAAGATTAAATTTCTAGCTTTTGGATTCAACTGTGTTTGTTTTTTTGATGCAAAAAAATGAACACAGTTGAGGTTCTAACAATGTATATATGCATAAATTTTAAATTATATCACCAAAATCCATTTCTCTTCATTTCATCAATATCACAGTGAGGACTTAAACATGGATGCAAATCACAGTAAAGTCTATTCAAAGAGACCTGCTTGTAGGGACGTGCTAAAAATCTAAAATGAATATCTACCTTGGTAATTAGGGCCAAACAATGACAAAAGGCCTCCATCAACTCATCTGGTATCATAGTGTTGGGTGGTAACCTTGTATTGATGCCCCTTTAGATGTTGATTTGTGGCATCACTGGGATTTACAGCATGCTACAGCTTGCCGTTTTGGTTTCCCCCTTCGTTGTTCATTAATAACCAACCAGATTTTCCTCAAGACAAGTATTTATCTGAGCAGTTTAACCCCTCATTTGTAACCTCGATGCAATCATATATTGCAGATGTTATATTCCTCGGCTATCCAGTCTTTATTTACTTAGTGCAGGCATTCTTGGGGTACAAAGACACTCATTTAAATCTCTCACTCTTCATATTTTCTGTACTGGTCTGTGGAGCAACATGTTGATCCTAATCAGATCTAATACTATTTCAACATGTTATCAGAACTTCGGCAATAAGAGCTTCCAGCTCTAGATCACTTTGAGCATCAAGCTTATGGCAGAAACTACTATTTGCCTTGCCATATTGAAGAAGATGGTGAAGGTATATGTTTCTTTGAAGCTGCATTTCTGATATAGTCATCTAGATTTTGTCTGTGCATCAAAGGAAAACACAGGCTTCTTTTGAATTTCTGCTTCATTAGATGCATACTGCTTCTTTACACAATTCCAACAAGTACATGCTTTCAGACTTTTTTCATCAGATTATGAAGATTTCCATTGCAGAATTCAACCTGATCATGGAGCAAAACAAGGGTTTGCATAAGTTGCAACAGTTGTTTCTACTTGAAATTACATGGGCATCAGTTGCAGATTCGAGCTCCGTAGCGCCCATCTGTATAAGATGATTCCAACAGACTCTTATTTGCCCCATTTGGTGTATTACAAGCCTAAAAAGAATTCTGCAAAGGTTAGACACACAGTCACATTCCTGAGGCTGCAGAAAATATACTTTTACTTTTTAGAGATCATTCTTTATGCACATTCATTCAAGTGCATATCAATAACCTATAGTGTTGAGCACAGACTCCCATTTGGGACAAGCAACCTATCAATTGTGGCACGTTGCTTTTTAATATTTTATTTGTGCATCCATTGTTTAACAAGCTACACCAGCCTTGTGAGGTTTGTGTGAAAGTCGTTGCTTCATTTCACATGACTGTGCCAATACCAAGCTCGTTGTTGACACCTTTTTGAATGGAAGACACGAGCATTAAATTTGAGGTCCCACATTTTTAAAAGGGATGTGCATAATACATTAAGATGGTTGGATAATACATAATTAATTATTTAAAGGCTGATCAACTTGCCTGAACTGGATGATGCTGGTTACATAAGTAGTTTTTGTTTTTATACCCTACTCTGAGAGTTGTTTCGTCTCCTTTAAAAACTGTGCCCAACAGCTTTTGTCACCAAGGCTTTAAAACTATGTAACCCGGGGACGCATCCCCGGCCTAATCAGGGCCGTCCCCAAAAGGTGATGTCTCGGGGATGCGGGGACGGGTTGGAAACATCCCCATGCCATCCCTCTATGTAACCCAGGGAAGTTTGAGAAAAAACAGGAGACGTCTGGGGACGGCTATGGCCCAAGTTTTTTTTTCAATTTTTTTTAAAAGAAACACAAAAGTATGTAGACTATGCAGTCACATGCTGGCTCTTTCTAAGTTGTAGGCTCTCCAATATACAGTTGTATGCTTTCCTACAGCTATATGTAGTCACACAATTGCCCAATGATGAAAAAAGTAAACAACTGTACTTTCACTCTACAGCTGTATGCAGTCATTCAACAATCCTAGTCTTTCTTTATATAGTCGTATGAAGTAACACATTTGCTCTTTCTACAGGTATATGCAATCCAAGGACCAAAAGAAATGTATGCAATTTCTGTTTTATGAACAATTATCAGTATGAAATCAGTAGCAAGGTATTTAGGAAGTTTATCAGGGTCATTTCTTCAGTTGTAGGTCAAGTACTGTCTAGTCACTGCTCTCTTTCTGGTCTTTTGAGGCTGCTGGGGATATCAATGTAAACTTAATTTCAACAGAAATGCCAATTTTTTGTGTCCAATCCAGACCAGGGCATAGGTAATTGTAATCTTTTTAATCCCATTTAATATATTCACCACTTTATCAAAAAAATATTAGAGTTTAACTGATATGCTAAGGGGTCTGCTTAGTCTGGATATACTTCTTAATTTGTTTGTAGCTCTCATATGAAATCTCAATTGAACTCTAATATTATGTGTTAAGGTTCTATGATGTATATGATGATTGTCTTATCAATGCTATCATATGAATATTTGAAATTTTCTATATTTTTTTAATTTTCCCTTTTTTTTTAATAGCCATCCCCTGCTATCCCCTAAAAAATGGCCCCCTGCCATCCCCGTCCCCAAAACGCATTCCCCCATCCCCTGCCGTCCCCATTCCAGAAACTTGGGGTAACACAGCTTTAATATTCATTGCAGTTCATTTCTTAAGAAAGTTGTGAGCATCAATCTGCTTAACATCACGTTTCTTTTTGCCCAATAGTGCTCTACGGATCGGCATCCTAAAAGGTGTCCGCATTGGCCTGCAGCATTCTTTTAAATAAACAATAAATCCCTGATCAGTAACCTCTGTATCCAGATCATAGCTGTGTCCAGCGCCATTATGAAGAACATTTTGTAATGCTACAGTGGCTGAATTTTCATAGTTTTATTTATCTATTTTACACTGATAGGCAGTGCCAGAGAGCCACATTACCAGTGCATTTGAGCTCTCCTGCAATGATTGTTATCTTCTGACCTTGCATTTGGTTTGGTGGACTACTTTTGTGACAACAACATTGCTTCAAAAGTGTGTTTGTGTAGTAAGCAGCATGTTATTCTGTGGAAGTTGGAAGTCATTTTGAGAGCACAGGAGGTGCATTGACTTTATAAAACACAAATGTCCCTTTCTCTAGCTATTGAGTGCACCTTCAAAAACAATGGGACTGTTTCTACCCTCTAGCATTGTGTGTTTGGACACAAGCATCATTGTTTCCACGGAAACTGCATTCAAGCTGTTGTAAGCAACACCATATTGCTGGCAGTTGAATTAGACCACTAGGCCAGTTGGCATCTGACTAGTACTGCCATCTGTCATTTACATTTCCTCAGACCAATTAATATTTGATGTTGAAAATTTTCTCGTGCACATCTCGATTGATCTCTCCACTCATGAATTGGCATCTTTCTATTTGCCAATTGGATCACAACCATTGAGGACAGTTGTCAATGTTCCATGGATTGTCAGTTCAGCTGGGAAGTCTAGTAGTAAATCTTCTTATTTTTTTCTTACATTTGTAACTAACAATCTCCCTTCTAACTCTATCTCAAGTTTTAGTCTTAAAGATATTGATAAAGGCATTATACTGCATACTGGTGTTCACTAGTTCAAACCTTAATATCAATATTTTAATTAAAAGTGCACTGTAATGGTTGTATGAGCATTTTGCGGGTAACCTGAAAGGAAATTGCTTTTTAAATCTTATGAGCACTACAGTGGTGATCTTGTTTTGTCACAGTTGTCTGCAATTCCTGTTTTGTTAGGTCCCATTTTTGGAGGACTTTGTTGTGGTGCCATTTAACTATAAATTTCTTGCAATCTCATCCATTTTTTAGTCTTCTGTTACTGAGGATTAGGAAGAAGAAATGCCTCAAAAATTGAAAGCTCATTTGGAATCCATCAAAAACCATCATAAGGAGATTGCTTTGCAAATCACAAACTTCATGAAGAGGTCATCACTTCAAAGAAAATTAATTAAACCTCCTGAAGATAGTGTTGCACTGCAAGAGCTAATACCAAGCTTTGCAAGAAGGCCCTCTCACTTCAAAGAGATAATGTCAAACTCAAACCTTGACGAAGGATTGATATGAGCACAATTGCAGGCAAGAAAAAAACACAAAGGAATTAGCTGCAACCATTCATATAAGGGGGTCAGGGACACTCTATTGTATTATGTATTTACATACAATGATTTACAGAGAAGCTTCTAAACAAAAGGAAGCTTCCAAGAGAAGAAAGAGAAGATGAAGCTTCTAGACGAAAGAAGCTTCTAAAAGAATAAAGATGAACATGGAGATATATGGAACATTCAAGAATATAGTGTAAGCTCATGTAACTATGTAAAAGATTTAATATAGTACATTGCCCACATGACTATATTTAATGAAATGTGCAAGCTCATGTGGTTATGTCTTGTTATTTCTTCCCTGCTGATGGTAATTGTTCCAAATTTTTAACAGGTGACCAAAACCACTTTGTAGCTGTCAAGATAAGCCATGACAAAATTCAAAATTGTATTTTGTGGTGTATGGAGTGAAAACCACAAATAGCAGAAATAGAATCCCCAGATAGATAGAATCCAAACGTTGAATGAGAGGAATTTGAACACTAGAGAACGATATATCCTTGACAATGAAAGGCCATTTCGATGCCAAAAGAATTCTCATATGAAATTTTGAGCTCCAGAAATGAAAAATCTCAGTACTTCAAAATAGTGTTGTAGTTGTGTGAGGATTGAATCCATAGTGTAGAACTCAATCATAGAGCGTGTTGAATGAGAATTCACTAGGTGCCCTACCTGTTTCAAGATTAAACCTACAGTAAAAGAATACAAGGAGATGGCAACATTATAGTTGTGAAACATCCCCCTCAGAATTGTGAAGAAGCTTGCCTGGAGTTAGATCTGTTGTCAACTTAGGAAGGGGAAGAATAATATGATGCTCATTATCAGATTGCTGTACCTCAATTGAACCAAGTGAGAATGGTAGGTTGTGGTTGGAGAGAGAGACTTTCTCACAAGTAGAATTTGTTGTAGAACAATTGTATTCTCCAAAACAATATCTTCATAATGGATTGTATAGCTAAACATTTGAGGAGTGCATGATGCCTCGAGATTAGGAAGGCGAGGATCTTGTCGAGATGGTAGCAAAGGAGAATCATCAATATCCTGGAGAACTGTAGGAAGTGAAGACAACAAAGATTTGTTGTGTATTTGCAGATGAATTGCTAGTCAGAACCATCGTGGAGATCTCATATGATTGTTCCTGTGGTTGATTTCTTATAAACAAATTTTGAAACACTTTCACTATTTTTTGTATTAGCTTGGTTTGGTTATCAGCATGTCTAGCCAAAATAAACTCAAGAACGGCATTATGTCTGATAAGGATCTCATCAAGACTGTTAATATTCACATAATTCTTATATGAATTGTTGTGAGGATTCACTTGTAGCTTTTGAAGTCAGTATGAACCAATTTGTGTTAAGAAAGTGGACCCACCAAGGTTTCACAGCCAATGGTTTGGAACAAAGCCTTCAAGAAAGTGAATATGAGAAAGCCCTTCTCAATGCAAATAACAGCACTAGATTGCTTACTCAAATTGCAAAATATGAAAACTTGTCTTTTTCTGTCCAAGCCACCATTGGAAAAAAGATTGTACAGCAGTTTTGGAAGGCCTACTTCTCAAATTTGTAGATCCCTCAATAGTGCTCAGAATTTTTTACAATGACCACTTGTCGGAAAGATCTCAAAGAGTACTTCTGATGGTGCAACTTTGCAAGATTCATTCATTATCGGTCTTACAACAATGTGTCCATCCATTGTTAGCTAACCAGGTATGCTTTTGCTTGGTGTAGCAAGTTGTTCTATTGTCCTTACTAACTGCAAAAAATGTTTAACCGGTCTGCACGGAGATGTTTGGGCAAGAGGAAGGTAGTGTGAAGATACTTCAACTAAGCCACTTGATCTGAATTGCAAACCATATGCCTCTCAGTGAAAAAACTCATACCTCTCATTCATAGAAATAAAGAGATCTTCCACCTAACCATAAACCCTACATACAATACGAAATGTGTCCTGTCAATATGCAATAAGATCCTACCGGTCCAAGATTATTAACATCCATGTTGTTCCCTGAGACATTAAGGAATAAACAAGGCTTCTTTATAATAAGTTGTTCTCAATACAAGTCTCATGATAACCTATAATCTTAGCCGTCTGAGAAACTTGGCATCGATTTCTAATAGACCTTTCAATCTAGGATGGAAAAATGTAATGGTGTGCAGCACAAAATATAACTTGGACATAAGAAGTGGGGTAAAATATAAAAAATAAAAACAAGTATAAAGTTCAAATTCTCTAACAATGACTTCAAAAGGTAATACTTACCATCACAGGAATCATTTTTGCACATTTTGCTAATGTTTGCACTGGAAAGCTCACGTACTTGAGTGCCTGCATCCCTTCTTCTCAATTAAGTACTGTTCTACCATAAATAAGAGATAGGATATCCTTCTCAATATAACCAACTTACAGCTGACCATAACAAAGCACACTTGGTATGAAAAGTGAAAGCATACATGCCTCATACTGACATGTGGTGGTCAATATATTCGATAATGAAACAGCCCCATACTTATATAACGGAGCAGCAGGGCCCATGGTCTTTCTATTGGCCTGAAAAAGAAAAAAATCAAAAGATGAGATCACGTAAACCAAAAAACCTAAGTTAATCTAGCTACTCAAGAAGTCGATCAAAAGATACCAGTAAAAATATTGCAGCTGCAGTAGACGTCAAAACACGGTTACAGAGAACGAGAAACAATGAATACTTGAAAAATGCCTTTTCATCTCCATACGGATTTCGCATTATCTTTTCCTGCAAAAAGAATTGTGTATTGTTTAAAGCTGTATGGAAACAGAAGTAAAAAAAACCACATTTATGTAAATGTGAAATAAGTAGTAATACAAAGATATTCAAAACAGAGGACTCAAAATATCCAAGACCAACAATTTTCAAAGACAACTATGGTTTTACATAACATATGCACATTATATCCTCAATGCCCTTAGATTTTTCTAATGGTCTAATCATGATATTAATATCATGGCCTAAAATATCCAAGATTTATATTTATGCACTATTACAAAATGAGAGGGACTTTGCATTAATTGCTCATGATGAAAAGTTTGATTGAATGCAATAATTTGAAAACTTTAGCATCAAATATTGAACCTAAGATTTTTACACATCCTAAAGGAATTGAATAAAGTTTTTAATCAACTAGCAAATTATGGGGTTAACGTCCACAGCAATTTAGGTGATTGTAAAAGATTAATCATGTGCTCAAATTATGGAGAAATTGAAGGCTTCTTTGAGATTTTCACTACAGATAATCTATCCAATCAAATAAATGATGTTTGATAGTGCATAAAGACTTTTGACCAAATGACAAAGCAGCCATTGTAATATTTAGAAGCAATATATGCCAATCCATGGTAATCTATTCATGTGGTGACATATATGTATCACTGTTCCTCAGAATTATGAAGTTTGTAGAGTAAAATTTTTGTACTCAAATAGCTAACTAGCTAGGAGGACGATGTCTGGTAAAGCTTCAGTAAGTGTTAGGGAAGGAAATGATGACTAACACGATAGAAGAGACTGACAAAGACTGGAAGAAAAAGGAAAGATTCCCTGCTAAATTTCTTGGGCGTGAATGCAATCAGGAACTAGACATGCAAATTGAAGATGCCAAAAAAAAAAACATCAAATGACTAGAAATAAGGATTAAAGTTTACAAAAGAGAAGAGATAATCAGAGTAGCACAGCAGATGTAAGCTAAGCTATGTTACCACTGATCTGAAGTACATTTGCCTTTAAGCCAAAGGCACAAGGTCACACATCTCAGCATCGACAAGGTATGAGGAGATATAATTCAAGCATTTACGGTGGCACCGTCAGCATACACCTTTAAAATGCAGCTCGTGTGAGAGGACTTTCACCATCTAGATGAGGAAGCACTTCAAAAGATAAGTTTTTAATATGACAGGTTAAATAGTGATCCGAATGTGATATCTGACCAGACTGTAACTTTTCAAAAAAGATAAATTGCTCCTGTCAAACCAGGAAAAGAGTTAAAAAAGTATACAATTACGGAAAAGTATTTGCACACTGGACCTACATCATACAGAATGGAAAGCTTACTGTGAGAACCTGTCCTCAGCTGATGCCCTTATCCATGTAGTTTTACATGCTGTTGCTTCCATTTTTTATTTTTTACTTTGAACTTAGTATATACTAAGTTACACTGGGTCTACTTACAATAAAACACAAACAAAAAGGGTGAAAAGGGTTGTGTTTAAATGGCAAGGCCATAAGGTTCTCAAGATGGAGATCCAAGTTCGAATCCCCTAAGTAACATCTATGTGGCTTCTAAGTTGAATAAGTAGATTCTAAGTTGAATACGTTGATGGGGAGGAGGTCCCCCTCGTGACCTCCGGCTTGGGGCTAGAAATAGCTCCTCTTACCAAACAAAAAAAAAAACACAAACAAAAAGGATAGATGGTCATAGAGTTACAATGCATGAAGATAATCAACTTCAGTACCATTTATCGGTACCTTGCATGTTCATTAGAAAAATGTGTGTTCATTGCGACCATTATTTCGGATTCATCAGAAATTTATAATACTTTATACTTTCTGATTGTGTCAGTCAGGTGTCCTTTTTGTAAGAAATCTAATCATCCCACATGAAAAAGACAAAACAGATACAGTGGGAAATTGGATTTAAATAGGCTCTTCAGTGTTGAAGTAGGGTTGTGTAGTAGTATAGAAGACTGTCTTGGCCATATTGTGCTTGGAAACTTACTTGGCCTGAGTTGATACTCATACCTCCTCCAAGAAGATCCCTTCTCTTCTATGTATCCCTGAAGCAATATTTGAACAATGCTGCAATCCTATTTATTCTTTCCATATTTCTTAACTAATTAATATCTACCACGAAAATTGTCTGCCTTTTTCAGTCTTTAAAAATTAAAATAAAAGAAATCATTTTTTTCCAGTGAGCACCCAGAATTCAAAATTTTGTTCCTTCTGGAAGGTTGACATTTTACAGCAGTTTGTAAGAAGTATCAATTGAGTTCACAATAGTGGTATCAGAGCCACTTTCATGGCCTTGTGGGAGTAACAACAGCAATAGCGGGATTCTCAGAAGTAAAGTAGCACATCCATTGTCCCTCATTGATGTATACCCAACCTTGTGGACTTTTTGTTCTGAAAAGTAGCCTTAAGGCCTCTCCTTTCCAAAAAATGTTCAGAATCATGAAGACCACATAAATTAGTTAGTATCATGAGCAAAAATGGAAAGAGATCAGTCCATTTTTCAATGGCAAAGATCTGTACCTTAGCAACAGTCTTTACGAACATGAGGCTGAAAATGAAGACATTGCAATCATCATCCTCTTGCAGTTGTCATTGTTGGACAATCCGTTGGGAAAGAGATTGCTACAAACAAGCGGGGTAAAAAAATATGCACAACCTCCAAATAGATGCCTCCTATGCCCCTAATCTAGCACCATATTTGAATGAAAAAGAATTAGAAGATGCATGTATTGTATTTGGCTCTTTTGAATTTTGCTTGGGAGATACAGATTTATGTTTCAAAGATCTTGTCACTGCATTTGCAGCAAACTCACCCTGCTGCTTCTTCAGAATGGTAAAGCCCGATCTTCAATCACCATAGCATGATGCAGAAGATGTGAATCTTCAAGAATTTGAAAACATTTGAAACTGTGCTGCCTTATAATTGAATTTCCTCACCTTCCCCTTAATTTATTCAATGCCAACTCATTTATAGGAAAACTTGTAATTTGCCTGCTTGCAGAATTAAATCAGGAGATATATCATGTATGGCAAAAGATCTTAGTGCACCTTCGATGATGATGACAAAGGAAAGATTGAACCTCTTAAACTTCCTTTGGCAAAGCTCCATTTATCAAAGAAAATAGAAGGTCCGAGCATCTCATACATCTTTCCCAACTCAAAAGAGAAAAAAGGAAATAAAGCATTCTGTATGTTGCTCAATGAGAATCCCAGGAATTTGAATCTGGAACATTTCCAAAATCCTAATTAATCTTAAAGAGGTATAAAACTGATATTGACATAATATGGGGCATTCTACAACTGTATTTTGGAAGCAGATGGATATGTGGAAGTTGTTTGAGAAAAATAGAACTGCATATCTTCAGCGTTTAATCCTCTACCTCAGTCCAAATCTTATATAATTCTTACTGTAAATTAACATTTTATATTTTATCAATCTAATCTTGCACAATGCCGTCTTAAACTAATTTAAAGGCATGTTCAAGTATATTCCATTTAATCAATAATTGGATACAAACTTTGATTCTTGGGCTCTAATACAAACATGTAGAGTCGAGAAAATTTAAATAACTAGATCAAAGAGATCATACAAGAAATAAATGATGTGTTTTCATCTCATATTTGTATCAGTTTTCAACAATCTAACATTTGATAAAAGAGCACACATGCTGTTGTCAACAAGCTCAGATATCTTAAATATATTTATCTAGAAACACCAAGAGATATGAATCTTGAGGTGTCTATTGGTACGATAGTGAACTTGAGATTGATTTCTTTCCTCATTGTTTAGAAAGATATATTTAAGATATCTGTGCTAGTAGCATCTGCAGTCATGGCATTTATTTTTATTTACTCTGTTATGAAAAATATTATATAGATTGAATGTTACATCCCCCTCTTCTGAACAATGAAACGTTGGTTATGTTGTTAGTTGTGTATAACTGCTTTCATGTGAATATGAAATTTATTCGTTGGATAATGTGTATAATTATGTGAGAATGATTTTCTTTTATATACGAATATATTTCACTTATATGTGAGAATGAATGTATGCATGGATATAATATATATATATTAATGTTCGTATCAAGGAAATGATTTAACTTCCATTAATTGTCGAAGTGTTTGCAGGATAAATCAATTGACAAGGAAAAAGGGATATCAACAGGGAGAGGTGTGGTTACGAGAATCGAAAAACAACAATATTGCCTAAGTCTAAGTCTAGAGAACTATATCATCGTAGCCTTGGCCAAGGCACATACATATACGTATATATTTCAAATTGGTAAGAATTATTTTCCTTATGTATATTAAATAAAATATATTTCGCTCACCTCATGAGGAGCGCTTGGTGGTGTGCGAGCTGGAGTCTTGATGTGTAACTCCTCCACTCCGCCCGCACGCAAGAAGGAAACGTTCCTTCTTGCATGCGGACGGGGGAAGGAGGGGGCATGCCTATATTTGTTGGCGTTCATCCCTTTCATCGTCATTCTTTACTCAATCTTTTGAAGCAACATTCGCACCCTCTTTCCAAAAGCATTCGCAAGATTAGTATCCTTCTTGCGTGCGGACGGGGGAAGGAGGGGGCATGCCTATATTTGTTGGCGTTCATCCCTTTCATCGTCATTCTTTACTCAATCTTTTGAAGCAACATTCGCACCCTCTTTCCAAAAGCATTCGCAAGATTAGTAAGCTATTCTATGAACATTGATTTGCATTCTTTTGTGTGTCCTCATCACTGCAACTCAGAAATCCAAACCATCTAATTCTTGTGCATGAGCTACATTTCTTTTCTTACTCTGTCGCAAGTAAGAATCAATATCATAGGAGCAGTCGTAAGAACCAATCTGTCAATCAAGATTTGTCTTTGCAGTCGCATATTCCTCTGCCTCGACTTGTAAAAGCTTTTTCAAGCAAGACAATAGTTCCTTTCATTATACTATAGTTCATCATGCAATGGATAGAAATACATTATTTTGGATAGTCGTAGCTGACCAAGATTACCAATTAATTCTGTCATTCTGTATTTTCTATTCCATGATTCATGAACGACCTCCTGAATCCGTATGTGTCTTTCAAATACCAAATCTTTTGAATCTGCAGAAGTATTTTTCTTTATACCTATATATATATATATATCTAGTCTCATTGAGAAATTTGACTTTGGTCACTGAGTTAAAGGATACCTTTCTGTCTAAATGTTCTTATGTCGTATCTCTTATGAATCTGTAAGTATGTCAAGTGGATTATACATGATTTTCATCCAAACCTGTAACCAAAAAAAAACATATGAAATAATGTCAATGCCGAGCAAGGGTGAGAATGCTGACAACACAGTAGTGTCAGATAATTATTAGAAATCCTTGGCCAGGGTTACTATGCAATATATGCATTTGTCAACTATCAAGTACCAGATATACTACTGATCAGAGTGATCTTTCCAGTTAGGAGGTACCTTTAGGGAAAAGATCGATCAGGAGGTATAAGTTCTTAACACCAGGCTCAGAGGCATATTGTTGTTATTAGATTCCTCGCTAATCACCCTTGTGAAGGGTCGGGTTTCTTCAGTTGAAGGAGCACAGGAGACCAATTGGTCTTGGTTGGTGGATAAAGCCCTTGTTATTCCTTTTTCCAAAATTCAGAGGAGGATCTTACAAACAAACCAGCAGGAAACTATTCAAGTTGTACTTTTCTTAATCTCTCTTCCTATCTTAATATTTGAATTTTATTAGAGAAAGATAGTTAATCAAAAGTTAGTTAGTTTATTCTTGGTTATATGTATTCTGTTAGAAAAGATTATTTCAGTTGAAAATGAAAGTTAGTTGATATTTGAATTCTATTGCATTCGATACTATTTTCATAATAGTTAGTTAATCTTTCCACTGAAATTCTGTTGTTAGATGTAAGTTTATAATTTTGTTAGATTAGAGGGGGTGTTACATATGGTATCAGAGCTACCAGGTTCCACACTGAACCTTGGGGCTCATCATGCTTAGAACATTGAAAATAGTTATTGATGTTTTCCTCAGGATGTTATTGATAAGAAAAACATCCCAAAAAAAGATTCGTGACCCTGTATCTATTTGACTATGGAAGATCAGACTTCGTTATGATTATTCAAGTTGTTCTCCTCCAACAAATTCGGAAACGATAGCCGAAGCTCTGAAAAGACTTCGGAAGGAGAGAAGAAAATGGACAGTCTGAAAAAGAGAAGGTGAAGTCCGCCATAATTGCAGAAATAAACAAGACCAAATCTAAAGACCACACTAAACCAGAAACATCTGAAGGAGATCGAGTTCTGACTCTGGATATAGACTATTCCATTTTCAAAATTTAGTGATCAGGAGGAACCTATCACTAATAATGAAAAAGATTCAAAAACTAATCACAAAAAGTGATGACCATTTTGTATTAAATTGAAATAAATCTATCACAAGGAGTGATGGAAATTTTGTAATATGCAATAAATCTATCACAGGAAGTGATAGAAATTTTGTAATTATTAATGAATCTATCACAGGGAATGATAGTCTTTTTCTTCAAATAAATTAAAATTTTTGTCAGCTATTTGTATTTGACTTGAGTTTTAAAATAATTTTATGCAAAAAGGAAGACTCCTTAATTCATTGTGAAAACTACTAAATGACAACAAACAAAAACCAAAAACTAATTAAAACTCTTAATTTCTTCAGGAACTTCATTGGAATGGAAAATTCCGGAAATGAGTTCAGAGAAGATCAAGACAATAGCTCCATGGATAAACTAGATCAAATATTGAGTATGATGAAAGCAACTCAGGCTAGATTAGCCCACCTAGAGAAAAAGGTAGAAGGGCAATCTGAAGCTAGAGATGAGAGGTTTGAAAATCAAAGTGACCAGCATGAAGATAACTCAAAAACATTAAGTATAGGATATAAGAGAAGTAGATTGGTCGATGAGTTAGCCAAAGATATGAAAAAGATAAAATCTCCTAAGTTCGAAGGCTCTACTTCGGTAGATGCCGCGGAAGCATGGCTGACGGAAATGAAAAAGTATTTTGAGCTTCGAGATTATTCAAATAACTCTAAAGCAGCATGGGCAGCCTACCAGTTGGCAGGAGAAGCTGCCACATGGTGGGAAAACAAAAGGGCTGAAATGGGATTGGCAATGGTTGATGTGTCATGGGATCAATTTGCGAGGATATTCCGCCAAAGATGGCTTCCACAGTTATTTTATGATCAAAAACTGTTAGATTTTGAAAACCTCAGGCATGGACCCCTAACTATCAATGAGTACTGGGAGAAATATACTCGTTTACTCAAATATGTTCCACAGTATCAACAGGATGAAAATTTTCGAGTACGAAAGTTCATAATGGGGTTAAACAATCGTATTGGAGGACTAGTAGATGTTTTGGCGCCTCGGACTATGGATGAGACTTACGAGAAAGCTGTTCGGCAAGAACAGAGATTGAAGAAAGATGATTCCTTCAGGGACAGGAAGCATAACAAAGGTAAGTGGGAGCAGTCACAGCAAAATTTCAAAAAGAAAGGGTACAAGAATAATTAGTTTAAAAAGAATAATTACAACCCACGGAAGGATGAAAACCACACTAGTAAAAGTACTGAAAAGAAGGGACCGCCCGTAGGATGTTTCAATTGTGGAGGTGAGCACTACGCAAATCAGTGTCCCTCTAAGAACCAGCAAGGACAGTAGCAACGGAAGCCTCTACCACCTCAACAGACCGTTTTCCAGCAAAGAATTCATGCAGCAGTTGACAATGGACAAGCAGAGCACCAGGTTGCTCCCATAGAAACTCCAGGTATGCTTTATGGAAACCCAATAACTATTTTGATGGACACTGGAGCCATTGAATGTTTTATATCACCTAAGTTACTGGGAAGGTTCCCGAAAAGAACTAGGTATATGGCCAAATCGTGGATGGTTGAACATGGTAATCAGATGAGAGCTCCGGTAGGGCAATGTCTATTTGGAGCCAAGATTGAATTTCCAAACTTCACTACAGAGGTCAACCTTTACGTAGCACCTCTGGGTTCCTATGATGTGATCATTGGAATGAATTGGTTAAAAGAACATAGGGCTAAGGTCGGCTGTTATGCTAAGATAGTAGAATGTATGGATGATTCAGGGAACCCAGTGAGGATTCACGGGAAACAACGAGAAGTTAAGGTGCGACAAATTTCGGCTATCCAGCTAAAAAGAAATAGAAGGAAAGGATGTAAATTGTTTGTGGTCAAGATGGAAGCAGTCAAAGAAGGGACAGAGCATTCCCAGAATAGGAAGAGGAAAATGGGAATTGAAGATAAGGAAGATACCTTCACTGAAAAATACCCTTATTTTCGGGAATATCAAGATGTATTTCCCTAGGAACTACCTGGGTTACCACCCAGAAGAATATTTGATTTTGCCATTGATCTAGTACCAGGGGCCGAACCTGTTTCAAAAGTACCTTACTGTATGACCACCTTAGAGCTAGTAGAGCTAAAGGCACAATTACAAGAACTACTGGATAAGGGTTTGATACGACCGAGTGTTCCACCATGGGGTGCCCCAATGATTTTTGTTTAAAAAAAAAGATGGGACTCTTCGTTTATGTATAGATTACCGAATGCTAAATAAGCTCACCATCAAGAACAAATATCCCTTACCTCGAATAGATGATCTTTTTTATCAAATGAAAGGGGCTGCAATATTCTCAAAAATAGATTTGAGGTCAGGATATCATCAACTCAGGTTAAAAGAGGAAGACATTCATAAGACGGCATTCAGAACTAGATATGGACACTATGAGTTCACAGTTCTACCATTTGGACTCACCAATGCCCCAACCGCGTTCATGAATTTAATGAACAGTGTTTTCAGAGATTGCCTGGATAAGTTTGTATTGGTATTCTTAGATGACATTTTTATCTACTCCAAAAAGGAGGAAGAGCACCTTCAACACCTTCAAATAGTTCTTCAACGGTTAAGGGAACATAAACTATATGGAAAATTGTCAAAATGTACCTTCTTCCAGAAAGAGATACAATATTTGGGGCATATAATATCAGCTAAAGGAATTGCAGTGGATCCTGCTAAGATAAAAGCTATAGTGGATTGGCCAGTACCGAAAAATGTTCCTAAGGTTAGAAGTTTCATGGGATTAGCTGGGTATTGTTGTGACCAAATCACACATCGCCCCATTGCAAATGGGGACCCCCTTTTTTTTGAGCTCTAATGCTTTGCATGAAGTTTTGATGATGCCTTAGGTTCATTTCATCTGCCAATCAAACAAGAAGTCTCTCTCTTGGAAGGTTTTTTGCTTTATAACTGGAGGTCTCATTAATGAAGAGTCTTGATCAAATTTAATCAAAATAATGAATATTGAGATCGATCCTGATGTATGTTTGAGATCCTGAAAATGACTAAGTCTAGTAGTCTGAAATCCTGAAACCCTGAAAAATTGAATAAGTCTGAAATCTGGTGGATCCTCCAAATTCTAGATTTTGCATGTTAAATCCGATGGATTCAAGACCTGTCTCAAACATCCTGAAAGGTATATTGAAAAATATTTAAAGTATAAGTTCTCAACTTATACTTAAATATATTTTTCAATAGACCTTTACCCTGAGAGACCCTGAAATACGTCTAAGTATCCCAGAGGATCCAAAATCTTGATCCAGTGCGACAGGACACAAGAGTGGCGCAAAATCTTGATAAAATGCGCTTTTAACCAGAGATCAAAATGATGAACCAATGCGCCCTAACTCTTGCGCCAATTTTTAAGGCTAAGATCAAGGTTTAGAAGCATTCAAAAGGTAGATCTAATGCGCCTTATCTCATCATAAGACAAGGTTCAAATTGAGTTTTTGATCATCTTTCAAGAAGGAACCGAAAGTCTCAAGTGATGCGCCAACATCAAGAAGGATGTGATGATGACTTTTAGAAGGCAGTTTAACCTAACATCAAAACTATGATCTGCTGCGCCAATCTGAATAGGTTGTGTTGAAGTTTTGACAAGCTTTAAAGAAGATCTGGATTCTTGATCCAGTGTGCCCAAACTACTAGTTTCAAGGAGACATCAAAATTACCATCCAATGCACACAAGCAAGGAGAAAGATTTACCTTCAAGTGGAGAAGCAAAAGGTATCCAAGACCTTTATCTACTGCACCAGCCTTATAAAATAAGACATTTTTTTTTAATCAAGAAGATTTTTAAAACTCTATCTGCTGCGCCACCTTTCAAGGAGAATAAAAGCAGAGATCAGAATTCTTTAACCAATGCGCCACTTGCAAGGAAGATGATGATTGAAATTCTTGAATATCATTTGAAGGAGGATCAGAATTCTTTAACCAATGCGCCACTTCAATGATGGGAAAGGTTAAGAGTGTTCTGAGAGTTTTTAGAGGATTCAAAATCATCAAATGCTGCGCCCCTCTAAGGATGAAATGAATGTTGTATGAAGTCTGATTTAGAAAATTTCTAAGAGATCCAAAGATTATCATCTGCTGCACTGCCTTTAGAGGATTCAGGAATTTGATCTAATGTATGATTACAAAGAAATCAAAAGTCTCAAGTGATGCGCCAAAGGCTATGTGGAACCTTTCAAAGGAAGATCTAAGGTTAATCTAATACATCACCTTCCAAGTATGATTACAAGGATCCTAAAGTTTCAACTAATGCGCATGAGGAGAAGACATCTTGTTAGAGGCAATCGCAAGTTTAATAGAAAGTTTTAATAGCAAGTGTTAAAGTGTTTTGAAGTTTTAAGTGTGATTTTTGATGAGGATCTAAATATCCCATCTGCTGCGCCACTTTTATAGAAGAGTATCAAGAGGAACTTAGAAGTAAAATCCGTGGAGTTCATTCTAGAAGAAGCCTAAGACCTGATCTAATGCGCTTTAAGTCTTTAAATGAGATGAAGATCTAGAAAACATCATCCAATGCGCCACATATGGAAGGGAGGTTGTTAATTGATTAATGCACTTTCAGGAAGAACTCACTATCTCCATCCAATGCGCCCCATTCTGGAAAGAGAGAGATCCTAAAGCCTGATCTAGCCCGCTCACATCAAGGAGATCCCTAAAGCCTAATCTAGTGCGCTGACCCTTAGAAGACTCCAAAATCTCTATCTAATGCGCCATTCAATTAGGAGGATTGAAAGTATATTAAGATTTCAAGGAGATCCTAAACCTTTATCTGCTGATCCATTTCAAGTAAACAACTAAACCTTCATGGAGAGGATAATTTTAAGCAACAAAGTGCAAATTTTATGATGAATTAAGAGGTACTCTCTAGGTGCTGATCTGATGCGCAGCTACAAATGGTAAGTAAAAGCTTAGATGTTAAGAAGAGATTAAAACTCCAATCCAATGCACTATTATTGAAGGATGATTGAGTTGAAGTCTCTAACAAGGATACTCAAGTGAAGGTGAATTTCTGAATTGGAAGAAGACTGGCCAAGACTGAGTTTTGTGAAGTTTAGATGAAAGATCTCAGTTTCTTGTCTGCTGCGCAAAGAAGGAGGAGTTCAAAAATTTAAAGGAAGATTCAAAGACTTCATTCAATGCTCTATTTTCTATATTGCTTTCATGTTTTGATCTTCTTTAGACCTTAAGCAAATGCTTCTTATGTATTATGAAATCAAATGTTTATCAAGAAGAATGATGTTGTCTCTTCGTTATGTGTTACAGGAATGTGGACGGTGCTAAGGAATCAGCAAAGGAGTTAACTTCCGGAATCACCTTCATGCTAGGAGTGAAGTCAACAAGTTGCCATGTGGAGAAAACATCATATGCTGCTTTGAGAAGTTACTTCAAGGATATCCTATTGGATCACTCCAAGTATCAACTAGTTTCTTCATCAATCATAGCTTCAAGGCATCATGTAGCTGCTCCAAAGGAATCATCATCATCAAGTTGAAACACTTCATCAAATCATTCCAAGGACATTTCATCCATTCAACTTCAAGACTCTACAATCTTCAAGTCCAAGAGAGACTCTACTTCTAATCATGAATCAAGTATCATCATCATCTACTCTTACATGATAAAGGAGGCAGCATCATCATATACATTACTCTTCAAGAAGATATATTCAAAGAAGATCAATTACATCCTACAAGAAGAAGAAGCATCACAGTGTTAAATCAAATGAAGCAACATCTATCATATATCCAGTTTACAAAGCAAGATCAAGGCAAGATCAACAAGATGCCTTCCCAAACATACAAGTTCAAAGCCATCACGTCAAAGACATCATACAAGGTGATACAAGTTGGGATCCATCAAATAAGCTAAGGTGGCACCTACGTGGCAGATACACATCATCAAGCCAATTACAAGTCGCCACATCATTTCGACTACATTCAATGTATCATTTAATAAAAGAAGCCAAAGGGACACCTATGTGGAAGATGTTTTAAATGACTTCATCTTACCTTATCACATTGAAAAACGTGCCTTCATTGCCTCTCTTTTGTACTAAAAATAGCAAGTTGTTGTAACTACCTACTGAGGTGGCATGATCCAAGACCTTAGCTACATGAATTGATCTTAGCCATTCATTGTAATCTGGACACTATATAAAGGCCTTGTTGCCTCATTTGTAAAAGGGAGTAGTGAATAGAGATTAGATATAGTTTTGTAGGAGTAGATTAGAGGAGACTCTCGAAATTCTCTGCGAGGACTTGAGATTGTTGTAAATATTGCTCAAGATTAATGCAAAAACATTGGAGTTCATTATTTGGTGTTAAGTGTTATCTTGTGGAATCACATGGTTTCTTGTACTTCGATGAAGTGGAGAGATGTTTCAAAGTAGATTAGACGTAGATTAGAGCTCATTGATGTAATGTATGTATGTGTTGAATATTTGATCAAACTCCTAGCTCATGCTTTTAACATTCATCGCTGATAAAGTGTTGTGTAAAGCTAGTCTGAGCCTTGTAATTTGTTTAAGTTTGATTATGGATGCTTGTTTGAGTTACGCCATCCGATGAGTGCTTGTATAAACCTTCATGATTTGAAAACCATTCGCGTAACCTTAGGAGATTGCACCAACTTCATGTAGTTGTAGGCATCCTTGGCGAAGTGGAGTTAGGTTAATTAAGGAGTCTGTCTATTCGTACAATCATCATTGCTTCATAGACCTTAGATTAACTTTCTGGAACCTTTTTCTTTTTACTTTTCTTTATCATCGATACATCATCCACACTGAAAGGAGGAATAAGCTAAGTGAAAGAAGAAGAGTCTAATGTAAGTCCCTTTGTGTTTACCAGTAGAATCATACTAAGTCACTGAGTTATCCCTTACAAAATCATAAGAAAGGAACCTTGAAGTCATCTTGTTTGATCACTTTGTTCAGCATTCGAGAGGCTTTGCTCAAGAGAGAGTCAGATACTCTGTATTTTACTCTATTGTTGACTTGTCGAAAAACAATCATCTACAGGTATTACAGAAGGTTTGTCAAAGATTTTTCTAGAATTGCTCATCCCATTACCTCTCTTCAAAGAAAAGGAAAAAGATTCGAATGGACTGAAAAATGTAAAGAGGCATTTAACCTATTAAAGGAAAAATTAACAACCGCCCCAATATTGATAGTACCAGATCCTAATGGTCGTTTTGTAGTTATAACAGATGTGTCGAGAGATGGATTAGGAAGAGTGTTAATGCAAGAAGGAAAGGTAGTGGCTTATGAATCTCGGAAATTGAAACAATATGAGCAAAATTATGCACCCCACGATTTAGAGTTAGCAGCTATTGTTCATGCTCTGCAAATGTGGCGACATTATTTATTAGGAAAAACTTTTGAACTTAAGTCAGATCATCAAGGTTTGAAGTATATATTTACACAGCCAAATCTAAATGCTCGCCAGAGAAGATGGACGGAGTTAATCTCAGATTATGATTTCGAGATCAATTACATTAAGGGCAAGAAAAACAGAGTAGCTGATGCATTGAGTCGACAGAAGCATATAACGGCAATGGTGTCAATCAACACTGATTTTAGAACACAAGTGATTCAGAAATTAAATGAAGATGAAAATTATTGGCAAGTTCGAGAAGCTCTTCAGTCAAATCCACAGGAGCCTAAATATGAAGGTTTTCACATTGAAGCAGATGGGCTTTTGAGATTTAAAGGTAGGATGTATATTCCAAAATCTTCTGAGTTAAGGAAAACAATATGGAAAGAAGTACACACCGCACCATATTCAGAACACCCAGGAGTAACCAAGATGATGGCCGACGTCAAACCGTTATATTTTTGGAAAGGAATGAAAAAGGACGCAGCAAGATTTGTGGCAGGATGTTTCGAATGTCAGAAGGTCAAGGTAGAGCATCAGCATCCAACAGGATTACTTCAGCCTCATAGCGTACCTGATTGGAAATGGCAAATTATTAGTATGGATTTTGTACAAGGTTTACCTATGACTAGGAACAGGCATAATGCCATATTGGTGGTAGTGGACAAACTCACCAAAGTGGCACATTTCATACCAGGGAATTTGACAGATGGGGCACCAGTGATCGAACAAAAATTTGTACAGGAAATTTTTCGTCTCCATGGAATTCCAGAAAAGATCATATCAGATAGAGATGCCAGGATGACATCCAGATTTTGGCAAACCTTATTTTAAGCCTTGGGGACTCAATTAAATATTAGTACAACTTATCATCCCGAGACAGATGGTCAGACGAAAAGGGTAAATCAAATTTTAGAAGATCTACTTAGAATGTACTATATGGATCAACAATACAGGTGGGAGGAATATTTACCCTTGGTAGAATTTGCTTATAACAACTCATATCAGTCAGCAATAAAAATGGCACCTTTTGAAGCACTGTATGGCAGGAAATGTAGAACCCCTATAAGTTGGAACACGTGGGAAGACAGGGTAAGAATAATCAGGCAGAGACTGAAAGAGGCCAATGACCGGCAAAAGAGTTATGCTGATGCAAAATGTATTGCCAGACAGTTTGTAGTGGTAGAAAAAGTTCTTTTGTGGGTAAAACCATAGAAAAGCTCTATAAAATTTGGGAAAGCCTCTAAGTTAGCCTCAAGATACGTGGGACCTTTTGAAGTTCTAGAAATTATCAATCCTGTGGCCTACAGAATTGCTCTACCCCCGACTCTCGCCAAAATTTACAATGTATTTCATGTTTCTTATCTCAAGAAATATTATGCAGACTCTGAACATATGATTGATTGGAAATCATTGCAGGTACGGGACCCTGGGGTGATCACAATAGAGCCACTCCGACTACTCGAGATACGTAAGCTGCAATTACGTAATCGCGAGGTGGTACAATGTAAGGTCCAGTGGGACCAGTATTTAGAAGAGAATGCCACCTGGAAAGATTATGATGAGATTCATCCAAAGTTTCCTTATTTATTTCCAAACAATTAAGACTTATATGAGACTACGTTGTTAAATTTTGATAAATATTGATAAATAATCATCAAGGACAATGATTCTTACGAGAAAGAATATGTTACATCCCCTTCTTCTGAACAATGAAACGTTGGTTATGTTGTTAGTTGTGTATAACTGCTTTCATGTGAATATGAAATTTATTCGTTGGATAATGTGTATAATTATGTGAGAATGATTTTCATTTATATACGAATATTTTTCACTTATATGTGAGAATGAATGTATGCATGGATATAATATATATATCAATGTTCGTATCAAGGAAATGATTTAACTTCCATTAATTGTCGAAGTGTTTGCAGGATAAATCAATTGACAAGGAAAAAGGGATATCAATAGGGAGAGGTGTGGTTACGAGAATTGAAAAACAACAATATTGCCTAAGTCTAAGTATAGACAACTATATCATCGTAGCCTTGGCCAAGGCATATACATATACGTATATATTTCAAGTTCGTAAGAATTATTTTCCTTATGTATATTAAATAAAATATATTTCGCTCACCTCATGAGGAGCGCTTGGTGGTGTGCGAGCTGGAGTCTTGATGTGTAACTCCTCCACTCCACCCGCACGCAAGAAGGAAACATTCCTTCTTGCATGCGAACGGGGGAAGGAGGGGGCATGCCTATATTTGTTGGCGTTCATCCTTTTCAACTCAATCTTTTGAAGCAGCATTCGCACCCTCTTTTCAAAAGCATTCGCAGGATTAGTAAGCTATTCTATGAACATTGATTTGCATTCTTTTGAGTGTCCTCGTCACCACAACTTAGAAATCCAAACGATCTAATTCTTGTGCATGAGCTACATTTCTTTTCTTACTCTGTCGCAAGTAAGAATCAATATCATAGGAGCGGCCATAAGAACCAGTCCATCAATCAAGATTTGTCTTTGCAGTCGCATATTCCTCTGCCTCGACTTGTAAAAGCTTTTTCAGGCAAGACAATAGTTCCTTTCATTATACTATAGTTCATCATGCAATGGATAGAAATACATTATTTTGGATAGTCGTAGCTGACCAAGATTACCAATTAATTCTGTCATTCTGTATTTTCTATTCTGTGATTCATGAACGACCTCCTCAATCCGTATGTCTTTCAAATACCAAATCTTTTGAATCTGCAGAAGTATTTTTCTTTATACCTATATATTTATATTTATATATATATATGAATGTTTATATATATATATATACTTACATCTACTTATATATTTTTAGTCTCATTGAGAAATTTGACTTCGATCACTGAGTTAAAGGATACCTTTCTGTCTAAATGTTCTTATGCCGTATCTCTTATGAATCTGTAAGTATGTCAAGTGGATTATACACGATTTTCATCCAAACCTGTAACCAAAAAGAAACATATGAAATAATGTCAATGCTGAGCAAGGGTGAGAATGCTAACGACACAGTGTCAGATAATTATTAGAAATCCTTGGCCAGGGTTACGATGCAGTATAGGCATCTGTCAATTATCAAGTACCAGATATACCACTAGTCAGAGTGATCTTTCCAGTTAGGAGGTACCTTGAGGGAAAAGATCGATCAGGAGATATAGGTTCTTGACACCAGGCTCAGAGGCATATTGTTATTATTAGATTCCTCGCTAATCACCCTCGTGAAGGGTCAGTTTTCTTCAGTTGAAGAAGCACGGGAGACCAATTGGTCTTGGTTGGGTGGATAAAACCCTTGTTGATATTCCTTTTTCCAGAATCCAGAGGAGGATCTTACAAACAAATCAATAGGAAACTATTCAAATTGTACTTTTCTTAATCTGTCTTCCTATCTTAATATTTGAATTTTATTAGAGAAAGTTAATCAAAAAAAGTTAGTTTATTCTTGGTTATATGTATTCTGTTACAAAAGATTATTTCAGCTGAAAATGAAAGTTAGTTGAAATTTGAATTCTATTGCATTCGATACTATTTTCATAATAGTTAGTTAATCTTTCCGCTGAAATTCTGTTGTTAGATGTAAGTTTATAATTTGTTAGATTAGAGGGGGTGTTACATTGAAAATGTATGTAAATAATGTTCAATCTGATTAATAGTCATAAAAAATGCTCCAAAAATATTTAAAATAAAGCAATGAATAGTAAGCAATAAATTTAGTTATTGAAAATATTGCATGTATTGTTTTTAATTGCAATAAAACTATATTTGCATAGACATGTTGATGATTCGATATTAATGTGTAAAGAAAAATATTATATGAATTAAACAACCATTTAGTATAAATTGAAATGAATATTATACATAAAAAGTAAACAAGTATGGGATATGTTTTAGCTTATGGCAATTGTTGCAGCTCCAAGAAATCAGGCCCCTCTTCTTCAGCTTTCCTTCTAGCAATTCCCTTTCCTGACTTCGGATTTTCAGAGCGATCATATGAGAATGGTGGCAAGATTCAAATTCCTTCTAAGGATGTTGCATGAAAGATAGCCACAATTGTTAACCCTTGTCTTTCTACATGTCCTATAGTGATTGTCACTTTGGTAAGAGTCAAGCCTTATGATTTATCATATATGCATTGTTAGTCCCCAAGCCAGCCAATTGCAAGGGAAACTAATGTGTGTCCCCTTTCTATTGGAGTAATAGGCATAATGCATTGAGAAGCGCCTTCAAATGGCATTCCTAAGTAATTGTCAAACTCCACCATACCATATGTCAATGGATCAAGTTGAGCTGTTCCGAGTTTTACGTGTTTGTTTTATTTTTGTAATCCTTGATTTTGATCTCATCATTTCATTTAAAAGTAAGTCTTAATAATGTAATGCCATTTTAAATTTTGATCTCATCATTTCATTTGGAAGTAAGTCTTAATAATGTAATGCCATTTCAATAAAGTTGCACATTCCCTATTGAGAATTTTATTTCATATTAATATTTTATTTATTGATTTAACAAAGATACCATTAATTTTTTATCTAGGTGTTAAAAGATTCTAATCTTTTCATTGGGGATAGATGTTGTACCCATACAAAAAAAAAAAACATATTGTGTCAAGTTGCTGGCCACAATTCAACCATTTCTCCATTCATAAGTCAAAACTTAGTCTTTGCTCCCCATAGTTGTCAATGGTGTTGTTATCAATTCAAGAACCTTTGCACGGCTTAGAAGAGGATTTCAAGCACATCAAACAAGGTCATTACAACAAATTTGATATGAGGAAAGTCAGTGAAGTGTCGAGGCAGAGAAATAATCGTAAAAATGTCACGTCTTGACAAAGATGTACTTTTTGGAGATTTCAAGTTGAAAAAAGATACCCAAGTAGCCCGGAGTATACTGAAGAGAGAGAATGTCATACTTGGAGATCAAAAATAGCATCTATGTGCTTGGATGCACCCCAAGGAGAGCAAATGTCATTTCTAGAGCCAAAAACCACTTAAATGAAAAAGTGCATGCACTTTCCATTATTAGCATCAAAAATCACTTAAGTGAAAAAGTGCCTACACTTTTCAATGTCAACAACAAATTAAATCACTTAAGTGACCCAAAAAGAACTTTTTCACTTAGAGTAAATGTCAATGAAGAATTAGAATAAAAAAATGAAAAAGTGCACTTAAGTGTAAAAAGTCAATTGAAAATTAGAAGCAAAAAGTGGCATTCCACCCCTTGGGTGCATGCCTAGGCACTTAAGTGTCAAAGTGTCAATGCAAAAACACGACAAAAGGGTCTCCAAGTGAAATATGGCACCCAAAATCACTTAAGGGTTAAAATGTCAAAGTCAAATTAGAAGAAAAGTGCACTCATGTCTCCAAGCATGCCCCTAAGAGGTCCAATGTCAACATGTCAAAGGTAAATCATGAGAAAAGGCGTCTTTAAGTTGTCCAAGCACACCCAAGGACGTCTTGATGTCAAATGTCAATGAGCGTACATAATGACAAGTGCTTCCCAACTCCCTGGCACGTGCTTGGACACTTAAGTGTCAAGTTGCTAACTTAAAAACGAAAAGTGACTTCGAGTTGTCCAAATGCACCTAAGAGGAGTTAGATGACAAAAGTGACTTAAAATCATGAATGCAAGTCAAAAAGGGATGCCCTAATTCAAAAATAGAAAACCTCACTCAACCTATAAAGTGTCTTTCCCTTTCGTTCTCACATTGTCAAAGGGAGGACATCATTGAAGAGCATTTTGGAGCAGTTGAGAGACTAAACAGTCAAGATTTCATTGGAAAAAGCTCATATCTCAGTCATAAGGGATTGTGGTTTTGGTCCTATAAAGAACAAGTTTTAATCAGGGGCAGAAAAAGACAAGATGTAATATTATTTTCAACCCATGGAATCACCCTCCAAACTTGTGTCCAAATACCCTCAAGTCAAGGACACCAACTTGGGACATGTGATGTCCAAGAATTAGACTTGGGAGAACTCATTTGGGTGGGTAATAATGTAGTAAAAAGATTGCAGGACAGTGGTCTTATAGAGGCAACCTATTTTCCAATTTTGGCGCAAAGTCAAGAGTTCATTGTCGCATGTGTCAATTATTACAACCCAGTGACAAGGGAGGTAGGCTCATTGAATGGGCAGGTGCTTTGCAAACTTGATCCTGATTCTATTGAGAGTGTTTTCAGTTTGCCTTTGTATGAAGAAACTCAAGAGGTTGACTTGGTAAAGTGCGAAGAGGAGTGGAATTCAAAGACCCTTGAATGCAAAAAACATGTGAACATCAACAAACTTTGGCTAAAGGGGAGCAAGAAGTCAGTCCCAAAAACATTTAGAAAGAACAAGTTCAAGGAAGAACTCGCCATGATGATCACTCTTCTCAATCGAGTGATAGGTAAAACTAAGGCAAGAACATTTAGGCCATGGATGTTTTACATAAGGAGCATGGTTTGCAACAACGAGATCTACTTGGATGGAACCATCTTGATCAGTGAGTATATTCATAGACAGTTGATTTTGAGCGCACTCATAAGTTTCATATGTCCTCTTATTTGGTATATGCATTTGCAAAGACGAAATCTTATACAGGGTTGTCAAGAGAGGGAACCTTCAACATCACTCGCATTTATTGGAATTTACCTCAGCTGGAGTTTAGTGAATCGTTGGAACACTATTGAAGGGTGAACGATGCCTTTTCAAAGCATGCAATCAGGAATGAGGAGTTGAATATACATTTTTCAGAGCAAGCCAAGGCTACTATTTTAGAGTGGGCTAATTGATTCATCCAATCCCCAACTTCCAACTATATCAAAGTGTTTGGGTTCTCATCCTTTCCACATATGCTTCCATAGTACCCCAATGATCACATGCTTCTGTTGGAGTTTTGTAGACAGGCAGCTGAAGTTCATTTCATGTTGAGAGATAGGCATAAGCAAGCAATAAGTTTCCCCATTCAGCTTGGTTTCTATAAATGCAAGAACGTTCCTTGACTCAGAAGATGTAGGTATGGAGTTGCCTGAATTCAACCTAAAGCTTTTTATTAAAAGCACACCTATGATCCTAGAGGCATCATCTATAGAAGTTGTAGCTATGGAGTTGCCTGAATTCAACCTAAAGCTTTTTATGAAAAGCACATCTATGATCCTAGAGGCATCATATATGAGAGGTTTGGGGCCAGTTTTCAGCATGTGCCAAATATAGAAGACTTTTGGGCAATCTGCAGAGATGAGTATGAGATAAGAAGGAGAAATTATAGTCGATTTACTATAAAGCAAATGGGTGACTTCATCCCTAAAGAAGTGCCTAAAGATGTTTCAAACTCAGATTTAGGGGTGTTGTCTCCTCGTTTCATAGTGGCAAATTTGAAACAGCATCCCTTAACCATGGTAAATTGGAATGTGAAGGAGAGTACTATTCTTGACAGGACCAAATCAGTTGTAGATAGAAGTACGATGTTTTTCCAAGCAAAAAGATCATAGAAAGGGCAAAATTCAGCAAGCCCATCAAGGTATATTTAGAAGAAAGTTGTATCCTCTTCTTCTTGACACATGATACCCAAATCAACAATAGATGGTAGTAGTAGAGATCAGGAGGAAGAAGAGAGTCAGGTTCCTCAGGCTACTAGTGCTTCAGATGCAATTTAGAGGATTGCAAAGCTAAAATTGGTTGCTAAGAAGAGTACACTCCTCCTCATCATCAACTAAGTACAGAACCAGAGATTGTATCATTTGTTCTGGTTTCCACTTCTTCTCCTCTTGTTTCTCTTCCTTCTAGGAATCCATCTATTCCTTCCCCTTCACCCATACTTTTGGATGTTACCTCAGCATCCAAACCTGAAACACCTTCTATCCCACTTCTTGTTCATTCTCCATCCCATCTACAAGATCTTCCACCTCCTGTTTTTCCCAATACCATTATCACTATTTCTTCCCCAAGTTCTCCTAGAAGGCATGAGAATGAGAAAGAAGCACTGAAATGGGTAAAGTCTGTTGTGAATAGGAAGGGGAAACTTGTCAGCTCATATCGAGTTGATTTTGTAGAGCTTGCTTCAATTCTTTCAAATATGCAGCCCAAGATGCCAAAGAAACAATCTAGGATGAAGAAGAATATAGATGGTCACTTGGTCTTGGAAATAGCTATTCCTCCTAAAGGGAAAGTAGTGCATGAGATGGTTGATTTCCAAGTAGTTGAGACTCTTTTTGGGATAAGAACACACCAAGGAGACATGAACCTTATGGATGTTGCAATTAAAAACCTCAAGGATGTAGAAGACAAGGCTGCCCAGAAAACAGAGGTCAAGCAACTCAAGTAGTTCATTGCCCGCCTTGTCCAGCCCACACCAACCTCTAAAAGCTTCGTACTTCGGCTTTTGCAGTGCATAGATCAGCAAAGGCAACTGGATCAACTAGTCCCACATGGAAAGAGTAGAAAAATGGATAAGTAAAATCATCCAACAAGAGTCAAACATGTTTGTATGCCTTGTTGACCAAGTCAAGGCTTATGAGAGAGGAAATTTCAGAGATGGAACGTGGTGTGATGAAAAAGTTTGCATTCTACAAAGAATTCATAGAGAAATTGAAACCCACTCTTATTCTTGGTCCCATGAAACTAGCTGAGATGGGAATGGTTGCAAATGTAGAACCAAAAATTCACTTGTTCACATCAATACAAGTTTCTGATTCAGCTTCATGATGAGGTTGTCACCATATTAGGAGACCTACAGACAAGTTTAGATGAAATAAGGCAGCAGGCGGCCTCTTTGGTGAAATCCCTCTCTTGTACTTCTGTTAACGATAGTGGAGTCCAAGTTGAACATGATGAAGTGCAGGGTGAGTTTCAGAGGCTAATGATGAATACACTTGGGAGAGCTCAACAGGATGTACATTGAAAACATAGACAAGTTGTCAACTCTTGCAAGGAATATTCAAGATGGTGAAGAGGAGGGGACCAAGATTGAAACACTGATTACATAGAACAGTCTTACCTTAGAAGTACAGATTATTCAGTTGGATTCAGTGCCATCAACTGACAGATCACGAGTACGGGACTTCATTGACAGGTTGCAGAGGTTACAGGGTACAGATGCTGCTGCTGCTGCACTAGGATCATCTGGGGCTTCTCCAGGGTAGCTACTTTTAGCTGCCATTATTTTCAGCTAGATCTGCTTTTTATTTCTTCTATTTTTGGAGTGGCTAATTTGGGAGGAGCTTCTAGAACATCTTATTTTTTGATGACCTTCTCTAGAAGGCCGATTTTTTTATTGTAATTATCGTCATCAAAAATCTATTTGAAGATTTCCTGATTTAGGTATTAAGTTTGTGGACCAAATTGTATTTTAAGCTTGCTTTGTGTGCAAGCAAACTATTTTTAGTTTAGAGAACTACAGTGTACTTTAAAATCTTAAATAAATAGCACACAAAAACTTTGTAAAAAGCCTAAAGGTTATAAAAAAGTGGCATTTGCCCTTAAGATTGGGAATAGTAATTTTTATGCCTACTTGCTACTAAGATTGTTGATCAAGAGTTGTTTTGTGTTATCTTGTGCTATCTTGTGCTTTGTGGATTGAATAACTTTGTGAAATACTGCGAACTTTGTATTGACATGTTCACTAGGATAGATAATTGTAGCTTTGTATGCAATTTTTCTTATTTGATTTGCCAATTCATGTGTGTGGTGTTTTAAATCCAACTCAAGAGAGTACTTGTTTACCCTTCTATCTGATAAAACTAATACTTGAATTAATGACAGAAATAACAATCCATACCATATAGAGGAGTAAAAGTATATCTTTATTCACACATGAAGTTATTACAGAAGTAGACCAAAGAAGGTCATCCAAGGATCAGACTCCTTTCCCTCACTACACAAAGACTATTTAAAGAACTGGACGGTTGCTAAGAAGAACACAATCATCTACCAACTAACTCCTATAACTACTCGAAAGCAGACAAATAATTAATACATAGTCAGATAACCATAATATCAAAACATAATAATAGGCATTGTATGCTGACTACATCATCCTCCTCTGAAAGAAAAAGTCATCTTCCAGACGACAAGGAAAACAAGTAAGCATCAAGTAACATTAGGTAAGGTTTTCCAAACTTGTGACGGTGGTGTAGACGAAAGAAAACCTTAAGGCTGACACTTTCCACTAGCGGCCAAAACAGTCTCATCATTACCTAATCTTTCCACAACTAGTGAATGCTCCACGACAAAAGATGGACAACGCTTTGTAGGAATGGTTTCAGCTAGAAGGAGAAAGGAGAACTAATAAAGAAAACCTTGAAGTATATGCAAAGTATAAGTAGAACCAACATATCTAGAATGCATGCCAATGTATGGAGAATGTTGAGGACCAAACAAACAAGGGACCCAATCTGACAACACACTAGAGTTTGAAAATGCTTCACCCAAGCAATCACTAAACCCAAACGGTACTGCAAGCACTGTAGAGGTATTCTCCTCAAAAAAAAATTGTTCAATATCTCCATATTCCAGGAATGTACTTTGCATCCAATTCACCAACCTGAAAGAATGATTTTGTCTCTGCAAAAATCAAAAGCTGAGAAAGAGTAAATTGCCTAGGTAGGTACAACAACAATGGCACCAGATTGTGTAGCAAAAAGTGAAGGAGCAAATTCTATTATTTCAACATTACATAGGAGTCGTACAATAGAAGAAGAAATAACCAATGGCTGGACAATAGAATTTTAGATAGTCCGTACAATTGAAAGCAATCCTAATAAAGTGTCTAGCAGAAAATGAAACTGAATTTTGTGGACAAGCCATGCAAGAGGAGCAGGTATAGACCAGGCCGGACAATGAACAAGGAACAACAAAACTTCCGTCATACAGTGAACAAAGGGTTGCAAAACTTGAGCTATACGATGAGAACTGAATTTCACTCCCTAATGACGTATGGCAAGTACAAAGTAATCAGGCCGTATGGTAGCATGTTTTGATCGCCTAGTGGAAACTGAAGGTCGTAGGACAGCTACAAGATAGAGAGGTTGGACGGCAAAATAAGGTAAATTATACTACAAGGTAGAAACCATATGGTGATGAGTGCCTAAAGAGTCTGTATGATGAAGAAAGCAGGTTGGAGGGGCCATGTGATGAAGAAAACCGACTGCTAGACAGACCGTACAGTGAAGAAAAAATAGATGATTAGAATTTTTAAAATTACCTTCATTTGACCACACAGTGAAATCATAGGTAATAGGCATCTCCTTACAAGTCCATACAGGGGTGTCCCTTGTTGCCTATCATACGATGGAATTTGAAACTTTACAATTTTTAATTTGATTGTCCATTGTATGTCGTACGGTCAATATACAAGGATTGGTTTGTGTGATGGAAAGACAATCTTTAAGAAAAGTATCCTTTGAAGTTTGTACAATAGGACCCATGGCAGCCTGTCCCACGATGATTTCTTTTTGAACTTTAGCATTATAATTTATAATTGGTTTCTTCAATGGTTTTCGTACTGTCAACGTAGGAATACTTAGCTGTATGATGATAAAAGGGAGAACTTTATTCAATTTTTAAAATTTTGCCTCCTCCATCCTTTGAGCATATTATTTTTTCTTTTTTTCTCATGTGGGGTCCACCTATTATTTTTTACTCAGGTGCCTTTGTTGGAACCAGGATTGCCAACTTTTGTGGACCTTGTACTACATTTGACACACATAAACTATCCAACTTTTCAAAATCGTTCTTCATTTGCTCCTCTTCGTTGATCTCCATAGCTTCAATAAAATTGTAGTTCCAGGGAAATACTTCATAGGCCTCGATTTGCCAGTGAAACAGGCCACAAAGGGAATTTGTTCCATCTTTTGAACACAACTGTAATTCTAAAATTCCTTGGACATTCGGCTCCATTAGACCCTGATCATGCTTCTTTGCCCACTCTTCATCAGAGTCTGAATTTGACGAATCTAAGGAAGCCGCTTCCTCACTTACTCCCTAGTTCTTCAAATCAATTATATACTTCCTGCCTTTGTTATCAATGGAGAGTGTGTACTTCCAATTGCGGTCGGCTTTGGCTGCTATCAGCCAACCCCGACCCAACAATGCATCGTATGCTTTCTTTCGTAATGAGGTGACCACAAAATTTAATTAAAGGGTTTGAGTTCCAATGAGTACCTTTTGGCCCATTAAAACTCCAAGTACCTTAATTCCTTGTTGATTTGCACCCATCAATTGAAAAGTTGGGGGCCAGATGGTCAACTTGCCTAGACTTCTCCAAGTGTCTTCCGTAAGTACGTTCACACCAAACCCACCATCAACAATTGTATTAGTGAGATTCCTTCCAAGGATCTCCTTGTGCCCCACCGTTGGTTTCTTTGCCATGTTAACCGTCAATAACATGGGATTGATCACTTGGTCTCCCTACAATGGAGGTTCGGTTATTGGGTCTTCATTCTTTTCACATTCTAAATGGGTCGTAGTATGCATCATCTCATTCCTCCCAAATATAGTACTAGTCATAGCATTTTAGAGTTCGGGAATACTTTGTAATAAATCCACTACTTCAATTGGTATGGTAGTTTGAAGTACTTGCCTTGAAATATTTTTATCGGATTGTAATTGATTTGTTACCCTACTTGCATTTGCATTTGAGTGGCAATGTTCATTATCCATGGCATGCTCCACTTCGATTGTTGCTTCATGAAGTCTTTATTTTTCTGTGCGTGGGTCTAGGTACACAACCTTCTTTGCTTGCGCTTGAGCAACGACCAATACTTCATTATGCCTCTCTACAGCAATCATGTTAATGTTGGCCTTTTGCTTCGAACATTCGACGTCTTCATGGTCTCCAGTACCACACCATTTGCACTATAATCCCAATTTGTTCTGGTTGTTCTAGCACTCTCTCGCAAAGTGTCCCCATTCGTTACATTGTCGGCATTGTATGATAGGATGTCCTTCGGGGTCATACTGTATTTGACTCCGACCTCCCCCTCTTTGATTTTGATAGTCGTTGATGCATTCATATTATTTTGTGGCTTCAATGGAGTGCTTGGTGGAGTGGACTGCTCTCCCTGTGTGCTCCTACTCTTCAAATTATATGGGCACTCTTTCCTAGGACAATTAGCTTTGGTGTGACCTTCACTTTTGCAATCAGTGCACCAAAGTTCTTTGGTTTTTTTGTTTCTTTCTTTCTCCGCCTTCAATTCCTTCATCATCCAAAGCATATCCCTCTGAAGCACTTGTACTATTCCCGATTCACTGTCACTTTGGTTTCTTTCGGCTTGAGATGACATTTTATCTTCGCTTTCTATATCCATTGCCCTATTATATGCTTCTATGTAGGATGAGAGCGGTACCACTTTCATTTTTTTCCTTAATGGAGGAATCAAGCTTTCAATAAACCATCTTTTCTTTAACCCATCAACAAGTCCTTTTTCCAACTTTACAAGCAATTCTTTGAGTCTACAATCGTTGTTACTTTTCGTGCTTACCTTGTCTTGTATTGTAAATTTCTGCTACTATTTCATTATCATCTTGAAGCAACTTGAACTCTTCCTTAAAGGCCTTCTTTAATCTCTCCCACGTGTTTGGGAGGCTGGTTCAATCTCTATTTACTAGACAATGGCTACACCTTGCAAGGTGGTTGGAAAAGACCGTAGCTAATATGCTCTATCACCTTGCCCATTTGTTGTATAAATTGTTTCACAAGTCTTATAGTGCCCCATGGGATCCTTTGATCCATTGCCTGTAAACTTGGGCAACTTTTGCCTTTCTACACTTGAGCTTACCATGGTTTTGTTCCAATGCAAACCTAGTGCCTAGAACCTACTTGTCAAGGAGTTTTGATTCAAGCGTTCCGGTGCTCCTCTCGCACTCTCGGCCACATGAGAATCCCCCACTCTTCTTGTAGCTTCAATGTTCCACGCACTTGTTTCACCTTCAGGTTTTCTTTTATACAGCCTTGGCTCAACTTCTTCGATTGACAACCCTTTGATTGCTCGAAGGTTGCTCTCGTATGCTTCTATGAAGGAATCTTTAGACTTCGTCTCCCAACTTCCCTCGTCTAGAGGAGGTTGTATTGACTTTTCAACTTGACCTGACAGATCGACCCACACTTCATCTAGCAATGGTACAAGCCTTGGTATCTCCTCTCACTTTGCCTTCATGTGATTATTTGTAATGGAAATGTTTTGTCTCTCCCAACTATGACTCCTACTCATGCTCCAACTCCTACTTCTACTTCTACTTCAGGATGCACTTCAGCTTCAGCAATCTCTCTTAGTCTTCTTCTAGGTTCTCTTTGCTCTACCAACCTTAGAGATCGTCTGATCTCTTGATCTTGACCACGTTGTGGTCTCTTCCCGCCTTTATTGAGGTCTAAGGGCATGAATATCTAGGCCTGCTTTCTAATAAGGCAACATCGCCAAGTCTAATAAAACTAATACTTGAATTTAATGACAAAAATAACAATGCATACCAGATAGGAGTAAAAGTATATGTTTATTCAGACATGAAGTTTATACAGAAGTAGACCAGAGATGGTCAGCGAAGGATTAGACTCCTTCCCCTCACTATGTAAAGACTATTTAAAGAACCGGTTGGTTGCCAAGAAAAACACAACCATCTACCAACTGACTCCTATAACTACCCAAAAGTCGACAAACAAATAATACATAGTCAGATAACCATATTATCAAAACATAATAATAGGCATTGTATGTTCACTACAATACTCATCTTCTTCTAGTCTTCGATTTTATCTAGAAGAAGTGAGTGTGTCTTCACTTTCTCTAGATTAGATTTTTCACATTAGATAATAAATCAGAAAGTCACCTCCTATCTTGTGTGTAAGTGTTGATTAGCCTTGTGCCCAAACCTAAGAACAAAAAGCCAAGTATACTTTTTGTTTATCTGCTTTGCACACTAAAAAAACCCACAACTTCTAGGCATTATTGTAAATTTCTGTGTAAGGAATCTTATCATTTTCTTCACTCTTCAAAAGGGAGCTTCGCCTACAAATTCAAAGAAAGGTTCTACCTTACACGCTGTTCCATTTTGAGTTGTACTAAAAGGTACAAATTAAAATTCTAACAATAGACAAATTATTGATTGGCAATTGTGATTGACTGGAATTGTATTAGAGCTCAAAAACATGAAGAGGACCTTAACTGATATAAGGGTCTTTAAGAAATTGGTTAACATCAGGTCATTTATGTCCTAGATCAATAGGGAGATGATCTTGAAGCAGTTAACTGAATTCAACTTAGAAACAACCAACATTTAACAAAAGCACAATATTTCATTAATCTAATTGCATGGCACTAAAATGTTTCCAATCTCACCAATCCAAAAAAAATGCATCCAATCTCATGTAACTCAACAAAGCACCCACTTCGTTCCCTACAAAGAAAAACCGCAGAAGCCTTGCGCTGACACAACCCTCCCCCTCCACTCCCCATTCCTTAATAGAAAGCTATTGTTGACTTTCTTGATTTAAAATTACAAAAGTATTGTAAATTTGTCTGCCCAACAAAAATTATAGTAGCTGGCCCTCCATAAGAGTATGTTCTAAAATGCTCAATCCGCCTCTAAAAAGTAAAACCACAAGACTCAATTGCATTTCGTAAATAACTATTAAAGATAATTATAATCAATGTCCCCTCCGTAAGACTATGTTTTAGAATGCTCAATACACCTCTAAAACATAAAAATGAACTAACCAACAACTCATAATGAAAGCTTAAACAAAATACAATTATATATATCCCCTCCATAGGACTAAGTTCTAGGATTATCAACATAACCTCTAAAACGTAAAAATAAACTAAACTCAAATAAATAATCAAAGATTAAAACAACCCAAATTGAGAGTAATCAACCCACAAAGCACGCATAAACCTCCATGTAATGTTTCTACTCAGACAAAAGGGCAATCCACGATTCCAAACACATCAACCAAACCCAACTATATAATCATTCATACCAGAGAAAAAATAAGGACCCAATCAGGTTTGAGCATCAAAAGCACTTTACCCTTTTTACACATCAAAAGGCCCATGTCATATAATTCAAACATGCAAAAGTGGATTAAAAAGTGTATAATCTCATCCTCTATTTAAATTATCATGTGTCATTTAATGTGTATATTATTGGCAGTCATGTATGGCAGCTTCTCTCATAGCCACTACATATCTGTGATTTCTTTACATAATCACTTATCTCCTACATTCACTCATTTGATATCACTTGACCATACCTATGAGGGCTGTGGAATGAAGGTACTCATGTGCATATCAATGGGTGGATTAAAGAACACGAGACTCAAAACCACAAGGGGCAAGGTGTACCCAGATCTCGATGTGGATGTCAATGCAGAGGCAAATGTATGCATGGATGAATATAAGGAAGCCAACAATGAAAATGACATGGAAGCTGACTCGAATTTGTTTTCTTCCATAATTGTGCTGTGAAGGTGTTATTGCAGGGATTCGGCAAAGATGTGAATAAGATGGGTGGAAGAAGACTCCCCTGTGTGTTGCCAGGGTCTTTAGTTTTAGGATTATACCACAGTTGTCTCCCACTAGTCCATATCTTTGCTTATTTGTTTTTCTTATTTTATGTTTGTTTTAATTTTTATAATTCAAAGATTTAGTAACCTTTGCCTTTATACTCCTTAATTTCTATATGTAGTCTTTTTTTCATTATTTTTTCTTCTTAGTTTAACTGCCATTTTTTTTGTTTTTTAAAAACACACTTAGACCCATTACACTCCACCGCCACCCCAGCTGCCATTGTAGGATACAATGTAATTGTAATGCAAATAGACCCTCAATATTGCTTTTGGCTATGAGAAAGGGTCTTCATAATTTTGAAGAATGGCCTTAATCCTCAGAAACCTCTAAGTTAAGAAATACCATTTCATATTTTTCACTAGTAGCTAACAAATTTATGTTTCTTTTTGGACATTGTTTATGGTCCAAGCTCCTCTAGTTAGACATTGCTAAGCCTTTCCTTTAAATGTCACCATGCATTAACTTTTGATTCTATTGAGATATTTATTGTAAATTATTAGTTGATTTTTTTCTAAATTTGACAAATCATTCAGCCTCCACCAGCTTCTGCAACTACCTAATGCTATGAAGCTCCATGATTACACCACCATCTTTGAACTCCTATAACTCCCAATATATGTAACATGTCATACCCATTACACAAGACTGGTGGCACAGTGACAAATGGCCATAACGACCAAAAGGAAAGTCATAGTTCCATTCCATTCAAAGAGAGTTGTAGAGTAAATCCCTTGAAAAGCAGTCGAGTGTATATAACTTTGGGTCAGATTGTACTCGAAGTTCAAAGATGGCATCAAAAGTGTTTAATAAGCCAAGAAAAACATGTTATGTCCATCAAATACGATTCCTGAAACATTTCTAGTTGTCAATGTCATCTGTGGCTATGACAGATTTGCAGATTTTGAGAAAGTAAGCAAACCATGAACTCTTTATTGAAATGTACTTGATGCATTCATTTTGATTTAACAAGCTAATATTTGGGAAAAATGTCTTATTGAAGAGTGGAGGAAAACTCTGCTTGGATGAGATCAAACTAAGAATGGATGACCCTTGGTACCTTCTTGTGTTCTATCTCTGAGAGCGTGGGATTGTGATCTTGACATCCCAAAATTATGTTATGTCATAATTTGTAAATGACACGTGTTGTTTTCAGTTAGCAAAGATGGAAAGATTATACAGTGATAGAATTGCCTTTGGGTAGACCCCGAAATACTGTCTTCCATGGGATAACTTATTAACTAATTGACTGATTTATTTTCATAAAACCAATAAAATGAGAAGCTTGCTCTTCAAGGATTTTGATTCTCAGTACTTTGTCTTACTAGACCTTTTCATAGATTGGTAGAAGGGCTGTCAGCTAGACCACTTCACCTACCTGTCAAGACACAAATGCTTTTATGTCCCTCAACCTATCAACATGTGCTTGACTGACCTAAGGAGATCAAAGACTTCCCATGATCTATCAAAGCCAAAGGGTAACGGGCATTGACCAGAAATGCACTGTGCAACAAGAAAACCTGGGCATTCATGTCGAGTCTCAATCTAATGAAAGACAGGCTCAATCCAAACTTAGTTGAACTCATCGGTATGGTTCTCAAATAAAATAGGATGTCAGTCAACATGTTGAACACAAGCTTCTTGCATTAATGTGGAAATTATAAGCAATTGAAATTTGAAACTAGGTCACAAATTCACAAGCATAAAACCACAAACAGAGAACAGTGCATGTCTTGCAAGAGGAAAGCTTTTTCCACAGGCTTCCAATTGATCTGAAACCCGTACAGTTGAAATGTATGTTCGTAAATCTTTAAGGATAATATAAAATGACCCCTCTGAACCAAAATTAACAGGATTGTAGTTGCTTAGAGTTGAATAGCTTTTTGCAGTGCATTTTGCCACCTGCCCCACAGATTTTGCACCTGTCCCCACTTTTTAACATGGGAAAAACAAGAAGACTCTCACCCATTAGGCTGCAAAGAGAAACACAGAAAAAAAGAGTCTTTCTGCAAGTTTCAGGGAGCATAAAAGAAATGTTTTCATGGGGAAATGCAAGGGAATTAGGCGAATGGCATTACAAATAAATAATTCAAAAACTGCACTATGGAAACCCATGGACAAGCAGCCTTTAGCATCTTCATGTTCACATTGTTATATGTTAGTCTGAGGATGAATTTTAAGCAGGATAGGATGTTTCCCAGTCCAAAGTATAAACTTTTGGTTTCAGATGGGTCAGCTGTCAATTAGGGGAGAGCAGGAGCTTGCCTCCTTCCATCATTTGACACCAAGGTGCTGTCTTTCATTAGGAAGATTAATTCAATGCCACATGCTAGAGGCTGGAGTACACGCATTCCCATAGCATGGTATAGAAGGAAAATTTCTTGCAAAGAAAGTTCATTCTTTTTGTTGCCTTGGTAAGGCATTCCCTATCAGTCATATGTCAGGTCAATCTGTTCCTATGCCTGATTTTTCAGTAGCTCGTTAAGGTCTTACCAGCATCCTACTTGGTGGTTGGTTAGGGTGTGATCATCAGTTCAGGTGACGGAGCAAGTATTTTCAGCAGAGCTACAAGAATCCTACATTCACTTAGAATAACATGGGAGATTGGTGAGTGATAATATTGATTTCCCATTTTGATGAACTTGTTATAAAATTTATATATGGTTCAGCTGGCCATTACCTCTAGATAGGCTTGGAGATCTGTGAGACCTTCCTTAAAGGATCCAAGTACTATTGTCAGAGGTTCACTAAAAAACAACGGACATGATTTTGAGCAGCAGTGTGTGTACAGCCTTCCACACCTGGGCCCTGCCCCATCGTGCTCATCAGAATATTGCTAGGATCTCTAATTCACTGGATATGCTTTGGTCCAGCAATGATATTCACTTGCTAGTGTTGCTGGTTTGGTTTTAGGATAGGTTTGTCTATTTGGGTTGGGTAATGCATGGTGTTTGTCTGACATCTTGCTCATATCAAACTTCTGGTCAGCATCAGTTTCAGAACTTTTGGGCTATTACACCTTTGCCTCCAACTTCACAATGCGCCTAGTTAATTTTAAGTTGTATTTCTTTACAACAAAGTCATCGACCTCCAATGCACCCAGTCATCATTAAGCTTGTCAACAAGTTCATTACTTGTTCACATTTCAGTCTTGGTCTATTAGTACTTACAATATCCCAAGAACCATGATGTTTATTGATGAATGCAGTGTATTATAGTGAGAACAATAGATTGCAGCCTGTGGCATCATGTAGACTCAATAGTGATATTCTAGTTCTGTTCTTTATTGTGAAGCTTGTTGCTTCAACTGCATTTCTTGCATTCTATTTTTTTTCTAGACTTCCAAAGGTTCATAACATTGTAATACTGTAAAATTGCCTCTAGTTTTAAAGTTAAGAAAAAATTAGGAATTACTAAGTCAGTATTTCATTATAGAAGGAATTTATTTAAGATACAAATAGCAAAAATCCACAAGCTCCAGAGGTTAGTGGGTCCCTATTTCAAAATACCCATGTGCAATCCATCACAAAGCTTGAGCCCCCATTTTGTCAGGGGATGTGACATCTAAGTAGGTTGTATTTCCACTAAGTTTTTGCAACAAAGAGATCAATCTCATCTATTTAATGGTGAGGACAAATCATTGTTCATGCCGACTTATAATTCAAGGGTGATTAGGAATTTAGATATATAGGCGTACCTTTGGAAGAATTCAAATCTGGATCTATTTGTCTTAAATAGTTTAGCACGGTAAATTGTTTCATCAGCTAATGCCAGTTTCAAACAAAAATCAAGTGTAAACCCACTACAGGAATCAACCCCCAAAGAAGTGAAGACCCATTTAGCTTGTTAGCTGTTATGATATGCAACAGGAAGACCAAATAAACAAACCAAATTTCTTTCTATTTAACACAAAGTGATAAAACTAAACTAACTATAGAGCTACTCCAACTACAATATCTGCAAATCTATGGCCTAAATCAACCTAAAGCCACTTGTAGGAGCCAGTTACTATTGAATTATTAATTTATTACTAATAATATATTAATTTACAGAAACAAATAGAATCATACCCCTGAGTAGATGAGATGATAATGTGCTCAAACAGAGGAGCTTGGTGCAAAATTCAGAAGGATGAGTTTATTCAATGACTCTTAGTTTTGACAAGAAAAATAAAATGGCAATCTGATGATATTGTGTTTTTTCTGGAAGTGTGGAAACAAGGCCACAAGCTTTCAGGGCCTGCACAAACAAGGATGCTTCCTAGAGCTAAGATGGCAAGTTCTAAAGGGTGATTCTTCTGCTAATATGGACCTGGGGCTTGTACCCAATAGCATCCTTTTCATATATGTGGAGATCTTATTCCATCCCATTTAAAACCTGGTGAGCTGCATAACAGCCAAATCAACTCCAAGTCTTCAATAGTGATTCACAGTCCGACTGACGCAATTTGATGATATTAGCAAACAGTCTAATTTTTTTTTTTAAAGTAAGTGACCAAACTAAACTAAACTAATGACAAAATAGCCGAAATTTTGGTCATCAAATAAGCTGTGAATTGAAGAGATGAATGTATTTGAATGGCAAATTAAAATACATACCTGCAATACACCATAAACAACCAGGGTGCTCATGATCCCCGCCACTGCTATGACCAATTTTGATGTCGTTTTCTCCACAGTGCCAGCAGAAATAGGCCCCATATTATTATAAATGCAAACCCTTATTTATCATTCCCAAATGACAATCCTTCTTATTTATCCAAACCCTCGTTCAAAATCCCTAAGAAATCATGAAAACAATTCTTCTTCTTCTCCTTATTCTTCTGCATGAAGGCGTCTGGTATATGCTTGTTCGGTATAAACTGAAATACCAATTTTATTTCTAAATGAAAACAGGTTGCGCTGAGATTTTGCGCTGCACACGAACGAAGAACGTGCTGCAACTAAATTCAGCTTGCTCGGAAGAATGACAATAACAAATTTGCAAAATTAATGCTGATCCATTGGTAATTGCGCGCCCTCTTAATCACCGACATGGAAATAGAAAAAACAAAGTTCGGGTTGGTTTTATCGCTTACGAATTTTAGATGGCAGCTTTCCCTATGTTTCTTCCATATCTATAATTTTTTAATCACATATTTGGAAACAAAAAAACGGGTATTTTGGAATAAAATCCTCCCGTGGTCGACCGTAAGACTTTAAAAGACTTGGATTTTTTTTTTTAACTTTCAGTCTCCAAACGGTCGGTAAGTTGTCTCCGTTATTTTGTTGGATAGATAGTCAAGTGCACATGCTTTATTTGACCGATGTGGAAAAGAAATAAGTTCATTGGTACATTGACAATGTCTTATAGATTGTTTGGTGTTTAGATGTTATCAATAATATTTAACATGTAGCGTAAAAATAAAATGTATTTTATATTAATTTAGAAGGTTTGATCTGATGATTAAGTAATTAATGTAATTAGATTTTAGATTAGTAACAGTTAAGATTGATTAGTTGACAGGGAAATCAAATAATAAGTGGAAAGAAAATTAAGAAATTATAAGGTGTACTTGGAGATCAGATCAATGTTGACTTTGATTGATTTGATGATGAGCTCTCCTTAAGCTTAATCTAGGCTAATTGAATAAAATGCATACACATCAACACAAACCAACCTGGATTAATTAAAATGACAGTTGGGAATGATAAAGCATGTAAATTAAATGCTACTTTAGGAAATTAAATGTAAAGGATAAAGGAACTTAACTCTAGGAACAATAGTGAAGAATGAGTCTATGTCCCATTGAAATACACTCAGCTCGAGTCTTGAAATGTATGCTCTTTGTCTATACCTTGCCTCGAAATTAGAACAGTGTGAATTTTGCCTCAAGTCAAATACACGCCTACAAGATCAATCCTACATCATGTGGATTTGACCTAGTGCACGAAGGTGATTTGTAACCCATGGAACTGATCGACTTTTGCAACTTGTGTCGCCTTAAACTCTACTCTACATTAATCATCAGGGATTGGCAATATTTAAAGATACCTTGAGGAGATCATTAGATCGCAAGGGGTATGTTCTCTTAGGTTAATCCCCTTGATTAGATTGGCTTTACAATCATGAAATGATTGAAGACAACACTCTTTAGTCATGCAAATGTCCTAGAATGATGTAGAATTAGGTTCCTTTAAGTGTTCCAAATTGAAAGAGTTCTAGAATTATTTCTCTTTGAACTGTAAATGATATGTAAATGATAATCGATAATAAATGAATGCACGTTGAATGTCTTTAAATACCAAGACAACAATTAATCAAGCAAAACATGTACCAAGGCAGGAATGAAATGGGCACAAGTCGGCAAATTTTGAATTTGAATTTTTTTAATTTGAGGGTCAATTTCACATAGTACGAGATCAATCCCACGAGCCACTAGATTGACCTAATATTTTTTTAAAGGGTGCTAATATCGAGATGGGTAATGAATGTATGGGTGTAAGTGCATAAATAGGTATAATAAATGGTGGGTGCATAGAAATAATTACATATAGGGATGGTATAAGGATGAAATGTATGGGAATGAGTATAAATGGAAAAAGGAAATGGATGGGGGAATGAGCCCAAGTTCACACAAGATTGCAACATTTGTCATTGTGTAATTGCACTAAGCCATTCCATCAAAATGGACCCCAAACTAAATAAGAGTTGGCATGGGTAAGCAAATTTCACCATTACATTTTGCCCCTAGTTTAAAATGCATGTGAATCCTAACATTAGAATGACTTTTAAAGTAAATGAGCACTCACAAACTTTCATGTAAAGTAAATATTCAAACATAAAAGGATATTGAGGTCTATATAAAGTAATGGACCCCACTGGACCTCATCGTTTATGTTTGTGCTTCGACATGCATGCTCCATGGGAAGTTGCAAAATAAATAAAATATGTGCAATGAGTAGATTATGTCACATGTGTAGAGATAAGCACAATCAAAAACTAAAATTTACTATCAACGATCATGAGAGAGAGAGAAGAGAGAATTTTGTTAGAAAAATTATTCATGTATAGACAGTGGTATGGTAATGTTCCACCTTGTGAGGTGGTCATAAGATGACATGGCATATCGGGCAGTATCATGTCATGTGTTCAAGATCCATCTGGACATCGTGATGAGTCTTTATGTAGGCACTTGTGAGTATCTACAAGCTCAACAAAGGTGTTATAAATAGAAAATGCTCCCATTTAATTGGTTGTATCCATAAGTTTAATGTCTTGTGGGGGCAGTCAAAGTATAGGATATTTATTTGATTCTCTTCTTTGTATTCTCTAATTATGAACAACAAGGAACTAAATTTAATTGCAAAATAATAATTCTCCTATGAAACAACTTATACAACTCTTTATGGTATTAAGATTTGTAATTAAAATTATAGGACATGCAACAAATACAGCACTATGTCATTATTCGCTTGCATAGATCAATCAATTATGAGCAACCAACTAGTTGGGAGTCTACAGACTACAATATTTTGGTCTAATTACAAATAGATAGCTCGAATTATATAAGAAACCACCTCCAACTTACAAATTAGACTTACAAAATTCAACAGTCCATTACAAGCATATGATCCCACTTACAATGCATAAAAATATGGTCTCTAAACTATGTAGTCGATAACCTTTGTCCCCGACTATGGCAGTACACTATAGAATTCACCCAAGCACTTGATGCCAAAACTGGTCTTCATCTTGCCACACACACAAAACCCTCAATGTATGAACCCAATTATCAAGATTGGATCACCGTAGTGCTAATTACTGATCAATTATCTAGATTGTGGAGCCTTTCAGTCAGCAGACTAGTTAGTAGTTAGTGTATTGGTGTTGACTATCACATAAGTTGCAATGGATTATCTCTAGCAAATGATGGTGATGCGAACTGGTGTCACCCTTTATAAATCTAGATCTAAACAATGATGTGATTTGTAATGTGTCAACTAACAATTCATGGATGATATGGATTTGCATTCACAAATGTGAATGGTGTCTTAGCCTTGATGCAGCGGTGACAACTAGATTGTGTTCTCTAGAATATGATTGACTCTTAACAACAAACCAAGGGTTTCTTTCTTCACTATGTCTATGCTTATGGATGTTGCAAATGTTCTTATACTAGTGTAATAGATGGAAATTAGGCTCTATAATTGATGTGGAATATCCTCAAGAACTAGCGAATTGCATGGTAACTCCTTCTAATAGTGGCACACAAGGGAAACGATGTTAAAGATAACTTCAAACAACTCTAAAATCTAGTGGCTAATGATTTTCTTGCAAAGCCTCCACCATCTAATCCTAAAAAATTGAACAGATGCCTTAATTAGCTCAACATGTAAACCCTAGGTGGAACTTGTCAATGCCAAAGATGAGAGTATTCATCCTCACCTCTAGAGAAGAGAACCAAGAGGGTTTTCATCCTCTTGGATCATAGAAATACAACCAAGGGTTTTCGTCCTTGGATGCAAAATCAAACACAAGCTCAAAACAAAGAATGCCAAATGAATTTGTGATGATGAAATGGAGCTAGGCACCTCCTTGATATAGCTTTCTAAATCAAGCCCTTAGGTCCTAAATTTCCCTTCAAGTATTTGAAATACTTTTTATTTTAATATTGGTGTTTAAAAACACCTTTTATTTTAATATTTTTTTCCTTTCTCAATCCTTTGGCCTATGGGAAAAGGGGATAGTCTAGAGGTCTTCTTCCATGCTGCTAATTCAAAAAAGGGTGTGTAGATTCCTTACTATGTCTAGTAAACTTGGTGGCAATCACACAATTCAGAGGAAAAACCTAACTGAACAGTCCACTTAGACCTTTGGAAAGACCTTCATTGAATTATCGACCAGGGCTAGTAAGCTTGTGATGGCACTGGCACTGTATGTGTTTTCAAAGATTTAGACTTCCTAACTCATCCTAATACAGTTGTTATTCTTGCTAGGAAATCTCAAAACTATATAACAGTGTTGGTACTATTGCTACAAGTACTTGCAATAAAAGACTGTAACTAATTTCTATCAAGGAAAGAATGCTTATAAAGGTTAACTTGATATTGATAATCTACCATATACTCTACACTCTTAACATACACTCTACACTTCAGAGTACAACCAGTTGAACAACTATAATATCTTGAAGAATCTAATGCATTTATGAATCAACTGTTATAACAAAGTAACATATAGAAAATGAAGTGAGAGATAGTTACCTTGAGTGGCCCTTGCTTAAGTGACTGTCTCCATTGATCTAACTCAAATCTAGTTGCTCAAATTAACACAATCGTACTAATTCCAATTCATTCATTGCACAATCCTTACAATATCACATAAGATTTTGCTGGCAGATTTTATTCATGCATTCATCATCAAAAACATAAACATTATCTATGTAACCAACTTGGAAAAGCTCTGGTAACTATGTCTGTGATTGAACAATCTACTTCAAACTTAAAAACTTAAACTACCTCAACCACCGAGCCATACATGTAGGCACAGGGGAGTTTATTAGAATAAGGTCTCTTAACTGAAATCATAATTCACCACTCTCTGCATACATGAGTGTGATAAATGCCAAGTAACTAATAATTGAAAAAGAAAGAAAGAAGAGTCCTAATGAAATTGGAACTTCTTGCTGAAACAGAGGAACATGGACTAGTTGAATCAGTCACGTTAGACTCCTAATTGCAACGTAATCCTTCTTCAATTGTCTTTATTAATTTCTATCACAATGTGTAACCATCTTCAACAAGTGTCTCCATGTTGTAGTTGTTGCATTCAATTCATCTTGAAACTTCCCTTGTTCTATTGTCTGGGAACTCTTTGGCTAGGGGTTGCGCCTTATAGTTGTTGCGAGCTACAGTCCATCTTCTCCAACTGCAAGAGTTAGTTTACAAAACATGCACACAATACTAACAACCATAATCAAGCACACATATCATTTACAATCCATACATTCCCACACATAATCATGCAATATCCATTATATTAAAACTATATTTCCATATACTTAATAATCAGGTTTAGGTCTGCATAATGAACATAAAAGATAGCATAATGTCGAAATATGTCTAAGAATGTCTTTGAAATTACATAAAACCATAAGAAAACTAGCCAATAACTAGACACATCATTTCCCCCCAACTACCCATGTGCTTGTCCTCAAGCAAATCAACTAGGACTAGAGGTTGTAGTGCAAAGTAATTTCCTTGAGGTCTGTAATTGCATCCACTCCTTCAACATGTTCCAAATAAAAGTGATTATGATATGCCAATATGTTCATCCTGGTAACCTCTGCCTTCTCACACTCCACATTCTTCTTCCCTATCCAATGTGGCACCGAGTACAAAAGCATTGGCGGCTGGAAGGTAATTGGTAACCATTCAAGTCCCTGTCCTCTAGCAATATCCATATATTTCCGTACTCTTTCAAACATGGCCATAAAATTATGAATAGAGTGGGGTTCTATTCTTTGCAACTCAGGGGTTAAACTGTTCCATCTATCTTGCACAAACTGATAACAATTGTGGATGAGTCCAATAGTTAAATGCTACATTCTTTCTGTAGACACCCTAAAACGTCCTGACCATTTAACTATCACCTGACCTTAGCCATTCTACTAATTCATCCCCAATTAATTAATTAAATTTTATTTAATTAATTAAATCCCTTAGCCACCTATATTGAATTGATTTAATTAATTCAATATTTATCCCTTTCTAACGTTACACATATTAATTAAATAAATATAAAATATTTATTTGATTAATATTCCCTTTTCAGCTTAATCACATCCTTAATTAATTAAATAAACCCACTTTATTTAATTAATTATTCTCATTCACATGACTCCCATAGCCCAAATAAAAAATTAAATAAATCCCTCCTCCCACCAAGTGTCACATTATCTACCCTCCACTTAACCCCTTCACGTGACTTGCCAATTTAAATAATTTTTATTTGAATTGGGAGCTAATTATTCTCCTCCCTCCACTTGTCACATGACTATGTTGTCACATGCACCTCTTAGCCTTTTATTCTAATTTAAAATTCATCTACCTTCTCCATCGCACACTTGTCACAAAGCTAATCTTGTCCTTTACATGATTAATCCCAACCGTCCACATATCAAAAGTCAAGATCAAATCTCACCCCTTCATTTCAACCAAGCCTTTCTATAAATACAGCCCTCTTCTAAGCCATTGGACAATCCATCTTGAGCATATCATTATTCTGCCAAAATCCATTTGCATCTTTGAGCTAAGGTTTTTTTTTAGTGACTTGCATTGCATGAGAGCATTTCACATTTTAATCTTGAGGGTATAGCTAGAGTGTTTTGTGTGCAACATTCTCAACCCTATCAATGGATTGTGAATCAATTTGAAGGTATACTTGATTTGATTTTGTTTACATTTCTTGTGTTTTTCCTTCATTTAGATTTTCATGATCTCACTTTCATAATCCTGCAGTCTCAAATTCATGATTATCCTGACTACACCCTTATGTTCCAAAAGTTGTTTCTATTCTCCAAAGATTAAGTTAGGGGTTTTAGATTCGCTCCTTATTGGGAGAGCAATTAATTTTTCCCTCTCTCTATGTGCTTGCATGATTTCACCCCTCATCTTCTCATTTCTGAAATAGGATGCAAGTGCCCTCAATTGTAAATCCTCCACAAAACCTAATGGGTTCCATTATGTATCATCACGCACAACATAGTTATGCAAGTAGTACTCACATAACTGGTCTTGCTCTTCTGGTGTGGCAGTAGCAACAACTTTTAGAAAAGTCATTTTTCCACTCATAGCAACTAGTTTGTTACTAATCAACTTACTAAATTGAAAACTTAAAAACTTTTCCTGTAAAAACAAAGCATATGTTTTGGCTGGAGGTTTGCATTTAACAATTTGAGTAGCTTTATCTGCTACCTCTTCTATCCTGACTTCTACTCTTCTCAATTCAATATCTTTCCTCTCCAATGCCTGGGTATGCTCTGCAATCATTGCTTCTTTTTCTTTCTTTTATTCCTCTCTTTGTTTAGAAAAGTTTTCAGTAATTTTCCACAGTTGATAACCTAGGGACATGATTGTATGACAAGTTGGGGTTTTTGTGACAGGGGGTCTCTTTTCCTTAGCTAACAATTCCTTATTGCCTACTACAACTATTGCTAGTTCTGCAAGTACATCTAATTTTGTTCCCTGTCCATAAGTATTGACCTTTTCCTCCAACTCCTGAATTTTTGTCTCTCTTTGCTTGTCCCTTTTCTCACAAGTTTTGACCAGTTCTTCCAGCTACTTAATTATCTCAAATGCTTCCTGCAGTTCTCTTCTGACATTTCTTTCTTCAAGCAATAAATCGTCATCCTTTAAAGACCATTCATCACCACCCCCTGTGGACTCATAACCCTCATTGTCAGGGTTATCTAGGGTTTTCTTTCTATTTTTTAGTAACAAAAATATCCTCTAACTCTGATTCAGAGGTAGTAGATATATACCATATCCTTTTAATTGGAACTTGCACATTTTCAGTCACATTGGCCTCTTGTTCATGGTCAGTTTCCACTATCACAACATCTTCTTTTTCTTCTCCTTGTTTTTCTATACTACCCCTCATAACACCTTTTCTCTTTAGGTGGTGTGAGCACCTTAGTGGTATGGGTTTCTTCTTTGGCCTTTTTAAAGGCACAAAAGAAGAACCACCTTTCTTCTTTCTGGTTTTTGGTGTTCTAGTGTTGGGTGTTTTACTAAAAGATGTTTGATATACCTCTTCTGCTACAGGTTGATCAAATGCTGAATTTGGTGAATTTGGCACATCTTGATCCCCTATTTCTCCCTTGTTGTGGGTAGGTGAAGCAACAGGTGTAACAGGAGGAGTTTCCCTTAAAGATGCAACATGTGACTCTACATTCCCTGGTACTATTGGCTTCTCTAGAATATCATTAATGTTTCTACATTTCAAAAATCTTTCCCAGGACACCTATGGGTACTAAACCCTAAGGCTCCTTTTCACTAATAGGGTAATCAAACAATCATGTGACAAAGCTAACTTATTTGACTTCCGCTTGTATTCATATTCCATTCTTTTTAACAAATTATATAGGAAGTTGGGTACATTAACTATTATGTTATGGCGAAGGTGACTCAACAACTTAAGATGCACAATATATAAAAGAGATTATTTACCATCACAAGTAATGTACTTAATAATATGAAAATCACAAGAAGCCCATACCTGTGGGAGTGATAATCTCTTAGTCCCCTATGATGTTGAGTCCAGGTGCTCCCCTGCCTCACTGAATTCATCCCTTACAACTATTACATCCGCCTTAACAAGGAATTTTTCTCCATCCCTGGGTAAACCAAACACTATTGCAATTGCAGCGTCTAAAGCATCCACTTTCAAACCCTTGATAGTGGCTTCATCATGTTGTAATGTAGCTGCAAATTGCCTTGTCATCCCTTCATTATATTCCATGAGCTTCAAAAAATAATCGAGCCATCCTGCTCTGGTAAAAATTGGCAAGGCTAATTGGTCTTCGAATATTATCTGATGAACTATTGGTTCTCTTCTAATAAGATCACCTCCCATGCTGTCAATGTAACTCAAATTCAATTTTTTCACAACCCTCTACTCAACCTCCTATTATAATAGCACGCACTAAACTTGAACTGACTTGGGATGATAGGAAGGTGACAAGACAAAAGGTTACGGATGCAAGAAGGCCAAAGGAAAAATCTTGTTTTAATCTGCATTTTGGGTGGCTTTTGGTGACAAACAAAAATTTGTTTAAACATATACTATCCTCCCCAACTAAAATCTGGAAGTGTCCTCACTTCAAAACTTATATGAGACGGAGGATAATGATTTCAAGAATATGGAAATAAGCTTAATAATGAGAATTATGCTGAATTAAATGTGATCACATATAGAATGTAGTGAAAATTAGTGTTAATAATGGAAGTTTAGTATATGTACCTGTTGAGGTGAAGTGAATGGAACTCCGCGTGAGTGTAGCTTTGTGAAATGTGTTCGCGGCATGAATTTGATTGGATGTGGAATCATTATTATGGGAGGTGGAATGAATGACATGTTGGCGTGTGTGAACGAGTTGAGGAAGCTCTCATGCAATAATGGGACAGATGGCGGCTGCATGTGCTGGCAAAGTGAAGTAAATGTCGAAGAAGTGCAATTAACTCAGCGAGAAATTTGAATGTTCTGACAGAGAGCTATTGAATGTACTTTTATCAACAGGTCCCAAAGTGAACTGTGGCATCTTTTATTTTTCTTGCTATAGGTCCCTATGGCATAGTGAAACTAGCTCCATGAAGATTGTAGCACTGGTGTTGTGTGCACATGTGAAGAAAGTTAAGGAATTATACCTAAATGACCTCAGGAGGTGCTCGTTGTGTAGCTCATCTGTTGAGTCATTGTGAGAACCGGTAGTATTTGCTCATAGGTTATTGTCTAGTGATAATATGACAGCATCTGAATCAGGGCTGGGAACAGAGCATTGCTTTAGAAAAGCATCTCATGTTACTGGCTTTGTGTAAAGTTTTAATCCGTGGCCATTAACCAATAGTGAAAACTTGACTGCATCTATGGTCTATAGTTTGACTACTCCATTGGGAAATACATGGTTTATCTCATAGGGGCCCAACCATCTAGACTGTAGCTTACCCTTATAATCCTTATATTTGGAATCATACAATAAAGCCCAATCACCCACATGGAATTATTTGGTCTTGATAAACTAGTCATGCCATTTAGTCCTCTATTTTTGAACTATCTCTGTGTGATGGATAGCCTCCATTATAATTTCATCTAGCCCATTTAGAATATGTAGCCTCTCCTTATGTGCTTTTGTCAAGTCCATGTCAAGTTCTACTATTGTCCCTAGTGTCTTATATTCAAATTCAATTGGCAGGATTGTTGTTTTGCCATACACTAATTCATAAGGTGTAAAGCCTGTAGTTGTTTTCCATGTTGTCTTGTATGCCCACATTGCTTCTGGCAATCTGGCTGCCCAGTATTTTCTGTGAATTTACACTGTTTTGGTCAGAATATTTTCAATCTCTCTATTTGCAGCCTCCACCTACCCATTGGCTTGAGGGTGATAAGGTGTTGACTTTCTATGTCTAATTTCATACTCTTTAACCAATGCAGAAATGAGTTCAGAAATGAACTGGGGACCTTGATCAATTACAATTTCTCTAGAGGTACTCCATATCTAGTAAAGATGTCTTCATACAAGAATTTAGCTACATTTCCATCTCTTACAAACTGTAATGCTTTGACTTCAACCCACTTTGTCAGATAATCTGTGCAAACCAAAATATATTTCTTGTTATTAGATACTGGTGAAATTGGGCCAATGAAGTCTAGCCCTCATTTATCAAAATGGTGCTAGTGCAATTTGTGGCTGCAAAGGCATCTCACATGTCCTTGTTGGTCTGCCCATCCTATGACATCTGTCATAGCTCCTTGTATATTTTATTGAATCCTTATGGAGATTTGGCCAATAATAGCCTGTTGTTAAGACCTTAAATGTTGTCCTTTTGGCTGCAAAGTGACCCCCACAGGGCTCATCATGGCAAGCTTTTAGGATGTCAAAGATCTCATCTTCTCTTATGCATCTTCTCTTATACATCTCCTCATAATATGATCTGGGCTAGTATAGAATAAATAACCAGCAATCTAGGAGTATGGAAAGCTTTTATGCACTAGTTGCCTCTTCTCCCTAGGAGAGAAATGTGATGGTTATCTGTCCTACAACTAAATAATTTGCAATGCCAACAAACCATGGTGTGTGTATATTGAGAGCAAACAAATACTCATCTTGAAAATAATCATCTACAACACCTTCTTCTAATTGTGTAGGCAATCTAGACAGAAAATCTACCACCACATTAGCTTTCCCTGGCTTATACACTATTGTTATATCAAACTCCTATAGTAAGAGCAACTATCTGACTAGTCCCTCAAACCATAGGTTTGTTAATTAAGTACCTGATTGCAGTATGATCTATGTGGATAAAGATAACCAGTGATATAATGCCTAAACTTGTTAATGGCATAAACAACTGCTAACATCTCTTTCTCTATGACAGTGTAGTTAAGTTCTAGTCCTTGTAAATTCTTGCTAATATAATAGATAGCATACTCCTTATTACCCTCATTTTGGCCCAATACAATTCCTATAGTAAAATCATAAGCATCAGTGTGCATGTGGAAAGACAATGTCCAGTTTGGTCCTCTCAAGATAGGTGCTTGAGTCAAAGTTGTCTTAAGTGTCTCAAAAGAGTGCTGACATTTTGTGGTCCAGTCAAATTCTATATCTTTTGTGAGTAGAGTAAACAAGGGTACTACAATTTTGCTGAAATCCTAAATGAATCTCCTATAATAGCCTGCATGGCCTAGAAAGCTCCTGACATCTTTTTGTTTTTGTGGCACAAGAAGTGTAGAAATGATCTCAATTTTATGTGGATCCACTTGAATTCCTTCACTTGATATAAAATGTCCTAGAACAATCCCTTGAGTCATCATCATGAAACATTTCTCTTGACTCAATGATAGATTTTGTTCTTGACATCTTTTTAGAACTTTCTCTAGATTGCTGAGTGTTGTTTCATATGTTTCTTCATAGGTGGTGAAGTCATCCATATAAATCTCCATGGAATCATGAGCATAATTTGAGAAGATACTCAGCACTACCCTCTGGAAAGTGGTTGGGGCATTACATAATCCAAAGGGAAGAATAGAATAAGAATAAGTACCCCAAGGGCATGTAAATGTAGTCTTATCCTGGTCCTCTGGAGCTATCTTTATCTGGTTATAGCCACTAAAGCCATCTAAGAAGGAGAAGTACTTTTTACTTGTTGGGGAATCAAGTACTTGGTCAATGAAAGGCAGTGGAAAGTGATCCTTTCTAGTGGTTGTATTTATCTCCCTATAGTCCACACATACCCTCCATTTGCCTCCTTTCTTAGGAACAATGACTAAAGGTGACACCCATTGGCTATCAGAAATAGGGTAAATGAAGCCTGCATCAAGTAATTTTTGTAGTTCAGTTTTAACTATTTCTCGTAAGGCAGGGTTCATTCTCCTTTAAGGTTGTCTAATTGGCTTGAAACCATCATTTATGTAGATCCTATGCATGCACAAGTCTGGATCAATTCCCTTCACATCGTTGTACTCCCATGCAAAGGCTGATGAATGTACCTGTAGCACAGTGGTCAGGGAATTCTGTTGTTCTTTAGTTCTAAGGGCATTGTTAACATTCAAGATTTTACCTGGCATGATTTCCAATGTTTTGGAAGTTGATTGCATAGATGAAAGATCATATCCATTGATGTTGGGAACACACTCTTGTGGCAGTAAAGAGTGGAAAAGTTGGGATATTTCTTCTGAGGAATTGGCAGGTATAATTATTTGCAGTGGATCTTGTAGACATGCCAGACAGTCTTGTTGTTGTGAGTCCCTACCGTAGTTGTTCTGTATAATATGGTCAATTAAATCATCCTCATCTTGGTTTTCCAATAGGGGGCTGCATTCAATGGTCATGAGAGTTTACAAGGAATAGTTGTCTTCTTCTAAGGTAGCCCATATAACTTGCTCTAGATTTTCATGAGGTTGGGTTCATTGATAGAGGACCAACTTCTTGGTTATAGTTCCATTTGATATTATCATGTTCCCAAACCTACAACCTATGAATGCATCAGTTGTTTCTAACCATGGTCTACCTAAGATAAGTGGATATCTTGCAAGGTTAACCTTTGGATGCAAGACTATTAAATCTGCAGGATACTCCCATGAGTCTAATGCTATGACTATGTCCTCAATGATCCCTTCAGGCTTTATTGTGGACCTATCTGCCAACTGTAAAATTGTTGGTGTAGGCTTGAGGTTAGGTAGCTGAAGTAACTACATTGTCTCCTTAGTCATGACATTAATGGTTGCCCCTAAGTCAATGACATTAATGGTTGCCCCTAAGTCAATCAAAGTATTTTTGATGAGCCATTTATCTTAACATCCACTACTGGACTGCCAGGGTCTGTGTATTTAGGGACAATGATATTCCCTAGCATGATATCAACAAGGTTCCCTAAGACATGGATTGTCTAAGGATCCTTCTGTAAGGACACCTAAACCCTATTTATTAATTGTGATGTTTTATTTAGAATAATTAACCAATTGAATTATTTTGAAATAATTATTTAGATAATTTAATATTGTGTAGAAAAGAAAATCATACATTGCCATTTTATGCTTTTATATTTGCATACTTTATAAAGAATTCTTTTATTCTATGACACATGCAAGAATAGTAGATATGCATCTTCAAGAGAGAATCTTAAAAATTAATATTTGTTTTTAGCTTCAATTTAGTAGGGCTAATTTTAGGAGATGTTACAAAAAAAGGATAGTGGTATTTAAATGCTTTGACTAAATATATTTGATTAGAATTTAGTGTTTAGTTAATTGATTTAAATTAGTTATTTTGTGTGTTCTTTTTATCATTATATTTTATATTAAGTCCATAGCTCAATTACTTTTAGTAGAATACTTATTTATTCATAAGATAAATTATGTTTTAGAATTGTTTAAAATCATTTTTAATTCACGAGTAAATAGGTGTGAGGAGTGGAAGATGAAGAGTCATCTTCTCTAGAAGTTTCATTCTCTTTTGGAAGACAAAGAGTTAGGATGTTTGATTTTAAGAAAAATTAAAAAATGTCTAATCTTTATGTTGGGAATTCTTGGAAGGATCGAGGGTCTGAAAGAATTGATTGTTTTGGGGGGGGGATTGAGAAGCATAGAATTACATTAATATGTTTGCATTTAGATGATTTGTTCACGAGCATAATATTCCAAATCATTTTAATAGATTGGCTTTTGTTGGTAGAATGAGGCATGTCAAAAATATTGTGCAACTTTCTTGTCTTGTGAAATATGCATTTAAACCCAGCCATAGAGGCGTTTCTGTTTGTTTAAAAATCTACATTCAATCCATCAGATAATGGTGTCCCAACTTAGTATGAAATCTATATTTGATCCATGTACACACTCACTTAGGAATCATGATACATATATGTTTTTAATTGGATACATAGTGAATTTGCATGCGTGAGTAAAAATAATTATTTATTTAAAGTTTTATGAAAAGAAATAGTTGAAATGGATTTACTTAAGATTTAAATACTTTAATGCTTGATTTAAATCTTTATTATTTCCTTGAAAATAGTGAAGGAATCTTGAAATAATTAACTTGTCAATTTTTTAAAGAGAGTGGGGATATATTTAGGATGGGAAATTAAATATGGAGAGAGAGGGAAATTAATGGGGTTTACTATTTTTTTAGGGGGGGGGGGGGGGGGGGTTTAAATGGCATGAGAAAGATCTAGAAAAATGGTTGGAAGCATGGGAATTCTTTGAAGGTTGGATAGCAAACAAAAGTAGTGATCAGATAAATTTTGGGTATGCATAATGATTTATTGTTAATGTCCGTGGAAATCAATTTCTGAATTTGTCTTCATCTGTGAATTCTTTTTTACTTTAGCCCCTTTGGAATTGCTTGGTTAAAACTCTCTGTGATAATTCTCTTAGATCATATTCTCTACCTGAGCCATGTCCTCACCCATAGAAATCCAAGCATTCCCTGGAAGATGAATACTTGAAGATTCAATGGTGTAGATGAACCCTAACCTATATCTAATAATCAGACCCTGAATGGATTTAATTGTTGCATAGAGAATCAAAATGTCCTTGCTGAGAAATGCCACAACTCCTCGAGGCCATATAGCCTGATCATGATATCTGAGACATCCTATCAAACCCCATCATGAATTGATTAACCTTTTCTTCAATCCTCTTAAGAACCTATAGATTTTGGCAAGAACAATCCCTAAGTCCATACATATTTAATAGTAAAAATCTGCCTACAAGAGGCCATACACCCATCTTTGGACAATCTGCACTGTGAAAACAATACCCAACTCTATATTCCTCCTAAGATATCCTGTACCCTATCCATGTTAGATTCTTATTCAAAGCATATGCAATTTCATATTTTATTACATATTTCTTGCAAATTTTAATGAAAAGAACTCCTTGTAGGAGGCTGTACGGCCAAGCCCACACCTCCTATTTTCTCCATAATACTTGTTGCAAATCTTGTTTGGGCTGCATATAACAAAACAATTGTAAATCTTTAATACTCTTCTCTACAGAATTCTAAAATTTTTCCATGGAAAAGAAAGCCTCCACCAGGCGGTACGGCCTTGTGAAATGAAGTTTATTCATTCTGATTTTTGTTTATTATTTATTTAATTCCCTCTAAAACCATGTAGAAAGTTTCTATTAAACTATTGCATTAGTTTAGAAAGTACAAAATTGTAACCATGAGAGAAGGAGAATTTATAGGAACTTGATTTTATAATTAAAATGAATTTTGGGAATAATTTAGTATCTACAAGTAATATGGAATAATTAGCAAATAGATAAGTGTAATTTCCTTTTATTTAGTCTATAATTAACAATTATAATTAATTAGGAATTTGAATTGTCATCTTGCCTTTATAAAATAAATAGTTTAATTGAGAATAATAGTGAATTATAGAGATTTGATTTTATAAACAAAATGAAATTTAGAAATAATTTCATGGTTTTTATTTGGCAATCATTATTCTTTTCAAAAATAAAAATCTACTTTATGTTTTTTTTTTTGTTGCCTTTAATCTTCTTAAAAATCTGCTTTATGATTTTATTTTATTTTAGTGAAGATGTCTTTTTATATATATAATAATGGGAAAATTGTAATTATGTGTTAGATTGTAGGAGTTTGATTTTATACATAAGTAATGAGAATTTTTGGGAAAAATTTTATATACGAGTAGATAATATAAATGTATGAGATATTTGTAAATTAGCAATTAGAATAAATACAATTTCCTTTTTATATTATAAGTTTTATTTTATTCTATTTTCCCTATTATTGGGATGTGATATATTTTATTTTCCCTATTATTGAGGGATTGTGATATATATTAAAGTTTTATTTTATTTTATTTTATATTCATGTAGTTTTGTAAAATTAAATAAAATGGATAGAATAGAGCAATTAGTGATAAAGTAATTAGAAAATCTTGAGTTTTATAAAGATCGGTATTTATAAATATTCCTAACTTGTTTTGTCAAATTTCAAATTCATTATGTAACCTTAAATATATTCTTGCCAAAGTGATTTTTAAAGAATTAAAGTGATTTTTTTTTACTTAATTATAGGATAATAATATTATTGATCATGATTAGAGGTTCAGTAAGATGAATTAAGACTATAAATACCTATTGTGATTATATATATTTCATGGCTTACATTCTTAAAGGAAATTAGTTCAATTTGGTGAAGTGCTAACATTGATGATTATGGAATTGTTCTTGTGTCTATTTAGTATATAAATTATATTAATAGAAATTATGTATCTTGGAAATTATTGCTTTTGATTAAATAGATTTACATGTGTTGGAAGCCAATTTAATTGTTTGTCTATCTCTATCTCTAGTATGGTGATATGATTAAAGCCCAATAACGAATGAGGTAAGCTTAGGAACCTTTATTAATGTGAACTGGATCATGAGGAAACTCGTGGGATTTATGTGAGAATGATTTGGATTGGATTACTTTAATCTGGTAGAAAAGAAGACTAAATTACATCTTAGAAGAAGTTATTTAGATTTTTAATGAAGATTGATAACTATCTTATTGTTTGGTAAGACTTGTTTTTCGAAATGATGTACTTACGGGAATGACTTGTGTTGATGATATAATTTAGAACTTATTGCATCAATATGTTTTGGTTATGTGAATACATTGTTGGATATTATATATTTTGTGTGTGTATATGTTGTCTCCCTCATAAGTTTTTGAGATTATAAAGCTTCTATTGTATATGTTTACACAAGTTATAAATTATATGATACCATTTGGTGGTTGCAAGTTAAAGTCCCCAAACTACGAAGTCTCTATGCTATGCGTACGTAGGCAAGGCCATCATGGATGAGGCCCCGAGACACTAGGTCGGCCCCTTAGGGCCTTAGGTTAGTATATTGCTATCTGATATGTTTATTGATGGACTTCGTGGAACTAATGTCTGCATTTAGTTGTGCAGTTACAAATCTATTAGCCGTGCAAGGTAATGGAGCTAAGAAAGCATCTTCTTATTTTGTGAATGAATGAATTATTTGGCAAACATGTATAATTATGAATTTACGATGGATACAACTATACTTCTATTTAATTTTGAAGCTTGATAAGTTGGAAAAATAGAAAATGAATATTTTCCTATTCTCTTATTATTAATTTACATTATTTCTCAAGTAATTAATTTATTTATTGATATTTACTGACATTTTCTTGAGTGGGCATTACATAGGTATCAGAGCACCAGGTTGCAACACTTGGGAGCTTTGGGGTAAAAGTGTTAGTAATGTAAACCTTTTTTTTTTGGTGTCACCATAGTAAGTAGAGGTAAAATTTTGATTGATTAACTATATGGAATGAATATCTAACATATCATTTTCAACATATAAACATATGTGTTCATGGATGTATTTTTGGAATTGTAAGTTTTTGTAATGTTAATTAATGAATTCTATCAAGCACGTATATTTTTCACCTTATTCTATGATGAAATTGACAGACTTATGTGTATGGTGATGGTGTTGTGGTTGTTGGTGTTATGGGAGCTATGGATAGGGAGCTACGAGGACTTATGCCCTTTGGGGCTATTCATGGTGTTGGTGTTGTGGTTGGTTGTGATTTGGGAGCTACAGGGACTTATGCCCATTGGGGCTATTCATGGTGTTGGTGTTGGTGTTGTGGTTGGTTGTGATTTGAGAGCTACGGTGAGGGAGCTACAAGGACCTATGCCCTTTGGGCTATTCATGGTGTTGGTGTTGTGATTGGGGTTTGGTTGATGAAATGGTGTTGTGAGAGTTGTGTGATTTGGGAGCTACATATGATATAAGGGAGCTACATTTGTGAAAAAGGGAATTTTCTAAATTGTGATCATTCATAATTATTGCATGTTCATGATTGCATATGTTGGAGCTCCATGTGGTTTGAAACCACCACATTCCCCTCCTCCCCTTAGGTGGCTCATTTGAAGTCACATAGTGATTGTGATGTAAAGTTTTATGAATTTTTTTGGAAGTTTCATTTTATTATTTTTTTATTGTTTTGAGCCAGCAATTTTAAAGTTTCTTTAAAATATTTGGTTGTTTGAAATTAAAAATTGTTCTTTTGCCTCGAGGACTATTTTATTAAGAGTTTTGGTTTTGATTTGAGTTGTTGTTTTCCAATATTTAATTTGTTTTTTTATATGAAGTTTTATTTATTACTTATTAGAAATTTCTTAATTTTGAGGCTTTATAAGTGTTTATTGTTGCTGGCTTGTGTGGAGTAATGTGAATTGTGTAGTTTGCCATACCTAAGAGAGGTCCCTGGCAGGTTGTATAGGGGAGTAGATGGCCTGGGGAATGTTTATTGTGAAATTGTACAAGATCTATTCTATGGTATTATGGTCCCATTTAGCACTAATCATCCCAATCCCATTGAAAGTATACATGATGTATAGAATTGATATCTGTGATGTTTAAATGTTAAGAGTTGTTATATGATTGCAATGAATTTGATTATTAGTAATACATTGATGAATATTACATAATTCCAATGGACAGAATGGTATAACCAAATCTAAGTTCTAGAATTGGGGTTTACTGTGAGCTCACTGATTTGTTTGAGTTCTAAGAAGGAAATCAGAGAGCGTGGATAAAAGTTTCAGGGGTTGATCCAAACATGGATAGCCAAGGTAAGAAATTTTATATTATTTCTATTTCTTTATGAATGTATGTTTGAGATTATTGTATAAGTGTTAATCAATGTGTCATGAATTTCTGACGTTTAAATGTCATAAAAATTTGAACGAGGAAAGATTTGTGGATGTCTGTTGGGGCAATTGTATGGAGTTTGGTGTTGTTGATTGAAATGGATGAATATTGTTTATTGTTAATGAGTAAAGAAGATTTATTTTACGCTCGGGGGTGGATTCGACCTAGTCGATCCTATGGTTGGGTGGTGAGTGAATCTGGATTTCTCTATATTTTCCTCATTTGGTGATGTAGGTTTCAAGTTTTGTACTGTTGCATGATGGCAAAAATAATATCTAATCGACTTAGTAAATCTTTTGATGAAATCTAACTTTTGTTGGTTGTGTTGAAGATAATGAAAATTCATTTCTTTTGATGACTTCGAGGAGGAAGTCTATTTTTAGGGGGGAAGAATGTAAGGACACCTAAACCCTATTTATTAATTGTGATGTTTTATTTAGAATAATTAACCAATTGAATTGTTACGAAATAATTATTTAGATAATTTAATATTGTGTAGAAAAGAAAATCATACATTGTCATTTTATGCTTTTATATTTACATACTTTATAAAGAATTCTTTTATTCTATGACACATGCAAGAATAGTAGTTATGCATCTTCAAGAGAGAATCTTAGAAATTAATATTTGTTTTCAGTTTCAATTTAGTAGGGCTAATTTTAGGAGATGTTACAAAAGAAAGATAGTGGCATTTAAATGCTTTGACTAAATATATTTGATTAGAATTTAGTGTTTAGTTAATTGATTTAAATTAGTTATTTTTGTGTGTTCTTTTTATCATTATATTTTATATTAAGTCCATAGCTCAATTACTTTTAGTAGAATACTTATTTATTCATAACATAAATTATGTTTTAGAATTGTTTTAAATCATTTTTAATTCATGAGTAAATAGGTGTCAGGAGTGGAAAATGAAGAGTCATCTTCTCTAGAAGTTTCATTCTCTTTTGGAAGACAAAGAGTTAGGATGTTCAGTTTTAAGAAAAGTTAAGAAATGTATGATCCTGGTGAATCTTTATGCTGGGAATTCTTGGAAGGATCGAGGGTCTGGAAGAATTGATTTTTTTGGGGGGATTGAGAAGCACAGAATTACATTAATATGTTTGCATTTAGATGATTTATCAGATTTGTCAGGTATGTTCATGAGCATAATATTCCTAATCATTTTAATAGATTGGCTTTTGTTGGTAGAATGAGGCATGTCAAAAATATTGTGCAACTTTCTTGTCTTGTGAAATATGCATTTAAACCCAGCCATAGAGGCGTTTCTTTTTGGTTAAAAATCTACATTCAATCCATCAGATAATGGCATCCCAACTTAGTATGAAATCTATATTTGATCCATGTACACACTCACTTAGGAATCATGATACATATATGCTTTTAATTGGATACATAGTGAATTTGCATTTGTGAGTAAAAATAATTATTTATTTAAAGTTTTATGAAAAGAAATAGTTGAAATGGATTTACTTAAGATTTAAATACTTTAATGCTTGATTTAAATCTTTATTATTTCCTTGAAAATGGTGAAGGAATCTTGAAACAATTAACTTGTCAATTTTTTAAAGAGAGTGGGGATATCTTTAGGATGGGAAATTAAATATGGAGAGAGAGGGAAATTAATAGGGTTTACTATTTTTTTATGGGGGGAAATTTTAAATGGCATGAGAAAGATTTGGAAAAATGGGTGGAAGCATGGGAATTATTTGAAGGTTGGATAGCAAACAAAAGTGGTGATCAGATAAATTTTGGGTATGCATAATGATTTATTGTTATGTTAATGTCCATGGAAATCAATTTTGGAATATGCAAGAATTTGTCTTCATCTGTGAATTCTCTTTTACCTTTAGCCCCTTTGGAATTGCTTGTTTAAAACTCTCTGTGATAATTCTCTTAGATCCTATTCTCTACCTGGGCCATATCCTCACCCATAGAAATCCAAGAATTCCCTGGAAGATGAATACTTAAAGATTCAATGATGTTGCTGAACCCTAACCTGTATCTAATAATCATACCCTAGATGGATTTAATTGTTGCATAGAGAATTGAAATGTCCCTACTAAGAAATGCCACAACTCTTTGAGGGCATATAGCCTGATCATGTGTTACATCCCCAAATTTTGCCTTGCTATACTTTTTACTTTTTACTTGGACATAAGTAAATTTATTATGATGTTTAGATTAATGACAAGGAAAGACATGGATTATATTGAATGTCATTTATGAAATTATAGAAAAGATTATGTTATTATCGATTTAATAATTGCATTACGAGATTTGATTTATTATTTGAATTATTTGAATAATGATGCACTGATCATATAGTGTTTGGTTACAAGTTGAAACACTAATATAGATTCTCAGATGACTCTCTGAGAAGAGAGAGAGAGTATCTTTCGAGGAGAGAGATATAGACCTCAGGTTACGAGTGGTTTATTTGCCAAATCTAGTATAAGTGTTTAACGAAAATGTGAACCAATGTGTCATAAGAGGTAATTCTTGTCTTGTTAGTTTGCTTCTAGTTGATATTATTTGCAAATCGGTCTAAGTCATAATAAGTCGTCTTAGTCGTTAATAATGCTAACGACGTTGTTTGAGTAAGAATTACGACCATTTACGTTTAACGTAAAAGTTACGATGTAGTTGTCATAAAGTGGTTGTGTTATCATTATTAAGTCACTTAAGTGTTTTATTGTCGACGTTTAACGTCAAATGATGATCTTGTCAAGTCAACATGATTTTATCGAAAGATTGCGATTGATTAAATCATAACTATCAAATGAGATTGATGTTATGTAGGCCTTATTTGATAAAAAACAAATAGATATATTTATAAACCAAATGAGGATAATACCTCATATTATTTAATAAGACTTATCCTTTTAAGTAGCCTTGAGCATGTAAATTATAACTCCATTAATTCAAGTGATGGAGTTGAGATCACTTAAAAGTGATCAATAAATGACCATCGACGGTTATACTTGTGTCGACCTCTTTTAAGAGGGAATGTGGTATTATCATTATATACTTGATGAACTTATCCACATTATGTGCCTTAACGAAAACATGTGTTAGTCTCTGCTGATTAAATGGGATCAGTTGTAAACTGAATAAGGGTGGTAGAAACTAATTCATTATAAGCATTAAAGAGACATTAAACCCCACGACTCATTATGGGGAGAGCATATAGAAATTAGGGTATGGGAGAATAAAACACATGGAGATCACTGTGAGAGAAAAGGAAGAGATCACTGCCAAAACACAGAGGTGAAGGCAACATCATAAAGGCCGAATGGTTAATAGACGCTGGAACAAATAACTCATTGAGCCATTGCTAGGTAACACTTATGCATGTGTAATGATAACAACAAAATTATCATGTTCTTATCATTCCTTGTAGACTCGTATAGGAGAACCAATATTATCTTTTAGTTTGCCTGAGATGATCAATTCATAGCTGCGAACTATATAATGATTATTTTTCAATATGTGATAAACCTTTTGAAGTAATTGTTATCACCATTATAGTTGGTTAGCCGATGCTTATAAAGGATATATAGTATGAGTCAAATGTCTTTGCAATGTGTCGAAGTCTGATAGTTAAATGATTTAGTTGTTGAAATGAATCATTAATTATTGTATTCCTTTATACCCGTAGAAGGTCTCTTTTCAAAGTTGTCAGTTTAATAGAAAATACAGTTGATATAATGAGAAGGTATGATATGAGGAAGGCCGAGAGTTTGGTTATAAGATATTTAAACCACTCTTATATACATATTAGTGTCATGAAGAACTATGATAGGTTTTAACGTAGATGAGTAGGATGGCAAAATCCTTGAGGTGGGTTAATGGTAATATAAAACCATTTCTTAATAAATTTATAGATGTCTATAATGGTTTCATTTCTAAGAGAACTTAGAAAATCTCACTAAACTTAGGAAGCCTCCTATTACAAATCGAGTGATAACTCAATGGAAATGTTATGATAGAGACATTGAAGTCCATAAGACTATCTTTATTATGTATTCTGTAAATGAGAATAACTTTGTAGTAAACCATTAGGATGTGATTAAATTAAGTTTAATTAGATGGGATCTTGATTGGATTCATATTCAAGTTTATATATATTGTGACGATTGATGTCATCACGTATAGGTAAGTCAAGAATATTCATACTTTTCGTATGAGGAGTAATACCTATTATAGAACAATAGTATGCTTAAAATTTTGTTATAGTCAAACTATGGGTTGTTTATTAACCTAGTCACATAGATATGAGTTTCGGATAATTTGAAATGTCATTTTATTCAAGGGTTATTATGAGAAACCTAGAGTCAAATTTGGGAACAAATGATTAGATAAGACATATAGATTTGTCTAAAGTCTAGAAAAACTATTATCATGTTAAAATGATTTAACTATTGTATAAACATAGTTGATAAGGATAAACTGTGGGAATATGATAATATCCAAGTAGAGTAGGGGTGGGTGAACACAACGATGACATTCATTTTGAATGATATTGATATTAAAAACTTTGGCCAAAGTAATGCATTTGTTTTTTGCATGCATTGTTGGTTCACTGTATCCAGATTGCTCATCCTATCAGAAATCATACTTAGCTAGAGGGTATCTAGGGTTGTATAGTTGATAGAGTTGAGTAGGATACAACACTATGTACTCAGGAAAGACAAATTACCACTGGTCACCTAAGGTCTATATTTCTCGTGAAGGGTAGGGCCACTTCCTATGTGGAAGATGTGTGGGAGACCATCGATCTGTGGATGGAGGTAAATCACTGAAAAGATACTCTCTCTCCAAGTAAGAAACATGCCAGGACTTGTGATAAAGATGTCAGATATTCAAAAGTAGAAATTATGCCAAATTTTGTATATGTAGTTGATTTACATTTGTAAAGATTGTAATTGAGAAAGACAATATGATTTATTTTATTTTGTAATGAGAAATCTTGTAATTGTAGTTACTTGATTATATGTTGAATAAAAGAAAAAAATTATCTATCTCATTTTTACCTTGTTGAATTACTCCATCGTAAATTATTCTGGTTTTACTGTGTTTTCAGAACGTGGATGTTACATATGGTATCAGAGCTACCAGGTTCAACACTAGGGCTTATGAGACCACTATGCTTGCATGTAGCCAACATTAGTGGTTAGCTAATGTTTGAAAAATTTATGTGTTAGGATGGAACATCTTAAAAAGACAGCAAGAAAGTTTGTTAATACAAGTCAATGTTTCCTTAAAGCAAAGAGAGAATGTGAGGCCATTATTAAAACCTTTGAGGGAACCAATGATGAGAGTGACATTTGGTTAAGTGATATTGAAACTCTGGTGACTACCCTAACTCGAATCAAGCGAGTGAGAAGGGAGTACTTGGAAAGAGTTAAAGATGAGGAAACAATTATTGTTAGGCGAGATCCCTGCATACCCGCAACTGTTGAGATCATAGAAGTTAGGTCCGATAGTGAGTCAAAGGGTTATATACCTTGAGATTATGTATCAGAAAATGAGTCTGAAGGATATACTCCTCTTGAGCATGACTTTTGAAGTCATTTCTTGTAAAAATGAAGAATACTCTTTACTTTTGAAATGAAATGAATAAAAAAGAATTGTTTTTATGCCAAACTATTGTTTAAATTGAGTTTATTATGTTTAGATTTAATGGGAGGCATTATAATCTTGAACTAATGGACAACTCAATATTCTCAGGTGTGAGAAATCGATAAACATGGTTCGAACAAGGACTAACCAAGGAGAAAGTGAAGAGGAAAACCACATGCCAAATAATAAGCTAGACGAAATCATAACCATGCTTGAGGAAACCAAGAAAAGACTGGGTGATTTGGAAAAGAAGGTGGATGATAAAGGAAATTCTGAGGGAGGAGGTGAAAACTCTCATGGTGAAAGTGGAGAAAATCATGAAGAGCATAGTAAGAGTACATAACCTAATAAAGAGGCAAGAGATAGACTGACCTCAGAGCTCTCTAAAGACATGAAGGTCACTCCACAAAAGTTTGATGGGACAGTAACCGGAGATGTTGCTAAATCTTGGTTAACAGAAATGGAAAAATATTTCGAGATAAGGAATTACTCAGAAGTGACCAAGGCGGTATGGGGAGCATTCCAATTGGCAGGAGAAGCATCCACTTGGTGGATGAATAAGAAGATGGAATTGAATTTAAGCTCTCTAAGGGTAACTTGGGATGAGTTTGTAGAACTCTTTCGCAAGAGATGGTTACCACAACTCTATTTTGATCAAAAATTGATTGATTTTTAGAATCTTTGACAAGGAGATATGACAGTGGTGGAATATGGAGAAAAATTCACCCGACTCCTGAAATATGTTCCACAATATCAAAAGGACGAGAGATTTAGGATCAATAAATTCATCATGGGTCTAAATGATCAAATCAAAGGAGAAGTGGATGTCCATGGTCCCACAACAATGGATCAAGTGTACGAGAAAGCGATTAAGCAAGAGCAAAAGCTGAAATGCTTCTCGGCTTATTGAGATAGAAACCGCAAGAGGTTTAATGGAACTCCTAACAATCAACCATACAAGAAAAAATATGAAAAGAGCTATGATAACAAGAGGAAGGATAAAGGATCTCAGAAGAACACGGGTGGATCTAGTAATGAGAAAAAGAATGGCAACTAGAAAAGAAATGAGGATAACAATGGGAAAACTTCAGACAAAGGACCCATTGGAGGATGCTTTACTTGTGGGGGCGACCATTATGCAAATCATTGCCCTAACAAGAATCAAAATGGCCATCAAAGAGGCACCGCACTACCTATTTAGCAAGAAGCATTCCAGCAAAGGATTCGTGTAGCTCTCGACAATCGTCAAGCAGAGTATCAAATCACTCCTATTGAGATGACAGGTACTTTGTTTGAAGTCCCTATATCTATTTTGATTGATACAGGAGCCACATAAAATTTTGTTTCTCCTAGAATTTCGAATAAGTTTCCTAGAAAGGCTGGATACACGTCTAAACCTTGGTCAGTGGAATATGCTAACCAATCTAAGGCTTAGGTAGAGCAATGTTTGTTTGAATCCAAGATTGATCTCCCTAGTTTCTCAACTGAAGTAAACTTGTATGTAGCTCCCCTAGGTTCCTATGATGTAATCCTAGGAATGAGTTGGTTATGGAAGAATAGAGCTAAGGTTGACTGTTTTTCAAAAAAAGTTGAATGCTTAGATGATTTGGGAAATCAAACCCAATTCCAAGGGATTCAAAGAGAAGTTAAAATTAGACCTATCTCTGCCAAGCAATTGAAAAGGGTTAGATGGAATCATTGTTAGTTATTTGTAGTCAAAATGGAACAAGTGGAGGAAGGGATAGAAAACCCTAGTTCATCTTTTGGAGAAAAGTATCCTTTTCTTCAGGAATTTCAAGGTGTGTTCCTAGAAGAATGTCTTCCAGGATTGCCTCCCAAGAGGGTTTTTGATTTTGCAATTGACATTAAACCAGGATCTGAACCTATATCAAAAGCACCCTACCGTATGACAACTACGGAGTTAATGGAGTTAAAAGCCCAATTACAAGAATTGTTGGCAAAAGGTTTAATCAGACCTAGTGTTTCACCTTGGGGCACCACTCTAGTTATTTTTGTTAAGAAGAAGGATGGAACCCTTCGATTGTGTATATATTATCATATGCTTAATAAAGCAATGGTAAAGAACAAATATCCTTTGCCACGTATTGATGATCTTTTTGATCAGATGTGTGAAGCTGCTGTGTTTTCAAAGATTGATTTGCGTTCAGGATATCATCAGTTAAGATTGAAGGATGAGGATATTCATAAGACAACTTTTAGGACCAGATATGGGCACTATGAGTTCATGGTGTTGCCATTTGGTTTGACAAATGCACCTACTGCATTCATGAATCTCATGAATAGTATATTCAGAGATTGTTTGGACAAGTTTGTTTTAGTCTTCCTAGATGATATACTCATTTATTCTAAGAATGAAGAAGAACATCAATGGCACCTGCAAATGGTTCTGCAACGATTAAGAGAACATAAGTTATATGGAAAACTATCAAAGTGTACATTTTTTCAGGAGATTCAATACCTAGGGCATATTATTTATTTTGATGGAATATCTATTGATCCTACAAAAATCACAACTATTCTATATTGGCCTGTACCAACAAATGTGCATGAGGTGCATAGTTTCATGGGCCTGGCTGGCTATTATAGGAAGTTTCTTTTAAATTTCTCCAGTATTGCTAGTCCAATCACTTCCCTACAAAGGAAAGGAAAGGGATTTGAGTGGATAGACAAATGTTAGGATGCATTTGATCTCTTAAAGGAAAAGTTAACTACAGATCCAATATTGAAAGTTCCTAACCCCGAAGGACAATTTGAGGTAATTATAGATGCCTCGGGAGAAGGATTAGGAGTGCTTATGCAAGATGGAAGAGTTATAGCATATGAATCAAGGAAATTAAAATCTTATGAGAAGAATTATGCACCGCATGATCTGGAATTGGCAGCAGTAACTCATGCCTTGTAGATGTGGACACACTATTTGTTGGGGAAGACTTTTGTACTTAAATCAGACCATCAAAGTCTCAAGTATATTTTCTCTCAACCAAAATTTGAATGCTTGACAAATGAGATGGTTAGAATTGATATCTGACTATGACTTTGAGCTAAATTATATCAAAGGAAAAGAGAATAGAGTAGCTGATGCCTTGAGTCATAGAAGACATATAGCTTCTATTGTTTATATTCATGGAAATTTCAAAGATTTGGTGTTGTAAAATTTGTCTAGTGATGAGTTTTATGAGCAGGTTAGGCAAGCTCTGAAAGATAATCCTAGCGATCCAAGGTATGAAGGTTTTCTATTTGAGTATGATGGACTATTGAGTATAAGGGTAAAATGTATGTAGCTGATTCAACTAAATTAAGGGATCTAGTATGGAAAGAAGTTCATACTGCACCATATTCGGGACATCCAAGAGTGACCAAACTCCTAGCGGATGTTAAACCTCTTTATTTCTGGAAAGGAATGAAGAATGATGCTGCAAGATTTGTGGCAAGCTGTTTAGAATGTCAGAGGGTAAAGGCAGAGCATCAACACCTTGCAGGATTGTTGTACCCCCATGATGTACCAGAGTGGAAATGGCAAGTTATTAGTATGGATTTTGTTCAAGGTCTTCCTATGTCAAGGAATAGACATGATGCCATTTTTCTTGTGGCTGATAAACTCACAAAGGTAGCTCATTTTATACCAGGGAATTTGACTGATGGAGTACCTGTGTTAGCTCACAAATTTGTGCAAGAGGAGTTTAGATTGCATGGCTTCCCTGAAAAGATTATCTCGGATAGAGATGTGCGTGTAACGTCAAGGTTTTGGAAAACTTTGTTTTCTACACTAGGAACTAAACTCAATGTGAGTACAACTTACCATCCTGAAACCGATGGGAAAACTAAGAGAGTAAACCAAGTTTTAGAAGATTTGTTGTGAATGTATTGCATGGATTAGCAATATAAGTGGGAAGAATACTTACCACTTGTGGAATTTGCTTACAACAATTCCTATCATTCTGCTATTAAGATGGCACCATTCGAAGCATTGTATGGAAGAAGATGTCAAACTCCTATAAGCTAGGATAAGATAGAAGATATGATTAGCATTGGACCAAAAATGCTAGTTGAAATGGAAGAGAAAGTTAAGCTAATCAAAAAAAGATTGGCAGAAGCCAATGGTAGGCAAAAGAGTTATGTGGATGCAAAGCATGTTCCAAGGCAATTCTCTATTGGAGAAAAAGTTCTTTTAAGGGTCAAACATCAAAAAAGTTCTATTAAGTTTGGCAAGTCTTCTAAGCTAGCCCCTTGATATGTGGGACCCTTTGAAGTGCTTGAAGTAGTCAATCCAGTTGCCTACAAAATTGCTCTACCACCGGCCTTGTCTAGAATGCACAATGTTTTTCATATGTCTTATTTGAAGAAATATGTTGCAGGTGATAACCATATTTTGAATTGGTATTCTTTACAGATGCAGGATCTAGGAGTGGTCATGATCGAGCCACTCAAGGTGTTAGAAATGTGCAAGCTCCGCTTGCGTAACAAAGAGGTCTTGCAATGCAAGGTCCAATGGGACCAATATGCTGAGGAAAATGCTACATGGGAGGATTACCATGAATTTTATCAAAAGTTTCCTCATATATTTAATGATGTTACCAGTTGAAAACAATGAACTTGCTTTTTAGTTACTTTTTGATACTTTATATCATCGGGGATAATGAATCTTTAGGGGAAGGATATGTTACATCCCCAATTTTTGCCTTGCTATACTTTTTAATTTTTACTTGGACATAAGTAAATTTATTATGACGTTTAGATTAATGACAAGGAAAGACATGGATTATATTGAATGTCATTTATGAAATTATAGAAAAGATTACGTTATTATCGATTTAATAATTGCATTATGAGATTTGATTTATTATTTGAATTATTTGAATAATGATGCACTGATCATATATTGTTTGGTTACAAGTTGAAATAGGAACATAGATTCTCAAATGACTCTCAGAGAAGAGAGAGAGAGTATCTTTCAAGGAGAGAGATATAGACCTTGGGTTACGAGTGGTTTATTTGCCAAATTGAGTATAAGTGTTTAATGAAAACGTGAACCAATGTGTCATAAGAGGTAAGTCTTGTCTTATTGGTTTGCTTCTGAACCTAATCAACAGGTAGTCGCTATTATTTGAAAATCATTCTAAGTCATCTTAGTCGTTAATAATGCTAACAACATTGTTTGAGTAAGAATTACGACCATTTATGCTTAACGTAAAAGTTACGACGTAATTGTCATAAAGTGGTTGTGTTATCATTACTAAGTCACTTAAGTGTTTTATTATCGATGTTTAACGTCAAATGACGATCTCGTCAAGTCGACGTGATTTTATCGAAAGATTGCGATGGGGAGGTGAATTCGACCCATTCGCAAAATCTGTAAATCATTATTTTATTGCTATTATTCTTATTGATTAAATCATAACTATCGAATGAGATCGATGTTATGTAGGCCTTATTTGATATAAACAAATAGATATATTTATAAACCAAATGAGGATAATACCTCATATTATTTAATAAGACTTATCCATTTAAGTAGCCTTGAGCATGTAAATTATAACGCCTTCATTAATTCAAGTGATGGAGTTGAGATCACTTAAAAGTGATCAATAAATGACCATCGATAGTTATACTTGTGTCGACCTCTTTTAAGAGGGAATGTGGTATTATCGTTATACTTGATGAACTTCTCCACATTCTGTGCCTTAACGAAAACATGTGTTAATCTCTTCTAATTAAATGGGATCGGTTGTAAACCGAATAAGGGTGGTAGAAATTGATTCATTATGAGCATTGAAGAGTCATTTAAACCCCATGACTCATTATGGGGAAAGCATATAGGAATCGGGGTATGGGAGAATAAAACACACGGAGATCATTGGAAGAGAAAAGGAAGAGGTCGCTGCCAAAACACAGAGGTGAAGGCGACATCATAAAGGCTGAATGGTCAATAGACGCTGGAACAAATAATTCATTGAGCTGTCGCCAGGTAACACTTATGCCTGTGTAATGATAACAATAGAATTATCATGTTCTTATTGTTCCTTGTAGACTCGTATAGGAGAACCGATATTATCTTTTAGTTTGCCTGAGATGATCAATTCATAGCTGTGAACTGTATAATGATTGTTTTTCAATATGTGATAAACCTTTTGAAGTAATTGTTATCACCATTATAGTTGGCTGGCCGACGCTTATAAAGGATATATAATATGAGTCAAATGTCTTTGCAATGTGTCGAAGTCTGATAGTTAAATGATTTAGTTGTTGAAATGAATCATTGATCATTGTATTCCTTTATACCCGTAGAAGATCTCTTTTCAAAGTTGTCAGTTTAATAGAAAATACAGTCGATATAATGAGAAGGTTTGATATTGAGGAAGGCTGAGAGTTTGGTTATAAGATATTTAAACCACTCTTATATACATATTAGTGTCATGAAGAACTATGATAGGTTTTAACGTAGATGAGTAGGATGGCAAAATCCTTGAGGTGGGTTAATGGTAATATAAAACCATTTCTTGATAAATTTATAAATGTCTATTATGGTTTCATTTCTAAGAGAACTGAGAAAATCTCACTAAACTTAGGAAGCCTCCTATTACAAATCGAGTGATAACTCAATGGAAATGTTATGAAAGAGACATTGAAGTCCATAGGACTATCCTTAGGATGTGATTAAATTAAGTTTAATTAGATGGGATCTTGGTTGGATTCATATTCGAGTTTATATATATTGTGACGATTGATGTCATCACGTATAGGTAAGTCAAGAATATTCATACTTTTCGTATGAGGAGTAATACCTATTATAGAACGATAGTATGCTTAAAATTTCATTATAGTCAAACTATGGGTTGTTTATTAACCTAGTCTCATAGATATGAGTTTTGGATAATTTGAAATGTCATTTTATTCAAGGGTTATTATGAGAAACCTAGAGTCGAATTTGGAAACAAATGATTAGATAAGACATATAGATTTGTCTAAAGTCTAGAAAAACTATTATCATGTTAAAAAAATTTAACTATTGTATAAACATAGTTGATAAGGATAAACTGCGGGAATACGACAATATCCAAGTCGAGTAGGGGTGGGTGAACAGAACAACGTCATTCATTTTGAACGATATTGATATTGAAAACTTTGGCCAAAGTAATGCATTTGTTTTCTGCATGCATTGTTGGTTCACTATATCCAGATTACTCATCCTATCGGAAATCATACTTAGCTAGAGGGTATCTAGGGTTGTATGGTTGATAGAGTTGAGTAGGATACAACACTGTGTACTCGAGAAAGGCAAATTACCACTGGTCACCTAAGGTCTATATTCCTCGTGAAGGGTAGGGCCACTTCCTCTGTGGAAGATGTGTGGGAGACCGCCGGTCTGTGGATGGAGGTAAGTCACTAGAAAGATACTCTCTCTCCAAGCAGGAAACATGCCAGGACTTGTGATAAAGATGTCAGATATTCAGAAGTAGAAATTATTCTAAAATTTGTATATGTAATTAATTTACATTTGTAAAGATTGTAATTGAGAAAGACAATATGATTTATTTTATTTTGTAATGGGAAATCTTGTAATTGTAGTTACTTGATTATATGTTGAATAAAAGAAAAATTTTCTCTATCTCATTTTTACCTTGTTGAATTACTCCATGGTAAATTATTTTGGTTTTACTATGTTTTAAGAACATGGATGTTACATCATGATATCTAAGACATCCTATCAAACCCCATCATGAATTGATTAACCTTTTCTTCAATCCTCTTAGGAACTTGTAGATTTTGGCAAGAACAATCCCTAAGTCCATACATATTTAATAGTAAAAATCTACCTACAAGAGGCCATACACCTAGCTTTGGATAATCTGTGGTGTCTTGTATCAGCACCATCCTCCACTGTGAAAACAATACCCAACTCTATATTCCTCCTAAGATATCTTGTACCCTATCCATGTTAGATTCTTAGTCAAAGCATATGCAATTTCATATTTTATTACATATTTCTTGCAAATTTTAATGAAAATAACTCCCTGTAGGAGGTTGTACAACCAAGCCCATGCCTCCTATTTTCTCCATAATACTTGCTACAAATCTTGTTTGGGCTGCATATAACAAAACAATTGTAAGTTTTTAATACTCTTCTCTCTTCTTTAATACTCTTCTCTGCAGAATTCTAAAAAATTTCCATGGAAAGAAAGCCTTCACTAGGTGGTACGACCTTGTGAAATGAAGTTTATTCATTTTGATTTTTGTTTATTATTTATTTAATTCCCTCTAAAACCATGTAGAAAGTTTCTATTAAACTATTGCTTTAGTTTAGAAAGTACAAAATTGTAACCATGAGAGTAGGAGAATTTATAGGAACTTGATTTTATAATTAAAATGAATTTTGGGAATAATTTAATATCTTGCAAGTAATATGGAATAATTAGCAAATAGATAAGTGTAATTTCCTTTTATTTAGTTTATAATTAAATAATTATAATTAATTAGGAATTTGAATTGTCATCTTACCTTTATAAAATAAATGGTTTAATTGGGAATAATAGTGAATTATAGAGATTTGATAAATGGTTTTTATTTGGGAATCATTATTCTATTCAAAAATAAAAAACTTCTTTATGTTTTTTATTTTTTTATTTTGTTGCCTTTAATCTTCTTAAAATCTGCTTTATGATTTTATGTTATTTTAGTGGAGATATGTTTTTTTATATATATAATAATGGGAAAATTGTAATTATGTGTTAGATTGTAGGAGTTTGATTTTAGACATAAGTAATGAGAATTTTTGGTAATTTTTTTTTATTAAACGCTTTTGACCGGAGCTATGAACCGGCTACAATATCAGGTGGGCAGGGGGGAGACTGGACCTCGTGACCATCTTTACCGCAACGAAATTACTTAGCCAATCGAGCCAGGGCCCCTGCCCAAAATTTTTATATACCAATAGATAATATAAATTTATGAGATATTTGTAAATTAGCAATTAGAATAAATGCAATTTCCTTTTTATATTATAAGTTTTATTTTATTCTATTTTCCCTATTATTAGGATGTGATATATTTTATTTTCCCTATTATTGAGGGATTGTGATATATATTGAAGTTTTATTTTATTTTATTTTATATTCATGTAGTTTTGTAAAATTAAATAAAATGGATAGAATAGAGCAATTAGTGATAAAGTAATTAGAAAATCTTGAGTTTTATAAAGATCGGTATTTATAAATATTCCTAACTTGTTTCATCAAATTTCAAATTCATTATGTAACCTTAAATATATTCTTGCCAAAGTGATTTTTAAAGAATTAAAGTGATTTTTTTTTACTTAATTATAGGATAATAATATTATTGATCATGATTAGAGGTTCAGTAAGATGAATTAAGACTATAAATACCTATTGTGATTATATATATTTCATGGCTTACATTGTTAAAGGAAATTAGTTCAATTTGGTGAAGTGCTAACATTGATGATTATGCAATTGTTATTGTGCCTATTTAGTATACAAATTATATTAATAGAAATTATGTATCTTGGAACATTATTGCTTTTGATTAAATAGATTTACATGTGTTGGAAGCCAATTTAATTGTTTGTCTATCTCTATCTCTAGTATGGTGATATGATTAGAGCCCAATAACGAATGAGGTAAGCTTAGGAACCTTTATTAATGTGAACTAGATCATGAGGGAACTTGTGGGATTTATGTGAGATTGATTTGGATTGGATTACTTTAATCTGGTAGAAAAGAAGACTAAATTACATCTTAGAAGAAGTTATTTAGATTTTTAATGAAGATTGATAACTATCTTATTGTTTGTTAAGACTTGTTTTCTGAAATGATGTACTTACGGGAATGACTTGTGTTGATGATATAATGTAGAACTTATTGCATCAATATGTTTTGGTTATGCGAATACATCGTTGGATATTATATATTTTGTGTTGTATATGTTGTCTCCCTCATAAGTTTTTGAGATTATAAAGCTTCTATTGTATATGTTTACACAAGTTATAAATTATATGATATCATGTAGTGGTTCCAAGTTCAAGTCCCTGAACTACGAAGTCTTTGTGCTATGCGTACATAGGCAAGGCCATCATGGATGAGCCCCCGAGACATTAGGTCAGCCCCTTAAGGCCTTAGGTTAGTATATTGCTATCAGATATGTTTATTGATGGACTTCATGGAGCTAATGTCTGCATTTAGTTGTGCAGTTACAGGTCTATTAACCGTGCAAAGTAATGGAGCTAAGAAAGCATCTTCTTATGTTGTGAATGGATGAATTATTTGCCAAACATGTATAATTGTGAATTTACGATGGATACAACTATACTTATATTTAATTTTGAAGCTTATTAAGTTGAAAAAATAGAAAATGAATATTCTCCTATTCTCTTATTATTAATTTACATTATTTCTCAAGTAATTAATTTATTTATTGATATTTACTGACATTTTTCTTGAGTGGGCATTACACCTTCCTTTTTCTCCCTAGATTTTTAAGGCAAAGGTCCCTTACTGTTTTGGTATAAATTGGGATCTCCTTGATAGCTTGAATGAGGTGGATTTTGATACTGATATTCTTGAGTTGTCCTAATAGATCTGTCTCAGCTTGGGTATGATGTTTTGTAATGGCTAAACACTTAGGGAAAGGAGGCTCTAGACTTGAGATAGTCTGATTTACCTAATTTGACTCAGGCTCCAGAGGTGAATTGTCTAAAGCTTCAGCTATGGGTTCCTCATCTACCATCTCAGTGATTTGGGGGGATGAAGTCTAAGCTAATGTTTTCCTTGACCTAAGGTGGACATCACTCACCTCTACCCTATAAGTGGGGTATTGAATAGCCTCGTTAGTGTATGGATATTGGACAGACTTGTTATTGGGATTAAGTGCAGGTTGGGTAGGTAGTTGTGGTGCTCTTGGTGGTTGAGATATTAGGTTTGATGGATTGGGCATAATAGCCTATTATTGTGGTTGAGAAGGAAGCAAAGGTTGTGAGTAATTCATATTTTGGTTTTGCCACTACTATCCCTTTTGCCATTGTGGCTGCCATTGGTTTGGCTGTATTGGCCATTGAGGATTGTAATTGGGACTTTGGAAATTTTGTTGTGGCCATACATTTGGTTGCTGCTGATTCTAGTTTTGCTGAAGGTTTTGCCATTAGTTTTGGGTATTTGGCCAAGGTTGGGGGTTCCGACCAAAGAAACTATGATTAACAATTGGAAATGATGCATTAAAACTTAGAGGGTCTTGTGGCATACCTTGTCTTGGTTGCCATGGCTTTCTATGTGCAATATAGAACAACTGCCCATCTTCACTTTCAAATGGTTGAAAATGTGGTTTCTCTTATTTGTATTTTGTAATACTAGCCACCCTTTTGCACTTGCAATTGGCTTTCCTTTGTCTATAGTTGGGGCATTATTAAGTAAAGATTGCCTCAACCTCTTCCCGCTTCTTCTTCAAATGTGGAGAGTCCAACAAAGTAGCTAGGTGACTTATAATATCTTCTTTCATGTTGGTTAGTAGGTTGCTCAACTCCACCCTTGAAACTGAATTAGATGTCTTGCCAATGGTAGATGTTCTTTCTCCCCTTATCTTTTTGGTAAAGGACCTTGAGTAGTTTCTGCAAACTTTGCAAATATCATCAAAGAGTAATTGAGACACATTGCCTGCCCCAATAAGATTAAGGGCATCCATGTAGTCATTATTGACTCCTCTAAAAAATACAAGCTTCAGGGATTCATTTGAGAGTCGATTCTATGGGTTTTTTCTTTAGGCAGAATTGGAACCTTTCTACATAATCTTCCAATGGTTCATCCTCTTTTTGAGTCATCCTAAAAATGTCATCTCTTCTCCTATCAATTCCTCTGCAATAATCATGGTACTTTTCCAAGAATTTTGTTTTCATTGTGTCCTAATCTGGAATAACATCTTTGCCTAGTCCCATAAACCATCTCAAAGCAACATCCTTCAAAGTAGAAGGAAATAGCTTGAGCCTATGAGCATCAGTTGTGTAGTCATAGCTTCTACATAGGACATCAAACTCGAACAAGAATGTGCCTGGATCCTTAGTCACCAAACCATAGAAAACTGGCAATGTTGAAGGAGGTGTATTCTTCAGAGCAACAACCCTATCTTGGTTGGTAATTGGAAATTCAAAAGTCACATGTTCTAGTGGATCATCCACTGCATCAGCCATTGTTTGGAAGGTCCTTTCTATATTATCGGTAGATGTTGATGAGAGGGAAAATTCTTCTTTAGTAATACTCTCGCTCTGATCACTGTAGTCACCAATATCTACTCTAGCTTGTTGCGTTGATGGAAGAAACCTTCCCAAAGTGTCTGTCTGCCTCTGCATACAATAGGTGTGACTTTGTATAGCAACGACTCTGCACAATGTTATTGAAATGTTCTGGTATTTGGTGAGATGAAACCTAAGTATCCTATTCTCTGAAAGCAAAATGTTTAAACTAGGAAAGCTTAGAAATAATAGGAACTAATCTTTGAAAGTAGCACCATCCTCTGCAACAATGCCAAAAATGTAGAGTCCTTACTATGTCTAGTAAACTTGGTGGCAATCACACAATTCAGAGGAAGAACCTAACTAAACAGTCCACTTGGACCTTTTGAAAGACCTTCATTGAATTATCAACCAGGGCTAGTAATCTTGTGATGGCACTGACACTATATGTGCTTTCAAAGATTTAGACTACCTAACTCATCCTAATACAATTGTTATTCTTGCTAGGAAATCTCAAAAATGTATAACAGTGGTGGTACTATTGCTACAGGTACTTGCAATAAAAGATTGTAACTAGTTTCTGTCAAGGAAAGAATGCTTTTAAAGGTTAACTTGATATTGATAATCTACCACATACTCTACACTCTTAACATAGACTCTACACTTTGGAGTACAACAAGTTGAACAACTAGAATATCTTGAAGAATCTAATGCATTTATGAATTGACTATTATAACAAAGTAACATACAAAAAATGAAGTGAGGGACAATTACCTTGAGTGGCCCTTGCCCAAGTGACTGTCTCCACTGATCTAACTCAAATCTAGTTTCTTAGATTAACACAATCATACTAATTCCAATTCATTCATTGCACAATCCTTACAATATCACATAAGATTCTACTAGCAAATTTTATTCATGCATTCATCATAAAAAACATAAACATTACATTTCCACACATAATCATGCAATATCCATCATATTAAAACCATATTTCCATATACTTAATAATCAGGTTTAGGTCTACATAATGAACATAAGAGATATAATAATGTAGAAATATGTGTAAGATAATGTCTAAGAATGTCTTTGAACTTACATAAAACCATAAGAAAACTAGCTAATAACTAGACCCATCAGGGTACATGACAATCCACCCTTCCTGAGATTGCTTGTCCTCAAGCAATTGATTATTAAGATGATCAAGAATCTCAAGACCCTCCCAAGTGGCATCCTCAAGTGGAATACTCCTCCACTACACCAAATAATTGGTTATGCTCATGTTCCTCAACTTCTCTTACATATCAATGATTGCTTTAGATATTAAAAGCAACTTACCCTCATCATCAAGTGGTGGCAACTCGATAGGAGTGACATGTTGTCCAAGTCCCTTTTGAGGCATGAAACATGAAACACATTATAGATCTTGCTATGTTCTTGTAAGTACATGAAAAAGACGCATGAGCCTACATGGCAATCCAATGATGAGTTATAGTCCTAATCATGTACATGCAAGCATGAAATATATAGACCTCTCAATAGCTTCTCTCTTGGTGACATGTTTTTTATTATTTTTATTTTTGTTTATGCCTCCCTAACCTTCATGCTAACCTTTTAAGGTTCTACATGTTTTCTTGTTGACCACCTAGCCCATGTTCGACAAATCACTCATGTCACTTTCCAACCCTGACAACATGACCAATCCACCTCACAAGAGTGGAAATTCATTTTCCCTAGGGGCTTCTTCATCATTCTTTCTTTTGTGATCATTCAATTGACTTTCCAAAGCCCTATATACCCTCAATTTGCATGTCCAAACTTTTCTTTTTGGGTTGCCCCTATTGACTTCATGGTCTCCTTGGGCAACTCTATAGTTGAAGTGTGGTCTCTAGGGGTGACCTACCCTGCTAAAAGGGGTGACCCACTTTCATGATGCGCTCTTTCATGTTTCAAGCCTCTAAAATCATTTTTAGCCTTCTAAGACCACTTTTCCACTTTCAAACCACCAATTCAAACCGCTATGCCTAGGTTGCCCATATTATCTTCAAGGTCTCCTTAGGAAACCCCACAACTTAACCTAAGTCTCCAAGGGTGACCTACCCTGATAAAAGGGGTGACCCACTTCCTGAAAGGGGTGACCCTATCGTCTTTTGCATGCATGATTTCTTCAAGTTTTAGCCCAGTTTAGCTCCATTTTTAGCTCTTGATGGTGAGATTCTTCATGCACGGTTGACTATCCATTCCCCTTAACTATTTCTAGACATTGAATTAGTTTATTCTTGACTTCCAATCAATCTATTCTTATCTCTCAAACAATCTTTGGTTATTTCTATTTATTCTTATGTGATCTACTCTCCAACCATTGTTCACTCCCAATCAAAGCTAGATCCATCATCAATCAATTATGTTAACTCCTCAATCACTGTTAGACTTAGGGCATACAACTGAGAGGGGGGGTGAATCAGTGGTGCAAAACTTTCTTTCTATTAAACACTTAATTCCACTTTGCAATTCAACAGCTTAACAATAAATCAATCATGGAAACATAATGCAACAAATTAAGAGTAGAAACACATCAACGCATGAGACACCGAGATTTTGACATGGAAAACTCGGTTAAGGGAAAAACCACGGGGTAATTAACCCAAGAATGTATTCTCTGTTAGAAGAATAGAAAGAACAAAATGGCACATGCCAATTAGGGCTCACTACCCGAGCACACTGCTCACAAGAGACTCATTGCCTACAAGAGACACACTGTCTACAAACAAATAAGTATCACCTACTTGAACTGGAAAATAACATGTCCACCATGCTTGAATCAGTTACATTAAGCTCAATACTTCTGCTCTGCCTTTCGCTCTCCTCCTCGCTACCACACACTCATCTCCATGAGGACAACTTCAAAATGACTTCACAATCCCTTATTTATACAAGGCATCAACTTAGGAATGATCATCTAAGTCGACAAACATCCACAATAACATTTGCAAGATGTATAACTCATTCGGTCGGCCTGTTTTAGGAAGAACACCATCATCTGGAAGTTGTTCTTCAAAAGCGAACTCCAACTTCAATGCGGACCACCAAGATGAACTAGATACGATCCAAAGACCACCACAAGCTTTCCTGAATTACCAAGAACATCCATACTTCATCTGCTTACTTGAATCCTTCTCTCCTTCATCTGGAACCTCAAGAACACAGTCTGTCATCACTGTCACAAAGGAATCCATGCTTGCGGACCTTCAAACCATGAACCAATCTAGTTGACACTCCACAAAGACTTCCTCAACACTCCCTCAAATCTGTAGAACATTATAATGCAATTCTGGATCACATCGGACCTATCTGTCTCACTTTGTCACCACTGAACACCTGCCGGAACCGGTTTTACTTGAATAGCCACAACTTCTTCAGATCTTCATGCAGACCTCTGAAATCTCTATTGGACTACCTTAAGACACATATCTACAAACCCTTTAAACCATATCCTTTGATCCTCATCCTATCATGGACTTTTACCTTACTGTCTTCCCTATTCTTCTCTGTTCCTGATTGAGACTAATTTTCTCAATATCCTCAGCACACAACTCATCCAATCCTTATTATTAATGCAACAGGAGTATGTTGACATCAATGACAACACTGGTTAGGCCCATACTTGCAACAATCACCACCACTCTTGGTGTGGATTTCTAGCCTATAAATACCCCCTCCTTTATGTATTTGGGAAGGCAAATTCATTAATGCATTCTTGCTTTTTGCTTTGCCAATAGTTGTCTCCATAGCTTTTTATGCTTGTCACAAGACCTCGTGTGCCTTTTTCTTTCATTCATAGATTCATATCTCTCCATTCATGCTTCATAGCATCCATATGCTCAAATCTATTGCCTTTTTTGAATTTTCATAGATTCTAAGCTCATAGCCACTTACTTTCATCTTCATTTTGTCCATGTTGCTAAGAGGAGGACCCCGCTACTATAGAGGAAGGAATGATTAGCCAAAGAAATTTTGAGGATTCATGTCAGGCACTACCACCTAATTCATATAGTTTTTTCAAGTTTTCAGTAGGAGTTAGATCAAACTTTTCTCTTGGGAAAGTAACACGTTGCTTGATTTTCTCTTGATAGGAAATTTAATTTGTTTTTTCAAAATAATTTTTACATTTCAATTACTTAGATTAGTTTGAATCATTTTCTTAGATTGATTTCATTCCATCACATATTTAGATTAGTTGCAACTTTTAATTTCATTAGATTACAAATCAAAAATCAATCCACAAAAACAAAAAAAAAACATAGTTTAAATTGCATATAAAAGTCATATAGCTTGCATTCATTTTCCCTTTATAGATAATTAAATCATTTTGAAATTCATACAAAAAGAATCAATTTTTTTTTGCACTCATCAAAAGACCAAAAACATTAGAAAACACACCAAAAAAAACAAAAGATGAAGTCAAACCGTTGATTCTATCATGAGGTCAACATCTTCAACACATTCAAAATCAACACAACAAAACATTTCCCCCTCTTGTCTAGCATTCGATGTGCCCAAGCATTAGGGAAGATTGGATAAATTATTTCATAGATTAGATTAGAGAGAACTTCCCTCAACCAATTTAAATCCAACAAGACATAGAATAGATAAGAGAAGTTGAAGAACACTGGCAATGAATCCTTGATCAACAAGAACTCATACATCAAGCACTTCAAAATGAAGAAAGGAGGTTAGCATGCCTCCGCATATTGAATGAGCAAAATAGTCTTCACGCTAGACTCAAGACAAGTGACCCTTTGGGTCACATCATTATCATAGCAACAACAATTGAATGCTTCCATCAAAACATTCCTCAAACATACATAAACACACACCACACAAATAACCCAACTATCATTTGCGATGTTCTACTCCCTCGTGAACCGAACAACCCCCTGATTCTACCTCCACTCGACTAGCTATTTCCACGAGAGTAAGAGTGACTAGGAGGTCACCCATAGCAAGGATATGATTCATGTGTCGTGTTGGATTCAAATTCTAAACAATACATATTCTAGTGAACCCAATGTGAAGAGGAAATCCTTTTAGGGTGAGTTTTTCATGTTTCCACATTTCCATTATCATTTTCACTTCCATATGTCATTCTCATTTTTTTCTTATTTTTCATCCTCCTCCTCTCTCTCCATTCCATTTATTCTGTGATGTTTATGGTACCCTTGAATATGATAGAATTAGACAAAAACCTAAGGAATATTCCCCCAAGAGAACCAGAAACACCTTCATTTGATAGGTACGTGCCACTTAACTCTTTGGCACCCATCACAAACTATTTTGGTTATGAAGATTCAAACTACAAGAATGACAGGCAAGAAACTCATCATTCTCTCACATTCGACAATCCCACATGGGAATAAGCTACAATAATACAACCTAGTCACTCTAGCCAATGTAGAGCACATCAAGTACTCATTCAATTAGAAATACACCAAGTGGATCAACCTTCAACAAGCTACATAGGAACAACCACTCAATTAGTCAATGAGGTAAAATGTTTAGAAAGGCACCTACAAGAAGTTAAGGAGGCTTGAGAGGCTTTGTATGTCTCGTATTGATCTAAACAACTAGAAAATGCCTCAAGAGAGTAAACTTGTGGATAAAATTGTTGTCACTTGGATTTGCACCCTGTGTTGGAGGATTTTAGAGCTCCAACAATCTAGTGAAACATTGAGATGATCTCTAGGTGTGGGACCCTGCAAGGAGTTAAAATTTCTAGAGAGAGACTGGTTCCTTTGCTGAATGGGAGATTCATCTATTCCTAAGACTAAACCTAATCTACCCACCATTGAGGAAAAGAGAAAGAGGGATAAAAATGCAAATTAAAGGAGGTGATACACCAGGTTTGAGTATAGAACACTCACAAAACTAAAATTCACAAAATAACTAGATACAACTGATAAAATTAAATAGATCTAGCAGATTATAACAGAGGTAAAGAGCATAACAGGGTTGTAAGGAACTAAGCATTCACATACAAACCAGTCCTAATTAAACAATGCTAAAAACAACATGAAGAGGTAAAACACAGTGTGTATTTCATCAAAAGGCACAGTTACAGCAGAGGAGGGCTCTGTTTGGACTACAAGAGAATGAAAAGTATCCAACTATTTTCCAACTTTTTTACATGTATATATAGCATTTGATTTCATTGACCTAAGCCATTGATTTACAATAAATTTGCCCCTATGGGCCTATCAAAAAATATCCCTGCAAAAGGAATGCCTCTCTATAAGAATTTAATGCAAAAATCTCTTGGATCATGGAGTAATTGGGAGATATTTGTATCTTCAATGCAAACAATTGATTCATTAACCTGCAACAATCAATGCAAAATATCTAGGAATGGAGTAGTTGAGTAGATCATATTCTGCATTAATGGGCCCTGATGAGGATGTAACATACCAATTCTCATTATCCAAATTAACCAACTTAATTACCATTACTTACAAGGTCATGATTAACATAATCATAGTTAAGAAAAATCAATATGCATATATTTTCTAGATATTTCAAAACTAAAATTTACAGCAATTCCAAAGAAACATACTAGTGAATTTCTTTCACTATACATTTACAATGTTTTGCTCATAAAATCAATGATAAGTTTACACATAATGTTTGACTATCAAGTCATATAAAAGAATGCATTGTATCTGGAACTTTGACATCTGTCTTCATAAGTCTCGGTTTGTCTTTTGCTTGAGAAGGAGAGCATCACCCGAGTGCTTTTCCTCCAACCACAGACCAATGGTCCGCCGCACAACTTCCTTCCTAGAAGTGGTCATACCCTTCACGAAGGGAATAGATATAAGGAACTGTTAGGTTTTCCATATGAGTATCTAGTGTTGTGTCCATAATGCTTCACGGTCATACAACTATAGATCCACTCTAACTATGTATGACACTACCAGAAGCATTATGCCATTTGGAGCATAGTGAACCGACTAATGCATGCAGAGATAGATGCATTGCTTTGGCCAAAGATTTATACACATATATGTTTTGCAATGAACATAATTGATTGTTCACACACCTCGACTCAACTTAGAAGCTGTCTTATCCTGCAGTGATCATAGTTTGACCCCTCAAGGTAATAGAAAAGACAAGTTCAATTTACCCTCAGTCCATCTTTCTTAGACTTTTTAACTCCGATTCTAGGAGTGCATTCATTAATTATATTTTTGCCTAAGCAAAAGGGAATCTGTGACTCCACATCACTCTATTGTCGTTCTTTCTTTTTACAAGTTTACATGTTCATGGTTTCATTATTCATGACCATCCCCGGTCTAAGTCTATATGTTTACCTTGTTTCAAGGTTTTCATCAATTCACATCAACTATAACACATACCCTTATAGTCTAATAAGTCGATATTATTAAATAGACCTTAGGTCAAAAGAATTTGAATGGGTTCTTGATACCCTATACTTCATCCATGAAGCATTGTCATTCAATAAGAAACATATCCATAATACATTTTAACAAAAGAGTTAGCATACTCATTCTCATATTCTTTCCTACATGGAAATAAAATATCTATCGAAGGCTTATTCCCTTGACATGCAAGATTTGACACGCACTTAATGCAACCTATACAAGGTTATCAAATTACCAACTAGTTATTTTCAATCAAAAACAAAGAGTCATATCCCTCTTTCTTACACAAAGGTTACACCAAAGGTAAAATATCTTCTATCATGAATAGTCAAGTATCATGCTTCACATTACATGTGCCTCGACAGTCTTAGTGCCTTTGGCATAGTCGATGGTAATGGTTTTCAAGATAGACTTATCATTTTTTAGTGCAAGGATCTTGGCTTGCTCTAACAACATCTTTCTTTACTCATTAAGACAAACATTGTCTTTCGATAGTACTCCATTCTGGAGACATAATAGTCTAGAATAAAGGATAAAGAAGATATCAAAAGGATATACTAAATGTTTAACATCCTCGGCCTTATCGGCATTTGAGGAGCTCATGCATGCTATAGCAATACCTTTTTACATTCGACCTCAAGGCCTTGACTGGGTTGTTTAACTATAACAAATGCTTTCAAAAGAAACAAACACAGTGTTCTCAAGCATACCGCCTCGAAGGCCTCATCATGATTTCAAACAACACAAGGGTTATCATAAAAGATAACACAGTCATTGATAATTCGATGTATAGATTACAACAGTGATATCTATGTTTATATTGCATAGTTTGGAGCACATGACAATGTCTCATAGCCATACCTGTGAATGAAAGGTATTGTAGTCAAGTTACGACCTACTAGAGATGATGTCTATCATGGTTGATAGCAGCTCTATCCCACGAGCTCACAATCTCAAAGCCTACTACTCCTATAGCCTTTTCTTTTCCGCTATCCACTAAAACAGTGATGATAACAATAATAAAAAACAAAGACTATGATTCTTTTTTTTCTTCCATGCATTATCCTACACGCCACACAAAACCACCACCTTTTCATAAGAAAGTGGGTAAAAAGTTGGCACCTACCTCTACCACCTCGTAGGTTTCAAGACTCCATAAGGACCATATCTCCCATTCAGGAGTAAGCTGCAATGATTAAGCTTGTGATAAGCTTCACAATAGTTTCCACTCTCTCCACTCATCGTGGATAGTGGTACGGCTAGCTACAAAAGACATATAATTTTATTATATGAAGGTGCTCGACCACTGCAAGGATAATAGATAATTATATCACACATAATATCCTTTACATCTAAATGATGTTATAGGATTATCAAAATAATCTAAGGTATCATTATATTATAATATCATCGTTAGGGTGGCATCAGATATATGCTAATATGGGGTTGAGTCTCACTCCCCCTCTTCGCCATAGTAGACCATAGATAAAATATTTAAATGATAATCACAAAATTTAATAAAGAAATGGATAAGTAAACAAAAGAAAACTCGACATCCAAACAAGGTTATTATCAACTATATGAACGATCTGAGAACATTATCTAGTTGAATCAACATATATGATGTCGAGAGATCTTAAATTGTCTTGCCGACATTGATCAAATTAAAATCGACTTAACAAGGAAAAGACTTATACTCACCTTATCTTGCATGAGTTCACGAAAGATTAACTTTGATACTCAGATGACAATCTGACCTTTTCCCAACATCTATCTCCTTCTCCCAGGTGATACTCTCCTTCCATCCTTGGAGGAAGATTCTGTTCCTGATTTTACTCACAACCATTTAACCATGATTAGTATATCATCATTTATTTCATAAAACATTATGATAAAATAATTTTATCAACATGTAATCTCATGTCTAATCTAAACATCAATCGATATCCATATAATCAATGATTCTACTTGATATTTTCCACAAACATCAAATCATTAATCTATGATTAATTATCCTGTTTACCACATAAAAGTAGGATTAAGTTAAATCAAAAGTTGGGGATGTAACAGAAGAAATTCAAATGAATTTTCTCTCCAAAATCCTCTTACACAGAGCTTTTACAACACTTTAAATATGTACATTCAAATATTTAAAGCTTACATACATTCTACAAGCTTTGTTCTGTCTGATTTCTACATATTTCTAGCCTATATTTTGTCCTATCGAAAAAATTTGCTTATTACAAACCATTCTGTCTTGTTTCCTGCATGTTTTTATCTTCAATCGGTAACTTTGTCTTTTTCTGAACTATGGCTTGCTCTTCCATTTTGCCCTTATTGGCAAAAATCCATTTCTCTGAACTATCCTTTCTGGCTCATCCTTTTCATCTCTTTTTTCCCCTATCGGTAAAATTATGTCTTTTCTAACTTTTCCATGTTACTATCTTTCTCCCTTATCAGAAAAATCTTATTTTGCCAAACTTTTCTTCTTTGCTTCCTTTTTGCCTTATTGGCAAAACTTGCCTTTGGTGAACCTTCTGTCATTGATTACTTTTTGCCCTTGTTGGAAAAATCTTCAATTTCTGAACTATTTCACCTTGCCTTTTCTTCATTGTCGACAATCCTGCCCTTTTTTGAACCTTGTCTTTGGTCTTGCTTTCGCCCTTATTGGCAAAATGTTACTTTGCCAAACTATTTGTTGCTTCCACTTTTACTTTATTGGTAAAAGTTGTTCCTAGCGAACCTTCGCCCCTTTCTCCTTTGCTTCTATTTGTCGGAAAAATGCTTTGTTGGAAAACCGTAGAGATTTTGAACTTATGAAAAGTTCGTGCCTTGTGAACATTGCCGACAATGCATTCCTTTCCTCTTTCCTTTATCGGGACTTCGCCCAATCGACGAACCTCAAAATTTCTGAACTTTGCTTTGAGTTCACCATTTGGGAAAATCACCAATAAGGCATTCCTTTCCTCTTTTGCCTTGGACAATTTTGAAGAAGCCCGCCCTCCTGTCGCTTTATCAGCAAATCGCCGAATCGACGAAATGAGAAAATGTGAACTTTAGGAAAAGTTCATGAAACAAGAATTTTGCCGATAAAAGGAAAGAGAAGTTTCATGCTAGTCAATTTTTACCTTAGTTCTTGAACATGAAAATTTGTTGACAAAGGCCAAAATAGGCCAAAAAACTAAGGCAAAAGCTTCAAATTTTATGGGTTTTTCACAAGGATTTGCCGTAGAAAATTTAAGGGATTTTTGCAAGGAAATTCATTGAAATTCAAAAGATTTTAGGCATCTAGAGTTAAGTTTCAACAAGATTTCAAGCTAGGCTATTTGACTCTAGGAAGAGGAAAATAGGTCAACAGAAACCATTAAATCTCCCAACAAGAGTTGAAGAAGCTCAAAGAACAGGGGCTACAACCCATGCGTACCTCATAGCCACTCTTGTCCTACAGATTAGGACATTAGAGGCCACAGGAGTAAAATAACCTCCTCAAAATAAAAAATACCAAGGAATCAAGCCGTAAGTGAATTCACATAATTCTAGGGTTGAACAAAACTAGGGGCAACCTAAAACCCCCCTTACTTCAATTTTTACTCACACAATGGTAGTAACGACACTGTACAACAATTTCCACAACTAAGTGGAGTTTATCCAATGCATAACTATTAGGCTCTCCAAAGTTATCAACAAGTTCAACCAACATATTTGGCCATGCTTGGATATCAAGTACCAAATCAACAAGTCCCATTTGCGGGACTCATTCTCTTAATGCTAATGTGTCAAAGCACATTTTTTAGGACTTATCTTGAATATCTAAAAGACCCCCTTGATCATAATGTACACAACATGTTGCTCCCATGTCTTTATCCTGGACCTGCCAAAATTCAAAGGCGAGGGAGACCCAAATTCACACATTAAAGCTTATAATAGAACCATAAGAGAACTCCTTCCTTGGGATGGAGTTGTGGCAAGAATATTCCCCAAAAATCTTGAAGGAATCACCTTAGTCTAGTATTATCACCTACCTGAGGCTTCAATTCATTCCTTTCACCAACTCATTGGTGAGTTCGTAATAGAATTTGACATGAACAAATTGATTAGAATAAGAATATGGGCATTCCTGAGAATGAAACAAGATGTAAATGAATTGGTGGCACACTTTGTCACGTGATGGAGATAGGTTCTTTATTCATCAATAAGTGCCCCAAACATGGGTCACAGAGAATTATGTGACCTCTTCTTGCATGCCCTTAACAGGGATACTATAGAGGAAGTACAAAACTATCATATCGATCCTATGATGAAGTATTGGAAATTGTATTAAGAATTGATCAAGCCACAATAGCTATTGGGCAAAGGACTTATGGTTCAAATGAACATTGATAACTCAAGCGAATGACAATAATGAAAGCAACCCTTACATAATTAAGATCCTAAAAAATAATCAAACTGTAACTATATATGGGGTAATAGATCACCCCCCATGAGGAATAAGGTTAGGGATGATTACAATGGAAGGGATTATTTCCCTCAAAATGTTAACATTGTGGACTACCCTTGAAACAATAATTATCAGCAGAGGAACAATCAAAAATCAAGGAATCATAATTGGAATGAAATCAATATGAGCCATATCATTGACCCTTTAAATACAATCAATTTTGTTCCTTCTATAGAACGAGGGGGCATAGCCCTTAGTCATGTCATGAATACAACAGGTTCATAACAAGACTACTAAAAGACCAACAACATTTATTCATTGAGATATTTCTCAATCTACAAGAAGTGATAGCAAATAATAACAACAAATCTAAGCAAGCACTCGATGCACCACACAATGTAGACATCAAAATATTTCAAGAACCCTTCTTTGCCCATTGTAGTGGTGTAACAAATAATCAAAGGACAATAATTTCAGGATCGACCAACACACCGAAAAATTTATAATCAAACATCCCTGTTCAATTAGGGTTGGAGGGAGAAACAAGAATGCTTGGGCTAGTAGAGATAGTGCACAACAAAGAAAACATTAAACCAAACATGAAACGAAAAATTGAGTTTCATTGTAAAGCATTCTCAACACTAGAACCTACACCACCCCCATTGAACCATATGACTTGATAGAAGATCTCAAGAAGACCTATGCCAAAATGTATTTCATATATCTTCTTATAAATTCACCATCACATCATTTTGCCCTCTTATAGGTGATAGGGTTAAAATATTTGGATCAAATCACTCCTCCAGATGAGCAAATCAATCAAGTCAATCTTGACGTGAACCCGCCTAACATAGAATTTCAAGACCCTGGCTTCTTTTTTTATCTAAATCAAATGCCTACAAATGCTAAATTAACTAAAAGAGGAGATACAATCATGTATTTACAAGTATGGATCTATGACACTTGTATCAAAAGGACGTTAATTGATGATGGAGCAGTAGTGAATATAGTCTTGTTTTCCCTCCTTGAAAGGATGGGATATGGGCACACCAACATAACATGTTGAGATACCCTAAGGGGTTATGAAAATTTAAAAGTGGCAACAATCAAAAAATTATGCTCCTAGTCTCCTTGGGATCTAAGATGACTCCCACAATATTCTACATCACTGACAAAGATACTAGGTCATAACCTATTTCTAGGGAGGTCATGGATTCATAGAATGAAGGCATTGCCTTAGACCTTATTTCAAGAAGTTTGATTCTTACATCTTGGAAATATTTATGTTGCTAAAGGAGATCCTAAACCATTTAGCATGGTCAAAATTGATGCAACCAAAAAGAAGATAGGCATTCTCATTGATTATGAGTTGTCTACAAACAAAATCACCATACTTGATATGATCCTGTTGGCACTATGTGTTGTCATTGATGTCAATACTTAGAGTGAAGTCAACAGTCAGTTTGTGATGATAAAATACCAGTGTAGTAATTAAGATGTGGTGTTGCTCCTGATGTTCATGGTTGGATGTCATAATTTGATCAGTGCCAAGTCAAATTGTTTAGAGCATGCTTATGGTCAGCAAAGTAGTGAGATGTAGTGATGTTCCTGATGTTCATAGTGGGTTGATGATGTTTGATATGGTGTGGAGTCTAATCAGTCTCCAAGTGGGATATTATTGTTATATGGAGCCCAATCAGACTCAGAGGTTAAATTTTCCCCACTTTTGTCAGTGCAGTTTCCCCCAAAGTATTTAATGGGGGAGTGCAGGGGGCAGAGTCCCTCCTAGCAAAAATTTCCTAATATTTAATAAAGGCATCGGGAGTTATTTTCTATTGGCCCCACATTTAAACCCTATTTTTGTAACCAACATAAGTCTAGATAAAAACAACTGGAGAAGGAGAAAAGGCTAAGGGTAGGGTTTTCATTGATAATGTATTGTAGCATATTGCAGCGGTATTAAGTTGCAAGATTGTTGGTTGTAATAGGTTTGATTTGCTGGATAATAATATTGGACTCTCTGTTGGTGGATGTAGCCCAAGTTTAGGTGAACCACGTTAAAACTGTCTCTCACTATTTTTTCTGTGTATTTTAATTTCTTTATTTAATCTTTGATTATCTGCATTTAATTGTTATCTTCTACATGATATTCCTAACAATGTTTATAGTTGGATGTCATGTCTGGATCAGTTTCAAGTCAAGTTGTTTTGAGCATGCTTGTGGTCAACAAAGATGATTTCATGATGAAATATTAAGATGGGAATTAGAAGCACTAAGATGAATGATGATACATTATGCTATGATGAGTATGAGAAGGTGTTGCTGACAGCCTGTGGCATGCTTTATGATACTTCCTATTGTTCTTAAGGATGTATGTGCTATTATATGAAATTTTTGGCCTCGAGAAGTTGATGAAGGTCTCTACTGCAAGGAATTGCCTAAAAGACTATCTCGTAAAATGCTTCGCATTCCTCCGCATTTGAATATATGGTAATGCGGTTCAGAAGCTAAGTTTGGTATGATGTAAAGGTTCTAAATCCAAAGTTTCAAATCATGTTTCCCTCTGCAGTGAATGTTATGAAAGACAGAGTTTTAGTCTATGCTCTAGTAGAATCAAGTAATGATGAAGACTGTTTGGGATGCTCCACATTCCTCCACAATGATAGATATGGCTATGTGGTTTTGAAGATATGTTCACAACAATGTATGAGTGCATCCATATGAGTTTCAAGTGTTTTGGAGGTCTACAATCTTAGTTTTCAAATGATAATTGTGATACAGACTATTTGGGATGCCTAGCTGTTCCCAGAGTATATGCTGATGATGTGCACCAACTTGTTGTGGCTTGGAATGATACATTAATTGATGTAAGATGGTCTTGATGATCTTATGTTGTCTCATGTTGCTTCGCAAAGTGTTTTTCTACTCTCTCCAGAACTGGTTGAGGTACGGAATGATGATATTACCAATCCATGTCTCTGTTTGGCCGACTAAAGAAGTTGAAGGTATGCGCCACAAAGTTCTTGCTGTGCGGAGGTCAAGGAATGTTTGGAGATAATGTATAGGTCCTTCTGACTCATCTAGAAGAAGAATAAGCAATGTTTAATCATTCATGTGTATCGCTAAGATTGTGAAGACCGGTGTGCTACATGCTTCATGGTTTCCTGCTTAAGGGTGACCTTATTTAAATTTGTGAAGCATGCAGATGTTACTCCTTGAAGAATGATGCTGTAAAGAGTGTTTAGGAACAGACTAAGCATGTTTTGGGATCCACAAGTTGTGTGGTTCCTTCTAGAGTAGCGTGTTGTTCATGATAGGGCTTGCTCTATGCATGTGTCATATTGTGTGATCTCTGGCTGACTTGTAAAATGTAATATTCTTGTTGTATTGGTTGACTTGTATTGAAATTAATGTAATATCATGTATATATTGTAAACCTAGTTGGTCTAGGTGAGGCATGATTGCGAAGATGAAAATATGAATGTGTAAAGATCAGAGTATGAATATTACATGCATTATGATGTGTGACTGAAGAAGAAAGAGCAGAAGAGTTAGAGGTTGTCCTGATTCATCTTGAAGATATTTTTGTAATAGGAGGGAAGTGAAGAGTGTTCCTAACTGATCCAATCATCAAAAGAAAGTGTGAAGAGGCAGAATTGCAATCATCAAAGGTGTGAGCTTCAATGCCAGTTTTTAGACAGTAGAAGGACTGTCATGCTATAATCTTTTCTGAGTTTATTCTCAGTTCAAGGAGTAGTTGCTTCCTTGGGAGTGACCCTAAAGCAAAGTTTTTAGGGATTAGTAGGTTCCTTGGGTCATATCCCTAAAACAAAGTCAGTAGGGAGTTATAGCTTCCTTGGGTTGTAGCCCTAAAACAAAGTCAGCGGGGAGTAGTAGCTTCCTTGGGTTGTAGCCCTAAAACAAAGTTGTAATTTTGAGCTTCATCTATTGTGAGTTAATCTTCACCGTGGTTTTTCCCTTCTTGGGTTTTCCACATACATCTGGTGTTACGTGTTGACGTGAATTGTGTTAATATTTCATGTTTATGTTGATGATGTAATGCTTAAGTTTTAATTTGCTCTGGAGGATTTGAAATTTGTTTAGATACCAATTCACCCCCCTCTTAGTATCCTGGTGTGTTCAACAATTGGTATAAGATCCAAGTTACTCAAAATAAGCTTAACTGCTTGAGGAAAGTCTGGGATGTCTCCTAATGGATCTCACAACGTACCTATGTTTGATGGAACAAATTATTCCTTTTGGAAGCTAAGGATGGAAAAATATCTATCTTCTCTAGGGTTTGGTTTATGGCAAGTTGTTGTGAAAGGTTACATTGCTCCTGGTTCTGAGCCTACAAATGTTGATGAGATTAGGTTGTGTGATAATAATGCCAAGGTGAAAAGTACTATCATGAGTGGATTGGTTGATTCAGAACTTCTAAAGGTAATGAGTTGCAAATCTGCCAAGGATGTCTGGGTAAAACTTGAAAGCATTTATGAAGGAGATAGTAAAGTGAAGTAAGCCAAGATACAAATCTTCAAGAGCAAATTTGAGACCTTGAGGATGACAGAAGATGAAGACATTGCCAGTTATATGCTCTAAATGGATGAAATAGTTAATGCCATCATAGGTCTTAGTGGTGAAGTGAAAGAAGATGAAATTGTGAAGAAGGTACTGAGAACTCTTCCCAAATATTACAGTCATAAGGTATCTACTATTGAGGAGACTCAAGATTTGGATACATATACAGTAGATCAATTGTTTGGCTCTCTCATAGATTTTGAAATGAGAGAATTTGACAAAGGTGTTCCAAAGAAGGAAGCAACATTCAAAGCAAGGAAGAAGGCAAAATATGAAGCAACAGATCAAGATGATGACCTTGATGAGGTAGAAGCAAACTTTGTAAGAACTTTGAAGAAAGGCATAGGCAAATACATAGGTAAGTTACCTTTTAAATGTTTCAATTGTGGAAAGATTGGTCATTTTGCTTCTAAATGTCCTTTTAAAGAATCGAGGGGTAGTAACAAGAGAGACAAGTTTAAAAGAAGTCTATATTCCATAGAGAGCAGTTGTTCTTCAAAAGATGAGGATCATGATAATTCAAATGATGAAACACTTTTCATGGCCTTGAATGTTAGTGACAAGAAGGATGATATTGGAAAATGTGAAAAGACTAATACCTTGCAAGCTGACCAAAACAATGATAGATCAATGGTTGTATGGACTATCTTTCATGCAAAAGAAGAAGCCAAGGCTTGGGTAATTGACAATGGTTTCTCTAATCATCTGACTGGTGACAAGGAGAAGTTTATCATCCTTGAGAAGTGGAATGGTGGAGCTATTAAGTTTTTTGGTGATGAGTCAACTCAAATCTATGGAAAGGGTACTATAACTATTGATGGGAAGAACAAGACTAAGGATGTCCTCTATGTCAAAGGGCTAAAGCACAATCTTCTCAGTGTTAGTCAGATGTGCAATAAAGGATAGAATCTTACCTTTCATGCCAAAGGTTGTGAAATTAGGAAGGCAAGGTCTAGAAAACTAGTTGCAGAAGCCATCAAGTTATATGGTGATATCTATCATATGAAGGAGGTAAATCGAAGAACATGCTTATTGGCTCAATCCAGTGAGTGTTGGTTATGGCACAACGGAATGGGACACACCAACTTTGACAATATGGTAAAGATCAACTCTATTCATGCGGTGAGAGATATGCCCAAGATAACCAAGCCTACAAACACACTATGCAAGGATTGCCAAATGGGAAATAGACAAAGACAAATTTCAAGAGCAAGGAGATTCTTCTTCAATGCCATTGGAGCTGATTCACGCTGACCTCTATGGCCCCACAAGAATAAAGAGTCATCAAGGTGAAAGGTATTTCATGTTTCTTATTGATGATTATTCTAGGATGACTTGGGTTACTTTCTTAAGAGAGAAATTAGAAGCCTTTTGATAAGTTTAAGATTTTCAAAGCTATAGTTGAGAATGAAATGGATGGTAAGATCAAGTGCTTAAGGTCTAATAGATGAGGTGAGTTTACCTCGAATGAATTTGAAAGGTTTTGTGAAGGTCATGGTATTAGGAGACATTTGTCTGCTCCTAGGACCCCACAACATAATGGGGCAGTAGAAAGGAAGAATAGGACTGTGCAAGAAATGGCTAGGGCAATGTTGATGGATGCAGATTTGCTTGACATGTACTGGAAGGAAGCAATTCACACTATTATCTATCTGACTAACAGAGTACAATTGAGGGTCAATAGCACTAAGACCCCTCATGAGCTATGGTATGGAAGGCCTCCCACTATCATATACTTCAGGATCTTTGGTAGCAAATGCTATATCAGAAGAGATGAAGAAGATCTAGGAAAGTTTGATTCAAGAAGTGATGAAGGGATTTTTCTTGGTTACTCAACCAGAAGAAAGGTCTATAGATGTTACAACAAGAGATTGGGGAAGATGATTGAAAGCATAATTGTCAAAGTAGATAAAGACTTGTATCAGATCTTACAAGAACCAGAGGACTCTAGATTTGATATTTTTCCATGCATTGAAGAAGAAGAAGAAGAGAAAGAAGAAAAGGAACAAGAACCAGAGTAGATACCTAAGACTCCAGCAAAGTATGTTCAGAAGAACAATTCAGCAGATCAGATCATTGGGGACAAGAATAAAGGTGTGCTGACTAGGAGAAGTCTTACAAAAGCATGTGAGCAAGTAAACTTGTGTTTATTATCCAAGGTAGAACCTAAAACCTTTGATAATGCTAGCAAAAAAGATGGATGGATAAAGGCAATGGAAGAAGAACTGAATCAGATAGAGAAGAATCGAACATGGGAATTGGTTCCCAGACTAAAAAATAAGAATGTTATAGGAACAAAGTGGGTATTCCAAAACAAGCTGAATGAAGATGGTGAAGTTGTGAGGAACAAATCAAGATTGGTGTGTAAGGGCTATTCTCAAGTTGAAGGCATTGATTTTGAGGAGACCTTTTCTCCGGTAGCCACAATGGAGGCAATCAGAATGTTTCTTGCCCTTGCTGCTCACAAGAACTTCAAGGTTTTTCAGATGGATATCAAGTCAACATTTTTGAATGGTGGTCTAGAGGAAGAGGTTTACATTGAGCAACCAGACGGTTTCTAGATATTAGAAGATTTAGACATGATGTGAAGACTGAAGAAATCTTTGTATGGTCTCAAGCAAGCACCTAGAGCTTGGTATGTGTAACATCACTTTCCATAAAACTCAAGATTTAACTTAAGCATATAACTTAAACAAGTCATTAATTAAGAATGGATTACCATATTTAAAATTTGAACATAAACATATTCTTTTCCATCAATTAAGCAAGTTATTCAAATCAGGAAATAACATAGCTTACAATCTAATAAATCATTATAATCCTTAGTGAAAGTCCATCACTAATCAAATACAATATATGCTCTTGGCATCTTAATCAAATCTTTACATTACAATAGATCGACTGGTCAAAATGCAAACACTGTATCTAGAACCACTGACATCTGTCTTCATAAGCCTTGGCTTGTCTCATGCTTGGGAAGGAGAGCATCATCCTAGTGCTTATCCTCCAACCATGGATCGACAGTTCCCCACTCATCTTCCTAACTGAAAGAGGCCCTACCCTTCATGGAAAGGTTAGACATTGGAACCAATTGGTTAGCCATCTGAGTAATTGGTGTTATGTCCTTCCTAATGTCTCACGGTCACACACTATAGATCCACTCTAACTTGTATGACACTACTAGAGACACTAGGCCATCTGGATCACCGTGGACTAACAATGCATGTAGAGACGGATGCATTACTTTGGCCAAAGTTTTCATATAAAGACGTTACGCATTGAACCTTGTCATATGTCCACCACCCTAACTCAACTTATAAGTTGTCATGTCCTACAATCAGTTCTTAACGACCTTGTCCTTTAGGGCTAGTATGAGTGTGGGATCAATTCGAATCACAGTCCAATCTTTGAACATTTGACTCCCATCAAAGTTAATTGTAACAAAATAGGTTACTTAAGAAATGCTGAACTAGTGACTCCATGTCACCTCTTTCCATTCAATTCATTTCAATTTCAAACTTCATGACCGTCTTAGTCTCTCGTGTTTTCATATCAATAGCATTCACCACATATGATGAAGTTGATTTTATGATACTTAAGGCACACCCTGCCTTAATAAGTATATTAGTTCCTTAAGGGTCAATAGCTCTTTTATTTCCAAACGAGCTCATGGATTATTCACCAACCCAATAGTTATAATAAATAAAAGAATTTATAACTCATAACGTTATTCGTTAAGTCATAATTTAGTCCCAAATAGATCTAGTCTATAATCTATTATAAACTTATTCTCAACTGTCTCATATAGAGACTATAATCATACTCCTTCATAATAGAAGGTTCATTCAGCATACATAATAGTTTTAATAGTTCTATATGTAATTCATTCTTGGCTTCTCAAGTAAGCCCAACTAGGTTTTGTTTGGGTGTTAAATGTACACCGATTTATAATTGCCTTCCCAGCAATCCTTACAGTCAATGGACTGTGTTTAAGATATTAAAAGCTTCCACAGTGATTAATATAGTTGAGGGACTGCATGCCAAGTAATGATGCCTACACGGCTATCAATATAGTCATATGACTGTATCATTATCAAATAACCCATGGAGTCATTCTTAACTCCCTTTGAGAGCTCATAGGCTCGACCCTTGTCATCATATGATGTGGGTTCAACACAAATGAAAAGAATACATGCTCAGCCACCATGGCTTTGAGCTCCAGTTATCATAATGTATCATGCATTACAATACAGCTGAGTCGAAAGACTCAAGGCTCATTCAAGAAAGAGTCAATCTTTACAAAGCTCGACTGAGCATAATTCCAAGAATAAATACTTAGTTTCCTAGCTCGGCTTACAACCTTGAGCAAGTTTCAAGAAGTTTTAAAAAAAGAATATATTTCTACTCAGCTCATAGCCTTCAGTACAACTTCAAAGAAGTTAAATATGTTTTTAGCTCGCCTCACAGCCTTGAGCATAGTTTCAACAATCATTATGTCTAACAAACTCAGCTCGTGAGGCTTCAAGTATAAATACATCTCAATGTTTGTCTTAAACGGGTTCGGCCAAACGGCACCCAAACCATAGCATAAGAGTATTTAAAAACATGAATGGCTCAGCCGACTAGCCTAATGCCACGACTCAAAAGAAAATTAATCAACATGCTTGGCATCACCTTGCAGTATACGTGCCTCATAATTCCATTTAATAACAAGAGACTTCAAGAATCTTAGTTACCTGAGTTGAGCAAAAGACCAAATGCAGACCCAGTTCTGTGAATCTTTTTGCTGCTCCTAGTTTCTTCCTGTCACTGTTCACCCTCAAACAATTATACCACCTAATTTTTCCCATAAAGCCAACCTCTTTGCTTTTCTTCTCGAAGTCTTTTCTTCCTTTTTTTTCTAAAAGAGAGACTAACTCAAAACAACATAATCGATATCCTACATGCCAATATTGGCTGACAACTACCTTACACTTGGTAGTGCCCCTAAAAAGGTGGTCTGATCCAAGCACATCATGGAATGGTTGAGCTTGAAGCTCCCATCGATCTTCATGATCAACTAAAACCACTTAAGAATATTCCATTGACTACAATTATCAAAATAAGTAAATAGCAAGAATATCATTATGGTTAATAACCAATTAAGAGGTTTCATCCTTGATAAAGGATTATCATAAGGAATAGTATTCATCAAAAGAATTCACATAATTTACGTCGATCATCGGGGTCAAGTGATACTCCCCCGAAATCGTCTATTGCCATTAGTCGAAAGACTAGGAATAAGATAATGACCCAGAGAATAATAAGTAAGAGAGACCTCCTTGTCTCTAAATATTATTATCTCTTGGCTAGGGATGATGTTCCCAAAACATCATTCGGTCATCATGACTTGTCGAGACAACTTCATTGACAAAAGAATAAACCATGAACAAAGAAACAAAAGACAAGAGACATGACTCGTGTCAACTTACAAATGGTTGAGAAGGACATAGGAGTTGATTACTCAGATGGCTAGTCAACTTATGTTATCACAATGTCTAACCCCTTCCTCCAGGATGACACTCTCCTTCCTTCTTCGAAGGACGTTCGTTTCTCTTGTCACACTCAGGACCACAAGATTATAATCAGTGCATCATTATCAAATCTCACAAATGAAAATCATTTAATTTACAAAACTATTTAACATCTGTTTCTACTTCATAATCAAAAGTTAAATCAGATATTTCCACAATATCAAATCAATTAACTATGACTAATCCTCCTGATTATCATGCCAAGTTATTGATTAAGTCTAATTTGTAATTTGAGTATGTAATAGTATTCCAAGTTGGATAAGTACTTACTTTAGCAAGGCTTCAAGAAAGGTACTACAGATAGCAATCTTTACATCAAGGAAGAAGGAGATATGATATTGATAGTTGTAGTATATGTTGATGACATCATCTTTAGTGGAGATGATTATATGTGTAAAAGGTTTGCAAAGGAGATACAAAAAGAGTTTGAGATGTCTTTCTTCCTTGGACTTCAAATTGCTCAGCTAGATGATGGTATCTTTATTTCTCAAGCTAAGTATGTTAGAGAGATGTTGAAGAAGTTTGGTATGGAGGATTCAAAACTGATGAGTACTCCTATGGTCACTAGATGTCACTTGAGCAAGGATGATGAGTCTCTAGAGGTTGATCAAACTTTCTATAGATCTATGATTGGAGGATTGTTGTACTTGACTGCTTCTAGACCTAATATTATGCATGCAGTATGTGGGGTTGCTAGATATCAAGCTAATCCCAAGTAAACACATGAGGAGGCAGTGAAAAGAATATTCATATACTTGAAGGGAACTCTAGATTATGCCTTATGGTACCCAAGAGGCAATGACTTTGATCTAAGTGCCTGCACTGATGTTGATTGGGCTAGTTGTGTTGATGATAGAAGAAGTACAAGTGGTGGTGCTTTCTTTTTAGGAAGTAGATTGGTCTTATGGCAGAGAAAGAAGCAAGATTCAGTGTCTTTATCAATTGTAGAGGAAGAGTATATTGCAGTAGCATCATGTTGTACACAAGTGTTGTGGATGAAGCAAACCTTGAAGGATATCAAGGTACTGTATGATGAGCCTATTCCTATTTTGTGTGATAATACAAGTGCTATCAATATTTCCAAGAATCTAGTGATGCATTCTAGAACGAAGCATATAGCAATCAAGTATCACTTTTTGAGAGAGAAGGTTGCAGATAAGGAAGTAAAGATGGAATATGTTCCAACAAAAGATTAGTTGCAGATATTTTCACAAAGGATCTTGCAAAGGATACTTTTGAAGATCTCTGGTAGAGGTTAGGGGTAATTGCCCCTCCTTCTTGCTAGATGCATAGTGTTGCATTTGTCTAGGGGAAGTGCATGCTATATCTTTTTCCTGGATTGATGGTGGCTATCTCTCAGGGGGAGCAAGTAGTTGTGGTTGTTGACAAAGGGTGCCTTGAGAGAGAGAGAGAGAGAGCATCAGGAGGATAGTTTGTGCGCTAAGGGGAATAATTAGTTTCCCTTTGTCCTTGATGTCAAAGAGGGAGAGAGAGAAATGTACATCTAAGAGGGAGTGTGTGTTGCCATCAATGACAAAGGGGGAGATTATTAGCAATATGTGTTGTCATTGATATCAACACTTAGAGTGGAGTTAGCACTCAGTTTGTGATGATGAAATACCAGTGTAGTAACTGAGATGTTCATGGTTGGATGTCATGCCCTGATCAATGCCAAGTCAAGTTGTTTTGAGCATGCTTGTAGTAAGCAAACTAGTGAGATGCAGTGATGTTCTTGATGTTCATAGTGGGTTGCTGATGTTCATGGTTGGATGTCATGCCTAGATCAGTGTCAATTCAAGTTGTTTTGAACATGCTTGTGGTCAACAAAGATGATTTCATGATGAAATATTAAGATGGTAATTAGAAGCACTAAGATGAATGATGAAAGATGAACGATGAAATATTAAGATGAGAATTAGAAGCACTAAGATGAATGATGATACATTATACTATGTTGAGGATGAGAAGATGTTGCTGGTGGGCTGTGGCATGCTTTATGATCCTTCTTATTATTTTTAAGGATGTATGTGCTGTTATATGAAGGTTTTGGCCTCCGGAAGTTGGTGAAGGTCTCTGTTGCAAAGAATTGCTTGAAAGACTGTCTGGTAAAATGCTCCACATTCCTCCGCATTTGAATATATGGTCATGCGGTTTAGAAGTTAAGTTTAGTATGATGTAAAGGTTCTAAATCCAAAGTTTCAAATTATTTGTCCCTCCATAGTGAATGTTATGAAAGACAAAGTTCAAGTTTGTGCTCTGCCAGAATCAAGTAATGATGAAGACTATTTGGGGTGCTTCACATTCCTCCGCAATGATAGATATGGCTGTGTGGTTTTGAGGATATGTTCACAACAATGTATGAGTGCATCCATATGAGTTTCAAATGTTTTGGTGGTCTAGAAGATTAGTTTTCAAATGACAGTTGTGATACAGACTGTTCTGGATGCCTAGCTATTCCCAAAGTATATGCTGATGATGTGCGCCAACTTGATGTGGCTTGGAATGATACATTAATTGATGTAATATGGTACTAATGATCTTATGTTGTCTCATGTTGCTCTGCAAAGTGTTTTTCTACTCTCTTTGGAACTGGTTGAGGTATGGAATGATGATATTGCCAGTCCATGTCTCTGTCTAGCTGACTGAAGAAGTTGAAGGTATGCGCCACAAAGTTCTTGCTATGCAAAGGTCAAGGAATGTTTGGATATAATGTATTGGTCCTTTTGACTCATCTGGAAGAAGAACAAGCAATGTTTAACCATTCATGTGTACCACCAAGATTGTGAAGACCGATGTGCTACATGCTTCATGTTTTCTTGTTTAAGGGAAACCTAATTCAAATTTGTGAAGTGTGAGGATGCTACTCCTTAAAGAATGATTTTGTGAAGAATGTTTAGGACTAGACTAAGCATGTTTTGGGATTTGCAAGACATGTGGTTCCTTGTAGAGTAGTGTGTTGTTCATGGTAGGGATTACTCTATGCATGTGTCATATTGTGTGATCTCTGGCCGACTTGTAAAATGTAATATTCTTGTTGTATTAGCTGACTTGTATTGAAATCAATGTAATGTCATGTATATATTGTAAACCTAGTCGGTCTAGGTGAGGTATGATTACGAAGATGAAAATATGAATGTGTAAAGAGCAGAGGATGAATATTACATGCATTATGATGTACGACTGAAGGAGAAAGAGTAGAAGAGTTAGAGATTACCTTGATTCATCTTGAAGATATTTTTGTAACAAGAGGGAAGTGAAGAGTGTGCCTAACTGATCCAATCATCGGAAGAAAGTGTGAAGAGGTAGAATTGCAATCATCAAAGGTGTGAGCTTCAATGTCAGTTTTTAGATAGTAGAAGGACTGTCATGCTGTAATATTTTCTGAGTTCATTCTCAGTTCAAGGAGTAGTTGCTTCCTTGGGTTGTAGCCCTAAAACAAAGTTAGTAGGGATTTGTAGCTTCCTTGGGAGTGACCTTAAAGCAAAGTTTTTAGGGAGTAGTAGCTTCCTTGGGTTGTAGCCCTAAAACGAAGTTAGCATGGAGTAGTAGTTGCCTTAGCTTGTAGCCCTAAAACAAAGTTGTAATTTTGAGCTTCATATATTGTGAGTTAATCCTCACCGTGGTTTTTCCCTTCTTGGTTTTTCCATGTACATCTAGTTTTATGTGTTGATGTGAATTGTGTTAATCTTTCATGTTTATGTTGATGTTGTAATGCTTAAGTTTTAATATGCTCTAGAGGATTTGAAGTTTGTTTAGGTATTGATTCACCCCCCTCTCAGTATCCTAGTGTGTTCAACAGATCCCTTAGTCCATACACTTGAAAAAGAAAGAGTAACCAATTGAAATAGTCAAAAATGTAGAATAAGAACATTTTAGAGGGGGGAAACATTAAAACAAGGACATGTGGTTCTGAAATAAATTATAATTAGGATTATGGAGCTATTGGAAAGAGATGGTCCCATACAATTTCCCCTAGATGTGTTGCACCATCAATGTGTTTTCTAACATAGAAGAAGAGAAAACTAGTCAACCTGCCATGACAAAACAAATAAGCAAAATTCCTCCTATGATGAAATGGCCTAGACCCAAAAGTCAATTTCAAACCTCATCTAAAAGAGATAGATCCATGTGCTTTTGCTGATGTTGAAGAAGAATCATTAGAGTTATACTCCTTTGATGTCGCTGAGAGAAACCTCATCAAGTGAATCTTACACACCTTTGACCCCGACAACAAGTGATTCTTATGTACCACTATCACCTCCCGAAGAAACTTATACAAGTTCTGACGATGTGACAAAGAATAATATTGGTGAAAAGAATAATAATCTTTCCTTAAGCAAAATTTAGGCTAATTGAATAAAATGCATACACAACAACACAAACCAACCTAGATTAATTAAACTGATAGTCAAGAATGATAAAGCATGTAAATTAAATGCTACTTTAGGAAATTAAATGCAAAGGTTAAAGGAACTTGGCTCCAGGAGTAATGGTGAAGAATGGGTCTGATGTCCCATTGAAATCTACTCTCCTCGAGTCTTGAAATGTATGTTATTTGTCTATACGTTGCCTTGAAATTAGAGAAGTGTGAATTTTGCCTCTGGTCAAATCCATGCCTACAAGATTGATCCTACATCATGCAGAATTGACCTATTGCATAAAGGTGATTTGTAACCCATATAATTGATCATGTGCACTGTGGACTTTTGAAACTTGTGTCACCTAAAACTCTACTCTACATTAATTGTCAAGGATTGGCGATAATTAACAATTGATGTAGAGGGAAACAACTTCAAGACCTATGGACAAACAAGAGCAAGAACAATATAAAGTACTCAATAGCTTTCATAAGATCCCCCTGATCTTCAATAGGATTTCAAACTATACCCTGTTGTACTAGCCTATCTTTCTATGTTCAAACCCTTAACAAGACCTAATGGGCATTTTGAATGACAAATTCTTTCTTGATGTCTTCTAGGCTTTCATAACCCTCCAACACACTCTACAGGGTCTTACCAAACTTTCCTGTGATAAACTCAACAAGAACAATTTTCACCAAACCCTCGACCTACTAGGGTTCTTGATAGTATTTTCTGGATAGCAACACACAGTCCTTAATAACTCATGCATATGAAGGAGTCATGACTTTTCCTTTAGAGGATACTTAGCACATGTCCTTAATATTGGCATGAAGGAGAATGAGCATGTACACTCAAAGAAGATCTGGAGGTAGTTTTTTTATGAAAATACCTTGTTTTCTTTGTATTTTATGAAAATTTTCTACTAAAAACAGTGAAAAACCAGCTTTGTACGGTCATGTACGGATTGGTATAGGCATGAAGGTGCATGAAATTTTCTTTTCTAGACAACAACACACACAATTGTTAATAACTCATGCATATGAAGGAGTCATGACTTTTCCTTTGGAGGACACTTGAGTCTTCATTAGGATGTGTACTAAGTGTCCTTCAAAGGAAAAGTCACGACTCCTTCATATGAATGAGTTATTAAGGATTGTGTGTGATGCTATCCAGAAAAGACTGTCGAGAACCCTAGAAGGTTGAGGGTTTGGTGAAAATTGTTCTTGTTGAGTTTATCACAGGAAATTTAGGGTTTGGTAAGACCCTATAGAGTGTGTTGGAGGGTTATGAAAGCCTAGAAGGCATCAAGAAAGAATTTGTCATTAAAAATGCCCATTAGGTCTTGTTAAGGGTTTGAAACTAGAAAGATATGCTAGTACAATAGGGTATAGTTTGAAATCCTATTGAAGATCAAGGGGATCTTGTGAAAGCTGTTGAGTACTTTATATTATTCTTGCTCTTGTTTGTCCATAGGTCTTGAAGTTGTTTCCCTCAGCATCAAAAATACCTCGAGGAGATCATTGGATCACAACGGGCATGTTCTCCTAGGTCAATTCCCTTGATTATATTAGCTTTACAATCATGGAAATGATTGAAGACAACACTCTTTAGTCATGCAAATGTCCTAGAATGATGATGCAGAATTAGGGTCCTTTTAGTGTTCCAAATTGAAATATTTCTAGAATTATTTCTCTTTGAAGTACAAATGATATGAAAATGATAATTGATAATAAATTTATGCACGTTGAATGCCTTTAAATACCAAGACATAGTAATTAATCAAGTGAAACATGTACCAAGGAAATAATGAAATGGACACAAGTCAACAAAATTTGAATTTGAATTTTTAAAATTTGAGGGGCAATTCCACATGGTGTGAGATCAATCCCATGATCCATTAGATTGACCTAGGATTCAAAAAAGGTGCTAATATCGAGGTGGTTAATGAATGTAAGGGTGTAAGTGCATAGATAGGTATAATAAATTGTGGGTGCATAGAAATAATTGCAGATAGAGATGGTATAAGGATGAAATATATGGGAATGAGTGTAAATGGAAAAAGACAACTGATGGGGGAATGAGCCCAAGTTTACACAAGATTTGATATTGGTCAATATGTAATTGCACTAAGCCATTCCTTCAAAATAGACCCAAAACTAAATAGGAGTTGTCATGGGTAAGCAAATTTCACCATTACATTTTGCCCCTAGTTTAAAATGTGTGTGAATCCTAACATTAGCATGAATTTTAAAGTAAATGAGCTCACAAACTTTCATGTAAAGTAAATATTCAAACACAAAAGGATATTGAGGCCCATAAAGAAATGGACCCCACTAGACCTCATCATATGTGTTTGTCCTTCGACATGCATGCTCCATGGGAAGTTGCAAAATAAATATAATATGTTCAATGAGTAGATTATGTCACATGTGTAGAGATAAGCACAATTACAAACTAAATTTTACTGTCAATGATCATGAGAGAGAGAAGAGAGAATCTAGTTAGAAAAATTATTCATGTACAAATAGTGGTATGGTAATGTTCCACACTGTGAGGTGGTCATAAGATGACATGGCATATTGGGCATTATCATGTCATGTGATCAAGATCCATATGGACATGGTGATGAATCTCTATGTAGGCACTTGTGAGTATCTACAAGCTCAACAAAGGTGTGCTAGATAGAATATGAAATTGGTTGCATCCATAAGTGTAATGTCCTAGTCAAGGTATAGGATGTTTATTTGATTCCCTTCTTTGTATTTTCTAATTATAAATAACAAGAAACTAAATTTGATTACAAAAATAATAATTCTCCTGTGCAACAATTGCTACAACTCTTTATAGTTTTAAGATTTGACATTAAAATTATAGGACATGCAACAAATCCAGCACTCCATCACTGTTCACTTGCATAGACCAATTAATTATGAGAAACCAACTAGTTGGGTGTCTACATATTATAATATTTTATTGTAATTACAAATAGGTAGCTCAAATTATATAAGAAACCAACTCCAACTTACAAATCAAATATACAAAATTCAATAGTCTATTACAAGCATATGATCCCACTGATAATGCATTAAGATGTGGTCTCTGAACTATGTAGTCAATAACCTTTGTCCCTGACTATACAGTCCATTGTGGAATTCACCCAGGTGCCTGATGCCAAAACTAATCTTCTTCTTGCCACGAACATAAAACCCTTAATGTATTGACCTAGTTATCAAGATTAAATCGCCTTAGTGCTAATTACTAATCAATTATCTAGGTTATGGAGTCTTGTATCCAATAGACTAATTGGTAGTTAGTGTAATTGGTGTTGACTATCCTGAAAGTTGTAATGGGTTATCTAGAACAGATGATGGTGATGCGAACTAGTGTCACCCTTTGTAAATCTAATTCTGAACAATGATGTGATCTATGATGTGCCAACTAATAGTTCATGGACGATATGGATTTACATTCACAAATGTGAATGGTGTCTCAACCAAGATGTAGTAGCAGTAACCAGATTATGTGCTCTTGAATACTATTGACTCCTAATAATGAACCATGGGTTCCTTTCTTCACCGTTTCTATGCTTATGGATGTTGTGAATGTTATTATACTAGTGCAACAAATGGAAATTAGGCTATATAATTGATTTAGAATATCTGCAAGAACCAATGAAAGATGTGGTAACTCCTTTCGTTGGTGACACATTAGGGAAATGATGTTAGAAACTTCAAACAACTCTGAAATCAAGTGGTTAATGATTTGCTTGCAAATGATCCAATGCCTAATCTTAAAAATTTGAACAAATCTCTAAATTAGCTCAATATGCAAACCCTAGGTGGAACTCACCAATGTCAAAGATGAGGGTTTTCATCCTCACCCTAGAGAATAGATGCAAGAGAGTTTTCATCCTCCTAGATTTCATAAATACAACCAAGTGTTTTCATCCTTAGATGCAAAATTGAACATAAGCTCAAAACAAAGAATGCCAAATGAATTCATGAAGATGAAATGAAGCTAGGGGCCTCCTTGATATACCTTTCCAAATCAGGACCTTGGGCCCTAAATTTCCCTCCAAGTATTTAAAATACTTTTTATTTTATTTCATTTTTATTTTAAGTCTTAAAAAATACGTTTTTATTTTAATACTAGTGTTTAAAAACACCTTTTATTTTAATATTATTAATTCTTTTCCCTTGCTCAATCCTTTAACCCATGGGAAAAAGGGGATAGGCTAGAGATCTTCTTCCATGTTGCTAATTCGAAGAAGGGGACATGATAGTTCACCCTTCCTGAGATTTCTTGTCCTCAAGCAATTGAAGATTAGGATGATCAAGAATCTGAGCACCCTCCCAAGTGGCATCCTCAAGTGGAAGACTCCTCCAACGCACCAAATACTTTGTTATGCTTACGTTCCTCAACTTCTTCTCTCACTTATCAATGATTGCTTCAGGCACAAAAATTAAATTACTTCCATCATCAAGTGGTGGCAACTCAGTAGGAGTGACATGTTTTCCAAGTGCCCTTTTGAGGCATGAAATGTGAAACACATTATGGATCCTGCTATGTTCTGGCAACTCAATCTCATAAGAAACCTCTCCAAACCTCCTCAAAACTTTACAAGGCCCCATAGAATCATGGTTTGAGCCTTCCAGCCCCACTCCTTTTGAGGGAATATTGCCTATAAGGTTGCAACCTCAAAAACAACAAATCTCCAACCTTAAAAGTCCTTTCCAAGTGATGGTGATCTGCATACATCTTTTGCTAATTTTGTGCTTATTGGAGATGTTCTTTGAGTGACTCTAGAATCTCTTAACTTTGTTTGATCAAATCTCTTGCCCTAGGCATCCTGTTATCTGTAATGACCTAATCCACAAAATAAATAGCATCATATACATACAAATCTTTGAATGGAGTTATACCTATGGACATGTGATATGAAGTGTTACAGCAATGCTCCCCAAGATAGAGCCTTGTGATCCAAGCCTTCTGTTACCCTGTCACATAATTCCTCAAATATCCCTAAATCCACTTGTTCACACTTTCTATTTGTCCATCTATTTGAGGGTGATAGATAGTGCTAGGAGTCAACTCTATATTGGCCAACCAAAAAAGCTCTGACCAAAATAAACTAAGGAACCAATTGTCCCTAGAACTCACTATGCTCCTAGGCAAATCATGAAGTTTGAATACCTCTCTAAAAAACAAATCAACCACTTGTCATGCCTTGAACTCTGAGGAGATAGAAAATAAATGAGCATACTTAGTGAGTTTGTCAACTTCCACATAGATACCATCCTTACTATGAACCTGTGGAAGGCCAATGATGAAATCCATAGAGATACTCTCCCATTTTTACTCTAGAACAAGAAATGGTTGCAACAAACCTACTAGAAAGACCTAATATGTTTTGTTTTGTTGGCATGTAACACACTCTGTAATGTGCTTAAGGACATCCTCTATGAGTCCTTTCCAAGAAAAATATTCTCTCACATGTTTGTATGTTTTGTAGTACCCTAGATAGCTTGCTAAAGGCATGTCATGACATGCTCTCAAAACCCTCTCCTTCATCTTTGACTATGGAACAAGATATACCTTATCATTATAAAGGATGAGTTCATTATCCACCTTATACCTATCATCCTATAACTTGCCATCTATAATATTAGTAGCAAATGCATTCTTGGCATACTCAGCTATTATAAAAACCTTCCAATCAGTAGATATATCAATCATGGAGCACAAATATGGTTTCCTAGACAATACATCAGCTACAACATTATTCTTCCCCTTAACATACTCAGTGTCAAAATCATAATCTTGTAACTTACTCACCCACATTTGTTTCCTATCATTTAAGTCCTTTTGATTGAGGAAGAATTTCAAACTATTGTGATTTGTCTTCACCACAAATCTCCCACAAGCCAAATATTTTCTAAACTTAGCCAAGGCATGCATGATGGCCAACATCTCCTTGTCATTAATAGAGAAGCTCCTTTATGACTCCTTGAGCTTTGTACTTTTGAATTCTATCGGATGCCCATTTTCCATCAAAACCTCTCCAATCCCCTCTCTTGAAGCATCACACTCCAACACAAAAGGAAGTGAAAAATCCATAATAGCTAAAATAGGGTATGAACTCTTTACCTCCTCGAGCTTGACAAAAGTTCTCTATGTTGAATCACTCCAAGAGAAGGCTCCATTCTTTATCAAAATTTTCAATGGTGCAACCAGTTGTGAAAAACCTTTGACAAATGTCTTTTAATAACTATAAAGACCAAAAAATCCTCTCAAGTGTGATAGGGTCTTAGGCGGAGGCCAATCTAGAATTGCCTTAATATTCTTATCATCCATCCTAACACCTTGGGCACTAATCTTATGCCCCAAATAAAAGATCTTCATCAATCCAAACTTACATTTGGATGCCTTAGCAAAGAGTGACTGTTGCTCTAAAATACCAAGCACCTCATCTATGTGTCTCAAATGATCCTCCCAAGTCTTGTTATAGATAAGTATATCATCAAAGAAAACAAACACAAACTTCTCCAACTGATTAATGAATACCTTATTCATGTAAGACTGGAATGTGGTTGGTGCAATAGTCAAACCAAATAGAATGACCAAAAAATTATAATTCCCATAGTGACATCTAAAATCTATCTTATGCACATCCTCATCTCTCACCCTTATCTGATGATACCCTGATTGAAGATCAATCTTGGAGAAGTGTACCACCCCATAAGCTCATCTATCAACTCATCGATTATGGGAATATGTTATTGGTTCTTGATTGTCTTCTTTTTGAGAGCCCTATAATCAATGCACATCCTCATGGTACCATCCTTCTTCTTGACCAAAATGACAAAAGAAGAAAATGGGCTAGAACTCAGTCTTATGTGTCCTATATCTAACAACTACTTAATCACCTTTTCAATCTCTTCTTTATGCCTCCTAGGATGGTGATAAGGGGTCATAATGGCTGTCTTAGATCCTTCCTCCAGCTCAATGACATGTTGAAATCCTCTATCCAGTGGCAACCCTAGTTGAATATCACTAAACACCATACTATGTGCAAAATGGACCGAATATCAACATGATAAGATTTCTCACCCATGGATGAACATGTATCTATAATAAAACACTATGCTTCCCAAGATACTTGGAATCTATAGAAAACCCTCTCCATCCTCTTGGCCAAAATAACTCTAGCGACGTCATTGGAAAAGCCTCAAAGAACCACCTCCTTCCCTTCAGCTTTGAACTTCAATTCCATAGTTGATAGTTTTGGGTAAACTCTCCAAGTGAGTGCAACCACTGCGCACCCAAAACCACATCTGTCTCACCTGTACCAACCACATAGAAATCATCATGCACTCTATGTTGATAACTGAGAGGGGGGGGGGGTGAATCAGTTATCCTAATTATTTCCCTTTTTGAACTTTCTTATTAATTAATGCAGCATTGAATCAAACACAAAAACATTACCATGAAATAAGAAACACATGACACAGTATTTTTGACGTGGAAACCCTGTTAAGGGAGAAAACCACGGGGTGATTAACCCAAAAATTATTCTCTGTTAGAAGAATAGGAAATTACAAAATGGCACTTGCCAATTAGGGCTCACTGCCCGAGCACACTGCTCACAAGAGGTCCACTGCCTACAAGAAGACACACTGTCTACAAAGTGATAAGAATCACAGTCTTGAACTGATTGGAAGCATCTGCATATGCTGGAGTTCAGTTCCGGTTAGGCTCAGTACACTGATCTGCTGCACTTCATCTTTCCTCTGTTCTTTATTCTGCTATCCTTTCACATACCAGATCTTTCTTGCTACTTCTGCTCTATTCTGCACTTATTCGCATATATCTTAATACATACACACCCTTCACAACTAAATCCATCCCCTATATATATCCGCACAAGTAATTTCATCACCTTTCTAGTCGGCATCCGGAACAGTCTAGTTTCTTACAAACTCTGTTCTGTCGGCTGAATCCTTGCTCACCAAGCAATGCGGATCAAGCATATACTTGTAGATATCATTAATCATGTCGGCCAAACATGATTCATGCCTTCACAACCTTTATCATCAACAGTAACACATCCGGAAAGTAGTCTGATACTATGTCAGTCAGTTCTTCCTCTGTTTTCACTGTCTCTCAGGAATCCGGTACTCAACTATTCATATCTTTTTCCTTGTCCATCACCGGAGGCTAAATCCTTGGAATATACCACTCAAGGTAGTCCTCTTGACTTCCCCAAATCCGCACTGCACCAAGATACTTCCTCTGAGAGATCCGGACCAATCTGTCAGACCTTGCCACATGCTCTGTTCTTGTTCACCGGACCACAACAATCTTTATTCTGACTTCCGGTAGGGACACACCATGACTTGCGGATATGTGGGATGACCTTTGTTGCCATCAATGACAACAACCATGAATCCATATAGTGTCTCTTGCCAACACTCTATGCCTCCCCAAAGTGATGTCAAGTTGTCAAATCCTCTTGGTGTAAGGGATAGTAAATCCATCGGCTACAATAACATTAAATCCTTCAAAATCTTTTGTTTTCAACATCTTCCTAGTTACCAATCCATCATCAATATAGTTGTCAGTGGCCCCACTATCAATAAAAAATGTCACTCTATGACCTTGTAAAACCCCACAAACTTGAAATGGATGATACTTGTGTGCTCCTAAAAGAGTGGCAAGGGTGCTCCTGAAAGAGTGGCAACCAAATTATGTGCTCTGGAATATAATTGACTCCTAACAACAAACCAAGGATTCCTTTCTTCACTGCATCTATGCTTATGGATGTTGTGAATGTTATTATATTGATGTAGTAGATAGAAATTAGGTTCTACAATTGATGTGCAATATCCTCAAGAACCACCGAATGATGTGGTACTCCTTTCGATGGTGGTGCACAAGGGAAACAACTCTAAAATCTAGTGGTTAATATTTTTCTTGTAAATTCTCTAATGCCTAACCCTAAAAATTCAAACAAATCCCTGAATTAGCTCAACATGCAAACCCTAGGTGGAATTTTATAATGCCAAAGATGAGGGTTTTCATCCCCACCTTCAGAGAAGAGAGTCAAGAGGGTTTTCATCCTTATGGATCATAGAAATAAAACCAAGGGTTTTTGTCCTTCAAATAAATGTTAGATAACTTCAAATAAATATGAAATCTAGTGGTTACATTTGTTTTTCTTGTAAATGCTCCAATGCCTAATCCCAAAAATTCAAACAAATCCCTGAATTAGCCCAACATGCAAACCCTAGGTGGGATTTTCTAATGCCAAAGATGAGGGATTTTGTCCCCACCATCGGAGAAGAGGGCCAAGAGGGTTTTCATCCTTCTAGATCATACAAATACAACCAAGGGTTTTTGTCCTTGGATGCAAAAATGAACACAAACTCAAAATGAAGAATGCCAAATGAATTCATGATGATGAAATAAAGCTAGGAACCTCCTTGATATACCTTTCCAAATCAGGCCCTTGGGTCCTAAATTTCCCTCCAAGTATTCAAAAATACTTTTTATTTTAACTATTTAAAGTTACTTTTATTTTAATACTAGTGTTTAAAAACACATTTTATTTTAATATTATTAATTATTTTCCCTTGCTCAATCCTTTAGCGTATAGGAAAAGGGGATAGGCTAGAGGTCTTCATCCATGTTTATAATTCAAAAAAGGGGACATGACAATAAGATGCAAGGAATTGGAAGAGAAGGAAAAATTATTCATGAAATGTAAATTTAGACTGAGCATGTAAGCATAAGAGTCATGTAGTGTAATGATTGTAATAAATGCATCATTTAACAAGTAGGTGAAAACATCTTGAATGATAGGCATGGTAAGTGCATGATCTAGAGAGAAGCATGAAGGAATAAAACTTTACCCCCGATACAGCCAAATAAAAATGGTGATGTGGCTCTCAATGGCCACAAACACCCATGTAAGTACATAAGGCACTAGGATAGACATATTCCCTCATTGGGGCATCCAAGAGCAAGAGAAAACAATGGTTGAGCTAAGGTAGTAGGTCCCTAGTGGTAGCATAGATCAAAATAGTGTAAGGAAGGTCATGGTGTCCCCGATATCTTTGAGTACATGTTAGGCATGTGAGCACATAATAAGATACGGAATACATAATGCATAATACCCCCAATGTGATGATATGGTTCTTAGAACATGATTAGGCATCTGAGTGCTAGGATAAGATGTCATTGTGAGAGTGCATGTTAAAGTGATTATCCCCACATGGGCAAGATAATGTAATGAGATGCAAATAACGTAATGGGCATAAGCAAGATCACAAGTGATGTGTACTTGAGCAAGTGATAAGGTAGGATGGACCTGGTGATTAAATGATCAACATGTGATAATTCGAAATAAGGAATCATGTGGATAGATTAGCATATAGGAGCTCATTGATAAGATATGATGGTAAAGGCACATGTAGAAGTGTTTTCTTTTTTGTTGATTTCTCTTCTTAAGGTTGATAATTGATTTTCTAATAAATGCTCATGGCACATGGCACACAAATAAAATTAGTGAAAATTTGGCACATATGTGGTCCCAAGATATGTTGGGATGAATAGATAAGTGTCGTTGGGTCATCAATATGTATCTTGAAAGGAAGCTAGGTGTGTGGAAATCGCTTCCTACACTAATCTAATGAGGAGAGATGAGTGCAAATTCTTTTCAACCTTTACAATTAGAGTTATTAATCCAATAACAAAGATATTGCAGAAATACACAACACAAGAATGTAAGACAGAAGAAGAGAGAGACAAGATATACGTGGGGAAAACCCTTACGGGTGAAAAACCCTACACTCCAAAACACAGCTCAAATGTATTATCTAAACAATGAGGTTTACAATACAGTTATAGAGCCAATGCTCTTGCAGGAGTCTTTGACACTCATATCTAGAGATAATTTGGTAGCATAATAGTACCTGTCAATCACATACTACATCTCCTCTCAAAAGCACCTGTTTATATAGAAGATACATGACAAAAATGAGCCTATCTTGAGATGGGTGTCCAACATGGCCTCATGGCCCAAAATCCATGCCTAGGGACACTTGTCCAACACTGTAGAATGTTCATGAAACTTTTCATATCACCCCATACCAAAGAGGTTGCCTATTCCCAAGTTGGGCAATGATAGATACTCTTATGATTCTTATGACTGTCATAGAATCTGTCATAGCTATCATATCTTACAGCTGTAAGAGAATCTGTCATACATAGGCTAAAAATAGAATATCCTCTTACAACTTGTCATAACCCTCCTTGGGATGCCCAAAGATGCCTTCTTCTAAGATGCCTTGTGACACGTCTTCACCTGTCATAGAATCTTCCATTTACAACTCTTACGCGTCATAGATTTGTCATAGGAATCTGTCATAACCATTTCAGTCAATATTCCCTTACACACTATCCAAGATGCCAACACATGGGAAAATATTCCTACCACTAAGTGGGATGCCTATCTCCTCATGCGAGGATAAATGTACATGTGGTCACCTTCCATGTAGATGACACATCACCGTGCCAACTCCCACAAGATGACAATAAGGATTTTCATCCTAATTATAATAATAGGCAATAAATAAATAAATACAATGAACTAATACAAGGAATTACCAAGGTTGAGACACCTTAATTCCCAACATTCTCCCACTTGTCGAACACCTTGTAAGAGCCAATGGAAATAACAAGATTTAACTGCTATAGGCCAAGAGGCCCATAAACTCCGAACACCATATGAACTTCTCTGTGCCCATTGGTTTCGTTAATGCATCCGCAACATTCTTCAAAGTGTCTACCTTCTCCAAATTCACCTTCCCATCCTCTACCAGGTCTCGCATGAAGTGAAACTGTACATCAATATGATTTGTTCTAGCATGGAAAGTTAGATTCTTTGCTAGGCAAATCACACTCTGACTATCACAATAAACTGTAATCCATCCTGCATCAACACAAATATTTGAACACAATCTCTTAAGCCAAATGGATTCCTTACAAGCATGAGTTTCTGCCATATACTCAGCTTCTATCGTGGACAAAGCAACCACAGGTTGTCACTTACTCATCCAATTAATTGCACCACCGAACATAGTGAACACATAGGCACTGGTGGATCTCCTGCTGTCAATGTCACCTGCCCAATCAGAATCCACAAATCCACGAATACAAACTAAATGTGAAGGTCCTGTAGGATTACCATGATAGCATATGGAATACTCAGAAGTACCCTTCAAATATCTGAACACTCTCTTTACTGCATCCCAATGTACCCGTCCAAGATTAGCCATAAATCAACTAAGGACTCCCATTGCTTGGGTAATGTTTGGTCTTATGCAGACCATAGCATACATCAAACTACCAACAACACTAGCATAAGGTACTTTGCTCATGTCCTCCACCTCACTAGGAGATTCTGGACAATCATTAACGGACAACTTTGTCCCCAAAGAAATAGGAACACACAATGGTCTACAATCTACCATGTTGAACCTATCCAACACGGTCTTCACATACTTACTCTGGCTTAACCAAAGTTTTCTGTTGGCTTCTTCTCTTTTGATTTCCATTCCTAAAATGTACCTAGCTACCCCTAGATTTTTCATCTCAAACTATGCTAACAACTGAGACTTCAAATTAGAAATCATATTCTTACTATTCCCAATTAACAACATATCATCAACATACAATGCAATAATGAGAATGCGATCATTGTCAAATTTATATTACACACAATGATCTAATTTCGATCTCAGAAATCCAACCAACAACACAAAGGCATCAAACTTCAAGTACCACATCCTAGGAATTGCTTCAAACCATACAAAGACTTCTTCAGTTTGCAAACCAAATTTTCTTTACCTTTCTCTATGTAATGCTCTGGTTGTGACATGTAAATCTCTTCCTCCAAATCACCATGAAGGACTACTGTCTTCACATCCATCTGCTCCACCTCTAAGTCATAAGCTTACAAGAGATAACAAGAACCGGATAGATGTCAGCTTTGCAATGGGAGAGAAAATTTCACCATAATCAATTCCCTCCACTTGTGAGTACCCCTTTGCAACTAGTCTGGCCTTGTACTTTTTCACACTGCCATCTATACTGAATTTTTTCTTGAACACCCATTTGCATCCAACAGGTTTCCATCCTTCAGACAAAGGCACCAAGTCCCATGTTTTATTATTCTCCAAAGAAGCCATCTCATCTTCCATGGCCTCCTTCCAGGAACCTGCATCTTTCATGCCCATAGCCTCTGTCACAGTTCTAGACTCATCAGTGTTAGTAAGAAAGGTAAAAGCACAACTAGAATCAAGCAATGAATAACCAAACCTATCAGGTTGCTTTCTTGTTCATGTAGACCTCCTTAATGGCTAATGTTGAGGTTCTACTTCTTATGAACTTTCAAAGCTGTTAGAGATCTCCTCATCATTAGGTCTCACAAGGTCTGTCGATTCAGTCTTCTTAGGGGTAGAAGAAAACTAAACCACATCTTCTTTCTTTTCTATTTTTTCTGGCTGTAGAACAATGGAAGAAGGTGTTATCTCTCTAAAAATAACACTTCTGCTATACAACACTTTTTTAGCCACAGGATCCTAAAGCTTGTATCCTTTCACACCAACACCATAGCCAATGAAAATACACTTAACATCCTTATTCTCTAATTTAGACTGTTTCTCCCTAGGCACATGTGCATATGCCTCACAACCAAAAACATGAAGATGTCTAATTGAAGGCTTCTTACCAGACCACACCTCCATAGGTGTCTTACCAGCAAGAGATGATGTAGGAGACCTATTTACCAAGTAGCAAGCAGTGGCTACAACTTCAGCCCAAAACTTTTTTTCGAGGCTTGCTCCACTAAGCATACTCCTAGCCCTCTCCGTCAGTGTCCTATTCATTCTCTTTGCAACTCCATTTTGTTGTGGGATGTATGGAGTTGTCTTATGTCTTTCAATCCCTTTCTCTTTACAGAACTTATCGAACTCTGCCGAACAAAACTTACCACCGTTATCAGTTCTCAAACACTTAATCTTTTTACTAGTCTGATTCTCAACAAAAGCTTTAAACTCTTTGAACTGACTAAAGACTTCAGTCTTGCTTTTGAGAAAATAAATCCATGTCCTTCTACTGTAATCATCTATAAAATATACAAAATATATAGATTTGGAAATCGAAGGAACACTAACTGACCAAACACATCAGAATGAATAAGGTCCAACACACCAGAAGACTTGTGAGAACTAGAGTAAAACTAAACACGGTTTTGCTTTCCATATATACAATGTTCACAAAAGTCAAACTCGAGATTACAATCATTTAACCCATCAACAAGATTTTTATTTTTTAGGGTTCTAAGACCCTTCTCACCAATGTGGCCAAATCTCATATGCCATAACATTGTCTTTTTAGCAGGAAGCTTAACTTCCAAAGCATGAGCACCCTTGGGTACACAAGATGCATTACCATCATAATTTGTGACAACAGATTTCTTCACTACTTGTTCAGATGGTGGGGATGAAGTGACTGCAGCTCTTTTCTTCGAGTCAGAAGAACTATTGCACTGTGAAGTGCATGGCTCCAGCTGAAATAGACTACCTCTCTGAGTACTCTTCGCAAGCACCATAGATCCTCTAGTCATCTTGCATCCATCATTTGAAAAGACAACCTACACACTTGTATCATTCAACATACTTACAGAAAGTAGGTTCTGTGCCAAGGTTGGGATGTGCATAACCCCAGTGATCCCCTCCACTCGTCCATCAGGGAATTAGATTGAGACTCTTCCACGACCAACAATCTTCAAATGAGAATCGTCACCCAGGTACATTCTTCCACCATCAAACTCTTCATACTTTGTGAACCAGCTCCGATGTGAGGTCATGTGGATTGATGCACTAGAATCTATCAACCACACATCATTAGATGCATGGGTGGCCAGGGCTGCGATAAAGGCATCACCATCATCTTGTGACTTGTTAGAATCTGAATCTAGGGCATTCATATTCTTCTTTTTTTTTTCCTCTTTGCATTTCTTTCAAAAATGCCCAGTTTTTCCATAGTTCTAATAGAGAGCCTTGGACTTTCTAGGAGATTTGGATCTACCCTTCTCGTCTTTCTTATCCTTCTTTTTCCCTTTCTCCTTGGGTCTTCCATGAACTGCAAGAGCCTCTTTGGCTGCCTCAAAAGACTTTCTCTGCATCTCTTCAGATAATAGCGAAGATACCACTTTATCCATTTTGAATGTGGATGTGGTGCTCCCAATAGCCATAACAAGATGATCCCATGAGTCTAGAAAAGAACAAAGCAAGGTCATACAACGATCCTCCTCCATCTTCACACCAATGGATGTCAATTATGCAACTAACATGTTGAAAGCATTTAGGTGATCTACAACAGATCCTCCATCCTCCATCCTTAGAGAATACAACTTATTTCTTTGAAAAAGTTTGTTCACCAGGGATTTGGCCTGATAAACATCACCCAGCTTCTTCTAAAGGTCTTTCGTGGTCTTCTCCTCATGGACATTTAATAGGACATAATCAACTAGACCGAGTCTTATGAGACCCTTAGTCTTCCGATCTTTGAGATCCCAATCAGCTTATGCCATTGTGGTTGGTTTTACGCTGGATAAGGTTTCCCATAGGTCTTGATCAACAAGCATGTCTTCCATCTTAAGTTTCCATAACTCAAAATTTGTGCCATTGAATTTCTCCATCTCTAATCTTCCAGATGTGCCTACCATCTCCTTCCTGCAACAAGATTAAATAATACTTTGCACAAAGCTCCCACTCAACATAAGATTAGCTCAAAAAACCCCTACCCAACAACTAGGACCAAAGGTGATCAAGCGCTGATACCAATTGAAAGGAAGCTAGGTGTGTAGAAATCACTTCCTACACTAATCTAATGAGGAGAGATGAGTGCAAATTCTTTTCAACCTTTACAATTACAAAGTTATTAATCCAAAAACAGAGATATTGTAGCAATACACAACACAAGAATGTAAGATAGAAGAAGAGAGAGACAAGATATACGTGGGGAAAACCATTACGGGTGAAAAACCCCACACTCCAAAACACAACTCAAATGTATTATCTAAACAATGAGGTTTACAATACAGTTACAGAGCCAATGCTCTTGCAGGAGTCTTCAACACTCATATCTAGAGATAATCCAACAACATAACAGTACCTGTTAATCACATACTACATCTCCTCTTAAAAGCACCTGTTTATATAGAAGATACATGGCAAAAATGAGCCTATCTTGAGATGGGCATCCAACATGGCCTCATGGCCCAAAATGCATGCTTAGGGACACTTATCCAACACTGTAGAATGTTCATGACACTTGTCATATCACCCCATCCCAAAGAGGTCACCTATTCCCAAGTTGGGCAATGACAGATACTCTTACAACTATCATAGAATCCGTCATAGTTGTCATATCTTATAGCTGCAAGAGAATCTATCATACACAGGATAAAAATAACATATTCTCTTACAACTTGTCATAACCCTCCTTGGGGCACCCAAAGATGCCTTGTGACACATGTCTTCACCTGTCATAGAATATTCCATTTATAACTCTTACGCGTCATAGATTTGTCATAGAAATATGTCATAACCATTTCGGTCAATATTCCCTTACAAACTATCCAAGATGCTGACACATGGAAAAATATTCCTACCAATAAGTGGAACGCCTATCTCCTCATGTGAGGACAAATTTACATGTGGTCACCTTCCACGTAGGATGACACATCACCGTGCCAACTCCCACAAGATGACAATAAGGATTTGCATCCTAATTACACTAATAGGCAATAAATAAATAAATACAATGAAATAATACAAGGAATTACCAAGGTTGAGACACCTTAATTCCCAACATATCTTAGGATGTAAATATTGTTGGCACAAAATAAGGCCTATAATAAACACACAACAATGAAAAATAACTCAAAAATGGGGTTGGATCACCCATCACCACCAAAAATATGTATCATCATCAACATGATGGGTTAGACGTGAGAATAGGGTTCATAGGACTCATAGTTTGTGATTTGTAAATTAGCACTTGACTATATATAAGAAGGTGAATAGTAAAATGTAACTTCATTTTCACACACACCCATAGATTCTAACATTTCTGAGCTAAAATTCTTCATTAAAATTGATCATGAGGGTGCAAAGGAGGAGCCACATGCCTACACAAGGTGACCCAGTACATGCTAGTACCAATTGAGGTGAGCACCTATATGCGGTGAGTTGACTTTTGACCCAAAATTTCATTTTTTGTAGAATTTTCAATTTTTTGAAAAATGTCCAAATTTTATGAATTGTACATAGGATCATTTTTAGCTTTAGTTGTGATTCATGGATCTAACTTACTAGTTGTGGGTTCAACCCGTAGAGTTGACCTTAGGGCAAAAAATTGACCCTCATAAGTCATTCTCAATGTTTTAGCAAAGTTTGAGTCTTTTTTGACGATTTCCTAGAATTCGTGGACTAATAATGTTGTTTTCTTTACATTTTTGTGTGTATATGGAGCTAGGATCCATAAGAGACCATGTAAAAAGTAGGTCAAGAGTATGATATTGTCTCCAATAGACATTGATTGGGCTCTCCTAGAGGGAGTCAAGGTAAGGGATATGTTGATGATGCCTATATTACATTATGATACTAGGATGCTCATCACTCTTAAAGAGAGGTGGGATTCAAATACTAACACTTTACACTTGTCCACTAAAGAGTCCATTGTGACATTAGAGGATGTTTGGCGTATCATGCAACTTATAGTGAGAGGGAGACAAGTTGAGACTTGTCACACTACATAATAGGAGGAAAATGACCTCTATTAATGTTGTACAAGATGAATTAGGTATCATCAAGATGAAGTCCCATATAGCGAGATTGTTCTTGGTGGTATGTCCTAGGGCATAAATGATTGCTTTTGATTGATGGTATTTTCATCTTTCTAAATGGCAAGTGTTTATCCTTCTTCTATGGACTTATCTAGATATGTCATGAGGTTGAGGAGCACCAATGTAATTACTTGGGGTAGGTGCATGTTGGCTCATATGTATGATGATTTACATAGTTTTGTTGATGGGACCAACACCAACATTAGAGAAACCTCTCTATTACAAAACTAGGTATGAAAGCATCTATTGGTCCCTCATTCCCTAGGTCTTCCATCACTCGCAACAGTAGTAGGCACAATGTTGGTGTTCTAATGCATATTGGCAAGATAGGTTGATGGAGAAATTCATACCCTTAGGGCATAACATGTAATTGAAAATTTGGTTCCAATCAACATCAAATGGAGGCCATATCATTAGTTGGCTCTCAATATAGATGATGAGTTCCATCTAGGTCACATCAGGTAGTCTAGGTGGTTTATTGGTTGTCAAATGATAGTCATGATGAGGATTCAATTTGAGAGATTTATATATCAATTTGGGCTTTGTCAGATTGTGCCCCCATCCTAGTGTTATATAGGAAACATCATCATTCTCTATTTAGAAGAGGGGAGAGGGGAAAGCCACAAGTTATAAATCAAGCTCTTATAGATGATGATGAGGTGAATGCCCCCATTAAGTTAACAGTTGGCAATCATGTGGGTTTGTCTCCTAATTTTCCCTCATAGTGGGATAGTGAGGGTGCTCCCTCATTTAACACATTATATGCTCCTGAGGAGCCACCAACCATGGGGGGATGATGTCCAATGTGCCCTGACATTGAAGATCATGGTCGACAAGTAGTCTTAAACCAATGATCTAGGTATGATGTAATGAATTAGCTAATTTTGATTCTATTTTTTTAAGTTACATCCACATGTGAATGCTAATAATTATGTTGCGCAAACAAATTAGGAAGTGGGTGGCCCTTATCTTATCAATAGTAGAGTAGTTGAAATGAGATCTACCCATAGTCCTACTGGATAGGATTGTCTGCAATCATGTGCACATTAGTTATTTCGCACTATTGTTTGATCTTGTTAGCCAGATGTGTGAGGCCTATAGAGGTAAAGTGTGCCTCATTCATAAAATAAAGGATGCAACCCTAGCCGAATAGGTAAGAGGAATCAATGAGAGGTACCAATTAGACAATGAGCACAAGAGACTTCAAGTATATTTGGACAATGTTAGGGTCAAGTAAGATATATTAGGAGTAGAGTTGGCTCAATTGGAGGCCTAGATAGTAATGCCCACACCTTCCAATTATGTAATGACAACCTACTTGATGTAGTAGTTAGATGATGCATGAGCTATTATACAGGCCAACCAAGTAGAGGTGGTCAATCTCCATAAGGAGAACGGATGGGTATGGGGGATGACTTTGGTATTATAGGATAGGTCAAAATCTAGGTCTTTATTAGAGACAAACACACATACACATGATAGTGGCTTGAGCAGAGTAGGGAAGGGATTGTTATGGAATTTTTAGTGGTGAATCTTCACCAATTGTCAAATAGTTCAAACTTGGCCCTCACTTCTTGGTGAATAGGACAAGCTATAAGGGGTATTAAATTGCCACTACGGAAATTTAGTTTATCAAATAGGACAAGCTATAAGGGGTATTAAATTGCCACTACCAGAATTTAGTTTATCATTGGTTAAATCACTTGACCACGATTTTATTAAACTTTTAAATTGAAATTTTCACCATAATAAATGATGTGTGATTAGAGCATTGTCTAAAATTTATAATACACATTACATATCTAAATAATATCTACCATTACTATTAAATTCTTGCTTGTTTTTTATTTTTTTATTTTTTTGATTTGTACTTGCTGGAGGTCACAAGGGGGACCTCCTCCCCATCAACATATCCACTTAATCATACTTAGTCAACTTAGAAGCCACATAGAAACCACATGTTACTTGGGGGATTTGAACTTGGATCTCCATCGTGAGAACCATTTGGCCTATGCCATTCAACCACAACCCCGTTGGCAATTCTTTCTTGTTTTTAGGGTTGTATCACCAATACTATTAAATTCTCATTTATTTTGGGTGGAATATTGTCATTACTATTAAATTCCCACTTGCCTTTAGGACCATATTCACTTCGAAATTAAAATTTGGTAAGATTCTCCACTTAGAATTCATATTAGTATATATAATTAGGTTTTGAAAGGGCATGTTGTGGGTCCTTGATGTAGGCTAAGCTATAAACAAACCTCACAATCCTATGGTAGCAACAAGATAATCGAACATGACTTGCCAATATTATGTTGATATGCATAACACTTGTATTCTCCTTTCTCTCCTTTGTATCATGATCTCTAATAACCAGAGCACACGGGACCTTGAATTTGATGATTATAAAGAATATAGGTAGCATAGAGTTCATGTACTAATACTATTTTTTCTATCTTGCATATATGGGATGTTATCTATAATATGTGACATGTATAGTCTGGTCATAGCCATGATAACATTTGTCTACTAATGGTCCATCTTGGGAAAGGTATGTATGATACACTTTTTGGATATAACTAATTTCTAAATATCCATTTCCCTTACATTGATTTCATTGATGATCAAGTGATCCCTGTGTAAATATTTAAGAAAAATATGTTTTGGGGAGGTTGTATGCAAACAAATCAGGCCACATGTAGGTCACTTTGAATGCATTTCTTGCAAAAGCTCTACATGTCAAAATAAATCAACTTACATTACTTAATCTTTAAGTCTTTTCTTCTTTGAATATGTGAAGGAATAAATCTTCATTTCTCACCATTGATTTTCTCTCTAATCTGATGATTCAAATTTCATTGGAGAAGTAATAAGCACATGTCATTTTAAATATTTATCCAACCCAAAATTTCATTACGATCCAAAGAAATTAAGAGTTGGGTAAAGATTTTAAATGGCACGTGCTTATTGCTTCTAAGAATGAAATCATAATTATTTGATCAATAGGGCAATATAAGGTGTAGACTTATTCATATCCTAGAGTCTTTATTTTATGGTGTGAGATTTTTTAAGTGTTGAGTTCATGTGTGCTCCAATGCCTTCCCAATAGTAGATTTATGCTTGGTGGCAAGGGACTTTCCCCTTAACCCCACTTGTATTATAATGGGAGCATGTCAAGGCCACTATCTTGGGACCCCATGAGGGGGTGTTGCCCCCTCAACCCCTAGAAGGGGTGCTGCCCCTTGACCCACCAATGGCTACCACCCTCAGGCCCTCACATTGACACTATGGAAAAATAAAATAATATATGAGGGGTCTATGCCGATTGATTATGCAAATATTGATGGACCCATAATTTATATAATGTTTGGTTTTATGGTTAGCCTGCGTTAATAATTTCTTTTTTCATAAGATGAATTTTAACAAACAAATTAACGTATTTTAGTATCATTAGATAATTGGCCAAAAAATATCTTATTTTTTTAGTGTCAATTGGTAATTTTCTAGGAAAATTATTATTTCTTTTCCAAATAAGGGTCATATTCACCATGAGAATCAATGTACTCAATTAGGATTTGCCAAGATTTTATAGAAATTTTAGGGGCCTTGCCTTAAAGTTATCCTATGGGGTCATCAAGGGAACCTCCCTCTGAGTGATATGTGTCATCATGATGTTTAGTTGGACATTTTATACATGCTAAACTTGATATCATTTATATTATAGAAATTTGGTATATGTTGTAGCATTTGATGGTATCAAGCATTAATTTCTCACGATCATGGATACTCGTAGTTTAGACTTAGTGTTTTTCATATGTTTTGGATTAATCATATGTATATGGTTCATATGTAGGCATGTGTGTATGAAAATGTATCATGGGTAATGAACACACATTTTATCTTTGATAATAAATGAACCCTAAATAAGTTAATGAAATTCTATAAAGATAAACCAATTAATGGCACGAAAGACTCCCATAATCAAAGTCAAATGTAATAAATGAAAAAGATGCCTTATTAATATTAGGACTAAGTTTATTTTGAGTTTCATTTCCTTTCTATTTATGTTCTTATTGTTGATAACTGAGAGGGGGGGTGAATCAGTTATCCTAATTATTTCTGCTTTCTGAACTTTCTTAATAATCAATGCAACATTAATTCAAACAAGCAAACATAACCATGAAATGAAAATACACATGACACGATATTTTTGACGTGGAAACCCTGTTTAAGGGAGAAAACCATGGGGTGATTAACTCAAGATTGTATTCTCTGTTAGAAGAATGGAAATACAAAATGGCACTTGCCAATTAGGGCTCACTACCCGAGCACACTGCTCACAAGAGGCACACTGCCTACAAGAGATTCACTGTCTACAAAAGAATGTTATACAATATTTGAACTGATTTGGAGCATCTACATATGCTGGAGTTTAGTTCTGGTTAGGCTCAGTACACTGATCTGCTGCACTTCATCTTTCCTTTTCTTTTATGCTGCTTTCCTTTCACATACCGGACCTTCCTTACTGCTTTCTCTCTGCTCTTCTACTTTTATTCACACATTCCCAACAACAACGACACCTCTCACAACTAAATCCATCTTGTATATATATCCGCACAAGTGATTTCATCACCTTTCAAGTCGACATTCGGAATAGTCAATCTTTTCATAAACTCTGATCTGTCGGCTGAATCCTTGCATACCAAGTAATGCGGATCAAGCATAAACTTGTAGAAGTCATCAATCACGTCGGTCGAACATAACTTATGCCTTAAGAACCTTTTCCATCATCAGTAACACATCTGGAATAATGTCTGATGTTCTGCTAATCAGTTCTTCCTCTGTTCACACTGCCAATTGGGAACCTGACACTCAAGCATTCATATCTCTTTATCCTTTCCACACCAGAGGCTCAAACCTTGGAATCTATCAGTCAATATACTTCTCTTGACTTCCCCAAATCTGCACTTCACCAAGATACTTCCTCTGAGAGATCCGGACCTGTCTGTCAGACCTTGCCACATGCTCTGTTCTTGTTTACTGGACCACAACATTCTTCACTTTGACTTCCGGTAGAGACATACCATGTCCTGCGAACATGTGGGATGAACTTTGTTGCCATCAATGACAACAATCATGAATCCATATAGTGTCTCTTGCCAACACTTATAACTAATACATTATCTCTTTGGATTTATATCCTACTCCATGGTATCATCTAGCCGTTTGTGGTTCTACAAATCTACAGTTGCCTTGTTCATTCTTTCCTAGTCATTTTCTTGTATCCCCCCATATACACACGAGTTTGTATCTAGGACTACGTACACATGAGTTTGTATTAGTTTTAGGATCACTTTCACACATGCATGCCTACTTTTTATCATTTTTTACCTTAGGTGTTTTTCTATAAATAGATGGATCCATGTAAAGGGGTGGAATATTATAAGATTCATGATCAACATGATATTCACTAAAAGGCATAAAATCTAATGGGCCCCAACCATCATCATCTAAAGTGTTATAGAGGAGTATGTCACGATTGATGGCATTTGTATCCTATGGATGATTTTGTGTAATGAAATTGTTGGAAGTATCCATTGGTTTGCACTTTTTATATGGTTGGTGATCAATGGGTATATGACAAAGCTTTCCGTTATGCCAAAATTTAACACATTGATGCAAAGTAGAAACCATGAATTTCGTAGCATTTAACCATATTGAGGAGGATATTATAAGCCATTTTTTTGGGCATCACATGGAACAAGGTGTCTAATATGCAAGGTCTGGCCTTAATAGAAAGAACAAAACACCCATGCAAGACCTAGCCACATTATCAAAGACTCTAATAGTAAGGCCTAATGGTTTTATCATTGACATGTTTACTTCTAATTGGTTTAAACAACCTTTGGTACTTATGTTAAGTCTAGATTTATTAACAACTAAAGATCATTTAATAAATAACTTGCTAGACTTCACCATAATGTGTAAAGGTATTGCTTCTTTAAGAACATTTTTCTAGTGGGATCTTATCATTATTGAATGATATTGCATGATTTTCCTTGTGGCCAATTGACTTTGTCAAAGATGTTACTAATTGTAAAGTAGCATTTGACCCAACTTGTATTTCCTCTGAGGCCCATTGCATTATATCTCTATAAAAAGGTGATATGCACACTAGTCCCATAGAGATATTTTGGATCAATTGTTTTACAATTATTGAATGACGTTAAACTCCTTAGGTTGTTTAGATGATAGTTGAGGCATAGAAGGTAAATTGATTGTGTTTATTAGTAAAACATGTGGTGGTAAATTAACATATTGGCCTCTTCCTAATCTTGGTTGTGTGTGCCCAACACAATTATAATTATATCAATCTGGGAAGGCATGAAAGTAAGGTATAGAGAGATATAAGCCATGTTGATAGAGGATGCATTAGGATCAAAATATAACTCATGAGAAGTAATTTCTAAATTCATACTATCCTTATGTGAATTAAGACTAGAAAACATAGAATTAAAGCATGTGCCAAATTCATGAAAGAAGTATAAAGAAAACAAGATGAATCAAAACATTGTAAATCTCTACCACTTAAGTATAGTCTAAAATCACTAATCAATAAAATATCATCATCCAAATATTCATAATTATCAAGTAAAAATAATTTCACACGCACGGAAACATTGGTAGAACCATCATAATCCTCATGCAATAGTTCTTTACTAAAGTTCATATTATCATCATGCAATGTAGTATAAGATAATGAAGTATCATTGAAGGACACACGAGTGTAAGATAGGAAATTTCCTCCTTTACAATCTCCATATTATATATTTGCACTCATTTTAGTAGTTTATCTAATTATTGTCTTAATAGGAGTCTTAAGTTGCTAGTATAGGTTGCCTTTAATAAACCATATATTCCCCAAATCATCATGCCATTTATCCCTTACTTTCCCAAAATTTAAATGAATTCTCTTAAAGCTTTAAATTGATCCTAGTCTTACCTATCATTAAGTTTGGTTCAACACTATGAGCACAAAAATTTAGAATTTTAAAAGAGGGAAACAATTGAAAAGAAACTGAATCCTATTCCAAAAAATATGCAAAGCTCAAGATGAGCAAATATGGGATATAAATAGCTACATTTAATGAACAAAGTTACCAAACATGAATGCCATGGTGAAGTGGATGTGCTCAATGCATTTGGGAGGATGTGATTGCTCAAAACTTGCTTTAGAATCTCTGTAGCATGTACCTATCAACAATGGTGGATGGATTTTTGAGAACTTACAGCTCTATTTATAGTTTTTTGAGAGGGAAAATGAACGGTATGGATTTATTTAGAAGATCGACAGGGGATGCTGAATGAGAGGATTTTCTTTGGATCAAGGAGAGGATGAAGGATATACTAATTTGGTTTGTTCAAGATGAAGGGGTGAGATTAAATCAACTAAAAGAAAAAGTCACAATGAACTAGTTGCAATCAAAAACATGAGGAAAAGGCAATTAGTTGGTCATTTATTTTTGGAAATGTTGGAGGGAAAAATTGACTGATTAAATAAGAAAATTATTTAATTAATTAGCCATGTGAGGTGGAAATGAAATTAAAAATAAAATTTTTAATTAGGTGTGAGATTGAGTTAGACTAATTAAATAAAAATATTTAATTAGTTATGATGAACTAGATTGATTAAATAATTAATTAATAGTGAACTAAATCAATTAATTAGGGCAGGGGACCTAGCTTGATTGGCTAAACATCCTATTGCAGGAAAGAGGTCACGAGGTCCAATCCCCTCGCCCACATGGTACCGGAGGGCATGTCATGCTAGCATCACCGGTCACATTAAAAGTTTACCTAGCGCACTGCAGGTTATAGGGGGGACTATGCTAATTCTTGCAGTTAAAAAAAACTAAATTAATTAAATAAAATAATTAATTAGTAGTGGATTAGATTAATTAAAAAATATAATTATTTAATTAATTAATGGTGTTGGAACATTAGTATGGAATGGGCTTAAGTAGGATAATGTTGATATGGTGTTAGGACAATTTAGGTGTTTACATTTTGCCCCTCTTTGAAGTATCATTATGACTTAAAAAGTTGTTGAGACTAAAAGGAGTATCAATACTTCGAAGAAAAGATAAACATGAACACTATGGTTGGATGGTGATGGTGAAAAAGTTGTGCTTTGGATTTTGATTTAGGATTTTGCTTGATCAATTAATTTATTGGGTTGGATTGATTAGTTTTTGAATTTAAGATGCCCCAAGTATTTAAGGATGAATTAGGGATAGTGTAGGGATGCCCCATCGAGAGGCAAGCAAGTGCAGAGAACGTGGATGGACTCTCGAAAGGAGAAAAGGATCAAAAGGAGGCTTGGGCAAGATGAAAAGAAAGGAGGGTGGAGAAAAAATAGAGGGGAGGGGTTAAGAATAGGTGATGGTCACCTTGGCCAGTTAATTAGAGAATTGTTGTGGGAGTTGTAGGTAGGTACATGCTAGTGATTTTGAAGAAATTTCTAAATGTGTTGAGAAAATTGATGTTTGTTGTAGCATAGGACAATATGCACCATGGTATGAGGAACCATGATGGTGTTGTGCCGTATGAGTGAAGGATTGACCCAAAAGAAAAAGGTCACAAGAAGGCATATGCCATATGACACCATGATATGAAAGACCAGGATGGTGTTGTGGTGATATACTACAAGGACTAACATAGATGTAAAACAAAACAAGAAAACACACAAGAAAACAAGCAAACAAGCAAGAATGCATAAATGATGAAAAGACAAACATGATTTTACCCTTGGTCAAGCAAAAAATTGAAGATTGATTGATGATGATAGTATTTTTGATTTGGGAATGATATATCCTAAGAACAATGTGAGGTTTGGGAACTATATATCCCGATAGTGATGATTTGTTTATAACTTGTAGCAAGGCTAGGAACAAAACTGATAAATGTTTGTGGACGTGTACCAGATTGTAGGGATAGACTTGTGCAAATTGTGATTGCTTGTGCTAGGATGAATTGGTTTGGGTAAACAAGATTATTGCATTGGATAACATTTGGATTGCTTGGGTAGACTCTTTCTTGTAACCAATGACAAGGGAAAACCAAGTCTAGAGACAAGGATGAAAGGAGGATTGGATGGAATGATTAAATGATTGTAGATAATGGATGGGATGGATGCAAGGTTAGGATGGATGCAAGGTTTAGGATGGATTAATGAAGGGGTTCACTATGTGATCTCCAAGGACTATGCCACATAAGAATAACATGCACCACTATATATATGCCATTCATGACATAGCACTGTAATGGTTGTGATTATGCATTGTAGGATTGGTTGCAAAAAGATTGGGTACATAAAGAGGTTTCCAAAACATGTTTCAACATTGTGCCTCTATTCTTATCAAGGTTGAAAGAAGGAAAGGAGGATGAATTGGGTAGGATGACATGAGTATGTGGATATGATAGATCAGTATGATAGGGATGGAAGAAACTTGCCTCCAAGTTTAGGGTTCACATAGGTAGTTGACTTACAAATGACACTCGAGAGCAATTTTTCATCATGGTACTTATCCAAGGCACCATAAGAATGGTTTTCACCATTAGACAAAAATTTTCTCTTTTCTCTTTTGATTTTTTGATTTTTATATTTTTTCTAGTTTTTTGCTTCTTTTTTTAAAATTTTATGATTGGGATTTTTGGAAAAAGGATTTGGATTCAAGTGTCTATTTCCATGGTGAACGAATAATATCCCATTTTAAATAATTGCTTCACATGGACCATGTTGTTGGTGTTACGTTCTATGGATGTTTTTGTGAATGTCATCGATTGCTAAGTTGGCTTCTTCCAAATGTAAACATGGTACCATTTCCGCCCCTACGTTAGAGAGTGTTGTTAAGGAAAATGGAATGGAATTTAGGATGGATGAGGGATGCATGGTGATTATGCCAAATATTAGATTAAAGGGATACAATTTTGGATGTATGTTAGATAACAGATTTGATTATGAAAAAGAGTTGGATGGAAGGATGGGATTGTGGAGGCACAAGTAAATGTCATGGGACCAAGAGGAATCAAGATCATCAATTTCACACACCATGTTACATTTTGCGATTGGATTTGCTTTGGATGGGATGGTGGATTTTGAAGCTTTGGATTTGATTTGAGATTTTTGGTGTATGGGATTTGAGACTCATAGGGATGTTTGGTTTTTGGATGTCAGATGTTGGGTTCGGGATGGGGGATTTTTTGATTGCAGATTTTAGGATGTAGGGATTCAAATGGATTATAGATTGTTAGACTTAGGCTTGGGATATTTGGATTTGGATTTAGGATTTTTGGATTAGATTTTGGAAGGGGAATTTTTGGATTTTGATGTGGGTATAAGATTTGGATATTTAGATTGGTGTGGGGGATGTTTGGACTTGAAGATGGAATTAGATCTTGGAGATACAGATTTGGATGCTCCACTTTGATTCATTGCTTCTCTTTTCTTTGGAACCCAAATTGATTTTGTACTTCCTTTTTGATTTGTGGACCCATGTTACCTTTTTGATCCATTTTAATTTTTGACTTGATTTTGATTTGATATTGCACTTCGATGCTTTGTGACATAGTGATCCTTGGATTCTTGTGGGATCTTTGCTTCATATATGAGTGCATCCCAATCACTTCCAAAGTCTATGTTATGGTCCCATGGGGAAATATTATCTTGGAATCCCATGAATTTTGTGATAGCTTCATAATTTAGGAATAAGTTAAATGATGTGTGATTTCATTGGTCTTGATCAGTGAGTTTATGTGATGGATGGTTAGGGTTGGTGATAGGGATAGTGGTGTTGATGAAAGGGTTGTTGGTAGAAAACTCTTTATAGGAGCTAGGGAAGGAACCTATTTTAATGTTGGAAGAAGTTTCCTTATAATTTATAGAGGTTTTATCAACATCTTTAGATTGTTCATCTTGAGATTTGTAGCCGATGCCTTGAAATCCTTGATTTTCATTAATATGTACGGGCTCCAATAATCCTTGCTCATGGAGACCTAATCTTTTGCCTTGATATTGCATGATTTGACATATTCAATTTGCAATAGGATACTTGTCACTTTGGAAATAAGATGTGAATCCATCTTTAGATAGGTAGGAACCAGTGCTAGTTGTAATTTGCACTTCTAGAAGAAGACCAACTCAGATAAAGTTGGTTGAACCAAGGTGATAGGATTGTGGTTTGGGGGTGAAATTAATGTGGGTGTTTTGACCTTGAGAGTGTATTGGATCATGAAAAGGATTAGCTTGGGTGCTTGGATCTTGATTTGGTTGGGGGCAAGTTTGGGCATGCTTTGGAACAAGCTCTTGACATATTTGTATTTTCTTTGTCAACAAGACATAATCTAGATTCAAAATCTCATTTAGAAATTAATGGATGGATATACTCCTATATTTTTGTGCATGGATGATGAGGGGTCTTTGACTCTTATGTATTTTATGGATCTTGTGGATTTTGGATTTGATGAACCTTTGAAAATGTCAGTGTTTATTTTGCCACCTAGGTTGGCTTTTAAGGGTGATGGATTTAGGAGTATCTTGGACATTCTTGATAAGATTTGGGTTGGTAGCTTCATTATCAAAACTAAAATTGTATTTGTGAAAAAGCAGAGGACATTGGATTAGTGATATTGGATGATTCCATAGCTTTTCTCTTGCTATTTTGATTAGGATTTTTGATTAGTAATCCTTGGAGAAAATCTATCATGGTAGAGTGACATGAGATAGCATTAGATTGTGGATTGTATGTTTGACATAATTGGCGGTTGAATTCATGGGATTGATTAGATTGCGAAGGTTTTAAGGATGAATGATTTGTATAGGAGGTAGAGGTTACTAGTTGCCCACGTAAGATTGGGAGTTTAGATATGGATGGGCTATGGGCTCTTATACCACTTAATGCAAGAGGTACTCCCTCTCGTGGTTAAAACACACAACTCAGCTAAATCCTTAGTTCATTAATGTAGAGACTCTGCATACGCACCTCACAAAACACAAATTGCAAAGAAACTAATACTTCATTTTATTGCATCAAACTCACAACAAATCTACATCAATTTAATAGAGCAAACTCTACAACAATCATTACAGTCAATGGTCTTTCATGGCCTCTCAAGTATAGGAAACTCTCTCTGGTTCACTTCATTCTCTTCAAACTTGCATTGAAGTCCATTCACCTTCCTCTGAAATCTGCATAGAAATCTCAAATCAGATACTCTCCTCTGAATTTTCTAGCCTCTACATGAGACGTCTCATCCCTACCAGGCGCCTTCTTTTAACTATGCATTTGGCTGCTATATGAGCCTTCTCCTTTCTTGGTGCTGCCTCTTTTCTGCTCAATTGCTCCTATTTTATCCTATATACTAGCATTTGCACAGGGTGAACGCGCAACAATTTTGCTGATAGCTTATTTGTAAAGTAAATGTTTTTTGAGAAGTGTTTGTGTTTCATGAATTTTTGGTATTGCATTGTTTGAGGAAGGTAGTGTAATTTGTGATTTATAGGCATTTCAAGGGAGTATCTATTTGTAATGTAAATGTTTTTTGAGAAGTGTTTGTGTTTTATGATTTGTTGGCATTGCATTGCTTGAGGAAGGCACTGTAATTTGTGATTCATAGGCATTACAAGGGAGTATCAATTCTCATAATATAGTGGCTCCTCTTACGTATACATCCTTCTTGAAATTGTCTATGACATCAGTTGCCATGCTATGTTTTGTAATTTAGAAATATGGTTTTTAACAACTACATTCTATTGTATAATAAATAGCTATGTAATAGCTTGCGTGACCACATACTACTACTATTATGACAAACTTTGACACAAAATTGGATGCACCGAGTGGATTGTTGAACAAATTTTTGGAACTTCCAAACAAAGCATTCGAGACTGTAAATCCTTATTCTATTAACTTGCCCTGTGCAAAAATGGTAACATGGAACCAGAATTATGGAAAGCTAACATTGGGTTTACTCCACAAATGTCATTCAAAAACTGCTCAGATTTCAATTGGTCCCAACTGTCATGCTATGTTTTGCAATTCAGAAATATGGTTTTTCAACTACATATTGTTTTGTAATAAATAGCTATGTAATAGTTTGAGTGACTACATACTACTACTATGACAAACTTTGACACAAAATTGGATGCACTGAATGGATTGTTGAATAGTTTTTCAGAACTTCCAAACAAAGCATTCGAGACTGTTAATCCTTATTTCTATTAACTTGTGCATAAAAATGGTAACATGGAACTAGAATTATGGAAAGCTAACATTGGTTTTGTTGCTCAGATTTCAATTGGTGTCATGCCTCAAATATATTGGGAACAATTTAATCTCTATAAAATTATTGTTTGGGAATACACAGAGAGAATAAATCTTATGGATTGACAAAATTTCCTTCAAAAACAAATAGCCATAAAAGGAGTGTTTGAAAAAGACAAGATCTATTCAACAATATGCACAAATAGATATTGACTCATTAAGAATGCAATTTAAACAGATCATAAACAAGTCAGATCAGTAAAAATACAATTAAGTTGAATTAGTTCTATATTACACCCATGCCTACATTAATATAAATATATCAAGCGCAAAATATGACGTATCACATGACCAAAACTGGCTAAAGAGCCAATATTAGTAATTAACCTTGTTGCCATTTGTTCAACTAGCAAGTCTAGATTTTCAACATCATTACCATAAGCCTCGTGAAGAAATTTAATGACTTCTTTATCATCAGTAAGGTCTTGCCACTTTGTAATCAGAACCATGAGCATATTTCTTCTAAATTTATTATATCTTGGTACACTCCTTTCACGATCATGATAAACTATGAGCTAAATGACCAAGGATACTTATGAAAATGTTAGCGCCAATTTGTATATATTTTTTAAAACATGATGCTAAGAGGGCATGACAACAATATATAGAAATTCCTTACTTTCAAGTGTAGCCAAATCTATGGGATCAACTCTCTCTTGGCCATCTGGGTCCCAAAATATAAGATCTTTCATCCACATGGGACATGCTTGAAGCCCCATAGACACCATCATCCCCTCATTTCCAATTTTTGATAATATTTTTTTCTACCATTTGTTCAACTGACAAGTATAGATTTTCAGCATCATTACCATAAACCTCATGAAGAAATTGAATGGCTTCTTTATCATCAATAAGGTCTTGCCACTTTGTAAGCAGAACCATGAGCATATTTCTTCTAAATTTGTTGTATCTTGGTACACTCCTTTCACAATCATGATAAACTATGAAACAAATGAACAAGGATACTTATGAAAATGTTAGTGCCAATTTCTATAATTTTTTTTTAAAACAGGACACTGAGAGGGCATGACAACAATAGATAGAAATTCCTTACTTTCAAGTGTAGCCAAATGTATGGGATCAACTCTCTCTTGGCCATCTGGTCCTAAAATATAAGATATCTCATCCACGTGGGATAGACTTGATGCCCCATAGATACCATCATCCTCTCATTTCTGATTTTTGATAATGTTTTTTTCTCCTTGGATTCCTATTAGCTCCCTTAGACCCACCCTGTCATACCTCTCCTAACCACGCCTCTATCTCCCCACGTATGCCCAAGAATTTAGGAAAATGTTGTACTACATTGTGAGGAGACTAACCTGAAAGGATAAAAAGATAGGTGATAATGGATGGGAGGTTTGTGATGGATGGGTGGAGGGGTTTAAAATGTGATGATAAGGTGAGGTGATGCTTAAGAGGATGCAAGATAGACTGGAGAATGCTTGGAAGGGATGGGTGGACTTCATAGTATGTCAAGAGGTGTCTAAAGCATGCTTTAGGGAATCACAATAGGATTAGGAGGAAGATACAATGGATAGGATGGATGGGAGACGATAGGATAGATAGGGAGATGGTGGATAGGAATATGATAAGGATACATAAGGAATGGATAAAAGGATGTTATGGATGGATGGAGGAAAGACGTTATTTGCCCCTAAATATAGTATACGAATGGATGGAAAAGGGACTATGCATGACACCCACAAGACGTTTTCATCATGGTACTTTCCCAAGGTACCACAAGGAGTGGTTTTCACCATTGGACGGATTTTTTTCTTTACTATTTTTTTCATTTTTTTTGTTCTTTTTTTGCTTTTTTTTACTTTTTTTTTCTTTTTTGCATTTTGAATGGGATGGGGACTCAAGTGTCTATTTCCATAGCAAGGAGGATAATGCCCCATGTTGGATATTTGTTGCACATGGACCATGTCAAGTGTCATTATGCGCATGGATGTTGGTAGACGATTACATGAGATGGAAATGGAGGATAGTGGATTATGAGATGGATAATGACATGGATTATGATGTGGATTATGCAAAAGCATGGACCGTATGGATGTGATGGGGGAGATATGTGTGATAGGGGATATATGATAGGGAGATGGGTGCATGAGGGAATGCCATGGGGTGGAGGGGAACCATGACCAACGGTTGCACACACCAAATTATATTTTGAAACCTTTGATTGGGATGGGGATGTGCGGAGTAATGGGGATTGTCGATTTGGGGATTTAGGGACCCAAATAGACTTAGGAGTTGTGGGATTTTTAAATGGGGAGCAAGATGTCTGGGATTTGGGGTTACCTTGGGATTTGGATGCATTATTTTTTGTTTGGGTACCCATACCATTTTTGTTTAAATTGCTTTTTTGTTTTGGTGGCGTGGGCTTTGGTAGCCTTTTGGATTTTCCATGCTTGTAATAGCACATATAAACATAACATCACTTTTTGACTGCTTGTAGCACCTTGTACCATCTTGCAGAATAGTATACTACTCTAAGATTGTGTTGCATGAACTCTAGCTCTACCACAAGTGATCTTGCATCCTTATTCATGCTTCTAGTGACATTATTTTTCATATGTGGTTGTGAGTTCTTCTTCAAATGACTTGTGGTTACTATGACAACATAACCAAATGTAAATTAACATGTATGTTGCACCACAACTTACTACCACAACATCACCACATGTAAGCCAACATGTTTGCTATATTGCATCTTATTACCACAACATCACGACATATGAACGAACATGTATGTACCATAACATCTATAACTCATCTCATTTCATTGCATTGTATTCTGGAAGCTCTTCCTATAAGAACTCTTTACAGGTGAATATCACCCAAGTCTCAACACACATGACTCATAAGTCTTTAAACATTATGAATTTGTATCCCCTATTATAAAATTTTGACATGAAACAAATACAAACATTCAAAAATCTTAATATAGTTGTGATTAAAGATTGTAAACAAACAATGGATGTGAGATATGAAATTTAGTTTTCACTAAAATTTGCTAGCTGTGCAACTAATGCAAAAGTATTCAATTCCTATCTTACCAAATGGAATGTAATCTTTACTTCTATTTGTTTAGTTTGTCATGTGTAGATAAAGTGGTCTACTTGACCATATTATGAAGATAATTTTAATATTCTTTGTAATCCTATGGATGTCTCCCATTGTGTTTCTTTAAAATTCTTATAGACTTGATCCTTTTGAGTTTTGGTTGTTTTAAACCTATTGTCACTCCAAAAACTTATGAAACACCCTTTTTAGCTTTCTCTCTACCATTTTCAAACCCTCATCTCATTCATATCAACTTATAAATCTCATCATGCACAATTTTGCAATACCATTAGTTTGCAATTACAATGCAATATAAATTATGATTTTATTTTTATATATAAGAATATTATTCTCTTCTTTCTAATATCAATTTACAATCCTCATTCTAAGTTTTTCAAGTGCCATGCATATCTACTAATTACGACATAAATATAATTGTAACTTTTTTTCTTCTTCATATATAAATTATAACAGTTCATTTCTAAGTAAAATCAATAGAGTGAAATCCAATTACATTAAAAAGTATTTGTGAATTTACAAATCTATTAACCATCTCACTAAGCAAGGCATGCGAAGCAACATTAGAAGTATCTAACCATAAATGAAACAAAATCTACATCCACTTACATAAAACTACATACCTAATATGGCATGTGTAATTTAATCTCAAATGATCAAGCTAACACAGGTAAAAGATAATACAATTAATCCAAACAAAAGAACTATACAACATGGCTAGGGTACATTATGAGACCTCCTCTCCCATTTTATACTGATCATGGGACTTTCCATTTACTTGTAGTGCTCCTCACTTTTTATTTTTTCCCCATTTTCCACCTCATACAACTTTTCATTTCATACATATACATGTTCCCTAAAAACAATTCAATGAAATGTCCTTGCTATCATAAAATAGGTCTTTGACAAATATCCCAACAATGTGTATAAGCAATGACCTCCATTGCACTCTATGCATCTAATTTTGCAAAGCCAACAACATGGTATAGATTGCCAAATACTCGCAAAATAAAAAAAATAAATAAAACTTTCTAGAAATTGAAAATAAAACATTGTCCCTCCATGCACATTATTATACTACAAGCTTATTTTTTAGATTGCTTCATTTAACATCACCAATCATCTCCTCAAGAACATTGTCCCCATTTAAAATGAAGGAAACAGTTTGCATCTATCACAACAATTTCTCTTGCAAAAAACTTGGAGATAAATTTTGTGCTATGGTAATCAACACATACTTGAAAGTTCTTACAACTCTAGTAGTTGTTCTAGGGGGTGTGTTTAACAAGCCAAATGGAACTGCCAACTTTTCACTATGGTGGCAGAGATAATTATTTTTCCTCCTCTTCCACATCATTTAGTAAATGTCCTGAATCTAGAAAATGCCTTCCTGCCTTCATCTCCCAAGCCAATTTCTCCAACTTTGCATAGATCCTATGTCTGTGGATGTGATCTGTCTCCCACACAAAAATAATTTACCATTTTATGGCCTTCAATCCAACTACATCTAGGAATCTTTTTAACTCCTATATCTTTCACCAATCTTCTGAACATTTGAACCTCACCCCACCTGCACACTTCTGCATAGATGTTTGAGAGAAGAACATAAGTCGTAGCATTTTTAGGATCCAAATAAAAAAAACATCATCATTGTAAATACTCCTAACCCTACATTCATATGTGATCTACATGCACCAAGAAAACACATCCACACAACCATGACAGGTTTAAATGACATCTTAATGATATAGTTTAGAGTGTCCTCAAGATAGCTAGCATGAACAAGAAGGTCAACCATGCACACACAACAATCAATTGTAGGTGTAATGCAATAAGGGTTACTAATTTGATTGAAGTATGTACAACCCTCATCCACTAAACCTACATGACTGCATGCACATAGAAGACAAGCAAAGCTTACAATGTTAGGATATGTTCTGAAGTGCTTCATTAATTCAAATATTTTGAGAGTATCCTTGCAAAATTCATTTTGTGCATATCCTGCAATCATGGCATTCTAATAGATGACATCTATTTGAGCCATTCCATCATGATCAAATAGTTCACGTGCCTTATCTATACTTCAACATTTTGCATACATGTCTACCAGAGCATTTCCAACTATAATATTTGACCAAAATCTCCCTTCTATTACACTATGATGGATGTCCATACCTTGCTCCAAAGCTCCCATTTTGGCACAGGCAGGGAGGATGTTGGCAAAGGTCGTCGAATTTGGCTTTACACCTACTAATTGCATTTGTTTGAAATTTTCTAAAGCCTTTTCAACAAATTCATTTTGTGCATATCCCGCAATCATTGCATTCCATGAGATGACATCTCTTTGAGGCATTCTACCAAACAGTGCACATGCCTTGTCAATGCTTCCACATTTTGCATACATGTCTACTAGGGTAGTTGAAACTACACCATCTAACAAAATTCCTCTATCCATTACTTTTTGATGGATGTCCATACCTTGTTCCAATGCTCCCATTTTGGCGCAGACAAGAAGGATGCTGGCAAAGGTTATGGAATTTGGCTTTACACTTGCCAATTGCATTTGCTTGAAAGTTTGTAAAGCCTTTTCAAAAAATCCATTTTGTGCATATCCAACAATAATTGTAGTCCAAGAGATGACATCTCTTTGAGGCATTCTATCCAACTGTAATATCTAACAAAAATCCCCCTTCCATTATGCTTTGATGGATGCCCATTCCCTGTTCCAAAGCTTCCATTTTGGAACAGGCGGGGAGGATATTGGCAAAGGTTGTGTAGTTTGGCTTTACACCTGCAATTGCATTTGCTTGAAAGTTTCTAGAGCTTTTTCAAAAAATCCAATTTGTGTGTATCTTGTAATCATTGCAGTCCATGAGGCCACATTTTTTAAGGCATTCTATCAAACAGTTTATGTGCCTTGTCCATGGTTCCACATTTTGCATACATGTCTACCAGGGCAGTTACAACTACAACATTTGACAAAATTCCTCTGTCCTTCATGCTTTGATGGATGTCCATACCCTATTCCAAAGCTCCCATTTTGGCACAGGCAGGGAGGATGCTAGCAAAGGTTGTGGAGTTTGGCTTTACACCTGCCAATTACATTTGCTTGAAAGTTTCTAAAGTCTTCTCAAAAAGTTCAATTTGTGCATATCTTGCAATCATTGCAATCCATGAGACCACATTTCTTTGAGGCATTTTGTCAAACAGTTCACATGCTTTGTCTATGTTTCCACATTTTGCATACATGTCTACCAGGGAAGTTGCCACTACAACATCTGACAAAATTTCTCTATCCTTTATGCTTTAATAGATTTCTATACCCTGTCGCAAAGCTCCCATTTTGGCACAGGCTGGGAGAATGCTGGCAAAGGTTGTAGAATTTGGCTTTAGACCTGCCAATTGCACTTGCTTGAAAGTTTTGAAAGCCCTTTCAACAAATCCATTTTGTGAATATCCTGCAATCATTGCATTCCATGAGGTTACATCTCTTTGAGGCATTCTGTCAAACAGTTCATGAGCTTTTTCTATGCTTCCACATTTTGCATACATGTCTACCAGAGTATTTCCAACTACAGTATTAGACAAAAATCCCCGTTTCATTATGCTTTGATAGAGGTCCATACTGTGTTCCAATGTTCCCATTTTTGGCACTGACAGGGAGGATGTTGGCAAAGGTTTGTGGAGTCTGGCTTTAGACCAACCATTTGTATTTGCTTGAAAATTTTTAAATCTTTTTCAACAAATCCATTTTGTGCATATCCTATAGCCATTACATTTCATGAAACCACAGTTCTTTGAGGTAGTTTGTCAAACAGCTCGCATGCCTTCTCTATGCTTCCACATTTTGCATACATGTCTACCAAGGTTGTTGAAACTACAACATCTGTCAAAATTCCTCTCTTTTATGCTTTGATGGAAGCCCAAACCCTCTTCCAAAACTCCCATTTTAGCACAGGTTGGGAGTACGCTGGCAAATGTGAATTGGGTTGGAGACTTGTTTGTTGCCTCATGAGGATACCCACATCTTCTATATGCTAGAATAATCCTATTCCATGAGATGCTGTCTCATTCTTTCATGACACTTTTAGAGAATACACCAAAATTTGACAATAATGAACAAATGACCGAAAAACAAAATGGACAAAGAAAATAAAACGGTCGGCGTCTGACAATTTAACAAGAGAAAACACCCACGTATAAGCCTATCGGCTAAAAATGTATTATGTATGCCTCTCTTTTTCTTTTCTTTTTTTTTCTCTCTGCCAAAGGTATTACACAACCCTACAAATATTCCCATTTTCTTTTTATTTCCTCCACATACATATTTCCTTCAGCCTTTGGCATCCACACACTCCTCCATTGAATCTACAATAAAACCATAATATATTCCTGCAACATCATTCAAATAGTTCATGACCACGAATAGGTGCCTCATATCCCAAAATATTGGCATTTGATCTTTTCATTTTCTACATTTTAGATCCTCATAAAGGCATTACTTTCTTTATGTCTCATTAATTTGATTTTTTCTATTTTAACCAGCATTTAATAGCATGAATAATGGTGCATAAAATAGCTTCAACACCTCCTTCAAATTATGCTTGGCATTGGAAATATGACGGTTACCGAGGCTTAAATTTGATAGTCGACCTTGCCTGTCAAGCAATTTTTTTATGACAGTTATCTACTCAATGATGCAAATACTATGACATATTTTAGTATAAATAGATTATATAAAAACCAAATATATATATCAGCATAATTCTATATAAATTTTAACAGTTTGTGCAAAATCTCTCCTTTCATATGATACGGTCTTTTTAAAAATTTGATTATATTTTACAGCAAAAATGAATAAATATAGCTATACAACTGTCAAATTTAAGCCTTGACGGTTACACACTATTTGGGGCCCTCAAACATGAATTTTCTGCCCTTTATTAAATGAAAACACCTCCCAATTCCTCATGCAATAGATATAAAATGAATGAAGGAATCACTAGTATATTTATATTTAAAAAATATATCTAAAAGTACACTAAGGGATATCTTTTTTCCATAGTTTCTTTGATTTTCTCACTTTTTTTCATTTGCAATTTCTTTTTGGGTTTTTATTTTTTCCAATTTCTTTTTTGGTTCCATTGTTTTCATGATTTTCTCTAGCCTTTTCTCCTTCCAACAGTTTCCAATTTCTTTGTTGGTTTTTATTTTTTATTTTTTCCAATTTCTTTTTTGGTTCCATAGTTTTTGTTATTTAGTTTTTTCTCCTTCAACGATTTTTAATTTCTTTTTAATTTATTTTTCTTTGATTTTCTTAAGTTTTATTTTTTATTTCCTTTTTGGTATTTAATTTTTTATTTTAATAAATTTAGGCAGAAAAAATGAGTGCTCTCATTCCCACCCTGTTGTGACTATATAACGCTTCTCGGCATAAAAACCAATAAACTAGTATATTTATATTTAAAAAAATATATCTAAAATACGCAGAGGTATATCTTTTTTCCATAATTTCTTTGATTTTCTCTTGCAATTTCTTTTTTGGTTTTTATTTTTTAATTTTTCCAATTTCTTTTTTGGTTCCATAGTCTTTGTAATTTTCTTCAACTTTTTCTCCTTCCAATAGTTTCCAATTTTTTTTTTGGTTTTTATTTTTTATTTTTCCAATTTCTTTTTTTTTAGTTTTTATTTTTTAATTTTTCCAATTTCTTTTTTGGTTCCATGGTTTTCGTGATTTTCTCCAGCTTTTTCTCCTTCCAACAGTTTCCAATTTCATTTTTGGTTTTTATTTTTATTTTTCCAGTTTCTTTTTTAGTTTTTATTTTTATTTTTTTCCAATTTTTTTTTTTGGTTCCATAGTTTTTGTGATTTAGCTTTTTCTCCTTCAACCATTTTAATTTCTTTTTTAGTTTTTTCTTTGATTTTATTAAGTTTTATTTTTTATTTCCTTTTTGGTATTTTTTTTTCTTATAAATTTAGGCAGAAAAAATGAGTCATCCCCACCCCACTGTGACTGTATAATGCCTCTCGGTGTAATAACACCTCTTGACATAATTATACTAGTATATTTATATTTAAAAAAATATATCTAAAATACACCGAGGTATATCTTTTTTCCATAGTTTTTTTGATTTGGTTTTTATTTTTTAATTTTTCCAATTTCTTTTTCGGTTCCATAGTTTTCATGATTTTCTCCAACTTTTTCTCCTTCCAACAGTTTCCAATTTCTTTTTTGGTTTTTATTTTTTATTTTTTCTAATTTATTTTTTAGTTTTTATTTTTATTTTTTTTCCAATTTCTTTTTTGGTTCCATAGTTTTTGTGATTTAGCTTTTTCTCCTTCAACTATTTTTAATTTCTTTTTTAGTTTTTTTTTTAATTTTCTTAAGTTTTATTTTTTATTTCCTTTTTGGTATTTTAATTTTTTTTCTTATAAATTTAGGCAGAAAAATGAGTGCTTTCATCCCCACCCCGATATGACTGTACTAGTATATTTATATTTAAAAATATATATCTAAAGTACGCCAAGATATATCTCTTTTCATAGTCTATTTGAAAAAGAAATTGGAAAAAATAAAAATAAAAACAATAAAAGAAATTGAAAAATAAAAAATAAAACCAAAAAAGAAATTGAAAATAAGAAAATCACAAAAACTATGGAACCAAAAAAGAAATTGGAAAAAATAAAAAATAAAAACCCAAAAAGAAATTGGAAAAAATAAAAACTAAAAATTAAAAAAGAGTTTCCTTTTTAGAATTTTAATTTTTTTTTTCTATAAATTTAGGCAGAAAAAATGAGTGCTCTCATCTCCACCCCACTGTGACTGTAGAATGCCTCTCGGTGTAATTAATTGCTGCAATTTCCTTAATACCTTTCCAAGATAAATCGATCAAATTGGTGCTTTGGAAGTGTGGAATCGGGTGCCGAAAAGGCAAAATTTTGAAAGTTCTTTGTTTTTCCTAAAAATTTGCCCAAAGGTGTGTTAAGATCCTCTTAGATCCTCTGCAGAAGGATTTTGTTCCATCCTTTAAGAATCTTTGAAATTTTAAACTTTCCATAAAATCACCGACACCAACTTCTGGCATTAAAATCTCCCAAATGGTTGAGAATTCGACCATGAAATATTTTGCAAATTTAGTGAAATGCATCCAAGAATATACCTATAGGAGGATTTGTTGCGAAACCTCATGGATCTCCCAAAACAATTATTTTCGTGAAAACTATCTACTGGGCTGAATAATCACGATCACGTAAAATTCTCATTTTCTCAAATCTATGCCAACTTGAAGTTACCTAATGTAATGAGATGCAAAATTGACCATAAAAATCCCAAAAATGAAAAGAAAACCAACAAATGTTTTTCATTGATGTTGATCACGCGTGCACCCGGATGCTCTTACATCACCAAGGGACCTGCCTTGGTAAAATAGGTGATGCAACTTATCAAAAGGGAGACCCTATGATTTTTGGTTGGCATGTGAAACCTTTAGTTCTATCCATTTCCCCACCAATTTGGCTTTTGATTGAGAGTCTAGTTGAGTCCTGATTGTACCTACCATTTGTTACTCTTGAGTTCTCCACACCAATCATGTTTTTGATTGCTAGTCCCTCCCCACAATCATGACTATGATTGGGGTTCCTTAGCCTATAAAAGTAGATCTAATCCTCCTCCCAAATAGTCTTTGGCTATTGATTCTTACCTTTTTATGAGTCTAATTTGTTGCTTTCTACCCATAGTTGCTTGAGCAGGATAACAAGTCTAATCTTAAGCACCAAAACTAAACTCCATGGAGCATTAGAAGCGTCAAGCATGCCATCCATGTTTGATTCTTATTGAAGATTTGAAATCTTCCATTACTACTATCACAACATCTCATCACTCATTCCCTGAGCTTAGTTTCTTAGCTTATACCCTTCTTCCATCATTCAAAGACCCCCAGTTGGAGACAAGAGGAGAATACAAAAAAGTTTAGTGCCTGAGGACTACCACAACTTCACCAACCATCTATTAACATCCAGGTGTGAGGTGTCATTTATTCATTACTTTCAATTCTTAGTTTAATTTTTTTGAAAAGTATTAGAATAGAATCTACAAAATAGATTAAATAATTTCCATCTTGCACAAATTGGTGAGATTCTATCACTGTATTACGGATTAGGATAGTAGAATAGATTTATTTATGCAATTAGATAAATTAGATTTATATTTCAATTCAACAATCATTAAGCAGAAATTCCTTAGTACCAAAATCAGACACTCAACACATCCAACATATCAAGCCAAAACCAAAAATATTAAAAACATTATTTTAAGATACATTTATATCATATATATTCTTTTAAATTGCAATTCAATCACACTTAAATTTGAGAAAAAAACAAAAAAACAAAATAGTTCTTTATTTCCATGCATTTAGAATAAATCGTTTAGATAATTCATTATCAGTCAACAAAGATAAGCCAAGTAAGTACAAACAATCAAATTTCAATGATCAAACATCAAATCATGTGGTCAAATTCAATCAACAAATCAAGTAAGCATGCAAACAAAATACAACAATCAAATACTCAATAATCAAACTATCAATGAACACAACAAACATAAGCATAACCGCAACAAGCACCACACATCCCTTTCCTCTCTCTCTTCCACTTTCAAGTCCATGTGTCCTGGGATCATGGAAGACTAGGTGAAAGTTATCTTAAGTGAAATCATGTATCCAAATCAACAGACATTCAACCTTGAATAGGTGTAAGAGTAAGCTGCTACCTTGCACCAAATTTAAGATGAAAATAAGAGGAGGCATGAAAGAGAATTAACTCATACAAGATAACTAGCCCTCCTAGATGAATTGATTGAATTAGAGACTCATAAGCTCAATAAATTTTGTGCCTTTACTCAACATGATTTAAACTTGATTCAAGCTAATGACATACCTGGTTGGATAAGAATCATTACAACTACACACCCCTATAGAGATTCACTAGGTAGAACCCACACATCCTAAATTAAACTCTGAGATTAAACATAGTTATCTACTACCAAGCACTCCTTTGTTGAGAAGTAAGTGAGCAAACAGTTGCAACACCCACCTAGCAAATAAATACTATTACCACTCACATCATTCTCCTTCCTCATGAAGAGGGTAGTCCTTTAAATGCTTTCCCACTCCATTGCCTTTTTTCACATGAGTAGGAGTAATTTAACACCGCAAGCATCGCTAGAGTGTAATGCATGTGCTGACTCAGATTTGACTCATTCACATTTGTGTTGGGTAGATTTGAACCATCACAATATCTAGTGTTGAGTGTTAAATTGTAGGAACACGACATAAAGTGAAGTAACTTGTAGATTTAGAGAAAAAATTGCATCAAGAAGCAATCGGTTTATGCCAAGATGATAAAAATAGTTACCTATGATGCAAATATATCTTATAGAAATAGAACAATTAGTTTTTTTATTAATGGAAGACAAAAAAAAACAAACAAACATCAATAATATTATAAGAAAGCAAAAATTTGATGTCTCTCAGTCAAGATATATTCAAAGGTATTCTACTAGAAATTTTTTGGTTAAAGGCATAATCCATTCTTAATATAGTTGAGCAACCACATAAGGTGGAAATTCGTAAACTAGGGTAATTGTTGCACTATCCAAATTTACCTATTGACCATATGTCATTGCTTTTAGCTCCACTCTCCTCTTAAGCATTGTTTCCACATTCTCAAAGGTCAACATACTTATTAGTGCTTCACTAACTTTCATGCTTGTTTTGAGTATAAAGGATTATACAGAGACTGTGTAAGATACATTATTACAAAAATCATAGAATAGCATAACAAAAAAGATCAAAGGAGCAAATAGAGCTGCATATGTTGATGTGCCCAAGATGATTCCAATATTTCAATAAACAAGAACTATTATTAAATATTCAACGAGATTAACAAGATGATGATAACATTTTTCCATGCATCAAAAGATCCTTTAATAACAAATAAAAAATAATTAGCCTTAGGAGAATAATAGTTGCTAGTTTTCATTTCAAATTCTATGTTCTCAGTTCTTATGCTTTAGTAATTTCTATGGAATTTTTAGAACTTGGATTCTTGCCTTCACTAATAGGGGTATATATAAACTCAAGCATTCATTTTCTCAAATAGTTAACAACATGACTATTCCCCTAAGTTATTGGTAAAAATTACATTTACTGTAACCATCACACTAGACAAAAAAATAATGGACTTTATTTTGATTCCTTTTTGAGCTTGGATTATTTAGATATTTGAACATAAATCATTTTTGTGCTATCCATTAAACACAATATTGTTTAGACTGTTAAATCCAAGTTTTCTAAACAAATGTCTTTAATAATCTAGAATAATAGGTTTAGAGTAATGAGTAGGGTTGTACATCTTATTTGATGAGCAAAGGATGGGCTAAAAATAGGTGAAAGCTCTTAGTAGAGGTCCAACATCGATTCAACAAACTTGCTACTATCAAAATTATCTACATAAGAGATTAGATGAAAGCTATGGCTAAATTTATCTCTCATGTGTCTCGTGACATATCACCAGACATCCCCTAAGATATAGATCTCTTTTATGTCTAAGAACTCATCTCAAAATTGCTTCCTTATATCTTTCATCTTAACTTCATCACTAGATATCTTCATAGTAGCTATGTCCACCACCTAAAAAGTTACAGTGAAACATGACATTGAAGAGTTTGATCATGGCTAGATAAATACACAATGCCCAATTGATCAATGCATACATAATAGTAGAGGATGGAAACATGTATCTTTATTTATTAATTATTTACCACTACATTGTATAATGTTCAATTATTTAATGCTAAATGAATTACAAAAGGATATATGTCTCTTGTAAATTGCATTTATTTATGGAAATTCAATCCACCCTAGAAGCTTCAATGATTTATATTTTTTCTAAGGAAGTTTATACTATATCTTTTACTAATTTACAATCTCTTCGAAGGAGTTCCTTGTGATTAATTAACACCAAGCAAGGTAGGACAATCTATCCAAGGTCAACAAAATACTTGCAATATAGATCAAATATAGAATTATTATCAAATACATATTTCAATCATCTAAATGTATAACCGTTAAGTTTTTCCATTAAATTTTGATGCCAATGAATATAAAGCAGAACTATCCTCTTGGTGTAGCTAAAAGAATCTTACCTTTAGTGTGAAACTGATCACATATTTGATAGAGAGATTAATAATCTCGAGTACCGGTATCATAGTTATCCTCAAATATCAAGTGCTTGTATCCTATTCAGAGTTTGACATAAATTTAAATTTACCATTTTTGCACATGCAAGGATAATATTATCAAAGCTTGTTGAATTTGGCTTTACTACTGCCAATTGCTTTTTCCCAATTATCCCATTCTACTGATCTATATAATTTTGAATGGGTGTTTATGAATCATGGAATTCATAGTAAATGATAATCTAAGATAAGATGTTGCATATTATTCAGATTTTGCATGGGAAGAGTCTCCTTCTAGTAGACACACATGTGAAAAAGCATAAAGAGTTAAGAATAGTGGAAAGAAAAATTACCTAAGTCTATTGCTTTTAGTTTTAATGTATTTCTAAATTATTCAAAGACATTTTCACTATGAGAGGCCTTGAGTTTACTTAAATGGAAGAGTCAGGTACCTGAATTGATTGTGCTTCATGCTTTTCATTTTTATTGGAACTAAAGCACTTATTGTTTACCAAGGGACTTTAGGCTAAAAAATATTGTATTTAAATTTTTATTACCCTAGTTTGATCCAGAAATTAACCAAATCACTTAACCCTAAACCCTAGATCTAAAAAGATCTCAAATTTACTTGATTTAGTGTTAAAAACAACATATCTCCTCTTCTTAGATCTATTTTCTCAACTCAAATTTGAAACATTTAGCTTCAAATAGTCATATTTCACCTCAAAATTTAACACACTTCCATTATATATATTTTTAGCCTTAAATCACACAAATTTGACACCTAAACCAAGTAATTACCTCAATATTTACTACATTTAACCTTGAGCCTCCAAATTTCACCTTCTAAAACATCCCTCTACTAGATATTTCATGGTCTTTCATCTAACCTTTATTACAACTCCAAACTCATTCCTCACCTCAAATAATCTACAATAAACTTTGGATCCATTGAATTTGACCTCCAAATCTAACATAACTTTATTGATTCTTTTCCCCCCTCTCTAAGTAGCTACCAGATAGCCAAATCTTTGTCATTCTTTTTTTAGATTTTCTATCTCAAATCCTAAAATTCTCTTCAAATTGCTATAATTTCAACCAATATTTCATAGGGTTTGCTCCAACATTCTCCTTCAATAAAATAATACAAAAACCTAACCCAAAATTGGGGAAAAATAGGCATAAAGGTTTCAAGAAAGGTTTGGATTGAGTAAGCAACAATTGAAAAAATATCACAAAACCTTAAATCTTCAAATATATATTTCCATAAGGAATTCATATTTGAATAGTAACAAACAATTTACCATAATTAAACCCAATGATAGGAAAACCCATTTCAACAATGGGCATGGAAATTTGAACACTCTGGCTTGCAAGCATCAACAATTCCATAACAAATGAAATAATCCTAGGTTTACCATAAATAAGCCAAAATAATATAAACTCACTATGTGATCTTCAAAACAATAAAGTTTGTAGTAGAATTGAAAACCTAAATATAGTATCCTTCAGAAGGTATTTTATTCACATATTTAGAGCTATAAAATTTACAAAATATAATACAACCCATCAGAGCTTGAGATTATGTGAACATGTCTCCATTTGAATGGTATGATTGCTATAGCAATGGTAAGGTTGTAGTGTGAGTATGAGACAACATGGTAGTTATAAATGAGAAAATTCATTCACCCATAAATCCTTAGCCTAAAGTTGCTCTACTACTATTGATGCTTCCTTCACTTGACCCCATCTACATAGAGCCTGACTCCAAACTTCTCATTAAGGTGTCTTACAATTTTGTAGTGATTACTATTGCATTTCTTGCTTCAAATCCAACATGCCTTTCCCATGGAAAGAGGTTAGCCATGAGATAACAAAAATGACTATTACTTTAAGTTCAAATGCATTTATCTATTGCAAGGCATAGTCTCTATAATATTTGGAGCACAAATTCATTGTAGTCATGTTGTTGAAGATCCTGTACTTATTGTTACTCATAATCTCTCTTCTCCCATTGTCTTCCAGCTTTCTTGCTATATGAAAATCTCTCATGTTAATGCAAAACTTAATTATTGATGCAACACTTACTAATAAATTTAGCATCTATTCATATAAGGAGAGATATTTTATGAAATTTTAGAAACTAAAGAACAAGTTTATACCTAAATTTCTTCAAGGTCTTTGTTCAATTGGTCATAGAGATTTTTGTACTATTGATATGCTTCTTCTACACACTATGTGGAAGATTGTGTTTGAAGCTACATAAACATTCTTATAAAATTTAAAATTTTGTCTAAAATTCAATTATTTTAAAATTTTACTTTATTCTTGAGGGCCTGAGCAATCAACAAAAAAATTTGAAGCAAAGAAAATCAAAGGGAAAAAATGCAGCATTTTTGAAAATTAATCTACATTTTCACTTTGTACTTGTCTTGAGATTTTTTTTATAAATACCAAGAAAATCAAAGGTGAAGCATTCCTAAATCATTAATTTATCTACATTTTGACTCAATTTGGATTTAAGATTTTAAGTGAAACCACAAGTTGAATAAATGTTGCATTTGTTACCCTAATAAATAAGATAGATAAAAACATGGAACTAAGAGCTTTCAATAAATCTTGCTTCTTACTTCTGCATCATATAACTATATATAAAGTCATTGGGATTCATTTTATCATTTAAAATTTATACGAGGATCACACTTACAATCCACGACAAGAAGTAAAAAACTTTTAAACCATAACATCAAGCACAAAATTTATGCAAATGATTTGTAAATTCTTAAGATCTATGCTTATAGAAATTACAAAACCAAGAAATTGTATTGTGCTACTTAATAACAAATAAATGGCAACCATTAATGAATAAATTATTATGTTGTGCTACTTCGAAAATAAACTGTTGCAACATAACACAATATTTGAGCTAGAAAACACTAATATGGGGTGAAAAACCCGACTGGTAGGGGCAATTTCTCTTCTACCCAAATATATTACTCATAAAATAGATGATATAACATATAATTGTTCTCCCTTACTTAAAGAAGGCACAAGATATGATATCCTCTCTCACTTGCTTAAACCCAAGCTTCCATTACATATATATAGAATTAAAAACCCTTAGGAAATGAAGATACATGTGTGACCTTTCATTTGTCTTTTGGAAATGGAAGAGACATAATGCATCCTTTCTCCTCCCTTATTTGACTTTTCATCTCCTCTTGATAGAAATGAAAAATACTATGTTCCTCTCCTCTAGGAAAGTGACAAAAATAAATAATACAAAGTGGGACATCCATGTTTATACATCGCTTCTATTTTATAGTCTTGGATGCTAATTCATCCATGTTGTTGTCTAGGATGATAACACAATCACGCTATAGTCCAATGTACTTTTCTTCCTTTGTTTCTTCATGTCTTTATTCTTCAATTGTCTCTGTATCTAAATTCACTTTTTTATTTATATTTCTCTTATCTATTCATGTTAGAACATAATGTTATTAAGGGTCTATAATATATTTATAAATAGGCCTTAAATAATATTCATATAGCTTTAATATAAGGTACACAAAACCAAGTGTAATTTAAATATAGCCTTTAGCATATTAAACTAATATTTAACTAATTAAGATTATTATTAATATAAATATTTATCTTTAAATATTAATTACATTATTATTAATTCTAATGTTAGTTTTCAAAGGGTATGGTAACTTTCCATATGAGTGTTACCTACCTTATTTCCCTTAAATGGAAAATTATTGTGAAGAATTTAGGATCTTAATATGAAATATTCACTCTACACTAGAGGATTATGTGAGGCCATTTGGAAGAAGGAGGAAGGGATTATCCCCAGGTTCATCTATAATTATACAAATAATTATATAATTTTCTAATAATGATGGTTTTGTGGGGTTTTTTATTGTAAAGCTTTCCTCACCTTAAATCTCTAAGTCCATGTGTAATGATGTAATTTAATTTGTTTCATTTCACATTTACTTTTTCTACATTTCTTGCATAAATTAATTATCACTCTTAAAATCTAGGATTCCTAACATTATATTAGATCCTCTTTTAGGTTGTGCTAATTTCATTTGAAGAAAAAAAAATATAATTAAAAAAAAAGAAAAAATTAATTTCTGGGTAATTGTAGGAAAATTTCATCACCATATATTAATATATATGTGTGTGTTGTCAAAATTTGCCCAAATAAACTATATATATTTAAAATTGCTTGAACTTTTTTTAAAAAATCCTAAAAAAACTTCATAAAATATGAAGTGTATAAATCCAAAATCTTGTTTGAAAATCTCAAAACCCTTGAGCCTCATAAACAAATATGTATGTATGTAATTTTTTTCTTTTTATTGTTTAATGTTTAAGGGTTGAAAGGGAGGGGACATCACTTGACCATGGGCGACTCAAAGTTGTATTAATTAAAAAAAAAAACTCCATAACGTGAGAGGAAGCCAACATTTTTAATTTAAGAGCTCCATTTTCACATTGGCTAGTTTTTTGTTGAGGCTATTTTTTTGTTGGAGGGTTTTATATATCACCCACAAGATCATTTTGCTACCCGATATGGGAGCATGAGTCTATGTTGATACCTCTTTGGTTGAGAGCCAAGGAGTGAAAGGTATCCATTCTGCCAAAGTTTCCTAGGGCATGGTCCTAGCCTCATCCCTTATATTTGTACCTCTAGCAGATGTGAATCTTGGTGGATGGTGTAATCAAAGAATATACCAAATCATCCTCACCAATTGTGCTCAACCAATTGAACTATATTAGTTTTGAAGTGAAGATTATAGTTTTGGGTAGTGTAGATTATAGTTTTGGATAGTGTAGATTTTTCTTTAGTCTTTATGATATGTAACAACTTTATTAATAGATCCAAGTGAAGAGTGACCATACCAATTTATTTCTCCAATAAAGTTGTGAGGTTCCCACTATTATTTCTATATAGTACCTACCTCCTTGAATTTAAAGGGGTTATCTTATATCTTCTCTAAGTAGACTTGTAGACAAAATAGAACTAAAGACAACTTAGTCTATCTATAATAGTTCCTTTATTTAATACAAATTAAGAGATTATTTTAAGTGTATAACCTTCTCTTTACTATCCACATAAAGGATATTGCAAGCATGTACATTAAAAAAACAATTAGTTGTTGTCTTCATGATAGCAAGTATATTGTTAAATGTCACATATAAACTGTGTAATAGTATTTCCATTTTATTTTTGAAATTTATATTTCTCATTGTATTATAGTTGATGATTAACATGACTAGATCTAAAGTATTATATTTATATATCTCTCTAATACATGATGCTTTTTTTCTCTTAACCCACATTTTTCCCTTAGCATTTAAAATGTAATTTTGAAATAGATAACCTTAAAGGATAAACATTCATACTCTATATTACAAGTTTTGACTTTTACATTATGGCTTACACTTGAAATTTATTAGAAATTTCCTTTTCATGGAAACTATTATAGGCACAAGCAACTTGAATAATATACCTTGTGTTTTGGGTGTAAAAAGGATAAGGGTTAATATTTGGTTTAGTTTGAATCCTCCTTTCCACAAAACATTCCAAGGGATTTTCAACCGAGTGCCTCACCTATCAAGAGGAGAGTCAGCTATTAGATTTGAGTTTCCACTTGGTTTTCTGTTGGGAAGTTCAGATGTGATCACACAAGTTTGCCAATTAATGCCTTTATGTCCTTAAAACCCTAATTTAAGCAAACAGTAATCAAATCTGTGAATTACGACAAATGCTACAGGAAATAGACAGAGGGCAGAGAACCTTAACTCACTATTTTTCACGTACAGAGAATGAAGAAATATGGGACAACGGTGATGGAGCCTGTTGGGTTTAGCCAACAAAAGATATCAACTAAATGCAAATAAAGATTAAACAAAGGAATGAAAATATACAGAAATAATAATAGTGAGAGACAAGTTTTAACGTGGTTCACCCAAACTCGGGCTACATCCACCAACAGAGAGTCCAATATTATTATCTAATAAATCAAACCGATTACAACCAGCAATCCTTGCAACTCAATACCGCTACAAAATTATACAATACATCAACATAAACCCTAACCCTTAGCTGCTTTTATCAAGCCTTATGTCGTTTACAAAAATAGGTTTTTTTTTGTCGGCTAATAGAAAAATAACTCCTGACGCCTTTATAAAATAATAGGCAATTTTTGCTTCGGGGACGCAGCCCCTAGCAACCCCCATTGGGGGCATTGTCCCCAAACCCCCATCGTGGGCTTTGCCCCTCTTGCACTCCCCCATTAAATAATTTAGGGGGAAGCCGCTCTGATAAAAGTGGGGAAAATTTAACCTCTGAGTCTGATTAGGCTCCATATAACAACAAGGCACCCTAGTCCAATGCACATCTTTTTCTGCATAATCTTGATCTCCTTCTGGCACTGATCTCTGCTATGTCTTTTGTTTCCCGTGATCTAAAAATGGAGGACAAGGTTGATGGCACCCTTGTCCCAAAAAGTTGAATAGTGTCTGCTTCTTTTTTGATCTAGAATCTTCAATGTCTACCTTCCTGCTCTGCAACACTTATTTGACACCTGTAACCTGCAATCACAAGGAGTGTGGGAGGGGGTTGTGGTGTTTAGAGGCTTGCTTCAATCAATCCCTGAAGAGACATTCAAGTCTTTCAAACACTGTTGTCAAAGAGAGTGTGTGCCCTCGGGAGGTAGAGGCAAAAACCAAATGATAATGATTGATAAAACACAATAAATGATACCTTGATGATAAAGCTCTCATGGAAGGAAGAAGCTCTTCAATGCCATGAGGAGAAGATGTAATTCAACCTGCAAAAAAACACAATAACAATGTTATGCTCTGCAACACAATGATAATCAAAAGTATGCCAATAGCTTTTGAAACATAAACATCCTCTAGTTTGCAAATGATAACCTAAACATGCTTATATATGCAACTATTAAGATTCCTGCCAAGAATTTCGTATTTGAAACTTATGATGTTAGCATGGAGACCAAATAATGGTCACAAAACTAATATTTCAAATTAGGGCAGACCCAAAATAGGGTTGGACGAGGGCATTAGCAGCCTTGTCTACCCCCTGTCTTTGCTCAAAATTCAATAAAGTGCAGCCCCCTAGGTCCTAATTGCCACAAGACCCATGGGTTTTCTCATTGGGAGTCTATTTTAACATGCAAAATGCTCTAAATGTAAATCTAAAAATCTGGGAGCTAAACCTTTAGGAAAAAGGCCCCAAGGGTGCATTTTTTTGACATAACATTTAGCCCCCACTTTAATATATGCATTAAATGCAAGGTCAATAAATGCATTAAAGTAGGTCCACAAACACAACAAACATGTCAAGCATAGACAAGACACGCCAAACACATTGAAGACAATGATAGGCATGCAAAACACGGAGATGACAGTTACAGTCATGCAAAACACGAAGAATACAAATTGAAGACATGCAGAGCACAAAGAATACAATGATTTTTTTTAATGTTTCCATATGAAATGCAGGATGCAAGTACAAGGAAAGTAAACAAACAAATCCCAAAAGAGTGTAGAAGAGCTCATCACCACTGGTCTTGCACTTTTTGAGAACAAATACGCCAAACAAAATCCCAAGGTGTAGAGGAGCCTATTCACCACCGATCTTGTACCTTGAGAACAAACACACCAAACAAATCCCAAAGTGTAGAGGAGCTCATTGCCACTGGTCTTGCACTTTGAGAACAAGCACGCCAAACACACACACGCTAAAGACACGGAGAAAACATGGCAGACAAGCGATGGAGTGGTCCTATTGCTAGGCTCATCACCATCTCAGGCACATTACAGGCACACATCGATGATTGGGCTTCACCACAACAACCATCGAAAACACGCTTAAGTATTGAGTTAGTCATAGAACCGCTCCCTGCCTCGCGATGAGGACTTTTGAAAATGACAGGATGATGCAATCTGCTCTGAGAAATACACCATCCCCACCTCGTGATGAGGGCTTAAGATAAAAGGATATGCTTGATATCCCACCTCTGCATAGGGCTTAAATTATTTGATTGATTTTTAGATTGTTCAAACATGCTTTACTATGATCTAAAGCAAACAGCTTACCTTATATATGCCCCCACCTTAAGGTGGTTGATATCGCGTATCGATATCAAGCACATTAAGGTAGGAAGAAAACACGCAAGGGAACACGATCTCTCACAAGGCCCACACCCCCCATAGGTGACATGTACGTTACGATCACCAAATGTTCCCACAAACACATCCCTGCAAGAATAGTGTTAGTGTCCAAATAATCATGATAAACAACAATGCATATGATCAACTGCATGAAAGAGCCAAGCAAGGCGATATTCATGATAAACAAAGTGTACAGAGCAACAATATTGTTAAAGTGTTGTTAGCAAGATAAGATAACATTGACATCAACATCAAGATAGAGAAATCACGGAGTGATTCCACTTGCCAAGCATCAGATAGTTTGTTACAACCCCGTTGTCATATATGGACTAGGTCCATTTTTTGATTACTCGCGAAAGGGACACTAGGTCTGCATCAGCATAATATGTTTTTCGTCATCCTCCAGCTAGGTGGAAACACTAGAGGAAGGTAAACAATAAATCAGAGAGGAAAACAAGTGTCTTAGGGACAGTCACGTAGGAGGGTGCCCCCAATTCACCAACTGCAACGCTATGTCTGTAAGACACAACACACAACAATGAAATTAGAGGAGAGGAGATATAGAAGAATGATGATACAAATAGAAGAATGTCACAACAGAGGCGGTCTCCTAGTATCCTTGACCTTACAAAAGAATCAAGGGTCATCCTAGGAGGCCTAACAACACAACACATCATAGGGGAAACACAACATAGAGATAAAGGGTCAGAGATACTTACTTGTAGAGAGGTTCATGCTAGAGGTCATCCACAATTAAATTATTCTTTTTCCAATCCCAAACATAAGGTACAGTTTCCAAGTCTTTGTCATTATTCTTTTGTTCATTCTTAGATGCTTCTTGGTTTGACTCGATGTTGGGTGGAATGTTTTCTTATTGAAGATTACTAGTACACCTATTCACTATCCTCTTAGATGGTAGGAGGAGCAAATTATTTTGAGTGATCTCAACATCCATCCTTGAGGGATTTAATGTGAGGGACTTCTTTTCATCCACTAGTGCTATATCCTTAGTGATGTCCAAATGACTTGAATATTTAATCGAAGAAGGGAGATTAAGGGTCTTCTCCTCCTTAGTGATATCCAAGGTGTGTGAACAATCAACTAAAGGAAGAAGGTTGATGGGATGATTCATAGAGGTTCCATGCACTAGGGTAGGATTTTGATTATTGTTAAATGGATGCTCATTGTCTACCCATGGAATGTTCCTTGTTATAGGGAGCTATTCATTTGCTAATGCTTCATCTTGGCCAAGAAGAGCAGTGGAATTACTAGAGCTATCCCTAGTCTTCTCATCTAAGGTTCTTGAATATTCAATGATAGGAGAAGTAGGATAATCTATGGAATCATTATTAGCATATTCTTTAGTGGAAAAATCATTTTCACTTTCATCCTTTTCATTAGTATTCCTAGAGATGAATTTAGTTAAATCTTCTAATATCAAAGGATATACTTCTATGAGTAAAGCGAAGCTACTTAAATCATGTGTATAACAAATTGTAACTCATATGTAGACCATATAGACACATAAATACCATTGATAGAAGCTATGTGCTCTAGAACATGAGGATTCTCATTAGTGAAACTAGAGAATTTTTTAAAGTCTAGGATACACTCATGCAAAGATTTCAGAGATAAATAACATGAAGATGCCATTATCAATGTCTGATGCAAATTTAGCAAATTTATTTTGTCAAATCAATTTAAAATCAGATTTTAAAATCTTTTCAATACTTATGCAAGAGGTACATTGCAAAAGTGATGTCAAATATGCTCTAAAATGCTTGATTTTTTGACTTTTCTCAATGCAACAAGTGAAAGAAGAGGTGTGGTAAAGATTTTAAATAGGGAAATCAAATTATATGCCTAAAAAAAGTCCACTAATTCAAGAATACCTTTCACAACATGCTTTTGAAGTAACTCTAGAAAGTCGATAAGCCAAAACCTAGTGAAAATATGCAATTTTTCACCAAATCTTCATGCAAACAAATGAAAGAAGAGGTGTTGTGAAGATTTTAAAGAGGGAAATAAAATTATATTCCTAAAAACAGTCCAATAATTCAAGAATACCTTTCACAACATGCTTTTGAAGCAACTCTGAAAAGTCGATAATCCAAAACCTAGTGAAAATAGGCCAAAATATTCAGTTTTTTACCAAATCTCCATGCAAAAGAGTAGAAAAACGGGTGTTGTAAGGATAATGATGATGGAAATCAACTTATAACATTAAAAACAGCCACCTAATTCCAAAAAATCCATTACAACACGCTTCTAGTGCCTCTCTAGACCAAACCCTAGTGCAAAGATAGTAAAATATGCTAATTTTCACAAAATTTGAATGCAAAAGCTCAAAATAAGGAGTGTTGTAAGGAAATTGAGAAGGGGAAACAAATTATAAGGCTAATAAAATCCAATTAGTGCAATAAAAACCCCTACACCATGCTTGGAGTGCAAATCTAGCAAGACGATAGGCTCAAATCCAGTGAAAAATGCAAGTTTTCAAACCCTGGACATGAAATTTCACAAGGAGGCCACTATAATGCAAAAATACCATCAGAGATCAGACATAATGAGTGTTTTGACAAGGTAGTAAAATCTGAGACAATATTTTGACTACAACCCTAGTTCATGCAAAACTAGGTTTTCACAAAAAATGCAAGATTTTAAGCAAATTTCGACAAATCAAGCATGCAAATGAAATGCAAATGAGTTGTACATGATGAATTTATGTATTTTGGATCAGATCTAATGTAAATGACAGAAATTAATTTAAATTAGATGTCAATAAATTCAAATTTCACAAAAATGCAAGCTTAATATGCCAATTTTATCAAGTTTTTCAATTTTTTTTGTAATTTTTCACATGCAATATTGAAAATGATGAATTAAATGATGATGAATTTTAGATCTGATGTAAAAATTAGAGAATTAATTAAATTCAATTAAATGAATGCAAACTATGTCAAAAATCAAACCTTAGAATGCAATTTTTTCAAAATTTCCAAATATATCAATTTTTTTGTGAATTTTCCAATGCAATAGAATGAATGAATGCAAATTTGTCAAACAACACTTAGCAAGGTGCAAAAAAATTCCAAACATGGGTTCACCAAAATGTTTTGGGTGTAAAAAGGATGAGGGTTAATGTTTGGTTAAGTTTGAATCCTCCTTTCCATAAAACATTCCAAGGGCTTTTCAATCAAGTGCCTCACCTATCAAGAGGAGAGTCAACTATCAGATTTGAATTTTCACTTGGTTTTCTGCAGGGAAGTTTAGATGTGATCACACAAGTTTGCCAATTAATGTCTTTATGTCCTTAAAACCCTAATTTAAGCAAACAATAATCAAATCTATGAATTACGACAAATGCTACAGGAAATAGACAGAGGGCAGAGAACCTTAACTCACAATTTTTCATAGACGAAAAATGGAGAAATACGAGACAGCGGTGATGACACCCTAGTCCAATGCACAACTTTTTCCACACAATCCCAATCTCCTTTCGGCACTGATCTCTTCTATGTCTTCTATTTCCTGTGATGTGAAAACAGAGGACAAGGTTGATGGTGCCCTTGTCCCGAAAAGTTGAACAGTATCCGCTTCTTTTTAGATTTGGAATCTTCAATGTCTACCTTCCTGCTCTGCAACACCAATTTCTCCAGATACGACACCTGTAACCTACAATCACAAGGAGTGTGGGAGGGGGTTGTGGTGTTTAGAGGCTTGCCTCAGTCAATCCCCAGAGAGACATTCAAGTCTTCTGAGCACCGTTGTCAGAGAGAGTGCGTGCCCTTGGGAGGCAGAGGCAAAAACCAAATGATAATGATTGATAAAGCACAACAAATGATACCTTGATGATGAAGCTCTCACGGAAGGAAGAATCTCTTCAATTCCACGAGGAGAAGATGTAATCCAACCTGCAAACAAACACGATAACAATGCTATGCTCTGCAACACAATGATAATCACAAGTATGCCAATAGATTTTGAAACATAAACATCCTCTAGTTTGTAAATGATAACCTAAACATGCCTATATATGCAACTATTAAGATTCCCGCCAAGAATTTCATATTTGAAACTTATGATGTTGGCTTGGAGACCAAATAATGGTCACAAAATTGATATTTCAAATTAGGGTAGACCCAAAATAGGGCTGGACTAGGGCGCTAGCGCCCTTGTCTACCCCTTGTCTTTGCTCAAAATTCAATAGAGTGCAGCCCCCTAGGTCCTAATTGCCACAAGACCCATGGGTTTCCTCATCGGGAGTCTGATTTAACATGCAAAATGCTCTAAATGCAAATCTAAAGACCTGGGAGCTAAACCTTTAGGAAAAAGCCCCCAAGGGTGCATTTTTCCGACATAACACCTTAGTATCAAATTACTAGTTTATTCATTCAAACAACACTATTGAAAGTTGAACTTGCTAATTTGTCTCTACAAGAGATTTTAAAAAAGAAATCCTAGAATATGACTAATTAATAGTAAAATGTTGAGTCAAAGGTGGTATATCCCAGTATATGGTATATTTTTCATACTGTTTATTCAACATTTTGGATGCACATTTGATCGTATTTATTAATTAATTGAAAGTCAAAATATAACATGATTTTGAATTTCAATTAATTAATAAATATGGTCAAATATGCGTCTAGAATGTTAGATGGATGTTACCAATATTATTCCAAGTTAATACTGCCATTATTATCATGCTTGATTAATCTTGCAGGCAAAATCATTAAAAATAAAAATGCTTTTGCACTATAGTATGCTTCTTTTGTAAAGAGTAAATGATTTCAAAAGAATGGTAGTTATAGAGGTAATTTGGCCATATAGATGCTAAAGCTTCAAGAAATTTTCTTCATTCTTTAAACTCATGTTTTGGATTGTTGCTTCAAGATTAGCTCCTACTTCATTTGGTTTGTCAATTTGATCGTCTTGATGATTTTGGATCTTAGTAAAAATATATCTACTTTTTTTAGTTGCTTTGTTGTTCTATTGTAATTTGTATTCTAAAACATTTATAAATGGAGCTACTTCATTTCTTTAACTATAATGCCTTTGAACTTTTTTAACACCAAGTAGGACCTCATGGTGCCCTTTCTTTGGAGAGAAACTTTTGTTCTTGTAACCTTCTTGAAAATGTTTTTTTAACTAGAATAAAAGAATTAAAATGCTTAAGAACCTAGAAATATGTTTCTCCTTGTTGTGCTCTCCTTGAAGAATGTTGCGTCTTCTTTTATTGTCATTCCTTGTATTAAAAGTAGATGCCCTTCTTCTTTCCCCTTGTTCTTAGTTGTATACTCACATCTATAATAGGAAAAGTAGAAGACAAAAAAAAATGAGTCATAGTATGAATGACTACGACCTATACTAGTTTAATTTTGGAAGAGAATTATAAGACCCTTATGTTACATTTCCTTGTTTTGGTTATAACTAATGTTAATATTTTAGAAAAATCAAAGATGTTTAGATAAGTGATATTTAGGGCCTTGTGATATGAATTGCTTACCTATTGAAGCAATGTAAAGGTATGTTTTTTCTTCTTGATGACACTTAATTTGTGCATAAAGAAACATAGATGAATATTTCTTAAATTGAATAAATCATTGATGTTTGTTATTGTGATAAATCTCCTAGGTTAAGATGATACATATATAAATAGGTTTATGTGACAAAGTAATAATGTTTGTTCCCTTATAGGGACCATTGTACTAGTGGAAGTATGTATTGAATCAAGATTCAGGTAGAAAACTTGTGTTGGATACTCTCTGAACTCCTTATTTGATAAATCATGTATGTGGACTATGCTTTGTCCTTAATAAATATCCCTTCCAATTTAATATTGAGTTGAGTTAAATGTTATATCTATTTAAGTTCCTCTCAATAGGGAAACAAGTTATCAAAAAGGGAGAAGGATTCATGATAAGCTATGGCTTTATGATTAATTTATTATTTAATTGCTACATACATATTGGTTGCAACTGTGATGTGATTGTGTTATCATCTTCTAATGCTAGTCTTCCCTAGTAAATCCAGAATATGTGGATATCTTGATGCTTTCACATGAATACTTATTTAAGGTGAATATCGTTTCTCTAGCATGCATTTAGTTTTTTTTAAAATTCCTAAACTTTTTTGGTATAATGCACCTATTTGTAGTGGGTGGTTATTGCCTTAAGAAACTATCCAAGGAGCAAGCCTAGAAAGAATAGCTCACCTATTACTAAGACACTTTTTAGAAGGCTCTTCGGTTACCAATGTTCAGTAGGATGGTTGTTTACTACTTGAAGAAGCAAGGAGGTTTTAGAAGTACTTATATATGTGAAAATATCATTCTTTAATGATATTCTAATAAAATTAAACTCAATACTTTAAAGAAAATCTTTTCACCATTTTTAGGAATTTCTATATTCTAAGATTGTGACTCTATTGTAGTATCGCAAGCTAGATACACACATGATTTCCTTAAAAATTGTAATATGATGAACTATAAACCTAATACTATACCTATTAAAGTAGGTATCAAATTAGATCCTATACTAGATCATGAGAAAAAACCAAACCTACTTCATGTAAATAATTAAGTTAAGTTTGATTTACCTTACTATTTGTAGGCCTATTATTACCTATGCAGTAGGTATTGCATCTAGATTTATACAAAGATTCATATCAAGATTTTTTTCTTTTTAGTAAGATCTTTGTGTGTGTTAGCTTGTGTTGAAGCTACAATTTTTGTGATGCTTAAAGAATGCTATTATGGAATCTATGATTTAGAAATTTACAAATTTCTCCCTACTTGTTACACACAACAAGTGGTACAAAATTTACATGCTTTCTTGAGGTGGAAACAATCTTCTTGAACATTATTGGATTCATAAAAAGTCTTCTAGAGTGTTAAAATCAAATTCCCATAGAAGTGACAACAATATCACCTTCTTTCGTTCTTTTAATTATAGTAGTGTCCTTTATGTAGTTCCACAAATCCCAAGAGTTTGCAATCTTCTATTAGTTTACAACAAGTGTTATCATTTCTACATGCTACAATGAAATACATTATGATGGAATAAGAAGATACATGCTTATAGTTCATTCAAACATAGTCTCATAATGTTTCTCATGCTCCTTCTCAAGAAGTATACATGACTTTACAACACCCAAGAACTTTCAATAGTTCTATTTATGCTACCCAACTTGCTAATCCTTCATGCAACTATGAAGACTACATGCTTATGCCCAAATAAAATTCTTAGTGTTGTACATGTGCTCAATCAACAATTATAAATGTATAGAACATTCTACAAACATACCATACTATTGTCCCATGTTACCCAACTTACTAATCCTTCATTGAACAATGGAGATTACATGCTTACAACACTCAAATGAACTTGATGATGTTGTACATGATTTCAAACAATAAGTATACATGTGATACAAAATCCATGAACATGCAATGGTGTTGTTCATGCTACCCATACATGCTTCATCCTTTACTTATTCATGCAAATAAAACAAAACTGTACTTTTCCTCTTTATATACATGACTCACAATATGTGAAAATAAATTACTATAAGTTGCCCATGTTCTCAACAACAAGCATACATGTGATAAAGCACCCAAAAACATGAATTAGTGTTGCCCATGTTATCCATAGATTCTTCATCCCTTACTTTCTCATGCAAATGTAACAAATATGCACATTCTCTTCTTCACATACATGGCTTACAACATGTGAAAACAAATTACTACATGCTACCCATGTTGCTCTCTTCATGATTTAATTGCTATAAAAATGACACTTTCATGCAACTATAATCTACACTACCCATGCTTTCTACCAACAACAAGTGGATGTGTACCTTTCTTTCTTTTAATGAAATGGGAGGGCTAGAAATATGCATTACCTCATACATTTTGTCTTCTTGTCCTTGCTTACTCTCAAGTGGACTTGCTTTTTCATACTCACCCATTAGTGAGTGAAATATCCTCCATTATTCTTGAATCAAGTGGATTTAGCTTAATACAAACCCAATAGATACAAAAGAAACTTAGGATGCTACCATATGCCCATACATATGACAACAAAACTCTCTTATCTCTTATGCAAATTAAGCATTAGTGGTGTGGCCTTATGAAATAACTACTGTTTATTACTTGGTATTTTTTATTCTTCTCTTTCCCAAGTGACTACTCTTTCTTTTTGTAAATGAGAAATTTGGACAAAACAAAAGATAAAACAATAAATGTATTACCTTTGACCAAACCTTTCGAATACCTCAGATATCTTGAATGATAAGTGTATGCATGATTGATCGATATAGCTTGATTTGATGTTGATTGCTCACTTTTGCAGCGTAACAATTGGATGAAGATTGATGGAAGAAGATAGAAAATTAGAGGATTGGAAGAATATTTTGACAGAGTAAGGATGTTAGAATAAGATTCAATTATGCTAATGGCTTGTGAGAGGCCATATTTATAGACTTTTTGATGTGGAGGGAAAAATATTTGATTTTAGAGATAAGATTTGATAAGGATTTAATTTTTGCATTATTTGATAAAAGAGGAAATAAAACAAGATAAGATAGGATTTAAAAAGATAGAAAGAGATTTGTTTTTAGTTTTAAATCCTCAAAAAGGAAATAAATCTTCAAAAAAGATGGGAGGATAATAGAGGAATTATCTAATTAAATTAATTAATTAGATATACATGAGTTCAAATTTTGGAAAGAAAGCAAGAAGATATTTTTAGGATTTTATTAATTAAATAAATATTTAATTTATTTAATTAATGTTGGATTTATGATGAGAGATGATGTGGAAAGATAATTAAATAAATAAAAATTTATTTAATTATAGGAAAATAGATAAATGACTAATTAAATAATTAAAAATAATTATTTAATTAGAGGGGATAAATGGCCATGAATAATTAAATAAATAAAATTTATTTAATTATAGAAGGGATTATGGGATAGAAAGGGAATAAATGAAATTAGTCAAATAAATAAGATTTATTTAACTAATTAGGTGATGACATGGAGACCTAGGGCAAAATATAAGGTGTTGCAAGAGATAGACATTTTTGGGTGTCTACATTTTGCCCTTCTTTGAGATGATGTTAGAGATGATGAGATTTATATCAAGTAACATAATTTCAAAGAAGCTAAGGTATGTATAGCAAAAAAAGATGATGATGGAAAGACATGATGATGATGCCCCCTTGAGAGGATAGGCGGGTTGGACAAACATGGGTAGGCTCTCGAAATGGAATGGATTGGTCAAGGAAGAAAGATAAGGAAATGGATAGAAGAAATGAATGATGTGTTATGTTGTGATGAAAGTGAGCAACCACGATGTTTGATATAGCAGTAGACGTTATGCACTAGGGTACGAGGACCAAGGTGATGATGTGTCTCATGCCCTAGCGTAATACAACCTTGTCTAGAATATGAGGAAGAAAACTTAGAGCATTAAATTCCTAATGCACAAAAGGTATGATGTGACCTTAGATGCAAGGGATAGTGCAAAAAGCTATTTCAACATACACAAGATATGAATATTAGCTGGAATGATACACTTGATACAAATGCAAGATAAAAAGATACACACAAGCAAGCAAGCAAGCAATCATGCACAAATGATACAAAAACAAACAAGGTATTGCCCCTGTCAAGCTGTAAACCAATGATCCATTGCTGATTGATTGATGATGATGATAGATAGTGTTGTCATTGCAGGGAATGATATATCCCTAGATCAACACAAGGATGGATGATTAATTGATTGGGTTTACAACAAGGATAGGATCAAGACCATTGATTGCGATTGGATAACTTGACACGATTGATTAACTTGATTGGTATGGATTAAGGATTGATTTGCATTTGATTTTATTGCTTAGATGGATTGATGTGAAGAATGGATTGAAGAATTGATTTGAATGATTGAATGGATGAATTTGATAGATTGGATTTTAGATGTTTATTGATGATAGGGGAGATAGATGATATAAGAAATAAGAGATGGATGAAGATGATGATTGATGAAAGAGGGGTATCACTTGTGCTTGAATCTGGGTACTTCCTTTGTATCTCAGACTGCCTACATACCCTGTGTCCATGGGATCAAGGCACTTAACGATAGACATGAGATGTAGTTCTGATTTGTGATGATGATGATGGTGAAGGTTGATGAATTGATCGGATAGATGGGATTGATTGGGTGCTTGATGTTATGGATGGGATGATATGGATTGGATTGATGTGATTTTGATTGATTTAGAGAAAATGATTTGAAGCATTAAGTGTTTGGTTTTTTTTTTGATTGAATGATTTGGAAGAATTGATTTGATGATGGGATTAGATTAGATAGATGATTGGAATGAAAGAATCAGAGTGATGATTGGATTGGAAGAAGTGAATTACTTGAATTTTTTTAATATATTTTTTTGAAATGTTTTGATTTGTTTGTATTTTTGTTTTTGTTTTAGTTTTTTTTGGTTTTGTTTTGTTTTTGGGATATTTCATTTTTTTTGGATTTTGATATGTTTCGAGGATGTCAATGGATTTACAATTGGGATAGCCTTTTGTGTGAGGTACCAATGACAAGGGAAAACCGAGTCTAGATGCAAGGATGGAGATAGAATTGGATGAATGGATAAAAGAGTGGGCGATAAGGAATGGATGTCCGCGTAAGAGAGCAAGGATGTGATCCCCAAAGGCTATGTCGCGTAGGAATAAACATGCCCCATTCTAGGTGCAATACTTAGGGTTTTACATGGCAAGGCTCATAATAGGATAGTGATAGGATAGGATGGAAAGGATGAGGTATTCAAGAGATATCTAAGGCATGTTTCAACATTTTTGCTCCCAATCTTTATCAAGATCACGATAAGGAAGGGAAGATGAATGGATGCAATGGGATAGGTGTATGTATGTGGAATGAATAAGGATGGTAGGAAATGGTATGGTAAGATAGGTTGAAAATGATATGGTGGATGAGACAAGGTGCCCCCAAGTGCAGGTGACATAGAAGATCAACTTACACATGACGCCTGTTTGCCAGGTTTTCATCGTGGTACTTATCCAAGGTGCTTGTTTACCAGGTTTTCACTGTTGGATGAAGGGATTTCTCTTTACTTTTTATTTTATTTTTATTTTTTTGACTTTTTTGAATGGGATAGGTGGATATGGATAGAAGGGACTCAAGTTTCTAGTGCCATGAAAGGTGATAGTCCCATTAGAGATGGATGTCATCGCATGGACCATGTCAAGTGTGCTCATAGATGTTGGTAAGGGATTGCATGAAAGGGAGATGGATTAGGTAGATGGTGGATTATGATGGGAATGATAGTGGATTATGAATGGAATGATAGTGGATTATGTAGGACTTATGGATGGAAGGCTTATGCAAAAGCATGGACCATAAGGATATGATGGGGGAGATATGTAGGATAGTGGATGAAATGTGGGGAGATGGATGGATGTGAGAATCTTGTGGGATGGAAGGAAATCATGACCAACGATCGCACACACCGTGATAAACATTGAAGCTTTTAAGTGGATGGTGGTGTAGTAAGCAATGAGGTTGTTTTCTTAGGAGATGGTTGATGCAGTGTTTTAGGAACCCACATAGACTTAGTATTTTTATGATTTTTGCTTTGCTTGTGGGATGAAGGGATTGGATATTTTAGAATGGAATGGATGGAAGAGGATGGTTGGGATTCTTGAGAGGAGGATGCCCCATTTGACTTGATTGCTTTTTTCTTAGGGACCCATACCATTTTAGTTTTTGACTTTGCTTGTGAAGGTATGGGTTTGGATATATGCAACTTTTATGCAGATTTTGAGGTAATTACTTGTTGCTTGGGGACCCACACCTTTTTTTATTTTTGCTTTGAGGTGTGTGGGTGTATGTAGCTTTTGAGATGGATTTTGCCTTGATTCTTTGTATTTGTACCCTAAGGCATTAGGACTTTAGGATTTTTGGATTTATGGGTGGAGGCATCCAAATTTTTATTTTGGAATCCCATGGGTTTGGTCGAATGAGTAGAAGCTTTATGTTTACATGATGTGTGCATTTGTTGGCCATGATTAGGATTTTTAGAAGATTTATGCATGGATGGATAAGGGGATTGGATAATGGGGATATTAGGTGTTGGAAGTAGTGGAGGTAGATTTGATGGAGGGATGTTAGGAGTTGGAAGTAGTGGAGGTAAAGTGGATGGTGGAAGGTGTACGGTCACATGCTTTTGACATTTATAAGATGATGGAGTGAATGACAATGTATGTTTTGGGAGTATGATGGGATTTGTGGTGGAAAGAGGTGGATTTTGGATGAATGGAAGAAGTACCAACATTGTTAGATTGTTGACCTTGAGGTGTGTATCCAAGGCCATATGAGCGTGGGGGGACTTTGACGTGGATTGGCTCCAAAATTCCTTGTTCAAGAAGGCCTAAGCCTTTACCTTGATAGTTCATTTTTTGGAGGATGTGATGGACAATGGGACTAGGTATAGATGGAACACTAGACATGAGTTCCTTATTGGATGGAGAAGGTGAGATAGAGGATAATGGTTGTTGGTGTTCTAAGGAGGAACACTCATGGATGAAGGTGGTAAGACCAATAGGATATGATGGTGGATTTGGAATAGGGTTGATGGTGGATGTGGAAGGATCATTATTGGTTTGATCTTCTATGCTTACTTGGGAGGCCTTTGTCTCATCAAGGGGAGTGGATATTTGCAGATCATGGATGGGACTAAATGGAGGATAGATTGGAGCAATTTGGATATCTTGCTCATGGATGGGTATGGGAGGAAGGATAGGATCAAGGTGTTCGTAGATAGGTTCTTCATCATGGGTTTCATCTTGATCATAGAGAAGGTATAGATTATGGATGGGTGAGATTTGGATTGGTTGCTCATGGATAGGTATAGGATCAAGTTGCTCAAGAATAGCTTCTTCATCATGGGTTTCATCTTGATCATGGAAGAGATATATGTTATGAATGGAGAGCATGGAAGTAATTTGAGCTTGATTAGGATAGGGGCTTGATGTTTCCACATGCATTGGATTATGTTCTTGACATAGTTCTTGGGTTGCTTGAATGGAAGTATATGTAGGAGCCTCTTGGATAAGTTTAATGGGTTCTTGGTATTCATCCATGAGAGAGTATGATGAACTTTGACTTGGGCTCATGATAAGAGGCTCTTGAATAGGGTTGATGGCTGTGGGTCACATGATGGGGTTGAAGGGATAGGCATGTTAATAGAGGGCTCCTGGATAGGTGCAAGGATAGGTGCAAGGATAGGTGTTAGACATGAGGATAAGTTGTTCCTAGCTAGTAACCAATGGATCACATCCTTTGCAAGGGTATGTGTGATAGGACAATATAGGGGATGGATAATTAGGATAGATGGTGTTGTAGGCTTAGGATTAGGATTAGGTGGAGGGATAATGGGATTGGATACATTGGGACTTGGGCTAGATGGAAGGACAATGGGATTAGATAGATTGGTTTGATCTAACACAATCTTACCACAATCTTCTAGGTTATTGACCAATCTTTTAAACTTTACGCAAGCAGATATGGAATGACCCTTATACCTATGGTATGTACAATATTCATCATATTTATACCAACTAGGTTTAAAAATAGATGGAGAATATGATCTTAGCGGGGGTAGCTCAACCAAATTTGCTTGAACTAATTTTTCCAAAAGTATCTCCATGGAATCCTTTAATGGAAGGTTAGTGGAACATGGGGATGAAGGTGATGAAGGTTGATGGACCAATGGACTAAGATTGGGATCACATGGTGTTGGGATAGGAATAATTGGCTCATGTGTTGGCATATGATTGGATGGTGAAGAGGACTCATAAGATGCATTTACTAGATTGGTTTCTCCCTTGTCAAAGGATGCTAAGTTATACAAAGGACAACTTGAGCTTGCATGTAATTCTTGTAAGGACACTTGCTGGTCTTGGGGATAGGTTTGATGATGTGTTGGAATGTTGAAATGAGTTGGATGATCTTGAGATGGATGTTGTTGGGTTGATGTAGCATAGGCATGATCTAGGTGGATGAAGTAGGTTGGGATAATGGTGAAGGTGACACATAGGATTGGGCTTGTTGTTGTGATGTGATTGGTTGTTGTTGTTGGATGATTTGTTGTTGTGATGACGCAAGGTCTTCTTCCTTTCTATATAACCACTTAAGTTGATCAAGCATTCTTTTGGTGCCACAAGGATCGTTCTCATAGGTCTTGTTTAGAAATGCCATGTCCATGTTTACAAGTGGTAGAGTAGAATATGAGGATGTGGAGTGGTTGCGATGTTGGAGATCAAATTTCAATACCTTAGGATGATTTGTTTTGCTTCAAAGAGTGGATGATTCTCTATACTTAAGGTAGACTAGTGACACTTAAGTAATAGAGTTGATTGGATGATTTTCTATAATTAAGGTAGACTAATGACACTTAAGTAATAGAGTTGATTGGTTTGATTTGATTGGATGAATTACTTGAGATAGACTAATAATCTCAAGTGAGTTTGGATAAATGTTGATAATGATCAAATAAGGTCTTGATTTTTTATTGGGCTGATTTGGATTTTAGGTTTTGATAATGGTGTGGATGATTGGGTTAGGTGACTTGGATGGATTAGGATAATGTGGGACAACAAGGTGGGATAACTTGGATTGATGATTAGGATGAATTAGGGTTTGCTTAGGATGTGATTGCTTAGATGATAAGGGAAGATTGGTAGTTTGACTTGGGGAATATCAAACACAGTGTAAATGCATAAACACACATGCCTAGCACAATGTTCAAATTTCCTTGCAAGATTAGATGTTATGATTAAGCAAACACTTGCAAACACAAAAACAAGCCCTAATGATTAATCAGGTAGGGTATGGCTGATAAGTCTTAAGCTAGGCTACACAAGGGTTAACTAAGGGTGTCCCTGATATACACAAGGTATGAGGGGCCCAAATTTGTGAACACTAGCGCGTTGAAGGGATGTGGCATAAGCGCAAGCAAAGACCACTTCACCTTGTGTCCGGAATCACCCGGGGCCACAAGGCTGTCCCAATGACTACGTAGCTAGATTGAGGTGTAAATTTCACTCTCCCCCCTTTGATATACCTCACTAGAACACATGATTGAGGTTATCCCTAGGGGTAATGAAATCTCCTAGCATGCCTCCTAGATAGAGTTTGACAAATTGCAGTTGTTAATTAACCCTTAGAAATGAAATGTGTGAAAGAAGACAATGCAGGTACTTGTTCATTTTAAGATCCCAAAGCCGAATGTGTAGGAAAGACACTTGTTCAATTTAGCCTAGATTCCAATGATGTGATAGCAAACAAGATTGATTTTAAGCCCAAATCAAAGTGTGAAGGAAAGTAATGTTTAGAGACATGAGAGATGGATTGGTTGCACCTGATTGTTTTATGTCCTTAAGTTTTCTATGTATGTCGATGCCCTTGTTGTTCTAGCTCCTTAGATGCCCTTGAAAGTCACCAAGACAAGAAGAAACACCAACTTGCAAGCCAAAGAAGGGTTATGCCAAAAATATGTAATCTGGTAAAAATTTGAGATAAATGATCTGATATAGCAAAATAAATTGCATAAATAGAAAGTACATGAAATTCTATACACTCTTAAAAAATTTCATTGAAATTGGATACGTTTTGCTCAAGATATGCTCGATTGAAGTTTAAAAGCAATTTTAACTTTAAATGATAAAAAAACTTGAAAAATGACACATTCACCTACTAAAAGTTACTCAGCTATGAAGTCCTATGAATTACCTTTCCAACGAGTATTTGTTTGCGTGATTTGGCCTCTGTATGCTCCTTTTATGGCCAAAAAAATCACCTCCTTTGGCATGTAGAAGAAGACCAGGTTGACCAAGAGGTTGACTTTTTGAAGTTTTTGATGTTTTACAAGTCAGATGTGCTATTTTGTTGTACCTGATGGTTGTAGTTTTTGTATTGATTGGTTCAAGATAGGCCCCACCCCCCTTTTAGAGATTTAAGGCCCCAAACTTTGAAAAGTTAAGACTATAAGGTTAACAAATAACATTAAACCCTAAATTCTAAGTTAAAACCTAAAGTCAAAAGCTAAACAATTAAATGTTGAGTTGAAAGGGTTGTAGATAGGGTTTTAGTGGTTGATATGGACATTAGTTTGGACAAGGTCACAGATGGGGAGTCGACAGAAATGCAGCGACGAGTGGAAGGGTCGACGGGTGTCAACTGATGCCACAGGGTGAAGCAAAGCAGGACGCGACAAAAGATTTCAGTGACAATGAAGGTTGTGAATAAGTGATAGGAAAGAAAAGCAAAGTCAATGGTTTTCAAGTGGAAGTCAACTGCCTATATTCACTGTCGACCAGTGATTTCACATCAACGAGGGGACTTTGATTGGTGGTCGAGAAGATACGATAGCGACTGAGCTTCGAGACTGTGACAGGATTCTCAGAGAGGGAACCTTGGATTAGCAGGGTGACAAGAATGGTTGATGGTGATTGGAATTGGCAACGATTTCTCAATTAGACAGCGACAAGGAAGTTGACTCAGAGGCTTAAAGGTGAGAGAGTCGAGCCAATGGTGACGACTGTTACAAAATGGGCTGTTTAGAATGTAGCAAGGATTTGAGCATAGATAGTTAATAAGGCATCGACCACTATGGAGTTTTTGTGGGGATCCGATGCAAGAACAATAGGCTGAGAGTTGTAAAATGACAGGGGGATTTCAACACAGGTCGACAGAGAACCAATATTGTATTCAACAAGCAAAACCCATGATAAAGACTTACAAATCACCAGACATATTACCTTTAAGAATCAACGCTCACACAGACCCTAATCGACATATCTGTATTGTACGGATCTGTACGGATCCATACAGTATGGCTGCCAAGTAAAAAAAAATTCAAAATTTTACAAAAAAAATTGCAATGATGAAACCCTAGCAAATTTATAGTCGATTTTCATGGAAATGGCCTCTCAGATAGGTTGACATAGTTAGATTGAGCCTCAGAGGTCACCTGTGCAAATCCTCTGCAAAACTTGACAACGAGGGTTAAAAAACACAAATTTTTATAACAAAAATCTACAAAAACATTCAAGCGAAGTGGGTCCCACTGGTTGTGCCAGAATGTAAACAAGAAATTTTGACAAAATGAAAGATAAAAGAATAAATGTATTACCTTTGACCAAACCTTTCGAATACCTTAGATATCTTGAATGATAAGTGTATGCATGATTGATTGATATAGCTTGATTTGATGTTGATTGCTCACTTTTGCAGCATAACGATTGGATGAAGATTGATGGAAGAAGATAGATAGAAAAATTAAAGGATTGGAAGAATATTTCAACAGAGTAAGGATGTTAGAATAAGATTTGATTATGCAAATGCCTTGTGAGAGGCCATATTTATAGACTTTTTGATGTGGAGGGAAAAAGATTTGATAAGGATTTGATTTTTGCTTTATTTGACAAAAGAGGAAATAAAACAAGATAAGATAGGATTTAAAAAGATAGAAAGAGATTTGTTTTTAGTTTTAAATCCTCAAAAAGGAAATAACTCTTCGAAAAAGATGGGAGGATAATAGATGAATTATCTAATTAAATTAATTAATTAGATACACATGAGTTCAAATTTTGGAAAGAAAGCAAGAAGATATTTTTAGGATTTTATTAATTAAATAAATATTTAATTTATTTAATTAATGTTGGATTTATGATGAGAGATGATGTGGAATGATAATTAAATAAATAAAAAATTATTTAATTATAGGAAAATAGATAAATGACTAATTAAATAATTAAAAATAATTATTTAATTAGAGGGGATAAATGGCCATGAATAATTAAATAAATAAAATTTATTTAATTATAGAAGAAGGGATTATGGGATAGAAAGGGAATAAATGAAATTAGTCAAATAAATAAGATTTATTTAACTAATTAGGTGATGACATGGGTACCTAGGGCAAAATATAAGGTGTTGCAAGAGATGGACATTTTTGGGTGTCTACACTTTCTTTGGCCATGCTTTGGGTGAAGCTTAGGATGAAGCCTCTAACACTCATCATCATAATGTCCTCAAATTTTGCAATGGGAAAAATTATTGTTATCTTTACACATGCTTAAATTAGATTTCTCACTACCTTCCTTGAGCATGCCTTTGTCCTTCTCTTGCCTTGAATTAGGTGAGTGGCTTCTCCTTTTTCCATCCATACTATGAGACTTATGCCCCTTAGTGGTGGTGTTTATTTTGCACATAAAATCACAATGATTATTTCTTACACAAACTATACATGGAACTTGAAATTTGTAATCTTGTGTTCTATGTTTGAATTCCTTTTGCATTTTGAACAAAAGATGGAATATTGCTCACATTCTCAATTACCTCCTTACCTCTTGACTAGTGGTGAAGTAAGTGGAGTGAAATATCCCTATTTCTTATTTTCTTCTTAAAGTATATGTTTGCTTTCCTTTTTTTCCTCAGATTGCTATTATTTCTTTGGAGACATCCTACAATCATCTTGAGACTTAAACAAACACAGTATTAGATGAATTTTTTGTAAGGAATCTAAGGTAGCAAAACAACTTCCTACAACAATATTGAGGGTAGGGATATGCAAAACTTTTTAGATCTTTACAATAGTTATAGAAATAAACACAAATAACAATCATACCACAACACAGTAATTACATGGGGAAACCCTTTCGAGAGAAAAAAACCCACACTCCAAAGCCGCCCAATATATTATTCAGGAATCAAGAAGATTACAATATACTTGTAGAGAAATATTTCATAAGAGTATAACCAACCAGAGATCTGGAGGCAACTCAAGATCTATAAGACTCTTACACACAACCTCCATCTCAAGCTCTTGATATATAGGAGATACAATACAGTAAACCATCAACGGTAATTACAAAACATGAGCCAAAACCACCCAAAAGTGGCACCCAAATTATCTCCAATCAAAGATGCCTTGTGATGTGTCAAATCACACACCAACATGTGTAACTCTCCCCTTTACAACTCTTTTAAGTGTCCAACACATTTTTACATTTCCCAAAATGGGAGGCCCAACTTCCATAGGCCATAACTTTTGATACGGGTGTCTGATTGACAAACCATTTGATGCGTCAGAAAGATCGTGAAGAGATCTATCAATCTATAACTTACTTCTCTGGTTATGACAAATTTTAGGGAATTTAGGGACCTCTAAGTTTGTCAAATCTAAGTTCAAAACTTTTTCAAGAGTTTCAAAAAAAGAAACTTTAATATCTTGCAATCCAGGTATGATCTTGAGTCAAAACTCACCCAAGATGTTTACTTGGTATTTCCACACCTTTTGAGAAAATTTTGGGTCCATCCATGCTCAAATGTAGAGTTACTAAAAATAGTAAGCCCTGCCATTTGTAGCCCCTTTTGGAAACTTTGAAAGTTCTAAACTATTCTACAAGATAAAGGCTATTTGAAATGACCAAAATTGGGAAGAACAGATACCTTTTCTAGTTGCAAGGTTGAGACACCTTTCCTAACATTCTCCCACTTGTCGAACACCTTGCAAGAGAAGAGGGAGTATCAACACCATGATTTAATTGCTAGGGGCCAAGAGGCCCATAGACTCTGAACACCATATGAACTTCTTTGTGCTCACAGGCTTAGTTAATGAATTTGCAACATTAATCAAAGTCTCTACCTTAACTAGCTTCACCCTACCATTCTTGACCATATCTCTAACAAAATGATATTGTACATCAATGTGCTTGGTCCTGGCATGAAATGTTGAGTTCTTAGCTAGGTAGATCACACTCTGACTGTCACAATAAACTGTCATTGCACCTTGTTTTATTCTGATATCTGAACACAGTCTCTTAAGCCAAATGCCTTCTTTACAAGCATGAGTAGCTACCATATACTCAACTTCAGTAGTGGACAAAGCAATCACAACTTGTCGCTTACTCATCCAACTAAGAGCACCACCAAATAAAGTAAACATATAAGCATTGGTGGATTGTCTATTATCAACATCACCTGTCCAGTCTAAATCCACATAACCATGAATATCAATGGAATGCATGTCTTCTATCAAATTACCATGATAACACAAGGAATACTTTGAGGTACCCTGCAAATATCTGAAGACTCTTTTAACTGCATCCCAATGAACTCTACCAGGATTAGACATATATCTAGAAAGAACTCCCACTGCTTGGGTAATGTTTGGTCTAGTACAGACCATAGCATACATCAAACTTCCAACTGCACTTTGGTAAGGCACTCTTCTCATGTCTTCCATCTTTGATGGGGATGTTGGGCATTGTGAAGCAGATAACTTCATTCCAACTGTAAAAGGAACATATAATGGTCTACAATCCTACATGTTAAACCTCTGTAAAATTGAATTAACATACTTACTCTAGCCAATCCATAGTTTTCTGTTCATTTTGTCTCTTCTTATTTCCATCCCAAGAATGTGTTTAGCTGCACCAAGATCTTTCATTTCAAATTTAGCTTGAATTTGAGGCTTTAGTTTTGAAATCATTCATTTCCCTTTACCAATAAATAACATATCATCAACATATAATGCAATAAACAAGAAATAATCACCATCAGATTTATAATAAACACAGTGATCAAATTTAGAACACTCAAATCCCAAACTCAACACATATATATCAAATTTCTGATACCACATCCTAAGACTTTGTTTGAGGCCATATAAAGATTTCTTCAATTTACAAGCCAAATTACTTTTACCTTTTAACATGTAGTGCTATGGTTGTGTCATATAAATATCCTCCTCCAAATCACCATGAAGGAATGTTGTTTTCACATCCATTTGCTCAACCTCTAGATCATAAGCAATAGCAATAGAAAGCAAGAATCTAATGGACATCATTTTTGTAACAAGAGAAAATATCTCACCATAATCAACACCCTCAACCTTAGAGTAACCTTTTGAAACCAATCATGCTTTGTACTTCTCAATACCTCCATCTTAACCAATCTTTTTATTGAACACCCATTTGCAACCAACATGTTTTTGTCCTTTAGGCAATGGCACTAGGTCCCATGTATCATTATTTTTCAAAGCTACCATCTCTTCATCCATCTAGCAATCTTCCAAGACTGCATTATTCATACCTATTGCCTCTTCTATAGATCTAGGTTCATCTATGTTAGTATTCAAAACAAAAATACATCTCCAGTCATCAGGTGAATACCTTTCAGGTGGTTGTCTATGCCTTGTAGACCTTTGAACAAGTTGAGTTGGAGGTTCTTCCTCTTTTCTAAAGATTTAGAGCTAGATGAGCTCTCCTCAACTTTGTGTCTATCTAGGGGCCTCGATTTAACTTTCTTATGCGTAGAAGGGAGTTGAATCACATTTTTATGTTCACTTTGTTCTAGCTACAATATAATAGAAGAAGGCTTAGTTTCTCTAAAAAAACACTTCTACTATATATTACCTTCTGTGCAACAGGGTCCCAAAGTTTGTATCCTTTCACACCATAACTATACTTGATGAAGATACATTTCATAGCCTTGTTCTCCAACTTTGTTTGCTTCTCATTTGGCACATGTGCATATGCCTCATAACCAAAAACTCTAAGATGTCTCAGTGAAGGCTTGTGCCTCGACCATGCCTCCATAGGCATTTTATTAACAAGAGCTGATGTAGGAGACATGTTAATCAGGTAGCAAGCAATAGCAACACTTCAACCCAAAACCTTTGTTTTAGACTAGCACCACTAAGAATACTCTTAGCCTTCTCTATCAGTGTCCTAATCTCTGGCTCTATAACATAGTCATCTCTGTAGACAATTTTGATTCAGAAGAAAGAGCACCCTTAGGCACCCAAAAGCCATGACCATCTAATGAAAATTAAACCCTCTCCTTTTCCAATGAAGTAGTCACATATTTGCCTTTCACAGAAGTACTATTGCACTCAATAGTGCATGCATCAAGCTTATACAATGTGCAAGTTTTTATCTCAACGTTTCAGATCACACTCCATGATCCATCATCAGGAGAAAGAGCAAGAGAAGAGAGAAATAGAAAAATGTTTTTCTATTTCTCTCTTCTCTTGCTCTTTCTCCTGATGATGGATCATGGAGTGTGATCTGAAACGTTGAGATAAAAACTTGCACATAATTAATTCCTAAAGTATTGTACTATAATCATTATGGACTGTGGAAATTTGATGTCTCTTACTTATACAATGTGCCAAATCTGACACCTCTAGCAATCACCATAGCACCTCTTACCATCTTGCATCCTAAATCAGAAAATACTACTTGCACATCCGCATCTATTAGTTTTCTCACAGATAATTAATTTCACACTAATCCAAGAATGTGCAACACACCATTAATCCTTTTTATTCTACCATTAGGAAATTTGATTTTAACTTTACCATGGCCAACAATACTTAAATGAAAATCATCACCCAAGTACACCTTACCTCCATCAAATTATTCATATTCAAAAATCCAATCTCTATTAGAGGTCATATGGAAAGATGCACCTGAGTCAATTAACCATATATCATTACCTGCATGAGTGGCCAAAGCTACAATGAACGCATCACCATCTTCCTTCTTAGACTCAGAATTAGAATCAAATTTCTTCATTTTCTTCTTGTTTTCTTCTTTACACTCCTTAGGAAGTGTCCAGGCTTACCACAATTCCAACAAATAACTTTGAAATTTCTAGGAGATTTGGATCTCCCTTTAGACTTGGATTTGTCATGCTTCTTTCTCTTCTTGCCTTTTACTTTGGGTCTTCCACAAACACTTAGGGCTTCTTTGGCACTAATGGATACCTTCCTCCTCATTTCTTCAGAAAACAAAGAACCCAAAACATCTTCAACTTTCAAGACAACAAAAGTACTCCCAATCGCCATAACAAGAGAATCCCACGAATCAGGCAAAGAACAAAGCAGGATTTGACATCTCTCCTCTTCATCCATTTTTACACCAACTGATACCAATTGAGACACCAACATATTGAATGATTCTAGGTGGTCTGCAATTTGTCCACTCTCTTCCATTCTCAAGGAATACAATTTCTTCCTCAAGAAAATCTTGTCCACTAAAGATTTGGCTTGATATATCTCACTGAGTTTCTTCCATAGTTTCTTTACAAAGGGCTCTTCATGGACAATGATTAAAACAAATTATGTTAGGCACAATCAGATTAGACCCTTGACTTTATGGTCCATAACATTATATTCAATAGCCAAAGTGGCATTTGTGGGCCTTGAAACATTCTCATTAATAACATTCCACAGATCTCGATCAATTAACAGATCCTCCATCTTCAGCTTCCACATCTCAAAATTGTTACTAGAAATTTTTTCTACCTATATTCTCCTTGATGTGCTCACCATGTGAAAATTCTGGCTACAAGGTCACAAAGTAACGTCTGCACAAACTCCCACTCAAAACTGGATTAGTAAAAAAAATCCAACAACCCATAACTGAAACCAAAGGTGATTAAGCTCTAATAGCACTTGTAAGGAAGCTAAGGTAGAGAAACAACTTCCTACACTAATCTTGAGGGGAGGGATATGCAAAACTTTTCAGATCTTTACAACAGTTAGAAAAATAAACACAAATAACAATCATACCACAACACAATAATTATGTGGGGAAACCCTTTTGGGAGAAAAATCCCACACTCCAAAGCTGTCCAATATATTATTTAGGAATAAAAAAGATTACAATATACTTACAGAGCAAACTTTCACAGGAGTATAACCAACTAGAGATCCCGAGGCAACTCAACATTTATAAGACTCTTACACACAACCTTTATCACAAGCTCCTGATATATAAGAGATACAATACAGTAATCTGTCAACAATAATTACAAAACCATGAGCCAAAACCACCCAAAAGTGGTACCCAAATTATCTCCAATCAAAGATGCCTTGTGATGTGCCAAATTACACACCAACATGTGTAACACTCCTCTTTACAACTCTTTTAAGTGTCCAACATGTTTTCACATTTCCCAAAACAAGAGGCCCAACTTCCGAAGGCCATGATCTGGGTGTCTGATTGACAAACCATTTGATCCATCAGAAAGATCATGAAGAGATCTATCAAACTATAAACTGCTTCATTGGTTATGACAACTTTCAAGGCATTTAGGGACCTCTAAGTGCCTCAAATCTAAGTTCAAAACTTATCTGAGAGTTTCAAAAAATGGAAACTTTAATATCTTGTAATCCATGTATAATCTTGAGTTGAAAATCACCCAAGATGTTTACTTGGAAGTTCCACACCTTTTTGGGAAAATTTTGGGTCCATCCATGCTCAAATGTAGAGTTACTAAAAATAGTAATCCCTGCCATTTTTAGCCCCTTTTGAAAACTTTGAAAGTTCTAAACCATTAGATTCAAGATAAAGGGTATTCAAAAAGACCAAAATTGGGAATAATAGAAAACTTTTGTAGTTTCAAGGTTGAGACACCTTTCCTAACATTTTTACCTCCCATGGTTTTCCTTGATTTGTGCATAATGAATATCCCTTTGATCTTTCTCCAATCTCCATGCTTCCATAACCAAGTCCCTCAAATTATGGTGTTTCCTTCACTATGATGGGATGGAGTATTCCTTTGACATTTTTACCAAGTTCTCTTCCATATGATATCCCATCCTTGCAAGTAATCTTAAACCTACATTGTCGGTGTGCTCTTCAAACTCACAAGTGGAATCATTAGTTTCCAAATTATTAAAGAAAACTTGTTCATGGATTGCTATTGCATACCTTTCCAATAGTTTCTTCTTTTTGAAAATGCATTACTTCACTTTTCTTTGTAGACTCCTCTTTCTCTTCTTAAATATTTAATAGAGGTACATTCTTCTCTTTAAACTCTTGTTGTAACTCTTTAAGCCTCTTATTCAAATGGGAAGTTTCTTCCCAAAGAGCTCTATTTTCTTCTAAAACAACCTCATGGATTTCTTGGAGATCTTAAAGCTTCTTCTTCATAGATTTATTCATGGTTGACTATTTGCAAAATATGCACACCTTGATATTAATTGAAAATATGGTTATATATTACACAAACCCTACATGTTACCAAGGCCCTCTACAAGCCCCAATGAACTTCTTACTCTGATACCAATTGATCCATAAATTCTCAAGACCAATGCTTATAAAATTACAAAACCAAGAAATTGTACTATGCTACTTAATAACAATTAAATTTGACAGCCATTAATGAATAAATTATTATGTTGTGCTACTTAGAAACTAAAGTGCTATAACATAACATAATATTTGCATTGGCAAAACCCTAATATGGGGTGAAAAACCTAATTGGCAAAGGTAACTACTCTTCTACCTAAGTATATTAGTCATAAAATAGATGATACAACATATAATTATTCTCCCTTACTTGTAGAAGGTATAACACATGGTTGTCTTCTCTAGCTTGCTTAAACCCAAGCTTACATTCCATATATTTTCAACCTTAGGAAATAAAGAGACATGTGTGACCTTTCATCCCCCTTTCAAAAATGGAAGAGACAGTGCATCCTTTCGCCTCACTTGTGCGACTTTTCATCTCCCATTGATAGAAATGACAAAATACCAAATACCACATTCTTCTCCTTTAGGAAAGTGACAAAAATAGATAAGATGAAGTGGAATGTCCATGCTTATCCATTTCTTTTATTTTACACAGTCTTGGATGCTAATGCACCTATGCTCTAGTCTAGGATGATAATATAACCACACTATACAGTCTAATGTACTTTTCCTACTATGTTTCTTCATGTCTTTATTCTACAACTATCCCTATATCTAAATTCAATTTTCTGCTTATATTTATCTTATCTGTTCATGACCATACAAATTCATTAGTCACTTTGGAATCCATTTAGATTAGCAAATCACAACATAAACTCTTAAATATGAATCAAGATATCTAATAAAACCTCTTAGAGCCAAGTTCCTAGATAATTGAACCAAACACCAATGAGATTTAAATGATGAAGAAAAAGCACACTGAGCTATGCATTGAGGATTCCCCCAACAAGACAAATGTTGCTTCCAAAGGTAGACTATGAATTGCTTATGGTAAGGCAGAGAGTACTAGGTAGGGAAATGGAGGTTCTGTGAATAATAAGGGGGAGTGCTCAAGCTTGTTATGAGGGCCATCTCTTCTCTATAATAATGGTACACTATTAAATCATGCAATCTTTTAAAGACAATCGTCAACTTACACCATATGATGTTAATTTGTTAATTTGGAAGAATATAGTGATATATAACAATTCAAGCATCTTTACATTTGCTTATTACATAATAGAGGAGAAAGTAGAATTAGGTGAGAATGGATATGCTATTGGTCAAACTTACTAAAGCAAACATGATTTATGATAGATCTCACCAAAATCAATCCCAAGATGAATTTCCTCTACTCTCAAAATTATCTCCAACATTGATGTTGTCAGGTTAACCCCTCTGAATATTTTGAACCCTATTAATAGATTGCATAAAAGAATCATAAGTAGTTGTATTTTTAATAGAAAACTTGTTTCAAAATGAATTATTGTTAAATTATACCTAAAAATACTCTAAGAGTCTACTACAATGGAAACCTAATGATCTTGCATATATGACTTTGCATCCTCCTTTCAATAAGAGAACATGCAATGCTATCCATTCGTTTGAAGAGAAATGGCTTTTGTAGCCTTCCCTTACATTGGGAAGTAATTACTTTGCCAAAGGCTTTGAAGATATTAAAATGCTTAGATAATGGGTTGTACAAACAATTGTTTGTCTTGTATCAACAATATTTTTTGTACTATTCACATAAGAATTGTTGTAGAACATGCATTCAATCCTAACATCAATTTATCCATGAACATTATAGAAGGATTTGCAACAAGCTCAATAGAAATAGTCAATCTTTTATGCTACTCTATAGACAAACCAATCACTCCTAGGAGAATAATGAGAGAATTTCTCAAAGGGCATATCTTGAATAGTTCCCTCACTTCCTCCACAAACATCCAAAATTTTATAAAAAGAATTAATAACTAGAAGTACTTGAATGGAGAAAGATCTAGTCAAACCTAATTAAATACTTGGGACAAAAAGAATAAATCTTTCTTTTTTATTGATCTATTTCAATTGGTAAATGAAGCCAAGCAGAGTAAATAAGGGATTCATGAATGCAATTTTGTTCACTGTATCTTGAAATCTAAGCACATTGTTCTTGTTTCTTGGGATAACTAGACATGGTAATGTTGCCCTCAACATAACCACTAATTTTTTTTCCAACCAAGACATCCATCAATATATTCTTGCCAACATTATTAACTCCAACCAAAGTCATAAGAATACTTGGTTGGAATGCTCCTATCACATCATGTACTAGCTTCAACTAATTGCTATTATGGCTTGTAATTTCATTTCTTGTGTGGAATGAAAACATGGACAATGTCACTTATATTAGACAAATTGTTCTACCATAAATGCCATTACATAAAAAGCCTAAAGAAAACAAAAACTAATCATTATATAATGCAGCACATAAGAGGCATCAACTAGTAGGTGGCACATCATAATTTTTTGGCATCACTATTATTATAAATAAAAAACAAAATTTTAGAGAAAACTTTCTTTAGTTATGAAGATCAATTGGGATACCTGTAGATGGATCTTGCATTTTATCAATAGTTACAAACGTCCTATTGAAATGGTGAGCCAATTACATTCACAAATTACATCATTGCACAATAGATAATATGTAATATTATAATGTACTCGGGATTGATTTTTACAATGCTTCACATTGGCTTATATAGCCTTACATTTCCCGTAAATACAACTAACTTCTTCTATGGGAAAGTAACTCCCAAACCAACTAACCTAACAAATATTTATTTATGAACTATCATTTATTTATAAACTACTAAAATTATTTTATCTATTCAATCTAACCTATACTAAACTATATATAAAATGATGTAATATTCCAACATTCCCCCCCTTACTACATCAATCTGAACAAGGGATGGAACATTGCAAGGAGTGAACACAATAGCCCTTCTAGAGACTTTGGTGAAGCGCCTTCACCAATTCTCCTCACTCACCTAGGAAACACCAAGATGAATGTACTAGCGGATCTCCTAATTGTCAAACCTGAACAACCTCTGTACAACATGAGAGAACATAAATATTCCCATCCTCCATGTACAATGAGAGAACAACTCTCCTTCAAGAGTCCACAACTCCTCCGAGTGTGTCAAAATCCCTCCTCAGTGCTGCATCTGAGAGAACAACTCTCCTCTGATAGTCCACATCTCCTCTGAGTGTGTCAATATCCCTCTTCCAATGCGATGAGAATCAAATCCCTCCTCTAGTGTACAAAAAGAACTTAACCACTGTGAATACACTAATCCCACCATATTTCATAGATTACACTATCCATAGACTAAGTGTAGATAAACTAACCCCACCCTATTTTAGAAGTTACGCTATCCACAAATACTACTAAGAACTACCAAGCCCCCTTGCTCCATGAAGGGACACAAATTGATGGTGCTTCTCATGCAGTGGATAATATTTGAGCAAGAAGCTAGCTCAAGATGATAAAAACCTTTGGTCTTTGTTTTCCTCCAACCTCCAATTAATTTATTTAGTCCTTACTGACCATATGCATCATTAAAATCTTCAATTTTTTTTTCAAGTGTAGTGTGGATAGCCCCATCAGGTGTAGCATATATAGTCTTGAGAATACAAGCATTAAATGTGGCCATGATCAAAGTGACAAGGTGTCAGATTCCACCGAAAATGCACCTTTTAAACAATAATCACCTTATATATTTGATTACAAAAAATATTTTAAAATGCCAAAAATATAAACCTTAGACCTCCCAAACAAATATATATCTAGTTCTTATGGTGAATAAAATATTATTTTAATGGGTTTTGAATCCTCCACCTCTAAAATTTTCTTGATAATTGCTTTTCCCAATTGAACTAGCTCTCTCTTTGAAGAAATGTTTTAACAAACTTTCTTTTAAACTAATTTTAAGAGATACAAAACCTAAAATATAAGTCTTCACAAAAGCAATGAAGAACCATACCTGAGTAGTGAAAGCAAAATTGTTATGTAAATTTAAAAAAATAAAAAACAAACTTCAAGTCTTCACTCCAAACTCCAAGTCTTCATGCCTTGCTTGAATTGGTAAATAATTTTGTAACATCTTAGAATCATCTCCATTCCTTCAAATTATGTTCAATGCTTGGCAAAAGTGAATGCAACAATCATATTTTTTTTTATGAAAAAATACTTCACCAGATGAATTCACGTCAGTATTTTGCTGCCCACTCTTTTGCATCAAACTTCTCACCAAATACTCAAAATAGCTGTAAAATATTTTTGGTTTTTATTCTCCTCTTCACCATCTTTCTAAAACATCTTAAATTTTTAAATTTCATTATAAAATGAGAGAGATATTGTAGTTTTGGTGAGATTACGTTATATTGTTATAAAAAAAATATCATTGTAAAATTAAAACAATTTACTAGCAAACCAAATGACACTTCATGATAATAATTAATGTACTTACAAGTTCTTTGGAATGAATTTGAACCTTACACATTTGGAAATCCAATTTCATGGCATCACAGGCACAAGAAAATATATGCTTTGATACCATATTGAAATGGTGAGCCGATTACATTCACAAATTACATCATTCACAATAGATATATTGTTGGAAAATGGGAGAGATAACAAGGTAAAGTTGCAGCTATGTAGCTTTAAAATGTTTTCAAATATGAAATTAATAGCATGCGTAAATCTGAAAATTACTTTCAATTTAGATGTTAGAGTATTTCTCCAATTTAATCAATGTAGTAGAAGAAAATAGCTTGCAAGAAGAAGACAAATATTTACATGGAGAAACCCCTAAGGGTAAAAACTCCACACCAAAGGTGTTTATGCTTGTATTAAATCTCTTGTGAAAGATTACATTCAATACTAAAATCCTTTGATTCCTTGATGCACTTCAAAAGTTTCTTCAATCATCAAACCTGTAAAAACTTCAAAAAGCTTCTTGTTTTTTTTTTCTAAGTCTTTTACAAAAAACTTCTTGCTTTTTTCTTCTAAGTCTTTTAAAAAAAACTTCTTTCTTTTTTCTTCTAAGTCTTTTTCACAATTCAACTCTTTGAAAATTGTATGGGCCTCTTTTAATTAATTCAAAAGCTTCTTTAATTCAAGAGCTTCTTAATTTGAAAGCTTGAAACTCAAATTCCAATAAATTGTAAAATATAACATAGAAACCAATGCTCATGCAAAAACCAAGTGCTCCAAGTAAAGAAGACTGAAGTCAAGCCTTCTGTTAACTATCTGTCCTTGATGTGGTCGCCCATGTTTGCCCAAGTTAACTTTGCAAACATCAAATACATTTCCAAATAAAAAAAACAACAGAAAGTACTCAAATTGGACGTCCAAGTTTGCCCAATCACTTTTTGTTAACTGAAGCGATCAACACATAACTGAAGTGATCAACACACACCAATCTCATGCAAACAACATGCAAGATTGATGTCCCCAAAGTTATTTTGAATTACTTTATTCTATACATGCAAGTGACATGCAAACACCGAATTCAACATGCAACTGATACCCATGATTTGAAACACTAAGATCTACCATCCTACAAGTTTTTAGAGTTGGAGTGTTCTGCAAGTAATCTCTCAAAACTAACATGCAACAACATGCAAGATCATATAACTGACATGCAACAACATACAAGGTCACACAAGTCCATAGGAGTGACATGCAACAACATGCAAGCACATGCAAGTGACATGCAACAACATGCAAGGTCATACAAGTCCATAGGAGTGACATGCAACAACATGCACACACATGCAAGTGACATGCAACAACATGCAAGTCCATAGGAGAAACATGCAACATGCAAGCACATGTAATAACATGCAAGCACATGCAACAACATGCAAGTACATGCAAACAACATGCAACAACATGCAAGTAATATCCAATTCATGCATCTCTAATACTTTAGTTAACTCCAACATTATATCCATGCAAGGTGTCTCAACATTATCCACTCATGTACATAAAAAAGCACAATTCTAAGTCTAAATATAAGTCCCCATCAAAAGGGGACGCCCAAATTTAGCACCCACTTACTAGGAGTTATCAAACTCTCAAAATAGACTTAGGAGAAGTCAACAAAGTCTTCATGCCCCCCACTTAAAAATGGACGTCCAAGTTTGACCTTATCAATTAGGAATTGATTGCAAAAGTCAAAGAGATATAATTAATAAATAATTAATCTCTCAAAGTATTTATGTGTTGGGGAACACATTCCAAGAACTTTGGAGACACATGAATTGGTTAGGATTGCAAGGTAATGGCAACTTATCCCAACATATATATTGTACTATGGATTGATTTTTACAATGCTTGACATTGGCTTATATAGCCTTACATTGCCTGTAAATACAACTAAATTCTTCTACGGGAAAGTAACTCCCAAATCAACTAACCTAACAAACATTTATTTATGAACTATCATTTATATATAAACTACTAACATTATTTTATTTATTTAATCTAACCTATACTAAACTATATATAAAATAATGTAATATTCCAACACGTCCAATGCACACCATTATGTAGAACTAAATATACAATTAAATAAATTAATGTGTAAATTATTAAATATTAAATTCATAAATGGAGTCAAGTGGTGCCACATAAGTTTATTTTCCTTTTTTTTATGGAGATCATCCACAAGTTCATTTTTGCTACCCAATACAGGAGCACGAGCCTTAGGCTGAACCTCTTCAGCTAAGAGCAAGGACTAAGAGGTATCCATTTCGCCAAACTCACCCAGGGCACGATCCTGGCCTCATCCCTTATGGTGTCGGGGCCCTTGCACTCAACAAGATTTGATCCCTAGTGGACTCATTTAGAACCTTTCAACTTCACCAACAAACATGTTTGGTTGTGAAGTCCAACCATCATGACTTTCCAACTTCCTATTCTTTAGACTATTCATCTACGCTGAAGAGTGTAATATAAAATTGGAACTCAATCACTTGAATTGATTGATGAAATATTGTAATTGTTGCTCCTAATAATAAGAGATATTTTCCTTGATTTTCCCGTGGATGCATCCATTTATTGGTGAACCATGTAACTCTGATTGTTTATGTACAATTGTGTGTGTGATTCTTCTTATCTCTATTTTTTCTTTAATTGTTGTTTTGGTGTTTAAAACTTACTTCAATTACTTAACAACTGGTATCAGAGCTGAGGTAAATTGAGGAGAGATGGAGGAAGGCATAATTGAAAATTTTTTGGGCCCAAACTTTGGAATGTGGAAGATGCAATTAGAAACGTTGTTAATTCAAAGAGATCTCTCAATTACACTAGAGGGAAAATCGAAGAAGCCTGCTGCAATGTTTGATGAAGATTGGGACAAATTGGACAAGAAGGCAGTGGCAACCATTATCCTCTCTCTTTCAAGTAATGTTCTGTTTAATGTTGCAATGGAGAAAACATCGAAGGGTTTATGGGATCAACTGTTTGATATGTATGAGATGGCTTTAGCTTATAACAAAGTTTTCTTAATGAAGAAATTATACAATTTGAAGATGAAGGATGGAGCTAATGTATCAAACCACTTGAATGAATTCAACACATTGATTAGCCAACTAATTTCTGATGATATCAAATTGGAAGATGAAATAAAGGCTATCTTGCTATTGTGTTCTCTACTCGATAGCTAGGAAGGAGTTGTTATGGTTGTTAGCAACTCAATATCCAATAAGAAAGGAAGCATGCTCAATTTTGATGATGTTGTAGGGATTCTTCTTAGCGAGGACATGATAAGAAAAAATCAAGGAACTTTATCATGAGACACTTTGATAACGGGAAACAGGGGGAGATCACAAGAATGAGGGATGAATAACCATATAAGAAGATCTAAATCCAACAAGATATCAAAATCTAGAGGTAGAAATACAGGTTGCTGGTATTGTAGTAAAGAAGGTCACATAAAGAGGAATTGCTAGTCATTCAAGAAGGCAGAAAGTCAATCAAAGGAAAATGAGGTAAATGCAACATATGAAGAGGATGCAAGTGCACTTGTTTTATATATAGGTGAAACTACAACAAATGTTTGGGTGTTTGATTCCGGATAATCATTTCATGCCACATCATGCATAAAGTTTTTCAAGAACTATCAAGAAGGTAACTTTGGTAAGGTTTATCTTGGTGATCATGAACCTTGTAATATTGTTGGCAAAGGAGATGTTTTGTTGAAACTAAAAAATGGTAACAAATAGTTGCTAAGGGATGTTAAACATGTCCCTCAAATCAAAAGGAATTTGATTTCAGTTGGGCAATTGGATGCTTAAGGTTGCAACATCACTTTTGAATCAAGTATGTGGAAGGTAACAAAAGGAGCCTTGATGATTTCTAGAGGTAGAAAATCTGGCACTTTGTATGTGCTAGAGAGTCAAGCTAAAGTGGGAGATGCAATGGTAGTTGCAGACAATGGTATGGAACTTTGGCATAAAAGGCTCAGTCACATGAGCAAGAAGGGCCTTGATATTTTGAACAAAAAGGATCAACTTCCAGGTTTGAAATTAGTGGATTTAGAGTTGTGTGAGCATTGTATATATACAAACATAAGAGGACCAAATTCTCCACCAAAGAACATGACAAGAAGACACAACCATTGGAGTTAGTGCACTCTAATGTCTTTGGCCCCATGGAGGTAACATCTATTGGTGGATCAAACTATTTTGTTACTTTTTTAGATGATTGCACTAGGAAGGTTTGGGTTTACATGTTGAAAAGAAAATCTGGGGTTTTTGGCATGTTTAAAAATTTTAAAGTACTTGTAGAAAACCAGACCGGTAATAAAATCAAGTGCTTAAAAACTAATAATGGTGGTGAATTTTGTTCCATAGATTTTGATCAGTTTTGTGTAGATAATGGTATTAAAAGGATTAAAATTGTTCCTTTTACACCTCAAGAAAACGGTGCAGTAGAGAGGTTGAATAAAACAATTTCGGAGAGAGCTCACAACATGCTCTCAAATGCTGGGAAAATAATTTTGTCAAAAGTTGTTAACACATTAGTGTATCTGATTAACCGAGTTCCATCGTCTTGGTTGGATTTTGAAATTTTGGAAGAGAAATGGCAGGAAAAGAAGATTTCCTACAATCATCTATAGGTGTTTGGGTGTGAGGCCTTCATTCACATCCCACAAGAGAAAAGAACGAAGCTCCATGTTAAATCAAAAAGGTGTGTTTTCATTGGTTATGGAGATGAAAAATATGGTTATAAGTTCTAGAATCTCGTACCAGACTAGTTACATGCAATCGAGATGTAGTTTTCAATGAGAAGATAATGCCATGTCTAGTAGAATAGGGGTCACAAGCAAAAGAACTAGGAATATCTACAAAAGAATATGTGCCTCTAGAAGACATCTCTAGTGGGAGTGATGTGTTAAACCATTATCATCAAGTTTATTCCTTGCAAGCTCACTAATCACAGGAGCTATCTCCTTGTATGCCACACATCATATCCCAAAGTTTGTTGCAGTTTTTATCACCTTCACTGCCGCAGGTGACACCACAAAGTTAGCCTAACATAAATAATACTCAGTCGCCCCTTATGTCAAACCTGCCGCCCACTCCTAGAAACCTACCGTACCTACACAATGAGCGGCCCAATTCATTTATGCCGCTTGACCTTTCTCCAAATATGCGGCGTAATACAATTCTTATGCCTCATACTTAGCCGCTAGTTATATGCCTTGATTGCCCTCTGCATACCTTAAATCAGTCACCTAGCATTATGCATCAGCTGCCCAACACTAGTTTAAATCCTCCTCTCCAGTCTCATACTCTATCTCCAAACCAAAATAATGAAGAGCAGGTTCACCAAAATCGTGCTTTTGAATAGGGCATGTTGAAGAAGGAACTACACATGAATTATTTGCTTAGGTTCACAGATCCATCAGAGAACAGAAACCTTCCAAAAAATATAGACTTTATCCAACACATTTATTTCAAGTGAAGTTGAACTTGCCACATTTGAAGAAGCTTGCAATGACAAAGAAATTTAAAAATGGATGGATGTCATGGAAGATGAGATGGGATCTCTAATGGTTAATGGCACTTGGGATTTGGTTTCTCTTCCACCAAATTAGAAAGCATTGAAAAATAGGCGGGTATATAAACTAAAGGAAGGAGGGAAGAAATGGTACAAGGCCTGACTAGTGGTCAAGGGATATGACTAGCAGAAGGGTGTTGATTTCAATGAAATTTTTTCACTTGTAGTAAAAATGACTTTCATTAGGGCAGTTTTCGAATTAGCTTTTGTGTATGACCTTGAGTTGGAGCAGCTTGATGTCAAGACATCGTTTCTCCATGGTGATTTAAAAGAAGAGCTGTATATGAAGCAACCTGAAGGCTTCGAAAAAGAACACGAGAATTTAGTTTGCAGATTGAAATGAAGTTTGTATGGGCTGAAACAAGCTCCATGAGAATGGTATCTCAAATTTGATTCCTTTATGGCTGAACAAAACTTTACCAGGGGTGAATCTGATCCATGTGTCTATTATAAGGTTTTGGAAAATGGTGAATTTATTTTGCTGTTATTATATGTAGATAATATGCTAGCCATCGAAACTAGCATGCTTGTTGTTAGCAATCTGAAACATCAATTGGCTAATAAATTTCTATGAAGGATTTGGGGGTTGCCAAGAAAATCCTTGGAATGACAATCATCAGAGATAGGCAGAAAAGAGAATTGAAATTGTCACAAGAAAAGTACATTGAGAAGGTTTTGGACATGTTTAGCATGAAGGGTGCTAAGGCAGTAAGCTCACCTTTTGCTAATCACTTCAAGTTATCTTATGAGATGTGTCCAAAGACACAAGAAGAAAAAGAGTATATGGAAGTAGTGCCTTACTCCTTTACGTTGGGAGCCTTATGTATGTGATGGTCTGCACAAGACCTGACATTGCTCATGTGGTGGGAGTAGCTAGTAGATATATGAGTAATCCAGGTAAGACTCATTGGTAGGTTGTAAAGTGGATTCTTATATACCGTACAGGCACATCACATCATGTTTTGAGGACAAGATGCATAGCTGAAAGGATATGTTGACTCTGACATGGCCAGTGACTTGAACAAAAGGCAATCTACCACTGGATATGTGCACATTTGCAGAGGCACGATCAATTGGGTTCTAGATTGCAGAAAGTGGTAGCTCTCTCCACTACGAAAGTTGAATACATTGCCATCATTGAAGGAGCTAAGGAGATGTTGTGGTTGCAATGATTATTGTCTGAATTGGGCAATAGACAACAAGAATTTGAGATGTACAGTGACATCAACAACGTAATACATTTGGCAAAAAATGCAACACTTCATAACCGGACAAAGCATATAGAGCTTCGATATCATTTTATCTGAAGCATTCTTGAACAGGGCAAGCTAAAGTTGGAGAAGATTTATACTAGCATCAATCCCGCAGATGCGCTTACGAAGGCTATTCCAAAAGAGAAGCTAAAGTTATGCAGAGCTTCTCTTGGTTTGGTAATCAAGTGACAATAATCTTGGAAAAGAAGGGGACATCTCTGTATGTGGCAGCATGGTTTCCACTTCAAGTGGGAAATTGTTTGGTTGTGAAGTCCAACCATCATGACTTTCCAACTTCCCATTCTTCAAACTCTTCATCTACCCTGAAGAGTGTAATATAAAATTGGAACTCAATCACTTGGATTGATTGATGAAACATTGTAATTTCTCTTGCTAATAATAAGAGATATTTGCCCTGCTTTTCCCATGGATGTAGCCATTTATTGGTGAACCACGTAACTCTGATTGTCTATGTACAATTGTGTGTGTGATTATTGTTATCTCTATTTTTTCTTTAATCATTGTTTTGGTGTTTAAATATGCTTCAATTACATAACAAAACCAAGGGCCCTTTGACTTCCTTTTCATTTTCAAAAAGAAATCTATATTCTAAAATTTATGAGGTCAATTAATTGAATACAACATGCTAATTATTGCCACATATATTTAATTATAAATGAATAAAAATAAAAATACATATTATTTATGCCAATTTTAGAAGTTCAAACAAAAACATTATAAGAAAGTTCACTAAGGGAGAGGGGCCAGTAGCCACCCACGCCCTAATAACCACTATGTTTTTGCGCATCCTACCCCCCAATAAATTTTTTAAAAAGAACCATTACATGTAAAAAGAATACCTAGTAAATTAGCACACATGCACCAATACATGTTCACAACTGCATGAGTAATTTACCATTGCAAAAAACTAATACACATGCTCTTCCACTTGCATTTTCAAGCCAACTTGATGCAAATATGAGAACTTCCAATTTAAATATACACTTTATTGTTTTTATTACAATATGTCATATTTATAAAAAACCACCCATTTGGACATCAAATAAAGTCAAACTGGTCATATTCACATACTTTTATGCACAGCTATTGGTACCTAAGCTACCATAAACACACACCACCCCAATCCTAAAGGGTTGTTAATCACACATTCTCCCATACTTGCTATCACATCCCCCCCACTTGCTGTCACATTCTCCCATACTTGCTATCACATCCACTTGCACCTGCACAAACACATAATAGTATTAGGCTCCCCATCCAGACAATTATTTAATAAAAAAATTAAATTAAACCAGTTTACATAGAAAAAGTGAGATTATTTAATTTAAAAAAATTAAACTAGTTTACATAAAAAAAAATGAGATTTGTAAATCACATCAATCGAATACAATAGCTCATACACATTTAATCAAATTTAATTCTCAACAACTGAGTTCAATTCTGCGTATCATAACATCGAATACAATAGCTTCTACGCACTTATTCAAATTCAAACTCACCAACCAAATTCAATGCATTTCTTTTTCAAATAGCAATCCATTATAAGACGAACATTATGCAACGTAGAGACTGTTTTAAGCATAAATTTCCTGAAGGAGCGCTACAAACCCTGTCTGCTGCCAAAAGGAATTTTGCAGACTTCCACATTAAGGTTCAGGCTGGTACTTCACCTTTACTTCACCTTCTTATATGAATGTTTCAAATGTTTTGAATTCTATAGCTTTGTCTTATTTACAATTGTTTTCCTATGTTGTAATATAATATATTGAAAGTTTCATTTTATATAATCTATCCAGGGTTTATATAAAAAGCTTCTATATATATTTAGATTATACTATTAATGTACTGTATATATATACATGTCTATCTATATAGATATGTATATCTATAGATATATGTATATAAATAGACATATGTATATATGTATACATATTTATACTGAAGACTATACTTGTATACAATCATTTATCTTCATTTTTCTCTCATGCTACCCGTGATTTGGGTACTGCTGTGTAATTTACTTTCGATTTTTCATTATTTTGTTTGAGGCAACCCTTATCTTGTGATAATTTCACTGTACAGAAGAATATATTGTTATATAATGATGGTTTTTTGTTATACATACAAATGGGGTCGTATATTTTTATGGGTATATACTTTTTAGTGCTCATTGTCAACGGTTAAGGGTTTCATTATTTTGTCTTGTGATAATTTAGACTGTTATATAATGAGGGTTTTTTTTATACATATAAATGGGTTTGTATATTTTAATGGGTATATATTTTTGAGGGTTCATTGTCAACGATTAAGGGTGTCATTATTTTTGAGGGTTCATTGTCAACATATCAGTATATTTGTATACATATCTGTATATCTATAGACATATGTAGATCTATAGACATATGCATATTGATATACATATGTATATGTATAGACATATGTATACTAATATACATATGTATATGAATAGACATATGCAGCGTAGACATTTCAAGTTGGTACTTAACATTTCAACATTTTACAATTATAGATATACATGTTCGAAAGATTACTCCAATTTGTTTGTTAAATTTTACATCAACTTTTTCCAGTTGTTCGTTGCATGGGAGATATACATGTTCGAAAGATTACTCCAATTTGTTTGCTAAATTTTACTACAACTTTTTTCAGTTGTTTGCTGCATGGGAGATATACATGTTGGAAAGATTACTCCAATTGGTTTGCTAAATTTTACTACAACTTTTTTCAGTTGTTTGCTGCATGGGAGATATACATGTTGGAAAGATTACTCCAATTTGTTTGCTAAATTTTACTACATCTTTTTCCAGTTGTTTGCTGCATGGGAGATATACATGTTTGAAAGATTATTGTAATTTGTTTGCTAAAATTTACATCTTTTTCCAGTTGTTTGCTGCATGAGAGATATACATGTTCGAAAGATTACTCCAATTTGTTTTTTTTTTAAATTACTACATCTTTTTCCAGTTGTTTGTTGCATGGGAGATATACATGTTCGAAAGATTACTTAAATTTGTTTGCTAAATTTTACTACATCTTTTCCAGTTGTTTGTTGCATGGGTAACTTCATTGAATGGATTAAATCGTGTCTGTTACTGTAGTGATTATATATTGGAAACAAATATTGCTAAAACCCTCAACCGTTGATAACAAGTCTAAAATGGAACAACACAATAAAACACTAGAAAATGGAACACGTGATGGTTGTTGTCCATGCCACTGCAATAATGATGCCTCAATCTATTTCCAGTCATTGCACTAAGGATGCCATTTTGTCTACAAATCACTTCTGGTACTGATTATACATATGTATACATATCTGTGTACATGTATACATATCTAGAAATACTTTCCATCGCACCGTTGAGAACAAGGAAAGCAGTCGGTAAAATGATTAACTTTTCGATAGAAAGTGGAATATGTATTCGAACCCCAACGAACATTGAATAGATTTAATGTTGTTTCCCATCTACGCCTAAGCAAACACGTTACCATGCATGTTGTCTGTTAAATCATTCAATACATTAAATCATGTCTATTAATGTCTCATATATATATACATATGTATATCTATACACATATGTACATAGATAGACAAATGTATATCTGTATACATAACTGTATACACATGTGTATATCTATACATATCTGTATACATATCTACATATTTGTATACATATCTATATACATATTTGTATATCTATACAGAGTCTAAAATGGAACAACACAATGAAACACTACAAAATGGAACACGTGATGGTTGTTGTCCATGCCACTGCAATAATGATGCCTCAATCTATTTTCAGTCATTGCACTAAGGATGCCATTTTTTCTACAAATCGCTTCTGGTATTGATGTTGTTTGCATTTCTTACAGGTGTATAGATACTTATGGCTCGAGGTAAAAAGGGGAGGAGAACTTCTGGAAGGAGGATAGTTAGAAAACCTAGGGGGTGCAAGTTTCCTAATGTGCTGTCGGGGGACGAAGATACACATACCATAGAACTAGATCATGTTGCAGTGGAATGTATATTTCCCTCCACACATACAGAGGATTTGGAAACCAATACAGATTGCCTTCAAACTATTGCTGTGGAAATAGGTTCTTCAAAGTTGAACAGAAGTATATGGACAAACAATGACATCCAAATTGCTATGGCTGATGTCGAAGACAAACATATGTCAATCATAGCAGCTGCAAAGAAGTGGAGAGTGTCTGCTAGCAGTTTGAGGGCCTAGTTACTAAGTCTCACGAGCACCAAACGCAGGGGGCCACCAACCATCCTGACTGATGAGGAGGAGGTAGAAATAGTTTAATGGTGCAAGGACATGGCCAACATAGGCCATGGGCTTGAAATTTCACAGCTGAAATCTACTGTGGCAGAGGTCATTCAGTCTAGGCCAAATCCTTTCATGGATGGGATGCCAGGGAGGTCATGGTGGGAAGGATTTAGGAAAAAGGCATCTGGATCTAACTATTCGCACTGCATAGGGTGTGGATACCGATAGAGCCATTATGCTAAGGCCAAGCATAGTAAATTCATTCTACGACAATCTAGAAAATCTTTACAAGACACATAAATATGGGTCCAACAGAATATGGAACTATGACGAAACTGGGGTACAAGCTGGCAAGAACTGTGGAATGCGGGTAATAGCAAAATTGGGATCTCGTTGTGTGCCCCACCTCATCTCAAAAAGTAGGGAGTGGATTACTATTTTGGCATGTGTTAGTGCATCGGGTTGCAGTATACCTAGTTTTTATCTATTTAAATCTAAAAGGCATATCAAAAACTACATAGCCAACTGTGAGCCAGGTGCATGCATGGCAGCTCAAGAACATGCATGGATGATGAACGAACTATTTCTAAATTGGCTACAACATTTTGCCACATGTATCCCCAGAGGGGTTTCACCAACCAATAGAGCTCTTCTAATTTTTGATGGTCATGGCAGCCATGTTGTCTTCAAGACCATAGAGGAAGCATGTCATTTAGGGATTGACCTCATCACCCTCCCAAAACATACAAGCCATAGATTGCAGCCACTAGATGTGAGTATTTTTTTCACCATTCAAAAACTATTTTGAAAAGCAAAGGTATGCATGGATGGCAAGACACCCGCAAATAGAAATTGGAAGAGAAGAGTTGGCCACTCTTGCTAGCAAGGCATTCAAGCAGGCCTTGACCCCTGCTAATATAATTAGTGGGTTCAAAAGGACAGGCATTTGGCCACTGAATAGGTCTGCGCTTCAAGAAGACATGAGGCCAAGTGATGGCTTCCAAGTATCAAATGAAAACAGTGAAGATTCTATGGCCAGTGCACCAGATAATCAGGCCTTTGCAGTGGAAGAGGATGCCGAGATAATTGCAGTTGAATCCTTCTTGCAATTAGCTGGATATTCAGATGCACAAGTTGAGGAATTCATCAAAACATACAATAAAAGTGGAAGTGTACAGAATCCAATGGAAGTACAAGAAGAATGCACTGACATGACAGGAAGAGAAACAATTTCTAATGCTATTGATATTCTACAGCCACTTCCTAATGTTGCTGAAACTATTTCTAATGCTGTTGTTACAGTTTCTAATGCTTCTGTTACAGGTCCTAATGCTAGTGTTATAGTTTCTAATGCTGTTACAATTCCTAATGTTGCTGTTACACTTCGTAATGCTGCTGAAACTATTAATAATGCTGTTGTTACAGTTCCTAATGTTGGTGATGTTGTTTCTAATGCTGCTGATACAGTGTATAATGCTGCTAATAGACTTCCTAATGTTGTTGATACAATTTGTAATATGGAAGGTCTTAGTTTGCCAAGTCAAGTTAGCCAACCAGAATGGATGGCTGAAGCTGCTAGAAATATGGGGATACAAACAAATTTTAGTCAGGTGGATGTCGGCCTTTCAATGCCTTCGCCACTAGATCATGATCCATTTGACATCATACATTACTTCACTACTGCATCAAATTGAGATCCACAAAATGAGGACATTGCAGAAGAAGAAGAATGCATAGGTGATTTGGAACCAGATTATGTGCCTTGCACCCAAGATAGTGAGTTTCAGCCACAGGGAGTTAGTTGATTTCTCAAGCTCCCGGTTCGAAGGGTACAGGCAAGGGGTGGTAAGAATAAGACTGGGGTACTACGTTTAAGTAGGCAGTCCTATATCTTAACATCTGATGTATACATTGAAATGCTCAACGAACAAGAGAGGGAGAAAGCTCGTCAAAAAGAGTTGCAGCTGAGGAAAAATGAACAAATGTTGGAGAGGAAAGCTGAAAAAGAAGCCCAACAACAAGAGAAAGAGAGAAAAAAACTAGAAAGAGTGTTAAAAAACAAAGAGCGGTAGAGGAAAAATGGGAGAAGGAAATTCGGCGTGAGCAGGCAAAGAGTGCTCCAGGGACGAAGATAGCAAAAAAAAAGGGAAAAAATCAGCAAATGAGAGACCATTGAGTACCCCGAATTCTCCTCTACCCGGGCAACATCCGATTCTAATGGACATGTTTGCCATCTTGAGCCCAGCCTTTGCAGCTCTAAGCAATCTGCAGGTAGGGTCTAGCCCAGGAAGCTCAAATGAGTTGCCGGTAAATAGAGATTCTAATAAGGCTTTGCTTGCCCAGATTGTTGCATCACTACAGACAATAACTAAGCCACTCAGTTTAACTCAGACTGCAATTGAATGTGCTGCTACAGAACTTGAACAACCTATTCCTTTTCCTAGATTTATGGAGAATTGAAAAACTTTTTTTTTGGATGGAGATAGTTGACATTAGTGAAATTTCTATGTGTACATCTGATTTAGTCATATCGTTATGTAATATTTTATGAAAAAAAGAACAGATTGATGTAATATTTTTATGTTTGTAACTGTTTTGGAAAAAAACAACAGATCGATGTCATGTCTATCTATTGATCTTTTTGTAATATTTTGGGAAAATTAAATAGATCGATGTAATCTTTATATGTTTGTTACTGTTTTGGAAAAAAAAAGAGTCAAATGATTATTTCTGAAATATCTATGTGTTGATCTCATGTTTGTATGTTTGTATGTTTGTATGACAGTAACTATTTTTAGAAAAAAAAAGACTTGAATGGTTTGTCAGCATGGTACTACAAGTTGTCTACATAATTTGCACTGAAATAGCATGTTGTTTTAGCATTTTGTTCACATAATTATACCTTAATTGAAATCATTAAAGCATCCAAGTAAATGTAGTTCCATTTAAGCAACAAAGAAATTTAAACTATTCAAAGGAACCTAAATTAAACTATTGTAAATTAAAATATTGTAAATTAAAGTTTAGTAAAGGAAAATGATTGAAAAGAACATAAACCACTAAGAAGAAAAACCTAAAGCCTAGTGGGTCATTGCCCGAGTAAAGTCTTATAAGACTTTACCTGAAATGATTAAACCCAATCGAAGGCGTTTTAGAAAGCAATGACCATGGTTGTATGCCTACAGACATATAAATGATAATCAAAGCAGTAACAAACATACATCATAAAACAAAATCATTAAATTGAACTGACCAAAATATAATAATTGAAAAAGAAGACTATATATAATAAGGCATGAGAGCAAATTATTCCATTGGAGCCATCAGAGCAAAATATTCCATGAGTATTGGTGTGTTAACAAAGACAATTGCATAGTAGAATTCGTCAACCACTGTTTTAAGTAAAGTCTTATAAGACTTTACCTTCATTGAGTGCTCGCCTTGCAAGGTGCTCTACAAACCTCTCACATGCCTGCAATCATAGAAATCAAAAGCCGAGTAGTCATCCGGGTAGTAACGAACAAACATCAAATCATCCAAATAATCTCAAGCATTTGCAAAAGAAAATATGAACTGCATTTAGGCAGATTAACTTTTAAATAATCACATACAATTACAAAAGAAGACTATAATATTGTATGTCTAGCAAAATATTCCATTAGAGCCATCAAGGAAAAATATTCCATGAATAGTGGTGTGTTAACAAACACAAATGCATAGTACAATTCGTCAACCAGTGATGTAAGTAAAGCCTTATAAGACTTTACCTTCATTGAGTGTTTGTAATGCAAGGTGCTCTGCAAACCTCTCATATGTCTGCAATCATAGAAATTATATACTAGATAGTCATCCAGATAGTAACGAACAAACATCAAATCATCCAAATAAATTCAAGCAGTACAATGATACAACTATATATTGCAGACATATATAGTGATACATATACATATATGTATACATAATAAAAATTTACATGTATCCATATATGTGTATATATCATTTAAATTCCCAAGTTCACTAAAAAGGCAACACACTTGATCACTTTTATAGTTAGAGTAGGTTAAAAATATGTTTATTAACACTCCACCATAAATCAAGTTGGTGGAGCCTTCAAACTTACCCACCCATTTCCTAAACATATGGACTACAAACATAACATGTTCGAATTTATATAATTTATGCACACACATATAGAAATACATGTATAATATATACATGTATTCATATATTTGTATATATATATATATATATATATATATATATATATATATATATATATATAATATTATGACATGTGTATTTATTTTTGAGGGTGGATTATAAACGTTTGAGGGTTTCAACAATTTCTACCTTATAGATGTGCTGCAATTGTTTAATTCTTAAATGTTAAGTACCAGACAGGTTTTGCAATGATCCTTCAGAAAATTTATGCTAAAAACAATGTCTACGCTGCATAATGTTCCTCTTATAATGGATTCGAATTTCAAAAAGGAATGCATTGAAATTGGTTGTTGAGTTTGAATTTGATTAAATGCGTAGAAGCTATTGTATTCGATGATGTGATAAGCAGAATTGAATTTGATTATTTAGTTTGAATGTTGAAATTTTAACTACCAGACTGAAATGTTAACACTGTCTAGGCTGCATATGTCTATAGATATACATATGTATATCAATATACATATGTCTATTTATAGATATACAAATGTATATAAATATGTCTATCAATATACATATGTCTATAGATATAGAGATATGTATACAGATATGTACACATATGTATAATCAGTACCAGAAGTGATTTGTAGAAAAAATGGCATCCTTAGTGCAATGACTAAAAATAGATTAAGACATTATATGCTAAGTGCCAACCTGAAATGGTTGTCTTAGACATAATAGGTAAGAATGCCACTGCAAAATATATAGCCTTAAAAATATACGAACCCATCTGTATGTGTAAAATAAAAACTATCATTATATAACAATATATTATTCTTTAAAGTGAAATTATCACAAAACAACGGTTGCGTCAAACAAAATAATGACTACAGTAACAGACACGATTTAATCCATTCAATGAAGTTACCCATGCAACAAACATATATGTAGATATGTATACAGATATGTATACATGTATACATATGTATAATCAGTACCAGAAGTGATTTGTAGACAAAATGGCATCCTTAGTGCAATGACTAGAAATAGATTGAGGCATCATTATTGCAGTGGTATGGACAACAACTATCACATGTTCCATTTTCTAGTGTTTCATTCTGTTGTTCCATTTTAAACTTGTTATCAACAGTTGAGGGTTTCAGCAATATGTGTTTCCAATATATAATCACTACAGTAACATACGCGATTTAATCCATTCAATAAAGTTACCCATGCAGCAAACAACTGGAAAAGATGTAGTAAAATTTAGCAAACAAATTGGAGTAATTTTTCAAACACGTATATCTACAATTGTAAAATGTTGAAATGTTAAGTACCAGTTTGAAATGTTTCTATTGTCTACGCTGCATATGTCAATACATATACATATGTATATCAATATACATATGACTATAGATATAGAGATATGTAGAAATGTATATAGATATGTAGATATGTATACAGAAATGTATAGAGATATACATATGTCTATCTATAAACACGTCTATAGATATACATATGTATATAGATAGACATGTATATATAGATAGACTGGTATATATATACAATACATTAACAGACTAATCCGAATATATGTAGAAGGTTTTTATATAAACCCTGGATAGATTATATTACAACATAGTAAAATAATTGTAAATTTTTAATGTAACAATAATTAATAAATAGATACTAATGTTTGTATCCCCATGTTTCTAGCAACTTCAGCCATTCATTATGATTGGCTAACTTGACTTGGCAAACTGAGACCTTCCATATGGGTAAGTGCAAAAAGATGGGGGGCCAAAAAGTGGCCAAAATAATTTCAAAAAAATTTAAGTCATAATGCGAGCGCGTTATAACGTGCTCGCGTTATAACATGCTCGCGTTATAACGTGCTCGCATTATGGCTTGGTAATGACAAGCCACAGGCTCGTCATTACCGAGCCATAACGCAAGCGCGTTATAACGCGCTCGCATTATGGCCAACTATAAATTAAAAAAAAAGCAAGTGAATTTCATTTCACTCCCATTTTCTCCTCTGCCCGCGGCCTCCAAACCCTCAAAAACACGCTCGCGTTCTGCAAAACGCCGATCAACACAAAAATTTTGTCAATTCATCGCCAAAATGCCGCCACAACGTCGAGCACGCCAAAGAGGTGAGTTATCTTTGTTTTTTTGTTTGAATTTCTTTCTATATAGGTAGGTTTTTGTTGATTTTTGATGTATATTTCTTTAATTGTCAGGAAATGTTAATGCACCTCCTCCTCCTCCTCCTCCTCAAAATCTACAAAATCCTGAGGAGGAAATACCTGCAGAACAACAACCTCCTCCATTCATTCCTCGACATGCCCCTGGAACACAAGATAATATAATGGGGCAAATTGAAAACAACAAAAAATAAATTAAAGATATAATTGCAAGGTTGAAAGATCCTTCCACTTCAACCTTGCATAGGTCCACGCTTGCCGAATCTCTTGAGTCTATGTTAACAAATGTAAATTCAATTAGCAAGCAAATAACTAGTTGGACTGATAAAAAGAGAGAGTTTAGAGATTACTATGCAGATAAATTGTCATACCAAGATGTCAAAAAATTACAAATTACAAAATTAGACTTGTGTTCAATTTTTACAAACCCACAAACAAATCAACCTCCACCCATTACATGCAAGAGGTTCCCTATCCATTGGTGCAACAACCAAGCGATAAGGGACAATTTCGGGCAGAGGTGGTGGATGGTTTTTGACCATCCTCCATGCAATAATAATGAGGTCCCGCAATACTTTTTGAGGAAACTCTACTACGAGTTTGTCCTCAATAAAGTGCCAAACTATTTTGATATGCGGGACTTCCAAGGTAGAGGTGGGGTCTTAGCACAGGATAGACTAGGGGCACGTCTTGACCCATAGCGGGTAGTGAGACGAGTAATTAGCAGACCAGCCCACGAGCATGTTTCTATCCCTTCCATTGTGAAGGAGAGTGTTGAGGTCGATACACTGAGGTCGATTAGTGCCTTGACCCAGAGCATCATAGAGCATGCCGATCCTGCAACACAGAGTGGGTTGGGAGATAGTGCGAAGAGTAGGGTCCCACCACATACTTGCCAGGCTTGCGGGTCAACCTGTGGTTATGACCCCATGGACAGTCAGGACGCAGGTGCACAGGCTACATCTGCAGCTGAGTAGATGGTGATGACAGATACCCTCCTGAGTGAGACTTTCGGCCTTGATACTCAGGTAAATATTAGCAAGTTTATTGAATTTAATTTATTAAATTTCATTTTTGAAATACAAGATTAACTAATTTAAATTGATGATTTTAATGAAATTTCAGGGTCATAGCGTCGATGCAGTTTTCAGTGGTTTTCCACCTACATTTTTCACTAGATCATCTACTGTCGAGGTATGTAACTAGTAAACAATTATAAATATTACATGTGAATAGCATCGTTATATGAATGGTATTCTAATTTCTGATTTTGGATGTTGAATAGGTTAATACTGTAGATTTCATGGCAACACCTGCTAGCGGTGGTGGACTTCAAAGCTTTACGGAGGTAATAAAATAAATAGTTTAATGAATGAATTGTACTTACTAAATTTTTGTATGTGATTTGTGTGTTTTATTGTGTGTACTTCCATGTTTAGATGAACGTGTGTGTATGTTAGGAGCCATGATTTGCATCACTATTATAGTTTTCGTAATTGAATAATGTTGTTTTATTTCCAGATGATGTAGGCTGCGGAGACACCTCCCCATGTTCATAGGGCAATGGAGTAGGGTGTGGCCTCTGCGATTCATAGCTCTATGGCATTGACAAGGGTATGAGGTAGATTAGTAAATTTCAATTTACATTCATTGTTATAGTTGCCTATTTTTGAAAAATCAAAAGATTATTGATTTGAAGTTTAATTTCTATCTGGATGGTTTCTATAGGACATGACATCACCAGGGCCTATTCCTGCTACTGAGACAAGCGAGGAGACAGATTATATGTTAGCGGTAAGTGATTATTTTGTTAAACGTTTCATTTTTTTATAACATGTAATTTCTATATATTAATGTCTATACTTTTTTTTGTAACAGGTAAAGGTGCAGGAAGAACTAAATAGGAGGAGTAGCCCTCGGGTTCGTAGTAGACCACCCACATGCATGTCTCCATCCACTAGAAGATCAAAGGTTGCTCGTGATTTATTCTCTTCACCAGCCAGAGGGGAATGACTTTTATTGTGTTCTTTTGTTGTATGCCTATATGGCATTTGTGGACATATATTTTGTATTGTACATAGTTGACATTATATGCCTATATGGCATTCTTGTAAGCCTATATGGCTATTTTGTATATATGTTATACTTATATCGACAGATATTGATGTATGCCTATATGGATATTTGGTTAATACAAATCTTTTTTATTGATGGCGTCCATACTTGCATTATAAATCCACTTTTGAATGGATATTTGTAGATGGCTACTTCAAATATTTAAAGTCCGATTGTATTACATAGGATGTTTGCATTTTCTTTGATAGGCTTGATAGGCCATGGAATACATGATGGTGTTTGATGGAAAAGTATGGTACTAGAAGACTCTAGTTCATTCTTAATAGGCTTGTGATTGATAATATCTTTGCATGATTGCACTTGATCTTGGATCATGGGCATGTTGTTAGGATTTTGATTGCATTGTGATGTTTGATGGATAGGCATGGTGTAAGATACCCAACTAGTTCTACGAAAATTTTTCCTTACTTAAACAATTTTACTTGCTATCAATTCATTAACTACTTCAACAACACAAAGATATACATCAAAGATAACTACTTGAATGAATCAACCTTAGAGTTGGGTACTTGTCTAGTTATTTGACTCAATCAACTTGCAATGTCTTATTACATGGATAATGCTTTCAATAGCATGAAGTTACAACTTATTCAATGGAGATACAAAAGAAAGGCCTTGAAGCCTTGATGTTTACAATGGCATCTACACTTGATCAACTCAATCAAACTCAATGATGTCAACTGAATGTCAACACCTCACAATATCACAAGGGAGCATCACCTTGCTTGTTGCATGGATGAACATCATAGTTGCAAGACTCTTAGGGTTAGGCGCCAACTAAAGGTAGTAGAGACTAGACTAGGCACCATCCTAAGCTGGGCGCTTCCTTGAGGTGGTAGAGACATGGATGAACGTCTGGTGGGGTTTGATGACTCTATATTGACACTCAAATTCACTTAGGCGCAATATTAGTGTTCTTCTAACTAGGCGCCAGATAGGAGGATTCTCAGGGGTTTTGGTGCCTAGGTTACAACTTGTCAATTTCTCAAAGAATCTTTGAAACACTTGACTTCCAAGGATTATCATCTTACCCTCTAATGGAGCGTCTTGTTCCAAAATTGGTCTTGGGGACTTGCATCTCTCTTAGGTGCATGTTTGGAGTAATGTCAACTGGTATCAGCGCCTATTATCTCAATTCACACTTGACATCAAACTTTTGAAGCTCTTTTACCCTAGCGCCTTTATCTTCTATCAAGCGCCTAACATTCTGGGGTGAATTCCATCTTAATCGAAGTCTTCAAGGTACTTCTTGTTGTGACCAAATCACACATCACCCCATCGGACTGGGGACCCCCTCTTTTTTGAGCTCAGATGCTTTGCATTGATTTATGCAATCTCATTTCCAAGTTGTTAGGGTCTTGAATATTAATGATGCGGAGGATTAGATTGTCCATGAGTTGGCGCCTTGAAGTGACTTGAGCACCTTCAGTTGCCTTGAAGTTGGTGTTGGTGCCTAAGGAAGGTAATGAGTATAGACGAAGCACCTTAGATGGGTTGATAAAGAAAGATGATGTGCCTTAGGAGGAATTGGCGCCTTGAAGGATGATAAAAGGGCTCTTTGAAGTGGCAGACAGCATGAAGTAGCACCTAAGCAAAGGTAAGTGACTCATGCCCCTTGAATGCCTTGTGTCAATCAAAATCAAACTTCAAACTTCCATCTAGCGCCAGGATGAAGATCAAGTGGAAATGCGCCTTGGAGTTGAGGTTGGTCCATTTCAGAGTAAATGAGCGCCTAGAAGCATAGGCCATCATCAGAAAAGGTTTGGTTGAGTTGTATTTGCGCCTAAGAGTAGAAGCGCCTTACTAATGGAATGAGAGCGCCCTGATGATTAAAGTCTCCAGAGATGAATGCCTTAACCAATCTAGCGCCTTCAAGAGGATGGCATTTAAGGAGTATTCTTGGCATGTTGAAGTGACTTGGGTGCCTTGATGGGGAGAGGTCTTGATGAAGAGAGTAAGGTTGAATATCTAAAGGTAATATGCGCCACAGATGATAGAAATTGATCACCTTGGAAGGTAAAACACTTCAAATGTTTTCAAGGAATTGGATAAGTCATTTAGTGCCTATAGTGGGAGGTATTGTTTTGGCGCCTTGGACAAGATTGGGCATCCAGAGAAGATTTGCTCAGAGTACTCACTTAGTGCCCTGGGGCCAACTCAAGTAGACATTGCACCATCTAGATCAAACCTTGAAATGGGCCCAGAGAAGACATGAAGAAAGATATGCGCCCTATTTTGGAGGAATCAAGTTGGATAAGTACTTGAAGAACTTGAAGAACTTGCATTAAGTGTTTTAGCGCCTTGGATGAGGATATTAGCGCCTTGGTATGGTTTGGAGCGCCTTTAGTTGTGCCTTGAGGAGATTTTCTTACATCTTAAAGGAGGTTCTTACACCTTGCCCCCTTTGGTATCTAGTGCCCTAGTGGCTTTAACCTAACGCTTTTGGAGTCCAAAATGTGCCTTTGAAAGTTGAAGTGAACCTTGATAATTGGAGTCTTCATAATGAGCGCCTAGGTCTTGTTGAGTAGAATACCCCACAATGTGCACCTAGGTCTTTAAGAAGAGTAATGATACTTGAGATAGAGCGCCTTGAGGAGGTAGTTGAGCGCCCTGGATTGAATAATTGGAGTTCAAGGAAGGTTTGAGCACCCAAGGCATATGGCTAGAGAAGTTGTAGAAAAGACCACTTTTGGTGCCTTAAAAGTTTGAATGCTTGGGGAGTTTTTGCAAAGATCTAGTTTGAGCGCCCTTATGCCCTAGGATCATCTAGTTTGTGCGTCTTGTAATGAGGAGTTCATGTAAGTTTGGAATGAGCGCCTTGAATAAGTGTAAACTAGCCTAGAGAAGGGTATGTGTGCCTTGAGCATTCCAGAGATAACTGTGCGCCTAGAACAATATGAGCGCTCATGATGATGATTAACGCCCTGATGAGACTATGAGCGCCTTGTTCAGGAGATACCTTGTTTGATCATAAAATGCGCCTTGAGTCTTGAAGGTTTTGAGCGCCTAGGTGATTTGGATGTTGGGATGTTGGGATGATGCGCCTTAGGAGGAATTGGCACCTTGAAGGATGATAAAAGGGCTCTTTGAAGTGGCAGAGAGCATGAAGTAGTGCCTAAGCAAAGGTAAGTGACTCATGCCCCTTGAATGCCTTGTGTTAATCAAAATCAAACTTCAAACTTCCATCTAGCGCCAGGATGAAGATCAAGTGGAAATGCGCCTTGGAGTTGAGGTTGGCCCATTTCAGAGTAAATGAGCACCTAGAAGCATAGGCCATCATCAGGAAAGGTTTGGTTGAGTTGAATTTGCGCCTAAGAGTAGAAGCGCCTTACTAATGGAATGAGAGCGCCCTGATGATTAAAGTCTCCAGAGATGAATGCCTTAACCAATCTAGCGCCTTCAAGAGGATGGCATTTAAGGAGTATTCTTGGCATGTTGAAGTGACTTGGTTGCCTTGATGGGGAGAGGTCTTGATGAAGAGAGTAAGGTTGAATATCTAAGGGTAATATGCGCCACAGATGATAGAAATTGATCACCTTGGAAGGTAAAACACTTCAAATGTTTTCAAGGAATTGGATAAGTCATTTAGCGCCTATAGTGGGAGGTATTGTTTTGGCGCCTTGGACAAGATTGGGCATCTAGAGAAGATTTGCTCAGAGTACTCACTTAGCGCCCTGGGGCCAACTCAAGTAGACATTGCACCATCTAGATCAAACCTTGAAATGCGCCCAGAGAAGACATGAAGAAAGATATGCGCCCTGTGTTGGAGGAATCAAGTTGGATAAGTACTTGAAGAACTTGAAGAACTTGCATTAAGTGTTTTAGCGCCTTGGATGAGGATATTAGAGCCTTCATATGGTTTGGAGCGCCTTTAGCTGTGCCTTGAGGAGATTTTCTTACATCTTAAAGGAGGTTCTGACACCTTGCCCCCTTTGGTATCTAGTGCCCTAGTGGCTTTAACCTAACGCCTTTGGAGTCCAAAATGCGCCTTTGAAAGTTGAAGTGAACCTTGATAATTGGAGTCTTCATAATGAGCGCCTAGGTCTTGTTGAGTAGAATACCCCACAATGTGCACCTAGGTCTTTAAGAAGAGTAATGATACTTGAGATAGAGCGCCTTGAGGAGGTAGTTGAGTGCCCTGGATTGAATAATTGGAGTTCAAGGAAGGTTTGAGCACCCAAGGCATATGGCTAGAGAAGTTGTAGAAAAGACCACTTTTGGTGCCTTAAAAGTTTGAATGCTTGGGGAGTTTTTGCAAAGATCTAGTTTGAGCACCCTTATGCCCTACGATCATCTAGTTTGTGCATCTTGTAATGAGGAGTTCATGTAAGTTTGGAATGAGCACCTTGAATAAGTGTAAACTAGCCTAAAGAAGGGTATGTGCGCCTTGAGCGCCTTGAGCATTCCAGAGATAACTGTGCGCCTAGAACAATATGAGCGCTCATGATGATGATTAACGCCCTGATGAGACTATGAGCGCCTTGTTCAGGAGATACCTTGTTTGATCATAAAATGTGCCTTGAGTCTTGAAGGTTTTGAGCACCTAGGGATGTTGGTATGCGCCCAAGATTGAGGTAAGTGAGCGCTTGTAATGGAGGAGAGCAATGAGATGGAATGTTTTGTAGAGATTGGCGCCCAGAGACCCATTTTTGCGCCTTTGATGATGACCATTTTTGCATAAGAGTTTAGCGCCTTAGAGTTGTAAACTTTCTCTTTGGGCGCCCTTGAGTGAATGTTGGCGCCTTGGACAACTAAATACGCCTTTGATGGAGTGGAGCCCAGAAGGGGAGTAGGAGGAAACCCAATCTTCAAGATTCATCAAGCTTCAAAGTTTAGGTCAGAGGTTATCCACGTTATCCAAGGAAGGTGTTATCATCTACACTCTGAGAAGGTAATGTCAAAGGCCATCATGAAGGATCACTTCATCAACTTCAAGTCCTTCAAGTTCAAGTCCTTTCACCTAGCAAGTCCAAGAGAGATTTCTACTCCGATTCATGAAGTAAGCTTATATCATCCTTATCTACTCTGCGAGAAGAAGAAACATTACAAAGTCAATCAAATGAGTTACAAGTACCATACATCCAATTGCAAGGAGTGAACCACCTTAAGGAAAAATAGTTCTCTTGAAGTTACTTGAAATGTCAAAAGGTTTAGCGCCTCAAAGTAAGGTCAGAGGTGAGGTTAGAGGTGAAATGCGCCTTTGGACCATTCTGGCGCCTTGGATGAAGAACCTATATCTTGAACCCAAGAGGTAAAATTTGTGCCTTAGTGGATTTGGAGAGTTACAAAGATTAGAGAAAAGCGCCTTGTAGACAGAGTTGAGCGCCTTAAAAGAGGTAGCTCATCAAAGATGATCAAATTATTGAATGAAGGTAGGCGCTCTTTGCCTTCAAATTGGTCTCATTGAGGCGCCTAGGACAAATGATCCTTGATTGCATAAGTTTGAGGGTATATCCTTCATATATGCAAGTTGAAGAAGAGCTTCAGGATTCAATTGATAATGCTTGAGATATCATAAGACAAGGCGCCCATTCTGTTCACCACTTGTAGCATCACTTGTTCAAGGCGCATGTGTGATTTGATCAAAAATAGGCGCCTAGAGTGAATAGGCTTTCATCCTGACTTAATACACTGCCTCCTTCTGACGATTTTTGGGGCAGCAGAAAACCTTTCACCACGGGCAAATGCCTCAGAGCTATAAAAAATTGAGAGAGGTTATTGTAGAGGCACTCTACGTGATCGCGTTGCCTCAGACGAAATGTTTCTAAGTGACACAGTTTTTGAGTAACATCTCGTCAAAGATTGTTGCCTTTTTGCACTTTGGACTCTTCAGGGATATCGTCGGTACAATGTAGCTCCGACTGTTTCAACATGTTTGGGTGAAAAATAGGACCATGCCTAGCGTAAATGTACCCATTCAGACGCGTTGGAACAGTTAGTTTGGTCGCATCAGGAGCAGGATGAAAGTTACACCCCTTTGCAACTTTACACTGCCTCCTTCTGACGATTTTTGGGGCAGCAGAAAACCTTTCACCACGGGCAAATGCCTCAGAGCTATAAAAAACTGAGAGAGGTTATTGTAGAGGCACTCTACGTGATCACGTTGCCTCAGACGGAATGTTTCTAAGTGACACAGTTTTCGAGTAACATCTCGTCAAAGATTGCTGCCTTTCTGCACTTTGGACTCTTCAGGGATATCGTCGATACAATGTAGCTCCGACTGTTTCAAAATGTTTGGGTGAAAAATAGGACCATGCCTAACGTAAATGTACCCATTCGGACGTGTTGGAACAGTCAGTTTGGTCGCATCAGGAGCAGGACGAAAGTTACACCCCTTTGCAACTTTACACTGCCTCTTTCTGACGATTTTTGGGGCAGCAGAAAAGCTTTCACCACGGGCAAATGCCTCAGAGCTATAAAAAATTGAGAAAGGTTATTGTAGAGGCACTCTACATGATCGCGTTGCCTTAGACGGAATGTTTCTAAGTGACACGATTTTTGAGTAACATCTCGTCAAAGATTGCTGCCTTTTTGCACTTTGGACTCTTCAGGGATATCATCAGTACAATGTAGCTCCGACTGTTTCAACATGTTTGGGTGAAAAATAGGACCATGCCTAGTGTAAATGTACCCATTCGGACGCGTTGGAACAATCAGTTTGGTCGCATCAGGAGCAGGACGAAAGTTACACCCCTTTGCAACTTTACATTGCCTCCTTCTGACGATTTTTGGGGCAGCAGAAAACCTTTCACCACGGGCAAATGCCTCAGAGCTATAAAAAACTGAGAGAGGTTATTGTAGAGGCACTCTACGTGATCCCGTTGCCTCAGACAGAATGTTTTTAAGTGACACAGTTTTTGAGTAACATCTCGTCAAAGATTGCTGCCTTTTTGCACTTTGGACTCTTCAGGGATATCGTCGGTACAATGTAGCTCCGACTGTTTTGACATGTTTGGGTGAGAAATAGGACCATGCCTAGCATAAATGTACCCATTCGGACGCGTTGGAATAGTCAGTTTGGTCGCATCAAGAGCAAGACGAAAGTTACACCCCTTTGCAACTTTACACTACCTCTTTCTGACGATTTTTGGGGTAGCAGAAAACCTTTCACCATGGGCAAATGCCTCAGAGCTATAAAAAATTGAGAGAGGTTATTGTAGAGGCACTCTATGTGATAGCGTTGCCTCAGACAGAATGTTTCTAAGTGACACGGTTTTTGAGTAACATCTTGTCAAAGATTGCTGCCTTTTTGCACTTTGGACTCTTCAGGGATATCGTCGGTACAATGTAGCTCCGACTGTTTCAACATGTTTGGGTGAAAAATAGGACCATGCCTAGCGTAAATGTACCCATTCGGACGCGTTGGAACAGTCAGTTTGGTCGCATCAGAAGCAGGACGAAAGTTACACCCCTTTGCAACTTTACACTGCCTCCTTCTGACGATTTTTGGGGCAGCAGAAAACCTTTCACCACGGGCAAATGCCTCAGAGCTATAAAAAACCGAGAGAGGTTATTGTAGAGGTACTCTACATGATCGTGTTGCCTCAGACGGAATGTTTCTAAGTGACACGATTTTCAAGTAACATCTCGTCAAAGATTGCTGCCTTTTTGCACTTTGGACTCTTCAGGGATATCGTCGGTACAATGTAGCTCCGACTGTTTCGACATGTTTGGGTGAAAAATAGGACCATGCCTAGCATAAATGTACCCATTCAGACACGTTGGAATAGTCAGTTTGGTCGCATCAGGAGCAGGACAAAAGTTACACCCCTTTGCAACTTTACACTGCCTCCTTCTGACGATTTTTGGGGCAGCAGAAAACCTTTCACCACGGGTAAATGCCTCAGAGTTATAAAAAACTGAGAGAGGTTATTGTAGAGGCACTCTACGTGATAGCGTTGCCTTAGACAGAATGTTTCTAAGTGACACGGTTTCGAGTAACATCTCGTCAAAGATTGCAGCCTTTTTGCACTTTGGACTCTTCAGGGATATCGTTGGTACAATGTAGCTCAGACTGTTTCGACATGTTTGGGTGAAAAACAGGACTATGCCTAGCGTAAATGTACCCATCCGGATGCGTTGGAATAGTCAGTTTGGTCACATCACGAGCAGGACACCAAAAATGTAAAAGTTGCTTTGTGCAACTTGACAACATTGACACTTTTTTGCAACATGACTCAAAGACTCAAACTGACCCCAAATGACTCAAAGTGACTTAAAATCACCTTGATTTGGTGCCCAATGTATATTATAGAGGTCGAGGCGCTCCTTATCATTCAAACATCTTAGATGAGCGCATAGGAAAGGAAAAAGCTCTAAGTTTCATCATCATGATCGCCTAATATCAAGAGACTTTAATGCATTGATTTGGCGCCCTATATGTGAAGGAAGATCTAAAGGCATGAAAGTGGATGTCATATTGCAAGAGTTTGGATCATCGAAATTGAAAGAAATAAGTCTATTAAGCTTGGGCGCCCTTGGTCTTCTTTTCATTCATTATGAGCGCCTTGGGAGAATGGTATATAGGTCATCATCATGATTGGGTGCCCTGGATCCAGAGTGTTGGAGAGATAATCAAATGGTGTCTAGTAGGGTGAGTTATGAGTTTGGTCGCATCAGGAGCAGGACACCAAAAATGCATAACATAATGATGTAAAAATGTGTACATATGTGTAAAAATGCAGGAGGAAATAAAAAAAGACAAACCTTACAAATTAATGTGCATACTTACAACTCAATGTAACATAACTTTACAAAATCAATGTGAATACTTACAAATTAATCCAATGAACCATCCGGGTCTGCTCTACTCTTTATTGTGTCAAGTATTGCTTCATGGTCAGACTCATGCACTTTCCACAATATTTTGTTCAAAGGTCTACCCCGATACTTTATCAAATGAACATTGGATGCCACGACAAGGTTCGAGTAATGAAGAATCTTCCGATGCATGTCAAAGTCCTGAAATAGCCAAATATTAACACTCTTATGTGGGTACCTTCTAAGCCATGTTCCAGTAATAACCACTGATCCTGTAGGGTATTCGATGTTTTCTCCATCTGTAACAGGGGCCTCCAATTTCTTTTTGGCCTCAACACAACGACATAAGTAATAATCTGTTCCCTCTTCATTATCTTCATCTGCAATAACTGTATATACGTGCCCTACATTGATATGTGTAGCAAATTAGATGAAATTAGTCAACATTACAAAAACACTACAAAGTAAGATGACATTACCTGGTTGAACTAGATGAAATTAGATGCATATATGTGCCCTATATTACTTGGTTGAACTAAATCTGATATGTGGTCAAAGTCAACTGACGATTCCATCTGTGTTAGTTCCAGTGCCGTCGGGGGTCGATACATGTCAAGTGGGCTAAGATAACTTAACTGCCATTCGTCAACCCACTCCTTTGACTCGCACTCATCCCAGACTTGAATTGTATAGGAAGAACAAAAGCATGACATCTTTCGTGTATGGATACTCCATGAACCTGCAATTGAGCTTCTGAAAGAGTGCATCTCATTTGATCCTGTCAGTGTACAACAATCCTCATATGGTGCAATGTTAGTATCATCTATCAACCAAAAAAATCTACGAACTAAAGACTTACCTTCATTACCTGGACCCATGGAAGCATTACACCACTCGACAATCGATTTTGCATCTGTCAACTTTGCATTGTCTTTATACTTTAACTCTTCTCATGCTATGGCTCTTTTGATACATGCTCCTGCACCATCATGCTCCCCCTTTCCATGCCCGGCCTCACAAAAGTTCCACATATGTTGAATACCTGTAAAATTATGCCTCCTACTCAACCAATAGAAATTCTGTGAGTTCTTGAATTGTGACGCACAATTATCTGGCCATATGATATGCTGACTGAACGATATGCCCCTTCTAGCCAAATCATTGTAGAACACCTGAAAGCAACCTTGCACGAACTCCGTAGAATGCGTGCGATCATCACTAATATAGAAATTATACTCCCTTATGATCTTTCTGTCATCCTCTGTACTATCATTCGCATGAATGAATGCGATGTGCACAAATATAGAAACATGTGTGGAGTTGTAATATTGTGATTGCACCTCACGCTGTGGCTATAGACTGTAGTTCGCTGCAAAGTCGACGATTGAAACAATGCTACCAACCGGAAATGTGTCCTTGCATAACTTGAATTGCAAGTCCAACCATCGAGCTTTATGGGCATGTCTTGCATACTCATACACTATGCTGTCACGAATATAGGCATAAACTGATACACTGGAATCTTTTCAATAACTAATTCACACCTCTTTGCTTCTTTACCATCTTTTGTATTGTATGCCACTGTTTTATACTTGCCAAACTTTACTAGTTCGTTTCCAACTGCATGTGTTATTTCCATATGTTCACATATTGGCAAATGTTGCAAGCCACCGCAACGATGACATGTGCCATCCAAGCATAATTTCTTGTAGAATATTTGACCTTCCTCTCTTTCACATAAAATTCTTGATATGAAGTCTCTTGAAGATGTTGGTGGGGCACATATGGCACAACCCTGCAAATCATTGTTAGTATGCATATCTAAACATATAGACCTATAAGCATCAAAATGGTTAGAAAATTCAATATGTAATCTACAACAACAAGTAGTGCGTGTGTGATTTATCTTAACATAGAAAGGTTTTAGCATTTCAAAATATCTTTGACAAATTTTAATTTGAGAATACTTCTCTAGAAATTTACCATAAAACTGTGTTTGAGTTTCATCCAAAAAATGCTTTGGATGTGGCTCGCGGTTCTGACTACTGATTCTCGTTCTTACCACATCCCTTTGATTCGGAGATACCCTTGTGTAATTCTTCCAAAAGTCTTCAATTAGTGATCTCAATGCTTCAACAATTGATTTATCTTTTCGTGGTAGTCTCCTCGAGAACGCCCATAATTCATTGGCATTAGTGTCCTCAATTCTTTGGTGTCTTCCAACGGCTCTTGATAAAGTTTTCCTATTAATTCTCAATTCTTGACTTGTCTTTCTAATGAGACAAGCTTTCCTCGTTTGACTACTTACTATAGTCGATGTAATCACATGCCGTGTTGCATTACTATCTTTTGTGCGTGAGGTGTTACCCACACTCTAATACGCACTCATTAGATTCTTAACAATAGATTTTTCACTTGAAGCCTCTGATGTTCTCAACCCAAGAATCTTCATGATAGACCTATGCTTTATACTTCGCATCATTTCAACGAATAGTTGACATCTTGCAGTCTCATTTAACTTTTCAAAGAACAATCTCCAAATCTTATTAGCATATCTTCTACAAGTGCGTTTTGGAATCTTACCTTCCATTGGCTGCAAAATATTCTCATCAATATCAATCAAATACTTTGGCTTTCTATGCAAAATTCTAGGTGGTGTCAAGTTAGGTAAATTCATCTCAACATTAGGAATTTCATCAATATTTAAATGAGATGGGTTAGATGGCATACCTTCGATCGAAGATGGAATAGATGACATACCTTGAGGTTGAGGTGGGAACGATGGCGTACCTCCTTCATCACATGTGAGTGATGATGTACTCTCAACTTGAGATGTGGTAGATGGTGTCCCTACATGTTGACTTGCGGTAAAGGACGTGTCTCCAACTATGGTATTCAAATCTCTCGTACCACGAAGTTTTTGCATTCGTTTTCTTTGTGCCGCCAATACCATATCTCTTTGTGATGGTTGTGGTTCCTCTTCAATTGGTATGTCTTCATTTATCATGTCCAATTTCCTCTTCTCACGAAGTTCCCTCATAGCCATTGCTTTCTTTGCATTCTTAGCTTCTATCTCTTCCTGTGTTGGTTTAATTCTTGATCGTTTCCTCGGCATGACAGAGAATTTGTCTGTAGCATGATAAAGAGACCAATATTAGTTCCTAAGAAATGAATACATGATAATAGTGGGATTGTATTTTTTTTATGTTGTAAGGATTTATTCTTGTATAGTTTGACATCATGGTATGAACTAAGGTTTGTTTATTACACATAATTATTAAAGAGCCCAAGTGTAGAAAATATACATGGCATCATGTGAGATTGTAGGTTGCTTTCTTGATTGGGAATGTGTCTATTTTAAACATGTATGATAAAGCATAATAAAGTAATTCAATCCGAAATAAGGAAAATGTAAAGAACATGCATGTAAAGACTTGACATACCTAAATAACGAAGATTTGAATGGAGAGAGTACCTAATTATGTAGTATTTTTATCTTCTTGCATCAAACTCCTCAACAATTTGAGTTTTTCACCACTTGCTTCCTTTTCAATGTTAAATTCTTAAAATTGAATCACAATTAACATTGCAACACTACAAAAATTGAAACTTGAATAGATATATATCAAACTTAGTGTGAAAACTATGTTATTTCCTCCTTCTCAAGTTGGCAAAGCAGAAAAGGTGGTGGAAAGATCATGCAAAGGTGGTACAATGTGTTAAATGTGCATGTGAACTTCCCAATAGCATGAAAGCACTTCTTTTTTGTCAGAGCACGCACAGAATCAGTAAGAAAACAGAGCATGTGGGCCTGGATCACGGGGGTAACCACTTTTTTACCGTTTCAATAGAAATATAAAACGTGAGCGCGTTATAACGTGCTCGTGTTTTATCTTGCTTAGATTCATCACATCCTTTGCATTGATCACATCTTTTTGCTGCAAGGGCTTGCCAGATGCTCCGCCATATGATAGGCATAACAATGAAGGGGCAAGCCCTCATAATCAAGTTCATGATAGAAAATGCCCTCAACCCTCAACGTCAAACCCTAATCCCTAAACCCTCAACTTTGATCCCTTGACCCTCAACCCTCAATGTCAAATCCTAATCCCTCAACCCTATCCCTAAACCCTCAACCCTCAACGTCAAATCCTAATCCCTCAACCCTCAACCCTATCCCTAAACCCTCAACGTCAAATCCTAATCCCTCAACCCTCAACCCTATCCCTACACCCTCAACGTCAAATCCTAATCCCTCAACCCTATCCCTAAACCCTCAACGTCAAATCCTAATCCCTCAACCCTAATCCGTCATCCCTCAACGTCAAATCCTAATCCCTCAACCCTAATCCATCATCCTTCAACCCTAATCCATCATCCCTCAACTCTAATCCCTCATCCCTAAACCCTAAATGCTATCCCTAATCCTACACCCTCAACAAACTCGACACTATACCTTAAACTCTAATCCCTTATCCCTAAACCCTCCAACCCTATCCCTAATCCTTACAACCCTCAACCCTAATCCCTCAACCCTTAACTCTGATCCATCAACCCTCAACACTATACCTTAAACCCTAATCCCTTCAACCTCAACCCTATCCCTAAACCCTTGACCCTCGAACCTCAACCCTCAACCCTCGACGTCAAACCCTAATCCCTCAACCCATAACTCTAATCCCTCATCTCTCAACCCTAACCCTAAACCCTCAACGCTCAACATCAAATCCTAATCACTCAACCCTTCACTCTAATCCCTCAACCCTAAACCCTATCCCTAAACCCTCAACACTATACCTTAAACCCTAATCCCTCAGCCCTCAACCCTAAACCTTATCCCTAAACCCTAATCCCTCAACTCTCAACCCTAATCCGTCATCCCTCAACTCTAATCCCTCATCCCTAAACCCTAAATGCTATCCCTATTCCTACACCCTCAACAGAATCGATACTATACCTTAAATCCTAATCCCTCAACCCTTAACTCTGATCCCTCGACCTTCAACCTTAACCCTAAACCCTAAACCCTCAACGTCAAATTCTAATCCCTCAACCCTTCACTCTAATCCCTCAACCCTAAACCCTATCCGTAAACCCTCAACACTATACCTTAAACCCTAATCCCTCAACCCTAACCCTAAACCTTGTCCCTAAACCCTAATCCCTCAACCCTCAACCCTAATCTGTCATCCGTCATCCCTCAACTCTAATCCCTCATTCCTAAACCCTAAATGCTATCCCTATTCCTAGACCCTCAACAGGCTCTATACTATACCTTAAACCCTAATCCCTCTACCCTCGACACTCTTATTTAACCCTAATCCCTTGACCATTAACCCTATCCCTCAACCTCAACCCTCAACCCTCAACCCTCAACTCTTAACATTAAACCCTAATTCATCAACCCTAAACCCTAATCCCTCAAACCTAAACCCTATCCCTAAACCATCAACCCTCAACACTATACCTTAAACCCTAATCCCTCAACCCTCAACCCTAAACCTTATCCCTAAACCCTAATCCCTCATCCCTCAACTCTAATCCCTCATCCCTAAACCCTAAATGCTATCCCTATTCCTAAACCCTCGACAAACTCGATACTATACCTTAAACTCTAATCCCTTATCCCTAAACCCTCCAACCCTATCCCTAATCCTTACACCCTCCACACTCAACTTTAACCCTAATTCCTCGACCCTCAACCCTATCCGTAAACCCTTGACCCTCAAACCTCAACCCTCAACCCTCAACATCAAACCCTAATCCCTCAACCCTTAACTCTGATTCCTCGACCTTCAACCCTAATCCTAAACCCTAAACCCTCAATGTCAAATTCTAATCCCTCAACCCTTCACTCTAATCCCTCAACCCTAAACCCTATCCCTAAACCCTCAACACTATACCTTAAACCCTAATCCCTCAACCTTAACCCTAAACCTTGTCCCTAAACCCTAATCCCTCAACCCTCAACCCTAATCTGTCATCCGTCATCCCTCAACTCTAATCCCTCATTCCTAAACCCTAAATGCTATCCCTATTCCTAGACCCTCAACAAGCTCGATACTATACCTTAAACCTTAATCCCTCTACCCTCGACACTCTTATTTAACCCTAATCCCTTGACCATTAACCCTATCCCTCAACCTCAACTCTCAACCCTCAACCCTCAACTCTCAACATTAAACCCTAATTCATCAACCCTAAACCCTAATCCCTCAAACCTAAACCCTATCCCTAAACCATCAACCCTCAACACTATACCTTAAACCCTAATCCCTCAACCCTCAACCCTAAACCTTATCCCTAAACCCTAATCCCTCAACCCTCAACCCTAATCCATCATCCCTCAACTCTAATCCCTCATCCCTAACCCTAAATGCTATCCCTATTCCTAAACCCTCAACATACTCGATACTATACCTTAAACTCTAATCCCTTATCCCTAAACCCTCCAACCCTATCCCTAATCCTTATACCCTCCACACTCAACTTTAACCCTAATTCCTCGACCCTCAACCCTATCCCTAAACCCTTGACCCTCGAACCTCAACCCTCAACCCTCAACATCAAACCCTAATCACTCAACCCTTAACTCTGATCCCTCGACCTTCAACCCTAACCCTAAACCCTAAACCCTCAACGTCAAATTCTAATCCCTCAACACTAAACCCTATCCCTAAACCCTCAACACTATACCTTAAACCCTAATCCCTCAACCCTAACCCTAAACCTTGTCCCTAAACCCTAATGCCTCAACCCTCAACCCTAATATGTCATCCGTCATCCCTCAACTCTAATCCCTCATTCCTAAATCCTAAAAGCTATCCCTATTCCTAGACCCTCAATAGGCTCGATACTATACCTTAAACTCTAATCCCTCTACCCTTGACACTCTTATTTAACCCTAATCCCTTGACCATTAACCCTATCCCTCAACCTCAACCCTCAACCTTGAACCCTCAACTCTCAACATTAAACCCTAATTCATCAACCCTAAACCCTAATCCCTCAAACCTAAACCCTATCCCTAAACCATCAACCCTCAACACTATACCTTAAACCCTAATCCCTCAACCCTCAACCCTAAACCTTATCCCTAAACCCTAATCCCTCAACCCTCAACCCTAACCCCTCATCCCTCAACTCTAATCCCTCATCCCTAAACTCTAAATGCTATCCCTATTCATAAACCCTCAACAAAATTGATACTATACCTTAAACTCTAATCCCTTATCCCTAAACCCTCCAACCCTATCCCTAATCCTTACACCCTCCACACTCTACTTTAACCCTAATCCCTTCAACCTCAACCCTATCCCTAAACCCTTGACCCTCGAACCTCAACCCTCAACCCTCAACGTCAAACCCTATTCCCTCAACCCTTAACTCTGATCCCTCATCTCTCAACCCTAAACCCTCAACCCTCAACATCAAATCCTAATCCCTCAACCCTAAACCCTATCCCTAAACCCTCAACACTATACCTTAAACCCTAATCCCTCAGCCCTCAACCCTAAACCTTATCCCTAAACCCTAATCCCTCAACCCTAATCCGTCATCCCTCAACTCTAATCCCTCATCCCTAAACCCTAAATGGTATCCCTATTCCTACACCCTCAACAGAATCGATACTATACCTTAAACCCTAATCCCTTATCCCTAAACCCTCAAACCCTATCCCTAATCCTTATACCCTCCACACTCTACTTTAACCCTAATTCCTCGACCCTCAACCCTATCCCTAAACCCTTGACCCTCGAACCTCAACCCTCAACCCTCAACGTCAAACCCTAATCCCTCAACCCTTAACTCTGATCCCTCGACCCTCAACACTATACCTTAAACCCTAATACCTATCCCTCAACCCTTAACCCTTAAAACTTAAACCCTATCCCTACATCCTCAACACTTGACACTATATCTTAAGCCTTAAACCCTCATCCCTAAAGCCTCAACCCTCAATCCTTAAACCTTCAACCCTAAACCCTATCCCTAATCCCTCTACCCTCGACACTCTAACCCTAACCTCGACATTAAATGCTAATCCATCAACCCTAAACCCTAATCCTAAACCCTCAACCCTCAAACCTCAACACTATACCTTAAACCCTAATCCCTCAACCCTCAACCCTAAACCTTATCCCTAAACCCTAATCCCTCAACCCTCAACCCTAATCCATCATCCCTCAACTATAATCCCTCATCCATAATCCCTAAATGCCATCCCTATTCCTAAACCCTCAACAGACTCGATACTATACCTTAAACCCTAATCCCTTATCCTTAAACCCTCCAACCCTATCCCTAATCCTTACACCCTCCACACTCTACTTTAACCCTAATCCCTCGACCCTAAACCCTATCCCTAAACCCTTGACCCTTGAACCTCAACCCTCAACCCTCAATGTCAAACCCTAATCCCTCAACCCTTAACTTTGATCCCTCGACCCTCAACTCTATCCCTAAACCCTAAACCGTAATCTGTCATCCCTCATCCCTAAACCTTAAACGCTATCCCTATTCCTAGACCCTCAACGGGCTCGATACTATACCTTAAACGCTAATCCCTTATCCCTAAACCCTCCAACTCTATCCCTTATCCCTTAACTCTCATGATTAATAGCCTTGAACGTAAAAAAATTTGAGTGGGACATAACGCGAGCACGTTATAACGCGCTCGCGTTATGTCAAACATGACAAAAGACAGACTTGTGGGAAAGAAAAATGCAAGGTAAAACATAATGCGAGCGCATTATAACGCGCTCGCGTTATTTCTTGCTTTGGGAATCCCAAGCCTTGGGCTTGGGATTTGCTTTAGATTTCCAACCCAAAGGCTTGGAGTGCCTTATGAACAGTCACAGACGTGTTTTTCTATATTCTTCAAAATTTCACATAATTTCGTTCGTGCTAACCCTCAGATTTGCACGTGTTTCAAGGTTGAACAAATCGAACACATGGGTAATGTTAGGCTTTCTCTTAGCTATTTGACGATGTGATTTTTTTCACATTTTAACAATGTTAAGCCTTTCATCTTTAATTTCTTTTGTTTGTGTGTCTGTTTTTAGGCAAAAACTACTGTTTGGTCTTTTTTTCATTGTAAAATAACTATTCATTCAAATTTCAAAAAAATTACATATTTAGAAACTAGACTCCATTCTACAAATATTAAAAAAATAAAAAAATGATTTTCAATTAGTTTTCAAAATTTATAGGGGTAGCACGGCCAAAATTCTATTTTTTAGGATGTGTCCACTTTAAAAATTAGTAAAAAATCAAATATTCTTCAAAAAATTATTAGAAAAATCAGGGATAAACTACATGCTATTAGCTAATTTCTCATCGAAGCGATTTTAAAAATACCAAAAAAAAGTTGACCTTTTGAGGGAGCCACAAAACATGCTATGTTATGTTTTTTTGACAGAAACAACACCAATTTCTGTGGCTCCCTCTTTTGAACCCCTTAATCTATGCCATTTTCAAAACAAAATAGTAGTTTAGAAAGTAGACTCGGAGCACTACGAACATTGTTTTGGTTGCATCTCCAAATTTTGAGTGTAACTATGCTCAATTTCTCATCCAAGGCCAGTATTTCCTGATTTCAGAAAAAAGTGGCCATTTAAGACCCTTTTTTGGCCCCCCATCTTCTTGCACTTACCCATATTACAAATTGTATCAACAACATTAGACACTGTATCAACAGCATTGCCAAACTAAGACCTTCCATATTACAAATTGTATCAACAGCATTAGACAATGTATTAGTAGCATTGGAAACAACATCAGCAGCATTGGAAACAACATGACAACAGTATTAGAAATAGTTTCAGCGGCATTAGGAACTGTAACAACAGCATTATTCAGTGGCCAAATGCTTGTCCTTCTGAACCAACTATATATATATATATTACATTAACGTACATGATTTAATCTATTGAATGATTCAACAGACATGATTTACGGGACAACATGCATTGCAACGTGTTTGCTTAGGCACGGACGTGAAACAACATTAAATTTATTGAATGTTCATTCGGGTCCGAATACATATTCCATTTTCCACCGAAAAGTTAATCATTTTACCGACTACTTTCCCTGTTCTCAACGGTGTGATGGAAAGTATTTCTAGATATGTATACAGATATGTATAAATGTATACAGATATGTATACATATGTATAATCAGTACCAAATATGTTGACAATGAACCCTAAAAAATAATGACAACCTTAATCATTGACAATGAACCCTCAAAAATACATACCCATTAAAATATACAAACCCATTTGTATGTATAAAAAAACCCTCATTATATAACACTCTAAATTATCACAAGACAAAATAATGAAACCTTTTAACCGTTGACAATGAACACTAAAAAGTATATACCCATAAAAATATACGACCCCATTTGTATGTATAACAAAAAACTATCATTATATAACAGTATATTCTTCTGTAAAGTGAAATTATCACAAGACAAAATAATGAAACCCTTAACCATTGACAATGAACACTTAAAAATATATACCCATATAAATATACGACCACATTTGTATGTATAACAAAAAATATCATTATATAACAGTATATTCTTCTATACAGTGAAATTATCACAAGACAAGGGTTGCCTCAGACAAAATAATAAAAAATTGAAAGTAAATTACACAGCAGTACCCAAATCACGGGTAGCATGAGAGAAAAACAAAGATAAATGATTGTATACAAGTATAGTCTTCTGTACAATGAAATTATCACAAGACAAAATAATGAAACCCTTAACCGTGGACAATGAACCCTAAAAAATATATACCCATCAAAATATCATAACCTATTTGTATGTATAACAAAAAAAACTCTCATTATATAAGAGTATATTCTTCTATACAGTGAAATTATCACAAGACAAATTAATGAAACCCTTAACCATGGACAATGAATCCTAAAAAATATATACCCATAAAATATAAGAACCCATTTGTATGTATAACAAAAAATCTTAATTATATAACAGTATATTCTTCTATACAGTGAAATTATGACAAGACAAAATAATGAAACCCTTAACCGTTGATAATGAACACTAAACAGTATATACCCATAAAAATATATGACCTCATTTGTATGTATAACAAAAAACCATCAGTATACAATAGTATATTCTTCTGTAAAGTGAAATTATCACAAGACAAAATAATAAAACTCTTAACCATTAACAATGAACACTAAAAAGTATATACCCATAAAAATATATAACCCCGTTTGTATGTATAACAAAAAACCATCATTATACAATAGTATATTTTTCTATACAATGAAATTATCACAAGACAAGGGTTGCCTCAGACAAAATAATGAAAAATCGACAGTAAATTCCATAGCAGTAGCCAAATCACGGGTAGCATGAGAGAAAAATGAAGATAAACAATTGTATAAACACCGCAAAGTTGAAATCACATGGAAAGTCTAATGTTTGCTCGTTACCTGCACGGAGATGAGACATATCTGCATGGAGAGCGACAGCCAGCAAACGCAAAACAAACCCTCGTTTATCAATCGCACCGTGGAGAATAGGGAAAGCAGTTGGTAAAATGATTAACTTTTCGGTGGAAAGTGGAATATGTATTCGGGCCCGAATGGACATTGAATGGATTTAATGTTGTTTCCCGTCCGCGCCTAAGCAAACACATTAAGACACATGTTGTCACTTAGGATGGGCGCGCAGATGTGTAGGAAGGGGGTGGGTAAGTTTGAAGGCCCCACCAACGTGATTAATGGTGGGGTATTAATAAACATATTTATAACCTACCTTAATTATAAAAATGAGCAAGTGTGTTGCCTTTTTAGTGAACTTGGGAATTTTTTTGGGGGCCATGGCGAGCAGTTACCGGCACATCGGTGCGCATGTATGGGGCGACATGTTGAAATGACACTTTTTCAACCCATGTGCACATAACGCGTCCTACAGGAAAATGTATAAATGCCTAGAAGTTGAAAGAATAGCTTTAAGCTCTTTACTCGCATATGGAAAAACCCAAAAAAAAATCGTCGAAATTCGACATGTCTAGCTATGTGCTTGATGTGCGCGAAGTTAGGGTGTGTGGCTAATGGCCGCTCTCCCTTATCAGCCCAAAAACAAAAATCCATGACATAAAGGGAAAAGATACCAAATTGATCGACATCATGGTCCCCTACGTCTATTGTTTTGTTTTTTCTTAGCTAAAGAACGATACAGACGCGCCGGCAAAATTTATATAAACCTTTATATCTACTCTCCAGCATATAACAATTTAAATATTCTGGGCTTTATTCCAATGTCCACATCCAAATTTCAAACCCCAGCGAGGAAATAGTATACATTTAATGTTATTCTCTAACACTGCTATTCTCAGATTCTTATTTTCAAGCTTGGATTTAACGAGATCTACCTGGTTTGCCTCTCGTTGATTTGTGTTTCACTAAAAAGTAATATCATGAAACTGTTTTAAGTTTTTGTTTTTTTGAAATGGTAAATGTGGATAGTCAATTTTGAACCAGTGGACCCAAGAAATTCCAGGCAAAAGCTAAAATTTTACAGTAGATTCCACTCGTCTCGGCCTGTGATTCCATTTTCAAAAGGATAAAACTGTCGTTGCAATGGTGTTGTTAAACAGAGCTATCAGTAGGGCCACCTTGTGTTCTGCTTGCTTGGGACTGTTGAGGAATGGTGAACACAGACTTTCCAAATTATATATAGCTTATTCCAGTCCTCCTAATGAATTCATCTATGCTTTAGGAATTGGGTGGCAGGGTTCAAGATTTTTAACTTCAGGATGGTAAGACTTGATTAGGTTTTTTTGGGCCTTCTCTTTGTGATTTTTAGAGCTCTGAAACAGATTGAATGTAATTGTGTGTTCATATAACAGGCTGATAATAAAGGATTTGTGAAGGTTCAACTTCAGTCATTAAAAAATGATGGCAGCACATTGGTAGACTATGTGGATTGGAAAAGGAGACCTGTTCTCAAAGACAAGCATGGTGGAGTTCGGGCAACCATCTTTATATATGGTAAAACAGGGCTCAAATGTATTTAGTAGCTGTGTTTGTTTTAGTAAAAGTATTGGTTTGGTAAGCTTTTGATCACTTGACTGTTGCAGTTATGGAGGGTTTCGAGAATATGGCATTCATTGCTAATGCGGTCAATCTCTTCACATATTTTCATGGTGTTATGTACTTTAACTTGGCCGATTCCTCTACCACGCTCACAAATTTGATGGGAACGTCCCTGCTACTTGCATTGTTTGGAGCCTTTATATCTGATGCATACATTAAGAGATTCCACACCAACATTATTTTTGCTTCTATAGAATTAGTGGTAAGCAAGCAAACTATTCAGATTGTTTGGCACTTTTTCTTCATTTCAGGTTCCAATTTTTTCAACCTTACCGCCATTAATGACAGTAATACATACCTTCAACACTGTTTAGATGTGAAGTGGCAGCATGGATCGGACTTCAAGTAGGAGATTGTTTGGATGTGTAGTCTAACGGTTCATTTTATCTTCCCTGCTTTGTCTCTTTGTCTTCTTTGAAGACTATTGTATATATGAGGGAAAAACTTTATTATTGTTCGCAGTGGCACACATAAAGTTTTTCCATCATATATATACAATAGTCTTCAAGGAAGATGAAGAGATAAAGCAGGGAAGATGAAATGAACAGTCGAACTTCACATCCAAACAATCTCCCACTTGAAGTCCGATCCATGCTGCAACTTCAATCTGAACAAATACCATTTTGACCAAATTAGTGAATGGGGATGTATTTAAAGTTAATTGATTTATATGGAATATTAGAAATGGAATATGGATATTTCAAGCTTCATAGTATATAGTATAATCATTTGAAGAGTAGATTTCTCAAATATTTTGATAAAGGTTGGGAGAAAACTGAGTTTTTGGCTACATGATACAGTCCATTCTTTAACCATTGTTGTCCATGGTTTTAAATCTAGAGAGTAAAAGATATTTTTCAAGATCACTTCGAACTTACTGTCATTTAATGTATGGGACTGCTCCTCATAATTTTTTTTAGTGTCAAAATTTTGTTTTAATTTAACGTTTAGAATAGTAAAATTTTCAGTCTTAGAAGCAATTCCAAGACACATTTATAAGAAAAATGCATGATTATAGGTATCTGCACTAAACTCAAGCCATGATAACTTGCAGGGTTATATATTGCTAACTGTGCAAGCACACTTCCCCTCGTTGAGGCCCGTTAAGTGTGACATATTGAATCCTGACATGAATTGTAAGCATGTTGGAGGAGGAAATGCTGCCCTGCTTTACATGGGGTTGTATCTGATTGCTCTTGGAACGGGTGGAGTAAAGGCTGCTCTTCCATCGCTGGGGGCAAACCAGTTTGATGAGAAGGATCCAGGAGAGAGTAGGCTCATGTCCAGTTTTTTTAACTGGTTCTTTTTCAGCCTTTCAGCGGGGGCAAGCTTAGGAGTGACATTCATTGTCTGGATTCAGAACAACGAAGGATGGGATTGGGGGTTTGGTATATGTACCATAGCAGTTGCCCTAGCTATTTTTAGCCTGCTATTTGGTATGTCCACATACCGCAACCAGGTGCCTCGTGGCAGTCCTCTCACTCGTATTCTGCAGGTTGGTTGGTAGCCCTCATAAATATATAATCACAGATTTTACAAAATTCAGGGCAGGCTTCATCAAAAAATTGTGTTCAAATAGCTTGAAGAGTTTAATAAACCAAGACATGGAGAAAGCCTGAAAATTCAGTATTCCCTAAAGCTGGCCAAGCCTTCTTATTATTCTTGTTGTTGTTAACTAGCTGCTTGGTGTTGCTTCTCAGGTGTTCGTGGCTGCAGTTCGAAAGAGAAACCTCCCTCTTCCAGAGGAAGCAACTGAGTTGTATGAATTGAACGATAAAGAAGCAGCTATAGATAAAGAACTCTCACACACCGAACAATTTCGGTAATTTTATCTATCTTGATTTGAAATGCATAAAACTTATAGATCTCAGTTCACTGCTGAAGGGTTAAATTTGATTCTTGATTTGCTTAATAAGCTAGGTCAAAGAAAGATTGGCTTATCCTTTGAACTAGTTGGTATTGCTTTTTCTGTCCGATCTTTGTCATAATCGATGATAAAGCCAAAGACATTTCTTGATTTCTGAAGCATGGTGTAGGTTTGTCATTACATCAAAACTTGTAAGTGTTAGTGAACTTTCTAAACCAACACCTTCACCTAGACTTAGGGTGGAGGTTAGTCCACAAGATCAATTCCTAGAGGTGTGGCAGTTAGTCCAACACCTCCCTCCAAGACAACTCGGGGGAATTGAGGGGAATTGAACCTGGGTTGAGGCTCTGATACCATTTGTAGGTTTGTTGTTGCACCAAAACCTGCAAGTGTTAGTGAGCTTTCCAAACCAGCACCTTCACCTAGAGTGGCGACAAGATCAATTTTCAGAGGTGTGACGATTAATCCAACACATGAAAAGTTATTTGAGTTTTGTTTTCTTTTTCAACTGGTAAGAATTTTTTGGTGGAGAAGTTTGAAAATACACGGGAGATGGGCCCATAAGCGTGTCAGCAACCAATAGCTCTGAAAACATACACCAGTTTTGATATAATCACTCTTCTATACACTTACAGTATTCTTAAATATCATCCACTTCTATAGTCAAAGGTTAATTTTGACCAATAAAAACAGGACAAGTATTTACCACTTTTTGTTGTGAATGAGGTGTAAAATTGCAATTGACTATTTGACCATTGAAGTGGATGATGTTTAAGTAGAATGCTCAAATAGATTTGACAACCTTTTCTCTCACAGACAGGACTTTGTAAACTCAACAATCCAATTGCATGCTCTGTTCTAGTTTTTCTTTCTGGGTCATTATGTTTATGGTACAAAATCACACTGCCTGTCTGCCAAATCCAAATGTTGTTCATCCACCATGGCCTTGAATTTAATTTCCATTTTATGCAAACTTTCCAGTTTAATTTATAAGTAGTGATAATAATAGGCTAATGCCCTGCCTGCTGACCATGGTTTGAGGCAGATTTCTGGACAAAGCTGCCATAGTATCTGAGAGGTCAGACAAAGCAGAGAGCCCGTGGCAACTGTGCACAGTGACACAAGTGGAAGAAGCAAAAATCTTGGTGCGAATGGTACCAATATTTAGCAGCACCATTCTAGTAGCCACCTGCCTTGCTCAGCTTCAAACATTCTCAGTGCAACAGGGGATGACCATGGACACACACATAGGCTCCAGTTTTCATATTCCTCCAGCTTCTCTGGCCATAATTCCCCTGGCAATTTTGTTGATTCTCACCCCACTCTACGATCTCGTCTTCGTTCCATTTGCCCGGCGATTAACAGGGATAGAGGCCGGCATAACGCATCTCCAAAGAATTGGAGTGGGACTGGTGCTCTCTGCGGTGTCAATGGCGATTGCCGGAATGGTGGAAGTGAAGAGAAAAGATGTAGCGCGAGAGCACAACATGTTAGACTCTAGAGAGCCTCTGCCATTAAGTGTGTTCTGGTTAGGTTTCCAGTATTTGGTCTTTGGAGTGGCAGATCTCTTCACTGTGGTGGGCTTAATGCACTTCTTTTACAGCCAAGCGCCTTCCGGCATGAAATCCTTGGCTACAGCTCTTTCATGGTGTTGTTTGGCCTGCGGCTACTTCCTCAGCACAGTTGTGGTGAATGTAGTGAACAAAGCCACGAGTAAGATGTCAGGCAGCGGGGGTTGGCTTCATGGAAACAACCTCAATCGTAACCATCTTAATCTCTTCTACTGGACGCTCTCCATACTCAGCATCCTCAACTTTTTCAATTACCTCTATTGGTCTCGATGGTACAAATACAGGCCAGTCAATCAACATCAAACCATTACATCTTCCCAAAAGAGCGGCAAGTAAGATAACGGACAGGGTATCCTTGAAAAAATAAGTTACAACAACGACTTTCTTTTTCATGGTTAATTTTAATGATTCGTAACAGCTTAGCCTCAAAATATTATCCGTTCATATGTAATTCAATTCTCTCTTTAAATATCATCCATTACTTTACTTAAATATTATTTATTGATCAAACAATCAATAGCAATTTTATATTTCATTCATAATAAAAAATGGAAGTGATAAATATTTGTCCTATTTTTATTGGTCAAAATTGAGTTGAAATAGATGATATTTTAGAATAACCAAATTCAATTATTTTCATTTCAATTATATTAATTTTTCATTAAAATTGTTTTGATTCATAGATACACAAGGATAACTCTATAATTTGATCTTTCAAAAGTTCAGTGGTTTTTTTAATATTTGATATGATTTTATCTGGGTTTCAATGTTCATGATTGAGGCTTATTACTTGAAGGTAAATACTTCTTTCATCGTTCCATTTTTTTAAACCATAATTGTTGTCACATTAATGGAATAAATTTATAATAATCACCACTTTAATTGATGTGAGTGAGTAGAATGAAAATACAACTGTCATCACAAATTAACAAAATCAACTTATAATAGTCGTTTTTTTTACTAAAGTGAGTGAGAATACATGGAGACACAAAACCCTTAGAGTAAAGGAAAACTCAAAGAGCATTGATAAAATAGAGAATAAATGAGTTTTAACTTGTCCACCATAGGTAAAATGGTATTATTTGGTTTCTCTAAAGTTCATGGTTTTTATTTTTAGTTTATTTTCTTCAAAAATGTTCGAATATAATTTTTTGATTCGATTAGAGATATTTCTCTAAGGGAAAAATTAAATTTTCATTAGTTAAAAGTTTTGATATCTAAAGTTTTTCATTTCATTGTAAATTGTACTAATTATGAATTTTCTACACACATCTTTTGATATTCTAGTACATTTGATTATTTATTAATTACTGATTATGATCATTTCTTTAAATGTACTCCATGGTTCTTCAATTGATGCTTGCAAGACATCATGACAAGATTCATAACATTATAGTATGATTCAATGGAGCCTACTTTAAAGTAGTCAAAGATTTGAACCATTCTTTAGAGATGTTGAGTTGAATTTTTTTCACAAAAATCGTAGAAAAATCCATTACAATAGAAAGTAAATGTATTTTTAATTTGTAGTTAATAAATGAGTTTTGATTACTATTTAATTTAGTATATTACTATGTGTTCATATTAGTTGATCAATTTATAGATTTTATTTGTGAACTTTGTTAGTTCTTGTTCAAGGTCCTAAACATTTAAATTTTAACCCATGATCCTAAACCCTAAACCCTAAACTTGGAACCTCTAATCCCAAACCCCAAACTTGGAACTATTGATTGAAACCCATAACTTAGAATTACAAACCAAACCACTAAACTCACATCCCCATACCAAACCATAACACTAAACTCACATTCCAATACCAAACCATAACACTAAACTCACATCCCAAAACCAAATAGTCAAACATGGACCCTAAACTTGGAACCCCTAATTCTAAAATCTAACTCATAATACTAAACATTAAAATCAAAATGAACCTATGCTCATAACCTCAAACCACCAACCCTTAACATTGGGAGCCACACATACAAAACCCTAAGCTTAGTGCTTAAAATCAAAACCCCAACCATAAAGGTCTTCAAACTTGAACCCTAAACTCACATTGTAACATCCACGTTCTAAAAACATAATAAAATTGAGAATTTATCATAGAGTAATTCAACAAGGTAAAAATGAGAGAAATTTTTTCTTTTATTTAACATATAATCAAGTAACAACAATTTGCAAGATTCTCTTACATAAAACAATATAACATATTGTCTTTCTCAATTACAAGTATCTGCATAAGTAATTCAATTACATAAACAAATTTGGAATAATTACTGCTTCTGAATATCTGACATCCTTATCACAAGCCTTGGCATGTTTTTTGCCGGAGAGAGAGAGAGTATCTTCCCAATGTTTTACCTCCATCCACAGACCTGCGGTCTCCCACACATCTTCCACATAGGAAGTGGCCCTACCCTTCACGAGGAATATAAACCAAAGGTGACCAGTGGTAATTTGCCTTTTGAGTACATAGTGTTGTATCCTACACAACTCTATCAATCATACAACCCTAGATACCCTCTAGCTAAGTATGATTTTCTGATAGGTTATGCAATCTAGATACAGTGAACTAACAATGCATGATGAAAATGAATGCATTACTTTGGCCAAAGTTTTAATATCAATAACGTTCGTAATGAATGTGGTCAAAATGTTCACCCACCCCAACTCGACATGGATACTATCATATTCTTGCAGTTTATCCTCACTAAATATGTTTACGTAAATAGTTTTAACATATTTCATGGTAATGGTCTGCTTGACTTAAACGAGCTCATATGGATATAACTAATCATTTGTTTCCATATTCAATACTAGGGTTTTCTTTGCAACCTTTAATAATCCGATATTTCAAAAAATAACATATCTCATAACTATGAGACTAAGGTTTAAAAATGACCCTTGGGTTAACTCAATCAAGATTAAGAATAATATGGTTCTAGAATAGATATCTCCTCCTACAAAAAGGAGTATGAGTACTTTCTACTTTCCTTAACGTGATATCATTGACATTCACAATATATACTTATATATGTTTCCATACTAGGTCAATTTCTAGTTTAGACTAGTCTATTCCATCCTAATGGTTTACAAAGAATATCTTCAACAAGAGTAATAAAATTGGTAATAAGGATTGTCCTATAGACCTTATTTCTTCTATCAAAACATTCCTAGTTTTCTATCACTCGACTGGATATACAATAGTTTCCAAAGATTACTAAGAATCTAAGTTCTTTTAAATAGAAATCATTTTGGATATATATATAGACTAACAAAGAATGGTTAAAAATGATAATAACCTAGCTTAATGATTAAACCGTATTACTCATAGCTAAAGAGTATACCTATCAAAGTTTCAGTTTACACTACTGTCACCGAGAGTCTTTTGCATGATTAAACTTATAACAACATAATTGACCTGCTACATGATGAATCTTAATCATCAAGGTGACTAGTTTGATCATACAAGGCACATGATAACTACAGAAATAACCTTCTTCAGGTATGTGATTTGTAATGTTCATTTAGTCACCATACGGTAGTATGACATGTTTATCAGTTCTCAAACAATAAGTATGTTTTTGACTCAAGTTACTAATGTATAGAATTCAACAATATTATCATGCATCGGCCAACCAGGCTTATTCGATGCTATCAAAATTATTGAAGGTAACTAAACACTTTAACTATAAACTCTATCAACAATTTAATATAGTCGACACCATTGGATTTAAATAAATACACAAGGAATTGAATGGTTTAGCCTCACTAGCATGTTCGAATGTTTACAACCAGACACTACAGTGGATAAAACAGAAGAACATTCGATACAACATTGTTTACATTGCATACAAGGTAGAAAAGGTACCTAGTAGCAACGGCTTCAAAGTTAAGAAGAGTTGCAGATTGAATACTCTAATGGACTCCTAAAAACTGACGTTTACTTCCTCTCAGGACTATTATCTATTCCTTCCTGCCTACTGTGATCATCCTCCAAAGCATAAAAATGGATCCCGTTGACTCCTACTAAATCGTTCCTTTAAAGATCGAAACATGAATCTTAATGAGTCGTCCTATCATTGCTCTTCCACTACTACAGTTAGAGACACAATGAATACAAGGACAGTCCAAGTATACTACAGTTATAACTGAATTCCATAAAAGATGTAAGGCTTTACAATTGTTGATGGAAGACGTCCTTCGTAGGGAGGTATATCAAATGTGGTTTGTAACACCGCAAACTCCTCTCAATAGAGGCTAACATATCAATAATAACACAGCTTGATCATTTAATGATCACTTAGAGTGGTTCGATCCATCACTAGAGATGAAGGAAGGCATTCCTTTTTACAAGCTTGTGGGCCCTGCTCTATAATCAAACATTTAATAATTATGAGGTGTTAACCTCAAATTGATGCATACATATAAATGTTTATATAATTAAATATGGTTTAACATGACATCAACCCTACTTGATCATTTATGCTTTGATCAATATATGATAATAATAATAAGTCGAAAGGCTTTCGAATAATATGAAAGGGTGAGATTGTCTCCCCTTCACAGTCTTTCGTTAAATCACGTCAACTTGACTTGATGAGATCATCATATGACATTTAGTGTCAACAATAAAACCTTATATGACTCAAGGATACTAACATAACAATTTTGCGACAATGTCGGTTGACGTAATATTTATGTTAATCGCAAATGGACACCGTTCTACTCAGAAGATGTCGTTTCTTTACAAACGACAATGTTGACACACAAATGAATTGCCTAGAGAAGAATCAAAAGATATCGACTACTTGTTGATTAGATCCAAAAGTATACTGACAAAACATGACTTACCTCTATCGATACCGGTTCATGTTTTTGTTAAATACTTATACTCTTTTTGGTAAATAATCACTTGTAACCCAAGGTCTATATTTCTCTCCTCGAAAGATACTCTCTCTCTTTTCTCTGAGAGTCATCTGAAACCTGTAATCCTGTATAAAACTTGAAATCAACAGATTCTGATCAGTGCATCATTATTCAAACAATAAACCAAATTCTCATAATGCAATTATTAAATCGATAAAACATTTGCATTTCCATAATTCCATAAATGTCATACAATAGAATATATATCTTTCCTTGATATTAATCTAAACATCAAAATAGATTTACTTATGTCCAAGTAAAAGTAAAAAGTATTAGCAAGACAAAAATTAGGGATGTAACATATCCTTCCCCTAAAGATTCATCATCCTCGATGATATAAAGTATCAAAATGTAACTAAAAGCAAGTTCATTGTTTTTCAATTGGTAAAAGCATTAAAAAAATGAGGAAACTTATGATAAAATTCATGGTAGTCCTCCCATGTAGCATTTTCCTCAACATATTGGTCCCATTAGACCTTGCACTGCAAGACCTCTCTGTTACGTGTTTCTAACACTTTGAGTGGCTTGATCGTGACCACCCCTGGGTCCTACATCTGTAAATATTTCCAATTTAAAATATGATTATCACCTGCAATATATTTCTTTAAATAAGAAACATGAAAAACATTGTGCATTCTAGACAAAGCTGGTGGTAGAGCAATTTTGTAGGCAACCAGATTGACCACTTCGAGTACTTCAAAGGGTCCCACATATCAAGGATCTAGTTTAGAAGACTTCCCAAACTTAATAGAACTTTTCTGAGGTTTGACCCTTAAGATAACTTTTTCTCCAATAGAGAATTATCTCGGTACACGCTTGGCATCCACAAAACTCTTTTGTCTATCATTGGCTTTTGCCAGTCTTTTTCTGATCAGCTTAACTTTTTCTTCCATTTCAGCTAGCATTTCTGGTCCGATGCTAATCATATCTTCTAGCTTATCCCAGCTTATAGGAATTTGACATCTTCTCCCATACAATGCTTCAAATGGTGCCATCTTAATAGCAGAATGATAGGAATTATTGTAATCAAATTCCACAAGTGGTAAGTATTCTTCCCACTTATATTGTTGATCCATGCAATACATTCACAACAAATCTTCCAAAACCTGGTTAACTCTCTCAGTTTTCCCATCGGTTTCAAGATGATAAGCTATACTCACATTGAGTTTAGTCCCTAGCGTAGAGAACAAGGTTTGCCAAAACCTTAATGTTATACACGCATCTCTATCTTAGATAATCTTTTTAGGGAAACCATGCAATCTAAACACTTCTTGAACAAATTTGTGATCTAACACTGGTGCTCCATCAGACAAATTCCCTAGTATGAAATGGGCTACCTTCGTGAGTTTATCAACCACAACTAAAATGACATCATGTCTATTCCTGGACATAAGAAGACCTTGAACAAAATCCATACTTATGACTTGCCATTTCCACTTTGGTACATCATGCAGGTACAACAATCTTGCCAGGTGTTGATGTTCTGCTTTTACCCTATGGTATTCTAAACAACTTGCTACAAATCTCACAGCATCATTCTTCATTCCTTTCCAAAAATAAAGAGGTTTAACATCCGCTAGAAGTTTGGTCATTCTTGGATGTCTGGAGTATGGTGCGGTATGAACTTCTTTCCATACTAGATTCCTTAAGTCAGCTAGATTAGGAACATACATTCTACCTCTAAACCTTAATAGTCCATCTGACTCAAATAGAAACCCATTATACCTTGGGTCTCTAGGATTAACCTCCAGAGCCTACTTAACCTGCTCATAATATTCATCACCAGACAAATTTTGCAGCACTAAATCTTTGAAATTTCCACAAATAGTGACAATTGAAGATATATGTCTTCTTCGACTCAAAGCATCAGCTACTCTATTCTCTTTTCCTTTGATGTAGTTTATCTCAAAGTCATAGTCAGATATCAAATCTAACCATCTCCTTTGTCAAGCATTCAGATTTGGTTGAGAGAAAATATACCTAAGACTTTGATGGTCTGACTTAAGTACAAAAGTTTTCCCTAACAAATAGTGCCTCCACATTTGCAAAGCATGAGTTACTGCTGCCAATTCCAGATCATGTGGTGCATAATTTTTCTCATAGGATTTCAATTTTGTAGACTCATATGCTATAACTCTCCCATCTTGCATAAGCACTCCTCCTAATCCTTCTCCCAAGGCATCTGTAATTACCTCAAATTGTCCTTCGAGGTCAGGAACTTTCAAAATTGGAGTTGAAGTTAACTTTTCCTTTAAAAGATCAAATGCCTCCTAACATTTGTCTGTCCATTCAAATTGCTTTCTTTTTCTTTGTAGGGAAGTGATTGGACTAGCAATACTAGAGAAATTTAAAACAAACTTTCTATAATATGCCAGCCAGGCCCATGAAACTATGCACCTCATGCACATTTGTGGGTACAGGCCAATCCAAAATCGCTGTGATTTTTGTAGGATCAACATATATTCCATTTATAGATATAACATGTCCCAGATATTGAATCTCCTTCTAGAAGAATGAACACTTTGACAATTTTCCATATAACTTATGTTCTCTTAACCATTACAGAACCAATTGCAAATGTCAATGATGTTCTTCTTCATTCTTAGAGTAAACAAGTATATCATCCAGAAAGACTAGAACAAACTTGTCTAAACAATCTTTGAATACACTGTTCATGAGGTTCATGAATTCAGCAGGGGCATTCATCAAACCAAATGGAAACACTGTGAACTTATAGTGCCCATCTCTGGTTCTAAAAGTTGTATTATGGATGTCCTCATCTTTCAATCTTAACTGATGATATCTTGATTGCAAATCAATCTTTGAAAATACAGTAGCTCCACACATTTGATCAAAGAGATCATCAATACGTGCAAAGGATATTTGTTCTTTACCATTGCTTTATTAAGCATACGATAATCTATCCACAACTGAAGAGTTACATCCTGCTTCTTAACAAAAATAACTGGACCACCCCATGGTGAAACACTGGGTCTTTAATCAAACCTTTTGCCAACAATTTGTGTAATTGGGCTTTCAATTCCATTAACTATGTAGTTGTCATACGGTAGGGTGCTTTTGATATAGGCTTAGATCCTGGTTTAATATCAATTGCAAAATTAAAAACCCTCTTGGGAGGCAGTCCTGGAAGTTCTTTTGGAAAAAACATCCTGAAAATCCCAAAGAAAGGGATACTTTTCTTCAAAAGATGAACTAGGTTTTTCTAACCCTTCCTCCACTTGTTCCATTTTAACTACAAATAAATGACAACCTTTTCTTCTAGCCCTTTTCAATTGCTTAGCAGAGATAGGTCTAATCTTAACTTCTCTTTGAATTCCATGGAATTGGGTCTGATTTCCCAAATCATCTAAGCATTCAACCATTTTTGAAAAACAGTCAACCTTAGCTCTATGCTTCCATAACCAACTCATTCCTAGGATTACATCATAGGCACCTAAGGGGGCTACATACATATTTACTTCCGTTGAGAAACTTGGGAGATCAATCTTGGCCTCAAACAAACATTGCTCTACCTAAGCCTTAGATTGGTTAGCATATTCTATTGACCAAGGTTTAGACATGAACCTAGCTTTTCTAGGAAACTTATTCAAAATTCTAGGAGAAACAAAGTTTTTAGTTGCTTCTGTATCAATCAAAATAGATATGGGGACTCCAAACAAAGTACTTGTCATTTCAATGGGTGTGATTTGATACTCTGCTTAATGATTGTCGAGAGCTGCATGAATCCTTTGTTGGAATGCTTCTTGTTGAGTAGGTAATGCAATACCTCTTTGTTGACCATTTTGATTCTTGTTTGGGAAATGATTAGCATAATGGTCACCTCCACAAGTAAAGCATCCTCCAATGGGTCCTCTCTTATCTGAAGTCTTTCCATTGTTATCCTCGTTCCTTTTGTAATTACCATTCTTCTTCTCATTTCTCGGTCCGCCCCTATTTTTTTGAGTTCCTTTATCTTTTCTCTTATTTTCGTAGCTCGTATCATTTCTTCTCTTGAATGGTTGCTTAGCAGGAGTTCCATTAAATCTCTTGCGGCTTCTATCACAATAAGCCAAGATGGATTTCAGCTTTTGTTCTTGATTGATTGCCTTCTCGTACACTTGATCCATTGTTGTGGGACCATGTATGTCCACCTCTCCACCAATTTGAGCATTTAAACCCATGATGAATTTTCTGATTCTGAATCTCTCATCTTTTGATACTAAGGCACATATTTCAGAAGTCAGGTGAATTTTTCTCCATACTCCGCCACTGTCATGTCTCCTTGACGAAGATTCTAAAAATTAGTCAATTTCTGATCAAAATAAAGTTGTGGTAACCATCTTTTTTGAAAGAGCTCCACGAACTCATCCCAAGTTACCCTTAAAGAACTTAAGTTCAATTTCATCTTCTTATTCATCCACCACGTGGATACTTCTCCTACCAGTTGGAATGCTCCCCAAACTACCTTGGTTACTTCTGAGTAATTCCTTATCTCAAAATATTTTTCCATTTCAGTCAACCAAGCTTCTGTTGCATCTCCAGTCACCTCTCCATCAAATTTTGGTGGAGTGACCTTCATATCATTAGAGAGTTCCTAGGTCAGTCTATCCCTTTCCTCTTTATGAGGTTCCATACTCTTACTTTTCTCTTCATGATTCTCTCCATTTTCTCCACGAGAGTTTTCACCTCCTCCCTCAGAATTCCCTTTATCATCCACCTTATTTTCCAAATCACCTAGTCTTTTCTTAGTTTCCTCAAGCATGGTTATGATCTAGTCCAATTTATTATTTGGTAGGTGGTTTTCCTCTTCACTTCCTCCTTGGTTAGTTCTTGTCTGAACCATGTTTATCATTTTTCTCACACCTGAGAATATTGAGTTGTCTATTACTTCATAATTATAATGCATCCCATTTAATCAAAACATAATAAACTCAAATCAAACAACAGTTTGGTACAAAAACAACTCTTCTTTATTTATTTCATTTCAAGAGTATATAATATTCTTCATTTATACAAGAAATGACTTCAAAAGTCGTGCTCAAGATCAGTATATCCTTCAGATTCATTTTTAGATACATAATCTCGAGGTATATAACCTTGACTCACTATTAGACCTAACTTCTATGATCTCAGTAGATGGGGGTATGCGGGGATCTCGCCTAACCATAGTTGTATCCTCATCTGACATATATTCTATGATTTTAGTTGTGATCTTAACTCTTTCAATGTTTTCCTCTCTCACTTGCTTGATTCGAGTTAAGGCATTCACAAGGGTTTCATTATCACTTAACCATATGTCACTCTCATCATTAGTTCCCTCAAAAGTTTTGATAATGGCTTCACGTTCTCTTTTTGTTTTAAGGAAATGTTTACTCGTATTAACTGACTTCCTTGTTGTCTTCTTAAGACGTACCATCCTGGCACAAAATTTTTTAAACATTAGCTAATTGCATAATGTTGACTACAGGAAGCATAGTGGTCTCATAAACCCTAGTGCTGAACCTGGTAGCTCTGATACCATATGTAACATCCACATTCTAAAAACATAATAAAATCAAGAATTTACCATAGAGTAATTCAACAAGGTAAAAATGAGAGAGAATTTTTTTCTTTTATTTAACATATAATCAAGTAACAACAATTTGCAAGATTCTCTTACATAAAACAATATAACATATTGTCTTTCTCAATTACAAGTATCTGCATAAGTAATTCAATTACATAAACAAATTTGGAATAATTACTACTTCTAAATATCTGACATCCTTATCACAAGCCTTGGCATGTTTTCTGTCGGAGAGAGAGAGAATCTTCCCAGTGTTTTACCTTGATCCATAGACTGGCGGTCTCCCACACATCTTCCACATAGAAAGTGGCCCTACCCTTCACAAGGAATATAGACCAAAGGTGACTAGTGGTAATTTGCCTTCAGAGTACATAGTGTTGTATCCTACACAACTCTATCAATCATACAACCCTAGATACCCTCTAGCTAAGTATGATTTTCTGATAGATTATGCAATCCAGATATAGTGAACCGACAGTGCATGCAAAAAATGAATACATTACTTTGGCCAAATTTTTAATATCAATAACGTTCATAATGAACGTGGTCGAAATGTTCACCCACCCCAACTTGACTTGGATACTATCATATTCTTGCAGTTTATCCTCACCAAATATGTTTACACAAATAGTTTTAGCATCTTTCATGGTAATGGTCTACTTGACTTAGACGAGCTCATATGGATATAACTAATCATTTGTTTCCATATTTGATACTAGGGTTTTCTTTGCAACCTTTAATAATCCGATATTTCAAAAATAACATATCTCATAACTATGGGACTAAGGTTTAAAAATAACCCTTGGGTTAACTCAATCAAGAGTAAGAATAATATGGTTTTGGAATAGATATCTCCTCCTACAAAAAGGAGTATGATTACTTTCTACTTTCCTTAACGTGATATCATTGACAATCACAATATATACTTATTTATGTTTCCATACTAGGTCAATTTCTAGTTTAGACTAGTCTATTCCATCATAATAGTTTACAAAGAATATCTTCAGCAAGAGTAATAAAATTGGTAATAATGATTGTCCTATAGACCTTATTTCTTCTATCAAAACATTCCTAGTTTTCTATCACTCGACTAGATATACAATAGTTTCCAAACATTACTAAGAATCTAAGTTCTTTTAAATAGAAATCATTTTTGGATATATATATATATATATATATATATAGACTAAACAAAGAATGGTTAAAAATGATAATAACCTAGCTTAATGATTAAACTGTATTACTCATAGCTAAAGAGTATACCTATCAAAGTTTTAGTTTACACTAATATCACCGAGAGTCTTTTGTATGATTAAACTTATAACAACATAATTGACCTGCTACATGATGAATCTCAATCATCAAGGTGATTGGTTTGATCATACAAGGCACATGATAACTATAGAAATAACCTTCTTTAGGTATGCAATTTGTAATGTTCATTTAGTCACCATATATTAGTATGCCATGTTTATCAGTTCTCAAACAATAAGTATGTTTTCGACTCAGGGTACTAATGTATAGAATTCAACGATATTATCATGCATCGACAAACCAGGCTTATTCGATTCTATCGAAATTCCTAAAGGTAACTAAACAGTTTAACTATCAACTCTATCAACAGTTTAATACAGTCGACACCATTGGATTTAAACAAATACACAAGGAATTGAATGGTTTAGCCTCACTGGCGTGTTTGAATGTTTACAACCAGACACTACAGTGGATAACACAGAAGAACATTCGATTCAACATTGTTTACATTGCATACAAGGTAGAAAAGATACCTGGTAGCGACGGCTTCAAAGTTAAGAAGAATTGCAAATTGAATACTCCAATGGATGCCTAAAAACTGACGTTTACTTCCTCTCAGGACTGTTATCTATTCCTTCCTGCCTACTACGATCATCCCCCAAAGCATAAAAATGGATCCCGTCGACTCCTACTGAATCATTCTTTTAAAGACCCAAACATGACTCTTAATGAGTCGTCGTATCATTGCTCTTCCACTACTACAGTTAGAGAAAGAATGAATACAAGGACAGTCCAAGTATACTACAATTACAACTGAATTCCACAAAAGATACAAGTCTTTACAATTGTCGATGGAAGACGTCCTTCATAGGGAGGTATATCAAATGTGGTTTGTAACACCACAAACTCCTCTCAATAGAGGCTGACATATCAATAATAACACAGCTCAATCATTTAATGATCACTTAGAGTGGTTCGATCCATCACTAGAGATGAAGGAAGGCATTCCTTTTTACAAGCCTACGGCTACTCCATAATCAAACATTTAATAATTATGTGGTGTTAACCTCAAATCGATGCATACATGTATATGTTTATATAATTAAATATGGTTTAACATGACATCAACCCTACTTGATCATTTATGCTTTGATCAATATATGATAATAATAATAATTCGAAAGGCTTTCGAATAATGTGAAAGGGTCGAGCTTGTCTCCCCTTCACAGTCTTTCATTAAATCACGTCAACTTGACTTGATGAGATTGTCATATGACGTTTAGTGTCAACAATAAAACCTTATATGACTCAAGGATACTAATAAAACAATTTTGTGACATTGTCGATGTAATATTTACGTTAATTGCAAATGGACACCATTCTACTCAGAAGACACCATTTCTTTACAAACAACAATGTCGACACACAAACGACTTGCCCAGAGAAGAATCAAAAGATATTGACTACTTGTCGATTAGATCCAAAAGTATACTGACAAAACATGACTTACCTTTATCGATACCGGTTCACATTTTTGTTAAACACTTATACTCATTTTATCAAATAATCACTCGTAACCCAAGGTCTATATTTCTCTCCTTGAAAGATACTCTCTCTCTCTTTTTTTTGAGAGTCATCTAAAACCTGTAATCCTATATAAAACTTGAAATCAATAGATTATGATCAGTGCATCATTATTCAAACAATAGACCAAATTCTCATAATGCAATTATTAAATCAATAAAACATTTGCATTTCCATAATTCCATAAATGTCATACAATAGAATCTATATCTTTCCTTGATATTAATCTAAACATGGGTAAGTGCAAGAAACTCGGTCCACATGTAGGGGAAGTCGCGCAGGAAAAAAAAATGCCGACAACAATGGGCGCCCGAACCTAAACGGGTACCCGTTTAGGTTTGGGCGCCTGTTCCTAAACGGGTACCCATTTAGCTTCGGGAGCGCGTTACTAAACGGGTACTTGTTTTCAAAAAATATATATTTTAAAAAAATAGCCCTGCGGGCTCATTTTCTTCCACTCCAGTCGACGGTGACAGGGACAACGGACACCTTGGAATGGGTACGCGTTGTTGAAGACTACACGAGCACAACACCAGAGATTTTTTGCCCACTCACCTCCTCCCACCACCTCATCACTACTAAGCTCCTCCAGGTTGGTTCTTTGCTAGTTTTTAGCTTGTTTTAGATTTTTTTTGTGATTGTAGGATTAAAATGAAAACTAGAGTTTTACTTGTTATTAGAGTTTTATGATTTTTTTGTGATTGTATGTTATTGCAAACCCTAAAACTATGTTACTGTAAACCCTAAAACCATGTTACTGCAAACCCTAAAAAACCTAAACTATAAACCCTAAAAAAACAAAATATATACCCTAAAACCATGTTGTACTGCAAACCCTAAAAACCTAAACTATAAACCCTAAAAAACCAAATTATAAGCCCTAAAACCATGTTGTACTGTAAACTCTAAAAACCTAAACTATGAACCCTAAAAAACCAAATTATAAACCCTAAAACCATGTTGTACTGCAAACCCTAAAAACCTAAACTATAAACCCTAAAAAACCAAATTATAAAGATTTAATTTTGTGTGAGTATGATTCGAATGCATTCGACTTTTCAATGACTTCTAATGGGAATGTAATAGCATTCAAAAGAAGCTTTATGAATTGAATTGTTGTGGTCAAACAAAATTTTATATTGAATTGACTTGAAATTCCAAACAAGCCACTATTCCATCCTCCTAAAAATGCAAACCTTATGTATTTATTACCTTATGCTATGTAGAATTCCATGATTTGTCCATGCTCAAGTATTTCTCATCTCACTTTCCTAATATCAAATCCCACTTTTGATTCCTATAGGCTTGTAGGTGGATCTTTCATGTTTTCATTCATCAAGTTTTGAGTTCCAAAGAGTTAGCTTACCATGAGCCATATTGAAAAGAAATACATTCTTCAAAAGTTATTAACTCATTTGCATGCATACCCATCTATCATGTCATTACTAGCCTAGTCTAATCTTTAGTGATGAGCCCTTGCATATTACTCTAGTTGCATGGGGTTAGACCTAGGAGGTTGTTGGCCCACGCCCCAAAGTGCAAATTTTTATGTTTCTTATGTGCCTTATTGCTTTGGTAAACCCTACATTGACAAGTGATTGGAAATATTATACACTGGCGTTTCATGTTTGTTTGATTAGGCTTTTAGTCCAGGCATTTGTCTTAATGAGATTCAAGTTGTCTTGTGTATGTATTTCTCCCACAAAAGCATGTAAATTTGATGTATCTTTAGATTTTGTTTGCTACTAAAAATATAATCCCTCTCTTCTAGAAATATTACTCAAACTAATAAAAGGGGAATAAAATAGATCTCAGGTAGAGAATATGAAACATCGACAAGGAGAGAACAACTTTGAGCCAAGTCATAGGGTATGGTATCCCCTCTTCTTTTTCAAGATTTGCAGAACCTTGGAGGGTGATCCTTGAGATCTCTCTAACAGGATAATTAAAAAGAAATGAAGAAATATGGATAAGTTCTTAGAAACCATGAATAAACCTACAAGACCTCACAATAAGATGTACACAAGCATGCACACCCCATCTTATGTGAAAAATCCACCTTTGTCCTAAGTATGGATTTCATGGTTTGCACTGAGTATGGGTACCTTTTTATATAACGCGTACGCGTTCTTAAAAACATAACGGGCACCCGTTATATAACGCGTACCCATTTTTTAACAGGTACCCGTTATGTAACGTGTACCCGTTTTATAATGGGTACCCATTATTTGAAATTGGAAATCTCCGCCCGCCTTTTCCCTTCCCTTTGCTTGGGTTTTAGGCTCGGGATAGGCATGGTTGGCCGACCTTGAGCCTTGGACTTGCAAGTTTTTTTCTAAGTACAGAACAAGAAGAAACACTGAGTTTACCTTTATGGCTGAGGACCTTTTATTCTGAATTTTTTTACGAAATGAAAACCCATTACAGATGACATTGTCTAGTTTTCAAATATGTAATTTTTTTTGTTATTGGACATGTTCTTCTATTTATTATTTAATTTATGAGCAAACTAGTCCAAAAACTTGAAATGACAGGTGTTTGCATTTTTTTAATAACTTTTAAGTTTTAAATTTTTAAAAAAAAAATTATATGTCATCAATCTACACATCATTCTTTACACAATGAAAAAAATAAATTAATTTTATGATTTTTTTGCTCAAATTATGTTGGCCGTACATGAGGGGTTTTCAAAAGTAGCAATTAGGCTTAATAAAAAATTAATAAAAAAAAAGTTATTTGGAAAAAAATTATAAAAAAATATCCTCATCAAACTTCATTGTACTACACATCTTTTCCCAAAAGGATTTTAAAAAATAATTTTATTTATGTCAAATTATGTTGGCCGTACACGTGCATGGTATGGTTTTAAAAAAGTGACTTTTAAATAGTGGTTTTTAGAAATGCCTATTGAAAATCAATTTGTATCATCTGGGTATTGAAAAAAATTACATATTTAGAAATTAGACTCCGAGTACTACATTTTATATTTAGTGACTTTTTTAAAGATTCCATCTCTAAGTGCTTCAAATTTTAAGGTCAAATGTGACAAATTCTGAAAATCAGGGAAAACACTTCCACTTTTTGGCTTTTATATTTAGTGACTTTTTTAAAGATTCCATCTCTAAGTGCTTCAAATTTTAAGGTCAAATGTGACAAATTCTGAAAATCAGGGAAAACACTTCCACTTTTTGGCCAAAAAGTGGACCCAACTTCTTGCACTAACCCACATCAAAATAGATTTACTTATGTCCAAGTAAAAGTAAAAAGGATTAGCAAGACAAAAATTGGGGATGTAACACACATCTTCAAACCAAACCATTAAACATGAACCCTAAACTTGGAACCCCTAATCTTGGAACCCTAACTCAAAATCCCAAACATTTAAAAAACATAAACCCTCACAATTTGGTCATACCTAAGCCATTGAACATCATTAAACATGGCCCAATGAGGATCTTCATGCAACACATAAGTCAAATGCCACCAAGTCATATATTGAAATGATCCCTCACATTTTATAAATGTATCTATTGAATACAACCAATGAAGTTTAGACAACTAGTGGCAATGGTGAGCAAGATATAATGGTCATTTCTCAATCATTCGCTAGGAGTACTTTAGCTATTAAGACCTATGAAATATTAAGACAACATAAAACTTGGTGCTTAAAATCAAAACCCCAGCCATAAAGGTCTTCAAACTTGAACCCTAAACTCATATCTTGAAGCCAAACTATTAAACATGAACCCAAAACTTGGAACCCCTAATCCTTGAACCCTAATGCAAAATCCCAGTTTGGTCCTAAACCCACACAATTTGGTCCTACCTAAGCCATTGGACACCATTAAACATGGCCCAATGAGGAGACATGCAACACTTAAGTCATATGTCACCAGGTCATATATTGAATTGATCCCTCACATATTCTATAACTGTAACTATCATACAACTGGAATGAAGTTTAGACAACTAGTGGCAATGGTGAGCAAGATGTAATGTTCATTGCTCAATAATTCCTAAAAATTAAAGCCACAACCATAACTTGGTCTTCAAACTTGAGACCTAAACTCATATCTTGAAACCCTAATAACTACTACTACATGTTCACAAAGTTAGCCCTAATAACTACTATGTTCTTTTATTTAGTTTTATTTCATGTTTGAACTTGTCCTAGGGTTTTCATTGATAGGTTACAAACCTTAAACCCTAAATTTTGGGTTTACAAATTAAAATATAAAGGTCCTAGGGTTTATAATATGTCCTAGGGTTTGTACTACATTCTAGGGTTTTGGTTTTTACCGAATAAAATCTATCTTACAATTTTAGGTTTCAAAACTAAATATAAATTAAAAAACACTTAAAACTCATGAAAATTGAAAACAACTTACTTGGAAAAACCTGAAGGCCGCTCTCATGAAGGAAAGAGGTCATGAAGGTGTGCTGGGGAGCTAAGTGGATGTGGGTACCCATTTTTATTTCCTCTTTCCATTTAGTTTTCCCATTCAAACAATGAAAAATAAACTCACAGGCAAGAAACAAAAACTTTTCATGAACGGGTGCTCATTTACAAAATGACACCCATTCTATAAATGGGTACTTGTTCCTAATGGGAGTCTGTTTAGGTTTAGGCACTTGATCCTAAATAGGCACCCATTCCATATGGGCTCTCATTTAGGCTTGCTTGTTCTGTTATTTTCAAAATGAGTGCCCGTTTCTGTGGGGTTTTTTTTTGCCTGCACAACTTCCACAAAAAATGGACTCATATTTTTCCAGGAACCCTAATCAAACCATTTCCAACATAACCCTATGAGAGAAAATGATGCATACAAGCTTACAAAATAACCATAATGCAAAGATCAAAAGACATAGCCACAATATAACACAAGATATACCCTAGGAAAACCCTCAAGAGGGAAAAACCTAGCCTCCAAAAGCATCCACACTCAATGTATTATTGAACAATAAAACATTACAATGCACTTATAGAGTCTCATGAATACTTCTGAAACATCAAGCTCCTCTAATGCATCCTCCATGTGTCCAAGCATGTAACCACACATCCCATGCCATGCTTCACAAATGCACTCACAAGAGAAACTCAATACAATTATAACCTACTCAACCAACCAACCTAAACCACTAACCATGTTCTTTCTTTTATAGACTCAAGCTCACACAAATGTAAATTGTGGTATTAGGAGAACCATGTGTCTCAAAACCATGAGAGCACAAGACCATTGACCCCTCATTTAATTTTTGAAACTAAGTTTTCACTTTATGGTACTAAGTTTTTGAAATATTAATTATTTATTCTGTATCCCACACATAAAATAACTAACCAATGTTACAATACAACTTTACAAGTGGACCCAAATAAATATTTAATGTGTCTAAACACATCACTAAATATGCGCCACAAATAAATATGTATTTTACATAATTAAAATATTTCATTACTTGTGCAAGGTGTACAACACCCTTTTCCTAACACACCTTTCCAACATCATCCTCAATACTTGTACATGATCCTTTAGTAATCCATAAATAGTCTAGTTGTCCAAGTATGCCTGTAATAAATCATGTATAAAATCCTTAAATGTGTTAACCATGATCCTATTGAATACTTTTGGGGCATTTTTCAAACCAATTGACATCAAAGTGTACATAAATGAACCCCATTCCATGGAAAAGGTTGTCTTAGGTTGATCTTACTCCTAGATCTTCACATGATGGTAACTTGAGAATGCATCAGTAAAAGAGTATACCTCCCTACCAAACATTAATTATAACACTTCCTCTATAAGGGTGTGGGGAACAAATCATGGATACATGCCTTATTTAGTTCCCTAAAATCAACACAAATTAGAATATCCCTAGTCTTCTTATTTTGAATCAACATCGAACTTATCCAGTTTGTGTCCTCTACAGGCTTTATGACTCTTCCACTTAGCATCTTGTCTAATTCCTACTTTACCTTGGCCTTGACATTAGCATTTAGGTGAAAGGGTCTTTTCCTGATAGGTTTTGAGCCTTCTTTAAATTGTATTTTCATTACCTTAGAATCTATTCTTTTATACCTTTTAGGTTTGTGAAAGTCCTATGAATGAGGTCTTCTACCACCTGCATGAATTCTCTTTCCCCCCTATAATTTCCAATCTTTGCTAATTTGTTTAGATTTTATGTTGATAATTCCCTTTCTCCTTCCTCCACATGCAACTCCAAGTTCTTGGGGTCCTCATTTTTTGTGGTTATTATTTTATTTATCTTGCAACAATTTTTGTTAGATGCTATCTCCATCTCATCCATCCACTTTGCTAAGCTCCATTGTTACATCTCCTTTTTGGATTCAATATTACTATTTACTTTTTTCTTAAATAGTACAGTCATGTGAATATGTTTAACATCATAGAAAATGATGATATGATTAGAAAAGGTTATGTAGACACCTAAAAATGTCTCGACCACCAAACTGACTCCTGATATCCTTAAACATACCAATTCCCTTTTCGACCAATTAATTAAATTTTTATTTAATCAATTACCCCTTTTATTTCTTAAATCCACACCATTTCATCCCCAAAATTGAATTAATCTTGTTAATTCAATAGTCCAAACCTTAGCCAATTGATTTAATAAATATGCAAAATTTATTAATCAATTCCTCCATTTTCCCTAAAAATCCAATTAATTAGTTAAAACCATGTTAACTAATTAATCTAGCCTACTAATTAGCCTATCCCTACCCTAGACAATTAAATAGCTATTATTTAATTGCCTACTCTAGCCTACCTCATCCTAGCCTTAGGATTAATTAATTAAATCACTAATTAATTAATCTTATTCCCCCTCTAATCTCTCTACTAATTTATTCCAGCCACATTAATTAGGTTAATCACCCTAATTAAGTGAGTCAAACCCTCATTAGCACTTCTCTTCACATCCCCCAAATTTAAAATTCAAATAAATCACACATCACATTTACTCCTCTTACACATCCCTTACACATGTCATAACTAATAAATATCCACTCTTCCCCAAATAAATTTTTAATTCATTTTACCCTTCCCCATGTGAATTTTTAATTCACAAATAATCCATCTCACCCAACCTCATTTATTCACCCCTTTCCCAAAAATGAATAAAAGATTTACTTTTATTCCTAGCCCTCCATCTTCCAAGATCAAATCTAGGCCCTCCACATCACTTTCATCCTCCACCATTGATCTCTCCAATCAATCTCCACCCTTGGATCAAAATCTCTCCAAAAAGTCTATAAATACAACCTCTCACAAGTCATTTTCATCATCCAATTCCATGCAAAGTTATCATGCCAAAATCACCTTTGAGTAGATAGTGAGTTGCACAATTGAGGAGCATTTCACATTTGAATCCATAGTCTAGGGATAATCTTGGTCTTGGGAGCTTCTTTTGGGTGCAAATGCTCCTTCTTCCCTTGATGGGATTAGGTTGTGTTTTATGAGGTAAAATCTTGTGTTTCATTTGCATTTGATTTAGTGTTTTTGCCTTCATTGCATTTACCTAATCTACAGGTTAATTTTATGAAATCATGGATTTTTACTTGATTATGATCAATCTGATGTTATGAATTAAAATGTCTTTTCGATACGAAGATGAAATGATTTGATGTAAATGTGTTTTGATCAGAACATTGGTACTCTGACCACAAATTGTATGTGAGATTGTTAATGACATGAATAGATGGAACATGTTCACCAAGAAGCAAGAAGAAGAGAAAGTATCTTCGAGAAAGAGAGAATAGACTCTGGAATAACCTATGGGTGCTTGCCATTGAAAATGAACATTAGGTAGATAAACCTAGTTGCCTCGAGTTAAGTATTGATTTTAGGTTAAGCCAATTTTAGATGAGAATGTTAAGATTTATAAGAATAGGTCATTCTTCCTTTCGTAGTTATCATAATGACTATGAGAAATCGACATCTGTGTCGTAATACTCTGATTCATGTCACCAAATATGGACGACCGATATATTTTTATATATATAAATGTATACACTTGAGAATGAGTTGTATGTTGTGTCTTGTTTAGTGGTTCAGCGTAAAAGTCAAAAGTTGTGCGTAAAGTCGACCCCAAACCTTGTATTGTGTTTACGCTCCAATCGTCGTCATCGTCATAAAGCTCTACGAGCGTATGATGTAAACGTTTACTTACAGAATTTGACGGATGTAAAATTATTTCTATTGTGGGTTATCGTCGTATAATAAAAGGTTTAAATAATGTTATAAATCTTTGAGACCGTCGAGTGTAATACCATTGGTCATATTGTAATGGTAATATACAAAGTCATATTTAGTTATATTTAAATAGTCGTTAAGGAGTAATTATTTTATTCTTTAATGGTGTTAGTAATCGGGCAGTAGCTCGAAGGGTTCACTCAAGTCGTTATTATGATGTCTTTTATTCCAAAACATTCTATTCATTCTTGAGCTTCAAACTTTATTGATTGGTTGTCAGCTCAACCATTATTCCAAGTCATGTATTTGATTTAAACTCAAAATCTGTTAAGAGCAGTGTGGCATCATGTCCAAAACTGAAAACCGCCACCTTGCAAATTGTTAGCTCCACCTTGCAAATCAGTTGCGAAGTTAGTGGAAGACCAAACCGATTCTGTGTAGTGGTTGAGGAAAGGAGGCTGATGGTTAGCCATGCGGGGTAGTTACCAAGTTGATAGGGCGTGGTTTAGACAGAAGGAGGTTAGTTTTTCTTTTTGGTGAACGGGTTATAGAGCAAGAAGAGAGATAGTTTTTAGATATAGAATGGGGAAAAGAAGCTGACAGGAGGCCGAGGGTAAAGAGTATGTGACCGGGTGAGAAGAGAGCGAGCTTTTGGGACCAGTTTTTAAATAGTCACTAGAGATTTTCTTTAGGTTCCATCTCTTCTCTCTTCCATGCTGTCATGATTAAACTAGAATGTCTCAATAGGAATGGCTCCATTTTGTAATACGAAGGAACTTAGTGTTTTATTGATGACGTAATATGTGGCCTGGTTACCAACTTTAAGACCTGTGTTTTTTTTACACTTCTTTTAAAACGAAAACAATGTTATTTTCCTTGCACAACACCACAGTCTTAACCTTCACAGTTGTAACATACTTGTTCCTTGAAGCATCTTACAATGGTCGACTAAAACTGTGTAGTTGTATTCGTTTATCTTTAGAAATATATGGGGTATGTGGAGAGCACATGGTAGTTTGAGTCTTGATCGATTGATAGCAAGAATGATATCTTAAGCCGTGGTAGTCTAATTTTGGTCGATGTTAGAAGCGTCACCAGTTGGCTTACCGACTTTATATGGTTGGTCTTGTCATATCCAAAACCAACTAGTTTAATGAAAGACTTGAAGTATGTGTCATCCCGTCAACAAAATGGGGAACAATGGTGTGGAATGTATGTCATGGTTTGTGTAACTACTCAGTCTTCCACAAGTTTCAGAATCTATATTTGGCTGGCCGAACTTAGAGTTATTTCTTTCATGCTGCGAAAGATACTTAGTTTTAAATCATCTTTTATAATGAATATAATTCTTCTATTTTAATACCATTTATGTTGATGTGTCATCAAAAGAGGGTATAGATTCGTTATTGGTCTAAAACTGTCAAATATGTTAGGTAATGAAGTTTTAGAGCAAACACAATGGTTCTATAGTTAAATGTTTAGTTTAAACTTGCATGCATTCTTCTTCCAAATAGAAACAACAAGTTAGGATTATTAAATGCTTAGGTTGATATAAAGATTAAGCTATGTCGAGGATTCGATAGGTCGAAGAAGACTTGTAAGAGTACTTAAACTTTAATTCTGGGTCTTCGATTACTTGAATTCAATAATTGGTTAATTGTTAAACCCCTTTCGAGCTTATTTTGTTAAGTTTAGTGTCCTCTCTTGATTGGATAATTTAAAGCAATGGACGAACTTAAAGATCAACTAATAAAATTATAGCAATAACCGATTAACCGGTAAGCTTGAATCTCATTCCTTTAACATATGGATGGAAATGTCTCCAAGAGTCAACAAGTGAGAAGTAAATCTAACTGCCATGCATTAAGCATGATAAGTTGAAACACCAAGAGGTTATCATGGTTGTTATATAATACTTATACATAGGTAACTATAGGATTGCGATTAATTCAAGTTGAGTTGGGGTGGGTGAACTTACTACTTGCGTTGACACAACACTAAATATATTCAAATCCTTTGGCCAAGGTAGTGCACCTGCCTCAAATGCATTGATAGTTCACCGTGATTGGATGGCGTAGCTTGTGGAGTGGTCATGCTTGACTAGAGGGTATCTAGGGGATTACATGATAACAAGTTACGTAGGTCACAACACCAGTACTCAGATGGCTAACACCATTGGTTATCCTAAGTCTATCCTCTTTGAGTAGGGTAGGGCCACTTTCGGATAGGAAGGAGTGCGGGATATCGACGGTCTATGGTTGGAAGTTAAGCTCCTTGAAGATACTTTCTCTTCTATATTACAAAGGCTTGCCGAGACTTGAATTTGGATGGTCGACAATCAAGATGCAATGACTTTGGTAAGTTTCTATTTTGAAAATGTTCTTAGTAACCTTAATCATCATACTGTAAAATGTTGTAGATGGATAGACCCCTTTGTGTAACTTATAATTTCATGATTATTAATTAGTCGATGAATGAATTTCGTGGTTTTAAAATGAAAAACAATTTATCTTTTCTGCTTTTAAACTTTAAAAAAAAATTATTACCTTTGGTTAAACTTAATTTTTAGGGTGAAAATTAAATTGGGTGTTACATCCATAGCCCATATTCTTCCTTTAAATTTCTCTCTTTCTTATTTTCTCCAAACTTCTCTCTCACTTCTTCTAGTAGGGTAATTACTTACCTAATTCATTGTAGTATATTAAGCAACTATCTATTAGGGTCTATTTCATGTGAATGAAAATGTCCTAAAAAAATCTTCCTCAACCATAATCCAACTTTTGGTTTTCGCTCTCTTCTCATGGTTGATATACCATGTCTTTACTATTAGTAATAGGATCCAGTAAAATAGTTGTAACCAAAGTCCTTCATCAAACTCCCTCTTTCCATTCCAGGTTTCAATGCACTATTGAATGTGTCCATAACAATCAATTGTTCTATCATATTCTCTAATGCAGTCCCATTCCCCTTCTTCCTCCAAAAACTTGGTTTTTATTAATATAGTTAGTGCTTTCCATGTGGGGATGTTGGGTTTATGTGTGTGCCACCACCTCACCACACTGCACACTAATGTATTGTCTAATACTTTTCTTCTAAGGTCCTTCTCATATGTTTTCCCCATAAATTATATGTACCCTAGAGTAATGAGGTAATTTGACATGAGATATCCCCCTTTGAATGTGACAAATCTTATGGGTTTGTGGCATTAATACTCTTATTCCTTTATTGTTTTCTATAAGTTATTTTCTTCAACGATACTATTGTTATTTGTTTAATGGATTTTTCTAAGGATATTTACTTGTTTGACCCCTAAGACTCTTCCATCCCTAACTTCTGGCTCATTGAGAATTTAGGATTCTATTGAGTCATCATTGTCCATACTGTAGTGGCTATTATCCAATTCAATTTTCTATTCAGAATTCAAGTTGTCATTTGTTTCAACCTTGGGGATTCTCTCTAAGGAGTACAAACCTTTATAATCTTCCTCATCTTCTATGCCTTCCTCTTGCACCACTGGTTCTATGTACATGCCACTCATACTTGTATATGGGGGTATGTGAACTACCTTATCTTCCCCCTGCAAGATCAATTCTTCTTCTTTGGAGTCAAATACTCCATCGCTATTTACAAACCACTATAAGTTTAGTAAGACACTAAATGTATTGAAGGGATCTTTCATTTCTATCACCTCAAAATATATTCCCCTCTTTATTCTCATTCAATTTACCTCTACATTTATTCATCTTCCTATTATATCTATGGGCGAACCATCTACCAACATGATATTGTATGGAGTTTCATGTAATAATTGTTTCCCTTTAAATCTTACCAAACTTGTTTGGGCATTATACTAACACTCCTAGATCCACTAATGTTTTTCTCATCTATCTTCCATATACTTTTACATCTATTAGTATAGGGTGTTTGTACCATCTCCTTTCAATTTTTGTTGCCCTTCTTACTTGTTGCATTTCACCAGTCTCATGCTACTTGTGTTACATCCCAATTTCTGACTTGCTTTACTTTTACTTTTTTACTTGGGCATAAGTAAATTTGTTGTGATGTTATAGACTTATGACAGGATATGACATGGAATTATATTGAATATCATTTATGAAATCATGGAAATGATTATGTTATGGTCGATTTAATAATTGTATTATGAGGTTTGATTTACTAGTTGAAGTAATTGAATAATGATGCACTAATTACATATTGTTTGATGACAAGTGAAACAGGATTACAAGTTATCGACTCTCAGAGAAGAGAGAGAGAGTATCTTTTGAGAAGAGAGATATAGACTTTGGAATACGAGTGGTCTATTTGCCAAACGAGTCTAGTGTTAAACGATAATGTGAACCAATGAGTCGTATGAGGTAAGTCTTGTCTTGCTAGTTACTTTCAAATCTAATCGACAGATAGTCGATATCTTGATTATCCTCTAGTCAAGTCGATGGTGAGTCGACCTAGTCATTTGTAAAGTAAACAACGTCATAGACATAAAATGGTTGAGTTATTTTTCTTGTGGCGCTTGAGGTTTTTCTGTCGCTTCTTAACGTCAAGACGTTCTCATCAAGTTTGATGGCATGAATATTGTCACCAGATTGTGATGGGGAGGTAAACTTGACCCATTCACATCATCTGAAATCCTTAGTGATCAAAATGAGACAAATAGAGGAGTTTTTAACAACTTCGGGTAGAGGTTTTTCATAAGCTATGTGATATCTAAACGAAATCTTGAGTCTTGTTCTGCGTTTGCGCCCAAGTCATCTTTATCATCGTAAAGCGCTTCAAGCGTATGTCGTAAACTCCTTTTGCGAAAATCGATGGATGTCGAATTAGAGACCTAGGTGTGTTTTAACCTTTGTCGTAATGTAAAGAAATATGCTAAATTATATAGTTATATTTTTGTAGACGTTGAGGAACTCCTTTATTCTTGATTGTTGACGGAATCAATTTGAAGTTCGAAGAGGGAATCTCTAATCTTTTAGGGAGCAATTACTGCCCACCTTTTCTTCTTAAGGAGTGCATGTCTTTCATTGAGAAGTCCACGATTTGTGGGCACTTGTTTTAACCAACTCTGAGTGGACAAGAGTGGTTAGGCTCATTAGAGTTGTATTAAATATTATAGTGGTAAGTTCATTATAAGAAATTGAGTGGTACTTCTAAACCACGAACACCTATCAATTTATTGGATAATTCTTGTGCTTCTACGGCATATTGTGCATTGCCTTGTAGCACGTCTTTACTATTGTTGGTAAGTTGGCCTTCGTTATCCTCTTGAACGACATTGGAGACACTTTATTCATTTATAATCTACCACCTTGCTAGAACTAAAAAACCACTATTCAGTTATTAGTTGCAATTCAGAGGTTTAGAAGCCTTTAGGTTCGAGTAGTGGACGGGGATGTTATGTCCACCAGCTGCCACGTCACCAATGGAACCTCCACTATGCAAAGTGGTCGCTGAAGGTGAGGGGAGCGTGTAACATGCAGAAACCAATTTCCTTTTGTTTAGATGGACGGCAGAGGAAATGCCATTATTCCCTCGTCGTGCAGAATGTTAGGGGGATATATTTTGGAGGAAGAAAAAATGATGGGGACGGAAGTTGATTGTCATCCTTTTACCTCAACAGCATTTTCTTCAAGGGCGATAGTTGAAAGAGGAATAACAGTGGCAGGGAGGAAACTTGGACTATTGGTGCTGAGTGGAGCTCACAGACCATGATCTCAATCTGTGTTTGAAGTATCGATTAACAGGTTCTAATCTTTACAAATGATAATCACAATAGTTTATTTGGAAGGCCGTTGGCCAAGTTTAGTAGATAGGCCAAATTTTATATTATAATATGATAGGCCGTTATCACATTGTTAATGCGTAAGTTGTTAGAATATTGTTATCTACTGTGTTATGATTGTAGCTGTTATGACATTAGAGGATTATCATTATGATCATTCTTAAAGGATAATGGCCGAAGGTATATCGGTATCATAGATTGAACATAGACAATTATGATACTACAATAGATGAAGCCTGAGTATACCTCTTAATAAGTTCTAATTTCTTATATCTGTAGGAGTTATAATTTCAGAGTCTCAGTTCTAGTTATTACAGAAACGTCTCCAATCCTAATATATTATTTAATGACCTTCCATAGCGACAATGGAATCAATATACATGTATTTTATCATTTCCAAAAGTCCCTTCGACTAATGAATTCTTGAAACCAGTTAAGTGCAAAGACCTCATACTTGTTCGCCAATTGTTGGTCATCCTGCACTTTAGAGAATTTCATAGGGCCACTACTATAGATTAGACTTGGAACTATAGTGTGAAAAGTACTAATAAACTTTTGACTTTAATAGTTGTTATGTTTCTCTTTATATATATATTTATATCTTTGGTTTATGGAAAACTTAGACTTTAAACCTAAGACGACCAAATTGAGAATTAGTCCTTGTCTTTATTGGTGTCAAAACAAAAACTCAGTCGACATTTTAGATTTTGGTGAAACCATAGAGATTGTTATATCTATGATTTGATTGCAATTGATTATAAACCATGTTATAAAGGATTGAATTTATATTTGGTAGTCATAACCATGGTAAGCAATTTTTCTTTCTAGTCAAGAATTGTGAAATCTAGAAAAGGCCTTGTAGTCGGAAAAGACCTAGGGGGTTAACCCATTTGTGGATCATATATTACTTGTTATTCTATTATCTTGGAATAGGGAGGACAAAACCTAAACTTGACCCAATAGGGTAAATTTTATATTCTAAACCTTCGTGATCACTAAATAGATCGACAACAAAGAGGCAAGTACTCTTGCTACGAATGGTTATTCTTATTTGACAGAGAAGAATTTGCAGGTCTTAAGTTGTATCGAAAATAGTTTTCTCTTGCTCTTAGAAAACTTTAGTTTCAAATGGATATCATTAAGGGAATACCTTGCTTTTGGGATGTCCAAAGTGAGTGGTTTTCCCTACTTCAACTTAGATGAAAACACTCATTTAATTAAGACTATATAATTCAATATGCTAAAAGAGAAGAACTTTTAATATGTTTTCAATGGATAACAAATAAGATTAGATTACCAACCAGTTATAGTTCAACCAAACTTGGGAGAAGCTTAGACTTGGAGTTGAACCATTGGGCATTATGGTTAGGCTTGTTTGGAAATGATCTTAGGGTCAAAAGAAGACTAAAGGAAAGTTGTTTACTTAAACTCTATTCTTGATCTTCCATTATCATGGAAAAGGAAACACAAAACCCTTAAGTGACCCAGTAGGGTAAGGTTATAAATTGTACCTTTTGGGATTACAACTTGTTTTAGTGGATTATGTATGGGTCGACAAAGAAGGTCGAGAACCCTAATCTAGTAATGCTCATGTCTATCTTATTGAAAAGAGATTTGTTGCTAGTTGACAATGTTAAACCTTAAGTAGGGAAAAACTATTTGTTGGGCTACAAGTGGACTTGAAATACAAGTCATAAGCCTCGACTTTTGCAAATATGCAAGAGGTACCATTAAATGGTTAAGACAAACGTTAATTCATTATATCTTTTTATCACAACTTCTCTAAGCTATTACTTGTCGACAAGGGGTGAATCTCAAATGTTGCTTAGATGCAAAGAGAGATACCTAAGAATGGATAGTCTTTCCATAACTTTTATAGAGTAACAACAGTGTCTTGTGAATTTACCTAAGTCAGAAAGACTAGGTTGGAGTTAGTCAAAACTCTTTAGTTAAACCTTGACTTAACCTAGATATGGTAATTATTATATTAAGACATTGAGATCATTATTTTGATCGTGATTGAAGCGTCAAGTGCCCTGATTATGTGTAATTATTCTTACTTGCAAGAAGGGAATTAGATTCCTAGACTACATTGCTTAACCTGGGTAAGGTTATCATCTTAGTCGTAATTTTCTATCTATATTTATTATGAGACAAAAAGTCATGGACCTCAGGGAGTGCAATGATGCAATGAGATTCCTTGTAAAGAAAGAAAGTTGAATAGGTCTATGGATTATAGACAGTGAAAGAAATCATGTATGAGTCGGGAAGACTAAATTAATGAAATCATCATGATTTCGTAAGTTAAACGTAGTTGACCAAGTCGAACAGTAGGAATATGATAGTATCCAAGTCGAGTTGGGGTGGGTGAACATTACGACAACGTTCATTGTGAACGTCAATTTATATTCAAAACTATGGCCATAGTAATGCATGTCTCTACATGCATTGTCGGTTCACTGTATCTAGATTACACATCCTATCGGGAATCATACTTAGCTAGAGGGTATCTAGGGTTGTATGATAGATAGAGTTGTGTAGGATACAACACTATGTACTCGAAAAGGAAAATTACCACTGGTCACCTTGGTCTATACTTCTCGTGAAGGGAAGGGCCACTTCCGGTCAGGAAGGAGTGCAGGAGACTGATGGTTTGTGGTTGGAGGCAAATCACTGGAAAGATACTCTCTCTCTAGCAGAAGACATGCCGAGGCTTGCGATAAAGATGTCAGATTTCTGGATGCAGTATATTTCTGAGACTTGTGTTTATTGAGATTAAGTAAAACATTAACTGATTCAGGTATTTATAATTGATTTATTCTTGTAAACATTGTACTTGAGAAATACAATAAGGATTGATTGTATTTGTAATGAGATATCTTGTAATTGTAGTTACTCAACTATATGTTGAATAAAAGAAAAATTTTCTCTGTCTCAATTTTTACCTTATAAATTTACTTTATGGTGAATTTTTGGTTTTTACTATGTTTTTAGAACGTGGATGTTACAACTTGTTCTAATACTTAATGAATTGCTTGAGTTTTTCTAATATATTTTTTTCCTCTATAAAATTAGCCAATTCCTTCAACCATAATGTTTCCTTTTTAGAAAATAGGCTCTTAAGAAATCTTTTGTTTCATGTTCCTATTTGATAACCTTTGTAGCTTTCTTCACTATTAAGTCATGACTTTTCTTAGTGGGGAATTCTTCTATACTCTCTTCATCTAATTAATCTTCTGTGAATCCTCCTTTTGCAGTATCTTTACCTCCTCTTGTTACTACTGCTACCTTGTTCTTCTTCTTGTCCTATGTCATGTCTTTCTTATCAATTCTTTCTTTCTAAGTAATCCCTTTCCAACTATTCTTCTTCTATTAGGTAATGTTCTTTATTTTCTTCATCGGTTGGCTTTTCTTTTTGACATCTATGAGCATTTAGAGGTTTGTTCTTAGAGATTTTTAAGATGGCCTTATCTCCTTTCAACACATTAGGTTTGGATAACTCCTCACTCTTTGTGGTTTCTTGACTATTCTTATAATATTGTGGCCCTTGGACAACCATACAAATCATAATCAAAATATTCACAAACACCACAAGCCTTCTTCTTCACTTCTCTACAATCATTTGCGTAATGACTTGGTTCACCACATTTGTAGCATGTTAGTTCTTCTCTCCTTCTTTTCCCTTGGCCTCTTCCTCTACTGCATCCTCCTTTGAATTCATTGTTGTAGTGCCTACTATCCCTATAATAATTTCCATATATCTAGTAGAAGGTTTTTCATCCAACACAAGTGTTGTGCTACCTTTTTTATTGCATTAATATTGTGTTGATTTTTCCACTAACATTGTTTATAGAATGTTCCCTCTGCTAATCCCAAGTAGCTTTAGCCATCCCCTATGATAGTATTCATTATCTTCATATCTATGGTGATATCTAGGCTCATGTTCTCCTTCATCTCTTCATTTGAATAAAAAAGATAGACAATCATCGGTTTCATGGTCATCCCACTCACCACAAAGTCCATAAAAGACACTCTTCAACCTTTTGGGAGTTCCCAAAGATCTACCTTTATTGTCATGGCTCTCCTTTTACCTTCTTGAACTAGACACTCATTCCTTAAATGTCCTTCATTTAAAAAATAAGAACACCAGTTATTTCTTTGGATTGACATTATATCCTAGTTGTTCTCCCATTTATCTAGAATCTCATGTTTGATCTTCAACTATTCTAGCTCCAATTTTAGCCTTTTTAGTTCATTATTTTCTTCATTTTCCCTCCTCCATGGCTATGCTTCAGTTCTTGATGCTAATTGTATCGCTTGTGTATAAGACTCAAATGTTCTTCCATCTAATGATGCTTTAATTGATAGTAACATTCTAGACACAAACCATTCTATTTTCTACTTTTTAATCATAGGTTCTTTTAATTTCCTCACAACGCCCTTGAATGGTTAATCAAACTCCCTTATTGATTGTCCTTTCTTCTACAACATCTCCCTCGTCATGCTTACGCTCTTAGAAGGGATTTTAGGGGACTACAAGATGTTTAAGAATCCTTTATATCCTTCCATTCTTCATCATGTTTAGGACAAACCTTTATGTACCACTTCAAGGCCTCATCCCTTAAAGTGCCCACAAAGTCATAATACAGTTGAACTCATCTATTGCAGTGACAAATTCATGGCATTCAAGGCAAGTTTTTGCTTAAATGCCTATTGGGAGCTCTATTGTCTTGAGTGCATTTAGGTAGGTGTTTTTTTTTCTTCTCACCAAATTGACTTCACTTTAACTTTCAATTTTAGGCTATATGCCTTAGGTTATGGTGGGTTAATCCCTTGGGCTTCAAGTTTTAGGCACAATTTTTCATGGTAGGAGTTTTGGGTTTTATTTTTGTGTGTTTTTGTTTTTAGTGTTCTTATTCCTTTTCTTGGCTTTTAAAAGTTCTTTTTAACATTTTTTATGGATATTTTTTAACAACCCTTAGAAGCTCAAAATATTGTGTAGGTTTCTTAATAGGATTTTTCCTAACATCATCTTGATCAGGAAGCACCCAATTAGAGTCCTTAAAAAGGGCACCTAGAATTTCTTTGTTTAGCGAGATAGATGGAGACCCAACCACTATTTTTGTGGGTTTGCTGAATTTTTTGGGTTTCCTCTCTAGGCCATGCCCTGGTGAGGGGCTAACCAATGAATGAGATCGATTGCAAATGACTTCAAGATTATTCACCCAAAGAAAACTTGAAGTCAACTATTTGCTCAAATCCTTTCTCTTTACTTCATGGGAACACTGAGGCTGAGGCTACTCTACTAGACCAAATACATCAACAAAATTAACTTCATCATCATGGGATTGCTTCATTGCTTCAAGAGGTAAATTGATTCTTTAGCTCCTGTAGGGAAATATGTTATTCTATATTTTTCTTCCATCTCACTACATTATGATCTATCAACTAATTTTATAAATCATTCTTGTTTGTTACAAGGCTATGCTTATCTTCCTATTGAAATATGTGCCTCTAGTATGGGTATCCCTATTTCATATGACAGGGCTATCACTCAAAAAAGTCCTAAACAATGAAGAAAACACCCACTTCTTTGCATTTATGTTTATGAACTAGTCCTTTGTGTGACCATTTTTTACTATTTTTTATAATGTGAATTGTTGCTTTGACTTTGTGATGATTCCCTTCAGAGAATTTAGGTTGTGGGTAGAGGATGTTAATGGATAGTTGAATAAATAATTTTATATTATTTTTTATTAAAATAAGCTAGGAAAGAGGGTCGCAGTCCCTTACATAGCTATAGAACTTAAGAGTCTAGACATAAAACCAACAGTAAGCAACAATAGACAGGAACTAGAATAAAAAATCCAAGCAAAGAAACACACAAATAAAAACACAATAGAAGAGCAATAAGAAGAACAACACCACGACCAACAAAGAGACTACTCCCTATTACTATGGATTCCATTGTATGTGACCTATATAAATTCTTGAAGGCCTATTAGATATTAATGTAAATCAAACATATTCAAAAATGGATAAATGCTAGATATTTGTTTCAGACTTATTTGAATATTTTTGACACATAAAATATCATGTTCTTTTTTATATGCTCCAATAATGTTTATGCAGTGTGTCAATATGGTTATGATCATCATTGCATGTAATAGAATCTTTAGTAATTATTTTTTAATATTTAGACAAATATAAAAAATTTGATATTTAGTAATTGCTTTATAATCTTTAAGCTTTGTGCCCCAAGAAACATTGATACTGGAAAATCTAGCCACTTTTTCCTAATGCTTCTAGGAACATAGCTTACATAATAAAAAATACAACAAAGCAATTGCAGCCAACTTTATAGCATTTAGCCTATGATGAGATACTAGGTTTACTAAAGGCATTAGTTTTTTGTTGGAAGACTTTCTTTTGTTCACTCACTAGTCATGACTAGAATAAAATGGCATCATATTACATGTTTAGAAGTTTTATTCTAAACATTGATTTAGAAATGTAACACATGTATCTTACATGCTTCTCATAAACACTACACAAGTGCTTGATTTAGAAATGTAAAACATGTATCTTACATGCTTGTCTCATAAACACTACACAAGTATTTACTGAATAGCATATGTTATGTTTCATTACTTTGAAAAGATTGTAAGACGTTTCCATTGTATTTTATTTCATATCTATGTTTAGGTTAGCATCTTATCTTGGTTGTTAAGGAACCTATTCCTTTACCTTGGAATTATGTTTTAGAAATTGAATGGTTATTTTTCTTTGCTTGTCCAGATTATCTCAAAACAACTGCACATTAATTTAGTATACTAAATTTGTATTTTAGGATCAATTGGAAATTTTTTTCTTATATGTTTAAACCTTTGTTTGCATTTGTAAATTGTAATTTTTGTAGCTAATTGTACATATCAAAGTACCTTGGTAATTGGGAGGATTATAAACTAATCTACATGGAGAGGGTAAGTGCATCAAGATGAGGGACAAAAAAGTGGTCAAATAGATGATTTTAAAGGAAATGTGCACATGCTTTGTAAAACATATATGAGCCATAATGTGTACTTACCAAGCCACAATGTGTACACATTATAAATAATTTTAAGCTTTAATTTATGTTGTAAATTGTTAGGGATTTACACCCTTGATGCAGACAAATGATAGACTGAGACAAAGAAACTTAAGATTATATGCATTGAAAATAGTCAACAGTATTTGCAAAATCTATCTAACAACATTCACGAAAGCAAATGGAATAGTATGCATACACACAATTATAAAAGACTCAGAGATTTATATGAGAATCCTTTGTAGGAGAAAACCCACCACCAAAAGACATTCATAGTTATATTATTCAAAATTAGAGATTCAATACAACAATGTCTTTTACAAAGTGTTAATCTACAACATACTAGATTCTGTAATCGCTCTAATGTCTCACACCAACAATGTTCAATCCAATTCTAACCTTTCAATCTATACAACCATCCAACCTTGGCACCTTCACATGAGATGATACATATAGATGTGCACATGAGAATTCTAACCATCTAATTGTCCAACCAACACGAGGAATACCAAGAGTCATGAAACTGAAAGGAAAAATACAACAATAAAGAACATTTTCCACATAACCCCATGAGAGATAAAAATGCAAACAAATCATAGCCATGATACCCATAATCCAACATACAAAAGAATAGGCAAAACATACCACAGTGACACAAGATATACCCTGGGAAAACCCTCAAGAGGGAAAAACTCAGCCTCCAAAAGCATCCACATTCAATGTATTATTCAACAATGAAACATTACAATACACTTATAAAGTTTCAATGAATACTTCTGAAACATCAAGCTCCTCCAATGCATCCTCCATTTGTCCAAGCATGAATCCACTCTTCGTCATTTGAATCTTAATCTTTAAAAAAAAAAAAAAATTATAACTTGTTTGGAAATATGTTTGCTCCTTCATTCCAATTGTTGTATGAGTCATAAGATATGTCGATATAGACTCTCTTGGTCTTGGAGAGATTTATGAGACATCTGACAACATGCTAATTCAAATGATGCAAGCCATTCATAGAAAAGATCCTAATTTGGGATTTTATGAGGAGCATACTAGGCCCATTGTAACGTGGCTATGGAACACTATGAACACCCCACTTCTTATGGTAGTCTATGATCCAAATCCAAAATGGTATGCAACAAGGGTTGGGAGAGTGCCCCCATCTAATGATGAAGATGTGAATGAAGGGCTCATGAATGCCCTTCAAAAGATGTATACTAATGAGAAGTCTACTTTACTTTGAACACAATGGCTAGCCTTGTCAATCTCCATACTCCAACATTCAACAAGCCAAAGGCGAGGACAAATAGAGATACATTAGCTCAAATCGACCCTATTGGATGATGGACATGGCATGGAAAGGATGCATCATATTTGAGGATGCTTGCCACTTTCCTCCTTTCATAGGTTGTTAGTTTCTTTGCTACAAAGAGGAATTGGTCAACATACAATTTCATCTAATTAGTTAAGAAATAGGCTTACCTCTCAATGAGTGTCATGCATAGTGCCTTGCGTCTTTAGGATCGACAAACTCCTGAGTATCATCAACCTCCATTGGCACAATGGGAAGTTGATCCCATAGATGCCACATAGGTTGATGAGGAGAATGCATATGAAGGATTGGTTGGGATTCCATTGGATGAAGCAAGCTCTCATAGTGGTAGTGACTCAGATTCAGACTCCAATTTTGATGTAATGTTAGAAAATGTTGATTAAGGGCATCAATAAATTTTCTATATTTTTATCATTTTGTATTTGAAACTTATAGCCTTTAGGCATTTTATTGTATTTTTTATATAATATATATGCACATTGATAATAAAAGCATTTAAATTTTGTTAATTTATTTGTTAACTTTTATATGAAATCTCAATTCACTCTAATATTTTGTATTAATGTTCTATAATATATGACGAATGTCTTATCGATGTTATTGTATGAATATTTGAAATTTCTTATATTTTTAAGTTTTCCATATTTTTAATAATCGTCCCCTAAAAGCCTCCCAAAAATGCATCACCTATCCCTTGCCATCCTTGTCCCTAAATTTTGGTGTAACATGGCCTCAAACACATGTTTGCTTCATTAGATTGGGTAGAGTGCTCTTTTTTGAGTTAGGTGGATGGGATCACTATTTCACATCTTGTGTATCATGATACATTTTGGATGGATGCAAAAGAGATTGTGCAAATTTCAAATCCCTTGGTCTAAGTGTTAATATTGGTTTTTGGGGAAAAATTTCCCTCGGGTTATGTTAATGAGGTCATGGATAGGGAAAAGGAGGCAATATGGTCCAAAATTCAAAATGATGAGAGGAGATTCACGCTAGTTTGGGAGATCATCGATGTTAGATAGGATCACCAAATGCATTGTCACATCCATGCTACAGGCTACTTATTGAATCCCTCTATATATTATAGTCCATCATTCAAGGAGGTTGGAGAAGTAAGTGCATGGTTGTTTAAACACATTTCCACAGTCTTTCTCGATGTAGAGGAAAGACGAGTAGCTATATTAGAGTTGCCATTGTACAAGCAAGCAAAGGGCTTATTCTCTAACACATGTACAATGGAATCAAGGAATACAGTAACACAAGGTATTAATTTCTAAATTAATAATTTACAATCTAATTTATTATAGATTAAATGGAATTGAATCACTTGACTTTATTAATAAATTTTTCTTTTGTGACCAATCTAATATCAATGCAATTGTAGAAGTACTTTCACCATGAGGCTAAATCACTTCATTGGATGGCAATTTGAATTCTAACCCAACCATGCAATTCTTCTGCTTGTGAGCATTCTTGGAGTGTATTTGAGCATATACACTCTAAGAAATGCAACCAATTGAGCCAACAACAAATGAATGAATTGGTCTTTGTCCACCACAACCTTCATCTTTGCTTGAAGAAAATTTGAGGTTAGAAACTTTCCAGTTATGACTTTCAATAATTTTTTATTTTTGTAACGTACACTAGTAGGTTGAGCACTTATGTGTTCATCATTAATAAACCTCAAGTAGTGTTGAAGATGATCAGCAATTGATCTAGATGAGATTGATCCTAATTCGGAATGGATCACACTCGAGGAGGAGCCTACATTTAGTGAAGAGGTTTTAGATGATCATGAATGTACTCTTTTGGACCAAATGACTGCAAGAGCATGATCATCAACTTCTACTTCACATATCTAGTCATGGTTTCCTTAGAGGCAATTTGAATCTTGTAATCTCCAATTTTGTTTTGGATATGACTTAATAGTAATGAGTCTACGACAATATGTAGTTTGACTAAAAATTGATACTTAATCAGAATTCGAGAGTAATTAAAAATATTGAATCTTTATTTATGTCTTATAATTGAAGTTTGAATTTTGTTTCTCTTTCTACACATTCTATTTGGCATGGAATAACATTTGCAATTTTTTCTATGTTTTTATGAGTATTTCAGTATCTTTCAAGTTGTTGTGTTTTCCCCATTTTAAACATGTGTAATTGAATTCCATTTCCACTTTTGATTTGTCATGTTGTTTCCATGTAAGTATAACGTGACTATACCCTTATCCATTGAAATACCTTTCTATGAATGGACCAAAAGAGTTTGGTACTTATGTAACTCACTCTTAAAGTCCCCTAAGTCTATAACAATATTTTGGGTTCATGAATGTAAGTGGATGTTATTGGCAAAGTTAATCTTATAAGTATCTAAGTTTGGTAGACTCTTCATGATCAAATCTACTCTTTCCTGATGGTTTAATTAGGATAGTAGCATTATGTGTAGACCCAACAATAAATCTCTGAAGGGAATTAGTTAGTGAACTCTAAGAGGAAACCCCTCAATGTCCCAGACTCATGCCATTTTTTTGTAGCCTTTGCAAACATCAATGGCCTTGTCTTTACTTGTAATATTTGGGTTAATTAATGTTGGGAAGCCAATAGTCTTAAATAATCCTAATAATTCTTCAAATTCCCTTTGTAGGGATTAATTTTGTCAATTTGTGCTTTGGGACTAGTTTCTCTTATATGTGCTTGAAGTATGTTTATGTTTGATTATGAAGTCCATAATCCAATTCCAAGAATGTTTCTTGTCCATCAATTCTTCGGAGTAATCCTCAACTATTGATCTCTCAGAGTTAATTCCTGATCAACACGTGTCCACAACAAGATGAGACATAGATTCTGCAACTCAAGCTTGCAAGGCTTGAAATTGAAACTAAGTTAAGTCAAACATTATAATAGCCTCGCATTCATTGGGGAAGGATAGAGAAAATCTTGCCAAAGGCCCTGGGAAGTCCTAGTGGGCCAAACAAATTAGAGTATGCCACAAGTCAACACGAGACAATTTGTTGCTAAAGAACTTTGTTACCTTCAAATTTTGGACCCAAGGGGCCTAGGGAAAACAAAATCTATAATAGTTTGTGTCCATAGGAAGCCTCAAAGTATATCTTAAAGTGAAATTTGGAACCAAAGTGCCCAAGTGAATTAGGTTTCATAGAGACCTCACATCCGTAGGAACAATTAGATTCCAGATGAAACTAAGTCTCACAACTTGAGAAATGAAGAGCCAAGAAACCAGATCAACCAGAGTCGCCCATGTGTCCTCTTTGTGAAGCTAGGAGATCTTAACATCTTCCTCAAGGAGTTGGACTGTGGAAATTGCCAAAGCGAACCAAAGACTAACCCAACCATGCAATCCAACATTCAACAAGCCAAAGACAAGGACAAATAGAGCTACATTAGCTCAAATCGAGCCAATTGGATGGTGGACATGGCACGGCAAAGATGCATCATAATTGAGGATGCTTGCCACTTGCCTCCTTTCACAGGTTAGTTTTTTTGTTGCAAAGAGGAATTGGTCAACATACAATTTCATCTAATTAGTTAATAAATAGGATTATATCTTAATGAGCATCATGCATAGTGCCTTGCAGCTTTAGGATCAACAAACTCCTGAGTATCATCAACCTCCATCCACACGTTGGGATGTTGATCTCGAAGATGCCACATAGGTTGATGAGGAGAATGCATATGAGGGATTGGTTAGGATTCCATTAGATGAAGCAACCCCTCATAGTGGTACTGACTCATATTTAGACTCCAATTTTGATGTAATGTTAGCAAATGTTGATTAAGGGCATTAACAAATTTTCTATATTTTTGTCATTTTGTATTTGAAACGTATAGCCTTTGAGAATTTTATTGTAATTTTTATATAATATATATGCACATTGACAATAAAATCAATTGAATTTGTTAATTTATTTGTTGACGTTTATGTGAAATCTCAATTCAACTCTAATATTATGCATTAAGGTTCTATAATATATATGATGAATGGCTTATCAATGTTATGATATGAATTTTTGAAATTTCTTATATTTTTAAGTTTTCCATATTTTTTAATAATCATCAGCTAAAAGCCTCCCAAAAATTCATCCCAAAAATGCATTTCTTGTCCCCTGCCATCCTTGTTAGCCTAAATTTTGGTGTAACATAGCCTTAAACACATGTTTGTTTCATCAGATTGGGTAGAGTGCTCTTTTTCTAGTTAGGTGGACGGGATCACTATTTCACATCTTGTGTATGATGATAAATTTTGGATGGATGCAGAAGAGATTGTGCAAATTTCAAAGCCCTTGGTCTAAGTGTTAATATTGGCTAATGGGGAAAAATTCTCCATGGGTTATTTTTTATGAGGTCATGGATAGGGCAAAGGAGGCAATATGGTCCAAAATTCAAAATGATGAGAGGAGATTCATGCTAGCTTGGGAGATCATTGATGCTAGATGGGATCACCAAATGCATTGTCACATCCATGTTACAGGCTACTCATTAAATCCCTCCATCTATTATGGTCCATCATTCAAGGAGGCTAGAGAAGTAAGTGTGGGGTTATTTAAACACATTTCCACAGTCTTTCTCGATGTAGAGGAAAGACGAGCACCTATAGCAGAGTTGCCATTATACAAGCAAGCAAAGGGCTTATTCTCTAACACATGTGTAGTGGAATCAAGGAATATAGTAACACAAAATATTAATTTCTAAATTAATAATTTACAATCTAATTTATTATAGATTAAATGGAATTCAATTACTTGAATTTATTAATAAATTTTACTTTTGTGACTAATCTAATATCAATGCAATGATGGAAGTACTTTGGCCATGAGACTAAATCACTTCATTGGATGGCAATTTGAATTCTAACCCAACCATGTAATTCTCCTGCTTGTGAGCATTCTTGGAGAGTATTTGAGCATATACACTCTAAGAAATGCAACTGATTGAGCCAAGAACAAATGAATGAATTGGTCTTTATCCACCACAACCTTCATCTTTGCTTGAAGAAAATTCGAGGTTAGAAACTTTCCAATTATGACTCTCAATAATTTTTATTTTTGTGACATACACTAGTAGGTTGAGAACTTATGCATTCATCATTAATAAACCTCAGATAGTGTTGAAGATGATCAACCAATTGGTCTAGATGAGATTGATCCTAATTCGGAATGGATCACACTCGAGGAGGAGCCTACATTTAGTGAAGAGGTTTTAGATGATCATGAATGTGCCCTTTTGGACCAAATGATTGCAAGAGCATGGGCATCAACCTCTACTTCACATATCTAGTCATGGCTGCCTTAGAGGCTATTTGAATTTTGTAATCTCTAATTTGTTTTGGATATGACTTGATACTAATGAGTCTATGACAATATGTAGTTTGACTAAAAAATGATACTTAATGAGAATTTAAGAGCAATTGAAAACATTGAATCTTTATTTATGTCTTATAATTGAAGTTTGAACTTTGTTTCTCTTTTTACACATTCTCTTTGGCATGAAATAACATTTGCAATTTTTCCTATGTTTCTATGAGTATTTCAACATCTTTCAAATTGTGTTTTCCCCATTTTAAACCCATGTAATTGAATTTCATTTCCACTTTTTGTCATGTTGTTGCCATGTAAGTATAATGTGACTATACTGTTATCCATTGAAATGCCTTTCTATGAATGGACCAGAAGAGTTTGTACTTATATAACTCGCTCTTACAGTGCCCTAAGTCTATAACAATAGTTTTTGTTCTCGAATGTAAGTGGATGTCATTGGCAAAGCCAATCTTTTAAGTATCTAAGTTTGGTAGACTCTTCATGAGAAAATCTACTCTTTCCTGATTGTTTAATTAGGATAGTAGCATTATGTGTAGACCCAACAATAAATCTTTGAAAGGAATTAGTCAGTGAACTCTAAGAGGAATTTTTTTTTGGTAGCCTTTGCAAACATCAATGGCCTTGTCTCTACTTGTAATATTTGGGTTAATTAAAGTTGGGAAGCTCATAATCCTAAATAATCCTAATAATTCTTCAAATTCCCTTTGTAGGGATTAATTTTGCCAATTTGTGCTTTCAGACTAGTTTCTCTTATATGTGCTTGAAGTATGTTTATGTTTGACTATGAAGTCAATAATCCAATTCCAAGGATGTTTCTTGTCCATCAATTCTTCATAGTAATCCTCGACTATTGATCTCTTGGAGTTAATTCTGATCAACACGTGTCCACAACAAGATGGGACATAGATTCTATAACTCAAGCTTGCAAGGCCTAAAATTGAAACTAAGTTAAGTCATACATAATAATAGCCTCATGTTCATTGGGGAAAGAGGTTAGAGAAAGTCTTCTTGAAGGCCCCAAGAAGTCCTAGTGGGCCAAACAAATCAAAGTGTGCCACATGTCAACACGGGATAGTTTGTTGGTGAAGAACTTTGTTACCTTCGAATTTTGGACCCAAGGAGCCTAGGTAAAACAAAATCTATAATAGTTTGTGTCCGTAGGAAGCCTCACAGTATATCTTAAAGTGAAAATTTCAACCAAAGTGCCCAAGTGAATTAGCTTTAATAAAGCCCTCACATCCGTATGAGCAATTAGACTCTAGATGAAACTAAATTTCTCAACTTAAGAAACCAAGAGCCAAGAAACCACACTAATCGAAGTCGGTCATGTGTCTTCTTTGTACGGCTAGGAGATCTTAACATCTTCCTTGAGTCTGTGGAAATTGCCAAAGCGATCTAAAGACTAACAAGTGTCGAATCCGAAGGTGTCACAGAGTTGCCACATGCTACTCGAGATTGTGACACGTGTCTACAGTTTGTAGAACCTAAGCTTGGTAATAGGGAATTTCGAATAGCCAAGTGTAAGCCTCAGAGTTGCTCGGGGAGGAGGGAATAACTCCATGGAGTTAAATCCAGCCTATATCAATCGTTCTGCCAAGAGGTTGGGATGCAAGTGAACACCAATAAAACTAAGATCATGATCTTTACCTTGACAAGAAAGAAGGTTTCGATAGAGTTTGTCTTTGATGACAGCCCCCTACAAGTTGTCAATGAATACAAATATCTTGGCCTAGATTTCCATAATAAACTCAGCTGGGAGACATGTAGAGCTAAAAGGATACAAGGGAGCTGGAAAGCTCTATTCTCCTTGCAAAACCGGTGCAGAAGGGCCGAATTGTGGGATTGGAAAACTAAGAGAACTCTTTTTGGGTTGCTTGTGGTACCGGTGGTGCTCTATGGCTGCGAGGTTTGGGGTGGTAACACTTCGGAGATGAAGTGGAGACAAATAGAGAGGCTACAAAAGCATCTAATCACAAGTAGCCTCAGAATTAAAGCATCGGTCCCGTATGAGATTGCACTAGCTGAGGCCGGGGCCTTTCCAATGGAGGCATCAGCATTGACCCGGGGTTAAGTTATTTAAAGAGGCTTGAAAACATGGAGGCATCACGATGGCCCAAAATGGCAGCGGAGGAAAAGTTAGAAAGAAGGAGGAGTACATAGATGAAACAGAATGACAAGTGGATGAATAAGTGGGGTATCAGCATAAAAGAATGCCCAAATACAAACGGGGATATCAAAAAATATGTGCAAGAAAAAGTCAAAGTAAGCATGTGGACAAAGCAATTAGGAAGGAAAAAACAATATTACATAACACATCTCAATCCCTCATGGGACCACACGCAAAAAAGCTACCTAGGAGTGGACATAAAATGGAAAGCGAAAATGCTAATGGCACAACTAAGAACTAGTTCGCACCAACTCAGATGTGAAACCAGAAGGTGGTCGAGGCCTAAAGAAGAATGGGAGGAGAGAATCTGTTGTTTATGCAATCTGGATTTAGTGGAGACGGAATGGCACTACATCATGGAGTGCCCAGCCTACGAGGATATTAGGGTCAACTACAGGGATACTTTGAATGTCGACTCCTTGACCAACTTGTTTGAAGAAGAGAGGTTAGCTAAACTCGCGGTGTACTTGATCAAGATACATAGCAGAAGATATAAGATCCAAAAAGCAAAAGAGTTCAGTTGGGGGCTGTGTGTGTGATCTGCCTTTTGTGGATTGGGGCCTTTGCAGTGTGTTTTGGTTTCTGTGGTCCCATAGGCAGTCTGGCCTCGTGGCCATTATTAAAAGCCTTCATTCATTCATTCATTCAAATGGAAGGTGCTTTCGTCTCTAGTGGTTTCTTGGAATTACCAAGAGTGTTACCAAACTTCCGTGTGGAACCAAGAAGCCCAAGTAAATTAATCCTAAGTGAAATTTCGGGTCTGGTTAAACTATGTATTATGATCTAGAGTCATCATTTTGCAGAGGTTGCAGACTCGCAGTACCCTTCTTCGGAAACCAATGAATTCTGGAAGAACGTTGAGATGGTGGGTTGTGTGTTCCATGCTGCTAAGTATGTTACTTGTACTGTTCATTGTGTAATCCCCCCACAACTCTCATCAAATTCATCCCTGCAACATACAATTTATAACAATGCAACTGTTGTGAATGAATTCGATTAGTCATGGATGATCGACAATCTTTGTGACATCTGCAACTTGTAAAATAAGACATCCAGGATGGGTGAAACCCCTTTGTAGTTGAAGCAAGCAGTATTAAAACACAATTGTTGCTCAATACCCTGCTTTTGGTGTTAATTCTAGTCCCTCCTGTCCTCAACCCTCAAGGTAGCCATTATGCCTGAGATAGGGAATAATGTTGGTAGGAAGTAGTTTAAGAAACTTTGAAAAGAAATGGAGTGCCGTAAGACCTTCAATAGTAAACAGCAAGGCCACGTCGATACACTCATTGTGCCTAAAACACAATGCAGGTGTCAAGCAAGGTGAGAGAACACAAGGGGATGTAATGTAATAGACAAGAAAAGCAGAAAACATTATCGGTGTTCAACATGTATCTTTGATTCCAGGAACCTTGAACCTAGCGAGTGAAGAGCCCAATTTCCTACATATTGTCAACTATTCCTACAAGCTTGGGGAGAATGGCATCGACTTTCCTTCTAAGAAAGTCTTGAAGCATATAAACTAAAAAGGCTTATTAGCTTAAATTTGATGGCAGTATGGTTGTTTTTAAATTGTAAAATACAATCAAAATTTTAAGAAAACAATTACATAAAAGAGGAGATTTTGGATAAATTGTCAAAATTTATATAAAATTATTTTGATATATATTTAATTTATATATTAATAAAATATATTTTAATATTTGAAAGACAATTTTAAATCGATATAACAAACAGGGTCGACTGTCAAATTTAGGCCCTACCCATGACCTGTCCCTCTTAATTGTTACAAATATTAATCTCATAACTCTGGAGTCCGTCCTCCTACCTTGCAATTTAAAACACTCAACACAATTGACTATTTTATTACTCTCGGGAACTTGATTGAAAAGGTATGGAACAACATCAGGGTAGAAGCTTGTTCTTGTTTTGTCAACTTCAAAACAGCCCTTCATATTTCTCCAAAGAACTAGAACTCTGGAGCAGAATGGAAGAACAAGGTTTTCATGACAAATATAAAACAGCAGTGTCCTAAGCCAAAATCAAAACACATGCAGGGCTGTCAGATTTCTTTGACAGTGACATCTAGGTCAAGCAGGGCTGCTCCTTGCTTCCCACTTTATTTGCTCTATACATCGACAAGATAGGAGAGTGGACAGTCAGATTAGATGGTAACGCCACTTAGCTGGCAGTGTGGTTAAAATACTGCTATAGGTTTAATTGCAAAAACAATACAAAATTTGAAGGAGCAACTGAAGGTCCTCGAGCTTTTTGCAATGAGGCGGGCAGGGTGCCAGCCTGCCAGGGATGTAAAAATAAACAAAACACAGATCACAATTTTCTCTCCTCGGCAACAAAATAGGCACCTAACCTGCCTCTTCAGATTAAAACCCTTAAAATTAGTTGCTAAAAACAAATATCTGGGACTTGATTTTCACAAAAAGCTCAGATGGAGTCATGTAGGTTGAGGAGAAGGTGAAAATTAATCAGGGCCTAAATTTCATGGCTGTATGGCTGTATTTAGATGTTTTTTTTTTTTTAAATACAATCAAAATTTTAAAAAGACTATCATATGACAGGAGAGATTTCAGCCACACAACCAAAATTTATATAAGATTTTATGTATAATTTAAATTTTATTTATACTAAAATATATCTTAATATTTTAAAAGCACTTTCAAATGAATGAATAACCATCATTAAAAAATTTACTTACAGGCAGGGTTAACCGTCAAATTTCGGCCCTGGGTGGAAAGCACTGTAATCATCGAAATTTAAGGTACTTGTGATACCCGTAGTTCTATGTTGGTGTAAAGTTTACAAATTGAAAGCAGCGAAAAGCTTCTTATTACCAACACTTTCATGGTTAAAGCTTCAGTTCTCAAAAAGATCCTAGGATAAATAGGCAAATATCCAACCGAGGCAGCAGCTGTGATTATGCTCCTAGGGTACCTGAAGAGAATGAAGGCACAGAAGACAATAGATGGCCTCTTATGATAGTAGGAGAGAGTTGAACAAAAGTAATAACATTTGGATGAAACAAAACAATAAATAGATGAGTAAGGTATCATATTTAAGAATGTTTAAATAAAAATTTAGAAATAAAAAAGTGAATGAGGAAAATTCAAGTTAGTCATGCAAAGCCAAAATTAAAAAGACATAAGCATAAAACTTAAATGGATAACAGAAACGCTTACAGCTGGATTCTGTGCAAGGCTTAATAAACAATGGGGAAAGAGGAAAGATCTGCACCTCAGGGGAAGTTGAGATTGAATGGACAAAGTAACTTGGAAGGAAAAAGACAGTGCTACATAAACAAAGCCAAAATCAAATGGATAACAAAAATGCTTACAGCCGGACTCTGTGGAAGGCCTAAGAAACAATGGAGAAAGACGAAACATAGATTGAATGGCACTGTATTATGGAGTGCATTGAATAGACTCAATAGAGTGGCATCTAAGAGAAGTATTCAGACACTGTTAAAGTCAACTTGCTGCATGCCTTTGCTTGAGGGGTCAAAACTACCAGGCGATCCACTCTACAAATGCCAACAGCATTGTCCCATATTGCACTCTTGTACGATGGCCCCGTAGACCAATGGGTCTCATAAACATTATTCAAATATTTCATTTCATTTCATACTGACCAATTTTAAAGGGAAATCTTAAGACACAATATAAATGTAAACAAATGACAACAAAGAACACATAAGCATAAAACTTAAAAAGTCAATGGAAGCGTAGTGAATCTGGTTAACTCGCTGCATGCTTTGTGTGAGGGGTCGAGATTAGCAAAGGTAGGAGAACGTTTAACCAAAATCAGTGGCAGAAGATCCACTTTTCAAAAGCCAGCGGCTTTGTCAATCTCTTTGTTTTGCTCCTGTACTGTACCCTTGTAGGAGAGTCCCATAGACCTATGGGTCTCGTGGACATTATTAAAATATTTCAATTCATTTCATACTGCCCAATTTCAAATGGAAATCTTAAGACAACATTTTAGTGATGTATAGTCAGGAAAAGCAGAGAACAATTAACAACTACGAGCACATCATTATAAAAATTACTGAAAGAGTACTGAATCTGCAGTTCGCTAAAATGGATTATTACTTCTAGTTTAAGATCTGTGTATTGGTACAAGATTTTATATATTTAGATATTTAAATGTGTTAAATAAAAATTCATGTTATTTCCAAGAAAGAAAGAAACATATCAATACACAAATCCATTCAGGGATTTCTTGCTGGCAGAGAGCCTAAATTTGCATAATGCAAACATAGTAATAATTTTGTTATAATACATTTTTGCCATTTGGTGTTATACATGTCTCTTAGCTACAGGTACCTGCAACCACCTTCAGATAAGTGAAGAGACCAATCAAATTTTCTATCTATTCAGTATTCCAAGTGCTTCTGTCGCATCTTGCTTCGATGAGGGTTACAAAGTAGCCACAGCTCTGGGGAGGCTGGCATTGACTTAACCTCTAAGAAGGATTTGAAGAATATAAAGGCTTTTCCAAGTTTATGCAGTGGTACCTCATGACCTGCCCATTACTGTCGCATCTTGCTTTGGTGAGGGTTACAAAATAGCTACAAGCTCTGGAGAGGCTGGCATTGACTTACCCTCTAAGAAGGATTTGAAGAGTATAAAGGCTTTTTTAGGTTTATGCAGTGGCACCTCATGACCTGCCCCTCTGATTGTTACAAATGTTAACCCTTCATACTCTTGAGTCCATCCTCCTACCTGGAAAATTAAAAACAATTACCATCATTTGTATAGATGCTATTAGAATTTCCAATAAAAATTTAAAACTCGAGACGTAAATGTTCCTTGCCATTAGTGCACAGTAAGAAATACAGTTTAGTAGGTTTACCATTCATGATTGCAATAGGTTAAAAAGGTCAGCGTCGAGTGTGATGGGTAATTTATTTGTCTACAACCTGTTAACCCGCCCGTAGAAATTTTGTAGAAACAAAAATAAGAGAAAGATGAGACTCACCTGTCCATTGTCATACCAAGGATGCCAGTGAGTAACGGTACGAAGCTTAAGTGCATTTACAGAATATCTGGTTGATGTTACCGGAATTACTGAATCTGTATCTCCACTGAACATTAAAAACCCCCACAACAGCTTTAGCCCATTGTAATTACAAAGAAACACAAAAGTGGGAATAAGATGAGTACTTTCATTTTTCTAGATGGAAAGGAACAATTTGTATGGTCACCTGAACATCCAAATCCGTAGACCAGCTTTTATAAGTTCTCGGTAAATTGGGAGCACAGACCTAGGAGAGTCTCTCCAGTGTTCAGCAACTGCATCACTGTATATTGCAGCCAAAAGAGACCAGATTAGTAAATAAACACCATTCCACAAATAATGGAAAAGCAGAAAACCAGGAATAATGGAAATGGTCATAAACCATATTTCACTGACAGATTTCAAGAAACGAAAGGTTCCCACAGAGAAATCATCTAATTGATACAAACCTACAAGTTGTCCACCTATAAGGAATTCCTGTAACATTGGCATGAAGAGCCTTCTGCACCTCAGGCAGATTGAAGTACATTTCAGAATACTTTTCAGTGCAAGGATCATACTCCCCAAACAGGTGTCTCCATGACTGCCAACAAAATGACTGTTAGAGAAATGGTTTAAGCTAGTGCTTCTCTTGGTTTTTCTTTTCCAGAAATTACTAGTTCATTTCCCATAAAATTGCAGTCCAAAGCTATTCATAAATGTGCTCAATCTGAGAAAGTGGACTAGATAATTGATGCCAAACGGAAATAAGGGCAACATTGCACTTTAAACTACACTTAACCTAATCTGTTAGCATACATGAACTCCGAATGTAACCATGAAACTTACTTTCCTCTTCATATGTTGCTTTCCAGAATTTCCAGTAATGTTTGAGCAAGGAGGGGTGTAGATGCTGTACGGATCTATTTGTCCCATTTCTGCATTAGCATGATCTAATGCCTTCTCACAAAGATGTGATGGATGCACAAGAGATGAAAAGTCACAGAAAATGTTAAGCTTTCGGTAGGTGTTGTCAGATATCATCCCATGCGACCACATATACTCATAAATCCCTACACTGTCATGGAAATCGTCCGTAACTGCGTTCCCAACCTGCAATAGTCATGTATTTTCTGTTTAAAGAAAAAATGCAATTCTAATGTCCCACGAACCTTTTGCTATTATATGATTGCTCTATAGATGTCAGTCGTCTATTTCAAAGAGGTCATTTTATTTTCATGCAAATACACATATATGGTTCATGATTCAACTTAGGACCTTACCATGTAACCCTTCAGGTTAATAATTGGATTTGCCAGGACCTTGTTGCGTCTGTAGATAACCTGAGCTAGTTGAGGAACATAATGCCCTGAAGAAAATAGCATTCAAAAGAATATGTCAGGTTCTATTTGCTCCTCTGTTTATAACAATATCCACAATATGGCTTCCAATAAAAGATATCTCATCGAAATTCCACATTCAAGTCCAGAGAAACTTCACATTCTTAAGTGCATATATCCCTTCACTAAATCTCAGAATAGTAGAATCAAAGGCTGCAACATTTGTGAGTGGAAATCAATCTCAACCATATCAAATCAACATAAATTCTACAGCTAAAATCAAAACATATCCTTAAATGTCTCGGAATGCAGCACAAATAAGAATACAGCTATCAGGACTGAAACTTTACATGTGTAGTTAAAAAGGGGCAAAAAAAAAAGATCTTGCTCATGTCTAGTTCTTTCCATATGATGCAAATCTGCACAAATATTGTGTCTTCAAATGTTGAGTGCTCTATAAATATTCATATAAGCATATTTTTGTTGCTATATACATCCCTGCTTTTCAAAGAGATTTATGCCACCATACAGTGTATCTGTGCACACTAACAATGATAGAGAGTTTTAAGATACAACCAAGTTCACAAGTCAGAGACTGCTAAAGTCAATATGCAAGTTAAGGAAGTGCTGATACCTCCATAACTCTCTCCGGCGATGTAGAAGTCTCTATTCTTATACTGAGGAAACTTTTCCATCCAGTTGGTCAGGAAAATGAATGAATCTTCAGCTGCAATTCCAGGAGCACGATTTATTTATATGGCTATATTCGTATTTTGGAAAACAAAAAAAGAGGGAAAAAATCAAAATGAAAATAGGCACTACAAGACATAGTACCCGTTCGTCTGTCTCCAGATTTCTTAATGTCTGAAGACGTGTTGGTGTAAGAAAAGCCAACTCCAGCAGGGGAATCCAAGAACAGGATATTGGCCACTACATGATAGCCCAAATGTCAGATAAATAAAATCTATTCTTGTTGAAGCATGCATTCCAGAATTTTTTTTTAATTTAAAAAAGAGAGTGCAGTACAAAACCCAACTTTAAATCTAACCAGTTTCACAAATCTCTTACATTTATTCCATGAATATGGATTGATAAAGATTGTTTTCCCGTCAGAATTGATATGAAAAGGCCCAAGCTCTTCAGCTTCTCCATATGCCACAGAGGAACATCCAGGGCCTGCACCAAAATAATGATATTTCACTAGAATGATCGGCAACATTCATTTAGAGACAAAAACATTTTAGAATAATCCCAGATGTTGGTAAGTTTTTCCATACAAGCCCAAATAATTAGAACTTCAGATTAAGAAGATAAAGGAAAAAGAGTAACAAATCATTAATACATACCTCCATTCAACCACAAGACGAGGGGCTTGGATTGGGCATCGTCAGTCGCTTCAATAAGCCAGTAGAAGAGAGCCCTTCCAGCCTTGTTGTCGACAGTTACATATCCTGAATACTGGGCAAAGTTCACATTTGAAGGCTGCCCAGGTAGCTCCTTTATTCTATCCTTGATTTGTTCATTTTTCCAATACAACTCTTCTTCTGCTGAAACGGATATTGTGATGTGCATCAACAACACAACCACAACACATCCCACATAAACTTTGCCTTTGCCTCTCTCCATGTTATTCTTCTTTCAGAATATGAATATGGTGTAACATCATCCAGCTAACTTCTCACAAAATGATTGTTATGAGGACGACGGCCATGGCGTAGGTTTTTATCCTCTAAAACCGAAGTAAGAAGATTGCCCACTTCACATATAAGACGCTTGCTTTTCTTGTAAGAAGCTATTCATTGCCGTGACTTGCTTTTCCTGCACACCAGGGGGCAGTCTGTCATTTTTGCCCAATTGATGTTCCCTAACTATTTAAGGAATGTCAATCCGTGGTGTTTGTCGGAAGAGATTCCCTCCGTTTTCTATTGGTCGTTCAGGAAAGGTGTGCAAATTTCCAAACGTGTAAATTTTTTTGAGTCGACCTCTTGTAAAACTTCTCTTTTTGAAAAGAGGTCATAAGTTTGAATCTTGTGGGGTAGGGTATGTATGTTTTATATTAGTACAGGTAGGTGCCTCCTCCATAGTAGGAGTATGAGGTAGTCTCATATGTTATAAGCCACTTGTAAACCCGTCATCGGACATTGTAGATTATAAAAGGATGTTATTTTTATTTCTGTTTCCATTGGTGCTTATAAATTGGGATGGTGTAGTATGAGGCAGACCCAAAATTAAAGACATTGTAGACTATAAAAGGATTCCATTTGTATTTCCATTTCTATCGAAGCTGGGACGATGTACATGCACTCCAAGAACTATGGAATGCATCCCAAGCTCTTTGGATTTCAAAATTTTGCACTACTTTAAGGAGTTTTCAGATATTGCTCATCACGAGAGTGGAAATTTAGGACAATGTTAGTTTACACACACACAAATATTGTTGCATGTTAGCTTGCACACCAAAGTGTTCAAATTGAATGTTTAGGTTGTCATATTTATAGATGTAGGCCTAGGCCATTACTGGCAAATGGAAACACAAGGATTTTTCAATTATTAGCTTGCATCAAAACTTGCATGGACATATACCGCATTTGTTCATTCATCATAGGCATTTTACATGACCTCATCTTTGGTTCTTCAATTATGTGAAATAATAAACATGGATCTAAGTCATAAGGTAGTCTGAAATGCCAATCATTGCACAACAAACTCCTAAAGGTGTTCATACACATTGTATTCTACAAATCTAGATCATATCATGCATAGGTGAATAATTTTTGGGGGTTTATATGTACAAAAGATGATAGCATACTTCTATGATGTAAATGAAAATTATATAGAATTGTAGACATGATTTCATCCTAGATCATTAAAACCTAGAAGTTTATTTGTTACAATAATCTATACGTCATTATAGTTCCAAATCTGATATCCAATTTGCATCAATCAATAAGATACATGTAAAATAGCTAAGCAACATCTCATCCCCCTCTCTTTCATTTATACATTTACTATTTCATGTTTCTAACTCAACTCTTTTATCTAGTGTTTAATTATGTTTTATTGATTTTATCATTTATTTAGACACTTAGATATTATAAAGGAAAATAAACTTTTCCTACATTAAATGTGTTGTCCAGACTAATCAATTAATGTAAGCAATAAATGCATGGATTATTAAAGATAATAGATCTGCAAGCATAGGTATTAGGGAATTGGAACATTAAATGCTAATTTAGAAAGTAAATGTGAAGAAAGTTAGTGGCACTTAGCTCTAAGAAGATGAACATTGCAAATGTTTGCTAATGCACTAAATTTTTGATGTCTTGAGATCATATATGGAAGATCTTAGTGTATAATTATATCAAGATTCAAACATTTGATTAGCTCTATGAGGGGTCAAATCCATGGGTTTAGTTCACTTCCACAATCATAAATTTGACCTCTATCTACATAAATGATCTAGTACAATGTGTAGTCCTAATTCATATTTTGTTAAATTTATTATTCCCTATCATATTATATGGACTAACAGTATTTATGAATACCTTTAGATGGTTGTTGGATCGCTAGGGGACAAGTTCTCCAAGTTCAACCCTAGAAAAGACTAACTTTACAATCATCCAAATGATCAAAGACAACAAGCTTCCACTACGCAAAAGCTCTAAGTAGATTTGATTTCTTTTTAGTGCTCTAATGTAAGTGTTCATAGCACACCTTTTGTAGATGATTGATTAGATAAGATTGAATGAAATAGGATGATAAATGAGTGCAATTGAATTCTTTAAATATGAGTACATAGCAATAAACCACATAAATGTGTATTTAGTTAGCTCTAGGCAAGAAAGAAATCGGTGAGAGTTAGCCAAATTTTGAATCTAAATTTTGAAAACTTAGGGGTTAGATCCATGGGTGTAGGATTGATCTCACACCCATAAAAAGGACTTAGGACATGGGAAATGTAAAATCAAGGTAAATAATGAATGTATGGAAATGGGTGCATGAATAGGTATGTAATAAATGCATAATCGAGGCACAAATATATAGAAATGTGTGTGGATAAGGTGGGGGATAAGTGTCTAGGAATGTGTGTGATCTGACGAGTAAGGGCATGGTGGAATGAAATCGACTTCACACAAGATTATGCCATTTGTTGATATGTAAATGTATAAATCATTCTCCAAAATAGGCACAAAAATAAATAAAAAATAGAATGGGTATGCAAATTTCCCATTAAAATTTGGCCCCACTTTGATGTGCATGATAATCCTAGAGTGATCATGTATCTCAAAGTATGCATCACTCTCAAACATGCATGTAAAGTAAATACTAGCAATTGGATCCATAGGTTCAATGGGCAGACTGAAAACTTTATGAAGAAATTATAGAATTTGTTAGATATTTTTTATTATTTATTAATTTATAAGTTATTTAATCCACTAAATTATTTTATCAATTCTTATTGAAATTTCATCACTTTAACTATTGTCTTCTTTCACTTATATTAGTAAATTTCATTACATATTGAGATGAACAAACATAGTTGGGTAAAATTATTATCATGTCAATTCCTTACCAGGTAAATATTTATTTTTTTATAAGTTATCATTACTTTACATTCACTCCTTATGGGAGATCACTTATCCCTATAGATCATTTAAAAAATATAATTTTAAAAATTATAATTCACCTTCTAAGTAACTTGTCTATATTGTATATATGTAGTAAATTAATTGAATCTCTTATTGATTTTTATATAATCCCCCATAGAAACAAATGCATATTTAATCATATAATTATTTTAAAAAATATTCTGTGAGGATACAATAGATTTATGTTCTACAACTTATATCTAAAATTATGCATATAAGGCATAACTATATTTTTCTATTAAATACATATTAAGATGGCTCATAATACATCCACTGGAAATTTTTATAAGTATGTATTTGATATATGAACTTTTATAATATCTCACATTAAAAAAATTAGAGAAATACTTCCAACATATTGCCAGTCAATGTGGATTAATTGAATGGAACTCTACTTCATGATATATATTCAACAATACTACCCTAACTAACTATATCATATATTATGGTTTTTTAATATTATATTACTATTATATATATTATGTATTATTAATATTATATTAGTATGTAATATCATATTATTATTCATACTATAATAATACCATAAAAATATGCTTTTGATTTTGTTATATAATATCCTATGTTTACTTTTAAGAAAAATATATGATTCTGCAAATTTTAACATACATTAAAACAAGGAACATTGAAATAATTAATAATAATTCAAATTTCTTGGAAACAAAAATTTCTTGAACATTGAATGTGAGCATTTAGTGCTAGGAAAGTTGTCTCACACTGGGAAATTTTCTAAACTCGTTAGTTTTTCTCATGCCGGAGAAAAATTGTGTTAGAAAAAGTTTCATGTTGAAATGTTCCCCGCCGGATACTCTGAAAACGGTGTACAATTGGTTTGTTTAGACAAGTATCCTCCTCGTCTTGGAAATAATGCCTTCTTGTATCAAGGCTCATGTCATACTCTTCTCTAACAAGCAGTCTTATTGTCTTCATCGCTTTGCCTCACATCACTGGCCAAAATGAAGTGGTGGAAATAAAGTGCTCTTTAGAGTATATTTTATCCTGAGGTGGGGCATTGTATTTTTTTTTTTGTTTTTTAATAATTTATGGTATAGTTTTGAAAAACAATCAATGGACAAGATTGATTTCATGGTAGTCCTTTTAATCTAGACCCTTCATATATATAATCCAACATGTGTTGCTCACGTAGGGAGGGCTTTCAGCCTAATTAAGACATAAAAAGGATATTTGAGTCCATATAAAGTAATGGACCCCACTAAATGTCATCATGTAAGTCCATCCTTCAGCACATGTGCTCCATGGAAACCTACAAAATAGAGGAAAAATATGCCATGAGTAGCTTCTATCATGAAGTAAAAATGAAAACATCAAGTTGAATTTTATTATCAAAGATCATGAAGAAGAAAAGGGAGAGGAGGGTAGAAAAATTTCACATGTATAGAAAGTGGTACTACTCCACCTAGCTTGGTGACCATTGGATGCCAAGGCACACAAGATGCTAGTATGTCATGTGATACTGATTTGTAAGCTCATGTCATGATGAGTCTTTGTATAGGCATCTGTAACTATTTGCAACCTTAGCATGAGAGTGTTAGTGACAGAATATGCTCCCCATTCAATGGGTTGCATCCATCAGATGCAACGAATTAGAGAGGTAAAACAATACATGAAATGCAAATGTAAGGTAAGCATGTAAATCAAGTAAAACAATAATGATAATGAAAGCATTAAGTATCAATAAAGTGAAACATGTTGAATGATGAGCATCATAAGCATGTGGGTTCAAGATGATATTGAGGAATGATGCAAGACAAGATTAGGGGGTCTTATCAAACTACCCAATCTTGCAGCCTTAACATATCACCCACTCTCTAAATACACACATATCAAATGAAAATAGATTGTAGAAAAATAAGAAAACACAACTTTATTCAAACCCTCATAGGTATTTGATTTCAACAAATCCTTCAAGAATCAATTACATACATTCATGATTTAATAGAAAAACAAAATTTAGAAATTTTCAAGGGTTTCTTGGCACTTCATGCCTTCAAATCTTCAAACTCTCATGCCTTCACACTTTCTTGGCTTCACTCCTATTTTGTAATCTAATTTTTCCCTTCATCCTACAACTTTCTTGGCTGCCTTGAATACATCCAACACTCTTCTTCTTTTCTTATTTTCTTTCCTCTCTTCAGCAAGCTAATTTTTTATATCTCTTTATGTCATCCTCTTGAGCAACCTGCAAAGTTATTTATTCAACCTTGTTGTTATTGATTCCTGACTCTTAACATCATTCAAGGATGCATTTTATAGATGTTAAAAGTCCTATGAGGCACCAAATGTGGCACCCAAATCTTCTCTTTCATTTCTACCAACTTAACCGTTGAAATTTCTCTATTAATGTTGAAAATTCATCATCTGAAGCTTTCAAATGTGGCGCCCAAGGTTGTTGCACCATATTGAATGCCTTACTTCTCTAAAGACCTCTGAAGAATGAAGAAAATCAGAAACCAAGTCACACTCATTCACCCTTTCCAAGCACCCCAAATTGGAAGCTAAAAAGTGACTAATTTGATTGCAAAAATCAATAGCTTTTTCTCCACTTTAGGCACCCAAATTAAATAAAATTCAAATTAGGGAATACCAATAGTCAGCTATCCTTTACACACTTCCCAAGGCATCCAAGTTGAATAAATTAATTAAATTTAATTGATTTTTCTTCACAAGCCCCTTCTACCATGGTAAATGGACCCCTTCAACCACTAGGACCTTGAAATTATGCACTATAATAATTTTACAAATCACATTAAACACCTTGGTTGCCCTTGATGGATGAAATGGAAACCAAGTTCTAAAAAATGAATATTTCTATCCTTACAACACTTCACAAGATTCTCCTAAAGCCCAAACCTACAACAAAAATGTAGAAAACTAAACATGAAAAGAAAATATTTTTTTGGTAATGCAGGATTGCTTGTGAACTCAGATGCTTCTACATTAGACTTGTCGAGTAAGAAGCTTGTGAGCATGGCTCACAAAATGGATTTGAGTGTTTGTAGCACCCTTCCAAATAGTAAACTATCTGTAGCATAATCCAATGTTGTCATAAGTACCATGAAAATTTATTTCTTCTTCTTTTCCAACATCTACTTGGAACTCTTCATGTTTTCCTCTACCAAACCTACTTATCAATCCTTCTTTCACTTGTGGAAATTTGTGCACCATAGCCTAATCTCCTCCACCAAATACATGTTTCTCTCGTCTCTTCTCTTGTGGAATTCAACCCACCATAATTTGACCACCTCCACCAAAGATAATTTTCCCACTCTCTTATCACCATCTCACCTACGCTCAACTCATTACAAAAAATATTATTAAAATGAAAAAAATCCAAAATCAACTCTCTTACCTCTTCATTCACTTCTCCTACACACAAATCACCTCTATTCACATTATGGAAACAAAAAAATTCTCTCTTTCTCCTCATACTGCTCCATGCCTTCTGATAGACATGTTATATCATCAACCTCTCTTTCCTCTTCTTCATCCTCTTGCACACATTCTTCTGCAACCATATTTCTCACCTTGTCACTATCCTCCTACATGAGGATTTCCTTCTCTCTTTCTTTTTTGTCTTCCATGTTATTTGCAAACAAAGTAATGTTAGATAAAATATGGGTTTCAATCTTACCCATTTACTCTTTCTCTTCTATCACCAACACATTTTCCTCTTTCAACATGCCATTTGCCTGGCATTCCTTTTCAGAGTTACTCTCATTTGCAACAACTCTATTTCACACAACCTCTGGTACATCTAACCTTGTCTAGATTTCTCTCAACCCTTCAAAAAAACTTTCCATCTAAACTCTTTCTATCTTTTTTGTAAAAGAAAATTTTACAGCCTTACCTAAGGCTACTCTAATCCTCTTTCCTAAAGACATTTTTTCACACACCTTACACTACAACTTGTTAATCCTAGAGATTCACAAATTCTTGCAATAAAATCACCAAAGCACACTTGCAACAATTTTTTTCTTAGATTTGAATATCCATCTACAGTTACAAGACTTCCACCTTGCAACAAACTGTCATCAACTATCCTCTACCCAACAAAGTTACTGGAATATGTATACTTTGAAGACCTCCTCTACCCACTTTCACGCAATGGAGGATGTCAACACATCTTCTACCCAGTGCCAACTCTATTGGAGGACAACATACTCACATAAAACAAAATCTTAAGCAAAACTCTTCAAATCCTAGCTCTTTGCAGTTATAAGATTTTTTATTTTATTTTTTTACTTGCAAAAAAATATTTTTAGATCTCTTATACCACACAACATAGCAACATACCTCAAATTTGAAACACTTCTCCTCACACACATCTCACAAGAAGCTACCCGCTCGAATACCAATTGATGCAAGACAAAATTAGGGGGCCTTAGCAAACTACCCAATCTTGTAGCCTTAACATATCACCCACTCTCTTTACACACATATCAAATGAAAATAGATTGTAGAAAAATATAAAAAAAACAACTTTATTCAAACTCTCATATGTATTTACATTCAACAAATCCTTCAGGAATCAATTAAATACATTCATGATTTAATAGAAAAACAAAATTTAGAAATTTTCAAGGGTTTAGGCACTTCATGCCTTCAAATCTTCAGACCCTCATGCCTTCAGACTTTCTTGGCTTCACTCCTCTTTTGAAATATGATTTTTCCCTTCATCCTACATCTCTCTTGGCTAGCTTGAATACCACCAACACTCTTCTTCTTTTCTTCTTTTCTTTCCTCTCTTCAGTAAGCTAATTTTCTACATCTTTTTATGCCATCCTCTTGAGCAACCTGCAAATTTCTTTCTTCAACCTTGTTGTTTTTGATTGCTAACTCTTAACATCATTCGAGGTTACATTTTATAGAGATTGAAACTCATGTGAGGCACCAAAATGTGTCACCCAAATCTTCTCTTTCATTTCTACCAACTTGACCCTTGAAATTCCTCTGTTAATGTTGAAAATTCATCATCTAAAGCTTTCAAATGTGGCGCCCAAGGTTGTTGCACCATATCCAACACCTTGCTTCTCTAAATACCTCTGAAGAATGAAGAAAATTAGAAACCAAGTCGTGCTCATTCATCCTTTCCAAGCACCACAAATTGGAAACTAAAAAGTCACTAATTTGATTACAAAAATCAATAGCTTTTTCTCCTTTTTAGGCATTGAAATTAAATTAAAATTTCAAATGATGGAATATCAATAGTCACCTATCCTTTAAACACTTCCCAATGCATCCAAGTCAAATAAATTAATTAAATTTAACTATTTTTTCTTCACAATCCCCTTCTACCATGGCAAATGAATCCCTTCAACCCCTAGGACCTTGAAATTGTGTAATATAATAATTTTACAAATCATGTTAAACACCTTGATTGCCCTTGATGTATGAAATTGGTGTCGTCACGGTTAGGAATAGAGTGAACAGTCCAGACCGTGTAGCAAGAGTAAACACAAAGGAAACAACTCAATTATGGAATACAAATGCAATTCAATCATTCAGTAAATCATAGACTCAAAATGCAAATAGGTCGGCAACATGCGGGCTTACAATTAGGGCTCACATGTCTGATTCTCTAGTTACAATATATGCACATGATATAGCTTTGAATCATCTTCTCAAAGAATTCAAACTATCTATCTATCTGTCTCTATGTTATTGACTACTTTCTTATCCATCTATTACATGATTATATATCATCTCCAGATCACAAGAATCCTCCGCGTCGGCCAAGGATGGCTACAAACTCCAATGAAAGAGATGTAACGTGTGTACAAGGTACGGATCCCAAGGAAGGTCGACTAGGTTCCAAACAACATTGAATGATGTGTCATTTAGCTTTGCAAGTCGTGGAAGTGCTCCGCCAGTCTTCTCCTTTAGTTTTTAGTCTGAGACTGTCAGGATGCTCTGTTATGAGAAAACAGTCGATCTTCTGATAGCGATATCTTTCCGGTACTTGATCCAAATGATCTAAATTTTGGACATGATGTGCATGAAGGTGTATAGATGCTAAGTCTAGCTCTAAAAGGTTTGAAATGAAAATGTGACAGAATGCGAACCAAAATATAGAAATTGTTACTGACTGAACTAATTGTACTGACTAGAAAATGAAAGAAAACAAACTGAAATGCAAATATTTTTGGTTGATGCAAGATTTGTCTTGAACCAAGGATGCTCCTGCATTAGACATCTAGGGTTGTTGAAAAAGTAGGTCCCTCACTTTGCTAGGGCTAGAGAAAAACCAAGGTGGTCCACCTCAGCCTAAGAAATCCAAGATGAGTCTTCTTCCAATGTGCCTTTCCACTTCACAAGATATTCTTTGTATTGCTTGCCTTTGGTGTTGCATCCAACTTTGTCGTCCAAAATGTCTTCAATCTACTTTGGTGTTTGTTGTGGTAACTGCTTCTTCAAGTCTTCTTCAATGTTGTCACTGGATTCTACTTCATGATACTAATATAGGTCTGCAATGTTGAAAATAGGTGATATACCCAATGTCTCTGGTAGCTCCACTTCATATGCACTGAATCAAACTTCCTGAGTATCCTACATGGTCCAAACTTCTTCATCTTCAACTTGTTATATGTCCCCACTGGAAATCTTTCTTTTCTCATATATACCATTACTTCATCTCCTACTGAAAATTCTTTGTGTCTCCTCTTCTCATATGCTTGCTCTTTATACTTACTATTCATCTCCTCCAAATGCTTCTTAACCTGATTATGCATTGTCTCCATGTGTCCTACAAATTCTTCTGCTTCTGCACTCCTCTTATTCTCCATACCGATGTCTCTCAAATCTACTACTCCTCTAGGGTTAGTTCCTGTCACAATCTCAAATGGTGTTCTTTCAGTACTCCTATTCACTAAATTATTATATGCAAACTCTGCTTGTGATAGAATCAAATCCCAATTTCCTATCTTTTCTCCAACCAAACATCTCAACAAGTTTCCCAAGCTCTTATTTAATACATATGTCTATCCATCAGTCTATGGATGAAACAATGAACTGAACTTCAAATCTGTCTTCATCTTCTTCCAAAGTGTCTTCCAAAAGTATCCAAGAAATCTTGTATCTCTGTTTGAAACTATGCTCTTAGGTAATCCATGCAATCTCATAATCTCCTTGAAAAATAGGCCAACCACATGAACTGCATCAATTGTCTTTTTACAAGGTATGAAATGTGTCATCTTTGAAAATATGTCCACGACTACAAATATTGAATCATGTCCTCTCTGTGTCTTCAGCAATCCCATTATGAAATCCATGCTTGTCTTCCTAAGGTCTCTCCGATACTGTCAAAGCAATACTGTCAAAGATTTCTACAATCCAATGTTCTGACTACTTCCTTTTGAAACTTGACAAACTCTACAACTCTGCACAAACTTCCTTACATCCTTATATATCTAAGGCCAAAAGTAATGTTCACTTACCAAAGCCACTATCTTATCAATTCCAAAATGTCCTACCAATCCACCACTATGCTTCTCCTTGATCAAATTGTCTCTCATTGAACTCCTAGGTATACATAACTAATTTCCTTTGAACAACATATCCTCCTAAATGAAATAATCCAACCACTTACTCGTATCTATCACAAAAAGTTCCTTACATGCTTTCCAAGGTTCTCCAAAATCAAGGTCTTCTTCATACATGTTCTTCAACTCCTCAAATCCTAACACTTCAACTCTCATCTCTGTCAGCAAGTTCCTTCTCCTACTCAATGCATCTACAAATTTGTTTAATTTTCCACTCCTATGCTTCAGTACAAAAGTATAACTTTGCATGAACTCTACCCATCTAATATGTCTTTGATTCAACTTCCCTTAACTATTCAAATGTTGTAAGGCTTGATGATCTGTATACAACACAAATTCCTTAGGCAACAAGTAATGTCTCCACTTCTTCAAGGCTTGAATTATGGCATAGAACTCCTAATCATAAACTGGATATCTTCTCCTTGTATCATTCAACTTCTCACTGAAATATGCTACAGGTCTACCTTCTTGACTTAACACTGCTCCTATTGCATTTCCACTTGCATCACAATCTACTTGAAATACCTTATTGAAATCTGGCAATGCCAATACAGGTTGCTCTGTCACTTTTTGCTTCAACAATTCAAAACTTCTATCTGCTCCTGATGTCCACTTAAAGTCTTTTATATCACCTCTCATTGTCTTTGTCATAGGGTTACATACTAAACTAAAATTTTTGATGAACTTCTGGTAGAAACTAGCTAATCCATGAAATGATTTGACTTCTCCAATGCTCTCTGGTGTAGACCATTCAACAACTGCTCTAACTTTCTCAGGGTCTATCTTCAATCCTTCCGCAGAAATCACAAATCCCAAGTATACCAATTCTTCCTTCACGAAACTACACTTCTTAATGTTTATCAACAATTTCTCTTCTCTCAACCTCTGCAATACTTGTCTCAGGTGCCACAAATGTTCTTCTTTTGTCTTACTGAAAATTAGAATATCATCCAAATATACAATAACAAACTTACCCAAGAATTTCTTCAAAAATTCATTCATTAACCTCATGAAAGTACTCGGTACATTTGTCAATCCAAAGGGCATCACTAACCATTCATACAATCCTTCATTTGTCTTAAAAGTAGTCTTCCATTCACCTCCTTCTCAGGTCTTGATCTGATGGTATCCACTCTTCAAGTCTATCTTTGTAAAATATTTTTCTCCACTCAAACAATCTATAATATCATCCATCCTAGGTAAGGAAAATGTATACTTAACTGTGATCTTGTTGATTACTCTAGAGTTTGTACATATTCTCCATTCTCTATCCTTCTTCGGTGCTAGCACTACAGGTACTGCACAAGGGCTTAAACTTTCTCTGATCAAACCTTTCCTCAACAACTCCTATATCTGTCTATTTAATTATTCATTCTCTGCTAGTGTCATTCTATGTGCTGTTTTGTTAGGCAAACTAGCTCCAGGTATAAGATCCATGTGATGACTGATACTCCTGATAGGTGGCAATCCTTCAGGTATATTGTCTGATATGATGTCTTCATACTCTGTCAGCAATTTAGTTATCTCCTTTGGTTGTGATTCTTTAGTCCCTATCTTAAGGTTTCCAGGCTTCTTAGAAATTAAAGCATAACACATGTTCTCATGTCTAAAACCATCCAGAAATTTCCTTCCATCTACCAAACAGATTCTAGCTTTTCCACATACCTCACTCTTAGGATCATCTTCCAAAGGAATCAAAGTAATTCTCTTTCTATTTGATTTTATAGTGTAGGTATTCTTTCTCCCATCATGTATAGCTTTTCTATCATACTTCCATGGTCTACCCAAAAATATATGACATACATCCATAGGCATAATATCACACAATACTTCATCATGATAAGATCCAATATGAAATTTTACCAAACATTGTTCACTCACCAGTACCTTATGATCATCTTGAATCCATGCTATCTAATATGGCTTAGGGTGTTTCATTCTCTCCAACTTCATCTTAGTCACCATCTCCTCTGAAACTAAATTATCAGAACTACCACTATCAATTACAACTTTACAACATTTACCTCTTGATTTGCATCTGGTCCGGAATAAACTTTTCCTCTGCAGTGGTTCCTTATTTGTCTCTACTTGAAATAGTGCTCTCCTCATGACTAGTGATTCTCTTTTCTCAAGTTTACCAACTGAACTGGGTGATCCAACAGGCTCTTCTACATAAGCTACTCTTCCACTGTTCTATGTCTTCTTGCTTGTACTTCCTTGATTACATTCAAATGCTCTGTGTCCTTCACCTCCACACTTAAAACAAGTTCCTCTGATTGTTATCCTATCAGGGCCTCTTCCATCTCTTCTATATCCTTCACTCCGGTATGAATTAGGGTTTCCTCTGTGGTAGAAAGTTTTGTCATCTCTCTGGTATGCATTGTTATCTATGTCTTCCTTCCTGAATGTGCTATCTTGTCTATTCTACTCTCCATATGATCTCTCTCCTCTAGAAAATGTTCTACCTCTTTGAAAGTTACCTCCTCTTCCTCTTTGTCTTTACTCATGCTTCTTGTTCAATTTTTCTTCAACTTTCAAGGCAAATTGATATGCTTCTTCCAAAGATGTCATCCTTACCAAACTTAGTTCTTCTTGAATATTCAATCTCAGTCCATTGATGTATCTTGCCACTTTCTCCTTGCTTGCTTCACTATGTCCTATCCTTATGATCATCTTATGAAATTCTTCAGTACACTCCTTCACAGATTTCTCCTTTTGTCTCAGGTTTTGTAATCTTTTCAATAGTTCCAATTCAAAGTCAGCAGGTATAAACTGATTCTTCAACTTTGTCACCATTCTATCCCATTTTATGATCTTCTTTTTTCCTCTTCTATTTCTATCCAACTGAACTTCTTTCCACCAAATAGCAGCATGTCCTTTCAACTTTGTCTTTGCACATTTCACCTTCTCCGGATCTTCAATCTCTTCATACTCAAAGTATTCTTCTAGGTCATTTATCCAATCAATCAGCTCCTCAGGATTCCAATTGCTAGTATAGTTCAGTACATCAACTCTAGGTTTTTTCCCAATCTTTGAAATAGCTCACAACATCTTCACTTGATCTGATTCTTCTTCTTCTCCTAGGGTTTCTTCATTTTGATCAGCGTGGATTGAAATTCTTCATCATCATCACTTTCAACATTAGGTCTAGGTGTAAGTCCTCTTCTTTGATCTTCTTCAACAACATCCAATTGAACTCGCATCATTTTCATCATCTCCATCATCTCATCCATTCTCCCAACCATAGTACCAACAACACATGTATTCTCCTCGACGGCATCTCTTCCTTGGATCAAGTGTAACTGCCTCCAATTCGGTGATCGGGCTACAAGGTGACAACTGCCTCATAATCAGCGATCAGTTGACAACATAGGTAGTATGCCTCAAATTTGGCAATCTATTCATAGAAAGATCTTACAAAATGCCTTCACAAACTTCGCTCCCAAAGGATTCAAACTTTGCTCTGATACCACTTGGTGCAATCACAGTTAAGAGGGTCCACAGAGTGAACAGTCCAGACTATGCAGCAAGAGTAAACACAATGGAAACAACTCAATTATGGAATATAAATGCATATTCAGTCATTCAATATGTCATATATTCAAAATGCAAACATGCTAGCAACATGCAGGCTTACAATTAGGGCTCATAGGCCTGATTCTCTAGTTACAATATATGCACAAGATATAGCTTCTAAGTGCCTTCTCAAAGAATTCAAACTATCTATCTATCTCTATGTTATTGACTACTTTCCTATGCATCTATTACATGATTATATATCATCTCCAGATCACAAGAATCCTCTACATTGGCCAAGGATGGCTACAAACTCCAATGAAAGAGATGTAACGTGTGTACATGGATAGGTCAAACCTAATCATATGGAAATCCTCCGCAAGTGAATGAAACAAGGTGCGGATCCCAGGGAAGGTCAGCCAGGTTCCAAACAATATTGAATGATGTGTCATTTAGCTCCACAAGTCATGGAAGTGCTCCGCAAGTCTTCTCATTTAGTTGTTAGTCTGAGACTATCAGGACGCTCTGCTCTAAGAAAACAGTCAATCTTCTGATAGCGATATCTTTACAGTACCTGATCCAAATGATCTAAATTTTGGACATGATGTGCATGAAGGTGTCTAGATGCTAAGTCCAGCTCCGCAAGGTCTAAAATGAAACTACGACAAAATGTGGACCAAAATACAGAAACTGCTACTAACTGAATTGACTGTATTGAACTGGAAAATAAAAGAAAACAAACTGAAATGCAAATGTTTTTTGTTGATGCAAGATTGCTCTTGAACCATGGATGCTCCTGCATCAAAAATAGAAACCAAGTCTTGTCAAATGAGGATTTCTATCCTTACAACACTTCACAAGATGCTTTTGAAGCCCAAACCTACAACAAAAATGTAGAAAATTGAACATGAAAAGAAAATATTTTTTGGTGATGCAAGATTGCCTATGAACTTAGATTCTCTTGCATCAAGGAATAAGGTTGCCTCCATCATGGGGGAAAATGGCTATGTGGACCTCAAGGGCCAATAAAACCCATGTAAGCACATAGTACACCCATGTAAGCACATAAGACACTAGAAAAGGCATATGCCCCTAATATGGAGCAGAAAATGGTTGAGGTAAGGTAATAGGTCCCTAGTGGTGATAAATAGCTCAATACATGGCATAAAAAGTAGTTGATAATGTTGGGAAGGTTATGGTGTTCCTAGTGTAGCTCTTAGTACATGGTTAGGTCATGCAAGTACATATTATAAAATGTGACCATGAGAGCACATGTCAAAATGATTACCCCCTTCATGGGTAAGATAGTGTGATAAGGCATAAATGATGTAATGGGAAACAATCATAAACAATGTATAACTAGCCAGAATATAAGGTAAGATTTATCCCCATAAACATTATGTGATAACTGAGTAATGATCATGTCTATAAGTAAGCATGTACTCATAAATAGATAATGATGTGATTGCGAAGGCACATGTAAAATTGTGATAGGTTCTATCAAGTTTGTATTCTTAAGGTTCATGATTGATCTTGTAAGAAATGCTCTTGGCACATGGCATACTAGTAAAATCAATGAGAAATTAGCACGTGTGGTCCCAAAATGTGTTAATGTGAATAGATAAGTGTCATGAGTTAATTTTATCCTCAATGGGTGTCATAAGTCATTAATGTTGTTGGTGTAAAATTAGGGCAATAATAAATGCACAGTGTGTGGAAAAGTAGTCAAAAGGTGAGTAGATCATTTATGATCATCAATAATGTGTCATTTTTGGATGATGTTATGATATGTTTTAGATTGGTTTCTTTGCATATGTCTTGATTTTTGCTATGTGTTTAAGGTTCAGATGTGTATATGTGTGTGCACAAAATGTATCATGAATAATAACACACATGTTATCTATAGTAGTTAAAGAACTCTAATAATGTAAAACTCTAAAAAGTTAAATCAATTGAAGGCCCAAAATGAATTCCATAAGCAAGATAATATGTAATAAGTGATCAAGAAGCCTCATTAGGATCTACACTTGGTTGAATCTTAGTTTGTTTTCCTTTTCATTTTCAAACCTCTAACCATCATGTCATATCTTTAGGTTGATATCCTACTCCATGGTGTCATCTAGTTTCTTGTGGTTCAACAAACATGTACATCATCATTGTTCATTCTTGCCTGGTCCCATGCCTTTGTATCCAAGTTTATGCATGAGTATCATTATATGTCTCAAGTGTTTTTCCATAAATAGATGGATATAGTTATGGTCTAGAGGGTGGTTTTGTGTAATGTAGTTGTTAGAAGTATCTTTTGGTTTACATTTTTTATATGGTTAAGGATCTATAGGTGTGAAAAAAAGCTTCCCTTTATGCTAAAATTTTACACAAACTAATGTAGCATTGAGGGAACAATTTTCATGGCATGTGACCGTGGACACCCAAGAAGGATATTGTAAACTTTAACTTTTTGGGCATCACATGAAACACTATGTCTAGCTTAGATCTAGTCCAACTTGAATAGGAATAATAATAGTACACATGCAAGATCTAGGTATATTATCAAATCCTATAATAGCAAGGTTTTATGATTGTATCCTTGATATATCTACTTGTAACTGAAACAATCTTTAGCACATATGTTTAGACTAGATCCATTATCAACTAAAGACTGTTTAATGAATATTTTTCCACACTCCACCATGATATGTAAAGACCCATTTCTTCCTTAAGAACCTTCTTAGGTGGAATCTCATCAGCATCAAATGATATGGCTTAATGTTCCTTGTGGACAATAGAATCAATCAAAGATGACACTAACTATGGAATGGTGTCAAATGATTTTCTCTAAGGATTTTCATTATATATATAAGGACTTTTAATTATATGGCTTGATGTTCCTTGTGGCCAATAGAATCAACCAAGGATGTCACCAACTATGGAGTGGTGTCAAATGATTTTCGCTAAGGATTTTTCATTTTATCTCTATAAAAAGGTGATATGTATATGCTAAATCCCATATAGATATTTTGGCTCGAGTGTCTTGTAACTATTGAATAATTTCAAATTCCTTTGTTTTATATGTGATTTGAGGTGTAGTAGTAGATTAAGTATATTAGATGGTAATACCAATGGTGGTAAGTTAACATCTTGGCCTCTTCTTAATCTTTGATGAGTATGCCCCACAAAATTATAAGCATGTGAATTAGGGGTTGATTGAAAGGTAGGTATAGGAGAGACATAAGCCACATTGATAGATGATGAATTATGATCAAAATATAAATTGTGAGGGAACTCCTCCATGTCCATGGTATCCTAATGCAAACGATGGCCAGAAAAATAGACAATGAAAGCATGAGCCAAAGTCATGAAGTGTAAAGAAAACAAGAGGAATCAAACCATTTTAAATATCTACCACTTAAGTATAATCTAAACTCACTAATCAATAAGATATTCATCTAAATGTTCATAGTTAGCAAGTAATAATGACTTCACATGTAAAGAGGCATCCATAGAACTAGCATAATCATTATGTAAAAGCTTTTCACTAAGGATCGTAACATCATCATGTAAGTCTAATGGAAAAGTAACATCATCACTAACATCCACATGAATAGCTAAAGATGTATTAGTTTAAGTTATGCCATCATAATGGGATATATATGCATGAAACAAATATGAGATGTGGAAGATTGGTCATCATGTATCACATCATCATGTACAAGAGGGGATATGTTATCTAAAAAGAATTACTTTATGGATGTATAATATTATCATGACACATGGAAGAAAGATCATCATGAGATGCAACAATGCGATGAGTGGGTGAAGGAGGTAAAACTATATCGTCTATGTTCATCCTACAATGTGTATCACAATGTAGATCTTCACTAGGCATGTAATCATCAATACCACCATCTATATGATCATCATTAAGTTCATGGATAAATGACATAAGTGTACCTAATAGGCATCTAGATGAGTGCTATTCAATTCCATGAAGGAGGAAAATGATGAGACATGATAGAACAAGACCTCCATAGAAAACATATCCATATCCTTAGTATAATGTGTTATAGAATACCAAGGATAGAGAGATTATAAGTAATGAAAGATAAGAACCTATCAAAATTTGAAATGTAAGCATGCATATTAGCCAAGGAGCAAAACCTAAAAGGAGCCATAAAGTAAGATTATCTAAGGGTAGGAGGGGTGTGATAAGGATGTATCACTATGTGAAATCAAATGCTAGAATACAAATGCATAAATGAAGCACAAGAATGGAAGAGGGATTAGATATGAGAATAAAATATGAAAATTAGAAAAAAAAAAAAAAAAACATATATGAAAACCCTAAAATTAAGGAGAAAAGCCTAGGGAAAAAGTAGGTTGTGCAAGAATGAATCGGTTCACAAAAATGTAAAGTAAAATGCACATTTCCTAAATTAAATGTGTTATCTAGACTAATCAATTAATGTAAGCAATAAATACATGGACTAATCTACATAACAAAGATACAAGCATAAATATTAAAAATTTGGAACATTAAATGCTAATAAATAGAAAATAAATGTGAAGAAGGTTAGTGGCACTTAACTCTTAGAAGATGAATGCCAAATATATCTGTTAATCCACTAAAATTTGGATATCTCAAGGTTATAAAGAAAGGTTTGTGATTCACTATGAGATCTAAATAGTTGATCAACTCATTAAGGGGTCAAATCCATGGGTTTTGTTCACTTCCACTATTGTAGATTTGACCTTTGTAGATACAAAAATGATCCAATTTAATGCACAATCCAGATTCTTGTTTCATCAAATTCATTGTTCTTTGCTTTACTATTTGGATTGGCAGTGTTTATTAATACCTTTAGAGGATTACCAGATCATTAGGGGATAAGTTCTCCTAGGTCAACCCTCATAAAAGACTGGCTTTATGGTCATGCATATGATCAAAGACATCAGGTTTCAATTGTACACATGCTCTTGAATGATTATGTATCTTCTAAGTTCTTTTTAGTGTTCCTAGCATGCTTTTTTAATATGATTGATCAAATAAGATTGAATGAGATAGGATGATAAATGAATGCAATTGAATGCCTTTAAATACAAGGACATATCAATATATCATGCAAACATGTGTTTAGTCAACTCTAGGTGGGAAAGGAATGGGTAGGAGGTAGCCAAAATCTGAATATGAATTTTAAAATTTTAGGGGTCAGATCTGCGGGTAGAGGATTGATCCCACGCTCGAGGAAATAACCAGAGCATGGGAAAGGTAAAATCAAGGCAAATGACAAATGTATGGGGATGGGTGCATGCATAAGTGTAATAAATGCGTAATCTAGGTGAATATATCAAAATGTTTGCCTATGTATGGATAATATGGGGGATAAGTGTGTAGGAATATATGTAATTAGATGAGTAAGGGCACGAGGGAATGAGCTTGATTTCACACAAGATTGCTCAATTTATCAACATGTAAATGTATTAAACCTTTCTCCCAAAATAGACATAAAACTAAATAAAAAATAATATAAATACCAGAATTTCTATTATATATATATATTTGAAAAGGGTGTGTTACTTCCTCTACAATTTTAAATAATAATTATTTTTTATATTTATATATTTTAGTAGTCTGCCACCTATTTTAACATATAAGCTCTTAACGTAAAAATAAATTCTTATTTTATTATATAACTTAATATAAGTGCTATAAAAAAATTAATTCAAAATAAACTCTAAACTTAAAAACCTTCACCTTAAAGTTAGGGCCAATCTTTTAAATTCTTAATTATTTATTTCAATTAGATCCTTCTTCGAATTTCTTATTGTGATGTCTTAATTTCTATGATAAATCTTCTTTTAAAGTTTTACACGAATAACCCAAATTCCATTATAAGATAGACTTCACAAGTTTTTTAATGTTTTTTTTCTGGAGTAAGATAAAGCCTCAATTAATCTTACAAATTTTGAAACGGCACTCAAATAGTGGTTGTGAGTTGCAGGCAAATTTACATCTTAAATGGGAGAAGAACGGAGAAAGTAAAATTAGTCTTGCTTGATAGAAACGTGCAAGTCTTAAGAGGGCATTAAATGCTAGAAGGTAGAGGATAAAATTAATCTTGCTTTCCAGAAACGTGCAAGACTTAACAAGGCATGGAAGGAGTTTGTAGATTAGGTATAAACTTATTGCTGTTCAATTTATGGATTTGAAATTGTTTGTAGAATTGAATTTGTGATTGAGGGATTTAATTTATTCAAAGTTTGATGATATAAATTTGTTTACTTTTATCTATATGTTTTAAATTTGATAAAAAATAGGTGGTGTTTATAAATATCTTTGAGGAATTTGTTAAATTGTAAGGGTTATATTTGTTTTAGTTGAACCTCTGGATGGAATGACTCAACAACTACAAATCAAGGTTGAAGACAACAAGTAAATGATCTAAGATGATGATACAATGCTGATGTTCAACAACAAGTAAATGATATTAGAATGATGATACAATGCTGATGTAACAATAATTCTTCTACATTCTTTTTATTTCTTGTTGCTCTTTTATTTCTTTTGACTAGTTTCTAGATAAATACTATATGATTCAAATAAATTAGAGATAGTCCTTAAATCCATTATCCTAATGTGTAATTTTGGAATGATTTATGTTTTAATTGACTTATAAAAACTAATAAAAAAAGTAAAGGTTTCAAATTTAATATTAAATTTCAAATTTTACAGTTTAGATAAACAAGCTTGAAAATGATCTAAATCGATTCTACACTTACGACCCTAAACAAAGACAACACCAGTTAAATTCTCTGTTATTTTAACTTGTGTTTTTTCCATGTTAAGCTGAAGATTGATTCACTCAATTTCACTATACTTTTTCTCGTAACTATTCGTCGATTTATTTTTAGGTTGACTGGCTACAGGCACCTCCGATCATGATTTTCAAGTAATCAAACTTTATTTTATAAATTACCCTTTGTAAAAGTGGAGTGAAACAATCGAATTGTTACTGTACACATATACTGTAAAGGACTGTTATAGATTGGTTTATGCTCAACTCTTGAGTTTCAAGGATGCAACAATTATCACAGATGCATTTTAGATTGGCAAACATGGGAAGGAAGTGGATTCTTCCTCTTGTGAATATGTTCTCTGATGTCCCTGTCGCTGTTGGTATTGACCTCAAATGTGGGATGTTCTCACTTGGGGGATGTGATCGGTGCATCCCAAAAATTAATGTTGTTCCATACCACATTTTTTTTTATGAGTAAGGGCAACACGCGGTTGCTTAGATTGTATAGATGTCAAAAAAGAATAGAGAGTTTTCAAACATTCATCGAAACCATCCAGGGATTTCCTGGAACGACATTACAAACAAAAGAACTCTATTGCAACATGATCGACCCGCGCTGCACAATGAGGACTTTGCTGGTTTGTTGCGGAAGTTTGCCCTATGCTTGACAAATTTTCCCTTTAGATGGAGAAAATCCAGAAGTGAGTGTCGGCTTCTGTTAAAAAGTGCGAAGTGACAACAAACAATAGCTCTAGACACACACGTGTGTTCCCTGCCTCCCCAGCCAAGCACCCACAATTGAATGAGATGTGCCCGGAAGGGAGAGAGCCCAGTCTATGCAACTGCTTGGGATTCACCTTCAAGAGGTGTCGATAACCACAACTCGATCCCATCCGCCACGTTATTTGCCAAGAGGTCTGCCTCTCTATTGGCCTCTCGATATACATGGTTGGCTGTGAGGTTGGGAATTGGCCTCGTTGCTTCCAAGCACATGTCTAACAATGCTTGGAGCTTCCAACTAGGGGTCCTCTTAGTCCTAAAAGCATTGTGATGCAGGTAAACCTCAGACCTGAAACTTCTCATCACATTCTTGAGCTGTAGAGAACTAGAAAAAACAGAGAATCAGGGAAATCAAAGAAAATAAAAACACTGATGAATCTCTTCATTATTCTCTAGCTGAAGATTTTACATTATTTTTCCAGATCAAAAAAAACTACTCCAACAACAGCAACCAATCCCCTTTATTCCAAATTCCCCCCCTAAACTTACGCCTACGGGGATGGCAACCACTAGTTAACTGAAACAATTAAGCCTAATTTTACTCCTACGTAACTCCCCTAGCTAACACTAAGACTAAACAGAACATGACTCAGCAAAACTAAAAGTGACTAGACCAAACATCTGGATGAGCTGGCACTAAATCTCCAGTCTGACTCTGAATGACTGAAACAGTCATTCCTAACTAAACGCAGCTGCACTAGGACAACTGTTATTCTTCATCCCCTTAACAAATTAACACAAATTCAGATAGAAAACCAGAAAGTTAGTACTCCATAGGCCAATACAGAAGACTTGAAATCTCAGCATTCTTCAGCTCTGGCAGCAACAGTTATCACACAACAAAGAACTCGGTCCTCCAACAAGTTTTTATTTACAAGTTTTGTTTCTCACCATCAACGCCCTTCAAACAGGCACAAATCTCCTATAAACTAATGCAGAGTAAATAATTATTTGTTCCAGAGTAATAAAGCTCAGTAAGACAACTCTTATAGCAGATGCTTCAAGCTCTCAGTAAAACTTATCTCCTGACTGCAAAGTAATAAACAGGGCTCAAATAGACAACACTGTGGTGTACTTGACCCAAATATGCACCGATAATGATTTTGAGATATATGTTTCCCTCTGTGAAATGAATCTCTCTTGCCATCTTTAGTGGGCGTCTCCTCCTATGTTGACTGCTATGTCAACAACATCAACTTAAAACAAAATAACAGTTTTCTCACCTCTGTCGACTGATACCAAACTGATGCAGGGGATGTCATCAACCTCTCAACCTACTCAAGGCGTAGTTGGAATCTGAATATGGCAAGAGGAAGGAACAGCATGACAGTTGACTACCACCTTTATCCAACAAACATCCTCGGTATCGAGGGCTTCCACTCTTTGGCAATTTGTATGCAAGCCTCCACGTCTGCATTTCACACCTTCAGATCAGGCCACGCACCTTGCCTTGGCATCCTTGCTTTGAATGGTAGGCATTAGACACAGGAAGGATTTGCTCTGATACCATGTTGAGACATGGACCAGCTAGGACTCGAACCTAGGACCTTCCATTCGTTGCTGGAATGCTCTACCACTGAGCTACTGGCCCCTCTTGGACCAGTCCATCGTCGGTCCAGGTGTGGCTTATTTCCAACACCCACACCCCCTTAAGCCACACCTCTTGTGTGCTTGGGGCTCCTAGCCTGGGCCTGGCTCTAATACCAAACTGATGCAAGTAAACCTTAGACCTGAAACTTTTCATCACATTCTTGAGCTGTAGAGAACTAAAAAAAACAGAGAATCAGGGAAATCAAAGAAAATAAAAACACTGATGAATCTCTTCATTATTCTCTGGCTGAAGATTTTACATTATTTTTCCAGATAAAAAAAAACTACTCCAACAACAGCAACCAATCCCCTTTATTCCAAATTTCCCCCCTAAACTTACTCCTACGGGGATGGCAACCACTAGTTAACTGAAACAATTAAGCCTAATTTTACTCCTACGTAACTCCTCTAGCTAACACTAAGACTAAACAGAACATGACTCAGCAAAACTAAAAGTGACTAGACCAAACATCTGGATGAGCTGGCACTAAATCTCTAGTCTGACTCTGAATGACTGAAACAGTCATTCCTAACTAAACGCAGCTGCACTAGGACAGCTGTTATTCAGAATGCTCCGCATCACATTGATAACAATTGTGGAATCTCCTTCTATTTCCACATTGTTTAAGTTTAAATCTTTGCATAAATGGAGACCCAAAAGAAGGGCCTAAAACTCTGCAACATTATTGGTGCTAATAGGCAGAGGCTTTGAGATTTTCCCAATTGTTTGACCTTTCCAGTCCCTTATGATGCAAACTGCCCTAGACACCCCAGGATTGCCCCAAGAAGCGCCGTCGAAGTTCAGTTTGAACCAACAGAATGGCAGAGCATGCCACTCCGCCGAAACTCTTAACCTCTGAGAGCCCTCCCCTCGGACCTGACATCAACGGGATCCGTAGGCCAAACCACACCTTCCTCATACTGGAGTCACACTCAATGAATGGACGATCCATAAAGCTTTGACTTGATAAACTGCTATTCACCACCTCCACAATTGTTGCTTCCATTTTGTTCAAAAAAGAGGTTAGAGACATTTCCTTCTCCTGGATAATTCTTCGATTTCTTTCCTTCCAAATCTCCCATAGGAGAATTGAGGGACTGATGACCCATATGCATGCATAAAGTGCTTTCTTATGGATGATTGGCCATCCTTGGAAAAGAATGAGGATGTCATTGGGAAGAGCCCCACTCCACCCCAGCTTGGCGCATAACCACTGCCAACACTCCTGGGCAAAGGGGCATCCCAAGAGAAGGTGATCCACATTCTCATCATTGGCCTTGCAAACCCATCCTTGTGAATTTTTCTGAGGTCAGAAACTTTTTTGTAAAGCTGCCCAAGAGAACGTGCCTGCTTTTGGAAGACGCCATTTGTGCCAACAAAGATGAATTGGGATACTAGTCTCATTCCTGACCTTCTCAGCGAGTTTGTAACCATCCTTTGCATTGTATTGACCGGAATTTGAGCCATTCCATACGATAGTGTCTGCCTCAGCTCTAAAAGTGATGATCCTATCCTTGAGGGCCGCCTCAAGTTGCTTAACTTCGTTGATGGGCAGATCGAGTTAACTGAAATCTTTCCACTTCCAGCTCGGGCCCCCATTCTCCTCCACTTCCTGCACATAGTCTCTAACAAAAGATCCCAAAGTTGTTCGAGAGCACCTCTAGTTTGGGGCACATCCAAGAAATCAGCCAAGATGTGGTGACCTCCCCACGAATCCTCCTAGAAAAGAGCAGAACAACCATCATGGACATCCCATGTGAGGTAATATGTGATGAGGGACCTGCAACTGCTCATGAAGTTCCAAACTCTTGACCCATGAAGAAGATTTCTTGAGGTTAGGATACTTGACACATCCTTTGCAACCAAGTACTTGTTCCAAAGAATCCTAGCCCATTTCAAGTGTGGCTCCTTAAACATTCTCCAAATTAGTTTTGCCCCCAATGCCTTATTTTGAAGGAGCTGGTTTCTTATCCCCACACCACCTGCATCTTTGGGTTTGCAAACCTTCTCCCATTCAATGAGAGGAAGGTTTTTGTCATCCGAAGAGCCTTGCCAGAAAAAGTGACAAAACCTACTCATGTTCTGATTGAGTTTCCGATTGGCTCTTGACGGAAGAGAGAGGCAAGACATAAGATAGATGGGGATCGCCGAGATGATTGCTTTTAGCATAGTGATCTTACCAGCCCACGATAACCAACATCCTTTCCAAGAGGCTAAAGGATTGGCCACCCTTTCCTCAAGTGGATCCCATAATTTGTTTGTCCTGAGCCTTGAGGCCAAAGGCAAACCGAGATATGTGCATGGAAGTTGTCCTTTCTTGAATTGCAAAGTTCTTAGGATTTCTTGTTCTTTCCTAATGCTTACAAAGAAGAAGAATACCTCAGATTTTGCTTTGCTTACCTCCTGTCCAGACGCAACAGAGTAGAGATCTAGAATTTCTTTGAAGTGCTCAACTTCTTTTCTTTTCATTGTTCCGAACATCATCGTGTCATCAACAAATTGTTGTGTGATATAGCTGGGACATTGCTAGTGATTTGGATGCCTTCCAATCGGCCTATTGCTGCGTTCTGTGTTATTGTTCTCCCCAAGGCCTCAGCCATGATTATGAATATGAAAGGGGAGAGTGGATCTCCTTGTCTCAGTCCTCTTGATGCTTCAAAGAAGTCTTTTGGGGATCCGTTGATGAGGATTGAATACCTAGGTCCAACTATGCAATTGAAAATCCAATTCAACCACTTTCTTTTGAAGCCAAAAGCCTCCATGACCTTAAAAAGGAATCTCCAGTCAACCCGATCGTAGGATTTTTTGATGTCAAGTTTGATGAGCATACTTTGTTTTTTGGTTTTTTGAATGGAGTGGATTTCTTCTTGCGCAATGATAACCCCATCCAAGATGGATCTCCTCGGAACAAAGCCTGTCTGCTCATCCGAGATTATTGTTGGTAGAATATGCTTTAGCTTATTTGCCAGCATCTTAGCAAGAATTTTATAAATGGTGTTGCAGAGCCCGAGATCGGCCTAAAGTCTTCTAATGAGGAGGCCTTTTCTTTCATAGGAATCAAGGTGACAAATGTATTGTTGATGTTTCTAAGAACCTTGCCTGATTTTCTGGAATCCTCGATAGCCTCCACAATATATTTGCCAATGATGATCCAACATTTATGAAAGAAACTGGTCAGGGATCCATCAGGTCCCGGCGCCTTGTCTAGAGAGAGTTGGTTCACTGCCATTCTTACTTCCTCCTCAGAAATTCCAGCCATTAGCATTCTGTTAGCTTTGGAATGTTTTGGAGGATGCAATGTTGTGCTGAAAAATCTAAGCCATTCCAGTTGTTGAGCAAGTTTTTGAAGAAACTCACCATTCCCATTCTTATGACATTCGGGTCTTCCGTGGTCACACCATTAGCTAGTTTGAGCTTGGTGATTCTGTTCAAATCCCTTCTACACTTTGTGAGGTTGTGAAAATATTTAGTGTTTTTGTCCCCCTCACTGATCCATACCTCCCTTGACTTCTACCTCCAGAATGTTTCCTCTTTGGCCAGCGATCCTCGTACTCTTGTAGCAGCTTCTTCTCCCTTAGGAACCTTTCTTGATCCATGCCATACAGTATAACCTCCTCATTCAGCACCGACAGAGCTGCTTCTAGCTCTTGCTTAGTAGCAAAAATGTCTTTAAAATGCTCTTTGTTTCATTCCTTTAGCTGCTGCTTGATTAGTTTTAGCTTTGTGGAGATGCAAAACATTTTTGTTCCTGATGGCTGAGCTTCCTTCCACCAATGTTTGATCAGTTCAAGGAAAAGTGGATTCTTCATCCATGTGTTTTCGAATTTGAAGGGGCATCTCAAAGGTCTTTTATCCCCCAAGATGATGAGATGAATTGGGTAGTGATCGGAGCTTGAGGCAGGGATAATGTTGCTCTCCAGAGAGAACGGGAAGGCTCCCAAGTCACCTCTGAAAATAAACCGGTCTCGCTTTTCTGCTATATTACTGAAGCCCAATCTTCTATTAGTCCAACTGTGTGAGCCATTGGCCATTTGAATCTCTAGGAGGTGATTATTGTCTACGAATGCTTCAAAATCAATCTGGGACTGATAGTTTCCCCTAACTCCTCCTCTTTTGTCACAGCTATGCAGAATGGCATTGAAGTCCCCTCCCAGAATGAGAAATTCGTTTGGGAAGGTGGTCATGAATTGTTCCATTTCTCTCCAAGTTTCTTTCTTGTTAATGCATGGAATTGGGCCATATATGTTGACTAAGACAAATTTTAGATTGGAGTCAATACTACTAACCTTGCAACCTATCCAATGCTTCCTATCTGCGATTATTTCGACGGTGGTTGACTGGGGCTGCCAGAAGGTAATGATCCCTCGCAAGGCCCCATCAACCTCAACCCTTGTAGCATTCCAGAACTTCAATTTCCTTCTAAACTGCTCTACCTCAACGCCAGTCAGCTTTGTCTCTTGTAACATGACAATGTCAGCCATTGACAAGTCCATTTGCCGCTGGTCATTCCCCGAAAGGAGCTTCATGGTTCCTTAGGAAGGGTGCTACCCTTCCCCGATCTCAGAAGCCTTGTAATTTTGACTTGACCCTCAGCATCCCCATCAATGTTTCTTTTTTCCTGATTTGATTTCCTTCCTCTACTTTTTCCTTTGCCACAATTCGGAGTGGTTTTTTGCAAATCCTGTTGTTTGATACCCAACTTCTTTGCCCAATTCTTTGTTTTAGCCTTTTCTGTATCCTGGGGGGCCACCAAGGGATGGAATCTCCTCCTGGTCCTCCAATTCTCCTTCTTCCAGGCTCTTGATATCCTCATCCAAACAGAGATCTAGTTGGCGTTCTGTGCTCAAGAAAGGAGGAGGCTTTGTTAGACCAAATCTCTGATTATTGGTGATGCTAAATAACTTACAACCAATTTCCAATCTAGTCTCATTGTCATCTAATCTGTGATTCAAGAATCGATCCAATATTACAGAGGTTGGATCTGCCTCCATGAAGTCCCAAGGGACGCCCTGCCCCTCCTCTGGGATCTACGAGCTACCTCTGTCTCTTGCAACGCCTTGTGCCTGCTCTGTGTAATCTCCATGTCACGGTTCCTGTCCGGGTCACCAATCACCTCTTCCGGAGAGACCTCCTTGCCCTCATTCTGAACCTCAACCGCCCTCTCAATTACGCCTTCTGTGGAAACAACTTTTCTAAGAGGAGAGGGTTTAATCTTGCATTCTAAATCCGAGTGACCCCTAGCTTTGCATTTACCACAGATCACTGGCGTGGTATCGATCTCAACCTTCTGATACCATCGGCCTCCTTTTGAGGTAATTTCAGCCTCATCCCACTTGGTGCCATTCAAATCCATTTCAACGCACATTCTGATATAGACCCCAAAGTTGCCTTCGATGAAGTTCTCATCTGTGCAAATATACGACCCCAATTCGTTCCCAATCAGCTTTAGAGCCTCTTCACACCAGTACTCCGACAGGAGATTATAGAGTTTTACTCAAGCAAGGCTTTTGCCCATTTTTTGCAGGAGCGGGGTGAAGTTTGGCTCCCACTCCTTAGTGTAGAAGCCTGCACCATCCATCATTAAGGGTCTTTCCTCAAGGAAAGATCTCTTGAGCTTTGCTGTATTGCATTCGATGAGGAGGAACTCATTAGGAAGCCATTATAACTTAACCCTATCACCCCACTTATCTATCCACCATTTTTGAATTTTGCCTCTCAATGGTCAATCTCCAGCCCATTTGGTGAAGAAAGCTCTCTCTTTTAGCTGTTGAATGGAAAGTTGCAGCATTTGGGTGGGTATCACCATGGCTTTGTTGTTTCGAGGTTTCCAATACCTCCTAGACCCCTTAGGTTCCATTGGCGGTTTCAGCTTAGAGCTCCACACATTCCTTCCAAACTGCCCTCCGCGCAACCTAGGGTTTCTAGGGCGCCAAGAGGATATTGATCCCTTCTGTCTTCGACTGAGGCGAATGGCATTGGCCCCCGAAGCAAAGGAAGGGATCTTGTTTTCCCCATTTGCTCTGGCCAGTCCAAGACACTCCTCTGCCACCACCTCCACTTCGCCTGCTTCAACTTCTCCCCATTCTTTGATTTGACTCCCATCTGCGTATTTTCAGCTGTGAGCCATTCATTGAAAATTAACTTTTTAATATGATATTGATATTTAGCCGAGAGGCATTCCTACATTCATAGCATTAATGGGAGGTGAAAGATCCCGGAATTTCTATGTAAACTTATAAGATTATAATCTATAATATTTATTAAAAAAAACCAAATAGTCACTCCACAAATTAAAAAAAATTAAAAAAAGGTGAAAGGAATTAAAAAAAATACTTGCTGGATGGAAAGAAAGGTGGATGACAATTTCATAGAAACCATCACCATGCACTAAGATGAAAGAAAGAAACGTTACGGAATGGCATATGAAAAGACACACATACAATCTATTTATATTGCCTCAATTTTTTTCACATGTAGAACGAACATATTAAATTATAGGATTTAAGGTGAGTGTGGTAAATTGATAAAAAAAAATAGGCGCCTCTAGAAAGATATCTCTCGGCGTACTTTAGATATATTTTTTAAATATAAATATACTAGTTATTAGCTGATAGGCTTTTATATGTGAGCATTATAGTGCTCAGAATTGTCTCACGCCGTAAAAAAAATTCACGCCGAAAATTTTTATAAACTCGTTGGTTGTTCCTATCGGTGTATTCCTTGAACCTCCTATGGGTGCAAGTGTTATTTTTAAACATCACTTAGTTTAATATTTAAAGATGAATCTTTAAGGCCTCCTTCTTTGCCCTTTTCCTTGTTCCATACTACATTGATAATTAAGAGTTCGTCATATTTGTTGTAGGTTTTTCCCCTCACTTTCAAGAGTTTATTTCATTATTTAAATGGTTGTTAACAATTGTAGCTCAACAGTTGATGTTGGGATTGTAGGCTTGGATATGTAGGACAATGGTGCCGTTGAAATGACCTTAAAAGTTCATTTTGAAAGCAATACATGAAGATAAATCCTCCACTCGTGATGTTGTATTATCACTTCATGATTTTGATAATGCATGTAAGTGGCTTGAAAGTTTTACTTTAGTAGGTTTTTTGTTGGAAGAATACCCTCATGTACACTCAAAATCATGACTTCGGTTGCCTGGGGTTGTTGGGTTGGATTTTGGCACGCACATAGACCCTTTCCCTCCTCCTCCTCGCCACGGGGCGATCCGCCACATCACTCTGGCTCACGTGGAAGTAGCCAGTCAAGAGGAGGCAAGACACGGTGGGGGTCTGGCTCGTTGGAGAGATGGACTTCGTGAAGGGGGTTTGGCAAGTTCTGTGGCCTTTGTTGTTGTGCCTTTTGTTGAATGTTTCTCTCAATTGATGTGGTAGTTAAAGTAACCCTATGACCCGAAGGGTCACTAGTCTCTCTTCGTCTGTTTGGATTCCTTGAATTCCACCTTTGTGTGGGCAATTGGTTATTTTCGTTGATGGCTTCTTTTGTTTTTATGTCTCTGAGAAATGCTCTGTGTAATCGTAATTGCCTAATTTCCTCAATCAACAAGAGAATAGATGGGTCCTCTTGTGGTGGAGTGTATGTCTGTTGTTGAGGTTGTGGATGCAACTCATCAATCTTGTTAGGGATAGCCCTTATCCACTCTTCTCTTACTCCTCCACACATTCGTGAATCAAGATAGAGGGAATACTATAATTGCTAACCAGATCTAGGGTTTTGACCTAAGGTTTGACTTTCGTTCAACTGTGATTACCTCATGATGGAATCGAGGGTTTGCAATGTTGTCTATTTTAATAGATTTATATGAATGCAAACTAAATGATAACATGCAAAGCATTTTTTTGGTATTTTTTAGAATATTTTGGAAAGGAAAATGCTTCTAATCTATGAAAGAAATATGTATGCAATCCTATGTCTTTTCAAATGCAAAGTTTAATCTATGTTTTTGTGGGTTTTTGGTGTTTACAATGCAATCTAATTTAATGGAAAGGGAAAGATGCTTTTTCTAACAAAGTAGATCTATGAATGTAAAAATGATTAATCTAGCATGCAAGATCTAACCTATCAAGGAAAAAGCACAAATGTTACTATTCCCAAGAGCAATGTGATTATCTAATTGCTATGAAAGCAATGAAAGAACCTAAAAGAGATGAAGATTTGTTGACTCCACTACCCTCAGTATCCTTGTATAGGTAACCTCAAATCACTTTGTGGTAGCGGGTGATCCTCTTGACAAAATGACCCGAAGAAGCAAAAAGAAGCTTTTGTGAAGCTTGTATGAGCTCGATGTGAGCTTTGAATTGAGCAGCGTAGCATTGCTTGATTGAACAAAGAAAATAAAAGGCACTTATGTCTTGTATGAGCATATGAATGCTAGGTTGGAGAGCAAACTTGGCAAGAGCTGGTGCACAATGAATTTGCCTCCCTTTGTGCTTAAGGGAGGGGGTATTTATAGGTTTGAAGAAGGGATTGGATTGAAGTGTTAACTCATTTGATTGATGAGTTAACATAAATAGATTGGGGAGTTAACAAGGTTGATTACCCAGTGAACTCAGCTGATTAGGGAGTGATGAAGCAATGATAGCTTATCACTAAAGAAGAAATGGAGGTGAGGGAATGCATGAGATTGATTAGAGAGTTAATTATAAATCAAATAGAGCTAATTATGCATGTGTGGGTGCATGAAATAGTTAACTCTATATCAAGGATCAAAAATCATGCAAACAGAAAGAAAAATAGGCGAAAACGGAGCAAAAATGAGAGAGAAACTCAAGTTTTTCCGCTGGTCAAAAGACGACAGGGTCGCCACCTTCGTCAGACAAGGTCACCCAAGGAGATCATGGGTCGCCCCAGGGGCGACCCTAGGTCACCCGGGGAGATCTGGGATCAAAAGTGCAAAATGCAGAAATTTAGGTTGGTAGAAGGTGTAGGGGAGGAAAAGGGGGATTTCTGCATCAAGAAATAGGTCAGTCATGTGGAAGAATCCAAATCTCCACTTGCACTTTCAGAATCCCCAGTGGGGATCTGGAAATAATAGGGGGAGATTTGGATGGGTTGGTCGAAATCAAAAACGGAAAGCGGGAGATGGATCGGGGGACCTCTAGAAGGCTTCTATGAGGTGCACTAGATGAAATACAAAGGGGAGAGGTAAAAACTCACCTACAAGACACTCAAAAGGATTAGGATCAAGGTCGAAAGCCAGAAAATGCAAGTTGACAAATGTCGCAACAAGTGTCGAAAAGTGTCGCAAACGGGGAAGAAGGAGAATCAACAAAGCAGAAATGACACAAACACAAGAAGAGAGGACACGTCATCAAGAGGCCTACTACCTAAAGGATTTATTTTCATACTTACATGTATGTGACAAGGATTTGAATCATCATAGGGGTCCTCGTGGAGGCAGTGCGTGATTTTTGTGTTTACATATTTGCCCCCTCGGGGACGGTAGTCTACATGAAAGGTAGGTACCGTTCCCAAACTAGTTCTTACCTGTTGTTGATTTTCCACAATTTGTACTTACAATAACTAGTATTAGTCTGACATCTAAATATATCAAAATGAATAATAAAATTTGAAATGACGAACATACCATGGATCATTTGAGTTCGACTAGTCACTTGCTTTTGTCAGTTTGGACCTGTAGGCATGAGAGCATGCAAAATGATGCACAAAACAAAATGCATAAAAGCAAAGAACTAATCTAAGATGCATAAAAGAAACTAATCTAAGGGCAAACAAAGAGATCCCAATTGTGAGATCAGAGTGAAACGGTGATGGAATTGTTTGCACGAGTAGTCGATAGAAAGGTATCGTTGAGGGGATCGCAAAGATGGCCACCTCTTCCTCAGCCGTGGAGAATCAGGTAAGTAATCAGTGAACAACTCATTTCTAAACTCTAGGTTGAACTTTGTGAAAAATGTCTTGAAATTATCTATTTTTGGTGATTTTTCCTGTTGCATTGTGTTCATTTCGTCGTTTAGAGAAAGATTGATCTTTCATTTTCTGAAATCGGTTGAGAAACAAGTCTTTTAGACTAATTTTTGCTTGAGGGGGTCACTCCTAGGGTTGCCCCTTTTGGCAGGCAGGGTCGCCCAAGGAGATCCTGCCTGACAACAGGGTCACCCTGGGGGATCCTACTTTGCAACAGGGTTGCCCAGGGAGATCCTGACTGACATCTAGGTCACCCAGGGGGCGACCCTATGGGACTAGTTTTTGGCTGCATTTGTCATTGTTTAACACTTCTTTCACTCTGAACTGACATGAATTGGTCATTAAATCTGCCTATTTATTACAATTTTTGATGGTTTATATAATTTTTTTGTGTAAAGTTTTCTACAGTTTTACAATTTTTAGGGATTTTTGCAAGTTTACGAGATCTAATCTAAACTTCTCTTTTTGATTTTGCAGGAGATGCGCATTTGATGGAATGCTGGCCGAGAGAAAGGGTGGATTTCAGGGATGTTCGCTTCACTTAGTACAGAGGATCGTGCCATACTCAAGAGGACAGGTCTTGGCAGAGTTTGTCATGTTCCCGTGATCCATCATGTATCTCGCATATGCTCTGATATTCTGACTTACTGGGATGTAGATAGGAACACATTCAGGTTCCTACAGATTTCTAGAGAGTGGACTATCACTCTTTATGATGTGTATCGCATTCTTGGGGTCCTCGTAAGGGGACAAACTCTATTTCTTCCTGCCAGTGAGTCTTTTGAGAACAAGGTTTCTTGGGCTGCTTTTATGGGGGTTAATCATCCAGGGGACTAGACAGGAGTTCCACTTTCTTTAGTACCACGACTCCGCACCCCACTTCTAAGGAGGTTTTTGATAGGCTTGATTTCTTTGAGATTGTCGGGAGACAAGGCCTCAGCTTGTCTGAGATGGTGTTGGGCACCCATCATTCGTGGACTAGAGGAGGGCATAGTTTACGTATGGGGACCTGACATCCTAGCTATGGTCTACAGAGATTTCTATCAGATCTCTTGGTGAGGGGCTCCATCTTTCAGCCACTCTTCTCTAATTATGACATGGATTTTTGAGCACATGAAACCCTACCAGAAGCTTATTCCTTTTCCGGACAGGCGACTACTGAGAGCAGCAAGATGGGCACACATTGGTCATTTTGATGCTACTCTTCCTACTATTGCTACCCTTATAGATGATGACATGATTTATGACCCCTACCATGACATGGAGGGGGCTTGGGCCCGAGATGACGAGATGACGGCATATTGCCATGAGGTTTTAGAGATCACAAATCGCAATGGTCAGGTTGAGGCTCATCGGGTGGATCGAGTTCTACAGTAGTTTGGCGAGGATGTCCTGGAGGACTTGCCCCTATGTCTACTTATTATCGGACCATTCAGGAGATGGGGGAGATTGGACAAAGGAATGTAGTTTGGACACCTTTGACTCCAGGTGTCTTGATCACCAAAGTTTCTAGAGGAGGACGGAGGAGAGGGAGAGGGACTCCTTCTCGATCTGTGACTATGATAGTTGATTCAGAGTCCACTGATGAGGACTATGTTCCTGATAGCGATGGTTCATTAGATGAGGCCCCTCTCGAGGATGAGGATTTTGATGACATTAATGTTCCACATGTGGTTCCTAACATACCTGAGGGTCCTCCTGTTGTTCCTCGACCTCCTCACTCAGATGAGGTGATGCATCAGCTTGACCCTGACTGGTAGCCTGGAGATCCACGTAAGTTTTGGTCTATTTGGTCTTACTTTGGCTGTCTTTTCTCTTCTCGTGTGACACTGACTTGGTCTTGACTTTTGATTTTGGCTTTTTAGGCAACGTCAAAGAATGGAGGGACTTGGTTCGTGAGGTTAATGTTGGATTAACCTTCCCTTTTACTAGGATGACTTATGATCGTCTCTTGGATGATCCTGGTGTGCCCCCTGCTACAGAATGACACACAGATATTTTTGCTCCTGTTTACCATGGGTGTGAGATGACCACAAAGCTGAGGACCCAGGTAAACACGCTTCAGGGTGAGAACAAAGTACTTCGGGAGATGGCTCACCTTAATGTTGGGCGTTCTGGCACTAGTATGGCAGGCCTTCACAGTCGCATGTCCACAGTAGAGCACATCATTCTCATAGGTCTCATGGAGCAATGAGTGGTACTCGTAGACGGAGGAGTCGAAGCCCTGAGGGTTTTATTAGAGGGAACCAACCTTGATTTGCTTTTCTTGACACTCGTGCCCCCTTGCATGGGGAGCCTTCACTTCTCTTGAGAGTGTTTTGTCTTAGCTCTTTAATACCTATTGTATATGTAAACTTTAGATGTATTCATGAAAGTTTATCTCTTTCTGTTGACTTTTCTCTTTGCTGAATTCTATACTTGTCTCTTGTGCATGTTTGGAAGTATTAGGAATTTTTTTATTATGGTGACCTTTTCAACTCTTTTAACAAATGTAATTATGACAATGATGACATGTTTTTGTAATTTTGTCGAACTCATATATGATATGCAATTTATGATCAATATGATAATGCAAGAACACAAGAAATACAGTAAATGAAACTATAACACTTGACAGGATGTCATGAGATATGTCAATTGACTTTATTGCTCTGAGACTCTTTTTTCTGATTTTGATATGGATGCAATGTGGAACAAACAAAATGACTGCTCTTAAATATGATTTTCAGTTCACGGGATTACAGGTTGTCCTGATATAAGAAACCTATTCAAGGCTATGAGATGGGATTTAGGGAAAACTCAAGTGGGGGAGTGAAATGAATCATGGAGTGCTTCTGATTTCTAGGCTTTGCTAAAGGCTAAACACTAATCCTTATCGAGATAGGACAATTTGACAAGTTTTTAGCTTAGACAAGCATCAAGTTTTATAGGTGTTCACTAGACTTAGATCATAGATGGCAAGCAAGATAGACTTGGGGTAAAGGATATCCGAGAAAGAACAAGGGTCCCTAGATAGAAGATGATCCTAGAGACAACTAGACTCTTCGGTTTTGCCCAGTTAGTGTGTGTGTGTGTGCTTTGTACCTTTCTTTCTATGTTAGAATATCACTCTTGAGGCTTCGATCTTAGACTGATCTCCACCCAAGAGTATGGACATCAACAATCTTCTCTCTTTCACTCTTTTTTTGTCTCTCTTTTTTTTGCTTTTCACTTTTTTTGTATTTTCCTTACTTGATTTTGCTCTTTTTTTTTGGATTTTTGTTTTTTAAGAAATGAATGCTTTTGGAACTTTTGCTATGCAATGCTTTGATCTCTCAATTCTCACTTTTCTACTCTCTTATTTTGATCACTCATTTTTTTATTCACTTGAATTTTAGATTGCTTCCTTCAGAGTTTTGATCTTGCTGACATTTTTGGCCAAGAAAGATAATGGGTTGAGCACCACCTAAAGTTTTTGTAATCTGGTTGGACTTCTCTTCTACTAGGGAAGAATTTGGGAAGGTCTACTTGCAAGCTTCCTTTGAACACTGTAGGTTTGAATACTGACTTCGCTTAGACCTAACATCTTGACTTATTAAGACTGGGATCAGTGTAAAGCTAAGAGCTAGGCTTTGATTTAGAATCACTGGGAATGAAGGGGGATAATGGCGATTGTGGAAAATGAGGACTCTCTAGGTCCTGAAAGGATGACGTATATCTAGACAACACCAAACTCCTTGCTAAAGGGAAAATGACATAAGAGCGAGTCACAAACTGTAATGCAAAATGAATAGAATGAAACTGAAATGCAAAAAACAAATTATTTTTGACATTTTTAATTTTTTATAATTTTTTTTGTATTTTTATGTTTTATGATTTTTTTTGTTTTTTAGACGTATTTCTTGAGGTGAAAGGCATTGACCGTTTCGCCAAATTCCTCTCCCTCCATTGTGCACAAGAGATAAGCACCATTTCTAATATCTTCTTTAACTATGTAGGGGCCTATCCAGTTGGGTCTGAATTTTTGTCCTTTGCCTGCTCTTTTATCAATCAGATTGTCTACCCTGAGCACTAAGTCTCCCACTGTAAAGGGCCTTGGGATGACTTTTTTGTTATACTGCTTTTTCATTCTTGTTAGGTAAGAGTCATGCCTCTGAATGGCTCTTAGACATGTTTCATCTATCATTTCTAGTTCGGCCAACCTGACTGCCCTATACTCTTCGTTGTCCAATAATCCTTGCAATGATTCTCTTACGCTAGGTAATTCTACTTCCAATGGTAGCACCGCTTCTCACCCAAAGGTGAGGGCATAGGGGGTGGTTCCAATTGGAGTTCTGACACTTGTTCTATAAGCCCATAGAGCTAGATATAGTTGTAGATGCCAGTCTCTCTTAGAATCTTTTACGATTTTGACCAATATTGACTTTAAGGTTTTGTTGGTAGCTTCTACTTGTCTGTTTCCTTGAGGGTAATAGACTGAAGAGGAGCTGTGGTTGATATGAAACCTTTCACATAATTCTCTCACTTGTGGGTTTTTGAAGGATGAGGTATTATCTGTCACTATGATTTGAGGGATTCCAAATCGGTAAATGATTTGGTTCAAAATGAATTTAGCGATCACGGCTCCCGATATTGTGGTGAGAGGCATGGCCTTTACCCACTTTGTGAAATACTCTATTGCTGTTATGATGAATATATGTCTGTCTGTTGATGAGGGGGATATCTTTCCCACCAAGTCTAATCCCCATGTGGAGAAGGGCCAAGGTGTGACAATTGGCTGCAGATCTCTCATGGGTGTATGGTGAACATGAGCGTAAAATTGACACTTCGGGCACCTTTTTACAAATTTAATTGCATCTCCCTGTAAACAAGGCCAAAAGTGTCCCATTCTGTGTATCTTTTTTGTTGTGGCGTGACCACCAAAGTGTCCACCGTAGATTCTGATGTGACACTCTTCTAATATCATACGTGCTTCTTCCTTGTCGATCATCGAAGCAATATTCCATCTAGGGCCCTTCGATAGAGGACATCGTCTATTAAGACATATCTTGCGGCAAGGATGCGTAATCTCCTTTTTCCCAAAGGTGGCATGTTTTCTGGGTAGGTTTTGTTTGCAAGATAGTTTACGATGTCTCGATACCAATACGAGGCGGCATATTTCTCAAGATCTATCGCGCAAATCTCTTCGTTGGGGAAATCTTCATTCACAGGTTCTTCTTGGGGGACTGGATTATCTACTAACCACTCTGTTATTATTTGTCCTTTGACTATCTTTTGGTTGACGTAAGTTAGCTCAAATTCACTTAACAAAGTTACGAACCGACCGACTCTTCTTGAGAGCATAGGCTGATTCAAAAAGGTCCTTAATTGTTCAGATCGTATCATGACCTTAGTCTCTTGATTCAACATGTAGTGTCAGAGCCTTCAGGTTGCAAAGACTATGGCCAAATACTCCTTTTCATCCTGAGTGTAATTCTTTTCATATTCCAATAAGGTTCGACTTATGAAATAGATGGCTCTTTCTCTTCCATCCTCATCCTCTTGAGCTAGCATACATGCTATAGAAATATCAGTGGCTCTGAAGTATAGAATGAAGGGTTTGTCATGTTTTGGTGGCATCAACGTGGGTGGGGTTAACAAAGATCTCTTTACTTGTTTGAACGTATTTTGATAATCTACAATCCAAGTAATGCCCACCTGTTTCTTTAGCAATTGGTTGATCGGATGAATTTTGAAAGTCATATCTGGTATGAATCGTCTGATTGCGCCTAGCTATCCTATGAAGGCTCTTATTGTTCTCTCACTTGTTGGAGGGGTTGCATTTAGGACTACTTTGAATTTGGTCGGGTTAACATCAATACCTCTTTGCGAGATGATGAATCCCAACAATTTTCTTGTCGTGACCCCAAAGAGACATTTTTCAGGATTTAACCTTACTTTGTATTCTCAGAGCCTATTGAAGATTTTTTGCAGATCCTTCACATGTTTTTCCCTTTGTTCTGATTTGGCCAGAAGATCATCGACATAATTTTCCACTATCTTGTGTATATAGTCATGGAAGATGTGTGTCATTGCCCGTTGGTATGTGGCTCCAATGTTTTTAAACCTGAAGCGCATAACAATATAGCAGAAAGTTCCCCATGGGGTAGTAAATGTTGTTTTATTTTGGTCGACTTCTACGATCTTGATCTGGTTGTATCCTGAGAATCCATCCATCAGAGAGAGAACTTCATATCCTACTGTTGAATCAACAATTTGATCGATGGATGGTAGGGGGAAGTCATCTTTTGGACAAGCTTGATTGATGTCTCTAAAATCGAGACATATTTGAATTTTTCCTTTCTTTTTTAGGACTGGGACGATGTTTGACACCCAATTGGAATAATCAACTGGTTTTAATATCTTTTTGAGTTCTTATTTCACCATTTCAACTACTTGTGGTTTTATGGGCCTCGGTTTTTGTTTTACAGGTTTGGCGTCTGGTTTTGTTACTAAATTATGCACCACAACCTTGGGGTCCAATCCTGGCATATCTGAGTATGCCCATGCGAACATGTCAGAATATTTAATGAGAAACTCTGTGTATTCCTCTAATTCTTCATGACTTATCTCTTCTCCTAATTTTAACATCCTAGGTTTTTCAGGTGTACCAATGTTGATATCAATCGTATCTCCTATCAGGGAGTGGTGTCCTTCAAACTTCTGCGGCGCGGGCAATAAATCTGAGTTTGCCTTGATTTGAAGGATTTCTTTCTCATTTCCAAAATAGTCCTTAGGATGAGGGAGGAGTAGGTATCCTTTTTTATGGCAGACTCTTGAAAGCCTATCATATGTGTGCAAATATTCCAGTATGGCTTCATCGTTCTCAGCGTAATCTTGGGTTGGTCATTCTTCTTAACCCATGGCATAATTTAGGATATCTAGTAACTCTTTGCTATCTAACAGTGGCTCTTCACGCACCAAAATAATGTATTCTGAGTTTTGTAATTGAACATGCGGCGAGAATAATGTGGCTGATGTAGGCATTGAATCTGCTACCTGATTTTCTTCTCTGGGTATGGCTTTGATGGAGAAAAAGTTGAAGAATTGAACTAACTTCCTGATGGTTTCTTTATAAGGTCACAATCATTTAAATTTTGTTTCGTAATTGTTCGCAACTTGGTTGATCACCAATTGGGAATCTCCAAAGGCAGAGATTTTTTTGATCCCCATTCTCATGGCTAGCATGACTCCTAGGGATAGAGCTTCATACTCAGCTATGTTGTTGGTGCATAAGAAATCTAGTCTAAAGGTGAAGGGGAGGATTTTTCCATCGGGGGATGTTAAGATTATCCCAGTTCCTACCCCCATTTTACAGCTAGCCCCATCAAAATGTAGGGTCCATAATCTTTCAAGGTTCTGCGAATGAGATGCTTCTCCGAACTCATAGGTGGAAGTTCGTTTTTCCTCTTTTTTGTCTCCTTCTTCAATTATTTCAATTGTTCCAACCAAAAGGTTTTTGATGTCCCATTCATTAATATACGGGATGGATACAAAGCCAAACAACACGTGTGATTTAGTGGTATGTAGATCAAAAGGGAATTCCTTAAGATTGTCCATTCTTTGGTAGGATATATTATGAGTGATCGCACTTGTTTGAACCTCCTGAGTTTCCTCATTTTTTTTCTCTTTCATTTTCAACTTCTTGTCCTTTTCTTCCTATTCCTTTCTGTAAACACTGAAAGGATCAAGGTCTGCCTTGACTATGACCATCTTTCCCAAGTGATGAAAATGTATCTTTTGGAATAGTGTTGAGGTGATGGCCTTCATGGCATGAATCCAAGGTCTCCCCAGGATCATGTTGTAATTGGTTTCTTGGTTAATGACATAGAAGTCGGTAGAGATAGTCTTTCCCATTAGATTGAGCGGTAGGCTGATTTTCTTGACTATTTGGATGTCATGACTGTCGTAAATTCTCAATTTGGTAGTTTGCTATTTGAATCCTGTTTTGTTGTATCCCATTCGTCATAAAAATGACATGGGCAAGATATTGACTGTTGATCCTTCGTCTACCACCACCCGTTTTATAGTGACCTCTTCAACTTGAATTTGTATGTATAGAGATGAATCTTTCCTCTTGTCATTTTGGTTAACTTAGCAACATCAAAGGTAAGAGGGGGTGATTCTCCTTGTGAGGGACATCTGACCTCCAATACCTCTAAGAATGTCTTGCGATGCGAGGGAGATTCCCTTAACAAATTTATCACTTGTGAGAATACATTCTCTGTTTGGTCTGTTTGTTCTTCTTCATGGATCATGAACACCTCTTGGCCCAGTTCTATGCTATTGGTATGGTTAACTTTTCCTTTCTCAATTTAAGGTTCTTTCTCTTTGTTTTCTGATTGGAGTATTTTGAGAAAATCTTTCTGTTGATCGGGTGTGAGTTTGGAGATAGCTTTATTGTAACCATAACAAGTTTTCGTTTCATGACCTTTCCTTCCATGGAACCAGCAATAAGTATTGGGGTCATATGAAGATCGGTTTGACCCCTGATTTCCCTTTTGTCGCCATTTGTCATTACTTGGATTGTTTTTCACGATGTTGACATCTCTTTCTTGAGGTACATTAGTTGCTATCTTTTTTGTTCCTTTGAATGTTTTAAGTTTTCCACAAGTGTCATAAGTTTTCCTACCACTATCAATGGTGGCTTGATCAATTCTTAAAGCACTTTCCAGTGCTTCTTCATAGGACTTGTATGGTAGTTTCTGAACTTCTTCTCTCATGTCTTTGTTAAGGGCATGCAAGAAGAGGTCACATAGTTCTTGGTGGTCCATGTTTGGAGTGCTAGTTGAAGAGTAGAGTACTTGTCTCCATCGGGTGACGAAATGTGCTACAGATTCATTCGATTCTTGTTTCATTGTGAGGAACTCTCTAATCCCTATTTTTACGAGTTTTTTCATGTCAAAGGTCATGACAAACTCTCCGATTAGTTGTCTGAATGAATGGATTGAAGCCTCTAGGAGATGATAATACCAATCCAAGGCGATGCTTTTGAGTATTTTTGGGAAAATTTTTGTGATGACTCCGTCCCAAGAAAGGAGTTCCCTTATGGCTATAGTATAAGCTTTGATGTGGGAGTTTGGGTCTCCCTCTCCTTTAAACTTGGGAGATCTGGTAATGGTTGGGGTAGTTGCACACTCCTTATGTTCTGGTCTAGAGGCTCTTTCAGATATTTGAGATATGTTCCCAAGAAAGCACTTTGAGACTACGGGGTTGTTAGTAATAACCCTATGGGTGGGTTTTGATAGCCCATTGTTGGATTCGTTGGATTGTTCTGAATAGGAGGATTCCTATTCAGACAAGTGTGATTACTTGCATGTCATGAATAATAATTGAGGTAGGGGGATTTTGCGATGCCCCTGGTCCTGTTTGTGAGATTTTGTTCTTTCCTCTAGATCAACTTGTTCTGCTTCTAGGATCCCGAGTCTTTGCACCAAAGTTGCAATTACATCTATAGGAGTCATAGTTCTAGGGTTTTCTTCATTTCTAGGATGTTCTCTTCAATGGGCTTCCTCTCATGTGGCCTTCTCTTTTTGTTCTTCTTCTAAGGCAATCCTTAATGCCTCTTGAGCATCTTTGGTTTCTTGTAGACACCTTTCCAACCTTCTGACCTCTTCATCAAGGTGAGTATTCGATGTACTTATGGAAGGTTGTTCTAGTCGATGTATTTATGATCTAATCCTTCTAGCCTTATGTGGTGCATTTGGTATAGCTGAGTCATTTTCCCAAGCCAGGTTATTAAAGGATAGGGAGTGCTTGGACTCTCTTGGATCATGTTCATAGTCAGAGTCCTCATAGTTGTAACAATTAGTAATAGGTGCATCAGGATGAGGCGGCACATACCTATCAAAAGAAGGGGCTTCTAGTTCATTTGAGGGAATGTTTCCCTGGTTCAAGTCTGGTCCTATCATATTCAGGGGTGCCATAGACACTACAGAATAAATGGAATAGATGGTGGTGCAGAATATGGAAGTCGAAGCGGCTATGAAAAGCAATAAAAGAATGATTCAATGTTTTTTGTCGAATTGTTTTTGCAATGGGACATGCAAAAAGCTTAACCCAAAGGCTTTACTCTTCATGTTGGGTTCACCAAAATATGTATGCTCAAAATTGTGACTCCGATGGCCTGGGGTTATCAGGTCAGATTTCGGCACACACACGAACACTTTCCCTCCTTGCCATGGGGCGATCCACCATGTCACTCTCGCTTACATGGAAGTAGCCAGTCGAGAGGAGGCGAGACATGGCAGGGGTTTGGCTCATTGGAGAGATGGACTTCACGAAGGGGTGTCAGCAAGTTCTGTGGCCTTTGTTGTTGTGCATTTTGTTGAATGTTTCTCTCAATTGATGTGGTAGTTAAAATAACCCTATGACCCAAAGGGTCACTAATCTCTCTTCGTCTGTTTGGATTCCTTGAATTCCACCTTTGTGTGGGCAATCAGTTGTTTTCGTTGATGGCTTCTTCTATTTTTATGTCTCTGAGAAATGCTCTGTGTAATCGTAATTGCCTAATTTCCTCAATCAACAAGAGAACAAATGGGTCCTCTTGTGGTGGAATGTGCGTCTATTGTTGAGGTTACAGATAGCCCTTATCCACTCTCCTCTTACTCCTAAACATATTCATGAATCAGGATAGAGGGAATTGTATAATTGCTAACCAGATCTAGGGTTTTGACCTAGGGTTTGACTTTCGTTCAACTGTGATTACCTCGTGATGGAATCGAGGGTTTGTAATGTTGTCTATTTTAATAGATCTATATGAATGCAAACTAAATGATAACATACAAAGCATTTTTTTGGTATTTTTAGAATATTTTGGAAAGGAAAATGCTTCTAATCTATGAAAGAAATATGTATGCAATCGTATGTCTTTTCAAATGCAAAGTTTAATCTATGTTTTTGTGTGTTTTTGGTGTTTACAATGCAATCTAACTTAATGGAAATGGAAAGATGCTTTTTCTAACAAAGTAGATCTATGAATGTAAAAATGATTAATCTAGCATGCAAGATCTAACCTATCAAAGAAAAAACACAAATGTTACTGTGATTAATGAAATCAACTGAAGATAATAACTAATCTAATGCATAAACAAACGATTATACCTTCAATGATGATTCACAAATCCATACGGGAAGGAGCTTGCACCCAATAGAGCTCCTCAGATATTTCCCTGATTAGTGTGTAGATGTGGATTGATCAAATGCTCACAACACAATGTAGATGAGATTGGATGGGATTGAGCCAAGATTTTGGTAGAGGTTTGATAGGATTAGGAGATTGGATAGTGATTTTGACAGAGTTTTGATGCATCCAAGTGGTCTCCCTGGAGAGATTTGGGCAGAGATTTGGTGCATGGAATGGTCTCTCTAATGGCCTAGAGAGGGGTCCTATTTATAGGATTTTAGAGATGAGAATGGAGGGTTAGGATTCATCTGACAAGATCAAAGGCTAGGAATAAAAGTGAATCTTTTATTCCTAGTGGGTGAATTAAAAATTCCCATTTTTGGGAAGAGTGGAGGAGTGGATGAATAAATAATTCATCTTTGGGGAGAGTGAAGGATAATGGGGGACAACTGAAAATTAAATTCAGTTTAGTGGAGACGAGTGGGAGACAACTGAATATCAAATTCAGTGATTGGGAGTGAGTGGGAGACATCTGAATTTTAAATTCAGGTGAGTGGATGAGTGGGGGACAAGGTTAATTAAGTGTTTTCTTAATTAACATAAGCATGATTAACCTAATTAACATGGATTAGGGAAATGGATAAATCAATTAAATGAATAATAGGAATATTCATTCAATTAATAGGATAGGGTTGTAAGGTTAGATGAATCAATTAGGGTGAATTAATTGATCATAAGGGGTATGCAGATTGGGGGAGTAGATGAGTGCAGAGGTACGGACAATTGGTTTGCAAAGCAGTCCAATTTTAGGTGTCTACAGTTACTATTCCCAAGAGCAATGTGATTATCTAATTACTAAGAAAGAAATGAAAGAACCTGAAAGAGATGAAGATTTGTTGAGTCCACTACCCTCAGTATCCTTGTATAGGCAACCTCGAATCGCTTTATGGTAGCAGGTGATCCTCTTGACAAAACGACGCAAAGAAGCAAAAAGAAGCTTCTGTGAAGCTTGTATGAGCTCGATGGGAGCTTTGAATTGAGCACAATGGCTAAGAATTGAGCAGTGTAGCATTGCTTGATTGAATAAAGAAAATAAAAGGCACTTACGTCCTGTATGAGCATATGAATGCTAGGTTGAAGAGCAAACTTGGCAAGAGCTGGTGCACAATGAATTTGCCTCCCTTTGTGCTTAAGGGAGGGGGGTATTTATAGGTTTGAAGAAGGGATTGGATTGAAGAGTTAACTCATTTGATTGATGATTTAACATGAATAGATTGGGGAGTTAACAAGGTTGATTACCCAGTGAACTTAGCTGATTAGGGAGTGATGAAGCAATGATAGCTTATCACTAAAGAAGAAATGGAGGTGAGGGAATGCATGAGATTGATTAGAGAGTTAATTATAAATCAAATAGAGCTAATTATGCATGTGTGGGTGCATGAAATAGTTAACTCTATATCAAGGATCAAAAATCATGAAAATAGAAAGAAAAACAGGCAAAAACGAAGCAAAAATGAGAGAGAAACTCTAGTTTTTCTGCAGGTCAAAAGACAACAGGGTCACCACCTTCATCAGACAGGGTCACCCAGGGAGATCATGGGTTTCCCTAGGGGCGACCCTAGGTCACTCGGGGAGATCCGGGATCAAAAGTGTAAAATGCAAAAATTCAGGTTGGCACAAGGTATATGAGAGAAAAAGGGGGATTTATGCATCAAGAAACAGGGTAGTCATGTGGAAGAATCCAAATCTCCACTTGTACTTTTAGGATCCCTAGTGGGGATCTATAAATAATAGGCAAAGATTTGGATGGGTTGGTTGAAATCAAAAACAGAAAGTGGGAGATGGATCGGGGCACCTTCTATGAGGTGCATTAGACGAAATACAAAGGGGAGAGGTAAAAACTCACCTAGAAGACACTCACAAGGCTTAGGATCAAGGTTGAAAGCTAAAAAATGCAAGTTGACAAGTGTCAAAAAGTGTCACAAATGGGGAAGAAGGAGAATCGACAAAGCAGAACGACACAAAACAAGAAGAGAGGACACATCATCAAGAGGCCTACTGCCCAAAGGATTTATTTTCACGCTTACATGTATGTGACAAGGATTTGAATCATCATAGGGGTCCTTGTGGAGGCAGTGCATGATTTTTGTGCTTACACCTCCGAAAGCATGCTCAAAGTTAGGTCAATTCCACTTGGGTCCCATATGGCTTCCACGTGGAGACTATTCAAAACATCACGAAAGGTTTTTTCCTTTTTCCTTTTTCTAAGGTGAAATTTACAAAGGTCGTATTTGAGCATGGCCCCTTGTATATTCAAATTCTTTAATGGTCTTCTCCCCTTGGACTTGAGACTTTGTTGTCTCTAAGAAGTGTGCCCTTTGAGTCTCAATCTAGGTAGAGTTCCTTAGTCTCCCCCTACCTTTGTGGTCATTCCTTAATCATATTACATAGCTTCTTTAGGTCATGTGGTTCATTTTGAGAAAGATAGGCTTTTTCTGCTCATTCCAAGAAAAGGGATTGCATTGAGGTCAACCTATCTAAGGAACTCAAAGACTCTAGACATATAGATTGGTGAGCAATGCTTCACCCAAAGAGTCATGTACTTAAACTTGTCCAACACTTGTTAAAAGTACCTATCCTTTGAGCATAAAATTAGGGATTTCCCCCTTGTCACCCAACATACCAAGCCAACTCCTAAGCCTTCTAGGGATGTTCCTCCTCAAAACATGAGGATGGATGGACCATAATAGGTGGTAGGAAGAATAATCGCAATAATGGACAAAGGGGTCCAATTTTTGGTGGGACTCAAAACCAAGCTATCGGTTCAGAGATTTCAAAGCTAGTTAATAGAAAGGCAAAGGAGGTTGTCACTTCAAAAGTCACTATTGAATCCTCCAAAGAGGAAAGAAAGATTTGATTCAATAAAACATGATTTCCTACCAATCTTCTATCTTCTTAGGCTACTATATAGGTAGTGTCTCTAGTTTCTCAAGCATCTCCTTGACCAACCATTAGAAGATCACATAGTCATGGTTGTGAGGTGGAGGAAGGAGAATACGTGTTAAACAAATGTCAATCTCATGGCCCAACAATCCCAATCTAGCTGGGAAGTTTTAAATTATCTAAAACACTCAAGAGGAATATTTATTGAGAAACAACTATCAATCTCTTGATGAGCTTAATAGCAATGATATGTTACTTGACTCTCATCTTCCATGAATTTTATTTCATGGAATGTTTGGGGGTCTAGCAAGCCTTAGAAGAAAGTATATTGTTCAGAATACTCAACAAAAATTTTCCAATCTCGATATTCTTTGTTTATAGGAGTTGAAGATTTTAGGCTTTTTGCTTTTAGTTGTTTGTAATGTCATATGGCCTTCTAGCTATTTTCATGTAGCAATCATGAACTAGTTTGTAGTGGTGTTGCTATTTTTGTTTCTCCTATCAATGGCGACAAATTTTAGTTGATCAAGGTTGTCACCCCACTTGTTGTGCCTTATGGGATCTTTCTAATATAAAAAAACACTCTTGGGGCTATCAATATTTATGCTTCCAATGATGTAATTAAGAGATCAAATATTTGGCATTGGATCATTGAACCTTTGCCAACTATTTCTTGGGTTGCATGTGGGGATTTTTATATGGTTGAGTTGGCTTTTGATAAATGCAGTAAGTTTCTATGTGTTGAACAAGTCGTGAATGAGAAGCTTGGTACTATATACATAATAAATTAGGGCTTTTTGATCCCAATGTTGGCTACTATCATTCTAACTCTACTTGGTTTACATGGACAAATCTTTGTTCAACATAGAAAGGGTTCTCAAGCATCTTGATAGAGCCATGCTATTAGGTCAATCTATCTTTTCTTTTACTAGTTCTTTTTCCTTGCCAATCGAACCTTTACCAGAAATTGTCTTATCTAACTATTTTTTGATGAGGTTTAACATTGAATGGAAGTTGTCACATCCAAGGTGGAGAAAACACATTTTTTCTCAACATGTCATTATTGAGTCATAAACCCACTCTTGTGCATATAGAATGCATATGGAATCTTGAGCCATGTCCTCACCATGGGGTAGCTAAGATTCAATGGTGGAATGATGTTATCAAGTGTACTTCTCACTTTTTATGTATATATGGGCATCGATTGGCACTTTTTTGTCATGTAAATCATATAAGACCACTGCCTTAGAGCTTTGCCATGCCTTCACTAAGATAGAAGAATAACCATTTTCATCTATTGTGTAATTAAGAGTGGCCAAACTCTCACAACAAAAGCAAGTTGTACATAACCACTTAGCCCAGCGGGCTCAAATTATGACTTGTCTTTACTAGCTAAAGATTGGGGACAAGGTTTCTAGAGAATTATTCTAATCCTTATGTGCTTCTCTTGTTTCCAAGAAAATCAAGAGCATAAGAGAGGGCTAACAACTTCATAAAGCTTCCTAACATTTTCTAGGCCTTTGTCTGCCATTAGGCTCAAGATCCTTCTCTTGAGAAAGACCATGCTATTCAATAATGTGCAAGTGTGGTCCCTTATCAAATTTCCACTTTTCAATAGGCCATGTGTGACTAAACTCTCATCTAGGATGATCTTCATGAAGTTGTTTTCACTATGGCTAATGATAAAGCTCCAAGTCATGTTGGCTTACCTTGTGAATGCTATAAAGCTTATGGGGCACCATTGGTCCTAACCTTTTTTAGGTCTATTTATAAGCTTACAATTCTTTCTCTCTTTGAAATATAATTAACAAATTAAACATTAAATTCATACCTAAATCTAGTGATCTTGAAGATATATGCAAATTGATGACCAATCATGCCATTGAATGTTTCTTATAAAATTATTGTCAAAGCCCTTGCTCTTTATCTATGACACTTGTTTCCTCTTATCATATGTCCTAAGAAAATAAGGTTCATCAAGAGCATATGCATCTTGGACAATATTATTGTTGTTTGGGATATGGAGTGGGCTTATTGCTCTTGGCAACAAGCCAATTTCATAAAATTGATTTTGCTAAAGCCTATGACCACATAGAATGGTCGTTCATTATTTTCATGCTTCAAGCATTAGGATTTGGTCCTAAATTCTTTTGCTCCATTCAAATTATATTTGCAACTACATGTGCTTGTCTCACCATTAATGATCAACAATCCTCCTCTTTTGGGCTCTTCAAGTTTATTCATCAAAGTTGTTTGCTTGCTCCCACTCTTTATGTGTTGGTTGTGGAAAGCTTTGGATACTTGCTTGCTAATGATATCTCTTAGAATCATTTCAAAGGTATTTCCCTTCCAAATACCACCCAACAACTTGTTATGGCCACTTTGTCAATGATTCTTTTCCTAATCTTTTGGAAGAAGAGGATAATGTTAAATAGACTCTGCAAAGTCTTGATACTTTCTATTTAGATTCAAGATCTACCATAAAGTGGTAGAAAACCCAATGCTACTATCAATATTTCCTACTTAAGCCTCCATGACTCAATACCTTTGGTTTGAAATGGATTGATAATGGTGAAACTTTTGAGTTTCTTGGAATTCCTTTTTCCTTTTAGTCTTCTTCTTCTTCTCTTTGGCAACCTATTAATTCTTGTGTTGAGAAGAAATTATTGTATTGGATAGCCAAACCCCTCTATCTTGCACTAGGAAATTTTAGATTTGTTCTAAGGTTCTTGTTACCACACATGTTTATTACTCTTCTTTCTTAACTCCTTCAAAGCCTCCTACCATAAGATTGGAAATTTACTAAGGGATTTCTTATATGCCTCTTTTGAGCATGGTACGAGTTTCTATATAGCTACTTGAGAATTTTTCTCTCTTCCCTATGAAATTAGAGGTCTTAGACTTTTTGCCACCCATCACCAAGGGTTGGCCCTATGTTCTAAAGGGATAATAGAGCTCTTGAAGGGAAGGAGGCTTGGAAAATCTTGTTGTGGCATTGCATCTCTTATGTGGTCCCAAATGGTATATAGGATTAGAAATGGTTAGGAGTTCACTCCATCATCATTGTGAAGACACTTGTTTAAATCTAAGGAAATTTTGTTGCCACAAGCATTTGAAAACTTTGAGAGGCTATCAAATCCTAGTTACTTTGGACTAAGAATGGCTTTAGAACTGGGATTTCTATTAATGCCAACATTATCTTTGGTGGTCTCTTGTTATTAATTTCCAAGATCAACCTTTATCCAAGATTCCAAAGTCCCACATGGATTCATGCTCTTAAGTTTTTCATAGAGAGATTCGATTCATTTCACAATTGTTTTCTAGAACCACTAGAAATTAGCTTTCTTGGCTTGAAGCCAAGGTCAGATTCAAGCTTTCCAACTAAGATTTTGAGTCTTTTCAAACTATTATGGAGTTGGCTCCTCTTGAAATGATTTACAAGATTGGGGTTAGGTACAATAGACCTTGGTGGAAAGATTGGAAATGGTATCTAGATACTCCTTTTTGCAATTACAAGCCTTTTAAAGGAAATGTATGACTTTCTCTAAATCTGCCTATGATTCAAAAGATTGGTGACATATGGGGTTTGTAATTCTCAATCACCTTATTGAAACAAAGATATCATACTATACAGATAACTATTTTGGAGCCCAAGCTTTCTCATTTTTCTTGTTGTACTCTTTACCAGGGACTTCCCATTGGATCTCATTTGATCCACTTGGGTATTCCTAATGTCTATTATCCTTTTTGTGGTCATATGGAAACACTCAAGCACCTCTTTTGGTTCTACCCATAGGCCTAGGAAGCTTGTTCTTGGATACATGATTTTTTTTAGGCCCTTTAGACTTGAGCTCTTTTCTTGGCACATGATTCTTTTGGGAGATTGGCCATAGATGCTAGCTAAATTCACCCAAATTTAGTATGCTTTCAAAGTGGAGATTCTATTTGAAGTATTTGGAAAGATTGAAACTTAGCTTTTTTTTAGGAGCTTCTATTATCCACATTTGTCCTTGTATACTAAATCAATGATTTGTTCTAATGTTCTTTTGTAGATTTAGGTGCAAGCTAATAAGACTATTGACATCAAGCACAAATGTTTGTCAACATTTATTGTATAACATGTAACCACATTGGGACATATTATCATGATGATTTATTGTCACATAGGTTTTATCTTTACAAATGGATTAATGTACATTTTATTAAAAAATATCATAATTGAGATTCTTCATTAACTTTGAAGGATCTAATCGTAATGAAAAAGAAAATAGATAGCTACAAGAGCTCAATGATGATTAAGAGTATTTTTTTCTATGAATAAGTGTCTTATAAATCACTTATATAAAGGAGTATATTATGCCATAATAATAAAAATGGTGGAATGGCATCAAACCTCAAAGTCTAGGCAAGGAAAAAACTTAAATGATAACATAAAAATATTGGTATTGTAATTATAGAGAAACTATGTTAGATAGAGACTTGCCCTTAATAATCAAATGATAGTAGAATTAGTTGTATTTGCTTAAACAAAATCCATGTGTCCATACACACACACACAACATAGTACTAACTTTGTTATAGAGTATATGAACAAATTTCTTGAATCAATAAAAGTAATTATCCATGATTCTCTACAATGACAACCATAGAATATCAAACATTTGAGGAAATGAACACACTTTTAGATTGGATCCAAAGTGGATTCTACTTGTTTCCAATTCTAAAGTCATATACATGAGTAGTTTGACTAAAATACTAGATATGCTAAGATTAAAATTGATGGTAATAGTTTGGAAAGTGTTTTCATGGTAGTAGAATTTCAAATATGAGACTAAGTTAGTACTTTTCATAGAAGATGAATACATTCATTTGAGGGCTTAATTACATACCAAGTCCAATAAGCTAAAATGTTTAATTCTAATATTGTGCAAGCTTTATCCACATATGGTAAAATTTAAATGATGTGATTTACCAAACAAAAAGAGCCACCTTGATCATCATAAAACTCAACCTTTATAACAAACATCTCAATTATAGATGACTCCTATTGTCTTGCAGTTATAATTAGTATTTCCATCTTCATTCTATTGTCTATTATTGCTTCCAAGTTGCCATTGATACTTTAGAGCACAAATAAGATGAAAATCAAAATCACATTTAATATAATATATTGACCATTGACTACCTTCTCCATCACATCCATCATAGTTAAGTTCATATTTTATAATCAATACAAGAGATTGCTCAATCTGGATGAAATCAATTTCCTTATGTGACTTCTAAGCCAAGTCTTCAATCTCCTTTTGCAATGTTTCAATCTAGAAAGAAAGAAAAGGATAAGCCTTTGCTCCAAAGATAGGCATAACCCTTATGGCATCTACCATCATAGCCTTTCCATCTAGACCAATCATGATCAAGTTTATTATTCCTTTTGTATGGAAATGGTGATTGAGGTCTTTCTTAATCTTATTCCAAAAGGAAGAGCTAGTTAGGGTATATTTGAGAAATAGTCTTCAAAATCCCTTTGATCTTCATCATTTGATACAAAACAATCTCAAAGCATTCTCCTTTTCCCTTGAGCCTATTCTATACCTCTATTAGATTTGGAGTGAAGGCTTGACAGGGATGGCACAAGTTGACAAAACAATATAGAACTATTGTCTTTCCTAAAAGATAAAAAACTTGGACCTATTAAAAAAATCAAAACATAGAAATAATTTGTACCTCTAAAATAAACACCATTTAGATCATTTAAGACAAATATATGAACATAATTACTAGCTTATCCATCTGATAATTATTTATCTCATGCAATTGATCAAATTCAACAAGGTAATCCATCCATCCCAAAACTAAAAGGCTAAATTTATCATTTTTGAATCAACCTTATTAATTTTAAATAATATAAATAAATTGAATTTAACCATTGCATGTTACTTTATGCATCAAATAAATCCAAAGTAATTAGGATAAAACATGGAAGTTTATTCTATTCTATATCTTCTATTTTGTCATTTTCCTCTATTTTATCTTTTGGTTAAGGTCCTATTCTAAATTCTAGAACAAAAGAAACTTCAAGAAAAATATAAAATATTAGCTTGTTACGTAACAACAATGAGACTATTATGTTACATTTGACATAACATAATCTATGTAATGCATTTTCTTCCTAGAGAAAATAGAAGACCCCAAAGAACCTAGGACCTCATCTCTAACCTTTAGAACAAGCTAACCCATTTCAATGCATGCATTCTCCTCTATAACCATATTTATTCATTTGGTTGTGGATCCATATGAACATGGGAAAAGTTAGGAGCTCTATTATCACTAATTCTAAAAACATCCTCACAAATCTGAAAGATATTTAACCTTTCTCAAGATCCTATCTTGGTTTTCTAGTTAAGGGCCCAAAAAAAGTGGGTACCTTGATGAAGACAATAGTTTTATCTTCTACTTAAGGTCCTATTCTAAAATTTGATAAATAATAGTCCAAACCCAAATTTGCAAGAAACCAAAAAAGCATACACATAATAAGAAAACATCAAAATTTATCACCTTTTCCCCATGAGATATCAAAATCTCATTCATCAGATGCTAGAAGAGACTTTGGTGTCCATTCATTCTTGACAACCTCCTCCTTAGCCCTCAAATGATCAAGCTTATTTATAGTAAAAGGGGACCCCTCAACACCCTATTTCCTAATTATATCAATGGGTATGTGCACAAATGTGGGGGGCCAAAAAGTTGCCAGAGAACATTCTAATTTGAAATAATGAATAATGTGATCGTGTTATAAGAACCATAATGTGCTCACATTATAACATGATCACATTATGTTTGGGTAGTGCCAAGCCAAGGCTCAATCACTACCAAGTCTAAACACAAGTACACTAATATAACATGTACTCACATTTTAAGCTACATTAAATAAAAAAGAACAACTACAACCCATTTCTACCTATTTTCTCAAGAACACAGCTGTGCTATTCTACGAGCATGTTTTAGGTGATTTAGAGAAATTTCATCAGAGGAATCATATTGCCATGATGTGGATGAGGTAAGTTATTTCTTTTTTTTTTAACAAATTTAGTTAAAGTGAAATAATTTTGATTAACATTTGTGTTGATTTGTTAATTTTTAATTCTTTAGAAAATTTGAACCCCTCAACACCTCCAAACCCTCATCCATCTGATGAAATATGTGATGAAAATTATGTTGAAGAGCATGAGTAGAATAACACCCCTCAAACTCCTCCGTCAATTTAGAGGCATCCTCCCACAAAACAATAAAATATTTTAGGGCAAATTGAACGTAATAAAATTAATCTTCAAACATTAATAGAAACCCTAAAAGGATCCAAATGTGACAAGCACACATTGGGTAGCTCTTACAACATTGTTGGAGTCTATAATATCTTACATAGATTCAATCAGTGGGAAAATAAATTCATGGACAAATTATAGACAAAATGTTCACCAATATTATGTGACAAAACTATCATATAAATAGGTGAAAGACAAAAAACTTTGAAAAATATTTTATGTGCATTATTTATAAACTCTAGAACTAATGAGCATATGTATACAAGTTGCAAAAGATTCCCAATTAATTGGTGTCAACATCGAGGAATAAAAAACTTTTGGGATAGGTGATGGATAGTTTTTGACCATCCCCCATGGAATAATAATGAGGTGCCCTAGAATTTCTTGAGAAAACTCTATTGTGAGTTTATCCTCAATGAAATTCCAAATTATTTTGATATATAATTTTCAAGGTAGAGGCATAGGCTCCACACAAGATAGATAGGGGGCGCATCATGTACAAGGATAGCCAATGATACCCCTTTCTCACCCAGCTATTCAGCATGTCACAGTCCCTTCCATTCAGAAGGAGAGTGTCAAGGTACAAACCCTATAGTCCATTAGTTCATTGACACAGACCTTCCTTCAGCATAGCAAGCCTCTTTCCTAGGGTGATGAGGGTGAACCTTCGAGGTGTTATCTATCACAACACATTTGTCATGCTTGTGGGTATGTATGTGATTATAGTTCAAAGAATTTTGTGATGAGGTGTACAACATAGAATGTACATGGTCATGACACTAGTACACACATCGAAGAGAATGCTCCACATTGTAAAGAGTATGGTCCACAAGGTGGGATACAACATACTTCTATATTGGACAGTATGGTCATTATTGACAAGTCATAGATACAACCTTTGGTATTGACTGACATGTAATTTTAATAATGTTGTGTAATTTAGTATATCTATTATTGAAATTTATAATTAACTTTGTTAATCCATCTTGAATCAAAAATTAATGTCAAAAATTGTGTATGTATTATAAAATTCTAGGGTCCAAGTATGCATCCTACATTTGTTGGCACTTCATCACATACTTATGTGGGTGTGTCAAGTCCTCAGGTATATAATTTGTAATAAAATGGTACATATACTACATGTGAATTTTTTTCATTTATCAATGCTAATCTTAAAATGACAATTTGATGATGAATAGGTGGATGTTGAACCTTCAAGATTGGGACACATTAGTGGTAGTACCCAGTTCTCAACTTTCACTGAGGTAAGTTCTACTATTTTTAGTCATTATGTAAGTAAATAATGTTATATAAATTTTCCCTGGTTCCTATTTTCAATTGATGAGATCAGCGTAGACCCCTCCTGATGTTTGGGGATCAATGGAGATGGGCATTGTTGCAATAGGTTTGTCTTCTATGCCTCTTACACAAGTATGATCCAATAATGTACATGTTATGTATTTACATTATTTTAGCTAACATTATTTAGTGTAAATAAATTATATTCATCTTTAGTCTAATTTGCTTCTTTATGCTTGCCATAAGAGGAGGTGATAACCCCACTTTGTGCACCTACCCCTTAAGTGGATGAAGAGAAGCAGAGAATGATTGAGGAGGATCATTGGTTTGCAGTAAGTGATTATTTACTTATGCTATTTTATATGTCATGTTTCTATACAAATGTGTATATTATTTAATTGTATTAATAGGCAAAACTACAAAAACGTCTTTAGCTTGCAAGGTCTAATCGGTGAAGGAGAGATATCAATTATGATATTGGTTCTCCATCTTCCTAGAAAAGTAAGAGTCACAAATTGTTCAATGAGACTCCATCATTTTGTATGTATAGAAATTTTGTTGTATGCCTTCATGGCATGTAGGTTTTACACCTATATAGTTTTGTATGCATACATTTGTATTTTACTGATGTATATCATTGTATGCCTATATGACTTTATTTAGATATTCATCGTATGCCTATATGGCATTGTAGGCCTTATGACACTATATGGAATTTTTATCACATTATGTATATCTTCGTGACCTTATTGAGATCAATATATAAATATTTTTTTATGTATTCACGGCTAAAAAGGTTTAAATTGTTTGAGTGGATTGAATAATAATTCTTAATATTACTTAGTGTTGAGAGTGATCATAATTATTTTAAATAGTTTTAATGCTCACTTCAAACTTAAGATTGTTTTCATTGTTGATAGTGATCAAAATATGATTCTTTGCTAGCACCATGCCTATTCTTCAAAGTCCATCATGTAATCCACAACATATCAAGTCCATTGAAGAGTCTCCCTCCATAAATCCATGTCAAGGTCCATCATACCCTCATTTTGTTGATCATATAGAATCTATCAAGCCTCTCCAAGAGTCTTCCACTTCCACTTCCATTCAATAAAGTCAAGGGCTATGTCAAGAGCATAATCCTAAGCATGTGGAACCATTAGCCCCTAATCCAAATCAAGATCAAATCCCTTCCATTCATGATGAAGGGGGTAAATCATAAAACACACAACATAAATTGCACACAGAAAATAGAACCTTCTTTATTGATTTGAACAACTTATTACATTACAGAAGCTCAAATACAATCAGAGGAATCAACCCTCCACAGGCTGCAACACATTACAACTTCCTATTTCAAGACTCTGGAATCATTTATCTTCTGTAACCCTAAATCAGCTGGGGTTTATGTTTTCCCATCTATTCTTGACTCTACGCTTCCCCCCTTAACTCTACTACTGCCCAAGGTTCCCAAAAATGGTTATTAATAGCCTTTTTGGTGGCCAACAATCTAATTTCAAAATTTACATCTCCCTCCAAAAATAGGTCAACTTCTGGGAGCCATAACTTTTGATCTGGGTGTCCGATTGACGAACCGTTTTATGCGTCGGAAAGCTCACGAAGTGCTCTACGTGCTCAAAACTGGATCTACTAGTTCTAGCCATTTTTAGGCCCTTACGAGGTTGTTTAGTGCCTCAAACCTAAGTTTGAATAATTTTTAGGCATTTTTCAGGGAACGGAAACTTTAATATCTTTCAGCTCGCAAATGATCTTTGCGTGATTCCTTCACCAAAGGTCTTATATTTCTGTTATGTAACTTCCTATAAATTTTCACTTCAATCCATGCCCAAATGCAAACTTTCTAAAGATAGCAGGTTACTATTTTTAGCAGTTTGGAAAAACTGAAAGTTCTACATCATTATTCAAGCGATTATGGAACCAAAACCACAAAATTTGAAAAGAAATGGAAAGAATATCAATAATTTTGAAACACATCTTTTTTTGGGTGATGCAAGATTGCCCTTACACCACTGGATGCTCCTGCATCAGACACCCAGGGTAATTTGAGAAGTGACCCTGTCACGTCTCAGGTGTTTGTGTGAGGATAACCCAAATGGTCAACCTCTACCTTAGACAACCAAGAAGAATCTTCAACAGGTCTTCCTTTCCATTTCACCAGATATTTTTCATATTGCCTGTTCTGAGTACTTCTTCCCACATGGCTATCCAAGATCTCTTTTATCTCCTTTGTTGAAGTAGATGCCAGAATACTCCACTGTTCTTCTGTTGGTCCATCCTCTGTTCATGATATTCTGATAAATCAGTAATGTTGAAAATAGGGGAAATGTTGATCCCACTCGGCAACTCTACCTCATATGCATTTCCTAAATCATGTTTCTTTAAAATTCTGCATGGTCTAAATTTTTTCATTTTCAGCTTATTGTATGTTCCAATTAGGAACCTTTCTTTTCTCAAGTGAACCATGACTTCATCTCCTTCTTGAAATTCCTTATATCTTCTCTTCTAATCTACCTTAGTCTTGTACTAAATATTCATCTTATTAATGTGCTTTTTCACCTCTTCATGCAATTTCTTCATGTGTTCTGCAAAGTCTTCAGCCTCAGCACTTGTCTTTTCTTCTTTGTCTAGACTTCTTAACTCTGAAGCATTTCTTGGACTATTGCCATATACAATCTGGAAAGGTGATTTACCAATACTCCTATTGACATAATTGTTGTAAGCAAATTCTGCCTGTGGTAAAATCAAATCCCATCCCTTGGGCTTATCTCCTACTAAGCATCGTAGCAGGTTACCCAAACTCCTATTCACCACTTTGGTTTGTCCATCAGTCTGTGGATGGTGTGCAGAACTGAACTTCAAATCTATCTTCAACTTCTTCCATAATGTCCTCCAGAAATAACCAACAAACTTGGTATCTCGATCTGAAACTATGCTCTTTGGTAGACCATGTAATTTCACCACCTCCCTGAAAAATAATTTAGCAATATGGATAGCATCATTAGTCTTCTTGCAAGGAATAAAATGTGCCATCTTCGAGAATCTGTCCACCACCACAAAAATGGAATCATATTCTCTCTGTGTCCTTGGTAAACTAAGAACAAAAACCATACTAATATCATCCCATGGCTTCTCTGGTATAGGTAGTGGCTAATATAGACCTATATTCTAACTTGCTCCTTTTACCATTTGACATACTCTACAACTCTACACAAACTTCCTCACATCTTACTGCAATTGTGGCCAATAATAATTTTCACCAACAATAGCAATGGTCTTATCTCGACCAAAGTGCCCAGCTAATCCCCCACTATGCTTCTCCTTTATTAGGTTCTCTCTCATGGAACTCCTTAGAGTGCACAACTGGCTTCCTCTAAACAACATACCATCTTGGATTATGAAATCCAACTATTTTGTCTTGTCCAAAGTAACAGGTTCTAGACAAGCTTTCCAAGCCTCTGCAAAATCTAGATCGTTAGGATACAAACTTTTGAGCTCATCGAACCCAACAACCTCTATCTTCACTTCTATCAACAAACTTTGCCTTCTACTCAAGGCATCTGCAACTCTGTTGGACTTCCCACTCATGTGCTTCAAAACAAAAGTATAGCTCTGCAAAAACTCAACCCATTTTAAGTGCCTTTGATTTAACTTTCCTTGACTATTAAGATACTGCAAAGCATGATGATCAGTATATAAAACAAACTCCTTTGGCAATAAATAATGTCTCCATTTCTTCAAAGCCTGAACTATTGCATAAAACTCCTAATCATAAACATAATATTTTTTCTTGGCATCATTAAGCTTCTCACTAAAATATGCAATGGGCTTACCTTCTTGGCTCAAAACGGCTCCTATAGCACTACCACTAGCATCACAATCTACCTGAAATACCTTATTGAAATCTGGAAGTGCCAAAATAGGTTCTTCAACAACTTTCTACTTCAATGTATCAAAGCTCTTGTTTGCTCCTTTAGTCCATCTAAACTCTTTTCTATCCCCTCTCATTGTCTCAGTTAGGGGTGCACAAATACTACTAAAATTCTTGATAAACTTTCTGTAAAAACTTGCCAAACCATGAAAAGATCTTACCTCAGAAACACTCCTCGGCGTAGGTCTTTCAATGATAGCCCTCACCTTCTCTGGGTCCATCTTAAGACCTTCCTCTGAGACAATAAATCCCAGGTATACCAACTCCTTCTTTGCAAAACTACATTTCTTCAGATTAATCAGCAACTTCTCCCCCCTCAGCTTCTCAAAAACTCTTCTGATATGCATCGTATGCTCATCCTAAGTCTTACTAAAAATCAAAATATCATCTAAATAAACGATAACAAAACTTCCCAAAAATTCTTTCAGTACCTCGTTCATGAGCTGCATGAATGTGCTCGGTGCATTGGTTAGCCTAAATGGCATGACTAACCACTCATACAAACCTCCTTTGTCTTGAAGGCTGTCTTCCACTCATCTCCTTCTCTGATACAGATCTGGTGATACCCACTCTTCAGGTCAATCTTCTTGAAGTACTTGGCTCCACTCAAACAATCCATTATGTCATCTATTCTGGGTAATGAAAATATATACTTGATTGTGATCTTATTGATGGCTCGAGAGTCTGTACACATTCTCCACTCTCCATCTTTCTTTGGTGCTAGTACTGTAGGTGCTACACATGGACTTAGGATTTCTCTTATAAATCCCTTCCTCAACAACTCTTGAACTTGTCTGTTCAACTCTTCACTCTCTACTAGAGTCATTCTATGGGCTGCCTTATTTAGCAAATTGGCTCCTGGTATCAAATCCATTTGATGACTTATCCTTCTCACTGGTGGTAAACCTTCTGGTACATTATCAGAGACAATATCTTAAAATTTTTCTAACATTTCTGAGACTTCTATTGGTACATCTTCACATTTCTCTTGACTAATCTTAGGAATCAATGCAAAGCAATGACGCTTATGCTTCATACCCTCCAAAAAGTTTCTACCATCTACCAAGCAAATTCTGGAAGTACTACATACCTTTTCTTCCACCTCCTTCAAGGGCTTCAACTTATGACGAACTCCATTGTTTGTTAGGGAATATGTGTTTGCACGACCATCATGGACATCGCTCCTATCATACTGCCATGGCCTCCCCAACAGCATATGACATGCATCCATCGGTATGATATCATACAACACCTCATCATGGTAGTCCCCAATTTTGAACTTCACTAAACATTGCTCATTGACCAAAGCTCTGTGGTCCTTCTGCAACCATGCAATCTAATATGGATGTGGATGCTTTCTTCTTGTCAACTTTAACTTGTTAACCATCTCCTCTGAAACAAGATTGTCAGTACTTCCACTGTCAATAATAATGTCACAACACTTACCTTCACATTTACACCTTGTACGGAATAAACTCTTCCTCTGATTTGGTTATTTTTCCTCATTCAACAAAGTCCTTCTGACAACTAGGGTTTCTCCCCTTTCAGCATCTTCAGAACACTCAGACTGTGTATCTTCATCTACATATGTAACTCGTGCATTACCTTCAGGTCTTCGATTTGTCCTTCCTTGATGTTGCGGACACTCGTATGCTCGATGCCCTTCTTCTCCACATTAGAAATAGGTTCCTCTGAAACCTCCTCTTCCAGGTCCTTGCTCGGGTTTGCCTCTTCCTCTTCCTCTTTGTTCACCATTGTTCTGGTCACGAGGGCGGTAGGCATTATCCCCTCTCTGATTTCAACTGTTGCCAGCCTCTTCATTTTTCTTTTGATCTTCATTACGGCCTCCACAGGGTCTTCCACCAGTCCTTCTGCCTTGGCCTCTTCCCCTTTGCTTTCTATCAAATCTTTTATTCAACTTCTCTTCCACCTTTAGGGAAAACTGGTACGCATCTTCTATGGTGGTCATTCTGACCAGGCTTAGCTTCTCTTGAATACTCAGCCTCAACCCATTAATGTAGCGGGATACCTTCTCCTTGTTGGGCTCTGCATGGCCTGTCCTAATAGTAATTTTATAAAACTCTTCTGTATACTCCTTAACAGACTTGTTGCCTTGCTTCAATCCTTGCAGCTTCTTCAGCAGCTCCATCTCATAATCCACAAGAATGAACTGCTTCTTTAGTTTCTCCACCATCTGATCCCATATGGTGATCTTTCCTTTTCCTCTTCTGTTCCTCTCTAATTGGACATCCTTCCACCAAATACTGGCATGGCCCTTCAACTTTATTTTTGCAAACTTGACCTGATTTGGGTCCTCCACATCTTCATATTTGAAATACTACTCCATGTCATTAATCCAATCAATAGGCTGTTCTAGATTCAAATCTCTAGAATATGTAGAAACTTCAATCTTGGGCTTCTTTCCAATTTTTGAAATGGCCCTCAACAATCTAACTTCTGTAGGATCTCCTGTAGCTTCTTGTTCTTCCTCGGATAGGTCTTCTTTAGCTTCATCCTTGCTTTCTTCTCTTGTTCTCAGATTAAACCCTCTCCGTAGTTCCTCTTCCAATGCATTGATTTGCCTTTGTAGGGCTCTAAAACCCTCTTCCGTCAAAGCATTCCTCCCAATACAGTTTCTTCATGGAGGCATCTTGATCTCTGCAGCAAACCCACAACCTCAGGTCTTGGTGCAAACTGCCTCATGGTCAGTGATCTGTCTACACACTCAGGAAACCTTGCTTTGATACCACTTGATGAAGGGGGTAAATCATAAAACACACACCATAAATTGCACACAAAAAATAGAACCTTATTTATTTATTTGGACAACTTATTACATTATAGAAGCTCAAATACAATTAGAGGAATCAACCCTCCACAGGCTGCAACACATTACAGCTTCCTATTCCAAGACTCTGGAATCATCTGCCTTCTATATCCCTAAATCAGCTGGGGTTTCTATTTTCCCGCCTATTCTTGACTCTACACTTCCCCCCTTAACTCTACTACTGCCCAGGGTTTCCAAAAATGGTTATTAATAGCCTTTTTGGCGGCCAACAATCTAATTTTAAAATTTACATCTCCCTCCAAAAATAGGTCAACTTCCGGGAGCCATAACTTTTGATCCGAGTGTCCGATTGACGAACCGTTTTATGCGTCGGAAAGATCGTGGAGTGCTCTACACACTAAGAACCCACTTTGCTAGTTCTGGCCATTTTTGGGCCCGTACGGGGCCTCTTAGTGCCTCAAACATGAGTTTGAATAATTTTCAGGCTTTTTTGGGAAACATAAACTTTAATATCTTTCAGCTTGCAAATGATCTTTGCGTGATTCCTTCACCAAAGGTCTTATATTTCTGTTACGTAACTTCTTGTAAATTTTCACTTCAATCCATGCCCAAATGCAAACTTTCTAAAAATAGCAGGTTAATATTTTTAGCAGTTTGGAAAAACTGAAAGTTCTACATCATTATTCAAGCGATTATGGAACCATAACCACAAATTTTGAAAAGAAATGGAAATAACATCAATAATTTTGAAACACATTTTTTTTTGGGTGATACAAGATTTCCCTTACACCACTGGATGCTCCTGCATCATATGTTTACTTTATTTAAATTATATATGGAGAAAATGACTTCTATTATTAATTACTATTTCTTATGGATAATTGTGTGTTAAGATAAAATCATAAATACCATATATTTTAGTTGTTGCAAAAATGAATTCATTTATTTCTAAAATAATGATTTGGAAGATAAGATTATATATATATATATATATATATATATATATATATATATATATATATATATATATATATATATATATATATATATATATATATATATATATATATATAACACAACTCTTTGTTTTACCTTCATTGGATAGTGATAAGATTTTAAAAAAATAAAAATAAAAAATAAAAAAATAAAAATAGAAGAAAGCAAAAAGGAAACTATAATAGAATAAAATGAATTAAAGAAAAAAGAAAAGTAGAAAATCCTAAAAGAATGGAAAAAGAAGAGAGAAAATATTGTATTAAACGAGAATAAAAGAGAAGGAAATCAATATCATTTGGACACACAATAAGAAAAGGAGGACAATGGGGAAGGGCAAAGGAAAGAGCAAGGAAGATCAGGAAAAGAAGAACAACAATCTTCAAGAGACTTCTCGGTATTTTCTTTTATGACCTTATTTTTCATGTTATTAAGTCCCTGTATGTATGATATTTCTTGCAGCTTGTTGCTTTGCTCTTTATTTTCTTTCATCAGTGAGTGTCGTTCGACCAAGCACGAATGGTAATACCATGACTTTGTGATAAATTTTCCACTACTTGGCTTGAGCAGTTATGTATTTCGCACCATCAACCTTGACATGATATTGATGCTTGTATAACAATCGCCTCATCATAGGCTGATTCCACTTGCGGGCGCCTTTAGATCTTTTTAGTATATATATGTATATTTGATTATTATAATTCTACTACCCTCTCCATCGAATCCTTGTTCAATCATTATCATCGGGCCGTAAAAATCTTCATCGGCCTATAGTGTTTTCTTTTATAACGTCTCTGTAAGTATAACTCTGCACCTCCTATTTGACCATCACCTTTTCAACTCCATTTATCATTATTCCAAACCATATGTTCATCGCTCAGCATAAGCTTTGAAGTGCGAAGGGTAATGGCCTATATATATGGATTTTCACCACCGAATTCATCACTGGAAAGGTTTGATGGCAGATCGACCTATTGCCTTTGTGACAATGATTATTACCTTTTGTTTGTCTATAAAAATGCAGTCTTTATTGTATTTCTCAGCCGATTTTCCATATCCTTTTAGCAAGTTCAGAATAGTGAGCAGCCATTAAAATCCTTTGGTCTCTTCATCCTTTCTAACATAGCGACTCCATCTTTAACCTATCGACCAGCACCAACCTTCAGGAAGGATTTGACCCAGCAAGTCTTCATTTTTTTGTTCATTTTGTAATAGGCTTATGAAATAATTCTTGTGTTTGTGACACCGTGATAAGATACATAGGCTAGTCTTTAATTAAAGATGGCCTTGACCAAAGCCAAGCCGCTGGATGTCTTACCTCTTCCTTGATTTTTAAAACTTACTGACAGACGAGACTGGGCTTGATTTTTGCCGTTTAAGAAATGCATTGTTCCTTGTTTTTCCATTGTGCCACTTAGATCTTCCGGCGCACCTTTTCGTAACTTCCAAAACTAGCAGCATATTTCTAAGTCCTTTGTGGTGCCATTGTTCATATCAAATTTGTAGTGATTGTTGACTGTTTCATTCAACAAATTTCCATCATGCTTAGGTTTACAATCTATTTATGAGCATATTACCCTATGCCAACATCACCTCCAATTGCAGTGGCTATTCCTTCTATCGTTATGATGTAATTCAGTCTTGTCAAACTCATATTTACTCTTTTGCCTACTCAACATTGTCTTTAGTAAGAAATTTTAGCAACTTCACATTGCATGCCTTCCATTCTTTTCAAATGGGATGTTCTGAAATCACTGCACCTTACCATAGCCTTTTCTTATGGACTCCAACTTGTGATTTTTTTTGGATTGTCTCTTTTCTAGCACAGCATACTTCTAATCTTGCGTCTTTTATATCATGAGAAGATGTTTCTTTTTAAACTCGACGTAGCTATCTACGACATATTTCTATGAGGATGGCGTAGTATTGGTTGTGATTAAGAAACTTGGTTTGAGATCTTTTATTATCCTTAAACCATCAATGTTGAATCATGTTTAAATTGTTGTTGAATTATGTTAAAATCGTTGTTTGAATTCCTCTATTTAGTCGCTGTGTTTTATTGATGACTTACTACTAGCGGCCTACTCATTGATTGATCAACCTAGTTCTATATTAAAACTTTGTCTTAAAAGTTATTGATTCATAAGCTTTTGCAATTGATGGGCACTGTGCCTAAATCACTGTTTAATGACATTATTCCATCGCCCCTATTTTGCATCAATTTTTCCTTGAGACATTGCTTTTGTGAATAGCTGTGACTGAGTCTTTCTCTCTATAACATTTTTTCTTTTGAACATGCTTTATTATGTACCTTCACTTTTATTTGGTAATGTTTTTATATAACCTTAGCAACAATTCTTTTAGCATCGCCTGTGGTTTTAGCATTCTTCGCTATTCAATCTCTCAGTTAATTATGATCACTGTGTACAATCCTTTTATGAACAGCTGGTTAAAAGTATTTCAATCAACCTCCTTGCAGTTATTCTAGTCAAATCAGCCTGATCGTTACGATCAACCTTGGTTGTAATTGTCACCATTCTTTTTGACTTGCCGGTGGACGTTTCATCACCAACGGCTGTATTTTTTGTTGTTTTCTCTTAGCGTTGATTTGATGCAGCCAGTCCTTTGAGTGCCATATTACATTGTATTCTTCCTCCCAATATTCATGACATAATGGTATTCTTTCTTAATACATTGTGGCTCTATTTATTTCTTAATGTATGTTCTGGATCACAATAACGAGGGTCTATGCGCCTTCAGCCAATGCTTAGTAAGGGTATTCTTAGATTCATAGGATCTATATAGGTACATATACCTTCATGAGAAGAATCTAATAGAAATATTGAGGGTAGATCCTTAATAGGAAGATAACGTGTATATATATATCCGGTTAAAAACAAAGAAGCCATGGTAATAATACATTTTTATGGAGGGATTCCGAACTGACCCAACATGGGCACTTAGTTATTTTACTTATGTATCTTGGAATTGTTCTATCTCTTGCTTAGTTGTGTGCATAGTTGAGAAATTAAGATTATAGTTCATTCTCTAAAATTGGAACATGTTGGTTCAATGTATTTTTCTTTCATTGCTACTTTATCGTTATAGACACTTATGAATATCTTAAATTTGATTATGGAACTTAACACCTTATCACCTAACAGTAACTTCACCAATTGGAGATCAAAGCTCATTTAATCAATAATGTACTTTTCAACCATTATACAACCATGGACAGATTTATCCAAACACTTGTATTCTGTTGCAATGAAATTCTCATAGACCTTTCATTCCATTATGTCATTTGATAAATACATTAGAAATAGTTCAATTTTACCTTGTGAATTTATGTTTACTTCCGGGACAAGATGCCGAGTGTGGAGTACAGAGATGGTAATTTTCTTTTTCAAAATTACCATTATGTTTATTTATTGCTTTGGCCAAAGCTAGATGTACCATTGAAATAGATGGGTGTTAAAAAGCCTAGTTGTTTTATTTATTTGTCTCTGCAACATCCTGCATACAAGACATATGTCATTCTAGTTAGTAAGAGTGCATATAGGCATTAAGCTTGCATCAAGAGTTCCCTCCTGCCCATCCGTTCTAGGTTGCTAGGCTCCTCGTGTAGGGTCAGGGATTTCTTTGAGTTAGGAAGAAACTCGAGGAAGTTCAGTACTTTGTGGTTGGGTGGAAAAAGCACCTTAACGATACTCTTGGCTTCGGCTTGTAAAAGACCGGTGGGTCAAATAGGCAGATGAAGATAGATTTTCTTATGTTATATGACTCAAGATGTATATTCCATTGTATTGATCCTTGTATGGCATGTTTAGCCACTTCGATAATTGTAATTACACCCTCATTGATGTAAATTTTGATGTATCATGAATGTACTTAGAACAATTCTAAAGGATATAATACTATTTCCTTCTTATGCTTGTAGATGTAGTTTGCTTATTTTGGAAACTTGCTAAATGATATACATTTATGAATCTCCTAGTTAATGAATGGCTACACATTCCTTATTTGGATTGAGTTATGCTTTTCGTTGGTTATTTTTAGTATGTGGGATTTTATGACTTTACAATTGTATGGAAGTGAATGCTGCAAATCAATCCCCTCTGAAGTACAAAACCACTCAAACCGATGGTTGACATACTCATCACCATTAAGAGTGTGTAAAAATTTGATGGCTTTCTCAGATTGCTTCTCTACAAAATTTTTGAAGCCCTGAAAATGATCAAATACCTCTGACTTCTATTTGAGAAAGTACACCCAAGTATAGCGAGAAAAGTCATCAATGAATGTGAGGACATATCGAGCCCTATTGAAAGAAGGATGCTAAAATGGACTAGCCAAATCACTGTAAACTAACTCTAGTATATGTGAAGCTCTCCATGCCTTACCTTTGTTAAACTTTTCCTTAGGACGCTTACCAAGAATGTAACCTTGGCAAACACCATTTGAAAACTAAACTGAAGGCAACCCTATGACCATGCTCTGCTGGTTGCGCTGCTGCAAGTAGCAATAGTTAAGATGGCCAAACCGCTCATGCCATAATCTACTCACATCATCTGAACGAGTAAGTAAAACAATCGAAGGAGGATCAGGAACAAAGTGAGAAAATAGATAGAGTCATGACTGATGATCTGTGATGGGTTAGAATATTGGCTTCTTTTATGTTATTTTTATATGCTTTTAGAGTTTATGCCTATGATATTCCAGATACTTTTCCAAGACATTACCATCATAATATGTTGTTTTTATATATTTCGCAAACCTTGAACCTATTATGTCAAATGTGAAACATGCTGATAATATTTGTCAATTGAATGAGTTAGACATGAGTATGTATGCATATAGATGAATATTTTATAGTTTAATTATGAAGGTTATTTGCATGAATATGTTCTATGGATTAACCCCTGTGTAGCAGTGAGTATGTGGCATTGAGGAGAGGAGAATTCACAGCACATTGCAAAATAGGACATTAAAGGAAGTCACAATCCAATGCCAACTGAAGCTGAATGTGATCATTATGGAAGAATAAATCAAGAAGAAGACTTGTTCTAGGATTCTAATTGCAGCTCATGTGTTTCATATATGATTTGTTGTATAGGAATTTTTGTTTGAATAGGACTCTGCTTCCTTTGTTTAGTTAGATTAATAAATTAATCTCAAGCTTGTACCCTGATATCTAGGGATGGATTGATGATCAAAGCTAGTTGGTAGTTACATAACACCCTCCTATTTTTGTATAAGTTAGGAGGGATGAGTTCAATGTCAAGTTAGTTCTTTATGAGTTACTTCATTTTATATTTGCCCAGTTGTTTCTTTGTTTTTCTACATTGGAAGATTCAGACATGTTTTATTGAATACAATCTGAGAAGATCCTGTTTATGATATGAATTGAATACAACTATGTGTTATAAGAATGTGTGAGAATCTGAAGTAGATTTGATTTCCAGTTAAGTGAGATAGTCCCCTGAGCTGGCCACTCAAGGTACTGGTCTTCACTTCATCTATTTCCTTATTTATTTATGCATTTCTAGTTAAAACTATTTCTTTGATATTTCATAAATTGTATTGTGAGTTTAGTAAAATATTCCAATTATTGTTTCCAGTAGTTGTGGTTCATGAATGAGCGCATGCTTTGTTTACTGCAAGTCCTCCAAAGGTTAGTGTTAAGTTCTTTTATCATTCTAGATATTTTGAGTTAATTCTGTAATTACCTGTTGAATACAATTATCTATAGATTATGCTATAGGTACCCATAGCCACTGAGTTCTGTAGTTGTTTTTACTATTTTTGTATTTCTTGAAAGGAAGCTAGGCATGCGAAAATTGCTTCCTACACTAATATAATGAGGAGAGATGAGTGCAAATTATTTTTAACCTTTACAATTATAGTGTTATTAACCCAACAACAAAGATATTGTAGAAATACACATACACACATAATGTAGACAAAAGAGAGAGACAAGATATACGTGGGGAAAACCCTTACAGGTGAAAAACCCCACACTCCAAAACATAGCTCAAATGTATTCCAGTAAACAATCAAGGTTACAATACAGTTTTAGATCCAATGCTCTTGTAGGAGTCTTCGACACTCATATATGGAGACAGTCCCGCAGCATAATAGTACATGTCAATCACATAATACATCTCCTCTCAAAAGCACCTATTTATATAGAAGATACACGGTAAAAATGAGCCTTTCTTGAGATGGGAGTCCAACATGGCCTCATGGCCCAAAATCCATACCTGGGGACACTTGTCCAACATTGTAGAATGTTCATGACACTTATCATATCACTCCATCCCAAAGAGATTGCCTATTCCCAAGTTGGGCTATGACAGATACTCTTACGACTCTTACGACTGTCATAGAATCCGTCATAACTGTCATATCTTACAGCTGTAAGAGAATCTTTCATACACAGGCTAAAAATAGCATATTCTTTTACAACATGTCATAACCCTTCTTGGGGTACCCAAAGATGCCTTCTTCAAAGATACCTTGTGACACATGTCTTCACCTATCATAGAATCTTCCATTTACGACTCTTACACATCATAGATTTGTCATAGGAATCTGTCATAACCGTTTCGGTCAATATTCCCTTACACACTATCCAAGATGTTGACACATGGTAAAATATTCCTACCACTGAGTGGGATGCCTATCTCCTCATGTGAGGACAAATTTACATGTGGTCACCTTCCACGTAGGATGACACATCACCATGCCAACTCCCACAAGATGACAATAAGGATTTGCATCCTAATTACAATAATAGGCAATAAATAAATAAATAGAATGAAATAATACAAGGAATTACCAAGGTTGAGACACCTTAAATTCCTAAAATTCTCCCACTTGTCGAACACCTTGTAAGAGCTAATGGAAATAACATGATTTAACTGCTATAGGCCGAGAGGCCCATAGACTCCGAACACCATATGAACTTCTCTGTGCTCACTGGTTTCATCAATGCATCTGCAACATTCTTCAAAGTGTCTACCTTTTGCAAATTCACTTTCCCATCCTCTACCATGTCTTGCACGAAGTGAAATTGTACATCAATATGCTTTGTTCTAGCATGGAAAGTTGGATTCTTTGCTAGGCAAATCGCACTTTGACTGTCACAACAAATCGTAATCTATCTTGCATCAACACCAATATCTGAACACAATCTTTTAAGCCAAATGGATTCCTTACAAGCATGAGTTGCTGCCATATACTTAGCTTCTGTCGTGGACAAAGAAACCATAGGTTGTCGCTTACTCATCTAACTAATTGTACCACTGAACATAATGAACACATAAGCACTGGTGGATCTCTTGTTGTCATTGTCACCCGCCCAATCAGAATCCACGAATCCACAAATACAAACTGAATGTGGAGGTCCTATAGGATTACCATGATAGCATATGTAATACTTGAAAGTACCCCTCAAATATCTAAACACTCGCTTAACTGCATCCCAATGTACCCGTCTAGGATTAGCCATAAATTGACTAAGGACTCCCATTGCTTGGGTAATGTATGGTCTTGTGCAGACCATAGCATACATCAAACTGCCAACAACACTAGCATAAGGTATTCTGCTCATATCCTCCACCTCACTAGGAGATTTTGGACAATCATTAATAGACAACTTTGTCCCCAAAGAAATAAGAACACACAATGGTCTACAATCTGCCATGCTGAACCTATCCAACATGGTCTTCACATACTTACTCTGGCTTAACCAAAGTTTTTTGTTATCTCTGTCTCTTCTGATTTCCATTCATAGAATGTACCTGGTTGCCCCTAGATTTTTCATCTCAAACTGTGCTGACAACTGAGACTTCAAATCATAAATCATATTCTTACCATTCCCAATTAGCAACATATCATCAACATACAATGCAATAATGAGAATACGATCATTGTCAAATTTATAATACACACAATGATCTGATTTTGATCTTAGAAATCTAACCGACAAAACAAAGGTATCAAACTTCAAGTACCACATCCTAGGAGACTGCTTCAAACCATACAAAGTCTTTTTCAACTTGCAAACCAAATTTTCTTTACCTTTCTCTATGTAATGCTCTGGCTGTGACATGTAAATCTCTTCCTCCAAATCACCATGAAGGAATGTTGTCTTCACATCCATCTGCTCCACCTCTAAGTCATAAGCTACTGCAAGAGATAACATGAACCAAATAGATGTCAGCTTTACAATGGGAGAGAAAATTTCACCATAATCAATTCCCTCCACTTGTGAATACCCCTTCACAACTAGTCTGGCCTTGTACTTTTTTAACACTACCATCTGCACCAAATTTCTTCTTGAACACCCATTTGCATCCAATAGGTTTCTGTCCTTTAGGCAAAGGCACCAATTCCCATGGTTTATTCTTTTCCAAAGAAGCCATCTCATCTTCCATGGCTTCCTTCCAGGAACTTGCATCTTTCATGCCCATAGCCTTTGTCATAGTTTTAGGCTCATCAGTGTTAGTAAGCAAGGCAAAAGCACAACTAGAATCAAGCAATGAATAACCAAACCTATTAGGTTACTTTCTTGTTCATGTAGACCTCCTCAATGGCTAAGGTTGAGGTTTTGCTTCTTCTTCTGAACTTTTAGAGCTGCTAGAGCTCTCCTCATCATCAGGTCTCATAATGTCTGTCAGTTTAGTCTTCTTAGGGGTAGAAGGAAATTGAACCATATCCTCTTTCTTTTCTATTTCTTTTGGTTGTAGAACAACAGGAGAAGGTGTTAGCTCTCTGAAAATAACACTTCTACTATACAACACTTTTTCAGCCATAGGATCCCAAAGCTTGTATCCTTTCACACCGACACCATAGCCAATGAAAATACACTTAACAGCCTTGCTCTCCAATTTAGACCATTTCTCCCTAGGCACATGTGCATATGCCTCACAACCAAAAACATGAAGATGTCTAACTGAAGGCTTTTTACCAGACCACACCTCCATAGGTGTCTTACCAACAAGAGCTGATGTAGGAGACCTGTTTACTAGGTAGCAAGCAGTGGCTACAGCTTCAGCCCAAAACTTTTGTTCGAGGCTTGCTTCACTAAGCATACTCCTAGTCCTCTCCATCAGTGTCTTGTTCATCCTCTCTACAACTCCATTTTTCTATGGGGTGTATGGAGTTGCCGTATGTCTCTTAATCCCTTACTCTTTATAGAACTTATCGAACTCTGCTGAACAAAACTCACCACCATTGTCAGTTCTCATACACTTAATCTTTTTACTAGTCTAATTCTCAACAAAAGCTTTAAACTCTTTGAACCGACTATAGACTTTAGTCTTTCTTCTGAGAAAATGAATCCATGTCCTTCTACTGTAATCATCTATGAAAGATACAAAATATATAGATTTGGAAATCGAAGGAACACTAGTAGGACCAAATACATCAGAATGAATAAGATCCAATACACCAGAAGACTTATGAGAACTAGAGTAAAACTGAACACAGTTTTGCTTTCCATATATACAATGTTCGCAAAAGTCAAACTCGAGATTACAATCATTTAGCCCCTCAATGAGCTTTTTATTTTTTAGGGGTCTAAAACCCTTCTCACCAATGTGGCAAAATCTCATATGCCATAACATAGTCTTTTTAGCAGGAATCTTAACTTTCAAAGCATGAGCACACTTGGGTACACAAGATGCACTACCATCAAAATTTGTTGCAACAGATTTCTTCACTGCTTATTCAGATGGTGGGGATGAAGTGACTGGAACTCTTTTCTTTGAGTCAGAAGAACTATTGCACTGTGAAGTGCATGCCTCCAACTGAAACAAAGTACCTCTCCGAGTACCCTTCACAAGAACCATAGATCCTCTAGTCATCTTGCATCCATCCTTTGAAAAGACAACCTGCACACCTGCATCATTCAACATACTTATAGAAAGTAGGTTTCGTGCCAAGCCTGGGATGTGCATAACCCCAGTGATCCTCTTCACTTGTCCATCAGGGAATTAGATTGAGACTCTTCCACGATCAATAATCTTCAGATGAGAATCGTCACCCAAGTACACTCTTCAACCATCAAACTCTTCATACTTCATGAACCAACTTCGATGCGAGGTCATATGGAATGATGCACCAGAATCTATCAACCACACATCATCAGATTCATAGGTGGCCAGGGCTGCGATGAAGGCATCACCATCATCTTGTGACTTGTCAGAATCTTAACCTAGGGCATTCTTCTTCTTTTTCTTTTCCTCTTTGCATTCCTTTTAGAAATGCCTAGTTTTTCCACAGTTCCAACAAAGAGCCTTGTAATTTCTAGGAGATTTGGATCTCCCACGGGATTTGGATCTATCCTTCTTAGCTTTCTTGTCCTTCTTTTTCCCTTTCTCCTTGGGTCTTCCACGAACCGCAAGAGCCTCTTTGGCTGCCTTAGAAGATTTTCTCCGCATCTCTTCAGATAACAGTGAAGATACCACTTCATACATTTTGAATGTGGATGTGGTTCTCCCAATAGCCATAACAAGATGATCCCATGAGTCTGACAAAGAACAAAGCAAGGTCATACAACGATCCTCCTCCTCCATCTTCACACCAACGAATGTCAATTGTGCAACTAACATGTTGAAAGCATTCAGGTGATCTGCAATAGATCCTCCATCCTCCATCCTCAGAGAATACAACTTCTTTCTCAAAAAAAGCTTGTTCATTAGGGATTTGGCTTGATAAACATCGCCCAGCTTCTTCCAAAGGTCTTTCGTGCTCTTCTCCTCATGGACATTTAACAAGACAGAATCAGCTAGATTGAGTCTAATGAGACCCTTAGCCTTCCGATCTTTGAGATCCTAATCAGCTTGTGCCATTGTGGTTGGTTTTACACTGGATACGGTTTCCCATAGGTCACGATCAACAAGCATGTCTTCCATCTTAAGTTTCCATAACTCAAAATTTGTGCCATTGAATTTCTCCACCTCTAATCTTCTGGATGTGCCTACCATCTCTTTTCTTGCAACAATATTATAGAATACTCTGCATAGACTCCCACTCAATCTAAGATCAGCTCAAAAAACCCCTACCCAAAAACTAGGACCAAAGGTGATCAAGCTCTTATACCAACTGAAAGGAAGCTAGGTGTGCGGAAATCACTTCCTACACTAATCTAATGAGGAGAGAAGAGTGCAAGTTCTTTTTAACCTTTACAATTATAGTGTTATTAACCTAACAACAGAGATATTGCAGCAATACACATACACACAGAATGTAGACAGAAGAGATAGAGACAAGATATAAGTGGGGGAAACCCTTACGGGTGAAAAACCCCACACTCCAAAACACAACTCAAATGTATTCCAGTAAACAATCAAGGTTACAATACAATTTTAGATCCAATGCTCTTGCAAAAGTCTTCGACACTCATATCTAGAGACAATCTAGCAGCATAACAGTACCTGTCAATCACATAATACATCTCCTCTCAAAAGCACCTGTTTATATAGAAGATACAAGGCAAAAATGAGCCTTTCTTGAGATGGGTGTCCAACATGGCCTCATGGCCCAAAATCCACACTTGGGGATAATTGTCCAGCATTGTAGAATATTCATAACACTTGTCATATCACCCTATCCCAAAGAGGTCACCTATTCCCAAGTTGGGCTATAACACATACTCTTACGACTGCCATAGAATCTGTCATAACTGTCATAGCTTATAGCTATAAGAGAATTTGTCATATACAGGCTAAAAATAGCATATTCTCTTACAACATGTCATAACGTTTCTTGGGGCACCCAAAGATGCCTTGTGACACATGTCTTCACCTATTATAGAATTTTCCATTTATGACTCTTACGCGTCATAGATTTGTCATAGGAATCTGTCATAACAGTTTCGGTCAATATTCCCTTACACACTATCCAAGATGCCGACACATGGAAAAATATTCCTACCACTAAGTGGGACACCTATCTCCTCATGTGAGGATAAATTTACATGTGGTCACCTTCCATGTAGGATGACACATCACTGTGCCAACTCCCACAAGAAGACAATAAGGATTTGCATTCTAATTACAATAATAGGCAATAAATAAATAAATAAAATGAAATAATACAAGGAATTACCAAGGTTCAGACACCTTAATTCCCAATATTTATGAGAATTCCAGTCAAGTAGAATACTCTAGGTAGGTTTGGATAAGATAGTTTAGGATAGATATGAGTCTTGGAGGCACATACAATGCAAGTGCCATCATAAGCTTACGCTCCTTGGTTGATAATTTAATGTAAGAATGTAATGATAGAGTGGACTGTTCAGATATGTTTACCCCTGACTTATGCTAAGTCTACAAAGAATTAGTTTTCCTCTACATTTTTGGCGTCGTTGCCAGGGATGGTGCTACCTTCATAGGCTCATTTGACTTTATATGATTTCATAGTTTAAATTTTGATTCCAGCATTAGGATTAATAAAGTCATTTTCCAGGAAACACCAGAAAATATACTAACATTGTGCAGGACCACTGGAACATAAATCCAAATTCACAATATGCAGAGGCAGAGAGATAACCGAGGCAGATTCCTCCCTTCAAATTTTTAGGATAGTGAAGAAATAGCTGACTTTATCAATTATACAGTAGAAAGTGCTGAAGAAGAATTTCCTCTTACATCTTCATCAACACCTTATACATCTTCACCAGCTTCTTCCACAACAACAAAAGGGACATTTAGAACCATGATAGATGCTGTAGTAGAGGATCCTCCAGGACAAGCAATGTTTGAATTCCCTATCCTAGACCAAGCACAGGTTGCTACTCTAAAAAATATACCACCTTCCGCATTGCCTATTTTCTACGGCTTGGTGATTGAAGATCCTGACACTTTCCTGTTCGAGTTTGATGTCTTGTGTAGGAGTTATGACTACACCACTGATCCTTACAGGCTCAAGCTATTCCCTGTCACATTAAAAGATGTTGCTTTAAGATGGTTTATGGGGTTGGGGAAAGATGTCATTCTAGATTGGGATACCATGAAGACAAAGTTCCTGGAAAAATATAAAGACTACTGTAGAGGACACAATAGGAGAAGAGATGACATCTTTAGGATGCCATAGAAAGAGGATGAGCCACTGGAAGATTATGTTGAAAGATTTCAGTTTGCCTTGAAGAAAAACCCTCAGAATAGATTGTATGAAGAATCACTGAAGATGGTCTTTTTGAGGGGGGTTAATGATGACTGCATGGATGCCCTTAATCTCATTGGAACAGAGGACATATCTCAACTTCCCTTTGAGGATGTTTGCAGAGCTTGTAGAAATTATTCTAGAACCTTTACCAGAAGACCAAGGGGAGAAAGAGCAACCATCACAGGCAAGGCAACCAATGGGGTTTCAAGAATGGAGATTAGTAACTTATTGACCAACATGAAAGAGGATATCATTAGCCATATGGCTACACAACTAGACACTCTTCACATTAAGAAGAAACAGGAAGAGGCAGATGTAATGCTTACTGAATACTGCCCCAACTGTAGGCAAAGGAAGGCCAATTGTAAATGCAAGAGGGTGGCCAGTATCCAACAAGAGAAGATTGAAAGGCCAAAAGTATAGCCATTTGAAGGGGAGGATGGGCAACTGTTCTTCATAGCTCAAAGGAGACCTTAGCAGCAAAGACAAGGTATGCCTTTTGATTCACTTAATTTTAATTCACCCTTCCCTGTTGTAAACTAGAATTTCTCTGCTTGGAATACTCAACAGTGGCCTAGCAATCCAAATGCATGGAAAAACCCACAATGGCCTACTCTACAAACTGGTTGGAACCAACAATAGCCAAATCCATGGCCTCAACAAAATTTCCAAGGCCCCAACTATAACCCCCAATGGCCTACTCAGCAATAGCAATGGCGGCCTCAATGGAACAAGAGCCAACAATGGCAGCAAAATGCACATTTCTAGCAACCTATGATTCCATCTCAACCACAATAGCCAACCATAATGCTGCCATCAACACCTCAAAATCCACCTTCTAGACCTACCCAAATCCCTGCCCAACCTGCACCTAACCCTAACAACAAGCCTGTTCAACAGGCCTATACTAACGAGGTGATGCAATATCTCACCTATGGGGTGGAAGTGAGTAATGTTCATCTTAGATCAGGGAAGCAACTTGTAGGTCCTTCATCCTAAGCTTCCTTTCCCATAACACTTGGCTATCCAGAAACAACCAGCATAGTCTGAAAATGACCTCATAGGCTAGTTGCAAGACATAAGCATAAAGATCCCCTTAATCCAAGCCATCAAAGATATTCCCATCTACACTAAGACTATCCGTGCTCTCTGCATCAAGAAACTAGGAAGAAAGAGAATAGACCCAAAGACAGTTCATGTTTTGGGCGACCTATCTGACATAATGTTGGGGAACATAATTGTTCACAAATACACAGATCTAGGTAGTCCAGTGGTGGTTGTCAAAATCAATGGGACTTTGATTAAGAATACTCTAATAGATTTAGGTGCTGCAATTAATGTAATGAATAAGGAGACAATGCAGACACTCCAATTGAACAAACTTAGGCCTACTCAGATAGTCTTGCAATTAGATGATAGGTCTATAGTCAAAACTAAAGGAGTCATTGAGGATTTAGTCATTGCATTAGATTCTTGGGAATACCCTACTAATTTTATAGTCCTGCAACCAAAGGTTAATCTTGCTAGTTATCCTCTTATGCTAGGAAGACCATGGCTTGCCACTGCTAATGCATTTATAGGTTACAGGTCTGGTAACATGATCATATCCAATGGGACTATAACCAATAAATTAGTTTTATATCCGCTAGCCCAACCATACCATGAGCTTGAGCAGACCATTTGGCCTACCCTAGAAGATGAGGACAGCTATTCCTTGCAAACCTTAATGACTATTGAATGTAGCTTCTTATTAGATATTCAAGATGAAGATGAGATAATTGTTCACATTGTACTAAATGACTGTGGGAGGCACCTGCAGCAACATGACTATCTATCATGCTTACAAGACCCTTTGAACAACATAATACCCAACAGTTCCTTATAGGAGGTATCCCAAATATTTCATTCCTTATTACCCTAGCAATGCTTACCAGTATTACCTAGCCTTGATTTGTCTTCTGTACAAGAACTGTCCAAACAATTAGAAATCAAGCTAGGAAAGATGTTGACTATTAACAATGCATTGACTGATGAACAACATCAATCCCTGCATGAAGTATTGAAGACACACTCAACAACATTTTCCTAGGATTATAGTGACATGAAAGGCATTGATCCTACCTTATGCATGCACAAAATATATATTGATGATGGCTATAGACCTATTAGGCAGCAGCAAAGGTGCATGAACCCCGCCCTTAGAGAGATTGCAAAAACTGAGCTTCAAAAGATTTTGGATGCAAGCTTTATATACCCTATTTCAGATAGTGAATGGGTTTCACCATTAGTCATAGTACCCAAGAATGGTGGCAAATGGAGAGTTTGTGTGGATTACAGAGAACTCAATACTGCTACTAGAAAAGATCATTTTCCATTGCCATTTATTGACCAAGTTCTTGACTCTTTGGTAGGCAAGAAATTTTTTTCCTTTCTTGATGGTTTTAGTGGCTATAACCAAATCAAGATTGCACTAGAGGATCAGGATAAGACAATGTTTACTTGCCCTTGGGGGACCTATGCATATTATGTCTTACCCTTTGGTCTGTGCAACGCTCCAACCACATTTCAAAGAGCAGTCCTCAGTATTTTCTCTGATTTTGCCCATGACAACATGGAAATTTATATGGATGACTTCACCACATATGGTGATACATATGATGAAGCTTTACACAACTTGGAGAAAGTTTTGAAGAGATGCATAGAGCACAAACTATCTTTGAGTAATGAAAAGTGTTTTCTGATGATGACACAAGGAATAGTTTTTGGGACATTTTATCTCATTGGCTCCTTTTGATAAGTGGGGGTTGGATTTTGTTGGTCCTATTTCTCCTACATCAAACAACAAGGAGTATATCCTAGTATGTACTAATTACTTAACTAAATGGGTGGAAGTTAAAGCCTTGCAATTTTCCAGAGATGGCAATGTGGCAAAATTCTTGTATGAGGATATCTTCACTAGATATGGTGTGCCAAGGGAGATAGTGATTGATCAAGGACCACAATTTACATCTAATTTAATCACTAAACTGGTGGAAGAATATCAGATTAGACACAAGAAGTCCACTCCCTACCATCCTCAGGCTAATGGTCAAGTAGAAGTCACAAACAGAGAAATTGAGAACATCTTGACAAAGACAGTATAGCTTCACAAAAGAGATTGGGTTTCTAGGTTGCCAAAAGGTATTTGGGCATATAGAACTACCTGGAAGACAACCTTAGGGTTTACACCTTATGAATTGGTCTATGGCAAGACAACAGTCCTACCTATAGAATTTTAATACAAAACCCTGAGGATAGCAGTGGAATTAGGGATGGATTTGACTGCATTTCAATAGGACAGACTACAACATTTGAATGCCCTGGATGAAATCTGGTTAGAAGCCATTCATCACACATAGGTCATACAGAAACAAAGAGCCACATGGCATGACAAGTACATCAAGACTAAGGAATTCACTGCTAGTGATTGGGCACTACTCTATGATTCAAGATACAAGGACTTCAAGGGCAAGCTTTAGTCTTGTTGGTTGGGACCCAATGAGATTAAACAAGTCTTTCCTAATGGTGCAATCCAATTACAGACCATTGATGAGGTTCAGTTTTTATTGCTAGTAAATGGATATAGGCTGAAACTGTATAAGAAGCCACTTCAGAAGGATGACTTTCTTGTTTCTCTAGCTACTCAGTATGGTACTCCTGACACTCCTGATGAAGGTTTTGTAACACCAACTGATACATCGTCAGATGATGATCCACCACTCCTATCTAGTGATGCAGAGGTTGAGTTGTAATACTCAACCCCTGTCACTGAGACCTAATTTTTCATGCTTTATGCATCACATGCACAGACAACACATTATCCACGATGACCACAGTCAACTTCAAAGGGACCTATTTTTCACTCGCAGAGGGACCTATTTTTCACTCTTAGAGGAACCTATTTTTAACATGCAGTAGGAACCTGTTGCAGTTGGGACCTGGTATAATGTTTCTATACACATTCGGTTGGGACTTGTACTGCAGGTGCCCGTAGCAACAAGTGTTTGTGGAAATTCTCAACACTTTGGTAACATTCCATTCTTCTTCCTGCACATTTCATTCTTTCTACATGTGCTTCATCCATTTTCAATAAACCAACAGTTGTGGTATGCTTGTTCAAATCACATTCCCAATCTGTTACATCAACTATTGCAATGTCAAATCGCATCAATTCTAACATACCCGCTACCCTCCCATCTCCTCTAAGCATATCACTCTTCTTGTGCCTAATAAATGCCAAGTACATGATCTCCATTTCCAAGGCTCACCACTCAATGCACGCACATAAGGTAACCTTTAATGATTAACTTAATATTTCTATTTATATTCATTATTACTTTTGTTTATTTCATGCATGCGATAATATATCACCCTTTACATGTAATCATTACTCTTTCATCCTTGCAAATTCATTCGTGAAGTGTGGTCACTTCAACTTTTAGTTGGGGGGAGGGGTATATGGTTAGTTATGTTTTATTTTTGCCACCAAGTTTTTAGAAGCTATCAAGGTTTTCATATGCCATTTTCCATGATAGTCGACCTGCCCTAAATTGTGAGCTTGTAGTTTCCCTATGAGTGAGTTGAAATTTCAAAATTTTTCAATTTCAAAATTTTTAATACCGAAGAGCTCTAAAAGTTACAGTTGGGGGGGAGAATTGAAAGGCAGTCTTTTGAAGATGGTAAAATTGAATTTAGGTAGAATTAAGAATTGATAAGAGTGTAGAATACAGGTGTAATGGGGGGTGATGTCATCAAAAGAGAGCCATTGGTGCATAAGGAGATATTAGAGGATGTATTGGTTCTACCACTCTTTACCAGAGTGGGATGGTTAGACTATTTTCTCAAATTAACGGAGTATGATAATGAAATGGCAAGGGATTTTGCAGCAATGTTGCAGTATGACGAAGCCACAGTTAGGGGATTGGTCATGGATGCCTCTGAAACAACTATTGCCCAAGTCACCAGCTTACCACGTATAGGGTCCGAGTATCCAGCCCGTGCTGATGCAGCTACGACGAGGGAAGAATTTTATGAGTGTGGTGAGAACCTAGACTCGAACAACAAGGTACAAAGAGATTGTCCCTTCCATTCTTTTGGGGGAAGTGTGCTTCATATATGATCAAATATATTACCTGTGATGGTCGACATAATTTGTTGTATACTGCATACTTTAAGTTGTTGAATCACCTGTGTCATGACAAATTGGTTAATGTTCCCAATTTCTTTATAATATGTTGAAAAGAATGGCATTTGAGTATCAGAAAAGGCAAACAAAAACTACATTGTCCCATCATTGTTTGATAGCTCTACTGGTTAAAAGGAGTTTGAGAATTCAACACCCATAGGTTAATTGGGATGCTTTTAATTAATGCATGGATATTTCAGAATTATTGGAAGTAGATGAACCTCAACAAGAGCCAGAACTAGATGTTGAACCTAAAACTAAACCAGATGTTGAACCTGAAGTAGAACCTGAATAGGACGAGCCACAGGAGGAAATCCCTCTAGAAACTAGGCCGGTGACAGTAGAAGAACCCTCACTTCCTAACCCTAAACCTATGAGAGGAGCTATGAGAAGTGATGCTTCTACTTCTTCTAAGAAGAAGAAGAGTAAGAGGAATGTAAAGAAGCATATGGGTGTTGAGAAAGATAAGGGTGTAGGGGAGAGAAAGGAGTGGAAGAGGAGGAGAAAGAGAAAAAGTGAAGGGAAGCCAGAAACTATCACACCTAGGCGTTCAGGAAGGCTGAAGAGGTAGGATGTGGGAAAAAGAGTTGATGAGGAACAAGGGGAAGCAGAAAAGGAAGAAGCACAACAGCAACAAGATCCAACATTGTTGGACACAGCTTCAAAAAGGGAAGGAAATGCCCCTGAGAATGCTCCTATTGATGCCAGTATACTTGCTAAATGAAGAAGGTATGTTTCTTCATCCTCTGGTTCTGATTTAGAAGACATTTTCATTGCAAAGAAGATGGGAAAATTAGTTCCTGGTAGCCCTGCTCAAGAATTTTTTGATGTTACTGAAAATAGGGATGAAAGTTTTGATTGTGGAAAAGAAAAAGAGTTGTTGGAAGATAGAAATATAAGGCAAGAACTTCAAGAAGCCCTGGGTATGATAAAACATTTAGAAGAACAAGTGAAACAGTATGAGGAAAAGGATAGGGAAAAAGAGATAAGAATACAAGAGTTGGAGGAGAAAATTCACACTTATGGTCATGGAACCAATATGTATCTATTGGCACAGGTGGTTGAGAGTAAAATGGAAAATGAGGGAAGAGAAGCACCAATTCTACAGCCTTCTATAATAAGACCTCCAACATGCCTCACTATTCTATCTTTGGGTTTTGAATTGATAAAGTTTAATAATGAATTCAAGCAAGAAAAGGAAAACTGGGAGAAAGAGAAACATATTCTTAATGCATCATTAGAAAGTAAAAATTATGAATTGAAAAGGGTGGAAGGGAAGCTGACAGAGGTAATTGATAGAGCAATTCAAATAATTGAATGCAGACCCCCACTGAGAATTTATGCATTGTTTCTTAAAGAAAAATTTCTAAGTTTCAGTTTAATAGATTCATTAATGATCAGTCTATTTCTATCTATTCAAGGCATAATTTTTTTTAGTTATTTCAAGAAGTCAGTCTGGAGGAACAAGACCAGTTATGTGAATATTGTTTGGTCAATTACTTGATGGAAGAAGATACAGAGTGGAACCCCTTGATTTATGTTGGTGATTTTCAAGTTAGAGCATTGTTATCTTACTTCAGAAATGAGCAACTTAGAGGGGAATTGATGGATAGGTATGAGGAACAAGAAAAGAAAGTGCCACTATAGATTATGAAAGAATCCTTAAATCCCAATGTGATCCTGACCCAATGGTTAGCACTCCTATCTCATAAGGGTCTAGGTAAAGTAATTATGGATTTGAGACTCAGGGATTATAGAAGGATCAATAGGTAGCAATGTCTATTATTCAAAATTGCCAGAGTTATGTGCAAAACAAATGGGATAGTATGACTCCATAATTGCAGAAGAAAGAGCTTCACTCTATCCACAATTTTATGATTATGTTTGAGAGGTTGTGTAGGTACATCCAGATCTTGGAGCAAAGAGGAGTAGCATGGCTATCCATTACTTATCACCCTCCTATTCTCCTTTATCTAGTACCATACTAGGTAGGAGGAAGAAGTGATGAGTGCAAGAGTGTAGAATCAATTAGGATGGACAAACTTGCATGCTATAATGGTTTTTATCTCAAGTAGGGGTGGGGGGTCAAAGAGGTTATGGATTTGAGGTAGATTACTTTGCATTATAATCTTTTCCCCTAGGTGTTTAAATGAGTGTTTTTCTTGAGGTCAAGCAAAAGTCTAGTTGGGGCGAAATGATGGGTTCAAATATTGGCTTCTTTTATGTTATTTTTATATGCTTTTATACTTTATGCCTATGATATTCTAGATACTTTTCCAAGACATTACCATCATAATATGTTGTTTTTATATATTCTGCAAACCTTGAACCTATTCTGTCAAATGTGAAACATGGTGATAATATTTGTCAATTGAATGAGTTAGACATGACTATGTATGCATATAGATGAAGATTTTGTAGTTTAATTATGAAGGTTATTTGCATGCATATGTTCTATGGATTAACTCCTGTGTAGAAATGAGTATGTGGCATCGAGGAGAGGAGAATTCGTAGCACATTGGAAAACAGGGCATTAAAGGAAGTCACAGTCCAATGCCAACTGAAGCTGAACGTGATCATTATGGAAGAATAAATACAAAAGAAGAAGACTTGTTCTAGGATTCTAATCGCAGCTCGTGTGTTTCATTTATGAGCCGTTGTATAGGAATTTTTGTTTGAATAGGACTTTGCTTCCTTTGTTTAGTTAGATTAATAAATTGATCTCAAGCCTGTACCCTGATATCTAGGGATGGATTGATGATCAAAGTTAGTTGGTAGTTACATAACACTCTCCTATTTTTGTATAAGTTAGGAGGGATGAGTTCGATGTCAAGTTAGTTCTTTCCAAGTTACTTCATTTTATATTTGCCTAGTTATTACTCTATTTTTCTACATTGGAAGATTCAGACATAGTGCTAATGTTTCTGGAAAAACTATGTATGCTTTTTTGTCTCAATGTTTCGGATCATACTCCATGATCCATCATCAGGAGGAAAGGAAGAGAACACAAATGAATATAATTTGAGAAGATGTTTATGATATGAATTGAATACAGCTATGTGTTATAAGAATGCATGAGAATCTGAAGTAGATTTGATTTCTAGTTAAGTGAGATAGTCCCTTGAGCTGGCCACTCAAGGTATTGGTCTTCACTTCATCTATTTCCTTATTTATTTATGCATTTCTAGTTAAAATTGTTTCTTTGATATTTCATAAATTGTATTGTGAGTTCAGAAAAATATTCTGATTACTATTTCCAGTAGTTGTGATTCATGAATGAGTGCATGCTTTGTTTACTGTAAGTCCTCTAGAGGTTAGTGTTAAGTTCTTTTATCACTCTAGATATTTTGAGTTAATTTTGTAATTACCTGTTGAATACAGTTATCTACAGGTTATGCTGTAGGTACCCGTAGCCACTGGGTTTTGTAGTTATTTTTACTGTTTTTGTATTTCTGCGAATTCTACCCAAGTAGAATACTCTAAGTAGGTTTGGATAGGATAGTTTAGGATAGATATGAGTCTTGGAGGCACATATAGTTCAAGTTCCATCATAAGCTTACGCTCCTTGGTTGATAATTTAATGTAGGAATGCAATGATAGAGTGTACTGTTCAGATAGGTTTACCCCTAAATTATGCTAAGTCTACAACGCATTAGTTTTCCTCTACAATCTGCTCTCCCAACTATAACTATAGAACCACTGTGCAACTCACGAATCTCCACTGAATCAGGAGTGAACTCAACCTGCTTGCCTGAACCTGTGTGAGTGATATGATAGACTAATAGGAGATTAGTTGATAATGAGGACACACAAAGAACATCATGGAATGTGCCATCCCCCACATCAATAGACCCTCTCCCACACACCTCAATAGGAGTGTCATCACCCATCAAAATAGAAGGAATAGTACATGGATCCAAAGATGCAAGTTCTTCCTTAGATGAAGCCATGTGGTACGAAGCACCTGAATCAAGAACCCAAGTGGACTGTGGTGAAGAAGCAACTGCTATAAGGGCCTTGCCCTTTCCTTTCCCCTTGTTTTGTTTTGCCCTATTAGACCCCTCATTAGAACTCTATTTAATAGACTCAGGAACACTGATATTATTCTTCTCAAAAATGTGTGTCAAGTGATCAATTTGTTTCTTCAGAAATTTATGTTCATCATGACTAGGTCTTTTACAATAGGCACATTGGACCTTCTCTTTCTTAGGCTTGTCACCCTTAGAAGATTAGGTCTCATGAGTTTCTTTTGAAGCAATTGGTATCTAATCCTTCTCCTTGCTATTCTTTTGTTTCTTATCCTTATTCTTGTTGTTACTACTTTGTCCTTTCTATTCTTTTGTGCCTTGGTTGGCAGCCATGGCATGTGACTTAGAGGACTTAAGAGTGCCCATCTGAATTAGCTTATCCTATTCCCAAGTGAGAGAGATAGAAAAATCATCTAGAAATGTCATGGTGAATTGAGTACCAAGTGCACCCTTAGTAGCATAGAAGGTAGAAACAAATATAGAATATTCTGATCTTAGCTTAGAGAGAATACTAAGAATCAGTTGTTCATCTTTCTTTTCAATTCCACATTGTTTTAACTACAGCCTTAGTGATTTCAATTTGGTGAAGAAATCTTGGATTGTGTTGAAATTGCCTGGACTTAAACTAATTAGTTCATTTTCCAACATATGACCCCTCATTGAATCTTGTGTGCCCAATAATGTTTCTAGATTTGTCCAGATTTCATTTGGTGAATTCAAAGACTCAATGTGAAAGAGAAAATTAGGAGAAACAAACAAACACAATGTACCATATGCCTCATCACATTTGTTAAACCACTCATGCTTATCTTCATCTTTAGCAGGTTCAGTTTCAAGTCCCATTGTTATCCTATGTAATCCAACTTTTCTTAAGTAGATTGTCATGTGTGATTTCCACTCAAAGTAGTTGTATGGAGTTAGGATGGGCACAGTTGTTTGATCCATGATGAAGAAATGCAGAAAATAAGAGAACACAACCAAGACAACCCCCCCTTTTCACTCAATCAAAGAACCCCCCAAGCAACAATGATTTTGACACTTTATAATTAATGCATTTACAACTGCCACTAGCAAGAAATACTTAGTGGTCTTGATCTCAATGCATTACAAAAGCCTCACAAATTAGGTGTATGTTGAAAGTACAATATTGGAACTCTACCAAGCAAAACTAACAACACCACTGCGATCTACTCAAAAATCATGCACTTTCAAAAAAGGAATCACCTCGATACGAGTTTGTATGTGAAAGTTATAATCCTCTGAAATTCTAAAAAATAGGAACTAAGCAGTGTCACCTATGAGAATCTACAATTTCTAGGAAAATCATGTACCAGAATCAAGAATCGTCTGCACCACTGTGAAGAGCATGGAAAAATAGCTAAAGTAAAAAAAACAAGCTCATGAAAAGGAGCCTAAATGAGCCTGAACGGGGCCTCAGAAGTTTGCCTTCAAAAGTGAAAACTCCATCCATGAGGGGGTAAAGGAGCAACCTTTGCCAAAAATGACGCCAAAGTTAGCGGTTTGCTAAATTTAGAGCTCTGACAAGTGTCTTTAGTGTTCTGCCAAACAACAGAGAATCTCTTCTAAAAATAGAATGCTGCCAAAAGACCCTCGAAATTTGATAATACCACCAAATGTAGTAAAAGTCTACCAAATTTGGCACTGACTTTGGCACAGGTGCCAAAAATGGCACACAGGCTAGAAAACAAATTAAAGGCAGATTCTTAAAAATCAAATTAAATGTTTGTTTGGGGGGCCGAAGGCCATGCTCGAAACCACAGTGGCGGATCTGTTTGAAAGAGGTCGAAGGCCTAAAAAAGGGGGGGGGCCTTAAGCCTCACCTGTGGGTGCCTATTGAGGGTTCCGCGGACCCTTAGAGGAACACAGGCCCTTGAGGGGATTCGGTCCCCAAAAGGGCGCCGAATCCAGATATGGGTAGAAGCCCTTATAAATACAGCGCTTAAAGTGCTTTAAAATATTTTTATTTTTTGAAATTTTTAAACTTTTGAAATTTTGTTTTGTAGGAAAATTTACAATAAATTTGCACCAAAATGTGTGCTAGGGGCCAAAATGGCCTCCGGCAAAACAATTTTGCCTTTCAAACTCCCGACACCGAAACTGGGCGTATAATAAATGAAAATTCACCTGTGAGGCCTCCTGGACACAATGGCAGGGTCCTTTTGGCCTGAAAATGCTCCGATTGAAAGTTGATTTCCAGATCTGAGCTTGAAACTGCAGTCCCGCAACTGTGTCAAATGATCCCTGATTTCGGTGAAATGAAAGCCAAACTTGACCTTCTCGAGCCTCTTGGACGCATTGGAATAGCCAGAAATGCTGCCAATATAACTAGAAATGCTTCAATCACCTAGATTTCATACAACACAAATGCAAACCCCCGAGATTAAAAAGTTTCCTTCAAATTTTTCTGATTCTTTAGATCATCCGAAGATGCAAGAGAAGAGCATACTAGGTTTTTGGGAAAACCTGCAATAAGTTTTATTAGCACCCCCTGAATCTCTCAAATATGGAAACTAAAATCTAGTTTTGCACATAGAAAAGCTCTGATACCATGTTAGAATTTGAAAAGATGATTAACCCAGAAAACTAGTGCAAAAGAATAGATATCTAAACTATGAATACAAATGATACAAAATCAAAATAGCAGCATAGAGTTAGTCTTTGAGAGTAATGCAAATGCTAGAAGAAAAATAACATTAAGATGATGCAAAAGCAAAGGATATCAAATACAAGCTAGGTAGCATGCTTATATAGACTAGGGAGAGGGAGGAGGTGGCAACACCAACCAATGAGGAGCAACCATCTATCAGACTAAATATAGCAAAGTATCTTCCCAAGATAGCTAATGGATGTTCACATGTAGGAAGGTGACACCTCATAATCCTCTCACCTAATAAGACATGCTTTATTAACTTAAGTAATATTAATAAAAGTGTAGGAAAAACCTAGGAATAAAGGGAAAATAAATAACCCAACTAGGAAATAAAAACCTACATTAACAGTAAGAGCAGAGTAAAGTATTGGAACTGTGGAAAATAGGGACATGTGAAGAAGGATTGTAAAAACAAGAAAAATAATTCAGATTCCTCCACAAAAAATCCTTAGATGATGGTGATAGTGATGCTTTAATTAATTTAGATAACACTAAAGTAATGATGCTTGGCTCATTGATTCAGGTTGCTCCTACTATATGACTCCCAATAAGGAGTGGTTGACCAAATATTCAACATATGGTGGAGGAGAAGTTTTCCTTGGTGATAATAGTACATAATATATAGTTGGCAAGGGAAAAGTAAAGTTGTGTTTCAATGATGGAAGGATTAAAACCCTTAATGACGTTTTACATATTCCAGGACTTGCAAGAAATTTACTTTTTGTATTCAAGTTAAATGATTCTGGAATGCATGTGACATTTGACAAGTTTGGTTGCAGGTTGGTAAGAGGGAATTGGGTGGTTGCTAAAGGATCTCAGATTGGAACTTTGTTTAGGCTTAATTCCTCCACTTTGAATAATTCAACCAATGCAACTGGCACTGAAAATGCATGTATGTTGTGGCACCATAGATTAGGTCACATAAGTGAAAAAGGTCTTAGGACCATTAATAATAAAAAATTGGTTGACGGTATTTCTAATTATTCTGTTAGTAAAAGTGATATCAGTGAACATTGTGTCTTTGGAAAACAAAATAGATCATCATTTCTTGTTGGAACTAATAAAGATAAGAGTTTATTAGAGATTATTCATTTGGATGTGTTTGGACCATTGGGTATTGACTCTTTTGGAAAATCTCGATATTACATGTGTTACATTCATTGATGATGTCTCACGATATACTTGGATTTATTTTATGAATGCTAAATTTGAAGTCTTCACTAAGTTTAAGGAATTTAAAGCCTTAGTTGAAAAACAAATAGATTATAAGATAAGGGTGTTGAGATCAAATAATGGTGGTGAATATTGTTCTAAGGAATTTGATGAATTTTGTAAGCATGCAGGTATTGTTCAACATAAGACTACTCCTTACAGTCCCCAACAAAATGGAGTAGCATAAATAATGAACCGAACCTTAATGGAAAGAGGTAGGAGCATGTTGAGTAGTGCTAAGCTAGATCAGTGCTTTTGGGTTGAGGCTGTAAGTACTACTTGTTATTTGATTAATAGATCTCCATGTTAAGCTCTTGAAGATAAAACTCCTTATGAAATGTGGGTAGGTAGAAAGCCTTCTATTTCACATTTAAGGATCTTTGGTTGTGAGGCTTATGTTCATGTGCCTAAAGAAAAGTATACTAAACTAGATCCAAAATCTTAGAAATGCATCTTTGTAGGTTATGGTGAAAATGTAAAAGGTTACAAGCTTTGGAATCCTCTAACCCAAAAAATGATTTTATCTAGAGATGTGATTTTTAGGGAGTTTAGAGCTTGTTCAGGTGAAGACCAACCAAAGGAGAAAGAAAAGACTAAAATAGTGCACTTCGAGACACATACATAAAAGAAGGAAGATGCACATGTGGAAGAACAATTGGATGGATTTGAATATGGAGAAGAATAGAGTTTAGAGGGTTCAGATAATGATGTGCAGGATGAGAATACAGAAGAACAAGAAGAGCCCCTTGCTCCTACCTTGAGAAGATCCACAAGACAACGTAATCCTGTTAACAGGTATAGCTCACCTGATTTCCATTGTGTATTTTCTTTGTTAAGTACTGATGATGAACCTAGATCTTTCAGGGAGGCTCTATCTTTAGAGGATAGTGAGTCTTGGTTTCAGGCTATGCATGAGGAGATGATGTCCTTGGATACTTGTGACACTTGGGATCTTGTTAGTTTTCCCAAAGGAAGAAAGCCCATTGGTTGCAAGTGGGTATATAAAAAGAAATTGGTGCAGATGTAAGTTATAATGATATAAGACCAGATTAGTGGCCAAGAGCTACTCCTAGAGAGAGGGAGTTGATTTTAATGAAATTTTCTCCCCTGTTGCTAAGTTAACTTCTATTAGATTCCTTTTATCTATTGTTGTTGCTTATGATTTTGAGAGAGAGCAAATGGTTGTTAAAAATACTTTCTTGCATGGGGATCTTGAAGAGGAGATTTATATGCGACAACCTGATGGTTTTATTGTGAAAGAAAAAGAAGACTTGGTTTTTAGGTTAAAACGATCATTGTATGGTTTAAAATAGTCACCCAGGATGCGGTATAAGAAGTTTGATGCTTTTGCATTAAATTTGGGTTTTGTTAGAAGTGAAGAGGACCATTGTGTTAATTATATTAAGATTATTGATGATTAGGCACTAATTATTGTCTTCTATGTTGTTGACATGTTGTTTATTGATAACAACAAGATGATGATTAGAGTGCTTAAAACTCAGCTTTCTGGCATATTTGATATGAAAGACTTGGGGGTTGCTAGATATATTCTTGTGATGGATATCAACAGGGATCGGGTACACAGAAATCTATGGTTAAGTCAGAGTAAGTATGTTGATACCATTTTGTAAATATTTAATATGCATGACTGTAAACCAGTAAGCATTCCTTTTCCGGTTGGTACTAAGCTTAGTTTAGACATGTGTCCTACTTTTGTTGATAATTTTGAAGAGATGTATAAGGTTCCTTATGCTAGTGTTGTCGGTAGTTTGATGTATGCAATGGTTTGCACCACTGGGAGTTTTAAGCACATTTATGTCTAACCTTGGTAAAGAGCATTGGACTTTTGTTAAGATGGTGTTTAGATATTTGTGAGAAAATTCTGATTATTGTTTGGTTTATCATGTGGTACTGATAATATGGATAGTCATTGGACATACAGGGTTTTGTTGATTCAGATTGGGTAGGTGACTTGGATAGTCAAAGGTCCACTAGTGGCTATGTTTTTACTCTATTTGGAGCTGCAGTAAGTTGGATGAGTAAAAGGCAGCCTACGGTTGCTTTGTCTACTATGGAAATAGAGTACATATGACTACTACACATGCCTCTAAAGAGGCAGTATGGTTACAAAGACTTGGTACAAGTATTTGTTTTGATTGCAAGATAGTGAGGATTGGATGTGACAATCAGAGTTCCATTTGTTTAGCCAAAAATCTTATGTATCATGCTCGTACTAAGCATGTTGATGTTTAGTATCACTTTATGTGAGAAATGGTTGAGAATGGTATGGTTTTGATTGAAAAAGTTGACACTTTAGTTAATGTTGTAGATTCTCTTACGAAGCTAGTTACCCTCTCTATCTTTTATTTGAAGGGCTTGAAAATCTCTTTGGAGTAGTTAGAGTTTGACTAACCTCACATTATCAGTCCCTTTGTAAGAGTTTTCAAGAATCTCCCAAGCTTCCTTTAAGTAGTTAGCTGCTACTATTTGGGGGAATATGGCTTCTGTCAATGCCACCTCTATCGAACTTAGGAGTTTTGCATCTTTCCTTCTAGTCTTCTTCAACTGAGTCTTTTGGGCATTTGTCAATGTTGTATAAGTTCCTTGGTCAGTCACACCTATGAAACCATTGACACAAGCTCCCACAAATCATTTTCTACCATTATTGTCTTCATCTCCTTTGCCTAGACATCATAGTTTTGTCTATCAAATGTTGGTGGTTGTTGCCAACTCTTATTGTCACCTCCAACCATTCTTCTAAACCTGGAGAAGATCTCTTAATACCTAGAAAAATCTAGGGATTTTGATCAATACCTAGAAAAAACTAGAGCTTTGGCTTTAATGCCAGTTTGATGGTAGTATAGCTCTGATACCGATTTAATGGTGGTATAGCTCTCATACCACTTTTCAGCGAATAAAATGAGAGAGAGAGAGAGAGAGAGAGAGAGAGAGAGAGAGAGAGAGAGAGAGAGAGAGAGAGAGAGAGAGAGAGAGAGAGAGAGAGAGAGAGAGAGAGAGAGAGAGAGAGAGAGAGAGAGCAAACACAAATTTCTATTTATATTCAAAAATATTTTACACCCAAAAATTACAAACTATCTAGAGTTGTTGCTCTATTTTTTTTCACAAAAACTACTTTGCATTTTCGGAGTATCCAGAATTGTTCTGTGTGTGCTTCCTTTCTGAAACTCCTTGCAATGTTCTGGAGCTACTTGAACTTTTTGGAGTTGTTCATTGTTCCTTTTTGGAGTTGCTTGCATTTTCTCCCTTTCTAGAGCTTTTGCACTGTCTTTGATGTCCAGAGCTATCTACTATGTGCCTACAATATTCCCTCTTCCAGAGCTTCTGTTGAACTGCATTCTTCTTGTTGTTATTACAACCTATCTTCTATTTGCTACTGCTACCTATTCTCTCTTCTTCTATTTTTCATTCTTCCTTTTTGTCTCTTTCTTGTCTTCTCCAAAAATCTCTTGCTCACACACAAAATCAAACTCACCTACTTGTATTAATTGTGTTAGGCCAAACAAAACAAAATTAAAATAATTTGGTAAGGTGGCAGAAAGGAGATCCCAAAAAATCTCTAATGAGTAGGTGGAGTAAATGGTTTGACTTCGGATCAAATTTCCAACAGGAAAGAGTTGAACAAAAGTAATAACATTTGGATGAAACAAAACAATAAGTAATTGAGTAGTGTGTATCATATTCTCCTAATTAAAAATTTAGAAATGAAAAAGTAAGTGAGGAAATTTCAAGTTAGCAATTTGGACAAAGTAATGTGAAAGGGGCAAAGTCAAAATTAAATGGATAATAGAAATGCTTACGACCAGATTCTGTACAAGGCCTAAGAAACAATGGGAAAGAGGAAACATCTGTACATCAAGGAAAGTTGAGATTGAATGGCACTATATTATGGAGTGCATTGCATAGAGTGACATTGAAGAGAAGTATTCAGGCACTCTTAAAGTCAACTTGCTGCATGTTTTTCTTGAGGGGTTAAAACTAGAAAAGGCAGACAAACTTTTAACCAAAGTCCAAGGCGATCCACTCTACAAAAGCCAACAGCATTGTCCCATGACAAGTGTCACTCTCTTTGTTTGGCTATTCTTAAATATCATCCACTTCAACAGTCAAAGGTTAATTTTGGCCAATAAAAATAGGACAAATATTTACCACTTTTTATTATGAATGAGATGTAAAATTACTATTAACTGTTTAACCATTGAAATAGATGATATTTAAATAGAGTGTCTTTGTTTGGCTCCCATAGACCAAGGGATCTCATGAGCATTCTTAAAATATTTCATTTCATTTCATACTGACCAATTTCAAAGGGGAATCTTAAGACAACATTTTAATGATGTATAGTCAGGAAAAGCAGAAAACAATTAACTACGGGTACATCATCATAAAAATTACTGAAAGTGTACCGAATCTCCAGTTGGCTAAGATGGATTATTCCTTCTAGTTTAAGATCTGTGTATCGGTACAAGATTTTATATATTTAGATATTTAAATGTGCTGAATAAAGATTCATAATATTTCCAAGAAAGAAAGAAACATATCAATACACAAATCCATTCAGGGATTACTTGCTCGCAGAGAGTCTGAATTTGCATAATGCAAACACAGTAATAATTTTGTTATAACACATTTTTGGTGTTCTACTCTTCAGATAAGCTATTCATTATTCCAAGTGATGTTACTGTCGCATCTTGCTTCGATGAGGGTTACAAAGTAGCCACAAGCTCTGGGGAGGCTGGCATTGACTTACCCTCTAAGAAGGATTTGAAGAGTATAAAGGCTTTTCTAGGTTTATGCAGTGGTACCTTATGACCTGCCCCTCTGATTGTTACAAATGTTAACCCTTCATACTCTTGAGTCCATCCTCCTACCTGAAAAGTTAGAAGCAATCATCATTCCTGTAGATGCTATTACAATTTCCAATGAAAATTTAAAACTCGAGAAGTAAATTTTCCTTGTCATATGTGCACAGTAGGAAACACAGTTTAGTAGTTTACCATCTATGATTGCAATAGGTTTAAAAGGTCAGTGTCAAGTGCCATGGGTAATTTTGTTTGTCTACAACCTGTTAACCCGCCCATGGAAATTTTGTGGAAATAAAAATAACAGAAAGATGAGACTCACCTGTCCATTGTCATACCAAGGACGCCAGTGAGCCACAGTACGAAGCTTAAGTGCATTTACAGAATATCTGGTTGATGTTACCGGAATTACTGCATCTGTATCTCCACTGAACATTAAAAACACCAAAAACAGCTTTAGCCCATTGTAATTACAAAGAAACACAAAAGTGGGGATAAGATGAGTATTTCTATTTTTCTAGATGGAAAGGAGTAATTTGTATGGTCACCTGAACATCCAAATGCGTAGATCAGCTTTTAGAAGTTCCCGGTAAATTGGCAGCACAGACCTAGGTGAGTCTCTCCAGTGTTCAGCAACTGGATCACTGTATATTGCAGCCAAAAGAGATCAGATTAGTAAATAAACACCATTCCACAAATAATGGAAAAGCAGAAAACCAGGGATCATGGAAATGGTCACAAACCAGATTTCACTGACAGATCTCAAGAAATGAAAGGTTTTGCCAGAGCAATCACTTCATTGATACAAACCTACAAGTTGTCCACCTATAAGGAATTTCTGTAACATTGGCATGAAGAGCCTTCTGCACCTCAGGCAGATTGAAGTAAATTTCAGAATACTTTTCAGTGCAAGGATCATACTCCCCAAACAGGTGCCTCCATGGCTGTCAACAAAATAGCTATTAGAGAAATGGTTTAGGCTAGTGCTTCTCTTGGTTTCTCTTTTCCAGAAATTACTAGTTCAATTGCCATAAAATTGCAGTCCAGAGCTATTTATAAATGTGCTCAATCTGAGAAAGTGGACTAGATAAGTGATGGGCAACATTGCACTTTAAACTACACTTAACCTAATTTGTTAGCATACATGAACTCCCAATGTAAACATAAAACGTACATTCCTCTTTATATGTTTCCTTCCAGAATTTCCAGAAATGTTTGAGCAAGGAGGGGTGTAGATGCTGTACGGATCTATTTGTCCCATTTCTGCATCAGCATAATCTAATGCCTTCTCACAAAGATGTGATGGATGCAGAAGAGATGAAAAGTCACAGAAAATGTTAAGCTTTCGGTAGGTGTTGTCAGATATCATCCCATGCGACCACATGTACTCATAAATCCCCACACTGTCATGGAAATCGTCTGTAACTGCGTTCCCAACCTGCAATAGTCGTGTATTTTCTGTTTAAAGAAAAAATGTAATTCTAATGTCGGACTACGAGCCTTTTGCTATTATATTGTTGCTCTATAGATGTCAGTCGTCTATTCCAAAGAGATGATTTTATTTTGATGCAAATGCACATATATGGTTGATGACTCAACTTAGGACCTTACCATGTACCCCTTCAGGTTAATAATTGGATTTGCCAGGACCTTGTTGCGTCTGTAGATAACTTGAGCTAGTTGAGGAACGTAATGCCCTGAAGAAAATAGCATTAGAAAGAATATGCAAGGTTCTATTTGCTTCTCTGCTTATAAAAATATCCACAATATGGCTTCCAATAAAAGACATCTCATCTAAATTCCACATTAAAGTCCACAGAAATTTCACATTATTAAGTGCATATATCCTTTCACTAAATCTCAGAATAGTAGAATCAAAGGCTGCAACATTTGTGAGTGGAAATCAAGCTCAACCATATCAAATCAACATAAATTCTACAGCTAAAATCAGAACATACCCTTAAATGTCTTGGAATGCAGCACAAATGAGAATACAGATATCAGGACTGAAACTTTACATGTGTAGTTAAAAAGGGGCAAAAAAAACAATCTTGCTTATGTCTAGTTCTTTCCATATGATGCAAATCTGCACAAAGATTGTGCCTTTGTACATCTGTGCTCACAAATGTTGAGTGCACTCTCTATAAATATTCATATAAGCATATTCATGTTGCTATATACAACCCTACTTTTCAAAGAGATCTATGCGACCATATAAGTGTATCTGGCACACTACCAATGATAAAGAGTTTTAAGATACAACCAAGTTCACAAGTCAGACCACTAAAGTCTATATGCAAGTTAAGGAAGTGCTGATACCTCCATAACTCTCTCCGGAGATGTAGAAGTCTCTATTCTTATACTGAGGAAACTTTTCCAACCAGTTGGTCAGGAAAATGAATGAATCTTCAGCTGCAATTCCAGGAGCACGATTTATTTATATGGTTGTATTCGTATTTTTGAAGAAAAACAGGGAAAAAATCAAAATGAAAATAGGCAGTACAAAACATAGTACCCGTTCGTTTGTCTCCAGATTTCTTAATGTCTGAAGAAGTGTTGGTGTAAGAAAAACCAACTCCAGCGGGGGAATCCAAGAACAGGATATTGGCCACTACATGATAGCCCAAATGTCAGATAAATTAAATCTATTCTTGTTAAAGTATGCATTCCAAATCTTTTTTAATTTAAAAAAGAGGGTACAGTACAAAACCCAACTTTAAACCTGAATCTCTTACATTTATTCCATGAATATGGATTGAGAAAAATCGTTTTCCCGTCAGAATTGATATGAAAAGGCCCAAGCTCTTCAGCTTCTCCATATGCCACAGAGGAACATCCAGGGCCTGCACCAAAATAATGATATATCACTAGAATGATCGGCAACATTCATTTTGAGACAAAAACATTTTAGAATAATCCCAGATGTTAGTAAGTTTTTCCATACAGGCCCAAATAATTAGAACTTCAGATTAAGAAGATAAAGGAAAAAGAGTAGCAAATCATTAATACATACCTCCATTCAACCACAAGACGAGGGGCTTGGATTGGGCATCATCAGTCGCTTCAATAAGCCAGTAGAAGAGAGCCCTTCCAGCCTTGTTGTCCACAGTTACATATCCTGAATATTGGGCAAAGTTCACATTTGAAGGCTGCCCAGGTAGCTCCTTTATTCTATCCTTGATTTGTTCATTTTTCCAATACAACTCTTCTTCTGCTGAAACGAATATTGTGGTGTGCAGCAACAACACAACCACAACACACCCCACATAAACTTTGCCTTTGCCTCTCTCCATGTTATTCTTCTTTCAGAATATGAATATGGTGTAACATCATCCAGCTAACTTCTCACAAAATGATTGTTATGAGGAGGGCAGCCATGGCGTACGTTTTTATCCTCAAAAACCGAAGTAAGATGATTGCTCACTTCACATAGAATAGAGGATTTATAACGTCTACGAGAGCAAAACCAGTGATTCTCCGGACATGCTTTTCCTGCACAGCAGAGCACATGTCGTTTTTGCCCAATTTGTCCTTGGTGTTTGTGTGGAGAGATTCCCTCCGTTTTCTATTGGTCGTTCAGTAAAGTTGTGCAAATTTCCAAACGTGTAATTTTCTATCGAGGCTTATAAATTGGGACGCTGTACATGCCCTCCGAGATCTATGGAATGTACTCCAAGCTCTTTTTGGATTGAATCTGCACCTCTCCCGTTTAAAAAGTTTATAGATGTTGCTCGTCACGTGAGTGGAAATTTAGGACTATATTGGTTTTTTTTATATTAATTTTTTTTTTGGGGAATACATTAAAAAATGGTCTCTAAAGATTTCAATGTTGAATTTGGGTTAATTTTGAATTGGTTAAAAATATGAGATAAGAATAATGGTATTGTGTTCTTTGAAACGTGATTTAAGCATGACGTGAATGAGTCAACTCTGATACCACACATAAACCGCCTCCTTACTATGGGCGACCTCCAATTCACTCCCACTCTCATGGCAAAAGCTAGTCAAGTGGAGGCACAACTCAGGAGTGGTTTTGTTTTAGTGGGAGTAGAATGTCACGGAGGATGGTTGCCCTGTCTGCGGGCCTAGGATGTACTCATCTTTGACGAATGTGCTCTATGGTTGTTGTAGTGGAGATGACTATATGACTTGAAGGGTCACTAGTTCCAAGTCTCCTGTTGGGGTTTCTCGCATTCCAATGCCTAGTCCTAAGATTGTTTTGTTCATTGATTTCTCTAAGGCATTGTAGTCCATTCTTGTTTGCTTGATTGACTTGTTGAATGATATCTCTTTGTTGAATGATTTTGAGAGTGTGTTCTTGCTCTTCAATTGTTTGTTGTGCTTGTTGAGGTCTAGGGTGTATCTCCTCTATTTTGTCGAGAATTGCCTTAACCCAATCTCCCCTAATCCCTAGGCACCTCAAATGCTTGAACGAGAGAGAGAGAGAGAGAGAGAGAGAGAGAGAGAGAGAGAGAGAGAGAGAGAGAGAGAGAGATGTTGACCTAGGTTTGACTAGGGTTGACTTTGACTTGTAGTCAAAGGTTTTTTGTTTGATTGTTGAATGTGTAGTGGTCTTCATGATGTGATTGAGGGTTTGACCTTGTTTGACTTGATGTGTATACCTTGTGATGGAATCAAGGCTTTGACCTTCTATGTTTCCTAATGTTTTTGTATTTTCTTATGAAATGCAATTTAGTATGAATGCAAGCAAGTTTTGATTCCTTTTTCCCAAATTGAAATAGTGATCTAATTAACTATGAAAGGAAATATGTATGCAACTAAATGGATGAATCTATTCTAGAAATTAAAATTGCTTTGAATTGAAATTTAATCTATGAATTGAAGCAAATTTAATCTAAGCTATACTAATCAAACAAAACCTATCAAGGAAAAAGCAACACAAAGATTACTTCCCCCAAGGGCAAGAGTGTGATCTAATTAACTATGAGAGCATCAAAAACCTGGATTCTCTTTGGTGCATGAGCTTGGTGTATCCTTAGAAGTCCTTTTGTGGCAACCTCCTTTCCTCTGCAATAGTGGGGATCTCTTCTTGGAGACAGGGATGAAAATGCAATTGATTTGAATGTGGGTTGGGCTATGAAAGCTATGATGAAACAAATTGATCTATTGAAGCTATTGAAGCACTATGGATTGCCTTTCTTGAAAGCGATTTGGTGAGCGTAACAATGCTATTGAAGCTTTTGAAAGCTTGGTAACTAAACTATGAAAATAAAAGGCTCACAAGTCTTGCGAAGAGCATAAGCATGCTATGGAGAGCAAAAAGTAAGTTGGAAATAGATGTGTAATAATGAATTTGCCTCCCATAATGCATATAGGAGGGGACTATTTATAGCTTGGAGAGGCTCATGAATGGTGGAGGTGATTGGTGAGTTAACTCCCTTGATTGATGAGTTAACATGATTGATTGAAGAGTGAACTGGGTTGATTAAGGAGTGAACAAGCCTTGAAAGCTTACCACTGAAGGATGAATAGAGTTAGCATGGGATTGATGGAGAGATAAGAAAAGCTCAGTTGGAGCTAAGAATAGACTGATTAGGAGTGGCAAATGAGTTAAAAAATAGCCTAGGCTTAGTTAGGGTTGAACTATCATGCAAACTGGGGCAAAAATGGAGCTAATTTGGGCTCGAATTGAAGAGAAACTCACGTGTCTAAACATGACTGGGTCACCTAGTTTGACAAGGTAGGTCACCCAAGGGAGTTTCACTTAAATGATAGGGTTACCTAGGGGAGTTTTGGAAGTCAATATGGGTGACCCAAAAAGAATAGGTTTTGTAGGTGGTTTCAAGGGCTGAGATTGGTCAAAAGGGGCTAATGATGACTTCATGATCTGGAGACAAGTTATTAGACCTCAAGAGGGTGGGTCACCAAGTTTTCTAGGGTAGGTCACCTAGGGGAGATCCACTTTAGTGGTAGGGTCACCTAGGGGAGTTCCAAGGATCAACATGGGCTACCCAGAAAGGAAGAAATGGGTGATGAAATTGATGATGGGGAATGGTTTGGGAGGTTGAATAGAAGCCTTTAGAGGGTTGAAATGGTTGAAGGGGCTTAGGGAAGGTGCATTTCCCATCTTGTGATGTCAATAGGTCAAATCAACAAGGTTAGAAGTTGACAAAAATGCCTTGTCGACAAAGGGTGAATGGTGAAGACACAAGACCTTAGGAGGTTAGCTAGGGGATAGGGGAGGCACAAACAAGGTTAAAAACTTCAATCCACATGTCGCTAAAAATAATGCTATTGAGAGGTCTTATTTACTGATGCAGGAGCATCCTTGGTTCAAGAGCAATCTTGCATCAACCAAAAACATTTGCATTTCAGTTTGTTTGCAATTCAGTTTGTTTCTTTTATTTTCCAGTTCAGTTCAGGTAGTTCAGTCAGTAGGAGTTTCTGTATTTTGGTCTGCATTCTATCGTAGATGTATTTCAGATCTTGTAGAGCTGGACTTAGCATCTAGGTTCAGTCATTTACAACATATCCAAATTTTAGAGCATTTGGATTAAGTACCAGAAAGTTATCGCTATCAGAAGATCAACCGTTTTCTCAAGATAGAGCATCCTGACAGTCTCAAACAATCAGCTAAAGGAGAAGACTTGCAGAGCACTTTCTTGACTTGTGAAGCCTAATTGCACATCATTCAATGTTTTTTGGTTCATGGCCGACCTTCCTTGAGATCTGCACATCATTCCATTCATTTGCAAAGGAATTCTTCATGATTAGATCTGACCTATCCGTGTACACACGTTATAGCTCTTCATTGGAGCTTGTGATCTTCCTTGGCTGACGTGGAGGCACCTTGTGATCCGGAGATGATATATATTGATATAATAGATCCATAGGAAAGTATATTTTGATAGTTAGATCTTGATTCATAAGTTCATAGTTTAGATTTTACACGAAGGGACTTCAAAGCCATATCTTGTGCATACTATGTAATCATGCCTGTGAGCCTAATTGTAAGCCCACATGTTACTGGCCAATCGGTATTTGAATTCTATGATTACTTAATGACTGAATCTACATTTATTCTATATCTTTGAGTTATTTCCGTTGTGTTTACTCTTGCTGCACTGTCTGGACAATTCATTCTGTGAACCCTCCTACCGTGACTGCACCAAGTGGTATAGAGAGAAAGTTTGAAACTTTGGGAGCAAATTGAGAGAAGTTGGTGAGGGAATTTTGTAACATCTTGTTGTGGATAGATCGCTGAATTGAGGCAGGTTACTTGTGTCGCAACTGATTGCCAATTGTGAGGCAGTTGTCACCTTGTAGCCCGATCACCGAACTTGAGGCAGTTTGCACTTGATCCTAGGAAGAATGTCACCAAGGAGAGTTGCTGTTGTTGGAAAAATGACTGGTAGAATGGATGAGATGATGGAAATGATGAAAATAGTGAGAATTCAATTGGATGTTGTCGAAGAAGATAGGCGAAGAGGATTGACACCTAGACCTAATATTGAAAGTGATGATGAAGAAGAATTTTAGTCTATTGAACAAATTGGCGAAACCCTAGGAGGTGATTAGGAAGAAGAATCAGATCAAGTAAAGATGTTGCAAGCTATTTCAAAGATTGGAAAAAGACCTAGAGTTGATGTACTAAATTACACTGGTAATTTAAACCCTGAAGAATTGATTGACTGGATAAATGACATGGAAGAATACTTTGAATATGAAGAAGTTGAAGATTCGGAGAACGTGAAATTTGCAAAGAAAAAGTTGAAAGGACATGGTTCTATATGGTAGAAAGAAGTTCAGTTGGATAGAAACAAGAGAGGAAAAGAAAAGATTACAAAGTGGGATAGGATGGTGACAAAATTGAAGAATCAGTTTATACTCGCTGACTATGAATTGGAACTGTTGAAAAGATTACAAAACCTGAGACAAAAGGAGAAATCTATGAAGAAGTATACTGAATAATTTCATAAGATGATCATAAGGACATGACATAGTGAAGCAAGCAAAGAGAAAGTGGCTAGGTACATCAATGGACTGAGATTGGACATTCAAGAAGAACTAGGTTTGGTGAGGATGACATCTTTGGAGGAAGCATATCAATTTGCCTTGAAGGTTGGAGAGAAGTTGAATAAAAGGCATGATCAGAGACATAGAGGTAGAGGAGGTAGATTTTAGAGGAGTAGAACATTTTCTGGAGGTGAGAGATCATTTGCAAAGCAGAACAAGTTTGACAACACATTCAAGAAGGAGGACAGAGATAATAATGCATATCGAAGAAATGACATAAATTTTTACCAGAGAGGACACCCTAATGCATACTGGAATGAAGGGTACAGAAGAGAAGGAAGAGGATTTGATAAGAGAACATTTAGAGGCACTTGTTTCAAGTGTGGAGGTGAAGGACATAGAGCATTTGAATGTAATCAAGGGAATACAAGCAAAAGAACAGAGAATAGTGGAAGAGCAGCTTATGTTGAAGAACCTGCTGGATCACCAAGTTTAGTTGGAAAACCTAAGAAGGGAGAATCACTTGTGATGAGGAGAGCACTATTTCAAGCAGAGACAAATGAGGAACCACCGCAGAGGAAGAGTTTGTTCAAGACAAGATGCAAATCAGGAGGTAAATGTTGTAAAGTTGTAATTGATAGTGGTAGTTCAGATAACCTAGTTTCAAAGGAGACGGTGACTAAGCTAAAGTTGGAAAGATTGAAACACCCTAAGCCTTATCAGATAGCATGGATTCAGGATGATCATAAGGTACTAGTGAGTGAACAATGTTTGGTGAAATTTCATATTGGATCTTATCATGATGAAGTCTTGTGTGATGTTATGCCTATGGATGTTTGTCATATTTTGTGGGGTAGACCTTGGCAGTATGATAGAAAAGCTATACATGATAGGAGAAAGAATACATACACTATAACATCAAATGGAAAGAGAATTGCCTTGATTCCTTTGGAAGATGATCCTAAGAGTGAAGTATGTGGGAATGCTAGAATCTATTTGGTAGATGGAAGAAATTTTTTGGATGGTTTGAGACATGAGAATATGTGTTATACTTTGATTCCTAAGAAGCCTGAAACATTGAAGAAAGAGACTGAAGAATCACAACTGGAGGAGATAAAAGAGTTGCTGACAAAGTATGAAGACATGATATCAGATAATGTACCTGATGGATTACCACCTATAAGGAGTATCAATCATCACATGGATCTTATACTGGGAGCCAGTTTGCCTAATGAAGCCGCACATAGAATGACACCGACAGATAATGAAGAATTGAATAGGCAAATACAAGAATTGTTGAGGAAAGGTTTGATCAAAGAAAGTTTGAGTCCTTGTGTAGTACCTACAGTGTTAGCATCGAAGAAGGATGGAGAATGGAGAATGTGTATAGACTCTAGAGCAATCAACAAGATCATAGTTAAGTATAGATTTCCTTTACCTAGGATGGATGATATCATGGATTGTCTAAGTGGAGCAAGATATTTCACAAAGATATATTTGAAGAGTGGATACCATCAGATCAAAATTAGAGAAGGAGATGAATGGAAGACTTCTTTTAAGATAAATGAAGGATTGTATGAGTGGTTAGTGATGCCTTTTGGATTGACAAATGCACCGAGTACTTTCATGAGATTGATGAATGAAGTTCTGAAGAAATTCTTGGGTAAGTTTGTTATTGTGTATTTGGATGACATTCTAATTTTTAGTAAGACAAAGGAGGAGCATTTACAACAACTTAGACAAGTTTTGCAAAGACTGAGAGAAGAGAAATTGTTGATCAACATCAAGAAATGTAGTTTCAGGAAGGAAGAACTAGTGTATTTGGGATTTGTGATTTCTACGGAAGGATTGAAGATGGACCCTAAGAAAGTAAGAGCAATTGTTGAATGGCCTACACTGGAGAGCATTGGAGAGGTTAGATCATTTCACGAATTAGCTAGTCTCTACTGGAAGTTCATCAGAAATTTCAATTCAGTATGTAACCCTATGACAGAGACAATGAGAGGTGAGAGAAAAGACTTTAAATGGACATCAGGAGCAGATAAAAGCGCTGAACTGTTGAAGTAGAAGGTGACAGAGAAACCTATTTTAGCATTACCAGATTTCAATAACGTATTTCAAGTTGATTGTGATGCAAGTGGAAATACAATTAGAGCAGTATTGAGTCAAGAAGGTAACGCTGTAGCATATTTCAGTGAGAAGTTGAATGATGCAAGGAGAAGATATTCAGTTTATGATCAAGAGTTCTATGCCATAATTCAATCCTTGAAGAAGTGGAGAAATTATTTGTTGCCTAAGGAATTTGTGTTGTATATAGATCATCAAGCTTTACAGTATTTGAATAGTCAAGGTAAGTTAAATCAAAGACATATGAGATGGGTAGAGTTCATGCAGAGTTATACATTTGTGTTGAAGCATAGGGGTGGAAAATCAAACAAAGTTGCATATGCCTTGAGTAGAAGAAGAAACTTGTTGACGGAGATGAGAGTTGAAGTGATAGGCTTTGATGAATTGAAGAACATGTATGAGGGAGATATTGATTTTGCAGAACCTTGGAAAGCATGTAAGGAACCTGTTGTGACAGATATGAGTAAATGATTGGACTATTTCATTCAAGAAGATATGTTGTTAAGAGGAAGTCAGTTATGCATACATAGAAGTTTAATGAGAGATAATTTGATCAAGGAGAAACATAGTGGAGGATTGGTAGGACATTTTGGCATTGATACTTGACAGTAGCTTTGGTGAGTGAAAATTACTTTTGGCCTCAGATACATAAGGATGTTAGGAAATTTGTGCAGAATTGTAGAGTTTGTCAAGTTGCAAAAGGGAGTAATCAGAATACTGGATTGTATAAACCTTTGATAGTACTGGAGAGACCTTGGGAAGACATAATCATGGATTTTGTGATGGGATTGCCTAAAACACAGAGAGGACATAATTCTATATTTGTAGTGGTAGACAGGTTTTCAAAGATGGCACATTTCATACCTTGTAAGAAGACAATTGATGTAGTGCATGTAGCAGACCTATATTTCAAGGAGATTGTGAGATTGCATGGATTACCTAAGAGTATAATTTCAGACAGAGATGCTATATTTCTTGGATATTTTTGGAAGACACTTTGGAAGAAGATGAAGACATATTTGAAGTTCAGTTCAACATTTTATCCACAAACTGATGGACAGACAGAGGTAGTGAATAGGAGTTTGGGAAACTTATTGAGATGTTTGGTTGGAGAGAAAGCACGAAGTTGGGACTTGATTTTTTCACAAGTAGAGTTTGCATATAATAATTCAGTGAATAGGAGTACCAGAAGAACACCTTTTGAGATTGTTACCAGAGTAAATCCTAGAGGAGTAACAGAACTGAGAGATATGGGTATGACAGAAAAGAGAAGTGTAGAAGCAGAAGAATTTGCAAATCACATGGAGATAGTGCATAATCAGGTTAAGAAGCATTTGGAATATATGAACAGCAAATATAAGGAGCAAGCAAATGAGAAGAGAAGACATAATGAATTTGCAGTGGGAGATGAAGTAATGGTATAAGTTTGAGAAAAGAAAGATTTTCAGTTGGGACACATAACAAGCTGAAGATGAAGAAGTTTGGACCGTAGGATACCTAGAAAATTTGATTCGGGCAATGCATATGAAGTGAAACTACCAAAGACATTGGGTATTTCACCTATTTTCAACATTACATACCTATATTAGTATCATGAAGCAGAGTTTAGTGACAGCATGACAGAGGACTTAAAGAAGCAGTTACCACAAGCGCCAGAGCAGATTAAAGACATTTTGGACAACAGAGTTGGACCCAACACCAGAGGAAGACAATACAAAGAATACCTTGTGAAGTGGAAAGGCAGGCTGGAAGAAGATTCATCATGGATTTCTCAAGTTGAGGTGGACTATCTTGGTTTTCCTCTAGCCCTAGCAAAGTGAGGGACTCACTTTTTCAATAACCCCGGATGTCTGATGCAGGAGCATCCCTGGTTCATGAGCAATCTTGCATCAACCAAAAACATTTGCATTTTAGTTTTTTTCTTTTATTTTCCAGTTCAGTTTAGGCAGTTTAGTCAGTAGTAGTTTTTGTATTTTGGTCTGCATTCTACCGCAGTTGCATTTCAGATCTTGCAGAGCTGGACTTACCATCTAGATTCATTCATTTACAACATATCTAAATTTCAGAGCATTTGGATTAAGTATCAGAACATTATTGCTATCAGAAGATCAACTATTTTCTTAGAATACAGCATCCTGACAGTCTCAGACAATCAGCTAAAGGAGAAGACTTGCGGAGCACTTCCTCAACTTGTGAGGCCTAATTGCACATCATTCAATGTTGTTTGGTTTGTGGCTGACCTTCCCTAAGATCCATACATCATTCCATACATTTGTGGAGGAATTCTTCATGATTAGGTCCAACCTATCCATGTAGACATGTTACAGCTCTTCATTGGAGTTTGTGATCTTCCTTGGCCGACGTGGAGGCACCTTGTGATCTGGAGATGATATATATTGATATAATAGATCCCTAGGAAAGTAGATTTTGATAGTTAGATCTTGATTCATAAGTTCATAGTTTAGATTTTGCATGAAGGGACTTCAAAGCCATATCTTGTGCATATTCTGTAATCAGACCTGTGAGCCCAATTGTAAGCCCACATGTTGCTGACCGATTGGTATTTGAATTTTATGATATACTTAATAACTGAATCTACATTTGTTATATATCTTTGAGTTGTTTCCGTTGTGTTTACTTTTGTTGCATGGTTTGGACAGTTCATTCTATGAACCCTCCTATCGTGACTACACCATTTACACACTTACATGTACATGTTTGGGACTACAACTCATCATCGGATTACCATGTAGGCCCATGCACATTTTATTTGCCCACTTGGGGAGGGTAGTCTACATGAAAGGTAGGTACCATTCCTGAACTAGGCCTTACCTATTGTTGTTGTCCCACAATTGTACTTGAAATGACAAGTATTAGTCTGATATTATAATATTCAATAATGATTACCAAAATAGAAATAAAGAAATGTAATGTCAATGTGTGAATTGTAAGTATACCTGAGTCACCTTGCTTCACCATGGGGACCTACAAGAATGAAAGGATGCAAAATGAGGGTGCAAGAGCACTAAAAAAGATAAAACTACCCCTAAGTGCAAGCAAATGAAACTAAGCTAAGAGAAGGGGAAAGAGGACAAATCAAAGGAAACAAGGTCAAATGGTGATGGAATCATGCAAAGTAGTCAACAAAGAGCTAACAATGGTTTAACGAGAGTGGACTATCACTTTGTATGATGTTTGCCGTATATTGGATGTTCTTGTGAGAGGAGAGAACCTTTAGGTTTTGGAGAGTGAGTCTTAGAGGGAATGATTACATTGGGCTGCTATCATGGGGTCAATCATCCTAGAGATCAGATAGGTGTTTGACTCAATTCTATTCCTACTCTCACCATTTCGCCTCTATAAAATGTTCTTATCAGGTTGATCACATCCAAGTTGTTAGGAGATAAGGGAGCATCGAGACTCAAATGGTGTTGGGCACCAATCATTCAGAGAGTGGAGCTGGGTACCTTTTTCACTTGGGGGATTGACATCCTCACCATGGTTCATTGAGATTTGTATCATATTTTGAGGCGAGGGGCACTTGCCTTTAGTCACCCCTCTCTCATCATGTCATGGATATATGAGCATATTATACCATTTCATAGGGGTGTGCCTCTTCTAGACCCTAGATTAAATCAAGAACCATGTGATGGGGTTGAGTTGGTTACTTTGATGCTACTACACACACTATGGCTACTCTCACTGATGTTGACTTCATTTGTTATCCTTATACTGATGCGAGAATATTGCAGGACACTATTCACCTAAGAGACAAGAACAATTTGGCTGAGGCCCATCACATTGATCAAGTGCTTCAAAAGTTGGGCGAGGACTATCTAGAGGACTTGCCCCTATTCATATTTGTTCATATTCGTGCACACCATAATTAAACACATAATATCTTAAAAGCATGGCACATTAACTAGGATGTGACACTGTAGGTGTTCCAGCAAGTAAAGGAGATATTAATTGCATGGGTTAATCTGATCCTTCAAGTGTATAATGCACGTGATGGCCAACTAAAATATAGTGTCCATACACTATTTTTTTCGTGAAATTACTAGTATCACTACACTTACCAAGGTGTATTGACCAATTAGACATCATAGTTGTAAGAACTTAGCATAGCTAGGGTCAAAATAGCTATGACTTCTATGTTAGCCGAATAGGTGTTCTCGAAGCCTTGTAGTACAAATTTGCTCACAATCAATACTACAAGGATGTCTAGCTTGATGAATGTGTAATTTAATCTTTACCATCAACCCTTATGTACCGACCATGCTAGTCCATTCTTCTATTGATCTTCCTAGGCTGCCCCTTGGGTTTTCTTTCATAAGTGACGAGGAGTTAAGCACTCTTCAACGATATCCTAGACAACATTCTTCTTTTGTGGCTATTCCCGCTCTTGGTTGAAGGGAGATGGAGGAGGTTCATGCTTTCCTGCATTTGGGACCATGCTATACCATTTGTGCTATTGATTGGCTATCTACTTCATTGACATCAATTAATGAGTACAACATAGAGGGCCTATTTGCAATGGCATTCCCAACTCTTTTCCCCATAGGTGTTGCAAGATTTGGACATCCATGCGTCAATGAGGTGAAAATGCATGAATATGCTCTTCATCTAATGAGATACCAGGGTAAATGCACAAATATGGGGGACCAAAAGGGGGTCTTAGGATGCCACTTTTTTTTTCTAAAATAGGAAAGACTAATGTTGGATGAGAAATCAAGAAGATAGTTACACTCAAAATTTGAAGATACAACAAAAACAAGAGTCGTAGTGCTCTAAATCTAGTTTCTAAACTACTATTTTTTTTTCAAAAATAGTTGAGATTAAGTGTTCAAAAAGGGGGAGCACGCAAATTGGTCCTATTTTTTTCAAAAAAACATAACATAACGTCTAGTGTGCTCCCCCTAAAATGTTAACTTTTTTTTAGTATTTCAAAAATTGCTTCGGTGAGAAATTAGCTAACACCGACTAGTAGAATTTGGCAAATAAATGACTAAGTGACTAAAATTTTTAGTCACAACAACTAAAAATGGCTAAATTCTACTAATTTTTTGCAACTCAGCTATAAATCAGTAAATAAATGACTAATTTGGTCATTGACTAAAAAATTATTTAGTCACAAAAATAAAATGACTAAATAGTTAGTCATGCAAATACAAATTAGACAAAATTAAAAAAAACTTTTTGGGAAATTATTGGTAGGATGTATTGCGTGCGATTCATTATTCATGTTCATTGAATTCCTCGCTTCATTAGTTGGTTACTTGCAGCTACTTCACACTGAGGCGTTTTGAGATGTTATAGCAACTACTTGCATGGCGATAAAGATTGTTTGGAGAGGACCTAGAGACTTCTGAAAAGGTGGGCAAAGAATTCAGAGTTTGCTGTAACGAATTTGAAGTTGGTGAGGCCCTCTGCAGTGAAGTTAGATTTGGGGACGCCCTCTGCAGTGAATTCAGAGGTAATTCAAAACCCTCATTACATTTATAAACACAAAATCTATAGCTTTGTGAAATGCAACTTATAGTAGTTACAATCTACTTCTCTTAATAATGTTCTTTTACAATCTTGCCACTATTCTGCTTCATAATGTGTTCGAGCTAAATATAATAAAATTTGGGTGTCAGTGCCAAAATAGAATTTCCTCAAACAATTTTGATACATTTTCACTGCAAGCGCAAATTGTCCTTGTGCAAAGTAAACATGTGCTAGATTTATCCACACATCAAGCATCTGAACAAAGATATTTCCTTCTGTAGCTTCTTGTACCTGTGTAAAAAATTCCTTTGCAATATCAAATTGATCCCTTTCATCTAACACAATGGTTGCCCCATTTGCAGTATAAACATTTCCTGGTCTCTATGCCAACACTTTATAATATAGTTCTCTATCCTTCTCAAGATGTTGTGCCTCCACCTTTGGATCCCTCCTCTCATTGCGAAAAGTTGCAAAATAATTCCAATTTCCAAGTGAAATGTCAACATAAGAATTATTTGTATCTGATTCACTTTGTGCATCTTTAATTGTTTTTTTTTTCTTTAAGCTAGTCATCTATTTTTAGTTCCATTTTGCCAAGCATAGATAAAGCATTTGATGAGTTTTTATCCACCTTAAGTGCATCCCCAATCAATTCTAGGCTTAGTTGGATCTCATTTTGAGCCTAAGCCATGGCTGCAAGACGTAGATATGCATCCACATAATCAAGAAACTTCAACAATATTAGCCTGCATAAAAGATTTTCTTTTTCAGTATCATGTAGCTATTCAAACAACCTAGAAAGATTAAATAGTGTTGTGACTTTATCCCATGGAAGCTCAAGTGAAACACCACCTTCTTCTAGTCGATGGAAGAATTCCATATCCTTAAAGAGCACAAGAAAAACTGCAGAATTGGCACTGGGGCTTTTATTTATGAATTTAACCCAAATGCCATTTCCTAATGCCTCCATAAAAGTTTGTTGAGCCAACTCTAGTTCATCGCGCTCAAAATGAAGAACCCCAATGTTGTTTAACAATTGAATGGGTACTTCTTCTCTGCTCTTCTTCAGAAGAGACCTTGTTGTCTTAAGAGAATTTAAGGCTACACTAGGGTCTAATGATATTAATAACTCACCCATCTTGATAAATGTGTGGGCATCACGTGGATCTATGCGAGTTTCCTTTCTTAAAATTTCCAAAGCCTTCTCTACCTGCCCTTGTTGAGCATATATATGGCCTACAGATTTTAATCTCTCACAGTTCTCAGGGTGGACCTCCAGAACCTTTTCAAAATTTGAGAGAGAACTCTTAAGATCTCCCAGCTTCAATTGAACCTGTCCACAAAATCATGTGGCCTCTAGCTTTCCTTGACTGATGCCATGTAGTAGCGGCCAGTGGTGTCATAATCACCTTTATTATGATAAGAACATGCAATATTATAATATGAATGAGATTTCATGAGAGGGTGGTCAGTTGAAATAAGAGCTATCTTAGTCATCTATTCGACAAGAAAATGCTGCCCTGTGAAGGAAAAAATGGTTTGCTAAATGATTCAATGCCATTACATAGTCCGTATATAATTCAAAGGCTCTATGCATCTTTTCCATTCCTTCATGAACACTACCTTTTTCACTAATTGTGAGAATCCTACAAGTAAAAAAAATGCACAAAATTGACCACAAAGATTTATGTAGAGGCAGAACATCATTTCCTAATGCCTCCATAAAAGTTTGTTGAGCCAACTCTAGTTCATTACGCTCAAAATGAAGAACCCTAATGTTGTTTAACAATTCAATGGGTACTTCTTCTCTAATCTTCTTCAGAAGAGACTTTGGCATCTTAAGAGAATCAAGGCTGCGCTGGGGTCTGACGATAATAATAACTCACCCATCTTAATAATTGCATGGGCATCATGTGGATCTATGCGAGTTGCCTTTCTTAAAATTTCCAAAGCCTTCTCTACCTGCCATTGCTGAGCATATATATGGCCTACAACTTTTAAGCTCTCACAGTTCTCAAGGTGGACCTCTAAAACCTTTTCAAAATTTGAGAGAGAGCTCTTAAGATCTCCCAGCTTCAATTGAACCTGTCCACAAAATCCTGTGGCCTCTGGCTTTCCTTGACTAATGCCATGTAGTAGCGGCCAGTGGTGTCATAATCACCTTTACTATGAGAAGATCATGCAAGATTATAATATGAATGAGATTTTGTGAGAGGGTGGTCATTTGAAACAAGAGTTGTCTCAATCAACTATTCCACAAGAAAATGCTGCCCCATGAAGAAAAAATGGTTTGCTAAATGATTCAATGCCACTGCACAGTACAGGTATAATTCAAAGGCTCTACGCATCTTTTCCATTCCTTCATGTAGACTACCATTTTTCACTAACTGTGAGAATCCTACGATTAAAAAATGCACAAAACTAACCACAGAGATTTTTCCCCATTTCAAACAACAAAATTGCCAAAAAAATGCATTTAAAACCTGCAAAAAAATGCAAATAAAATCACGCTGATTTTCGCGCCAAAAAAAAACCATGAGACCGTAGCTTGTTGCTTACTATTATGCTTTGATAGATTTTTTCCAAGCATCCATAGCTTGTTTGAAATCACCTATTTTAGGCTTTTAGCCATAGCAGCAAGGCAATGAACTATTTGATAAAATGCTTTGGTAGACATGTATGAAAAATGTGGTAGCATAGACAAGGCAATGAACTTTGGAAAACTGCCTCAAAGAAATGTGGTCTCATGGTGATGGAATGCCATGACAAGTGAATTGTTATGGATTGTCATGGCATTCCATCACCATGAGACCACATTTCTTTGAGGCATTTTTTCAACCAGTTCACTGCCTTGTCTATGCTATTGCTTACTATTATGCTATGATAGATTTTTTCCAAGCATCCATAACTTGTTCAAAAGCACTTGTTTAAGGCTTTTAGCCATAGCAACAAGGCAGTGAACTATTTGATAAAATGCTTTGGTAGACGTGTATGAAAAATGTGGTAGCATAGACAAGGTAGTGAACTGTTTGAAAAAATTCCTCAAAGAAATGTGGTCTCATGGAATGCCATGACAAGCAAATGCAATTGGCAGCTACTCCTAGTTATTAGTTATGCAATGTGAAGTAATTGCATAACTGCTTAGGTTGACTTTGTAAAAACTATATTGTAATTGAAATTTTATCATCTATCAGCATCTAGTTATTAGTTATGCAATGTGAAGTAATGCTTTGAGTTTGAAAGATGTGCAATGCAATGTAATAAGCAATTTGAATATAAACTACAAAAATCTATTTTTAATAATTCATTAGTTAAACTCTCTATTTTATTTTCTCTCTATAACTCTATTGCTATGGAAATGCCTTTCAATTAAAAAAATAGTTTTTGTCTCTGATTCTACAATTTTTTACATTTTTTTAAAAATCTGATTTTTTCAAAAAATCTTGAACTTTTGGTTTGCTGATTTTTTTCCCTAAAGATTTTTGTTGCTATGTAGAACATTACGGATGGATCAATGTCAAAGGTTGACTATGGATCAATACCATGCATATGACATCTAAGAGAGTAGCCGATGATAGGCACATGGACAAATATCCATGTCCATGTAAGGATTGTCTTGGTGGAATGGTGAGAAAAAGAAATGTGATTTATTGACATATGATAAGATATGGGCATAGTGGTATAAGCCCTTGGGATTATAATTATTATGAAGATATGATAGAATTGCAGAGTGTGAGAGATGAAGATGCAACAAACATAGATAAAGTGGCACCAAACATAGATGAAGAGGCAATAATGTTAGACGAAGGGTTTGGAGTTGATAGAATGTTGAATGAGGTCTAGATGATGATTGGGCCAAGTCGATGGAGGATAATTTAAAGCATGTGTATGCTGATTTCAAGTTAAGTCATTTGACAACAATCCTTCAAATTCTTAACTTGCAAGTGGTGCATGGTTGGATAAATGAGGGTGTAGATCAGTTATTGGCATTATTAAGTTCATTGTTACCACCTAACTCCACATTGCCAACAAAACAAAGTCAATGTAAAAAGCAAATCACTAAGCTAGGCTTAGGGTATGAAAACATCCACACATGTGTGAATGGTTGTGTATTATTTCACAATAATCTTGCAAGTGAGAGTGAATGTCTGAAATGTCATGAAGTAAGGTATAGACAAGGGTTGAAATCAACTATGGTTCCTAGAAAGGTTCTTTGCCACTTTCTAATAATCCCACAATTATTCTAAATGCATAGGTGCAGAGACATTGCTGAACTTATGCAATGACATGCCCAAAATAAGAGCACCGATGGAAAACAACGACATGTGCCTGATTCTAAGATGTGGATGGAATTTGATAACATCTATGGCATGATTTTTCTCAAGATCCTCGTAATATAAGGTTAGGTTTGGCTCTAGATGGGGTGAACCCATTCTCAGATCAAAGTACTAAATGGTCAACTTGGCCAGTGTTTTTAATAAATTATAACTTGTCTCCATGGTTAGCAACTAAACTATTTTTCTTAATGCTATCATTGATTATACTAGGAAAGAAAAGTGTGAGTTTAGATATAATCGATGCTTATCTAGAGTCATTTTATGATGAGCTAATGGAATTGTGGAAAGAAATTGAAGCAATTCAATCATTAAGGGATGGTCATTCAATCAAATTCACTTTAAGAGCTTCCTTATTGTTTACGATTCATTATCTTCCTGCATATGGCACATTGTCTAGTCTCAATGTTCATGGATACCATGGATGTCCTGCTTGCAACTTTAAGGATTTTGTGAGGCACTCAAGAAGTTTGCGTAAGTGTATTTACTATGGACATCGTGCTTACCTTAAAATGGATCATCCATAGCATTGACAAAAAACATGTTTCAATGGTCAAGAAGAGAATCGTGAAGCACCATTGATAATAACAGGTGATTACATTGTTGAGAATGGACAAAAAATAATGTCATTTATTGAAAATGATGGGATTGCTGGTAGTAGATATGATCCATGTAGTGAAAGAGGTGTAAAACAGTTGTGCATATTCTATAAGTTTCCATACTTTAAGGATATAGTCATTAGGCATACTATTGACTTTATGGATACTGAGAAAAATATAGCCTATGCTATTATAGAAACTCTTTTGGTGCTTTTGATACTATTTCATCATGTGAAGACTTTCGACAACTAAAGATTCATCGAAATCTTTGGGTTGAAAAAATATGCTGATGAAAAATATAGAAAATCTAGTGCTCCTTATGTGTGGACAAAGGAACAACGTGCACAATTCTTACAGTTGTTGTCTTAGACTCACTTTCCCACTGGATATGTAAGTAGTAGTATTAGAAGCCAAACTGACATTAATGGCTTAAGAGGCCTCAAGACCCATGACTATCATGCCATAATCAAGCATATTTTACCTATTGTGGTAAATATATCAAGTTTGGTAAAGGGGCCAAGATTGGTAGTTATAAGGTTGGGCATAATATTAAAAAGAATGAGTTTACATGTATTAGATCCTTCGAATTTTGATAGTTTGAGGGAGGAGGTTTTTGAAGTCCTTTGTCTAGTGGAATGGGAATTTCCACCAACAATCTTTAACATTTCTATGCATCTTTTGATACATCTAGAATATGAATTAGAGCATTGTGGCCTAGTAAGAATGAGATGGATGTATCCTATAGAATGATAAATGAAGGTTTTGAAAAAAATTATTTGTACTAGGGCAAAACCAGAAGGCAGCATGTCTAAGGGATATTCAATGCAAGAGGCCATGGGATTTTGTGAAGAATATATGAAGGATTTTAAAAATGTCAATTGACGTGTATGGGATGATGACGAAGATGAAAGAGTTGTAGGTGAAGTATTAGAAGGCAATGGATGTCGCTTCAAGCTATCACATCAAGAAAGAAGTTTGATACATGCCTATATTCTTCAAAACACAACTTCATTTGATAATTGGCATAGTAAAAAAAAATTACACAATAATTTATTTACTTAATTACATTTACACATTTATATTATTAATCTTACTATTTGTACATTAATAGTCTATGTAGAAAATATGAAGAAGAGAATCAAACTTGGATGCAACATCGACCTCAAAAGTGCAGACATCATATTTTGATTGGAGGTGATTCTTTTCCAAAATTTGAATAATGGATTGTTAATGCAACCAATGATGCAAAAGAAGAAGGTCAAGATGTAACAACGGAGGAAAGTGAGCTTTCACAATCTCCACATATATGGGCTATGCGTTTTAGTGGAATGTGGCCCTATGGTAGTCATTTAAGAGTGGAAGAAAAAGACAAAGGAAAGACAAATTGTGATTGTGTTGTTAGTGCTGAATTTCTTCACGAAACTGAGAAGAAATTTTATGTTGGATTCATCCAAGAAATTATTCAAGAGGATTTTGGTGAAAATAGTCCTATATTATTAAAATGTAAGTGGATCTGACCATCTGCAGTATAATTTGATGAGTATAAATTTGTATGCGCAAATACAAGGTAATTTTTATCAGAGATGGATGAGCCGTATGTTTCCATTCTTCAAATTAACAAATCATTTTTAATTAATGATGTAATAAGCCTAGGATGGTCGTATGTCATTCAAACAGAGTCTCGTTCTGAACACAAATTCATGGAAGTTGTCGATATAATGCCTGATGGGCAATATGTTAATTTACAAGAAACATTTGAAGAAGTGGATGAAGACGATGATGGAGTGTTTGAAGAAGAGATTTTGATTACCAATGAAGAGATTGGGAGAGAAAATGAGTAGCATGTCACATATGAGGATGAGGAAGAAAATCAAGCAGATGCAGACACAAGTGATCAAGATTCTGATCTTGTTGGCAATGCAGATGATTATGATGATGTTTTGTCACCTTAAGAGATTAGCTTCTCACCTAAACTTTGGTTATATGTATGGTGTAATTTATTATTGAATGTAATAAAGATCTAAGTATAGGTATGCTTATTCACTATTGTTTTACTGATACATTTTTGAATGTAATCATCATTATTTTGTTGGTACATTGTATACAAAACCTGAGATGTTCACTACTGATTTGAAGTGCATTTAAAGTTAGGTTCAATCATTCTTCTTAGTTTTCTTACTTTGGTTGAAATTAATTTTGTTTAGTTAGAATATAATTTATTCTATGTCCTATATGTTTTCTAGATGCTAGACTTTTCTTATATGTCCTAGATGATAGCTTTAGTTTGTAATACAACTTCTAGCATCCACATGCATTGAATATGCTTGTGTGAAGGAAACAATAATGAATATCTGTGATTTAATAATACATATAGATATCTATTATCCTCACGGTCTTGGTAGCAGGGTGGTAATTCTGGGCTAGAACTCTAATGAACTCCATGGTGGTACCTACCTAGGTCTAGGGTTTTAAGTTAGTTCTGCAAGTATTCATCTTTATTTCCCTTTAAACCTTAAGTCCCTCAGTCTTATTTTACTTTATGTTATAATTTGTCTTTGACCATTTAGCCTAGGTCACCAATTACTTAAGTTATAACCTTAAGCCTTGTAAATCATGAAGTGACCGGACCCTTTTACCTAATGTTACCGTTTGTAGCCCGTCATGTCGAAAAGTCTAAATCATAAGTCTTGTATGACTTGGAGGTGCCACATGGCATAATATCGCAAACCCGCAGAGCTATTGGTGCTGATGTCCTATTCCTACCGTAGGGCTGCGAGGTAAGGACAACTGTAAAGTGTGTCATGGCCTTTGGCCATATGGTCAATGACTTAGATGATTGAAGCAGATGACACCATGTGTCAGAAGATGGAGCAGGAAGTGGGTCCACTAAAGATTGGATGGCAGCATAGAAGCGTAGAAGAATCTTGACAGAAGGGAAGATCCTCTACACAGCCACGAGATGAGGACACGTGGCTTGTTCTTCATAGGAATGAAAAGGCTTACGAAAGGTAGGACACATGGAGGCTTTAGCGCACTCATGCAGAGCTAAAAGGTGGGGGCCCATTTCCCACCATGCCGCTATGAAATGAAGTTGCATGTCCATATCAGACAAAAGGTAGAGGAGTTAGCAAGAAAAGTGTGTCTGACATGGAATAACATCATTGGTTAATGAATTTTCAATGAAGGAGCTCAGATTTTCAAATCTAGTGGGTAACTCATGACTGTCGATCTCACAAAAAGTAACTCGAATCAATGACCAAAATTTGAACTTACTGTAATGAACATTGGAAGCGCGAGCTGTAACATGAATTGCAGTAAAGGCCAAAGTGATGCGCATTAATGCTGCAGGCCCTAAATTGTAAGCTTCTTTAGGATGAAAAATAGAGTTTTTCATATCATTTTCATGAGCACGAGAAGAGTTCTAGCGCACAGCAAAGGTTGAAAGAGAAATTATAGAAATTTAGAAGTGTCTGCAGTAAAAGAGAATAAGCAAGTTGCCCTTACTAGCTATGTGCATTTTAATTGAACTATTATTCTGTGAATAGTTTTGAGCATCAGTAGAGAAAGGAAAAACCCTAGTCTATTCAAAGTAATTTCAAAATGAGTCAAGTAAGTAAGTCAACTGTCCACCTCAAAACGGAGCTTGGATGAGGACCTTATGGTTCAGCTGCCTGGGTCTTCACGGAGGCCTACAAACATATATGGTCCAGGTGGGCCTAATGACATATTTTTGGACTTGTGCACTGCATGCCAAGATGCCAATTTACCTATGCCGGGATGGATTCTGTTCAAGCACTAGTATGACAGAAGAGAATACAAGGCCCCAGTTTACAATGCCTGGAATTTAGACTTGGTGAAGCTAATGTGCCCAAATGTATTTGTTAATCTAGATTTTGTCAGGTTAGTGGTGCAGAGATATGATCCTATGGCTAGAGTAGTTAGAGCAGGAAATAATATAGTCATGATCAAGACTACAAGGTCCTACATTTCAAAGGTGTTTGGTTTGAATCCTCTTTCCAGCAAGAAAATTGACCTTGATGCCTTGAAGGATGATTACAAGAGAGTTTGGCGTGGATACAAAGCTTTTAATCTACCCAAGCACAGACCAAAGGGCATTGATGGAAAACTGGTGAAAATATCAAACAATGAGGAAGAACTGTTTGACTGCTCCCAATTCATGCATTACTTTGTGAAAACCTATCACACTTTGTGCCAGGTGTTAGGGAAGGATGCATTAGATAAAATGCCTATAAATATGATTATGTTGGCTACAATTGTGCATGATATTGCAACTACAGAGGCTTATGACTATACAACCTACATATAAGAAAAGATGCATGAGCAACTTGTGAAGATAAAGAATAATTTGTTCATTGTGGAAGCCAAAGTGGAGTTCAAATGGTACTCAATGATGTGCCACATGTTTTTGTATGCTAGTTTGGGGTTGTGGCATCAAGACCTACATGTGAAGGAAGTTGATCAAGATGGCAATATGCTCCTTGTGTAGATGTGGACGTGCATGATAGATGTACATTGTATAGATGCAAATTATGTGATTTTTGAGGAGCACTTTGTTAAAAGGTTGCTTGGTTTCATGGAGCCTGAGGGAGAAAGGATTTATAAAGATGTGCTTGATTTTTTGAGGCCATGGAATCAGACCCCTGAGTTGGGAATTCAACACAATTGGGGAGACTAGTTTTTGCATACCCACACCACTTGCATCAGAATCTATGGGAGCAAGGTTTCCCCATATGTACTGCCTAGGTTTGTGCCGAAGAGAATTGCTTTTCTAGAAATAATTATGCAACTTAATGAATCTGACAAGGAACATTTGAGACTGCAAAAGAAGGGGTCATTCTTCCCCACTTCTATTAAATTATGTGATTTCTGGGCCACCAATAAAGATGCTCTGGATCAAATTGATTTAGTGCTAGTAGTCTATAGGATGGGACTGGAGCAACCAAGGGTATTTGACCCTAAGGATATATCAATAAGGTGAGGCTTGGCATCAAAAGACCTCAATATAGCCACCAATTTTTGTTTGATGAGGATGTGGTTAGGAATTGTGCCATAATGGATGAAGTACATTTTTTGAGGGGAAGGTGGCAAGAGGTAATGGAAGTAGAGAATATGAGAACTGATCTCAATCCTGCTTACCTAGGGGCATTTACAAATGAAAGTGACCCCATAAAAAGAATTCAGAAGATCATGGCTCATGTAGAGACTTTAATTGTTGAGTCTCCTCAAGGATAACAAAAGCCTTATAGGAGAGGAAATGAGTCTTCAAGTGCACCTCCTACTAAGAAAGTAAAAATAATTGATTTGGAGCATGAGGAGGAAATTGAATTGATTGACTTGGAGGAGGAGGTAAATGAACAAGATCAAGAAATGGCTCAACATGTAAATTCTCCTTTGAGAATAAGACCATAATCTTCTCCTGACAACAAACTGAGCAGAACACTTGCTAGTAACTATGTAGATACAGAGGATATTAGGGTGCTGGCATGTGCACAATTCATGGAGGATGATGCATTCATCAATACCTAGAATTCAAGGGGTATGTGTTGAAAGTAAGGAATGAGGAGTTCCAAAAGAAGGTTGAGGATGCTAAGAGAGGAGTAGACTCTGAGAAATATGAAGAAATAACTCAGAGAGTGTTGAATGAAGTAAGTCAAGATATTAGTAGGATGACCCCTGATGAGGGAAGAGCTCTGGTGGAGAAGAGTGGCCTGCTAGTGCTTCCACATTGGACCTTAGCAGATGCAATTGCTTTTGATACTATAACAAGGAATGAAACAGATGTATCTGATGATCAAGTGGAGAACACACTCTCTGGTGTAGGATTTAATCCTAGGTTTGAAACCCTGGCAATATGGGCATTAGCCACAAATAGTAATAAGCTAAGGGTAGGTTTTGGAAAATTAACAGGAGATGTTATAATAAAGAGTGTCAGACACTCCAGCTCCTCAAGCTACCAGTTTGAATGTTCACACAACCCAATTTGTAGAGGCTGTTACAAATAAGCTACAAAAGGATTATGATGAGCTTCTCCTCAAGTATGGGCAAGCTATGTCTGAGTTAAATAAGTTGAAGGAGCAAAGATTGTTGGCTCCAAGTACCTCAACTCAGAGTGCTCTAGTTCAAATAGAGACTATAGAGGCTTTCCCAACAGACAGAGAGGTATTGTTCTCTGAAATCAAAGAGTTGAGGAAGAGGTGAAGAGTTTGAAAGATGAAAAGAAGAATTCAGTCAAAGACATGGTTACAAAATTGATCAACCATAGGGTGTCCAAGATAACATCCAGGGTGGATAACACATGGAATTATTATTTAGACTTGAGGACTACCTATGATAAGAACAAGAGAGATAAAGAAAGCCTAAAAGATACAGTGAGGGTGTGGCTGCCGAGGACAAGAGAAATAAGAGAGATTCATAGATGTTTAAGGTTTGCTCCTGATGCCCCACCGGAGATAAAATTTACCCTAGATATGTTAATTTAATTGGAGGAAGTAGTGGCTTTCCAATTGAAATTGGACAAGGTGTTGAATGAGAAAAGGCAAACAACAGAGAAAATAGACAAAAGAATCATGCCAAACATATTGGAGGAAGATGAATAGATAAAAGGCCTAGATAAGTGGAAGGCTGATTTTGAAAACATAATTGGCCAACTCATATCTTCCAGCTGTGTAGATGGAGATCGAAGCATGAAGGTTTTGAATTCAACGCTAGACAAATTGTATGCTTTGGAACTAAATTTTGAAATTTTTGCAAAGAATCAAAAATTCTATTGGATGCCAGATATAATGAAGATAATAAAAGAATAGCAAAATTGATTCCTTTTCAATGGTCGTCAAAGAAGTCATGTGCAGCTTGGGTAGAGAAATATAGATAAATGTGCCATAAATAAATGAAGGCCCAATCAAGTGACAAGTTCTCCTCATCAAGGGACCTCTAGCAGTTTTTGCATCTCCAACAATGAATTATATTTTGTCTTTTGTCATTTAATTGTAACTTTCCGAATGCCAGTGGGCGGTGGCTTGCAATGCAGTAACCGACTAATTGTAACGAGTTTTTGGGTACTACATTCTTGTGTCTATAAAAGAACATGTAGTACTACTTTGTATGGTGAAATATTTGGGAAATTTTGATAATGAAATATAGAGCAATTCTAGCAAGTTGTCCATATTTCTGAGTTGTAAATTTAGTTTCTTGCATTGTTGAATGTATGTTCTTTATAAGCATTTTATCAGTTTCAGATTGAGCTTATTTAAAAAATTCTCGTGAGTATGTGTTTCCGGTAATTGCCTCATGTGTTGTTTGCATTTCTCTTTTGAAGGAAGATACTAAGGGTTTTTGAATTCATAAATATACATTTTCTATATTGCATGTCTAGTTTTTTGCTTCTATTCAAGGAATAGATTAAAATGCTTTGAATTAGATATGGGGAGGTGTGTTTTTCAATCAGGATATCTGTAAGAAGAGTTATTGGGAATACCCTTTCTTGGATTATTTTTCCTTCATCCTACTTGTGTTATATTTTTGTGAGTTCTTTTCTTGTGAATATATCCCTAAAGAAAATTTGTCTAATAACTGTAATTGTAAACATCTTCTTGGTTTTTGACTGCAAATTCTTTTTAATCTATAAACTAAATTCTATTTTAAGTTTCCATTTGCATTTATCAATGGATTAGAAAGTCAACAGTTATCAACTTATGAACTCAATAAAGTTTTACTGATTCAAGTTGTTGATTTATATATTATTGTTTATTTGGACTTTAGGAAATGAAGACAAGGGTTGTAAGGCACAAATTAGATGATAGTGATCATAATGTTGAAACTTCAGTGATAGATTATGAGTGCCTTCGTAGAGAAAAAGTGGCCAAGAATAATGAATATTTATTGAGTCTTGGTTTGACAAACAGGCAAGTTGTAAATCTACTAAGTAGTATATTATTTGTTTAATAGTGTTTAATGAAATTTTATAGGCAAGAGCTTTATGTATATAAGACATAATATGATATTTTTTTTGTTTTATAGGTAACAAAAAGAGTGCAAAGAAAATGCAGAGAAAAAGCAAAAGGAAAGAAAAGATATAGTGTCACCATCTCGTAGAAGCCAATGCTTTTGTGATTCAATAAATGCAATGGTGAAAATAATAGTTGTAGTGATGATCATGTGTAGCATGATATATCATATGTTGATGTGCAGCCTGATATAGCACATGGTGATGTACAGCCTGATATAGCACATGGTGATCATGTGCAGCCTAATATAGCACATGGTGATGTACAACATTGTGATGATCTCTTAGCACAAAGTCTAAGAGAGATTATTGAAAAACATCAGAACAAAGGAACAGTAGGTCTACAGATGATTTATTCAAGATTAAAGGATGTGTTTGAAGTGAAATTTGCAAAGACTAGTACTCATGATCTACCTACTCATGCCACACCTGATGTGGCCAAGGAGCATGAAGTTTTGGTTAATGAAAGTCGTGAAGAGAGACCGCTTGCATCTGTTGTGCCTCAGAGTGCACCTGTTGCATCTAGAACTTTTGATGGAACTAGTGGATCAACCAAAAAATATTGTTAGTGGTTTAATAGAAGGTATGGATGCTTTTGTCAAAAGACAAAGATTGAGTCAAGATTTGTACAGATCTATAGAGAGGAATGCAAAAGAAAGAAAATTAGAAGGTAAGAAGCCATTCTTGCTTGAGGTATCGAGAGATGGTGAGCCCATTGGACCAAATGCTGCAAAGTGGGCCTCTAAGTTGGGTGTAAAATGTAGGGCCCATTTGGATATTTGCAAATCAAGTTTTACAAAGCAAGATCCATGAACTGTGGAAAATGTTATAAAAAAAAATGGAAAATGCTTTTGAAACTACTGGTGGACAAATCTCTAGAAAATATTTCAAGCAAAAGATGAGAATTTTGATGAGCAATTTTAGATACAATTGCAGAAAAACAATCATGGAGGGAAAAGAGATGTTAGACTCCACTCTATCTCTCAAAAGTGGGACGCATTGAAAGAAAGTATGCATTCTGAACAATATTTGGGAAAGAGTAACAGAGGCAAGAGAGCAAGAGATAATGTGAGGGCTCGATATACATTTGGCCGAGGCGAGTTGCATGCCAAAATGGACAAATTTGGAGTAAGTGTACATGGCTTTTTGGTTCAATTTACATTGTGTTATTTATTTCAATTTTTTATTGAACTGACTATATGTTGAAATTGACATTGTATTTTAGGTCAAAAACAGTAATAGAGAAGCAGGTGTAGAAGATATTGTCAATTATATGGCAGCACTAGATCATAGTAAATCTAAGAGTAGGATGAAGTGGAAATCTAGTTCATCAACAGAGATTTCATAGCCATCTGTTACATGCCCAGTAGGATCAACCTCTCCAAATCATGTCAACTCAAATGAAGGGTACCAACATGTAATGAATTGTATATACAGTCTTAGTCAGCAAGTTTCGCAGTTGGTTGCCTCCGTTAACCCTATAGTTTCTACATGGAATGAGCATAAATCCACAGATTCAGATGAGGTAAGAGGCTCTATTGATCTCATTTCTTCTTATTTCACAATTCTGTATACAAATGCCTCTTAATATGTAGATTATTGAAATCCAAGCATAGGAGAATCCAACCCAGTTTCTTTATTGGAGTGATCCAGAAAATGTTTTTTGGGACAAATTTATAGCTTGCATTCTTTACTTGACTATTGAATGCTTTGTATATTTTTTGCATGATGGATAAACCACATGCAGAGCAATTTTATCAAAGCAACAAGAAAACAAAAATGCCTTCATGATGTCAACAGAGTTGCCGATATTAATAGTGATCATGATGAACTGGACAAGAATGTGCAGCATAGTCATAATAGTTATTCTGAAGTTGAGGTAATATAATAGTTGTCAGTTATATGTCCCAATGTTTTGTCATTCTTCATGCTTAAAATGTTCTTTTGGATAAAAAATTATAGCTTATGCATTCGTTAAGTTAATCTGTCCCAATATTTTGTCATTAATTCTTCATGCTTAAAATGTTCTTTTGGACAAAAAATTATAGCTTTTGCATTCTTTACTTGACTTATATTAATTTTTGCATGATGATTAAACCACACGTAGAGCAATTATATGGAAGCAGAACGAAAAGAAAAAGGCCTTGTCAATAGAGCTCTCTACAAAACTATACAACTTCATGTCAATGTTGATAGTGATAATTATGATCATGATGAACTCAATGAGCATGCACATGATATTCATAGCAGTAGTCGTGCTGAACTCGAAGTGGGTGCTATGAAACCACATGCAAGTAAGTACTATTCAAGTACTATTCAAGTAAGTAATGGTTGTTTTATTATGTAAATAAGGGTAATCATTACCTATTTGATAGAAGCTAGTTAGAATAGTAGTAAAGTGTAATTAGCTAGTATACATAGATTATGGAAATAAGGGAGAACATATAACTTACATATGGAAGCTTAGAGCTTAGTTGAAATAGAGTGCATACATAGATTTTGACAATGCATTAGTGCATTGTGTTCGGGGATGTCATGGTCCTCAATTGGGGGGACTTCATTGCCAATCCATATCTCTTTCTGGAGTACTCATATAGTCTAGCACTATTGTAGTCTTGCCCTCAATTTGTTTGTACCTTGCAATGGGTTAGTTTTTTTTTTCAGAGTAAAAAGTTGCTTCTTTGTTATTCAATAGAATCAAAAAAAGCACATACAAAAATTGATTTGTTCCAAGACTTAAGAGATTACATACAGCTGTCAAAAACAATATAATGTGTGTTTTATATCTCAATATAATGTGCATTTTTTTGTTTTTGTAGACATTTATTGATAAACTCCAAGAAGGGGATAAAGTTGGGGTGTTGGATCCGTCTGATGGTGTTGCTGTGGGCATTGGGCAAATTCACTCACTATCTATTGTACATGGAGTCAAATTGAAAGGAACAAGAGATGCAAATGTAAATATTTTAAAGGTCACAAGTAACATAACCCTTGCTTATGAAGACAAAACATATGGAGCTGTCTGTCTGAAAGAGAAAGAAGGGACCTTCACACAGTGACCACTAAAATAATTGAAAAAAATGACATAGTTGATGTTTATCATGTACTAGCTATTAGACAGCTTGGTCCACTGCTTTATGCAATAGTTTGAATGTGTTGTTCAGGGATCTTAGTGTTTTTTGTCTGTTTTGGAGCTGTATAAGCAAAAGAAGGCATTGTAACTCAATTTTCTCAGTCACAACACTGAGAAACACACTTTGTAACACATTTTTCAAAGCAAAGACACATATTTAAGTCTTATGGGTTTTTTGGACTTGATTTTATGTTGCTTTTCCTCCCTAAACATTCAACATCACTGCCTTATATGCCTTTATGAAAAGATTCTAGGGTTATTGTTGGTTGCATTGAGGGAGAGAGCTTCATATATGGGACACGATCAACACTCAGTCATGAAGACTCAAGAAGCATAAATGAGAGAGCTTCATAAAGGAGAGAGCTTCATATATGAGATGCCATGAAGACAGTCATGAAGACTCAAGGAGCATAAATGACAGTGAGCAAGAGATAAAGTACACATTTCATGCCATAGAAAATGTGAGATGAGTCTTAAGCTGCTATGATCAAGGGTGGTGTGTTAGTTTTTGAGAAAGGAAGGGCAATTGGCAATGCACAAAGATCAATGAGGAAGATTATAGTCATAAGGTGATGTTGTTAGCATTTCATCAAGACTTTGGAAGCAACTATTAGACAAATTTATAGAAGTCTTAAATAGCAAAAAGGACAACCACTAATAATGCTATTATTTCAAGGCATATATTCTACATGGCAGTATAGTTGTAGGAATATGACAGTTTCAGAAACCTATGACAGTCTACAATGAAAGTCTAAATTCTATATACTTATGGGTGACTGTTCTATAATAGAGAGATAATGAGTGCATAGAGGTAAGATGTTCATGGTGAGTGGCAATGGTCAATGGTTCCCAGGATATAGGCATAGTAAGCATGGTTTCAGTGGCATGAGCAAAGGAACAGAGGACTGCAATGTTAGCATTAAAAGGCAAGTATATGAAAGTTGCAGGGCAATCATCTAGAAAGAAAGTATGCATAGTTTAGTCACCACAATGAGTGAAGACCAAGGATAGTAAATATGACTGCCTACCAAGTGCCCGATGTAATAGAGGCAGTGTAAGTGAACGGTTTAGACTCAAAAAGAGGCTTTTGAAGATGCATTAATGAAGGAAGAATTTGATTCCATGCCCTAAGAGAACTTGATATCTTCAAACTCAATAAAAACATGTCCCATAAGCAATGCTTATGACAGTACAAGACACAAGAATATAGTGATGTTTCATTAAGGAAGCCTGATGTAGTCCATGTTTCACATTATGAATATCCTATCACAAACCTGACTACACATGATAGTGCATTTCCTTTGGTTGTAGTCAAGAAGGACAAGTTACTAGATTGATGGAGCAGATTAGATGACCTGTGGCAGTAGTTAGGCTAGTTGAGAATTAGTTACTGACAGTTCACTTTTTGGAAAAGCATTGTAAACTCAGAGAAGTTTCTTTCTTATCATTTTTGTGCATTATAACTCAAATTTTTAGTCTTGTGACTGAAAATAAACATTGTAATACTCTATTTCTAAGCATTTTTCAAGCAAGATAGATATTTCAGACTTGTGTAAGCTGTAAGAACACCTTTCTTTTAATAAAGTTTGATGATTTTGCATTCTCAATGGTTGTCTTTATATTGTGTGCAATTGATGATTGATGTGTATTTCTATGTTTTATGTTTAAATCCTCAAATATCAGTCAATTAAATTGACTAAATATACTACTAATTGACGTCAATTAATAATTAAATTAACTAAATATACTACCAATTGACAGAAATAAGTGAATAGTGAATAAATATGACTAAATAAATGACCAGTGTTAAATCAGTAAATAAAAATGACTAAATATACTACCAAATTGATCAAAATGATAATTAAAATTAATGACTAAATACATTACCAATAGATAGAAATTAGTGAATAAAAATGACTAAATAAGTGCTAGTTAACAACAATCAATGACTAAATTAACGACTAAATATATCAGTGAATAAAAAATGACTAAATAAGTGACCAAATTACAACAATCGATGACTAAATCAACAACTAAATATACTACCAATCAATCAATCAAAACAACCAATAAATGAATAAAAATGGTTTAGTCATCAATTTGGTCATGTTATAAATGATTGGAAATAAACTACTAATGGTCACGTGACCATGTTTGGTCATTTATAAGTAGTTTTTAGTAGTTTTTCAGTTACATATTGTTGTTTCTATACTAGTGACCATGTAGTTTATCCTTGATTTTTTTGATAATTTTTTCATGAATAATTAATTTTTTACTGATTTTCAAAGTGGTCACATCCTAGAAAAAAGAAAATTGAGCATGCTCCCCCCTAAAATTTTTGGAAAACTAATCAAAATTGATTTTTTTTAATACGTGTAGAATGAAGTCTAGTTTCTAAAAATGTAATTTATTTGAAATTTCATTGAACGGTAAAAAAAAGTCAAAAATACCAAACACTAGTTTTTGACAAAAAAAGGATACACTAACAAAAGAAATTAAAGATGAAATCCTTAACATACTCAAAACGTGGAAAAAATTATATGGTTAGAAAGCTAACAGAGAGCTTAAGCTTATGGTGGTATTTTTTTTGACTTGTCATTGAAAGAAGTGCAAACCTGATGGGAGCATGCTCCAGATTATGTGATTTTTGTTAGAATCTAGAAAAAACATGTCTTTGGACGTCCTAAACACAATCCAATCCTTTGGGTTGGAAGCCCAAGGCAAATCCAAGCCAAAAGCTTGGAAATTACCAATGCAAAGCATAACGCGAGTGCGTTATAATGTACTCACGTTATGTTCATTAACATAACACGAGCACATTATAACGCTCTCACATTATGGTGAACTAAAACATCTCACTTCCTCCCTCCTTACCTCTCTCTCTATTATTCTCTCTCCCCCTCTGCTCTACGTCTCTCCCTCCCCTCCTCTCTCTCTATCACCTTTACATCCCTCCTCTCTCTCACTCTCTACTTCCCTCCCCTCTCTACCTCCTACTCTCTCTCTGTGACCTTATCTACCTCCTAGTTTTCCTTTTCCTAGCTTTCTTAGTTTTCCTTTTCCTTTCCAATTTCTCTTTAGATCCCACAATTTTTCCCTATTTTACTATTTTCCACCTCTCCTCTCATCATTCTTCCCATATAGTGAACTTTTGTTTTATCTTGTTTCCATTTCATCCTCCCAATTTATATCCTCATCCCTCTTTGCATCTCCTAGTTTTCTTGTTTCCATTTTCTTTATCGATAAGGGAGAGGGAGGGTGAGGAAGAGGGAGAGAGGGTGGAGATGGAGGGGAGAGAGAGGGAGAGATATGAGAGAGATAGGGTGAGAGAGAGAGAGAGAGAGAGAGAGAGAGAGAGAGAGAGAGAGAGAGGAGAGAGGAGAGAGAGAGAGAGAGAGAGAGAGAGAGAGAGAGAGAGAGAGAGAGAGAGAGAGAGAGAGAGAGAGAGAGAGAGAGAGGAGAGAGAGAGAGAGAGAGAGAGGAGAGAGAGAGAGAGAGAGAGAGAGGAGAGAGAGAGAGAGAGAGAGTCCTAGTTTTCTTGTTTTCATTTCCTTCATTAATAGGGGAGAGAGAGGCAAGCGATAGGGAGATAGGGAGAGATAGATAGGTAGAGAGAGAGGAGACAGATAGGGAGAGATAGAGGAGACAGAGGGGAGAGATAGGGAGATAGAGAGTGAGCAAGATGTCCAGAGAGATAGGGAGAGAGATTGAGAGGTAGAGGGACAATAGAGATAGGAAGATAAGGGAGAGATAGGGAGATAGAGGTTTAGGGTTACTCAGGTTTAGCGTTTAGGGGTTAGGGGCATTATTTAGGGTTTTGGTGTTTAGAGAGAGAGAGAGAGTTGCTCGGGTTTAAGGGAATTATTTAGGATTGATGAGTTTAGGGGTTTAGGGTTTAAGGGAATTATTTAGGGATTAGGGTTGCTATTAGAAATGAAGGTACAAACCACACAATGGAAATATGATTCAAACCTTATTAATGTCCTCTAAATAATGTAGATTGCAACAAAAATAAAACCCATTACACAAAAATAACATGCGTCAATAACTGAACACATAACACAATATGTAACATGGAGAAAACCCTTTCAAGTAAAAACTCCACCAAGAAAAGAGGCTCCAAGTCATATTATCTTCAAATATGAGATTACAATACATGCATCTCCTTTTCTTCTTCAGTCTTCAATCTAGCAGTGCCTGTTACTCTCAACTCTGCTAAAAATGTAGTACAAATATCCTTATAAAAGGGGGTTGCCTTCTAGGGCAAGAAAATAAATATAATATCAACCGTCAGATCTATGATCTAATGACGAATGATCTAGATTTACAATGATAAAATTTGGCCTAATGGGAAACCCCTCTACGACCCCTTATCATAGACGAATTAACATTGGCGAATGGATATAAACATGCGGCTAAAAAAAGATCGCTGTTGGTGAAACCTTTCATCCCTTATGGCTGAGTTACAAACAATAATAGGAGTAATAAATTACATAGGATTTACAAGGTTGATGGCACCTTAATCCTAACAGTTACTTGGGTTTAGGGTTTATGGTTTAGGGGTTAGGGGTTAGGGTTTAGGGGTTTAGGGTTTCTCAAGTTTAGGGTTTAGAGAGATAGAGAGAGGGGACTGATAGAGATTGGGAGAGATAGAGGAGACAGAGAGGAGAAATAGGGAGATAGAGAGTGAGGGACATGTCTAGAGACATAGGGAGAGAGATTGAGAGGTAGAGAGAAGATAGAGATAGGGAGATAGAGGTTTAGGGTTTCTTGGGTTTAGTGTTTAGGAGTTAGGGGCATTATTTAGGGTTTATGGTTTAGGGGTTAGGGGTTAAGGTTTAGAGGTTTAGGGTTTATAGAGAGAGAGAGGACCGATAGGGAGAGATATAGGAGATAGAGGGGAGAGATAGGGAGACACATAGTGAGGGACATGGCCAGAGACATAGGGAGAGAGATTGAGACGTAGATGGATGATAGAGACAAGGAGATAGGGGAGAGATAGGGAGATAGAGGTTTAGGGTTCCTTGGGTTTAGGGTTCAGGGGTTTGGGGTTTAGGATTTCTCAGGTTTAGGGTTTAGGGGTTAGGGGTTAAGGTTTAGGGGCATTATATAAGGTTTAGGGTTTATAGTTTAGGGATTAGGGGTTAAGGTTTAGAGGTATAGGTTTTAGGGTTTAGAGAGAGAGATCTAGGACCGATAGGGAGATATAGAGGAGACCGAGGAGAGAGATAGGGAGATAGAGAGTGAGGGACATGGCCAGAGACATAGGAAGAGAGATTAAGAGGTAGAGGGATGATAGAGATAGGGAGATAGGGGAGAGATAGGGATATATAGGTTTAGGGTTGCTTGGGTTTAGGGTTTAGGGGTTAGGAGTTAAGGTTTAGGGGCATTATTTATGGTTTATGGTTTATGGTTTAGGGGTTAGGGGTTAAGGTTTAGAGGTATAGGGTTTAGGGTTTAGAGAGAGAGAGATGATCGATAGGGAGATATAGAGGAGACCAAGGGGAGAGATAGGGAGATAGAGAGTGAGGGACATGGCCAAAGACATAGGGAGAGAGATTGAGAGGTAGAGGGACAAGAGAGATAGGGAGATAGGGGAGAGATAGGGAGATAGAGGTTTAGGGTTGCTTGGGTTTAGGGTTTAGAGTTTAGGGTTTAGGGGTTTGGGGTGTAGGGTTTAGGGGATTAGGGTTTCTCAGGTTTAGGGTTTAGGGGTTAGGGGTTAAGGGTTTATGGTTTAGGGGTTAGGGATTAAGGTTTAGAGGTATAGGGTTTAGAGAGAGGACCGATAGGGAGATATAGAGGAGACCGAGGGGAGAGATAGGGAGATAGAGAGTGAGGGACATGGCCAGAGACATAGTGAGAGAGATTGAGAGGTAGAGGGATGATAAATATAGAGAGATAGAGATTTAGGGTTGCTTGGGTTTAGGGTTTAGGGGTTAGGGGCATTATTTAGGGTTTAGGGTTGCTCAGGTTTAGGGTTGCATGTCAAAAGTAGTCTTTCTATCTTAATCTCTCTCCCTCCTCTCTTTACCTCCTCTCCTCTCTCTCTCTCCCACCCTCTTCCTCCCCTCTATACCTCCTACCCTCTCTCTCACCTCTATACCTCCCTTCCCACTTTCCATGCACTTAAAACACTTATAAGTTTCCATGCATGAGAACACTTAAGACTTTCATGCATGAAAGCACTTGAACTTTCCATTCTTTGCAGAATGCGTTAGCATTATAACTCGAGCACGTTTTGGTGAACCAAGAAAAACAAACAAAAAACATGTGGGATCTTGTATTCAGACCCTACATGCCTATTATTCCCTGCTTTTCATGCGTACTATCAAACAAGAAAATGCTTTTTAATGGTGTTTGACATTTTAAGAATCATTGTTTGATTAATTCACCACCTTTTTTTGATTTTTCAACGTAGAAGAAGTAAATTGCATGTTTTTGGACAAAATTTAATTATTCAAACTAATAGTTTCATGTTTCATATTGTTTCAATGCTAATTTTCATGTATTTAGATTGACTTTGATAATACATGTTTGTTTTTTTCATAAATTCCACTAATCCTATTAACGTTATATAGAATTCAACATTGATGATGAAGGAACTTGCCAAAAAGATCATATTTTTGAGGATTTTGAAGCCAAATTTTGGAGGATTGGGCAACTCGAATCTCAAAATCTAAGGTATGTTCTTTATGTATTCATTTACTTCACTTTATGATTATGTTAAAGCATGAAATCTCATGTTATAGGACAGTCATGAGGGAAGTGAGAGGGTTATCATTTTGACAAGTTAAATTATCATGAGAAAGTGAAAATTTATTTTTATTTGATATAACAATCTATGACAACAAGCTATATCACCATGGGAAGGGAATCATAAAAATAGTATTGGTATAGATAATCATGATTAATCCATACACATGTCTTTTTATCCTAATCATCATAATCAAACTAATAATCATCATAACTCATTGAAAACATAATGGATACAACCTAGTTTGTCATGTCATCAACTAAAAGTACATGCTCATCATTGGCTAGCATGTCATCCAATGCTATTTCACCTTCAAGAGATCTCAACTCATGGTGTATCACTCCATGTACTTGTGATACATGTAAATCACAAGAAAATACATCCATTAACAAAGTATCCCACCATTGTTCATCCATACAACTCTCATAAGAACACTCACAATCACTAAAAGTGGAACTATCTAAGTTAAAAAAGTCATCATTATGTGCACTAATAGAATTAGAATCATTAAAATATGATATATACATGAATTTGTTGTATCTTGATTAGTTAACCCTAAAGAATTTTAAACATTGTCAAAATTGTAAGTACACATCCCTGATTCTTCTTCTTCTCAATGTGGAAGTGAACCATGACCTTGAGAAACAACATCATGACATTCAAGACTCTTTTGTACTCTCTCAATTTGAACTATGTCATTGATACCTCCCTATAACAAAGTATTATCATCATTCTCTCTAATGTAACCAATTGTATCAACATAAAATATAGTACTATTGATTCTACAAATCTGATATAATTGGTCCTCATTTAGTAATGAGTTGTCACTATCATCCTCTTGGTCATTTACCTCTAAAAAATTAGTTTGAGTTTCATTTATTGGACCTATACTAGATAAGTTCTTTGTTGTTTGAGTACGCTCTAAATTTTTTGGACTGCCATCTCTAGGTTTCTCCAAGAAATCAGATTGGTTAGGCTGAAATAAACTCTATATTTTAGTCTTTTTGTCATCATAAAACTCAGTCAAAAGATCACCAACAACTCTGTCATCATAATTAGCCTTAAAATTACTCCTTTTTTGATGATTTCACCCCTTGGCTTTCTTGAATAGCTAATTCAAACTATAATTGATGCTCTTTGTGTTCGCCATGATTTTCTTCAAGTCTTGCATCATAAAGCTAGTTTCTAATGTTAGTTAGTATTATGTCTCTTAACATTTCAAATATATCTATTGAAGGCAAGGAGTCTTGATTAGTGTTTTACCACTTAGACCAATTGTCACATCATTGCTAGTAAAACCAAGGATATTCTCCTAACTTTTGAAGATTACACCATAGTTAGGATTACACAAAAGAGCTAAAACTTTAAAAGTTTGATCATGGTAGAATATGAGATCAACAATCAACATGTGCTCATCTATGTCATCAATAACATCTAGGCCTAGACTGTCATTACACATTTCACTTCTAATCTAATCATGTCAAAATCAACAAGTTTGGAGTCATTTATTAAACAAACCTAATCATTAAAGCCCTCTTCATTTCCACTCTCAATAGTGACATATAAACCATTCAACTCATGATCATCATTGGGACTTGGTGTGCCATCATACTCAATGTCTTCTTTATTTCCAGTTGACTGATTTGTACTCATTGATTGTGATAATTCAACACTTTCAGTCCTTATAATGGTAATGTACTTAGCTTGTTTGTCATAACAATCATCATGTTGATTATTCATTATGCTTATAATATTATCATTGTGTTCCTTGTCATGAAATCCATTGGTTTTTTCTTCATTACCTTTGTGATCATTACTCCCATGACCTTGATTGACAATAGATATCTGATTTGAGATGACTTCATACTTGTCTTCATGATCTACTCTAACTAATTTACCACCTACAATATAAGAATTTAGGCTGTCCTAACATACTAGTAGGTCTAGTTTTACCTTGTGAGTCTCCATTTGGAATGGTTGGTCCATCACAATGTGCTTGTCATAACTCTCCTTAGTGCTAGTGAATTCTTGTATCTTGTCTTGAGCAGGTGTATCCATGGGAGGTTAAGAAAGCGTGTTTGAGAAGATATGTTATGAAAATGTGAAATTAACCTAGAGATTGTGCCTACCACCATTTGTAAATTAACCTAGAGATTATGCCTACCACCCTAGGAAACTTTAAATTTTTTGATTTATAATCATTTAAATTCACTTTAATTATATGATTATATTTTGAGATTTACAGTGTATGAGATTACTTTACTCTATTGTACCAAGATGGACTAATTTATCCATGTCATATTCATGATGTAGATAGAAATCATCATCATGCTGAGGAAACGAGCAAAGACTCAAACACCAAAAGAGCGTGAAGCTAAGAATGAGAGGAAAAGAGAAAGAATGAGGTGAATTCATGAAAATAGGAAATTATCCTAGTCTTACCTTCTTATATGTGCTCCTTGGTCCTGGTTGATTAGCTTCATTTCATTGTAGAGTTCATCGGTGTACTCATTTTAGATAAATAGTGCAACAGTGTTGGTGTAGTCGGTTTGACCCCACGACCTATGGAATGCAAAATCTCACTCTTAGCACCTTTCGACTTTGTCAGTAGCTTACAACCCAAAACGACTGAGACACTTAGCGCATGAAACGAGACCTCCCCTAGAATTTACCCACCCACCCCAATGTGTTGGCACAGTTAGTTCAACCCCACGTCCAATAAAATGAAAAATATGGCTCTTGGCAAGGTTGTGCTACATGAAATTGAAGCATTTTGCAAGAATGCATTTGATTTCAGCATGGTCAAACGGATTGGAGTTGACCAAAATTGAGAGAGGTTATTGTGGATGGACCTCATGTATACTTGTCAGTCCAAACAGAACATTCTCAGCTGCCACGAATTCTGAGAACTACTCTCTCAAAGTTTGGCAGTTTTTGCTCTTAGGATCTTAAGTGACTTTGTCGGTAGCCTGCTGCCCCAAATGACTGCGACACTTGGTGCATGAAACAAGACTTCCCCTAGCATTTACCCACCCACCCCGATGCATTGGCATAGTTGGTTTGGGTCCACAAGCCGTGGAATGCAATATGTCACTCCTAGCACCTTTCCACTACATGAAACTGAAGCATTTTGCAAGAATGCATTTGATTTCAACACAGTCAAACAGATTGGAGTTGACCAAAATTAAGAGAGGTTATTTTAGATGGACCCCAAGTGCACTTGTAGGTTTGAACAGAACATTCCTAGCTACCACAAATTCTAAGAACTGCTTCATCAAAGTTTGGCAATTTTTTGCTCTTAGGGATCTTAAGTGACTTTGTTGGTAGCCTGCTGTCCCGAATGACTGTGACACTTGGTGCATGACATGAGACCTCCTCTAGCATTTATCCACCCACCTTGATGCATTGGCATAGTCAGTTTAGCTCCACAAGCTAAGGGAATGCAAAATGTCACTCCTAACACCTTTTGACTTTGTCGGTAGCTTTTAGCTCGAAATGACTAAGACACTTGGTGCATGAAATGAGACCTCCCCTAGAATTTAGCCACCCACCCCAACATGTTGGTGCAGTTAGTTCGACCCCACGACCTGTGGAATGTAAAATTTCACTCCTAGCACCTTTCGACTTTATCGATAGCTTGCAGCCTGGAATGATTGAGACACTTGGCACATGAAATGAGACCTCCCATAGCATTTACCCACCCACCTCAATGTGTTGTTATAGTTGGTTTGACCCCACAACTAGCAGAACAAAAATATGGCTCCTGGCAAGATTGTGCTACATGAAACTGAAGCATTTTGCAAGAATACATTTGATTTCAGCACAGTCAAATGGATTGGAGTTGACCAAAACTGAGAGAGGTTATTGTGGATGGAACCCTTGTGTACTTGTCAGTCCAAATAGAATATTCCATCTACCATGACTTTCGAGAACTGCTCCATCAAAGTTTGGTAATTTTTTCTCTTAAGATCTTAAGTGACTTTGCTAATAGCCTGCTGCCCCGACCGAATGAGACACTTGGCTTATTAAATGAGACCTCCCTAGCATTTACCCACCCACCCTAACACGTTGGCATAGTCAGTTCAGCCCCACAAGCTATGTAATGCAAAATGTCACTCCTAGCACCTTTCCACTGCATGAAACTGAAGCATTTTGCAAGAATTCATTTGATTTCAGAATAGTCAAATGGATTGGAGTTGAGAAAAACTGAGAGGTTATTGTGAACATACGCCATGTGCACCTATAAGGTCCAAACGAAACATTTTTAGCTACCACAAATTCTAAGAACTGCTATGTCAAAGTTTGGCATTTTTTTGCTCTTAGGGATCTTAAGTGACTTTGCCGGTAGCCTACTCCCCTGAACAACTATGACACGTGGCACACAAAATGAGACCTCCCCTAGCATTTAACTACCCACCCCGATGTGTTGGCACTGTCGGTTCAACCTCACGAGCTATTGAATGCAAAATGTCACTCCTAGCATCTTTCCATTGCATGAAACTAAAACATTTTGCAAGAATGCATTCAATTTTGACACGGTCAAATGGATTGGAGTTGACCAAAACTGAGAGAGGTTATTGTGGATAGACCCCATGTGCACCTGTAGGTCCAAACAGAACATTTCCAGCTACCATGAATTTCGGGAACTTCTCTGTCAAAGTTTGGCAGTTTTTTGCTCTTAAGATCTTAAGTGACTTTACCGGTAGCTTGCTACCCCAAACGACTAGGACAGTTGGCACACAAAATGAGACCTCCCCTAGAACTTACCTGCCCACCCTGACGTGTTGGCGCAGTCGGTTCGGCCCAACGAGCTATGGAATGCAAAATGTCACTCCTAGCACCTTTCCACTACATGAAACTAAAGCATTTTGCAAGAATGCATTTGATTTTGGCACGGTCAAATGGTTTGGAGTTGACCAAAACCAAGAGAGGTTATTGTGGATGGACCCTACATACACCTGTAGGTCCAAACGAAACATTCCCAACTACAATGAATTGCGAGAACTACTCCATCAAATTTTGACAGGTTTTTGCTCTTAGGGATCTTAAGTGACTTTGACGGTAACCTGCTGCCCCGAATGACTGTGACACTTAACGCACAAAATGAGACCTCCCCTAGCATTTAATCACCCACCCCGAGGCATTGGCACTGTCAGTTTGACCCCACGAGTTGTGGAATGCAAAATCTCACTCCTAGCACCTTTCCACAGCATGAAACTGAAGCATTTAGAACAATGCGTTCCTTGCCACCATAGGCAAATGAAATTGACTTAAACAATCAAGGTAGGTATTTGTAGGTGGACCTGACATCCACCTATACATGTAAAGAAGATGTTACTAGGTGTCACGGTTTGATGCAACAGCCAATCCAAAGTTTGACACCTTTTTTCATCTTAGGGCTCTTGAGAGATTATCTACGTTCGATGTAGCTGATAATGACCAGGAGGCTTCGCCACTGAAAATGCACCTCCCCTAGCATTCACCCACCCACCCCAACACATTGGCACAAGAAATTCGACCCCATGAGGTATGGAATGTGTTCTAATTACATCCATGAAAACATAGAGGATATGGGAATTTTGTTAGATGTTGTAGTTGCAATTGCCCTAATAGACATGCAAAGTGGCAGGTGTAAAGCAAATGTAGAAAGGTGAAATGAGGATATGCAAAGCATAGAAACCATATAGAAGGTGAAATGAGGATATGTGAATCATGCCAAACGTGTCTCTCTCTCTCTTACTCTCTTCCTCATTTTGCAAGACAAAGACAAATCCACATGTGCTTGCCTTGTAAGTGGCCTAGGAGTTTGTATCCCTTCTCAGAGACCTTTCCTGTCATAACTTCCTTCATACACATGATAATGGAGATATGAGACCTGATTTGGATACCCTTTTGGTCATTGTAAAACATATGTGAAAATGAGAGAGTTGTTTTGTACGGAATAGGAAAAAACTGTGTTGTTACAATCAAATTAGGCCTATTTTGGGGACTATAATGTAACAATAGAGACTTGTACATGGATTTAAACCTTGAGATTTATACCATATGACATGTCTAAACACTTCCCTTGCAGAAATCACTCACCCAACACAAGAATTCTAAAAAATACACTAAAATAGGGTCTCTTTAGGCCAAATAGAGTACCTGGCTTATTCAAAATGGCACTTACATGTGTGACCAACCTCTGAAATCTTTCTTGTAGCTCTGTATATACTTGCATATGGTGGAATTGGGAGAAAATCAAAATTTACTAAAACAACCCTCTCAATGGCTAAGAGTACTCAGTTTGCTATAAAATGCAAAATAAATTGCTTCAAGGGGTCTAACTCATTGGATTAGGTTTGTTCACATATATTAAACCTCATGGAATCATCACAGTTTTCAAATAGTCCATTTTGGTAGGAAAACGGGAAACCCTTATCTAAATTACTTAAATGGATGTCTTGACTTGTAAGACCACTTGGAAACATGAAAAATGTCCTCCTTGCCATCTCCTAAAGTCACTTGATTGGTTTTGAGCCTATGCTCCTGCATCAACAAGGCAGGTGATCTATTTGACATGATGCCTCAAAGAAATGTTGTCTCATGGAATGCAATTGGTGGATGTAAATCCAAATTCCACAACCTTATCCACCATCCTCCTTGCCTATGCCAAAATGGGATCTTTGGAACAGGGTATAGACAACCATCAAAGCATAAAGGATATAGGAATTTTGTCACATGTTGTATTTGCAGCTGCCCTTTTAGACATGTATGCAAAGTGTGGAAGCATAGACAAGGCATGTGAATAGTTTGGAATGACACCTCAAAGAAATGTTGTCTCATGGAATGCAATGATTGAAAGATATATGAACAAAATAGATTTTTTGATAAGGCTTTAAAAAAATTCAAGAAAATACAATTGGCAAGTGTAAAGTAAATGTAGAAAGGTGAAATGAGGATATGAAAATCATCCAAAAACCATATACAAGGTGAAATGAGGACATGCAAATCATGCCTAACATGTCTCTCTCCCTATGTCTCTCTCTCTTCCCCTCTTCCTCATTCTGCTCTTTCTGTAACCCATATAGATAGTGAAATGAGGGTATGCTAGACCTATAGAAGGTGAAATGAGGATATAATGTCAAACATATCATCTCCCTCTCGGTCTCTCTCTCTAAGTCTCTCCTTAACTAAACATATAATGTCAAACATATATCTAATGTGAGATGAAGGTAGGAAAATGATGTCAAACATATAGAAGGTGAAATGAGGATATGTCTAACATGTAAGATGAGAAATAATCTATGATTATCATATCAACTCTAGTAGTTTCTATATCAGATCTAGTAGTTTCAATATCATGATTGTTATGAGATGTATACAAAAATAAGAGTACAACAAATATGTTAACTAACACTTAGCATCAATCTAATAATTTAGCATAAACAAATTATATTTCCTTATATGATTCAAACTATGAATTGTTAGATTCATTTAAAAAAAACTTATAAAGGCCTAAATGATAAATCCTATGATTGGATGCACCTTTCCTTGTACCCACCATTCTCTTAACAAAAATGCTTTATTTTATGTTTCATACTCCATATTTTTCTTAACATAAAAGTGTAAAATTTAACCAATAATTTATATACAAAAACTAATTATATGAAAACCATATCATAAGTTGTTGCAAATAGGTTCACAATATATTTATTTGTTAGCCAAATAAAAGTTATTTGAAAATTCTTGTTTCTTGGATTCAATTGTCTAGGAAACAATTCATATAGACTTTCTAGAAAATTATTTTGAGAATAAAGTTTGTCTTTGCACCCCAATATGGACAGATAAAAAAATTATAATACTAAGGGCTCAAAATTCAAACACATTGCATACCTTACCTAATGTGTTGCAAATTCAATTCAAGTTACAAGTATACTTCCCAAAAAGAAATCCACAAAATTCTTATGATTTATAATTTACTCATGAGTATTATATTCTTCACCAAGCTTGTAATTCTAACTAATCTTATAATTCAAAGCATAAAAGATATGGGAATTTTTTCAGATGTTGTAGTTGCAACTGCCCTAGTAGACATTTATGCAAAGTGTCAAAGCATAGACAAGGTATGTGAATTGTTTGACAAAACACCTCAAAGAGATGTCATCTCATGGAATGCAATAATTGAAAGATATGCACAAAATGGATTTGTTGATAAGGATTTAGAAACTTTCAAGCAAATGCGATTGGCAGGTGTAAATCCAAATTCCACAACCTTAACCAAAATCCTCCCTACCTATGCCAAAATGGGATCTTTGGAACACGGTATGGACATCCATCAGAGCATAAAGGATATGGGAACTTTGTCAAATCTGTTGTAGTTGCAACTACGTCCCTAGTTGACATGTATGCAAAGTGTGGAAGCATAGACAAGGCACGTGAACTATTTGATAGAACACCTCAAAGAGATGCCATCTCATGGAATGCAATAATTGCAAGATATTCACAAAATGGATTTGTTCATAAGGCTTTAGAAGCTTTCAAGAAAATGCAATTGGCAGGTGTAAAGACAAATTCGACAACCTTAAGCAACATCCTTCCTACCTATGTCAAAATGAGATCTTTGGAACATGGTATGGACATCTATCAAAGCATAAAGGATATGGGAATTTTGTCAAATCTGTTGTAGTTGCAACTACCCTTGTAGACATGTATGCAAAGTGTGGAAGCATAGACAAGGCACATGAACTATTTGACAGAACACCTCAAAGAGATGCCATCTCATTGAATCCAATAATTGCAAGATATGCACAAAATGGAATTGTTAATAAGGCTTCAGAAACTTTAAAACAAATGCAATTGAGAGGTGTAAAGCCAAATTACACAACTTTAGCCAACATCCTTCCTTCATATGCCAAAATGGGATCTTTGTGGAACATGGTATGGACATCCATCAAAGCATAAAGGATATGGGAATTTTGTCAAATCTTGTAGTTGCAAACGTCCTAATAGACATGTATGAAAAGTGTGGAAGCATAGACAAGGTACATGAACTATTTGACATGATGCCTAAATGAAATACTATCTCATAGAATGCAATGATTGCAAGATATGTAAAAATGGATTTTTTTTATAAGGCTTTATAAACTTTCAAGCAAATACAATTGGTGAGTGTAAAGCCAAATTCCACAACCTTAGCTAGTATCCTCCTTGCCTATGCCAAAATGGGATCTTTGGAACATGGTATGGACATCCATCAAAGTATAAAAGATATGGAAATTTTGTTACATGTTGTAGTTGCAACTTCCCTCAGAGACATGTATGAAAAGTGTGGAAGCATAGACAAGGCACGTGAATTGTTTGGCATGATGCCTCAAAGAAATTTTGTCTCATGGAATGCAATGATTGCAAGATATGAAAACAATGGATTTTTTGATAAGGCTTTAGAAACTTTCAAGCAAATGCAATTGGCGGGTGTAAAGCCAAATTCCAAAACCTTAGCCAACATCCTCCTTGCCTATGCCAAAATGCTATCTTTGGAACACGGTATGGACATCCATCAAAGCATAAAGGATATAGGAATTTTGTCAAATGTTGTATTTGCAACTACCTTGCGAGACATGTATGCAGAGTGTGGAAGCATATACAAGGCACGTGAACTGTTTGACACGATGCCTCAAAGAAATGTTGTCTCATGGAATGCAATGATTGCAAGATATGCAAAAAATGGATTTTTTTGATAAGGCTTTATAAACTTTCAAGAAAATACAATTGGTGGGTGTAAAGCCAAATTCCACAACTTTAGCCAGTATCCTCCTTGCCTATGCCAAAATGGGATCTTTGGAACATAGTATGGACATCCATCAAAGCATAAAAGATATGGAAATTTTGTTACATGTTGTAGTTGCAATTGCCCTCGGAGACATGTATTCAAAGTGTGGAAGCATAGACAAGGCATGTGAACTATTTGGCATGATACCTCAAAGAAATGGCATCTCATGGAATGCAATGATTGCAATATATGAACAAAATAGATTTTTTGATAAGGCTTTAGAAACTTTCAAGGAAATTCAATTGGTGGGTGTAAAGCCAAATTCCAAAACCTTAGCCAACATCCTCCTTGCATATGCCAAAATGGTATCTTTGGAACACAGTATGGACATCCATCAAAGCATAAAGGATATAGGAATTTTGTCAAATGTTGTAGTTGCAACTACCCTATGAGACATGTATGCAAAGTGTGGAAGCATATACAATACACATGAACTATTTGACACGATGTCTCAAAGAAATGTTGTCTCATGGAATGCAATGATTGCAAGATATGCACAAAATGGATTTTTCATAAGGCTTTAGAAACTTTCAAGAAAATGAACAAAAAAAACTTTCAACCAAATGCAATTGGTATGTCTAAAACCAAATTGCACAACCTTATCCAACATCCTCCTTGCCTATGCCAAAATGGGATCTGGGGAACAGGGTGTGGACAATCATCAAAGCATAAAGGATATAGGAATTTTGTCACATGTATTTACAGATGCCCTTGTAGACATGTATGCAAAGTGTGGAAGCATAGACAAGGCGTGTGAACTATTTGACATGATGCCTCAAAGAAATGAATAGTCTCATGGAATGCAATGATTGCAAGATATGAACAAAATTGATTATTTAAAAACGATTTATAAACTTTCAAGCAAATGCAATTATCACGTGTAAAACCAAATTCCTCTAACGATAATTGATAATCATATTAAATATTTAATGTAAACTATCATATACATAATGTCATGAACATAACATCTAGTCTATATGTAAAGCCATATAGGCATGTACAAACAAAGCCATATAGGCATATACAAAGATATACATCAGTAACATACAAAAGTATGTATACAAAGCCATATAGGAATACAAAAAGTGTCCCAAAATCTAGTTTCTTATGAATTGCTATCAAATAATTGGCAGCCCTTGCTTGGATGTGAAGATGGAGAGCCAATTAGTGACTCATCCTCTTTCTCCCGTTGACTAGACCTCCTCAACAGAGATTTTTTGCAGCTCCACCTATTAATACAATCAAACAATATTCACATTAATATAGAAAACATGAAATATATAACATCACATATGTAATTGATCACTTACTGTTAGCTGATGATCCCTCTTGATCATCTTTTCTCTCTCTTCATCAATAGTTGGACGGGTTGAAATTGTGACCTCTTATGAAAAGCATCAAGAAGCAAAATTGACTAAACATAGATATCGTTTATGTACATAAAATGACATGAGATAAAACAAGAAATACAAAATGACATTAACATGTTACTGGCTCATACCTCAGTCAAAGAATTTGAAGACAACATAGCTGTAGCAATGCCTACCTTTGTTGACTGAAGAAGATGAGGAGTCTCCATATTCAACATCTGAAAATAGAGTTCAAGGCTATTCGACCAAAATAGATACATAACATTATTTAAATGCATAATGATTACAAATGGTTAAATTTACCTCCATAAAAGTGGTTCTGCATCCAAGGGACCAAGGAAATCGTGGAGGTGTAGGTGAAGCTCCAAGTTGAAATTATCAAATTGTCACTTAGATATAATATTACCATTGATATATATACTATATTTACGATCATGTGATAAATTACATACCTATTGACTTGACCTCCTCTCATAACCCACCACTGGATGGCTAACAGAGGTAGGATGAAGACTCTGACCTTGGAATTTCATTACATAGACAATTACATACATTAATTATGACTTATAATATAGATAGTCATATAAAATTAATTACAAATTTCAAATACAAATATATTAAATCAAAGTGAACCTTGTAAAAAATTACCTGGGAGTCAATATCAAATGTATGCTATAAGAGGTCATCTATGAGAACAATATCATCCAATATGTGGATGTGTCCATCACTGGCTACTACCCCTATGTCGTAGCATCCTACTGAGAGTCCCACGTCCCATAATCACACAAGTTCCCACATGAACTACAAAGATGCGGGGACAAATGATGCCTGCTGCTCTCACCGTGATCGACCTGAGTGAGATCATCATGGTGATGTGCTAGAGACTGTGTGAGAGCACTCAATGAATGTAGTGTCTCCACCTCAACACTCTCCTTCAAAGTCGAAGGGAGTGACACACGTGTTGGCCTCACAAGGGTCTAGGTACACAGTTTTGGTCTCACTGTGCCCCCTCTCTATCTTGGATAGAGCCACCACCTCTTCCTTGAAACTCTCAAATGTCAAAATAATTAGGAATCTTCTTGAGGACAAACTCACAATAGAGTTTCCTCAAGAAATATTGTGGCACCTCATTGTTGTTACATGGATGCTCGTCAAACACCATGTACCATCTATCCCAAAATTTTTGGGATATATCTTCATTCCCACACCAATGAATCAGGAAGCATTTGCAAGTCTCCTCTAATGTTTGGCTAGTTTTAGGATTGAGAAATTGTGAACATCATGCAAATTTTGTAATTTTTTGGTCCTTCACTTGTTCGTAAAACAATTTGTCGGCATAGTATTGTCGACACCTCTCCCTATAGTCATTCCATTTGGTGATTTAGTTTGTCACCGATTCAATGTGAGAAACAATCACCTCTAATAACTTGGCAAGCACTCTCCTACGATCGATATTTGCACTTGGACTATTTAAAGTTTCAATTAGGGTTTGAAGATGTTTTTTATTTTCTTCAATTTGCCCTAAATAGTTTTCCTGTGTGTCTCTTTCATTGTGAGGATGTGAAGGAGGGGGGTTTTGAGGGTTTTGGGGATTGTTTTCAGCCTCCTCTTTTGGATTAGTGTTCTATGGCACCTCATTGACTGTAAATTCAACATAAAAAGCAATCAAACATTGCGAAAGTAAAAATTGCTTTTCAAACTCACAAAAATCAATCAAACCCTACCTTCTTCGGCTGCTACACCCTCTACATTTCCTTCACAATGTCTTCAGGTGTAGGATTGGTGAGGTGGCATGGTGAAAATGTCAATTACTCTTAGAACTTGCTTGATTTTTCCTTCCTCCAACGCGTTCATGCTCTTGCGACTAGTTTTTGCTTCCAAAACTACAGTGGCCGTGGGGTTTAAGTTTTTCTTTTTTTTACTTTATGGAACATATAATGTGAGTGCGTTATAACGCGCTCGCGTTATCTCTTGCATGGGACCAAAAAGCCAAAGTGGCAGCTTTTGGTCCCACAACTTTGTGCATTCACCCACCATGATAATAGGTTTGGCCATTGCCCACACTTTCACTACTTTGTATATAATCTAATGATGTGACATCAAAGCTAAGCCACTACTTTTGTTTATGTCAAGAAGAGTTGGGATGATAGTCTCCCAAGTCCCATCTACTATTGTTGAGTTGCGCTAGCACTTGTATGACTTGTTTGATGACAAGCTTACAAAACATGATGCAGTTTGGATTGTCTTTGTGTGACACTTGGCCATTTTGGACAAAGTCTTGAGGAGAGATTTCTGATATGATCATACAAATTGGTTTCTTTGCTTTGTTCTTCACATTCAGTGCAACTAGTAGAAAGTGGTCATATTTACATGTTGTCATGCTTGGGTTACCACCCATTGATCCAATCAGTGCCCAATGATGGACGGTTTGAAACATTATTCACAATCCACATTTGACTACATTGTACATACATAGACGCTTCACTATTTTTCATGAGGATGTTCTTGAGAAGCTTCTGTGTGTGAAGGACTATTGGTATAGGTTAGCTCCTTCACACCTTGGCTTGTTTTGCCTATTTTGTTGCCTATTTTTATTCCCTTTTGTTTGTTCTCTCTCTTTTGCTAGGTATGATGGTAGCATATAGGTTTTTCCCACATTCATGGCTTCCTTTGGCTCAAAAAAGCACCTATCATTAAGACAATTAATTGTGTAGATCACAATGTTGTCAAAGGTGTTGTGGATTACATAAAAAAATATGTGTCTACCTAGAACCTACATGACATTGTGGAGAGAAGCTCATTGTTGTATCCCTCCATTCTAGATGACCCTTGTTTGTTGGACACATATGGAATCTTAACAATAGATGCTTCCATGGACTATGTTGAGTTAATCAATCATGTTGAGCAGCATGTTGGCAAGAAACACTGTTACGCATGATAGGTGTTCTCGTTGATGGCAACTAAGTCTATCCTACACATTCACATTACATGATTTGTTCATACCGGAAGTCAGAGTGAGGATTTGTCTAAGTCTGGGAGTCAGAAACAGAGCATGTGACAGGGTCCGGTATCTTAGTCTGGATCTCTTCGGTAGTAAATCACAGTGTGCTGCAGATCTAAGGGAGTGATAAGGATTGTCCAAATTATCTAAATCCAGGATTTTAGCCTCTGGTGGTGAAGGATTCAAAAGTTATAAGCATCTGAGTATTGGGTTCCAGTTAGTTTGCACAATCAGAAGAAGAACAACTGACCTAGTATCTGATCTTGGTATGGATGAATAAAATTTGTTGGTTAAGCAATTTGTGATAATCAATGGTATTGGATGACATGATTGATGATTTGAGAACCCAGGTTTTTGGTCCGCATTGTTATTTGTGCATGGATCCAGCTGATAGAGCAGAGTCTTTAATAAAAGTTCTAAGTCTTCTTAAAACTTACTGTAGTTGATTGAATTTCTTAATGCGGATATATATAGCTGATGAATTGGAGTCTTGTGGTGTGGAAGAATGATGTGGTGCTAGATTAAGTGCGAAAAGAGAAGAAGTGCGAAAGAAAAGATCTAAGCCTAGATTATGGTAGAAGAGTGAAATAGGGCAGAATAAGGATGAAGTGTGTAAGATTGGTATTTTGTGCTTAACTGGAACTGAATTTTTGTATTGATAGATGCTATTCATCAGTTCAAACATTTTTTTATCTTCTTGTAATCATTTTTGTAGGCAGTGAGCCTCCTGGAGCAGTGAGCTCTGGGCAGTGAGCCCTAAAGGCATGTGCCTTCCCCATTTGTAATACTTTTAATAGAGTATAATTCTTGTGGGTTAACCCCCACCGTGGTTTTCCCTTAATTGGGTTTCCACATCAAAAATATTGGTGTCAAGTGTGTTAATTGTGCTTCTACTTATGTGTCTTTGATTCATGCTTTCATGGTTATATCTTTAATCTGTTAAAGAAGAATTAATTGTAGCAAGTATTAAAGTTTTTAGACAACTAATTCACCCCCCTCTTAGTTGTCAACCCTTATTTCAACAATTGGTATTAGAGCAAGGTTCGTTGGAAGAAGCCTAACAGCTTGAGGAAGATCTAGGAAGGAGTTTTAATGGGTTCACTCAGAGAACAACTTCAATTGGCTTTAGAAGATCTTGATCAGTCCAAAGCATAAATAAATGAACTAAAAGAAAACCTTAAAGATGATGATGGTTGCATTGAGATGTTAAAGGAAAAGCTAAAGAAATGTATGGAAAAGAGGAAGGAGCTACTTCAGTAGCTAGCTAATTTTATTGAAGAAAATGGCATGAATAAAGCCTTGGAAGAAAAGACAAAGGAATGTGAGAAGATGACAAAAGAAGTTTATGTTCTAAAACATGAGATGGAATCTAGAGTGATGAGGCTAACCAAAGAAATTGAGGAAAGAAAGAAGACTGAATCAAACTTGAATCAAAATCTGAAGGAAAGAATAGAAGAATGCTGCAGAATGGACATAACAATTGGTCACCTAAAATTTGATCTACAAGAAAGTAGATATAATAAGGAGGAACTTGAAAGGCAAATTGTCATTCTTAGACATGACCTAGAAGTTGCAAATGAATACAAGGAGAAGTTCAAGATAAGCTCAACTAAACTTGAAGTGTTGCTTGAGAGTCAGAAGAAGTCTGATGATAAGCATGGTCTTGGGTATGAGAAAGGTGAAAGTTCCAGATCTAGACAAAGAAATTCTCAATCAAGGAATGGGAGAAACAAACCTAGAAAACCTCCGATAAGACAGCCAAATGCCCAAAGGTATCCATCTTTTAATGGAAATTGTTTCAATTGCAATAAATTTGGTCATAGAGCTACTTAGTGTAGAAGCAGAGTAAATCAAAGTGGTCCATCCTTCTCTGGTCAATGCTTCAAATGTAAGAGGTATGGTCATAGATCTAATGAATGCAGAAGTGTGATAATGAATAACTCTAACAATAGAGAAAATGGCAATTCTTTCAATGGTAAATGCTTTGCATGCAATAGATTTGGACATATGGCTAATCAATGCAGATCAAGAGGAAATCAGTCAAATGGGCAAAGAAATGTTGTGTGCTTCAATTGTAACCGATCCGGTCATATTGCAAGATTCTACAAAAGAAGGAACAATAAGAGAAGAGGTCCGGTAAATAGAAAATTAGATGAACAGAAACAAGACAAAGGCAAGGGCAAAATTGATGTAAATAAGATCCAAAATGAAATGAACAAAACATGGGTAAAGAAAAGTGAAATGAATGTTGACAATGGGTCCGCACCGGAATCCGGTGCTAATAATTCCTCTGAGAATTAAATCAGGAGCTCCGGCTCAGGGGGAGCTGCATTGAAAATCAAATTCCCCCAGCCAGTAAGTGGGTGCCTGAATCTGGCATGATGAGAGGAGACAATTTGGGTTATTGCAGATCTGTTGAAGAAAATTTCTAAAGAAAAGAAGCAAATGTGATTGATCGCAGAGCAATTGAAGATTGACTACATGCAGAAATAGTGTAACCAGATGTACTAGGGTAGAGCATTTATTACAATGACAAATTAGGTTTTGCAAAGGATAAAAAGTCACTCATTCAAAGCATTTGCATCACCTTGCATTCAAAGAGAACAAGAAGAAGAGCATCTGAGCTGAAAATCTAGAGATTTGAAGCATGAAGAATAAATTTGACCAGCAAAATCATTAGCTAATCCTAACTCTGCGAAAGAAAAATGTATTTTTCTGCAAAGCTTTAAACCTCGTATTCTTTTGAGATGGCTACTCCTCTTGTTGTTGATATTACTGAAAGGCCCTAGCCAAAATTTAAGAAGCATCCATACAAATCAGTCGAAGTCGAACCATTAGGAGCTTTTTCTGGTGTCCCATACAGAGTACGGCATGTCAAGAATATTAGGGCATACATTTATTGTAGTGTAGATGAATTTGGAAACTTGAGATTGCTAGATTTGTTTGAGAACTTCCTTAAGGATGATAATCATGATTTGAAACCAAAACATTTTCTACAGGTCATTGAATTTCTGACATTTTATGAGAGTGAGTGGGTTTGATACATCTTGAGTCGAATGCATGATGAGTTCATATGGCTGTTGAAACCATTCAAGATTACAAAGGATGTTATCAGGATTATAACTGGGTTAAATTCAACCGGTGGTTTACCCATGTTGAAATCTATGAAAAACTAGACCGTTACTGATGCAACCAGTGCCAAATTCGACAAGAGGGCAATGACCATCAATAACATTATTGATCCGGATGTTAAGTTTTCCTCTATGGTAATTGGTTATAAGATTTATCACTCCAGTAGGGAGAATTCTGTGTCTAGAACGGCCATATATGCTGCATACTAAATGTTGAAAGAAAATGCAGATTATGACCTATGTGAGTTGTTACAAAACTAGCTGATTGAGAACTTGAGAAAAATCAAGAAGGACAAGAAAAACACCTTCAAATATGGTTCCTTGGTTATTTGTTTATTCTTCTACTTCATGTATGAAGTGTCTGGAGTAAAAGGTGTTTACTGGACTAGTGACAAGCCAGTTGCTACTCATATTAGAGATCATCTACACAGCATTGGAGACTCTAATGCACAAAAAACTACAATATGAGGATACTTCAAAAGTTTTTAGAGTATGATGTATTTTAGGGAAATGATACCTAAATCAGTTGTTGAGAAATACAAGAATGACATTTGTTTCATGGTGGACATTGATTAGTGCCTAATGGAAGTTGTAGAACCCAGAACTGTTTGGATTATGCCTATGGGTTATGAGGTTGATGAGAAGATTTTGGAAATGTATGCTCAACATCTCCTGAGCAAACCCAAGGATGACTCTGTTGAGAGATTTGGGACTTATAAAGAGCTTGATGAAAAGCTACATGTTGAACTTCGGAAGCCAGAGATTAAGAGAAAAGTTCATAAGCAAGTAGAAATGTATGCTGAAATCATTGGGATAATAAAGGAAGCTATGAAGTAGAACAGAGAAAGAATAGAAAAAGTTGAGAAAGAGAAGTAGGATAAGAAACAAGGAAGCACTCTGATAGAATCCTCCTCCACTCCAAGGACTACTAGGAGCTTTGTTGCTGCCCCTGTTCCCCCAAAACCTACCAAATCTGAGAAACTGGAAGACATATTATCCGATAAAGAAAAGAAGAAAACTAAAGTAAAGGAAAAGAGGTCATATGATAGTTTTTAAAAAGAGGATGAAGAAAAGATAGATTCTGATGATGGGCTTAAAGAGCTAAAGGCAACAGGCACTAAAGCAGTCAAAGTAGCTAAGGAGAAGCAAAGTAGGATGACAATTAAGAGGCAAAAATCAGAGGCGGATGTTGAGAAGCCAATTCCCTCTGTGAAAAACATTGTCAAGACAATCAATGTTGATGGGAATTTAAAACCATTGACTAAATTCTATAATCTTTACAATGACGCTGAAAAAAGCCTTTTGGAAGAAGCCATTATCAAGTACTTGAATGTATTCAATCGAGCACTGGTAGAAATTTTGTCAAAAGTTCCAAAAGGCTTAAGAGACATCTTAGAAATAAGAAAAGAAGCTGTCAAGTCAAAAGATATGGAGCTGAGGGAACATGTGTTAATCATTCTATGTCCGTTAATCTCCAGTAGAGAAGCAAATAAAATTTTTAAAAAGGTCAAAAATGAGTTCAGGAGCAAGACAAGAACGAACAAACTAATGATTGGAGAGATAGAAGAAGTAGTCTGAGAAACTAAACAAATATTGAGGAAAGCATTGGACAAAAACAAGTTCTTTGTAGTTTGAGATGAACCTGCTGGTGACACATTACTTCCGGATGAAGAAGGGCAGCAAAAAGATGAGCAACAATTTGGAATAGATGACTCCTTTGTCTCGGAAGAGGAAGCAATAAATAAGGAAGATGAAAAGATAACAGATGAAACTACTAATGCAGGAGGTATTCTAACCCCTCTGGATCATTCTGACAAAGAAGACACAGAGAAAAATATAAAAACAGATGATCAAATTGAAGATGATTCATTGAAGATTGGAGAGCATGAAACAAAAAAGGCTAAAGACCAAGAAGTAGAAGAAGTCAAGGAGAAAAATGATAAAGATGAAGAGATTGCAAAGGATGATGAAGAGCCCAAGCAAGACAATCCAGTTGACATACCGGTAAAAATTAGATAGACACATCATCATTTTGGGCAAGAGACAATGTGGAGGTAGTGAAGGAAATTTTGGAAATTGAAGAAGATGAGGACATTATACAAGATCCAATAAATTTTGATATGTTATCTCCAGTGCAAAAAAATAAAGTTGGCTTCTATAGCTCAAACCAAAGCAAGAGACAAAATTTTGAAGTCTCACTTAGAAGACAGTGAGCTACTTGGTCTGGCATTAGGGATTTTAGAGAAAATCATGCCAACTTACCAAAAAGAATTCTTCAGCATCCCCCTCTAGATAGCTAAAGAACCTAATAAACTCTGTAAGTACACATTTTGAATCCCTAGAGAAGTCTACAGAGGTCAAGGTCCAAAAAGAATTCAATGATAAAAGATTTGATGCTCTTAAAGGTTTGATTGGAGTTGATAGAATGGTGTTGGATGCCAGTATAAAGAGTATTCAAAATGCTCTTACAGAAGGAGGAAATGTATATAAATTTTTCTTATCTTGTCCTAAAGTTTTTGAGGATCTTGAAGATAAAATAAAAGTGTCTAAGCAAAAATTATCTGGTGTATCAAATTCTTTTGATCTGGTGACATCATCAGTGGCAAGCAAGGAGGGTCAAGTGATCAGTCTGATTGAGGATATAAAGAAATTGACAAAAGAAAAGGAGAGTATAGAGGCCAGAATGAGTGAGCTCTGGGGACTAATTTCCCCCAAAATGGAAGCAATGTTCAATGCCTTAACTGAAGCCCAAGCTGCAGCTCAGTCAAATGACCCCATTGATTTGCGGACGGCTGAATCTCAAGCATTTCTTTTCAGTGGACACATCTCAATTTTGAACACTATAAAGAAGAGCTGGGGTAGTGAGCTGGCATAGTTAAAGAGCATTTTTGGTGATGTACTTAAGTTCATGTAAATAAGACTTAAGGATTGTTTGTACATATGCGGCCTGGTATGTAGAATTTGTGTACAAGTTTTGGTTTAAATACCCCACCCTTTGCCATTGATGTCAAAGGGGGAGATGAAGAGCAGTGAAAAATAAGGAATCCAACAAAGGGGGAGCTGTTCCAACACAGTCATTTTTCACTAAGTATTGCCATCAATGCCAAAGGAGGAGATTGTTGGCAAGAGACACTACTACGCATGACAAGTGTTGTCATTGATGGCAACTAAGTCTATCCCACACATCCGCATTACATGATTTGTTCATACAAGAAGTCAGAGTGAGGATTCGTCTAAGTCCGGGAGTCAAAAATAGAGCATGTGACAGGATCTGGTATCTTAGTCTGGATCTCTCCGGTAGTAAATCACAGTGTGCTGTAGATCTGAGGGAGTAATAAGGATTGTCCAAACTATCTAAATCCAGGATTTTAGCCTCCGGTGGTGAAGGATTCAAAAGTTATAAGCATCTGAGTATTGGGTTCCAGTTAGTTTGCACAGTCAGAAGAAGAACAAGCCGACCTAGTATCTGATCTTGGGCCAGATGAATAAAAGTTGTTGGTTAAGCAGTTTGTGATAATCAGTGGTATTGGCCAACATGATTGATGATTTGAGAACACAGGTTTTTGGTCTACGTTGTTATTTGTGCATGGATCTAGCCGACAGAGCAGAGTCCTTAATAAAAGTTCTAAGTCTTCTTGAAGCTGACTGCAGTTGATAGAATTTCTTAATGCGGATATATTTAGCCAATGGATTGGAGTCTTGTGGTGTGGAAGAATGATGTGGTGATGGATTAAGTGCGAAAAGAGCAGAAGAAGTGCGAAAGAAAAGATCTAAGCCCAGATTATGGCAGAAGAGTGAAATAGGGCAGAATAAGGATGAAGTGTGCAAGATCAGTATTTTGTACTTAACTGGAACTAAATTTTTGCATTGATAGATGTTATTCATTAGTTCAAACATTCTGTTATCTTCTTATAATCATTTCTGTAGGCAGTAAGCCTCTTGGAGCAGTGAGCCCTGAAGGCATGTGCCTTCCCCATTTGTAATACTTTTAACAGAGTATAATTTCTTGTGGGTTAACCCCCACCATGGTTTTTCCCTTAACCAGGTTTCCACGTCAAAAATCTTGGTGTCAAGTGTGTTAATTGTGCTTCTGCTTATGTGTCTTTGATTCATGCTTTCATGGTTATATCTTTAATCTGTTAAAGAAGAATTAATTGCAGCAAGTATTAAAGTTTTTAGACAACTGATTCATCCCCCCTCTCAGCTGTCAGCCCTTATTTCAACACACCATACCAAATGCACAAAGGATACATGCTTGTATTAGAAAGCATGCTTGTTTCATCCCAATACAAAGCTCCTTGGGATTTGTAACCAGTTTCAACTATGCTCGTTTCCGATGATGGCCATGTCAAATACATGCCTATTCATAATGATGATAGATTGAATATTCACAACCTTGCCATGCTTTCCATATGGCGAGGAAATGTGGATTGCTAGCCTATTTTGCCCTGACATGTAGTCCTCAACTATATTACAAAATATGTTGCAAAATTTGAATGTCATTCAAAGATCTACCATGATATATACTTACTCATATCTCTAATGGTGTTGATTCTAATATACCTACCACATTTGCATTTCACAAGTTCTTAACAGAGACTGTGGTATATCGTGATATTAGTGCCTAGTAGTGTTGTCACTTGTTAAAACTCCCACTTGTAGTGTCTAGTAGGTCCTTTGTGTCCTTGAAAGTGAATAGGCAACATTTGTGTCATGTCAATCCTTGTGATGAAGATAGTGTTGGCACTTCAACCTTTATATCTACATACATGGTCCACCTAGCAACATTAGAATCACTGACATTGATTGAGGCTGCAAAGAACTAGAAGTTTATGGCTTCTCACACAAACAACCAGTGAATAAATCACCCTATGCTTGTAATTGTACGGGTGAAGCCCCATTGCACAAACATTCCTACTAGTGAATCTGAAACTTTTGTGTCCTCCTATTGGAGTAAGCTTAATCTATATAAAACATTTTGTATCATTGCAAATTATATTGACTCATCCATGAATGAGATTGTGGAAAAATGGGAGTGACAAGAAGGGACTTACAATGCATGTCATGTTGACCATAGACCTAAAGATGCTTCCTCCACTTCTAATGGTTAGGGCTCTTTTGGTGAAATAAATAACATTGAATATGGCCATGACTTTAAAAGTGGCAGCTCCTTTCTTCCTTGTACCCGGGCATTAATATTGGCTTTAATGACCTTGACTTGCCTAGTAGGCGTGACTTTTGATATTGCCCACAATTGGAATAGCTGTACCTCCCCCCAAACCTTACAAATTTTAGCAATTGATTTCATTGATGCCAGCCAATCAACCCACGATACTTTTAACTATAATGAGATGTATGGTCTACAATATATTTTTAACTATAATGAGATGTAGTCTACAAATATCTTCTACGGAGAATGTCCACAAGCCTTTAGGCAGCCGTCAAATTAAAACGTGTCATGAAATTAGCAAAAGAATGAGACCGTTCGATCCGGTACTTATTCAGATGAAAGTCTTACGAGCTGGAAACTTCGATATGACACACTGTGCTACGTTATTTTTACGGATTGTGACCAAAATAACTGTGGCTGTTGAAATTTTGTATGGAATCTCTGCGTTTTTCAGAATGAAAATGACTTGGTGGATGTAATAACTATGGATGCTCAGGATAACTCAGGGCGTATATCGTTTCTGACTTCCCATTAATTATATATAAATATATAAATAAAAGCTTAGGTTGATCAGTTGTTGTTGTTTTAAGTATTTCCTAATACTTAAATCAAGTTTAAATTTCTGAAATTACAGTTTATTTGATTGCTCCCTTAACCAGTGAAAAACAAATTATGAAAAGCCAAATTTTCAGGCATCAAACTTCTGATTCCCCTTGTATTATAAAGAAAATTATTTCTTTGTAAAATAAACTACAGTTGGCTTTCGCTTGATACTATTAAAATACTTGAATTCCAGCGAGAAGAAAAATATTAGCAAGCTGGCTGGTGTAGTTGACTCCCATTTCCCTTCAAAATAATGATGAAACAGCCTGGTTGCCTGTGTTTAGCTTATAATGCTAAGCGAGTGGAAAACTGGACGCATATCCTTTGCATTATTTAATTTGAAGGATAACTGTAACCAATTATTTTAATGGAAGCATCCAATCATACAATTTTAGTAAGGGCACTGCATTTTTTTAAATTGAAACAAAGCAGAGTGAAAAACAAGCAAAGGAACCGTCTATACCGACTTCACACTTGCCAAGATTCCAGTCAAACTTTTCAAGGGGCATCTTCAAATCTGGCGGTTTCCTAACAGACGACTAATTCTTATATGTTCATTTGTCTAGCACCCTTCATTGCACTTTATTTCATCTATTTTAATGATTAAATAGTTAATAGCAATTTTTTCTATTTCCAATAATTAAATAGTTAATATTTCAATAATTTTCTATTTTCAATAATTAAATAATTAATAACAATTTTACATTTTATGATAAATATTTATCTATTTTTATTAATCAAAATGTGGATGATATTCAAGACAAGAATATTGAAGTGGATGATATTCAAGAGGAGTTATTCTTGAGGGCTTCTTTCTATCCAGGTGTTCTATTTCCCTTTTTCTCTGGCGTTGTTTTTTTTTTTTTTTGCTTCACGCTTGAAATCACCTTTCTTCTACTCAATAAAATCCACCCGTGACTGTTCTCATTCTCATTCTACTCATTCGTCTTCGTCAGTTGTTTTTATTTTCTTTCATATTCTAAGAGACGCCGTTAAAATGGCTCGGACGAGCAGAGTTGCAGGTGTGGAGGAAGGAGGAACAGTGCAGACAATTCATGATCCGTGGGGGAAGGAATTTCAGCCTCGGGATATAAAGAAAGCGAGGTCTAGTTTCAAGCTGATTCTGGTCCTCTTCTTATTTTCTTATGCTCTGACGTTTGCCTGCATATGCTTCATTAATCCCATAGTTGAACCATGTAAGCTCAATTATTGCCTATAAGCCATTTCTACTTCTTATTCTCTTTTTCAATATCTTCTTCTTATTCTCTTTTTCAAAGATCTTTTGTTAGCTAATGGATTCTTGATTTTATACTGATATGGAATAAAAATTCTTGTTTGATCTTGTAGATGCCAATAAAGGGGACATATTTTATACAAATATAAACCTACAGACTCATATAGCTCTTCAAAATCATCATTTAGAGATAACACAGCAGCAACAGAAGAACAACCCTGAAATAGATCCTGTCAGCTGTTCTTCTCTCATAAATGGTAAAAACGATACTCCCCTTCCTTTCTGCTTAGATACAAGTTTTGAGTGTGATGACATCTGAGGAAGAAATTAATATGGAATTATGTAATTTGTGGTGGTAGATGTAGGAAGAAATAATGCTTCTGGTGGAGATGGCAAAGGAATCCTGTGCTGTAACCGTTCTCACTATCGCACAGATGTTTGCTATCTGAGAGGGGACGTGAGAACCCACTCTGCAAACGCATCCATTTCTCTTCACGCGCACAATTATAAATCAACCCAGGAGAAAATCAGGCCTTATACACGCAAATGGGAGGAGAGCACCCTGAACAGCATCGATGAAATCACCCTCAAAACAGAGGATGATGATAACAATGATGCCTGCCAAGTCCAGCATGACGTGCCTGCCATAGTTTTCTCCACGGGAGGATACACAGGCAACGTTTACCATGAGTTCAACGACGGTTTGCTGCCTATCTACATAACATCCCAGCATCTCCATGGACAAGTGGTATTTCTGATTCTCGAATACCATACATGGTGGATGACAAAATATGGTGAGATCATTGCGCAGCTCACCAATTATCCAGTCATCGACTTTAGCAAGGATAAGCGAGTCCACTGTTTTCCAGAAATGATAATTGGCCTGAACATACACGACGAATTAAGTGTAAATCCAGGGCTCATGAAAGATGGTAAAAGCATCAGAGACTTCCGAGCACTTGTGAGCAAGGCCTATGCCCCTAGATTCAGTTCCCCCTTAAAGGACTCCGGGCTCGTTTCGCAGCTAGGAAAGCCCAAATTGGTAATAATATCAAGGGGGACGTCGAGGAAAATGATGAACCAGAAGGCAATCGCTAAATTGGCACAGAAAATTGGGTTCCAGGTAGAAATACTGAATCCCAGAAGAAGCACAGAGATGGTAGATATCTTTCGAATCTTAAACTCATGTGATGTTATGGTGGGAGTTCATGGTGCCGCCATGACACATTTTTTGTTCATGAGACCTGGCTCTGTATTTATACAGATTGTGCCGTTGGGTACTGACTGGGCTTCTGCTACTTATTATGGACAGCCTGCCACCAAGTTAGGATTGACATATCTTGAGTACAAAATCTCTCCAGTAGAGAGTTCTCTGTTTGCAAAGTATGAAAGAAATGATCCTGTTCTTAGAGACCCGGATTCCGTTAACAGGAAGGGATGGGGGGAGACAAAAAGGATGTATCTCAATGGCCAAAACGTCAATCCTTCGTTAAAACGGTTCAAGAAGACTCTGCTTTCTGCCTATTCGTCTGCAGTTGCACGCAAACATGGGAATTTGCCTTCTATTAACCGTTAGCCGGTTTTTGTATTTCTAAATTGTATAATATTGTATGTTATGTATAGTAATATTAGGAGGGCTCTGGCTGAGGATTGGAGGAACGATAATGGCCTCACTGTTTATTTAGAGAAGACAAACGAGGATACTTGGAAGAAGAAAGATTATACAACTACCAGTATTCTTAGAGGCTTACCTGCAGAACTGTTAAATGGAGGCAAAAATTCACGGTACAACTGTATATTTTTTAGTTTTTACATTCATTTATTCATTGTCAATTAGTCTTTGATTCATTTCTTTGCCTTGCTGATTAAGCAATCAAGACTTTTCTGTAGCTGTTATTTTTGTCTGTGCATAGTCTTATGAACGAAAATGAAATGGTAGAGAATCTGTATGAACAACCACGTCAGTTGAAAGATGCATTATTAAAAAAAAGAAAAAAAAAAAAAAAACAAACAACTATCTCTGCCCATATCAATGGCTTGTATGGGTGCTGACGTCTCTTTCTAAATAAATTATAAAGGTAAAATAAAATCTTGAAGGATCAAAATCTTTTAAAGATTTCTTCATTGAGTCAATGGCTGTTTTTGAGTTCCTCGATTCATAAAACACAGAGGGGAATCATTCATTTTTGGACCGGACCTAAGTTTATTTATAGTGACGAAGCATCTATACAGCTTGGTTGCCGTACTGATAATATTATGTTAGTTGCAATTGATAAACGAGTGTGTAGCCCCTTTGGCTAATTACAAAGTCATAATTATATTTTATTTTGTGGGCTGTATGTAAGTGTAGTGTAGTGGTAAGTTGTTATAGTTTGGGTATCTAAAATGTTGTGTTCAAATCCCTTTATGGATAGTGAAGAGGTTCTCGATATATTTTGTAGACAAGGTGTCTTCTATATGTGAATCCATAACTTCCTCTTCCTAATATGGACAAGGTGCCATGTGAATCGATAACATGAATTTTCTTTACTTCGTTTTATAAGTTTATTTCTCTTTTAATTGGGAATATCTTTTTGTTGGTTCATCTTTTTAATTAGATTAGACATATTGATTTGTACTTTCTTCTTTTCCAAATTTTTAGAGTATTTTTGCATTGGTAGATCTTTTTCACTAGATTCTAGACAAATTAATTTATAGTCTAACTTAATTAGATCTAGATAATCATGTCCAAAATCTAGTTAATTATGTCTGAAAGTTTTGTTAATTATGGGGTTTTATGTGAATGCCTCTATTATGAATAATTTTTGTCTCCATATAATTGTGTTATTTATACTTTAGTTCATAATTACGTAAGGTTATTTATTAATTTTTAAGTGATTCAAAATCACACAACCTTATATGTTGTAGGGAATGTGTAATAGTGCTCAACAATGCCATTCTTTGAACACATAGATGCCTATAAATTTCTTTTATTTTAGATGGCATCTATCTAAAAGATGTTGAGAGATATCAATCTTGAGGTGCGTGTCTAACCTATGTCACAAATTTAATTTAGATATGCCTCAAGATTGATATCTCTTGACATCTTTTAGATGTATGTATTTAAAGTATCTATGCTAGTTTATTTTGAGGCTTGCTATACCTATTTGTAAAATTTCATACTATCACCACCCACGCTTGGGCATGATACATGTTTGACAATAAAATGGTTGTCAAATTTATATGAAAGTTTTTTAATCCGCTCATGCCATTACAACTTCTCATTGCTAAATAGTCATAGCTCTTAGCATAATTTAAAAAATATGGATGTTGGTGGAAAGGTAAAAAGTGCATCCCTAGCACTTTTCATCATTTGTTTTGGACTCACTTTTTTATCCATTGTCTCAAATGTAATAACTTAGTGTCCAAATGTCATTTTTATGTGCAAGAGTTGGTATCCATTGTAACATCCCTCCTCATAATACTCGAGTAAACTCAAGAATTTATAAGAAAGTAAATAAACATGGTAAACATGAGAGAATTTTTTTTTAATTAAATAACATATGCATAAACACAAGAAATAGAGTACAGCTTTCTATGAAATTTCAACCTTGAAATTATAACATTTAATCAAAGCTAGAATCATAGTGAAATCCTATCACTTTTCATTTACAATACATAAAATGCATTGGGCATAAAGAATTGTTTTACCTCATAAATTTGACTGTCACAAGCCATAACATGGCGTACACTGCATCTGGATTGTTGATATCTATCTTCACGAGCCTCAACGAGTCTTCTGCTTTAGAGGGAGAGCATCATCTGAGTGCTTTTTCTCCAACCATAGATCGACGGTCCCCCACACACCTTCCTTTCTAGAAGTGGCTTTACCCGGTATAGATATAAGGAACCAACAAGTTTTTGTCATCTAAGTCCTAGTGCTGTGTCCTACATAACTTCAATCGACCGTACAACTCTAGACCCCTTCTAGCTATGTATGATCATACTAATTGGTCATGCGATCTAGACACACATCTCTGATGCAACTTAGAGACTATCTCAACCTACAATTTGACTTTCATCATTTAGTAACTTTAGACACTAACTTGTCTATATTGCTAATTCATTCTAGTTAGTTTGACTTAGAAATAATCCTCAATCTAAGATATATATGTGTGTGTTTGTGTGTGTGTGTGTTTAGGTAATTCTAACCTTTCAAATATTCTCTCTTTGCATATTTGCAATTTCTAGGGTTTATGACCTTCTGTCACTCTTCTCTCTGACTCAAATATCAAACATCTTTGGTGCATAAAAACAAGTTTCAACTCTATCATGGAATCGCTTAAATTTGATAAAGTACTACAAAGACAAGTTATCTTGCTATATGGTTTTCTTGACCTTTCATTATCAACCAATATGGTTTTCTCGACCTTACATTATCGACTAATATATAGAAATATAAACAATGTCACATCCGACATAAGAGTTATAGGTTTCCTAAATCCTTCTGGTCTTAATACTAGGGTTTAACTTCTCTAACCCAATATGTGGAAATATTGAACATCCTTGTTTTCCATAGATAATAATCATAAATATAACGAAACATCATAAAAAGTACCTCTTGTCTTTCCTAGACCACTTGGCATCGCTTGAATTCACATTTCATGTAACATGAATAAGCATAGTACTCAAGGTATGTCCTCATCCATACCATACCTTAATTTTACTTTCATTTTAAAACTAATTTTTCGACTAAGTTCAATCTATCAATCCTATTAGGTTTGAATTAAAAAAAATGCTTTCGACCACCTGGTCTTCTTATGTCCACTGACATTTGACATGAGTTAAGTTATGAAATCATACATAGCATCCCTTGCATTTGTTCCACATAAACCTTATCTTTTCAGAGGAATAGTGATTATATACTTCAAAAAGAAAGAATAATTATATGCATAGTCTTCTTCATTCTTTGTGGATCAATTTTCCATTTTCAAAGGTTCCCTTTTCTCACTTAGAATTCAAGTATAATAATGTATAATACAATGAGAGTACAATACCCTTTGGTCTTTTCTAGGCCCCTTAGGCACTATACACATCCTTGTTACTCACATTACATAGAATATGAGAATTCTATGGATAATATAAACCCATTTGACTAAGGTCAATCTCATTTTCCATTTAGCTTTGAACACAGTACAATACTTACACTCTTATTAGTTTTCCTATGTTCATTGTCCTTCATTATAGAATAGGGTATGAACTCATGCTTGATACCCATTGAGTTTAATAGTTGCAAAAATACAAAAGTTGTAATATATGATTGACCTTGGATTTTAATCAAGATATCAAGATCCTTCTATTTGCTCTTAATATGAGGCTATCTATCACAAATCTTATGATCACAATAAATAATAATTTCTGAGATTTAAACAATCTCTTTCTAGACTCATAGGTCCATGACTACTAAGTCTAAGCGCAGTATTCTTGGAGGGTTGAGTACCTTTCGATCTTCTAAGGTTTAGAAACCAAAAAATAGTAGCTCTACTGGGGTCATTTGCCCTTGGTCCTGTATAAATTTTCTAAACAAAGAACTAAAGATAATTCATATATCCTCAGCCTTCTAGGTGCTTAGGAAATAAAGAAACACCATCTCTAGATGAAACAATACTACGCCTTTTGGTGAGTACCATAAAGATTCAATATTAACTAGTTTATAACCAAAAGGTTAGAACACAAAGGCTATCAGACTTTATACATTTTCAATGATAACATATAGATATCAAAGTTTATATAGAATAGCAAGATATCACGCGATATCACAGAGTTATCCAAGCTTTTGACCAAGCACACAATTATATTTTATTTCTATTGGCCATATAAAATAGATATAATTTACTTCTTCCACCCTATATATGTATATTCAAAGATTTTTTTTTATGATTAAGCTTTGAAGGCAAGAGTGAACCTGAGAGTTTCATGGTACAAACATTGTTATTCTTCTCTCTAGGTTTAAAGACTTGCATGCTTCTCATGCCCATGTGCATCTAGAGTTTTTCTACCTACCGCTAGTCTCCATTCCTCACTACCTTCATTATCATAAGGTGACATCAATATTGTCTTGACCCCTAATTCTTAAGATGACATAGCCTTCTCAAGGCCCCTCCACTCCTTTACTGTGGAGCTTACACTCATAATAGGTATGAAGAATACGCCCATAGAATCTACTAATAAATTTTTATCTTTTCAGGAGAACTATCCTCGAAACGCTATATGCTCACATTTAAGAGCCTATCGACTCTCTCTTTTGTTATACCACAAACCCCTCTCTCTCACCATGAGAAACCATGTTCTCATACTTTCTTCCTATCTCAGAGTACTCCTCGGTCTTTCTATGTATTGGTTTGTTGTTCCTCCTTCTATCCTTGGGATTGCACCTGTAAAAGGATCAAGGAATATGATGAGAGAAACGACTGTCAGGTTTTGAATCTTTTCCAACATAGAATCCCCAACCCTGAGCTCTATAATGCTCTCATATAAAAGCCTTTCAAATCCTCCTTGTTGTGCGGCTTAACCGAGTCTCTGTGTGAGTCTCAACTCTCCTCTAATGAATTTGTTGTCTCCTTTCTTACAAAGTTGAATACGACATATAATCTATGCACTCGACACAAAGTTGTTAGAGGTAATCCTATAAATGTGAGCTCTAGCCCCATCTTTTGCTGCTTGAGTGCCTCAGGTGTGTTGGGTAGTTAGAGGGTATATAGGGGGGTCGAGGATCCATCAAAACGAACACATGTATCACCCCCACAACTATCAATCTTGCTGCCTGATAAAAAGAGAACCTTGTCACTTCACCAGGTTGATTTATGAGCATAAGAGACTCAACCATCCTCCATAACTGTGGAGGTTCTCTATAGCTTTACCTATTCTCATGTGATAATGGCATGCGTAGTGGGTTGTGCAACTGCCAAAAAGACCACTTTTATTTCTGTTAAAAAGCTTCTGAATAGTATATCCTTCCTAACTTCAACGGTAAATCCTTTTTAAAAGGATCCCTCTCCTCTTTACTACCATGGAACTTATGGCAGAAAGGGTGCCAATCAAGGCTCACCATCGATGAGAATGCATTGTTGGAGTTTAATGTCTTTTAAGGAACACTCCACAAGCTGGATAACTCCTCTTTTTATCCATTGAGGTTCAGTTATAAGTTAAGAAACCTATGAGAGAAAGTGGTGATTTAACATAAGGACCACATAAAACCACTAGCAACCTCACATCAACCATTTTAAATATAATATTTACATAAGATAATTTAAAAACATAAATAATATTAATCAATAAGGATACTAATAATGTAACGTAACTTATGTACAAAAATTGACTGCATTGATATATTCTCCCCTTCACGTATAGAAGAAAATCACATCGATTTTGATTAAATGAAATATGGAATTCGACGTCAAAACTACTAACAAGAAACATATTATCAATTATACCAATTACGCCATTGAGGTTGCAAACATAAACTCGTTTACAATGTAAAAAATGATGTGTTTGACTAAAAGTCATCTTAGTCGCAAAAAAACCAATGTACAACCTTGACGATGTCGCTTTCCCCAAAATGACTAGGTTGACATTAAACAACATTAAATGGACTTTAAATGACATCAACAACTTGTCGAGTTGAGAAATAAACTTAGACCAAAAGGGTCGAGTATCACTTACCCGACTCAACTAGGTTCACCATTTTGCACCAACACAAGACTTAAGATGATGACAAACTATTCTTTTCCTTGTATCTATTCCCTTCTCTCTGATGATGCTCTCCCTCCTTTTCTCAGAGGGGCAGAACCTGCTCCCTGGATGCAACTTGCAATCACCAACTTGAGATTAGTGTATCAATAATTATTTCATAATCCTTATGAAATCATAACATCTTGACAACTTATAAACACATGTCAATTATATTCAAATAAACATAACTCATGAAAACATTAATTTTTACTAAATGTCAAATCATTGAATTATGTGTAATCATCCACTAATTACTTCAAAAGTAAAAAGTAAAACATAGTCAAAGTTAGGGATGTAACATCTATCCTATACCTTATCTATTTCTAAGTCCTTGTCCTCTAGTGGTTGTTAGGACTAGGTGTTGTACACCTTGAAAGCCCTAGTGCTAATGTTGTCATGATTATTTAATATTTGTATATAATATTGTAAAATAATATGCCCACATGGAAAAGGGTGGCCTAGTTGGAATTGAATGTTGATATTCCTTAGTTGGTAATCTCTACTATGTACATCATTGGTCATTTGACAATTGTAATATGTCATTAAATAGGGGCTACAAATTAGACTATAACTAGCATCTTTCAAATTGACTAAAAATAGTTGTTTGTAATATATGTGTAAATATAATGATGGTAGAGCACTAAACACAAAGAGTGAGTTGTAATTAATTTGAAGAGTAATTTGCATTTTAGGTGTGCTTTGGAGGATGGGATCTTTCCTTATGAGAGTTTTCCCAAGGTATATATCATGTTCTTGATCTCTTTTTCTCTATTTCTCTTCTAGATTCCTCTTATGTTGTTACTTTGTTGAAATTGTCACATATCTAATTTATTTACAAATGTTGTTCTCCTCCTTGGGCTAAGAATGAATTAGTTGTATTTCCTTTTGGTGGTCCAAACTAAATAGTCATATGAATATATGTTGTTCTCACCTTGTTAATACTACATCAGGGAATTGAACCCCAGATTTCCAAATCCAAGTTTAGACATGGGTTCAAGATTACTTACTTCCAACTAGTCCTATCCCATTGACTCAAGCAAAAAATATTCAAATTTGCACATTGGGTAAGTGCAAAAAGATGGGGGGCCAAAAAGTGGCCAAATTATTATTTTTTAAAATAATACAAAATGCGAGCACGTTATAACGCGCTTGCGTTATGGCTTGGTAATGACGAGCCTAAGGCTCGTCAAAACCAAGCCATAGCGCTGGCGTTATAATGCAAGCGCATTTTGACTTGCTATAAATTATAAAAAAAAGGTTTCTATCTCATTTCATTTCTTTCTTCTCCCCTATGCACGTGGCCTGCAAACCCTAGAAAGCGCACTCACGTTTTGCAAAACTCAATTCAACACAAAAACCTTATCGATTCGTCGCCAAAATGCCGCCACGACGTCGAGCATGCCAAAGGAGTGAGTTATATTTTTTTTGTTTGAATTTTTTTCTAAATAGGTAGGTTTGAGTTAATTTTTTATGTATATTTCATTAATTGTTAGGAAATGTTAATGCACCTCCTCCTCAAAATCCACAAAATCCTGAGGAGGAAATACCTGCAGAACAACAACATCCTCCATCCATTCCTCGACATGCCCCTAGAACACAAGAAAATATGATAGGGCAAATTGAAAACAACAAAAAAGACATTGAAGATATAATTGCAAGGTTAAAAGATCCTTCCACTTCAACCTTGCATAGGTCCACGCTTGCTGAATCTCTTGAATCTATGTTATCAAATGTAGATTCAATTAGCAAGGAAATAACTAGTTGGATGGATAAGAGGAGAGAGTTTAGAGATTATTATGCAGATAAGCTGTCATACCAAGATGTGAAAAAATTACAAATCACAAAATTAGACTTGTGTTTGATTTTCACAAACCCACAAACAAATCAACCTCCACCCATTACATGCAAGAGGTTCCCTATCCATTGGTGCAACAACCAAGTGATAAGGGACAATTTTGGGCAGAGGTGGTAGATGGTTTTTGACCATCCTCCATGCAATAATAATGAGGTCCCGCAATACTTTTTGAGGAAACTCTACTACGAGTTTGTCCTCAATAAAGTGCTAAACTATTTTGATATGTGGGACTTCCAGGGTAGAGGTGGGGGGTCAGCACAAGATAGACCAGGGGCACGTCTTGACCCACAGCGAGTAGTGAGATGAGTAATCAGCAGACTAGCCCATGAGCATGTTTCTATCCCTTCCATTGTGAAGGAGAGTGTTGAGGTCGATACACTTTAGTCCATTAGTGCCTTGACCTAGAGCATCATAGAGCATGCCGGTCCTGCAGTACAGAGTGGGTTGGGAGATAGTACGAGGAGTAGGGTCCCACCCCATGCTTGTTAGGCTTGCGGGTCAGCCTATGGTTATGACCCCATGGATAGTCAGGACGCAGGTGCACAAGCTACATCTGTAGCTGAGTAGATGGTGATGACAAATACCCTCCTGAGTGAGACTTTTAGCCTTGATACTCAGGTAAATATTAGCAAGTTTATTGAATTTAATTTATTAAATTTTATTTTTAAAAATGCAAAATTAGCTAATTTAAATTGATGATTTTAATGAAATTTCAAGGTCATAGCGTCGATGCAGTTTTTAGTGGTTCTCCACTTGCATTTTACACTAGATCATCTACTGTCGGGGTATGTAACTAGTAAACAATTATAAATGTTACATGTGAATAGCATCGTTATATGAATGATATTCTAATATCTGATTTTGGATGTTGAATAGGTTAATATTATAGATTTCATGGCAACACCTGCCAGTGGTGGTGGACTTCAAAGCTTTCTGGAGGTAATAAAATAAATAGTTTAATGAATGAATTGTACTTACTAGATTTTTGTATGTGACTTGTGTGCTTTATTGTGTGTACTTCCATGTTTAGATGAATGTGTGTGTATGTTAAGAGCCATGATTTGCATCACTATTATAGTTTTTGTAATTGAATAATGTTGTTTTATTTCCAGATGATGCAAGCTGCGGAGACACCTCCCCATGTTCATAGGGCAATGGAGTAGGATGTGGCCTTTGCGATTCATAGCTCCATGGCATTGACAGGGGTATGAGGCAGATTAGTAAATTTTAATTTACATTCATTGTTATATTTGTCTATTTTTGAAAAATCAAAAGATTATTGATTTGAAGTTTAATTTCTATCTGGATGGTTTCTATAGGACATGACATCACCACAACCTATTCCTACTACTAAGGCAAGTGAGGAGATAGATTATATGGTAGTGGTAAGTGATTATTTTGTTAAATGTTTCATTTTTTATAACATGTAATTTCTATATATTAATGTCTATACTTTTTATTGTAATAGCTAAAGATGCAGGAAGAACTAAATAGAAGGAGTAGCCCTCGGGTTCGTAGTAGACCACCCACATGCGTGTCTCCATCCCCTAGAAGATCAAAGGCTGCTCGTGATCTATTCTCTTCACCAGTCAGAGGGGAATGACTTTTTATTGTGTTCCTTTGTTGTATGCCTATATGGCATTTGTGGACATATATTTTGTATTGTATATAGTTGACATTGTATGCATATATGGCATTCTTGTAAGCCTATATGGCTATTTTGTACATATGTTATACTTATATCAACAGATATTGATGTATGCCTATATGGATATTTGGTTAATAAAAATCTTTTTTTATTGATGGCATCCATACTTGCATTATAAATCCACATTTGAATGGATATTTGTAGATGGCTACTTCAAATATTTAAAGTCCAATTGTATTACATAGGATGTTTGTTGATCCAATAAGCTAGCTATTGTTATTCAAGTATCACCTAAACCTCATTTTGGAACTAAAAGATAAAAGTTGTATTTAAAAAAAAATGAATCATCATGGTGAACAAAAAATATTAATATTCTTTATGAGTAGCATGCAATGTCAACTATATGCAATACAAAAAATTGAATCATCATGTTATTCTTTATGTTTGAGATCCTGAAAATGACTAAGTCTGGTAGCCTAATATCCTAAAACACTAGGATGAATATCCAAGTCATTAGGATGATTGCACCTTGAGAAAAAGTCATTAAGATGAGCACCTAAAGGAGACTTTCTTAAACATTCAAACATTGAGCAACAAGCATGAAGAGTTAAGGCGCAATTTGCAACTCATAAAGCCTCAAAAGGGCACCCAACTTGGAGAGAGCATTCATTTAAGATAAGGCACCCATTAACACCTGCTCCACCATAAAAGTATGCCTAAGGTGGAAGGAGAACAAGCCTCTAGTAAGTGAAGTGCACCTATGGTCTAAACCACTTCATTATGGCACCCTAGCATGAGGAGGAGTATATAAGTCAAAAGGAAATGGCACCTATAATGCAAATGAAGGACTAAGTGGCATTTTCAATAAGCATTAATTCACCTTGAGCTTTCAATAAATACATCAAATTGAGCC